>CM050650.1:6696066-7915233 GCA_027574665.1 Rhynochetos jubatus | reverse complement strand
TAAATGACTTCACAGAATAGCTGATTCATCAAATCACATTTGGAATTTTAAAACAAATCTTGAGTGAAAAGTTTAACTATGATTCCCTTAAAGTTTTATCAAACGTATGCTCAAAACTATTAAGTATTAATATATATTAAGCCAAGTAATTTTTAACTTAAAGATTCTTTAGAAAATAAAAGGTTTCACATTTGTGCTGGTTTAGACTTTTAAACTTTTTTTAGTGATAGTTTGGGATAGAAATTCAAGCCTTGAGGGTTTGTTAGATCAGGCGTTTGCTTCCTACAAGCAATTTTTTAACAGCCAGGTTTTGTAAACTATTTTGATTCCATATGTATGAAATTGTTCATGTCTTTGAGTTTGCAGACTGTGATCAGCAGAAGCTTGAACAGGTTGGGGAGAACCTCTTGGGTAAGGAAAAGAGAGTCTGGAATAGTAATTCCAAGTTACAGAATAAAAACCCTTGCACATTGAAATCCATGCATAATTGACAGGAACGTAAGAATGGATATGCTGGGTCCTGTTTCAGATAGAGGGTGTTTGCCTGTCTCCAGGGAAAGGTACAGGACTGGGTGAAGCAACTCCACTGTGTTACTGAAGCTTCTACCAATTTGTGATACTGGGACTTTATAAGCTTGAGATATCTTTGTTAATAGGTCAGGATGACTTTCTCAGGATTTCTCATTTCTTTTTGTACTTCGAAGACCAGTTATTTAAATTTTGCTGGGAATGTTTTTCTTATTCTGGATGGTTTACCTTTGTAGAAACTTTACTGGAAAAAGAGTGTTGGTGTAAATGCCACATTTAGTAGGTTTTATTCTTGATTTTTTATTTTATTCTGAAATCATTCTATTGAATCTTCAGTTTGAAGCATATCTTTCAATACTATCCTTATAAAAATACACACAAAAAAAGGCATCATGATAAAAGTAATTCATTAAAAGTATTTCCAAATTCATGTAGCTTTCTTTTAATAGTCATGTATTATTTGAAGACATCCTTTTACACCTTGATCTTCTGCTGGCCCTTGTATGCCGGCAAGCTTCTTGCTTCTGCATGTTCTGGGAGGATTTGGTATTAGTTCTTATGCCTTTAGCAAGTTGCTTCTCAAATATTTTTTTGCCGTTTTTATCATGATTTTATATTGAATGTGCTAAAGGTGATGGTTCTGAACTTCTTTGGACATGACTTAAACATTTTGAACAGTATTTTCTTACCTCTAACAGTTTCTTGGCATTGTTGTTTAGCTACACTGTCTTTATTTTATTGACTTTTCAAAAGTTACTTCATGGTTTATAAAATACAGGATATTGTAAAACTCATGTTTTATGGCTATAGTTTAATAGGGGGTGGGACAACTGAAATCCGAAGATGAAGACTTTCTAACGACAGGATAGGGGAGATGTTAGAATTTAGGAATGACTGTGAATATAAAGGGCCTTAAATTCAAGGTTTATCCTGTATCTCTCAGTCTAAAATTCAGTTTCTGTATCATCTTTCTGATTTTCTTGTATCAATTCTTGGAGACATTTCAGTGTATCAACTCTGGATTATATTAAAATTAATTTATTAAAAAAAGAAATACAGTTGAGGACTTTATTGGCAACTGAAGGATAAGCATTATGGGAATTCTGTAAGTATCTCAAAACCAGCATTAAAATTCAAGAAATTCGGAGTATGTTGTAGGGGTGGGCATAGCTAAGATCCCTGGGGCAACCTTAACTGTGACGTCTGACAACATAATGCAAGCGCTGTTCCATGCAGGAATGATGATGGTAGAAACTGAGTGAAAGCTTGTGAAATGGGATGAGGGCTACCAGTGGCCTTTGTTTAGTATAAATGTAACAAACAGCTAAACTGGATTTTGGATCGGCATAGTAGAAGCCAGATCTTTGGTCTTGAAAAGCTCATGTGTGCACACATGCACACGGATGCAAACAAAACAGCTTCCCCTTTTAAGCACCCCCACCACCTCCACCCAAAAAAGCCAAAACCACACTCCTAAGACCGCTTGGAACTCTTTAGTGAATGTTTTTTGTTGGTATGTGAATGTAAACACAGGAAGATGGGTATTATTTGGAGGGAAAACATTTGTGAATAAAACCCGACCACAGGGGAAACAATAGTCCGTTTTTTGGCTGTTCTTTAAGAAAACACTTCCTATTTTTTCCTGAATATAATAGGAATCAAAGACTTTGTGTATATTCTTCTCATTCAAAATAATATCAAATGTGACACTGAATCTCCTCCCCAGTTGGAATTTTCATGATGGTTGTCAATATTTGTCTGTTAACTGTGCCGTAAGAATTACTAGTGGGGTAAGAGGCAGGCTGTGTTTTTCCTGGGAGATGCTGAAAAGTAGTAATTCTCTTTGGATATGCAGAATCTAAAATTTAAAGATAAATATAAAATTTAGAGTAACAGCTAATGCAGGAGGCTTTGAAAATGCAGTGGTAAGTGGAATTTTTGAGTGCGAATTAGGAGACTGAGAAAAATGTGTTGCATTCCTTTTTACACCTTTACAACGGTAGGTAGTAGAAACCGTACTGTGCCATTCCTCAGGTGTGGGTGGTGTGCTTTGTGTATGTGCATCAGCCACCGACGCCAGCAAACCTTCCAATATCACATTTCTAAAGATAGTCGGAAGGTCTTGCATTATTTACAAAAATGCAAAAGTTATGTAACACAAAGCTGCAAAGTCTCCAGTCTTTACTAGAATCCAGTTGAGGGGAATATTTGATATAGGGAAAGTACAGTGATGTGATGTCCTAGGGATAATTTAAATAAACCTAATTATGGTTTACAATCGTAAAGAAAAAGGAGTAGCTTCTTTAAATGTATTGAGTTCTTGTGGAAATATTAAGCAAGTTAACAAATAGAGTTGGGCTTCAGGACTGAGCCCAAAGTTGTATTTTATTGAGGAAATAGCAGGGATATCACATTTAAGGATTCAAACTGAGGTGTAGTTGGGGGTCGAGGCTGGAAAAGTCAATGATGTGTTGCTCTTTTTCACTGCCCCGAGTCTGTTCTTGATGAACTGAAAATCAGGTACAGATAACAGCAGTGTTTTAGGAATGCATCCACAGACTGTGTGTATTCTGTGTAGATAAGCAGAACGTGCCTGACTCCCTTAACAATTTCTTGTGTTGGTGAATTCACCAAGGTCCTGAAGGACTGGCTGTTGAGGTCTCTGGTCAAAAGCAGTGGCCTGTATTCTCATAAAGGCATTTTAGGGATTACGTCAAAATACTTGAAAAGCTGTGTTGGGTACATGCACGTATATGTGATGCATCATTCTGTGAAGTGAAAAATGCCACATTTTTATTGTGAGGAATGAGAGAATTGTTTAGCTGGGAAGGAAGCTGTGGAGAACACCTAATCCAGCCCCCTGCTCTTGTCTTCAAGATCCTTACTGATAAGAAAGTAAGTGTATTCACTCTTCCTCTCCCTGCCTTTTCCTGCTCAAACTTTTACTTCTTGTTCATATATTTTCTTTGCGGTCTATTGTGTGCCTTGTGGATGCTTTTGCTGGCAAAATGGAACAGGTCATGTGGAATAGGAGACAACACCTATGGAGAGATGGTTTATGCTTGTTAAATTGGTTGTTGAGCTATGCCCTCAGCCAGCATTTCAGTCTCTCCTTATGGAAGCCACTGAACTCTAGATTCTTACTTGAAAACTCATTTTTGACAGGAATCACAGTGATTTGCGAATCTATGGAGTGAATATTTTTCAAGGAAACTTTAATGCCAATAAATTGACTAGGATTTTGGGTTTGTGATCTCCGTGTGTTGAGGGCAGTAGTGGCTGCACTGGAATCCCCAGTGACTGCCAATACCTGGGCAGGTGCCATTTGTCTGTCTGGCCTGTGTCCATGCTCCAAACGTGCAGAGGAATTTCACATGCAAGTCTTCTATCCTGTGTAGATTGTTTCAGCTATGCTATGGGAGATAGGTATTGTGATAAGTTAATCTCTTTGTAGAAATAGGTATTATCTCTCTGTGCTGGTCCCGTAAGTTTTGGGGAATAGGTAATTTAATGCATCACAGATGAAGCAGCTGCATATGGAGAAGAGTTATGTCGTTGTTACAGAGAACCAGAGAGTAGAGGAAGAAAGAGGTCTGTCTACAGGCAGATCAGTATTTACCTCTGAAGTGAATGCGTCTGTCAAGAGTTCAGACTTTGTGTCCAGGTGCCCTTTGGAGGCTTTGGTGCTGTAGCATGTGGTGTCTGATCTAACTTACTACCGCCACGAGGCTGTGTGAAGAGAGAGGAAGCAACAGGCAGAGGTGATTTGTGAGAATGGTAGCGTTAAGAAGCAGTCAATTAAATGCAGTACCGCAGTGTTCAAAGCTGAGGGTTTTGTCTGCAAAATTACCAGAGTGGTTGTTCGAATTGCCTTCAGAAGGGTTGTTTTGAAGCAGAACTGGATCAATGCAACAGATTGCTTATTGCCTACTGAAATTTGAATTGGCCTTAATGGGACACTGTAAGCATGAAGTTGCACAGGCTTTTTAGAATTGGTAGTGTCCTGCAGAAAGGCCGCAGTGCAGAGTGGTTTGTTCATAACCTGGGGCAGCAGCCAGCTACACAGCACTCTCTCTCCTGAGCACTGTTAGTCCTCTTCATGTTTGCCATATCTCACTCAAATGGCTTGAACTGGTTGCGAGGACGTAGGCTGAAACAGAGACTGTGACAAACTCAACTCTGGTTTTGTATTTTAATCATTTTTCTGTGACTGGGATAAAATATGTACATTTAATTAGCTACTATCTTAATTAATTTCCTGTAAATTTTATATGACAAAAGTGACGTAGTTTGGAAAGGTGTAGTAATTTTACAAAGAGATCAATCCCAACAAAGCTTCTGATGAAGGCCTCAGCACAAAATTAGTTTGGTTTTCTTTTCCTTTGCCATTTAACTGAACTTTATCTTTCAGAATATATTAAATGTAAAGCAAAAATGCAAAATACAAATCCACTTTAATGGAACTACTGGGTTTTTTTTTCATTGTAACCTCTCTTGCAGGCACATCTGAATTTCTTCTTGTTCATGATAACTGAAAGAAATAGCTTGTTTTAAAAGTTAAAGTCATCTGGCATTTCCCATTATTGAGAAGCAAGGGATTCATACATTTGGATATCTTACCTTTTTAGTCTTTTTTTTCCTCCTATCTGTAAAATTGTAGAAAAGCTGGATGAGTTGTTCTTCAGAGTGATTTTAGTTTATTTTGCCTATATTAAAAACTTGAAGGTAGAGAAAGTGTTTTCCTACCTTTCCTTAGAGAAGATTCTTGAGGCGCAGTTTGGTTGTTGAACTTGCCATTTGTTATCTTTGGAACCTACCCAAATTTACTGAAGTTACAACCTTTTGGAAATTTTCCATTTGCATATTCTTTGTAGGTGACTATTAAGTTTGGAAGTTACATCATCTAAGAGTTTTCTGTCTGCAACAAGAATGTGCTCCATTGATCCCTCTAGGATCAATGCTTTAGAAATTGGACAGGGCTTTGTTTGCAGGTGTTCTTCCTGGCAGCAGGTCAGAAAGTTAAAAAGTTTCCCTGCTAGTAGGGAGGCAAGATGCAGCAGCTGATACAAGTACAAAACTCTAAAATTATGCAACTTCAATTTAGTACTGTACTACATTATGATAGACTGTAGCGTTTTGTCTTTTCAGAATGAGATGACTTTAACACATAACTAACTGTATCAGAATCTTAGCAGCTAAATATTTTTATTGTATTTTTTGTTTCGCAAATCATTGGCTTGTAAATTTTCTAGAGATGCTGGTAATGACAACCAGAGCTTACTAAAATACAGGTTTCCCTGTGTTTCTGTTAGACAGAACTAGCAGCTCTTCAGGAAATAAAGCAGAAATAGTAGTTTTTAAACTTGTTAACAGACCCTTCTTTTCTAGGCGCTACTATTTAACTGAAAATAACAACAAGGTTTCAACAACTTAACAGGTTCAGACGCTGCTGTATGGAATAGATAATAAAATGCAGATAACCTGTAACTTCTGTCTTTAGCTTCTGAAAAGAGTCATACTTTGGCAGTGGAATAAACTAGACTAATTTTTCCATTCTCGAATGAACATGAGTAATGCAAGTTTCCATTTTTTACTCCTTTAAACCAAGTTCCAACACTTTTGGTTGAGGTACCATACATTTCAATAGCTAGCCAGGCTCCGGCAGCTTGTCAAAACTCTATAAGCTCCCTGCTTATGGCTTGCAGAAAGCAAGCTAGATTTTCATTTCTCCTTCCATTCAACGGGAGTCTCTTTCATGTCTGAAAATTGAAAACGCGTGTTTTTCAGTGTGATGCATGGATGTCTGTGTGCCCTCTGGCACACCTGTTTCTAATTTCCTGACTTGAAAGCATCTCCCTTCAAAAGAAGCAGAAAAACAATTTCTTTCTGACACGCTGTTCGGAGGCCCTTGCTTTGCAGAAGGCCTTCCTTTCACTTGCCATCTTGGTTCCATTGGTAGGACATTATAAGATGCAGAGCACTCATTGTATGGGATGTTCAGCTTGTATTATGCTGCGTTCTTTCCCCTCTTGTGGTTATTTCAAGCATTAGAAATCTACTTGAGAAGTCTCCATGCTGAGGAAAAAATAGCAACTTAAGCCCTAGTTTGTTGCATCAAGCTCAAATTAATCATAGAATCATGGAATGGTTTGGGTTGGAAGGGACCTTAAAGCCCATCCAGTTCCAACCCCCTGCCATGGGCAGGGACACCCTCCACCAGACCAGGTTGCTCCAAGCCTCATCCAGCCTGGCCTTGGACACTTCCAGGGATGGGGCACCCACAGCTTCTCTGGGCAACCTGTCCCAGTGCCTCTCCACCCTCTCTGGGAAGAATTTCTTCCTGATATCTAATCTAAATCTCCCCGCTTTTAATTTAAAGCTGTTACCCCTTGTCCTGTCATTAAGGACCAAAGTCTATAGCAAGTTAAGTGTTGTATAACCTATGGATTGAGTATAAGTTACTGTTTGGTACAGGAGGTTAGATTAAAATTTAAATATTATAGTTCAGATTTCTTACCTTTTCTTCAAAATAGTATGCAGTGTAAAATAGTATCCAGTATAATGGCTGAAGATTTAAGGTGTTAACAATCTTAAAATTAATTGAAAAAAATCAATAAACACAAAAAAACCCTAGTAGCTTGGTTGTTGTGAAAGTTGTGCACAGACTAACTAGCAAATTACTACAAAATAAAGCAGGTTAGCTATTAATGATCACTTAGGAAGGAAAAATAGGAAATTTCGTGCTGTAGCTTAAATTTTACTGACGTCTGTTTTCTCCGTTCAGCAGCTGATGCTTTCACAAACAGCATCTGGATTGTCTCCGTAGTTACTCTGCTGCAGTATGTACCTATCCAGTGGTATGCTATTGGTTTACATTGGTTTCATTTACTGACAAAGCTAAACAGAACAAAATATTCAAAAATACTTAGAGCTGAAAACCCTTAGTATGCATTCATTTAAACAGTATTTGAAATGCAGAGGCTGGGCCTGGCTTTAGAGCATAACAGCTAGTGGTTCATACGCTCACAAAACTTGCCTTTGATAAGCTTTATTCATTACTAATATGCTCAAGTATATACAGAAAACACTAAAAATATGAATCAGAGTATGTTCTTCTATGTAACTTTATGGACTGTAAAAAAAAACCAAGTTAAATCTTTAAATGGGTCAGTAAGGTGTACAGTTCCCATTTATGCCTGCTAAGGTATGCAGCCTTGGCACATTTATTGTCTTGTGCATATAGTGACATTCAGGTACCAGAGTTGCTTTCTAGAGCATCTGCCCTCTACTGGAATTACAAATGACAGGGAGGAAACTTGTTGTTTGTCAGCATAGTAACAGGTTTCCATGATCGGTTCCTGTCCCTTTCCTCTGCGAACTGGCCTGGCTCTCAGTTCTGTACAGCACTGTTCAATGTAACAGGTACTTCTGGTTTGCCTAATCTCATTTACTAATCAGCAGTATCTGGTGCATGGAGCGCGGAGTGCAGGAATGACCATCTTGCTATGCTCAAAGAAATGTCTGCTGGGAGCTTTGTGCTTTGCTGTGCTACTTTTGGCTGAAATACTAACTTAAGAGGACTACTGATACATATATAACTGTTAAGTTATAATAGGATAATAGAAGAAAAAGAGGCTATGAAAAAAAGAAAAAAACGAGGTGGTAGATTCCAAAGATTGTTTTTGTGGGGATCCTGTATAAATTGGTGAGGAGTATCTGAATAGGAAAAGTGGTATTGTTCTCAGAAATTACACGTTTAAGTACCCACAGAAGAGGCAAGTAATATTTCACTGCTGGTCAGCTTTGCACTTAGAAAGAAACACTGCATTAGAAACTGTACTGTGACGTGATCCAAGGTGATCTCTCTCTGAAAATCAGTTCTGATGCTTTCTGTATGATCTCCAGGGGTTTTCTCTGTGATTGCCATGTGGTTTTCAGACAGGGTGAGAAACTTCTGGTTGAAGACAAATTTTCAGTGGTGGCTTTTATTTTTTAGTGAGTTTCTTGGTTTGGGGAGAGGGAGGGCAGTGTTAGATTCTGGTTCTCACCAAACCTGTTGGTTGGAGCACAAGACGAATGCATTAGACTGTTGGGCCTTATCATTCTTTGCTTCCTTTGTAGGAGCCTGTGGCTGCCATGCACCTGTGGAACCTTTAGGAATATGTTTTCTTATGTAAACTTATTTCCCTTAGCCCAGAAGGCTAGAAAATTGCACCAAAATGCTAATTTTTATCTGTATTTAGAAAACAGAATATCCATTTCCTGTAGAAACATTGCTCACTTTACCAGTAGCGATCCTAGAGGAGAGCAACTAATTGTAGTTACCCCTGCAAACATGGACAACTAGTTCCAATGGAAGTATTTTTGTCAGTGGATGGGTTATGAGTAGTCAGCATGGTGTTTGCACAATATTACTGTGTTAGGAAAATAATTTGTTTACTGTACAAAACAATTCTTTCAGTGAGAAGCACTAATTTAACCCAGTAAATGATTCCAGATAGTCACCTCCGTTTGAGTCACTCTTGTGTGAAGGCTTCTTGAAGCTTTGATCTGTCATGGCAAGCCTCTGTCTCTGAGATATAATGAGCTTCAGGTTACTGAACAAGTCATCATCTTAACTAGGAAAGGATGATAAAAAGTTTTAGACTCTGTTCATAGGGAAATACTAAAACGAGTATTTGAGACTAATGTGGAACTGAAAAATTCTTATTAGAAGTCCCTGTTGGTTTGGTTTGAATATGGGGTTTTTTTTTTTCAGTGAATAATACTGTGTAATGACACATGTAGTTAAATGTAGTATGACATAAGATAGTTAAGCCAATGAACGAGACTTATATTTTCATCACCTTGTGCATAATTTGGAATTGTGTTAAAGTAGTTTTGATTGTAGTTGATGTCTTAGTTCACGTTAATATAACTTTTTTGAAAGTTGGCTAATTTTGGTGGTTAGATTACAAGTGAATGGGACTGTATATTTGAACCCACAACTTTATATTGTAAGTTACAAATGATGTTTCAAATACTGTGATTCTGGATATGTTTATTCTGTGCCTCGCCCTTGTATTATCTACAGTGTTTTCCCAGTTTGAGACTATAGAAACATACAGGTCTGCTAAACCAGCAAGCAGTTCACACCCTAGTGTTTGGTTCTAACTTGAGATAATAGGAAGGGCAATTCTATTGAAATGATTAGGGTAATTCTTTTTTTCAGCCTTTATCTGGACAAAGTATGTGAGACACTAGTTATTTTTCTTATTCAAAAATAGATGTTCCTGCATCAAAAACTGCAGTAAGAAATTTTGCTTTTCAAAATAGGGGCATTATTTTCCTTTAGTTATCTGTCCCTGCAGATTGCTGGCATGTGATGTGTTGAAAGATTTCTATGTACGCTGCCAGCAGCAGTCCCTAAGTTTGCTTCTTTATAGGTCGACATAAATATGACAAAAAGAAATAACTTTGTCTGTGGGGAGGTAGAGATGTGTGATGTGTTAGTAGAATTGCAAGGCTGCTTTCCTTGTGGTTGGTTCTGGATCACATCAGTGGCTGCAGCTGTTCTTAACACATATTAAGTTTTCTCTCTTTTTTTTTTTTTCTCTTTTGTAGCAGACATAGTGTTATGGGAACCCTTCAATAAAGTAATTCTCTTGGGGGGAAAAAATAACATTATACATCATGCTATATAATGGCCATTGTCTTTTTGATATCAATTTGGGTATTACTTAAAAATTGCGAAGTAGTAACATCTGGTTTTATTACTTGATGCATAGGATCGGGCAAATTCTTGTGTCTCATTTTCTTGATTCGCATTTTAAGTCCTGTGCTTCTTACCTTGGATAGGGTATAAGTATTATATTTAAAGGTCATAACAGGTTCTTCTTAAGAAAAAATCAACTTGTTAAGTTTTTGATGGAGCATATTGCTGGCTGACTTTTACTCTTTACAGCAAAATTTCATAATGATTAAATTTTCCTAGTTTAGAAAAAAACAATTACCGTGTCATGATCTGTGGGTAAAATGCATCTTGAATACATGTTAGATAACACAATTCTGTTGTGAACAAAACCTTGTGAACATGGCAGTAATGAGACAATGACTGGACAGACCCTCCTGTACACAGCTGTTGAGGACACTGAGTTGTGTGAGCCTCTGGAAGATAATATCCTAACCAGGATGCTTCAGTATCAATGAAAACACTTTTTTTTTTCTTATGCTTTCAAGAACTGCCTCCCTTTGCTGGGTAATTGTTGTAGTGTTTCAGCTCCTTCATTTTCCTCTAAATTTATAACTGGCTTTGACTCAATCTGTTGGCTGTACAAAGAAATTTTTGTCTTTCAGTTGTGCCCGTTGTACATAGTTTCAGTGCCAAATTACCCCACTTCAAACAATTCGGTTTAACCAAATTGTTTTAGTCGGGAGACACTGCCCATTAGCAGGACCATACAGCTGATGACTAAGGTGTAATTTTGATGATGCAATATACCAAGATTCTGGGACACGTGCACAATTTTTCTGCAGTCTAGTCCTTGGGATTATTCTCTGACATCTAATGCACCCATAATACTCCACTGGGGGGTGTTGTTGTGGGGTTTTGGTTTTTTTTTTTTTAACGTTGGATGTGGGGAGTGAAGGGGTCATCATTCCCCCCCATTTCTGTGTTAGCAGTCTTTGAAGAACACTGTAAACTCACCTTGCCTTTAAGGGGAAGGGTGTAACTGTGTGACGAGTAACCAGAGAGATTCTTGGAGTAGGTTGCCATGTTAATTAGGGCGTAAAACTGGTGGGAAGAACAAGCCAGTCTGTGAGTAGCTCCAAGACACAGCGCTAGACCTGCCAGTGTGTGTTCGTGCAATGTTGTGCCCAAACCAATCGGTGCTCTACACTCAGCATATTGGGAAGCACAACCCTGAGACACTCAGCAGGCTGCACTGGAGCCAGTTTGGGTTGGGTTTATTTATTAGTGCTTCCTTTGTGCCAGATCTAGGCTGGCTTCAGCCAGAGTTACTCAGTTTTCTCTGTTCGGGGCTTGTTAGTGCTTCCAGTAAAGTGAATGTTATCCGTGGAGACTGAGCTGCCTTTGTCTGAAGCCAGCTTAGTTCTGATGTCTTACTGGCTCCATCTCTCTGCCATGTGAAAGCAGCTAGATTGTTTCCAGCTATGCGTGTCTGGAGCTGCCTAGGTGTATTTATGTCCTTCTGCACCTGAGCTAGTAAGTCCAACTGGATCATAGCTGATTTTTGTATGGAGCCAGCACACTGCTTTCCTCTTGTCATGGTTAATGAGAAGTTTGCTAGAAATACATATAGATAATTGGGAATTGACTATATTTGACTTCTGTGTATATATTGTGGTGCCTAATGCAGTTTTAGGCCCTGATATACCTGAAGTTACAAGTCTGATAAAACTTAATCACCTAAATTTAGGTGGTTAAAATTATTGTCGTGTTGCAGCTGTTAAATTAATTAGCTGTGGTTTTCCTTTTTTTATTTTCCTAACTGGGTAACACATTTCAGCCTAACTGGTGCTTGGTTACACCTCTTCTAGCTGCTTCATCTTCTTCCTTGACACTGAGGAAAAATGTAAAAAAAAAAATGGGAGGCATAGTAGTATAAATGATTTTGGCATATATGCAGAAGATACCACCACAGTGTTTCCCTGTCCAAGAAACCTTAGATGTAATAAACATGTACTGTACCACTTGGCCACAGCTGTCAGAGACAGTCTTCTTCTCACTGTTTCTTCTTTCTGTACTTATCCTTTTTTGGTTTATGACTTCGTGCAGTAGAAATTTCAAGAAAGTTGTGAGAAAAGCTACCGATATAGCTGAATTTTTGTGTGACAGTGTCACTTTCTTTTAGAAATTAAAATATGGCACACACCTGTCATGCTTTTTTTAATTTGGCTGTGATTATGCAAAATAATGACAGAGTTTTTCCTAGTGATGTTCATATTATGACTATTCTTTATCTTAATATTTCTTTAGGTTGTGGAGAGCACCTTGTCCGAACCATACTGGCCAGAGAATGTTCATGTGCTTTGCAAACGGAAGATGCACACCAAGCTCTCCTAGAGACTATGCAAAACAAGTTTATTGGTAAGTATACAGTGATAATTGCCTAAACATTGCCTAATGTTGTTTGAAATGCAGTTAACCCTATTAAATAGAAGTAAGATACTTATATTTGTGATTTCTGTTGAAGCCTTATGTTGCAGTTGGCTTCAAATTTAGTGTTGTGTTACATCTAAAAAATGTTAAATCAACTACAGAAGAATATTTTTAGGAAATCTAAAGGAAAACTCTTGGAAATATCTCAATTGTTATGTGAGTCATAAAATACCCGAGGAGGTTTGAAGAAAGAATTTCCTGCCTGAATCACTGGCTGTGGTGTACAATTGCATATTTTGGAATTGGTGGTTTAGGAGCATTCATAAAAATATTCATCATGTTAACCCTTTTAAATATAATAGACCTCGAAACCACTGCATGTTCTAACTAAATGCTTTGGACAAACAGATTCTGGTTTTTTCATGATGAAATTAATTTCTTGAAAAAGTGAGGTAGACTTCACTCAAGACTGTTGTAAGGTAAAAACTAATTTTTTTCCTTGATTGGAGAGGATTACACATGACTAATTATACCTGTTCAATTTTGTGAGAATATAGCTCTTGTTTTCTTTCTTCAGGTCTCAACCAAAATATGAATGTAGAATTTTAAAATATCTACATAAGCTTGAACTTTTGAAGATAGCATAGATTACAGTGCAGTTTCTGGCATGTATATTGACATGCACTGTCTTTATAGGCCTTACAATTTCTGCAGCTTTAGAACCCACAAACAATTCAAAATTTCTTGTGGACAACGTAACACTTCTGTATGCTGTGTTGCCAAAGTTCATTTTTATGGTATTTTAATTAGAACTGAAAGAAGGACATACACATACCTTTTTGGGATCCAGGAACCTTTGCATTTGGTCTTGGCAAGCAATGCATTGCAATTTCTTTATTTCTAATATTGAATCCATTTTAAACTCTGCTTCTGACAACATTACATTTGAATGTTGGAGGGGAAGTCACCTTTGCCTTGGAAGGCTGCACTTGATAATCTACTCCCGTATTGCAGTCATTTCTAGGTGCTGTAAGAACACAGAAGAAAGTAGTTCGAGCATGTTCCCCAAATAGATTATAATCCACAGAGCACAAACGTAACTTTACATATTTAATCACTTATTCAGGTGCATAGTGGCACAAAATTACGGGTTGATTTACCCAAGAGAAGTCTTTAGCGAAGCTATTGCAAGCATCCTCCCTAATTTGTAGTACTACTCTGAAGGTGGTGTATGGAAGCAGCCTAACTTCAGGGAAGTCAGATCTTTAGTCCATACTCCCAAAATCTGTTGTGCTGTTTGTGGTAGGAGTACTAAAATCAAGCACAGCTTGTACGTATCCTTATGTAATTTCATGTTAGTGTGTGCACACACACAAAATAGAAAGCTACTGCCAAAGTAATTCATAGAAACTGGCTGATAAAAGACAAAAAAATTCAACAACTTAGTTGAGGTACCTGCTCGAAGTTGCTTTGAGTTTTCTGGGGTTTCTGTGTATTAATTGCAGAGAAAAGGGAGCTGCCTAGAGAGATACCAAGCTGGCAGTGTGATGTCCTATTGCCTGGAGAAAACAGACTAAACCCAACAAAACAATGGAAAATGAAATGAATGAGAGACGGTATCAAGTAGTGCTTTTCATGATAGGAAAATTTGAAAAAAAGAAGTGGTTTAGAATTCCTTTTTGAGGTTTCGTGTTTTGATTAGGTATAGGTCTGTCATGTATTTTCAGAAATTTACTGCTGCAGGTTTTTGTTGCCGGACAGCAGGTGTGTGTATTCTCAGTTGTATACTGGGGCAGTGATGGCATGGAGAGAAAAGATACAGACACTTTCTTTTTTGTGTAGGTAAAGTGCTTGGATTCTGTGTTTTGTTTAGAAAGCGTAAAATCTAGTTTGCCCTCAGCTTTCCCGTGAATGAAGAGTGATTGAGGAAAACATCGAAATTGAGATACATCTTACTGTGTACCTGCGTCATGGTGAAGTCTGTAGCCAGTACTGTACTTTCGGAGTATCTTGGCAATTCTGAAGCTGGAATGCAAAGCTATGTCTTGCTAATGATGCGCAGCAGTTGAAAACATGCATTACACTTGATACAACAGACTTGTACTCAGTAGGGTTTTTCCTGTGAATTTTGCTGGGCGATGTGCTAGTTGATATCTCAGGATGTATGGTACCATGCAGGATTTCTTACCGTTGTGAAACAATTGGAGAAAATAGGCTAATAGCCTACTTGCCAATGGCATAGATTCTTTTCTTGCTAGCCTTGCTTAAAGCCCGATTTTGTGATCATGTCAAATTTTCACGAAAATTATAATGGAACAAGGTTGGAAAAAAAAACCCCACCAAAATCCCAAAACCAAACCCAAAACTTTAAAAACGCAGAGCTGGAATGTTTTGTGAGAAGTCAAAATGTGCGTTACTTGTATTGGAGGGTTGAACGGCTGATTTTGGCCGTTGCCATCAGATTGGTGCTTCCTGTTTACAGAACTCTCTGGTCTCTGCAGAGCCCTTGGAATCCTTCCAGCTAGGGAATGCCTGGCTTAAACACTGAGTGCTGTTTAAACAGCAGGTGATGAGCAAACTGATGGCAGATGTGCTTCTCTCATCCTTTCTCAGAGCCAGTTTACTATGGATAGTGCACAATTGATGGTTGAATTGGAGGTGAGAGAAATTAGATTGTTTAATTTTTGTTTATTCAACTAAATGGGCTTGATATCTTTAGTTGAGGGGCGCTAAAGGCTTGGTACGCAGTTGAAGAGCAGTGCTCTGTAAACACAAATACCTTCCAAACAGAAGAACAGAGGATTTTGTAACTCATCAGTCCTTTCAAGTGTGTCCAAGTTTGTGGAATGTAGACTTAGAGTAAATGTTTGTGTCATCTCACTGGCGGGAAATCTGGGCTTTTAGCAATGGCAATATTACAAATTCTACTTTAAAGTTTCTTATAAAGTATTAGAAAATAATGAGCTGAAAGACATAGATGTAATCTGATATTTGTTCTTTCTTTAGTGGAAATATGTTTGTCTATTCTTGTTAGTGGGGTTTTTTTGGTTTTTAAGTTGTGCTTCAGCTCACAAATGAGTAATGTCTGCAGAAAGGTAATAACAGAAGAATAATGCTGACACTTTCTTTTTTTGAAATTTTATCTCAAATACCTCTGTTGGGAGCAGGAGTTTGGACTGTTAGGAATCATAGAATATGAATTTCCCAATTACAATTTATGCCTGTTGAGGGGGGGGAAAGGCCTCATACTTAAACAGTTACAAGACTGCCAGTGACTGTCATTGCACGGTGTTATTGTTACTTTATATTTTGGGACCGCACCAGTCTAAGCTTTGTAGTTATAGTCCTTTGTGGTTTATAGCAGAGCAAGTGTGCAATGCAAGCATTATTGCGTCTTCTCCATGACAGAGAGGAAAATATTTGAGAAGAGAATGATTATGAAGTTTCACATAACCTATTTTATCCACTGCAAGTTCATGGTTTCACAAGTATCTGATGGTAGGACTGAATAGGGCTATTTGTTACCTGTGCAATAAACCCAGCTGAAAAACTAATGCAGTGGGATCATTTTACGTGAAGGTTGGTCTAGGTCCTGGCTGTGCTTCCTTCTCATCAAAAGCACTGGGACCTTATTAGACGGCAGTATCCTCGGTGTGCAGGTTTTGGCTGGGGTACAGTTAATTTTCTTCTACAGCAGCTGGTACGGGGCTGTGATTTGGATTTGTGCTGGAAACAGCGTTGATAACACAGGGATGCTTTAGTTACTGCTGAGCAGTGCTTACACAGAGTCAAGGCCTTTTCTGCCTCTCACCCCACCCCATCAGCGAGTAGGCTGGGGGTGCACAAGGAGCTGGGAGGGGACACAGCTGGGACAGCTGACCCCAGCTGACCAAAGGGATATTCCATAACGTATGACGTCATACTCTGCATATAAAGCTGGGGGAAGAAGGAAGGGGGATACATTCAAAGTGATGGTGTTTGTCTTCCCAAGTAACCGTTATGTGTGATGGAGCCCTGCTTTCCTGGGGATGGCTGAAAACCTGCCTGCCCATGGGAAGTGGTGAATGAATTCCTTGCTTTGCTTTGCTTGTTCACGCAGCTTTTGCTTTACCTATTAAACTGACTGTCTCAAGCCACGAGTGTTTTTGCTTTTACCCTGCTGATTCTCTCCTCCATCCTGCCGTGGGGGGAGTGAGCGAGGACTGTGTGGTGCTTAGTTGACGGCTGCAGTTAAATGACAACATTCAATTATTTAATTTCTTAAAATCTGACCATAAAGTTTGGAAGTACAGGTGCTTTTCCTTGCAGCTTCTTTAAAAATTCTAAACAGATGTTTTAAATTACTTATCATAAAATATAAAGATCTCTGGTTTCAAACAGCTTGCGCTTACACACTTAATAATGGTGCATGAAATTAAGAGCAGGCTTCATTTAGTGCTTGTATATTCCTCTAATGTTTATTTAATTTGTTAACTTGAAGTTCAGTAGAATACATAGCAGAAGCAGAGTGGGAAACAGCTTCACCTTTAAACAAGTTTTGTACACAAGCTGACAAAGTCCAGTGGTATTGGTGATCTGTGGATTATTGACCTGAACTAGTCTGAATTTAACTCGCTTTACAGCATGAGAATGTTTAGAACTGTTTAGCTGCACTCTGTTAAAAACGGGGGATGCTAAAGCACTTACTTGATCACCCCATGCCACAGTCAGTGTTTAGACCAAAGTTCTGAGGACTCTGAAAGCTAATGTAAACAATGAAGCTGGAAATGGGTTCTCTACTGTGGAAGAGAATGAATGTGAAACATCTGATGAACAGCTGGTTAGTCCTTCAGCTGGGTAAGTGTAAAGAAAACACTTCTTTTACAGTTTAGTATCGAATCTGTGCTAGGATAGATCTGTCCAGAAGCTGCAAATGGGTAAAAAGCACAAGATCAAAAACGAGCAACTCCTTTCATGATTGCATGCTCTGCAAGAAGCAGTCTTCATCGTCGGAGCAGTTTAATTTACGGGAGACGTAGAAGAAGATGTTCTTCACTTGTAGCTGCAGTTCCTCCAGAGCAAGGCTGAATGTTGAGGCCATTATTTGCCTTAACGCTTGTGCAAACTGTATGCTCCATCCCTGGTCTGAGCCTGAACCTGGGTTTCGGTGTTCAGTTGTGGTTGCTCTTGCAGAACCTGGTGAGATCAGTGAATGTGGAGCTGCTATGAAAATATGTTTGCTTACTTTTAACAGGCTGTTACTACAGGTTAATAATGTACAAAATATGTAAATAAACACGGGATAGTGCTTTCTTTATGTCAGACAGCAATAACAGAATAATGGAGCTTTGAAGGAGGGAAAAGTGTATTGTAGAATACCATTTTGTGACCGGGGGAGGTGAGGATTAAACCAAAACTATTGAAAGATGTGTTTTGTTTGTTTTTTCCTGCCCCATCTCTCTGGTGTGGCCAGACACTGCTAACATTATTAATTAATGCTGTAGTTGAAGTTTTGCTTTTGGTTTTTCAAGCCAAATTCTTTAGTGTTAAGCCAGTGTAACTGGGAAGGGACCATGAGCTTCATGAGACTTAAAATGGTATTTTGTAGTTTTTTTTCATTAGCAAGCTATTGGATCAACGATTTGTTTAGCAATTCTGTTTTATTGCAGTAAAAAAAATTAATTTTGGCTAGCATATTTTTATTTTTACTGAGTTTTTAAATGTACAGCAAGTTCTATCATTCTTAAGAGTACTGAAGGAGCAAAAATGATGTAGGAGTGTGGGAGCCAGATTACTTTTTCCTTCTAATGAGAAACCATTATGACTTCAAATACACATGGCCATATTTCAGTTGTGCTTTTTCTCTTCCTGTTCATATACATTATATTTAATTAGTATTTAAAAAAAAATGCCATTACTTGTATTGTTATTTTTTACAGAAGTCTGCACTGTTCTTTTTCTTAATGGTTTGGCTGTAACAAAATGATTCTTAGAACTATATTAATGAAATATGTTCCTAACCTTTTAAAGTCAGTGTTTTGAGAATGCTGCAATTAATTCCAGTGTACAGTGCATGGGTTCTCTTTAGAAATAAAGTATAATACTACTTTTGTACTTTTTTTACAGATTTAATATTGGATGCACAGCATTCAGCTGCCTGGAATCTTGCGTAACGTAGACCTACCCATTTGCACTGTATTGCTGTGTTTGAATACTCTAGTATAATTGGAATCCTCAGTAACGAGTCTGCCTATCAGGAAATATCTTCATTTAAAAAATAGTTTAAAATATAGTTAAATAATTGTTTTAAAGTAGTTAAAATAGTTTGGAGTTCCTCTTTTAACTATTTTTAATTGCTTTAATTGGAAAATAAAATACATTCTCTGTTTTAAAGAATGTGCTAGTCAGTGTATTTAATTTGGCTTAGAGTCTGATTTTAAGGGAGGAGAAAATCTCTGAACTTTATGTAGTGTAGAATACTGTAATGTTATTACTGTAGGCAGCTGGTTTTTACTGCTACTATTTAGAGGTTGTTTCCCCACAACTTAGCCAGTGCAGTGAGTTAGAGACACATTGCATATTGTTGCTGATTTTGCACTGAGATGGTTTAGCTGAAATTACTGGTGAAATCAGTTGGAATGTGTGAGGGAGCTGTGGATGGCTCTGGATAGCAACCTCCCGCAGAAGCGGGGTGACAGACAGCCTGTGCAAGTGGTGTGGGTGAGAAGATCGTGAACCATTGCAGTGGTTTTGCAAGTGACTGTCATCTTTTGCTGTTTGTGTCTGGAGCTCAGAAGGAATATGTTGTTGTTTCAGACTTTTTTCTTCTTTCCAGAATAATGTTCAGTCTGCAGCTGATGGTAAAATTGTGTAGAAGATTAAAATTTGGCTGTGGTTTGTGCTTTAAAAAAAAACAAACCCACCCTTCAGTAGCTCAGCTGAAAATACAAAATCTTAGTAATTTCTAGAGTTTCATCTATATTTTGGCTACGTATGGCTCCCAAGTGTGGCTGGCTGCAACGAAAAAGTCAATATAATCCTATTACTTTCACTATTATGTTTGTATTGTGTTGGGCAAGCTGCTGCAAATGAGGATGTCCTGTAGGTTCTGGGTTTTGAGATTGTGCACTACTGGGCGAGTAACGCTGTTTCCATCTGTCGGAGAGAGATAATGCGTCCCATCTTCTTTGCTTTGTTTGCACAACACAGACTTTTAAGACATTCTCTGGTTTAGTGCTCCATTCCAATTACCCACTACCAGTCTCTCTAAGCCATTTTGCTCGTCTCTGTATCACCCCAGTGCTACAGTTATGGTCTATTCTTACAAAGTCAGTGCAGTAAGACCTTGTCTTGTTTGGTGTAACCGACATTTGTCCTTACTCCACGGGCCCAACTTGTGTTTTGCTTAAGGAAGCCAGCTTCTTGCTTATCTGGTGTGTTTTATGAGTGGTGAAGTTAAAACTATGCTTTATCAGGCTTTATCATGAGCAGTGCTATTAAATTAATCTTGAGTTTTCTAGTTGAAATAACAGTAGACTGGCAGTGTACTTCAGGAAAGGCTGAATTAGCGTGGTCAATTTTCTAGCTTTTGAGAGTTTAGCATGGACTTCAAAGCCTTTGAATTTTGTGGATTAGTAATAAAACGTCTGTGGTGCGTGATCATTGAAGCAAGTAACTTGGTTCAGAAAACAGTTATCTACATGTTTAGGGCGATACAATGGACGACATGTTTAAAGGGAATAAATGCTATTTATGCTGGCAGAACTGGAATTCTCGTGGGTGTAGTTGTACATGTAAAGGCAGAGCGTATTTTTGGATGAAATTGTAAGCTTAAGAGTCTGTCTTATGTGCTTGAAGCTCAAGTTTTAAATTATTATTTTTAACCAAGTCTCACAAAACACATACTTCAGTGACTACCTTTCTCATTTTGTACTCCACTGAAGACAGTGAATGTTTTGTTCCTGTAAAGAAATCCTTGTAAAAAAGAAAGGATTCGGATGAAAATGTAGCATTACATGTTTTGCGGCGGAGTCTTTACATAGGAAAAAATATACTGCCAGGTCTTTAAAAAGGGAGAGCCTTGCACGTGCGACGTGTTCAGGTTATTGCAAATGTGATCACTGGTGTTGGCACATAGTTGACAAAAATACCAGGAAAATGAAGAAATTTGTGATTGGTTTACAGACTTTTCTCTGTTCTTTCCCAAGTGTGGAAGGAAGAAAAACACTTTAAAAAGTAAGCCATTAACCTCATGTAAGCATTTCTAGAATCAGATGTTAGTAGTATCAAGTCTATAATCAGTAGTTGCTGTCTGGTTTTATGTGCATTTATACAGTCTTAGTGTTTCAGTATGGCCTTAAAGTTGCTATCTGCTTTAAATAGCTGGTTTGCTGGCTGTGTTCTGCAGAAGTCAAACACTTTTAAGCATTCTAATTAAAGAGATTATTAGTATTTTTCATTAGAAGCTTGTGTCGTTTAGGCCCAGGTAGCAAATCAGTACCACGCAGCCACTCGCTCACTCCCCTTTCCTGCCCCTCTGGTGGGTTGGGGAGGAGAAAATGAAAGGAAAGGCTGATGAATCAAGGCAAGGACAAGGGAGATGGTCACAGGCAAAACACACTTGACTTGGGGGCGGGGGAGGAGGGGGAATCAATTTAATTTGTTACCAGTCAAATTAGAGTAGGACAATGAGAGAGAAAACCAGATCTTAAAAACACCTTCCCCTGACCCCTCCCTTCTTCCCAGGCTCAGCTTTGCTCCCCATTCCTCTGCCTCCTCTCCCTGAGCGGCACAGGGGGACTGGGACTGGGGGTTATGGTCAGTCCGTCACACGCTGTCTCTGCAGCTCCTTCCTCCTTGGGGGGAGGACTTCTCCAACCTTTCTCCTGCTCCACCGTGGGGTCCCTCTCACAGGAGACAGATTAGTCCTTCCCACAAGCTTCAGCTTTCTTCACAAACTGCTCCAGCGTGGGTCCCTTCTACGGGGTGCAGTCCTTCAGGAACAGCCTGCTCCAGCATGGGCTTCCCACGCAGTCACAGGCTTTTCAGGTGCAGCCGCCTGCCCTGGCATGGGGTCCTCCCCAGGCTGCAGGCTGATCTCTGCTGCACCCTTACCCTCTAGGGCTGCAGGGGGACAGGCCTTGAAGGAGCAGGAGAAACACTGCTTATTTAAAAAAACCAACCAACCAAAAAAAAACCCCACACCAAAACAAACAAGAAAACCCAAACAAATAACCCACCCCCCAAAAAACCCAAACAAACCAAAAAGCAAACAAAAGCCACCCAAAACTTACTCTGTTTGCAGTGACTTCACCACAGCATGGCTTATAGCCTGAGTAATTTACACAACCGAGTATGAGAGGTCTGCAGACCAAGTTCAAGTGAAGACGTTGTCACTGAAGTACCTGAGTTTGGGAAGTAAAGATTAAAGGATGCATGTTCCCTGTGAAAACTCTTTTTTTGTTCACTTGCTTGAAATCATACCAGTTACTTAGCTGACATTTGGGTAATGCAGTGGAAGTGTAAGAGAGAAACCTAACATCTTGGAAAGCGCGGAGAAAACAATATTGATTTGGGTAGTAAAACTCTTTACAACTTAGGAAGCCTTGCGTTTCTGTTTTAGCAAAACATTTTCCTGTTTGGTTATCTATTATGGTATGATTGGCTGGATTTCTGGTTCACAGGGATACGGTCACAGTCATTGAGTAGCACAGTAGGTGTGTTCTTGTGCGAAGCTAATGGCCCTTCAGAGATAATACCTGTTTGTGTGGGGTCAAATAAGGAATTATTGTGTAAGTGTGCTACACGTGTTACCTTCCTGTGATACGGACTTCTGTTGTTATGATCACCTTGTATCGCTTCTGAACATGGCTGCTCTTATGTGGAGACAGAACATGGTAAAGCTTTTAGTTCTCTTTACTGTAAAGCTTGAAGTTTTTTTCTTAATGGGTTGGGGTTTTTTTGTTGTTATTTGTGTTAAAGGACTAATTCTAATCATATGAATAGCTGTGGGCAAATGAGAGGAGGCTGAGTAGATCTGCTCTAAAGTTCTTGTGGCCAGCAAATCCTTTTGCAGTGTCTGTACACTAGACATAGTATTTTAATTTATTTGAAAGCAAATAATTGAAAAGACATACATGAAATGCCTGTTGGAATTGTATGTTCAACTTTAAATCATAGTATTTTGCAAATGTGTGACTAGGATCTATTTGGGTTTAAGTGCAAGAACGTGTTTCATTCTGTTGCTGAAGACATTTTAAATAATACATAAATCATACCATTGTTTCCACATTTAAAACTATAGGAATCTCATTTCAAATTACAAACCAGAAAAAGAATACTTGATTCAGCTAACTAAAACTTTTCCAGTTTCTGATAGAAGATGTTTTATGTCCTGTGTCTTAAATTAACAACAGAAAAGCCACTTTAAAAAGTAGGATGTGTTTTGGCTTTTCTGTTAATATTCATAAAACAGCAAGGAAGACAGTTCGTAGAAATTTGATGATGTCTCTGTACAAAGTGATTTAAACTGGGGCAAAATAAATAAACTGTAAAAGTAACCCAAATTTTCTTGATTTTTTTCGTATGTGACCATCTTTATATTAATTAGAGTACAGAAAACTAAATATTGAGACATGATTTCAACTTGACGCTCCATTTTTCATTATTATAACTTTGTTAATCCAAGAACAAATGGTTTTGCACTCAAACATAATTTCCAATGTTTTATTTATTCCATGAAGCTCGCTTTCCTTTTTTGATTACTGTTAGATTACTATTTAGAAAGTTACTCATTGGAAACACTAGAAAGTGAATGAACTGATGCTTTTGTAAAAGCACTTGTTGACCTCACAGTCTTTTCAGTGCTTAGTGATAAGATTAAAGGGGGAAGGCAGGAAAGTGAAATTAAAAAAAAATACCCAAGAAACTATTCCTATTGCAAATAATTCTCCCTGACAATTTTACCCAGGTTCACCTTTTCTAGCCAATGAAGACGGTGTACTCGGAGGTGTGATAGTTCTTCGGTCTTGCAGGTGTTCAGCAGAGCCTGAATCATCACAGGAAAAGCGAACTTTACTAGGTAAGAAATTCTTATTCTTTTTTACATGAGCTAGGTGCTGACTCAGAGTGAAGGATGAAATAAAAATGAACTGCTTCTTTACTGTTGTTCAAAAGCCAGAGGGAAAAAAAAAAGGAATTGAAATTATTTGAGATTATAAAACTCTAGAAGTGAAATAGTACTACTAGCCTCGTTTGTTCTCTCAAACTGCAGAAAAGAGCATTCTTTCTTGCGCTGGTTTTAGTCAGGACAGAGGTAATTTTCTTCACAGTAGCTGGTGTGAGCTCTGTTTTGGATTTGCCCTGAGAATAGTACTGATAAGGTGGGTTTTCAGTTGGTGCTGGGGCGTGCATGCACCAATTCAAGGTCTTTTCTAGCTTCTGATACTGCACCTGTGTCCCCAGCTTTCTCATTGCAAGCAGTGTTGGGGGGACACCGTTCAGACAGCTGACCCAAACTAACCGAAGGAGTATTTCATTCCATGGGACGTCTTGCTCAGTACATAAGCTGGGAGTGGGCCAGGGGGCCATAGCTCCCGTGTTAGCTTGCTCGTTTGTGCATGTTAGCTGGTGGGCCAGTTGGCTTTCCCAGTTGTGCTTTCGCTCATGGGGCTCACTAGGGCTCTGTTGCGATTGCTCTTGGGTTCTCTGGCTCTGACTCACTACTTGGGACCTGGGTATCAGTCGGTGGGTGGTGAGCAATTGTATAATTTGTTTCATTTTCATTACCTGTTACTAGTGGTATTGTTAATATTATTAGTAGCACTGTAATATTCATTTATATTCAGTTATTAAATAGCTCTTATCTCAATCCACGAGCTTCCTTGTCTTTTCCTCCGATTGTCCTTCTCCCCTAGAGGAGGGGGGGAGGTGAGCGGGTGGCTGTGTGGTACTTTATTACTAGCTGAGGTTCAGCAACAGCATTTCTGACTCATTATTACTAAGCAGAATTGTGATTCAGACGATTGTGTGGGATCCTTCTAAAACCATGGCATAGAAATAGCGGCTACTTGTGGCAAGGCAGGGTTCGTTCCTTGTAGGAAAAGAATTGCATTTTTAGCTAGAAGTAATGCATGTGACTTCACTGCTTCTCAGTGGTTTATATGCTAAAAATGCTATCTATAAATTTCTTTGTTCCTCCTTTTTGCAGGACAGAATGTGGAGGATACATTAAAATTTGGAAGGGAAATTGTTTTACGGTTAGAATGTTTTTGTTAAGCCCAGGAAAATCTGTTCAGATAAATCAGTGTTACTGTTTGCATATGCATACAACAGGAGTACTTGCTGTTTTTATTGGAAACAGCAGAAAACTCTACTTGGCCTCCATGAGTAACTAACTGGTTAAAAAAGCTCTGAGCTTTACAGTCTTTCAGCCCTATTTGTGTTGTAGAAACAAGGTTGTCATCTGTCTCACTGCTTTACAGCAGACAAGTGTATTATAGGCAACTGTCGTGGTTTGTCATAGAGGAACAGCTAGGAAACTGCAGGCTGTGGGCTACTGGCAGTGGTGGGTGGAAATACAACCCTGAGACAGGAAAGCCCGTGTTCCTCTTTGAAGGCAGGGCTTCGGGTCTGGGGGCATATGAACTACTTCAGCGTGACGCTTGTACCATCTCCTTTCCTGTGGTGCTCCTCAGATGTGGGCCTATGTGTCCGGTCACACTGTGTGCTTGTATGTTGGGTCACGTGGACCTGTCTAATACGTATTTATGTTATGCTACCAGAGTTAATTTTTTTAACTTTGCACAATCCTCTGCTTCATTATTGTTTCCCTGAGTGTTTCATGAATCGCTCTCAGTAGCATTTCACATTTGAAGTAGCTTTCACATCTTTTAAGATCTGATATTACAAATTTGATCACCTAATTTAACTTCGTGTATCAAGGCAGATCTTAGCATCTCACCTGGTAATTCTTGAATTGCATAATTTCTTTTTAAACTATAGGTTATTGTTTAGAAAGACACCTCACCTTTGGTTTAATTCATTACTGCTGTTGTCCCCTAAAATCCTAACGTTGTGTCACCAGAGTTTGCCGGCTTAGAGTCAGCCTGGATTCACAGCCAGAGTGTGTCCTAAAGGTGAGCCAGCAGATAGATCCTTCACGATGGGTTAACCCACAGAAACTCCAATATTTACTGCTGTCTGTTCAGCCACTTCCAGGATGCTAGGGTCAAGTTGTGACAGTTGCACAGGATGAGGTGTACGTTAGCTTTCAGCTTTGCTCTTGTATTACACCTTGCTGGTTTGTGTTACAAGGTTCTTTAAATATCATGTACTATGTCTGTGTTGGTTGGCTTGAGTCTGATTGTATTCCCTCTCCTGTCGTTCACTCCAGTAAGTAATTTTGCTCAATACAGTTGATAACATTCATGTTTCTCTACCTGACAGTTGAAGTGTGTTTTATACTTTTGGTCTCTCCAGACATTAGGAACAAGTTCTTCCCAGAGAGGGTGGTGAGGCCCTGGGACAGGTTGCCCAGAGAAGCTGTGGCTGCCCCATCCCTGGGAGTGTCCAAGGCCAGGCTGGATGAGGCTTGGAGCAACCTGGTCTAGTGGAGGGTGTCCCTGCCTATGGCAGGGGGTTGGAACTGGATGGTCTGTAAGGTCCCTTCTAACCCAAACTATTCTATGATCTCATCTTGTCCATCAGACTTTCATGTACTTTTACTCTGCTATTACAAAGAACCAGAGGTTTGGGAGGTGAAGCCTTACAATTCTGATTATGGTTCTGAGATTATCGTGATCGACAGCAAAGGAATTTTGGAAGGCTTGAGAGTTAATCAAGTAATAACTTCTCTTTTTGAAGAAGCAGACTATAAAATAGACTTTGACCATCATCTTATTCTTGTCTTTCAACTATTTGAAAGCCAAGGCTCCAGAATCAGGGCATGGATTGCTAAATGTGCAGAGAATGTTGCAAATTTGATTTACTGTTTTCAGATTCAAGAATGGAATAATTGTGACATTATTAATGTAGTGGAAAAGCATCCTAAACCATAAATTTATGTTTGGAAGTGAGAGCAATATTTCTATTCATTTAATGTTTCTCATTCATGTAAGAAAACATGTTCCTATTAAGGAAGATTTGGTGTTTTGTCCTCAAAAATTAATAAAGAAAATCCCCATATATCATACATCATAAGTAAAGACTATTTATTGATTTTTGGGTTTCTTTCCACTGGAATAAGATTAATGTACCACAGCTTATTCTAAAGACATTTTTTCTGTACCACAGAAATTTCCTGCATTATAATGTATGCTGAGTTAATGTATAAATAAACATATGTAGTATTGTGTTGTTTGGATTAAGAGCTCCATGTATAGCACAATGAAAGATGATGTTTTTATTGCAGATTGGATGATTTTTTTTTTTTTTTTATAATTCTTGAAACAAATTGCAAGAAATTACATGGATGGTGGGATCGAGTGCACCCTCAGCAAGTTTGCCGATGACACCAAGCTGTGTGGTGCGGTCGACACGCTGGAAGGAAGGGATGGCATCCAGAGGGACCTGGACAGGCTGGAGAGGTGGGGTTGTGTGAACCCCAAAGTTCAACAAGGCCAAGGGCAAGATCCTGCACCTGGGTCTGGGCAATCCCAAGCACAAGGACAGGCTGGGTGGAGAATGGATCAAGAACAGCCCTGAGGAGAAGGACTTGGGGGTGCTGGTGGGTGAAAAGCTGGACATGAGCCGGCAGTGTGCGCTGGCAGCCCAGAAAGCCAACTGGATCCTGGGCTCTATCCAGAGCAGCGTGGCCAGCAGGTTGAGGGAGGGGAATTCTCCCCCTCTGCTCTGCTCTCGTGAGACCCCACCTGGAGTGCTGCATCCAGGTCTGGGGCTCCCAACGTAAGAAGGATATCGACTGGTTGAAGCGAGTCCTGAGGAGGCCACGGAGATGCTCAGAGGGCTGGAGCCCCTCTGCTATGAAGAAAGGCTGAGAGAGTTGGGCTTGTTCAGCCTGGAGAAGAGAAGGCTCTGGGGAGACCTTATAGCACCTTCCAGTACCTGAAGGGGGCCTAGATGAAAGCGGGAGTGGGACTTTTGACAAGGGCCTGTAGCGATAAGACAGCGGGTAATGGGTTTAAATTGAAAGAGGGTACATTTAGATTGGATATCAGGAAGAAATTCTTCCTGGAGAGGGTGGTGAGGCACTGGGACAGGTTGCCCAGAGAAGCTGTGGATGCCCCATCCCTGGAAGTGTCCAAGGCCTGGCTGGATGAGGCTTGGAGCAACCTGGTCTAGTGGAGGGTGTCCCTGCCCATGGCAGGGGGGTTGGAACTGGATGGGCTTTAAGGTCCCTTCCAACCCAAACCGTTCTGTGATTCTATGATTTTTCTTTTATGATGATACCTACATACCTGTCAGAATCTTCAAGTTTTGCTAGGTTTGTCTGAACTTTGATTTTGCTCAAGGTTAATTGCTGTGCAAGGATAAATGGGTCAACGGATAAGCATACCTCTAGCGTGTTGTGACCTTCATCAACTATATTAAAGGAACGTGAGGAATAGGAACAAGTAAGATTTTTAAAACCATCCAATGATGCTTTTTGTAGTATGTGAGTCTCTCTAAAGAAATATGTGGAAATAGCTTTTCACAGCATATTGTGTAATTCATGTAAGACTCTTCCTGTAATCAAAAGGAAAAATTTGTACTTTAGTACAATTTTTAAACCCTTTACAGTATTCTATGAAAAATGCTGAAATCTGATCAGCAGCTCCCGATGTATTCCTCCCCCCCACCCCCGCTTTCGAAGTTAGGTACTTAATGGACAGAAAAATGGCTGTGACGTAGAGCATGAAGAATACAGTGTGGCAATTTGTGAAGCTCCACTGGATGGGAGATAAATATGTGAATAATGTGCTCTTTCTGTGGATTTTGCCTTGCAAGTGAGTATGGGGGGGGGGGGTGTGTGTATAAAGGTATCTGTATATGTATCAGGGGATTAAAGATCGTTTGTAGTGGGCTGTTGGAAGGACTGATAAATCAGGCCACTTTCAAACTTCAAAACAAGACCTTGCTGGATCAACATGCATTAACGACGCACGTTAGCAGTGGTTAGTTTTCTTAATCAGTCTCCCTACAGACACACAACGGTTGGTCTTTGACATTTATATGCTAAATTAGCTGTGCGTGTGCAGTACGAGACAGCTGGTGCTGTATGGCTAGTGAGAGTGCTTAATGGAAGCCAGTATCAAAATGGGCTAACTTCTTTTCTGTCTTTCTTTCCTCTCTTGTGTTTGGTGCTCCTTACCCTCTTCCCAAAGGAAGGGGGTGATTGCATATGCTGTTGATGTAATCCAGCCTATATTTGGGACCGGTTCTTGCTCTAATTTTGCCAAGCATTTTTCTTGCTGCTTGTGCAGTGGTACTCTGCTTCCAGTGGACATCTCTCCTGCTTTTTCTGCAGGATTATTTTGCTTTCACCAGTTGTCTTTCCTGCCTGCCCTATATCTTTAGTTCTCGTCTTGCAGACTTGACTACTTTTGCATGGTTTCCTGTATCCTACTTGTGCAGCTAAACCACAGATCTGCATTTACCCATTGATAGTTGCATGTTACGTATATATTTATGTTCAGGTCTGTGGAAAAAATGCTTGTTACTGGTTATTCTGTTGATAGTGTTACAATTCTACAGAATCCTTGTCCGCCACGCGGGTGTATGCTATTGCAGTGTGCTTATGTCTGGGTTAAAGGCAAGCAAACAGAAATTTTATCTGCTTCTACTTCATTGGTGGAACAGACCTCTGCTTTAAAAGTTGATTCTATCTTTTAGCTGTAGTAGCAGTTGATATATTTCTCATCTTGGAGGCTCCTTATCATTGAAATAATGTTCTCATTGTGAGTATTAGTTCTGCAGCGTGTGACTGCAATAGTGCAGGAAACCCTTGTTTGTCTGATAGCTGTCTCTTGAGATTGACTTGTTCTCATAATTAGTTTTTGTTCTTTAAGTTTGCTTTTTGTCCTTTCCCAAACTATATTTTAAGCTATGTTTGTTTCTCAAGATTCCAGTCTTGTTATATTACATCTTATATTTTAAACCAACGCATTTTATATGACTTCTTGCATTTTCCTTTATAGTGGAATTTCTGTGGAGCCATACAACAGAGAGCATGTGTGTAGGATATATGTCTGCACAGGATGGCAAAGCTAAGGTAAGCCATGAAGAATAGGTTGTAATACAGTAGAATGAGTGCAGAGGCTAAGGAGAATATAAAATGATGGTGAAATACATAATCAGTTTCTATCTTAAAGAGAATTGGAAAAGTAATGGGTGCATAAGCAGTTATCTATTGATTGGCCATTTCTAATTCCCTTTTTTAATTTCAGCAGTTAGCAAGCCTACACTAACATATGTATTATGTCAGGAAAAGATGCCACAAACACACTTCCATTTCTTCTGCTGGCAGGAATTGTATTTGATTTAAGCTTGATTCAGTCATACTGGCTCTTTAGCGTGGTATGATATTTTTCTATGCACATGTCTTCCTTCAGATAAAGTGTTTGCAGCAAGGGAGGTGTAAAACAAACTTGGAGGTACTTTCTAGAATAGCCTCTGTGGTAAACAATTTGGATATTAACATCCATGATTCTTTTAGTTTCTTGGGGTCTAATTATTGGGGTTTTTTTCTGGAATGGGAGACATAATACGTTAAAACTGAGTTTAGCAGTGGAAACTGGGAAAATCCTTAACATGAAATAGTAGGGATTAACCAAGAGGATGAAAGCCACCTACCCTTAGGAATATAGCATTGAAAGGGGAAAAAGGCAGGGTTTGCTATGTAGCAACGAGAGCATTTAGGAGGGGTGTTTGGACAGTAAGATTGAACATGGGAGAAGCTGCAAGCAGAGACAAAATCATAATTTCTCTAGACGTTTCTAAATGTACAGCTGGTGGTGTTGAAGACCAAGAGTTGAACAGTCAGAACTGAGTACAGGAAGTGACAGAAGTGGGGAAAAGAGCTGGAATACGAAGGCGGCTCCACGATACGGTTAAACTAATGAGGGAGGTGGGGGTGTTTACTGGAATATTTGCATGTATTAGCAGGCGAGATGACAGCCAGGAAGTTTATACCAGCAGATAATAGCAAGAAAGACATCCAGCATTTTGATGGTAGAACTTAAAGAAGGATGAATTTTAAAACCTGGGAAAGGAACGAATTTCAGGGCGTGGATTTGTTTGCTCTCTGTAGAAAAGGCTGCTTGTGGATCTGCTGAGGAAGAAAGTATAGCAAATAACAATGGAGGGGAAGAGGAGTATAAAACCCAAATCTTTACTTCCCTCTCCTACACACCCCGCCCCCCCACCCCCCATTATGTTTGGGAGATAAATACAGAGGAGGATGTGAGTGAGATAATAAAAGAAGGTACAAAAGAAGGACATTGATAACAGATATTTTAAACACCAAGGCTGGTGTAATGTGCTGGCTGAAGTGTTGGGAATGAATGAGTTCATCCTCAAGGAGTAAAATATATCAGAAAAAAAAAAAGAATGCTTCAGAAGGAGGAGGAAGATAAAAAGCAGCAGGTGAAGGAAGTGCTGGTAGAGGTGTTATTGAAGTACTCATTTTCTTGGCTTATGAAGAGTTCTTTCCAGTTGATTATACATGAATAGGGTTCAGGTTTAGTTGTTTTCTTCTATGTATTTTAGATCTGTTAGAAAAGAATCCAAACTCAAGCTAAAAGCTCCGACTGCACTGAGTGAAAGTAAAGGAAGCTCTGCTGCAGATGTTCTAGTATTCACTAGTTAAAGTCCTTATGTTGTGTTCACAGTGAGATGAGGAGAATTATTAGAAGGCACAATCTTAAATTCTTACAGCGTGCACACCTGCCTCTGGCTTACACTGCAAGCTCAAAATACTCTTGTTTCTTCCTGGCAGTGTCTGTCTAAGTAATAAAGAAATGCTACATATGAAATCTGTCTGGTAATGAGTACTAGCATAACAGTGCCATGCCCAGAGATGTTTTCCTACTCACAGTTGCAACATTTGACATCTGGTGTGAATTGTTTTCATACTGCTGGTAAATTCTCCAGCTGGTAATCTTGATTGCGCTGACAGACACAGCTGCTCTTCTTGGTTCACTCTTAAATTATGTTTTTGACCTTCATTGAAGAGTTAATCCCCCCCTCTTTCTTTCTCCTTTGAGTCTGTGGCCACAAATGCTTTCCAGAGAAAAACCACAAATGCTTTTGCTGCTGACTTCTATTGATCAAAAAAAGCCTTCTGTCATAAAAGTTGGAATTTTATCCTGCTACAACTATGGCTAAGTTATAGATGGAAAACTGGGCTTGAAATAGAACACAATGTATTGCAAAGGGGAAAAAAAAGCCCAAACCAAAATCGCTTTTCTTTAATAGAGTAACTGTTTTGGTACAATTAATTTTGAGTGCTTTCCATGAAAGAATAATGGTATAAGAATTCATGAAAGTATAAAATATCACTTGTTTATGAGTACCATAGGAAAATGATCAGGCAGCAGCTTGTAGGGAAACATCCTGTTTTCCTGTTTTTCTAGGATGGTGGAGAACTTCAGTTTTTCTTTCTTTCATCAATCTAGGACTCAGGTTTTATTCTTAAACCAAGGGCTTGTCACAGTGGCTGATTTTGGGCTGGTTCAATTTAATGAACATGAAACCAGATTTTTATAGCAAGGCTTTTAGAAAGTGAGAAGGTTTTTAAGTGTCTACTGTTATGAATTAGACTAATATTAGAATCACATAAAGGGGTGCATAGTAAGGAGAAAAAAGTCCCTGCTTTATAATCTTTGTGTGATTCTTGGTGCATTGGAGGTTAATGTAACATTAACAGAAATGGTGATTCCGAATCCCAGACAAAGATTGTGAGGATATAGGAGGCCTTTCTTACAAGGCAAGCACTGAACAAACTGGATACCAGCTCGCCTGCAGACACTGGTATACTCAAGAGGTGGAAACACTCAACCAATTTATTATCAGCATGTCCTTAAAAGAACAGTGAGACAGGAAAGAGGGATTGGAGACTTGAAGTGGTTTGTAGATCCTGACCCACAGGTGCTTCTGGCTGTTAGCACCGTGAGCTATCCAAGTACTGGCTTAGAAGCATCCTTGTGACGGGGCTTTATTCCCTCCAGAGTTAGAAAAGACAGGGTTCTGCAGCTGGCTACTCACCTCCGAAGCAGACTGCCTGAATGCTAACTTGCCAGCCTAAACGCATGAAAGGGCTGAGCCTGCAAGAGCTGTGGAACAATTTTGTGCTGTGACTAATAAGTGTTTGATTTAAAGCATACTTTCTGGAAAGGTGTCCAGTCTTTTTTTGGAAAACCGGTTGCCTGGAAAAGTCACTGTTTCCTGTTGAACGTTGGTTGAAAATGTTTGGTTCAATGTTACTTTAAAAATAGTGTGGAGGCTTGCCAGGTGAACTGTGTTCCCACCTTACTGCTGACACAGCCATCTCTGGTTGCATGTCCTATGACTTGCCTTTAGCGCGCTCTCAACACGAACTGTTTCAGTTCCTCCACCACTGATAGCACTGGCAATGTCATCTTCACTACCTGCCTTGTGGACATCTCTTTGACTTCCCACTCATTCTGACACCCTTGAACCCTTACATCACTGCCACAAGCAGCTGATCAAAGCATACCCTTGCTGGTTCAGCTGTACTCTTGTTTCTTGTCATCCCTCTTGACATGAGCGTTTTCCTCATCGTTTGATGCCAGTGTTTGTCACACATTGGATGTGGAAGGACACAAACTTTTTGCCTGAACAGCTTTGATTTTTTTTATATACTTCTTGGAACTAACGTGTACCACGTATTGCTACAGCTTCTCCAGGCTGCTACCTGGGAGCCTCATCTGCAAAGAGCTTAAGCGACAGATATATTCTGGTTTAGAGGTTGCCAGTCCCAGACTGCAATTACTGTTCTTTGGGAAGAAGGACTTCCTGAGATCTCCTGAAGCAAGTTCCTGCATTGCTATCTGTATGATGTTAGAATTGTCACATCAGCTGACACCCAACTATTTCTAGCCATTAGTGAGGGTGTTGGAATATTCTAGGCTGCTGTGGAAGTTTCTGGTTGCAGCCATGGGAGTAGACAGTAGATATTTATTAGTCTGTGGACTTCCTCTGAGTTTACTCAGCTCCTTTTGCTGATGTAGCAGTTACTGCTATAAAGGTTAAGACTTCCAGATGGAAGGACTGGGAGGTTAAATACGTTAATGCATTGAGGAGGTATGTTTATTCCTTTTTCTTACTGGTTCGTGAGTTACTTGATATGAATTCAAGATCTTCTGATAAGCAGTTAGCTCTTTCAGATTTCCTGCCCAAACTTTCTTTTCTTTCTGACACACAAAACTGAAGAATAAACTTTCATGTGTCTTTTGTTATGGATCCATAATAGATCCAACAGTTGATCATCTGTAGTGAAAATAGTTGATTGTTGCTCATGGCTGATTACTGCTTCTGTGCTTATCCACCTCTGCCAATGGTAGCATAAACACCTGGGCAATACCATACGGTGTGCTGACTGGATGTGGCTCGATTCTCGGTCTCATCCTGGCCAGTGTTCTGGGTGGGATTCATAATGGGAGCATAACAGTCTGCCAACTCACAGGATTTGTGCCAGAAAGACTTATGTAAGGTGTTTGTTACTTGCTGTGGAAGCAGGAGACCCTCGGGCTGACTTATGAAGCATCACCTATGGGTGGATGCACTGAGTAGGTCTTTCCCAATTACCGCAGTTCTCCAGGAGCCAGCTGCCGAGGGACTCCCCAGCTGATCTGTGAACCCAGATGATGGTTTTGAGGTGGTAATTGGTGATGTATCCTTTATCACTGTCTTGCCTTACAGTAATGAACTGGTGCATCACTATTCTGCCTATCTTTCCTGTCTAATTGGTGCATTGTTATTCTGCTTTAATTTTCTTTCTGGTTGTTACTGTGATATATATCTATAGTAAAGCATATTAATCTTTATATATAAAGCTGCAGTCTGTATTTTCACTTGGAATCCTGCCATTCAGCAAGACATCATCAAGGAAGGTCATCCTGTATGGGAGCTCTGATCTCTTTAAAGAGACTCTGGCAGCTTTCAATTCATCGATTCCAGTGTTCCTGAATTCATTAGGTTACATTCTAAGAGCTTGAGCAATTGTGTTGTTACCACTGGCAAAACAGCTGTATTCTGATGACTACAGTGTTGCTTCTTGGAGTTCTGGCCATATTGGTGCAGGTGATGACCAATATTTGAGGTCTTAGTGGTTGGTGTAGCATTTGGTAGAGCAGTGTGTCAGTTTGCATGAAGAGCTTTCAGACCTTCTGCCATATAATTTGGGAGGAGGAGAAATAGTGCTTTGAATTCACCCATTACGTGATTTTAGATATAAGTGGAGAACAGGAAGGAAAGGAGGTTAGTGGGTAGGTTACAAGTTAATTGACTTTTCTTAGTTACATAGTCTTCCTATCTTCTTGTTCCTTGTCTGCTTGCCCAGTGGAGAATGCTGCAAAGGAAAAGAAGATCTTCAAACTCAAACAACAGTGCAGCATATGCCTGCAATGTGAATTCACATACCAACTGCATCTCTTGAAGGTTCTGGTTATGGGTAGGCAGCCTTTCTTTGATTCAATGTTGTTTATCTGTGCATAATCAAGCAGCAGCCCTTTTATCTCAGGCAGGGTCTGCAGAGTATTTGTTCACTCCAGGCCCGTGGTATTCTGTGTGCAGAAGGTATACATGGGCAGTATGTGCCCCAGAACTTCTGTTTTCCTGGATGTCCCATGTTTCTAATTATCTTAGTGATTGAGAGAAGGTGGTGGTGGATGATGTTTTGCTTGAGAATGGGTACTTTCTCACTGTGTTTTCAGTAGTGTTTGAAGTCAGAGTGCTTTCTTTCCAATGAAAGATCCAATCTCAATACCAACAAGGTGCGGGTTTGGTCCTTGGTAATGTCGTAGGTATTTGAAATATCTGTCAGTTTACTGTGGTTCTTGGTAGGTATAAATCACTATATGATCTCTGTATAAATGTTGCTAACTTTTGCAGTTATTGTAAGTGTTGCAAAACTTCTGATATCCTAGTAGTTCAGCTTCATAGCTTTTAGTTTTTGTAACAGCTGGATGACCTAGACAACAAAGTCCTGAAAATGTAGTTGTAATATTGAATGTAATCCAGTTCAGTTGCCCATTTAAATCTCTCTGGCAGATACTCAGTTCTTATAACCTGAATTACTAAGCTGTATGTTATGGCAAACTTTAATATTGCAAAGCTACATATGCCATTCTTTCCATTTTCTAATGAACCAAATTCAAATTGCTTTGCAAGATAGAGGGTACCAGTAGTAGTGTTGCACATTGCTGGGTTTGAAAACATCCATCAGCAACAACTGCTCTCTACACCAAATGTAGTTGTTGCAATATGCAAACAGAAACTTTAACGATTCATTTCATTTTCCAGTATGAGGAAACAGAGTGGACAGGGAGACCATTTCCAGTTCACTTTTCCTGTTCAGATGTTAGGTGTCACAATCAGATTTATTTGCCTTATTAACACTGTAAAATTGAGCAAAATGACTTCCCTCTGTTTGAAGTGATACTTAGGACAAACTGATTGTGGTGATTGTTGTTGGTTTTCTGATGATGGGCTTCTGTATTCTCCTTTGTGAGCAAAGGTCCATTTCTGATGATGGGCTTCTGTATTCTCCTTTGTGAGCAAAGGTCCATGAAAGCCCTTTGTCAGGAGAAGGGCTGTTATCCAGTGCTCGCTGGGTGAAGAAACACATCTTGGAAGAATCCTAGTGCTCATTTGAAAATTAGTGGAAAAATCTACTGAGCCTGTTTTAGTTAACAGAAATACTGTCAAATAATTCAGTCATTCATTTCAGACTACAGAGACAGTCTTTTAACTTCATGAGACAGGGAAAGTATATGTCACTGTTATACTTTTTTTTTTTTCTTTCTTTAATCTGTACTCTTGCCTGGAGACTGGGGCATCAGTCAGAAATTTTCACTTGAAAAGGACTCTGAATACAGCAGAGCATCCAGTTCTCTCATAAAAAGAAGGTATTTATATTTTTTGGAAATAACCTTCAGTGCTAAGATACCAGTTAAAATATTTGACTTGTAGACCTTCGTGGAAATTATTGGCTGTAAGATGGGAAGATAAGTTCAGATTTTTGGGTTGAGTTCTTGCATAAAGCCGGTAGTTCTGGAACTCTCCTCATATTTGGCTGACGTTTTAAAACGGAGTAGAGAAGATGGAATTGTGTATCCAGGTCAATGCAGTAACCTGACTTAGCACCCACAATTCAGAATGGTAAAAATCACATTTTAAGATATTCAAGATTTTAAGATATTTAAGATATTCAATATTTTAAAATACCTCAACAAAAGCCTGGGACACTGAGCTGAAGAGGTGATTTGTTGGTACATGGCTGAATGATTTAGAGAGATTAAAGTGCTTTAGTTTTCAACTTTCTTAATTTTTTTCCCCCTAACGCATTATGTTAATGTGTTTAGATACATCAATAGTGTATAGTAATATATTTAACCCACAGAATGAATTTGAGCTTAGAAAACTGTTAGCTTCCTAAGCAACCTGTATGTAGAATGAGTATTTTGAGTGCCTGAGAGCCAGAAGCATGCCATTGGTATGTCTTTGTATTTTGCCCCAAGGACAATCATTTTGGAGCCCTTCTTCCCCCTCCCCTTCTGTTTTTTTTTCTGTAAGATGTCACCAGAGGAGTTGCACACGGTTTATTCTGATAGCAGCAGTTGCCAGTATCTTGCAGGGCACCTTCTCCTGCCCTACGGCAGATGTACCTTCGAACCGCGTGGGTGGAGAGCTTCCCAGGAGGCAGAGCAGCAGAGGGTGGCTGTCACTGCCAAAATGGACTATTACTTCCTAGAAAATAGAGAATAAGTGGCCAGATTGTTCTTGTGGTGGAAGCGTATAGCCAGCTAGAAAGCCTGTAGACCTCGGCGAGATTCTGAATTTCTGAAGAATATATGGGTTTGGTGGTACTTGTCTTTGAGGAAGGCGCTAGAAAGCCATTTCACCAAGTATATGATGTCCTTGGTATTTCATTATATTTCATCTCAATCGGGTAATGAATGGAAAAAGTTTGTTTTATTCTGTCCAAAGCACATCCTGAGCATGTAATAAGAAAGCTAAACACATGAAGTACTCCCTAGATTTGCTTAGGGACTGAATGTGCTGCCATCTGGTAGTTGTGCTCTGTCCTCTTGGCAGCGTTTGACTTCAGTTTTCTCATGCAGCGCTGTCTGTCTTTTGGCTTAAACGTTATATTCATTTTACGTTGTATTTATGCTTTTAATGAAAAGAAAATGAAGCTGTTGTGACAAACATACTTTTATGTGAATAAAAGGAGGAGACTAGCCCTTTAAAGCCTAAAAAAATATCTTTTTTATATTAATTGGTCTCAAGGTTGTTTCAGAATCTTTGTGAGACACGAAGTAAAGGAAGTCTTGGCACGACTTGCAGTATGTATTTATGTTTTTAAAAAGCAGACTAAAAATACGTAACTTGAAAAGCCAATCAAATGTACATGACAAAAAGATGAAACCATGTATGGTCCTGTAGCAGTTAACATGTATTCCAGGGGCAGAAGACCTGTTAGTTTTGGACCTGAGGGGAGTGGGGAGCTTTCCAGCGTGCATCCAAAGGGACTGAGACACACACGGAAGGGACACGGGCAGCGTCTGCAGCACTGCGCTTGGGGAGCCGGTTGCCCCGTGGTTTTGGTTTGGTTAGGAGGGAGAGAGGGAAACGTTGTGTGTTTGGGTTGGCACGTACATGGGGCAAGAATCAGTGTCTGAAGGTTGGTTAGCTTGTGTGTGTGTGTTATGGAGGGGTGGGAAGCAAAATCAACTATTTCCCTTTTTTTTCCTTTGGAACCGTGGGCACAAGATTCCTCCTTCAACCTGCAAAGGTCCGTGGTGACTGACTGTTTTGCTACCTGTCAGAACCTCTGCTCCTGCTGGGCCCTCACCAACCTCGCTTTTCTCTAGGGAAGCAAATCAAGTCAGAATATCGTCAGGGACAGTAAAATTTCTGTTTATGGAGGTAAACATACAGATAGCCTGATCGTTTTTAATCTGTCTTTCCTCGGCATACGGTTTCCACAGAGAGGCTTCCGTGAAGCTAACTGGAGGATTAATTCAGGAAAACTTTTTCTTTTCCTGTTTTTGTACTCCCAATCACAATTTCCCCCAGATGTGGGTTCATTCATCTTGTAAAGCTGATGGACTAATCGAATTCAATTAAAAGCTTTTCCAGTGCTGTTCTTTTTTGTTTGCTTTTTATTTTTAAGTTTTTAAAATCTAAACCTACTCCACTGTACAATCTGGACTTAATGTAAAATATGATGTTGGGATATAAAAATGAAACAAACTGTACAAATAAGTTCTGTGGTTGCCTTTAAAAATATTAAATGTTCTTTGATCTTTCTTTTTATTTACTAGAGTTTGTTCTTATGGCTAAGAACAAGGGAGATACAATTGTAAGAATTCACTTGGGAGTTTATCTGAAGCTGTCTTGACATGGCAATGTTATCCTTTCGTATTGCTTATTAGGTAACATATTTTAAACACTTTCATCTTAGATCTGTCTCATTTTTGTTCTACATACGGCAGCCATTGGTGAAAGTAATAAGAAGTAGTCAGTGTAAAACAGCATCTGTATTTGCTCTGTCATACAAAGTATGCAAATAAACAGGATACAAGTAAAGGCTTTAAAGGTTTTGTTATATGTGGTTTGGGTGTTTCTGTAAATGGAAGTGTACAGATGCTAGTCTATAGTAGTTTGGTGGTTTTTTTCTATGGGAAACATGTTTTTCCTTTTGTAGGAAATGAGGGTTTGTATGGGAAATGTGTTTTGGACATCTGTTTAAGCATAGCTACTTGATAATATATTGATAGATATTAACTATCTGCTTATCCCCTCTTGTATTTTTTCCTTTCCTTGCTCAAGAGCTTGCTAGAATATTATGCTTCACTAACTTTTTAAAGTGAAAGGATTTATAAAATTTCATGTGCGTTGAATGAAGCCTCACATTTTGCTCCTGCAGTTACATAAGGGTTTATTAGGCATTTAACTTTGGGTTGTGGCGTAAGTCAAGCCTATGCAAAAGGCATGTCTTGGGTCAGACTAATTTACACAAATCAGTTCTGTTGTAATGAAAAGATTTTAATTAAAAGGATTCATGATAATCGTGATTATGCTAATATTTCTTCTGTTGCAGTACCGAGTTTCCCTCTTACGCTTCTTGGCAGGATCCTTGGGCCTTTGTGTATCTTATTGTATTGCTACAACGATCTGCTAATAATTCTGACTGATTGCTGTAGAGGCAATGTCACGTGTCAATCATGCCTGCCTCGCAGCGGACCGCAGGTTTGCTCTGATGGCGGTATCACACTAAGCAATCAGTGGCGTTCTTCCACTGAGGAAATCGCTGTTGTGCCCATTGAGCAATGCTGCTTTTACACTGTCATCCTATCCCACTTTCATTTAGATTTTTTCACAGACCTGGAAAAATGTCTTGGGTCTGTCAGTCATAAAATAAAAAATATTCTTCTCTACTTGTTTTTCTTCCAATTTTCTTCCTCTTTTTTGTTTTTCTTTGAACTTATGAAATAACATCCCCAAAAATTGTTGGTTACATTTTCGAGGAAACTGTAACAGCTTTGAAAGGAATCTTTTCCTCTTGAAGTGGTAAATCACAGTCGTAACCAAAATTGTTCTGAAAGTAGGAAGATGTTCATATATCAAGCAGGAAGGCCAGAGATCAAAGTTTTAGCAGTACAATGAAAACCTTTAAATGTTTTTAATTAAATCTCATTCTGTAATTTAACTGAAAACAAGACCACCTAAGAGCAGACACCAGGATAGCCTTATCAAGAAGGGAATTAAAAGAAGCTGCCTCTGAGCTGCAAAATGTCTCTTCGGTGCAATGAGTTGTGGTTACCGTCCCAAATCACTTTCTCCATTAACGCAAGTTATTTTTGCTGAACTCTTACACCTACATGTTTTGTTACAACCCGTTGCTTCATTGCAGGTTACACGTTTTGCAACACTGAAATCTTTTAAATGGGATATTGTACACCCAAAGCTTAAATACGTAGTTGGCTGCATTTACAGGAAGCTGTAATTTCTAAATGCCAGCAACTTCTGTGTCGCAAGTTTTATATCGTAGTAGGAATCATTTATAGTTCCTAGTTTAATACTTGTTTAAGCATTGTATTGTCTGAGCGTTAATGAATCGGCTGATGACATGTACCTCATAAGGGGAACGGAGGCCAGCGCTCCTGCTTCCGTGGGAAGAATGGCTGGAGCGTAGCTTGAGCTGCTGAGTCCCTGCCATTGCCACTTTCTGCCTCAAGCCTGTGGAAATGCTGTTATCAGCCCTGTTGCATCCTAGAGTTCCACTAAGGCTCATTTTGATGTTTTACCAGAGCCCACTCAGCAGCTCTGAAAGCAGGAAACAGTAAAGTCTGCAGAAACATGCTTCTGACTCCTTTTGTTGTTCTGGTGAAACACTCCATTAGCCACTTGGCCCTGCGTGAAAGCAGTGGATGTATCTGTAAATGTCTCTTGCTGAAGCTCAGAGTCAGGTGTGGATGAAAACATGAGCACTTTTCACAGTATAAAAACATGGTGGGGTTGGGGGGTGGGGAAGGGAGTCATTCCTTCCAACAGTAAGTCCAAGTATGTTGTAGTAAGCGAATGCTTTTGCCCATCAGTAATAAAATGCACCTCAGAACGCACAGGATCTTTAACGGAGTTTTAGCGTGACTGAGTTAGGAGCTGATGTTTTGTGTACACACACACGCCTGCGCCCGCTTCCTGGCTGACATACTACAGAGCTGTCTCAAAGTCCTGCTTTTGAAACTTCTCCATGGAAAAGATGCTTGTTGACAGAAACACAGTTGCTCTTTGGGTCCATTTATTTGACAGTTGGCAAGAAATATTTTAGATAAAGTCTTTAGTTTTCTTAGGTGGACAGGTAGGTATTTTATATGAAGAAATGTCGTTTGCATCCTGATTGTCACACTTGCCTTACGCTCTGAAATTTTAGTTTATCTCTGTCAAATCATTTTTGTTGCATCTGAGGTTTCTGTAAGGTATATTTCTGTATGTGGCACTAAACTGCCGAAGAAATAGACTTATAAACCATGGAACGCCGCAGTTATTTTTCCTTTGTCTTTATGCTGGATATTCCTTTCTTCTGTTTCAGTGAACTGGGTCATCCAGTTTACCTTTTCGACACATCTGTCATGGTCCTTCTCTTCATGTGTTAAACATTAACACAAACAAAGTAAAAAAAGGCTGCCACGTTTTTGCAGCTTTTCAAGTTGCTTTGTAGTTTGCCAGTGACGGAACGGTTTCGTTGTTCAACACCTAGAAGCTTGCTTTGTGTCCTGCATAATTTTGCCTCTCTTCTCACTCGATAATACTCTCTTGACTTCTCCACAGACTCACATTTCAAGACTTCCTCCTGGAGCCGTGGCAGGACAGTCCGTGGCAATAGAAGGAGGAGTTTGCCGGCTGGAGAGTCCAGAAAGCTGAACAGTTGATTCCTCACTTCATTGCAAAGAATGTGAATGACTTTTTGTACAAGAAGGTTTTTTTTGTGTTTTAACAGATGTTGGAAATTCTACTCTTGTTTTACACCCCGTATTGCAACCACGTGCACCATAACTTGAGACAAGTGCTGCTGTAGTTCGTGTTCTCACTCTGTGAATGGGGGTGTGTGCATGTTTGGTTTTTTCCCTAATAAAACCGGAACTCTTCCCACTTGTGCAAAGATCATCTATGATTAACGATTGCGTTTTCATTGCTTTATGTTCGGAAAATAACCGAAAATTTAAAAAAAAAATTAAAGATATGGTCACAATTGTCATTCATGTTCTAAATTTAAAAGTAACAGGCCTTTGAAGTGGCTGTATAATTATGCAAAAATGATTATGGTTTCTAAGTTTCTTGGTCTAAGGAAATCCAGAGGTGGTTTAAACGTGGGTTGTTTTTTTCCTCCCCAATAAGGAGGATTTTTTTTTTTGTTGTCAAAGAATGGTTTCAGTGAAACAAACTAGAGCAAAATTAAGGCTAAAATTGTTTTTAAATAGTCTTATAGGTCATATCTCTGTGCGCAAACTAAGATGTTAATAGCTTCAAGCTGTATGTATTACAAAAAGCTATATGAAGATGATGTATCGTAATGCAGTCTCTATGTATAATGGAATATACAATGTAAATAAGAAAACAAAGTTTATGGAAAGATTCGATATTATTCTTCGCTTCTGTTTTAAATCTATTTTTAAGAGAGCTACAGAAATGAACATATTACTGGATGCGAAGTGCAATGTGTATTAAATGGACGTTGGGAGGTCTGATACTAGCTTTCTTATTGATAAAGCAACTTCCCGAAGTCCACCACAGCATGGGTATTTATATAACTGTGTGTAATATGTATGTACTGTGCATAAATTTACTGTAATTCTTTTTATACCTTCAACAAAATTGCAGTCTAAAACAATGTGATCCTTGTCTGCCCTGTGAAGCGCTGACAGCTGAACCGTCATTTGTCACCCGTTCTGATACGTTAGCCAGAACGCTCGAGTCCTGAAAGTGAGTTCTGACATGCAATCTTCCGTTCAGTACTTTTTCTTCACAACACTGGCAGCAATAGAAGACTTTCATAATGAATTCATTGTCCTGATAAGTATGCCAAAGAGAAACTAACACAGTTCATCTTTTTCCTTGGTGAATATTTGATAATTCTGTTTTCAGAAATAGTGGATGAATAGATATTCAGACTGTATTCGCTTAATCAGGCATTGTATTTGCCTGTTTTGTAATGTTGTGCCTGCCTATAACAGACCTACTTGACTGATGAAATGGTTACGTTGATTGTAGTACCAATCTTTCATGGAAAAAAAAAAAAGCTTAATAAATTTTTTTTAATAGCCTGAGTTCATTTTCACTGTTATGTTACAGTATACATTGAGATATGGTCATCTTTGTCTGGTTTTTTAATTGTGACATCAGTGTAGGCCTAGAGTTGAAGATATTTCTATGCAGTTCTGTTAATAATATGAAACAGCCACTTTCCAACTTGCAGAAACAAAATAGTAGAATGCATCTGTCTTGAAATAGTTTGTGCTGAAATATCGGACTGGATCCTCAGTGATATACTCATCATCTGATGAAATGAGCCACAACACACCACTTCAGAAATGCTGCAATAAAGAAGGTGTGTTGTCACAGTCACTAAAATTACTCTAACGTAGTATTAAATGATTGTGTGGTCGCTTAACTATGTAGTGAGTGAAAAACTGAAGATCATGCATGGGTTTGTACATACCCACATTTGAAAATGGCATTGTTTTGGGAAAAGCTAAAGTAACAGTGTTGGCCTGCTTGCATTCTAAAAGTGCTTTTCGGTGTCAACTTCATAGAAACTTTGGCTTTAAGTACACTCTTTCATGGAATAAGCATGGCAGAATTGCTTGTAAAATGTAAATCGATAAATCTTTTCTTCCCTTTAATGCTCAGTACCTCTTTATGGAGATTTAGATTCCAGCATATGAACTTTTTCCACACACTATCTCCAAATTTTATTTGGGTGTATACATACAGACATAGATAAAATCGTAGCTCAAACACCAGATAACATGTTTTTCTTTTACTTTGCTTTTGTTTCTACGTAATACTCCAGTCAATTATTTTTGTTTGTTTGGGTGTGATTGGTTGGGTTTTTTTGGCCAAAAAAACCAGGCTTCTTCAGGAAGCTACTTAAGAATCTTTGTTTGAAATTGAGTAGTGCGCCTTTTCATTGTCCAAATTTTCTTCCTTCTCTCTAGGTAGGGGAAAAAAGGATTTTTTTTGTCTTGAGAATCGCAAGAAGGTGCAAAGCACAAACCAGGTACAGAGGTGACTTTCTACCAAAGGTACTTAGGAGCAGAAAACTGTTAGCACATACTAATTTCTGTATCAGTAATAGTGAAGACAAGCAGGAGTAGAATTTCCTATCATCCAACTCCCACTTAAACCAAGGAAAGATCTTACACTACTTTACTAATAGATGTAATTCTGCTACTAGTTCTATTTTGAACTTAAGAGTAGCTTATAAAAAAATTAATGGTGAGGATGGACATGCTTTCATAGAATCATAGAACGGTTTGGGTTGGAAGGGACCTTAAAGATCATCCAGTTCCAACCCCCTGCCATGGGCAGGGACACCCTCCACTAGACCAGGTTGCTCCAAGCCGCATCCAGCCTGGCCTTGGACACTTCCAGGGATGGGGCACCCACAGCTTCTCTGGGCAGCCTGTCCCAGTGCCTCCCCACCCTCTCTGGGAAGAATTTCTTCCTGATATCTAATCTAAATCTCCCCACTTTCAATTTAAACCTGTTACCCCTTGTCCTGTCACTACAGGCCCTTGTAAAAAGTCCCCCCCAGCTTCCTTGCAGGTTCCCTTCATGCACTGGAAGGCTGCAATAAGGTCCCCCTGGAGCCTTCTCTTCTCCAGGCTGAACAAGCCCAACTCTCTCAGCCTGTCCCCATAGCAGAGGGGCTCCAGCCCTCTGAGCATCTTCGTGGCCTCCTCTGGACTCGCTCCAACCAGTTAATATCCTTCTTATGCTGAGGGCTCCACAGAGCTGGACGCAGCACTCCAGGTGGGGTCTCACGAGAGCAGAGAAGAGGGGGAGAATTCCCCTCCCTCGACCTGCTGGCCACCCTTCTCTGGATAGAGCCCAGGATCTGGTTGGCTTTCTGGGCTGCCAGTGCACACAGCCAGCTCATGTCCAGCTTTTCATCCCCCAGTACCCCCAGGTCCTTCTCCTCAGGGCTGCTCTTGATCCATTCTCTACCCAGCCTGTCCTTGTGCTTGGGATTGCCCCGACCCAGGTGCAGGACCTTGCCCTTGGCCCTGTTGAACTCCATGAGGTTGGCACAGTCCCACCTCTCCAGCCTGTCCAGGTCCCTCTGGATGGCATCCCTTCCCTCCAGAGTGTCGACTGCACCACACAGCTGGGTGTTTTCAGCAAACTTGCTGAGGGTGCACTCGATGCCACCGTCCATGTCACCGATGAAGAAGTTAAAGAGCACCAGTCCCAACACCGCCCCCTGAGGAACGCTGCTCGTCACTGGTCTGCACTCAGACACTGACCGCCACTCTGGGCATGACCATCCAGCCAGTTCCTTATCCACCGAGCGGTCCATCCGTCAAATCCACGCCTCTCCAGTTTAGACAAGGATGTCGCGCGGGATGGTGTCGAAGGCTTTGCACAACTCCAGGTAAATAGCATAGTCTGTAAGCTCTTGTACGTGATGAGTAACGGTTGCCGCTGGCATAGGCAGGTACAGTCCAAGATGAAATGACACAGTTGACAGCAATAGCTGGCTAAAATTACAAAGGAAGGGCAACCAGATGAAATGCATACGAATACAAACAATTTGAACGCTGCTGATTTTATACTCAACCACACAATTACGTGTCCTAGGGTATTTTGTAGCAGACAGGTTGGTGCCAGAGCGGTTGCTCTTTTGCCGTAATAAATTTCACTGCTAAAAGCTTGTAATAGCCTAAACCAAACCTAACATCGCCTACTCGTTGTCTTCCTTTGCTTTCGTACCTACCTTAACGGCGTGGGCCTGCGGTGAGTGCCTTCAGAGGGCTGCAGTTCGGCAAGGTGCGGAGGTCTGTTCCACTGAAAATTGTTTAGAGGTGATCTGAATTCCGTCTTGTGTATTCTGTGGGAACAAAGAGTGTGCTTCTCTGCTGGTGAATTGACCTTCAGAAACGCTGTGAAATACGAGAGATTTGACTGAGGAGGAAGAGGGGCCTAATTTAGGGAAACTGCAGCCGTTCTCCTCTAAAGGACAGTATGGAAGATGCTGTGAAAGGGTAAGGAAGTCTAAGAGGAAGCAAAGCTGGTGATAAATCTGAGGGTATTAGCAAGGCTGTGGTAACTGCTGTTGTTACGCAGAATGCAAGTTAAGAGCAGAGTCTAGAAGAAGCGGCCAGAACTACTGGTTATTGCGGCATTACAGGTGGAACAGGTGCAGCATTTCACAGCGGCATGTGGTAATGCTGCAGCTGGGCAGTCTTTGTAGCTCAGTTTTGAGCCGAATGACGCAGAATTAATAGGAATTTCTAGAGTATTTATCTATACATTTTAAAAATGACATCCAATTCCACCTGAATTTCTGTTTCTGCTGGTTCTTACGAGAGTCATTTACTTTGAGTCAACAAGATATACGAAGAGTTAGAGTCATGCAGTGGTAGCAGGGTTCATCTGTTCAAAGACGTTGAATTGCACGGAAGGTTTTTATGGTGTTATGTTTGCAAATAACTGAACACCATCTGCAGTCCGTGTGCAGCCCCATTTCAACCTCCTGGATCGCAAAAGGGCTGCCACTCTAACAGTATCTGGACCTCGGTAATTCTAGTTGACTGCAATCCCATCTTCTAATTCAGTAGGGAGGTACCTTTCAGGTTAAAAGATGCCTTAGGAAAGTACCTGGTTTTCAGGTCAGCTTGATTGGCAGGAGAAGGCTTAGAGGAGAACTGGAGAGTTGAAGGGGAAGTTTATAATGTGGCTAGGTAAGGAAACAAAGGCTCTTGTTAGAAAGCAGAGTATACAAAGAAACTAACGGGAGAAAAGGAAGCAATGTAAGGTGGGTAGAGGGAAAACAGAATCCTTTTTAAGGAAAGAAGAGACAGAATGATTGGAAGTAGTTGTGAGAACTTCCTAGAATCTTGGGTAAGAACTGATATATCCTTCACAATGCTAATAAGGCTCATCTTCCAAGGGCTATTTGAAGAGATGGATGAGTATAAACTGTTACGCTATAGCTGGCCAGGATTTTTGTGGGAGAGACGTTGTGGTTTACTGCAAAGTGAGGACAAACACAGATTTTCTGTGGCTTTTAGCATGGAGTGTCAGCAGAGGTTTTTGTAGAAGCCTTGCAGGTGAGTTGGGAGAGTGCCACGGCCTCATATCAGAGTCCAGATGTACCAAGAAATGCTGAGAACCTACAACTTGCATGCAATTGTATTGAGATTTTATGTAGAAGCTGACATCACTGCTAGCTTGTGGTAAGGGACTCCTGTAGTGGGTCTGAAGATAGCACTACTGATTCAATAAAACATACCTCTTCTTGCTCTTTTTGTACATGAAAGCTTGTGGGGGGAGGTTCTGCTCTAATAGCGCTGTGCTTGATTATTTACTCCATTACGAGATAACAGAGATAGGGAGGACTTTTACACTGACTTTTATTGTTTCAGATCCTGTAAGGACACAGCATTTATTCGCTGCGTACCGTGGGCAATAAATCCCCGTAAAGACCATTAGCATCGCTTCACGGTGATTTGAACACAATAAATGTCTGTCTTGTTACGCACTCCCTGCCTAGTGAACCAAATACAGTATGTGAGCGATCTCATCATCACAGACACAGCGAGACCTGCTTTCCTCTGGCTTTGTGCCTCAGCCGTAATAAATACCCTCAGAAGTCTCCTGGGTGATGGTGATGCAGTACGCTCATTTTACGTCCAATGCCCTATGTTCCTTTACCAACTGTTGATCTCAAAGCTCCTTGCAAGGTAATATCCTGCTCTTCCCATGTTCCCCATCCCACAACAGAAGTGCCAGCTACCCTGGCTCCTCCGCCTCCACACCGCAGGGCTTTTAGCCAACCCTTGTGTCCACGTGTGGCTGTTACACAGGAGTCGGTGTACAGGGGTGGTGCCTGTGTGCGTGGCTCCTACCTCTTTGCTGCTGGCCTCAAGAGCTGCCTGTGACCCCAGGCCACGCTTTGTGCAAGCCTCCCGTGGGCAGTGAGCATCCTCCAGATCGGTAGTCCTCTTCAGATTTGTAGAAATTGGCTCCTGGACACAAGAATGGCTGAAACTGTACAGACGGACAGCGTGAAGGTGCAAGCGCGGTTTCCTTAGGGACCAGGCTACAAGAGTTTGAAGCAGCCTGTTTTCCCTTTTCCCCAAGCAGCGTGGGAGAGACACGGAGAGCTGTGCTCACAGCTTCTCCAAGGGTGACCGTGGGGTCAGAGCGGGCAGGCTCCAACCTGCTCGTGGTGTAATCAGCCCAGAGAGAAAACTGCTGTGAAGTTACGGTGTCACTGCTCATCCTGGAGTTTGCGCAAGCCCGCGAAGGACTACGGGTGTCACGTCCTCGCACGGTTAGCCCCTGCTGGACTGCACCTTCAGGCACGCGTGGCTGTTCCTGTGCACAGCGTGCAGGTGTGTGTTGGTCAGGCCACCAGGTGAACCCACAGAGGAGGAGCCCCCCCGTCTTATCTCATCATCCCTCCTGGAGCCTGTCGGCTACAGTTTATCACAATAGGTACGCAGGCTACAGCTGACCCATTCATTGCACTCTGTGGATATTCGGAGCAACGTAACTTGGATATACAGAGAGACCAACTAAACTCATCTTTCCAACCCCAAAAGCCTTTCAAGGTTGTTAAAATGCAGTTTTCAGAAAGCACCTCGTGAAGGTGTTTGAGGTGAGATCCTGTCCCCAGCGAGGGCACTTTGGCAGAGCCAGGATGTCGCCCTTGGAGGTGCCTCAGAGGACTCAAACGTTACGAGTCCCTTAATGTCAGCGCTGGAGACTTCTGAAATGAGGTGGTGCACGATGTTTTCATGACTCATGCTTATTTTTTTGGATTATGTGGGAATATCTGTGGGTGTGAGGGGCTCAAAAAGCCAAGTGGAAGAACCAAACTGCAGACTTCTCCAGGCAAATAATCTGATGCAGCCAGGGGTGACTGCTTCGAAAGGAGCTCTTCTCTAGCCAAGGGCTCTCGACACAGGTTTGTAAAGTAAAAGGTTTTCCTGAAGGTTGTCGTTTCTACAGCCCTGGTTTCACTCTGGGAGCATGTGTTTGCGTGCTTTAGACTGCATACTGTCACGGCACGAAGTTGAGCAAGGGTTTTGGTTTGCTGCGATACAAATCACCTGTGGCAAAACCTCCGCATTCAAGGTAAGTGCTGACAAACCACGATACCAGCCCGGGCTATAACATCTTCCGTATGTGCTGCACCTCTGATAGAAATCCCATAAACAGGTTTTTTAGCATTTATCCCTTAAAATGTGAGTTGTATCTGACTGATACAGCTGGGCGGTGTGGCACTGTGCTGGGCATCTCCCAGCGCCACCGTCCACGTGCCAGAGAAGGTTTGATTTAAAGTTGAGGTCAGATTGTCCGTATTTGAAAATATCGCTGTTTCACTTTGGGGCTAAAAGCAAGCTCCTCTGTCTGTGGTACTGCATCGTGTGCAGGTGTCAAGGCACCGGCCTGGGGGCTGTGAGGAGAGGTGGGGCTGCACAGCCCAGCCCCTCCCTGACACCAGCAGCACCTGGGGGGGAGAAGCAGCTCTAAGAGACAGGAAACCAGCGATGGGTGAGGAAGAAAAATGTGAGGAACAGCCCCACAAGCACCTGTTGTAGGAGGGCATGGAGGATTTGTGTGTGAGGGGGTGACAACGAGCCCGGGAAAGAGGGGCAAGGGCAAGGTGTTGTTTTAACTGGCCTTTGTCCCTCAGTATTCAAATCTCTTTTATTTGGCAATAAATTAAACTAATTTTCCCCAAGAGGAGTCTGGTTTGCCCACGATGGCACTCGGCAAGCGATCGCCTTGTAACCGCAACCTGTTAACTTTTGAGGGTGGGGAGGGAGAGAGCGGCTGGGCGGGCGCCGGCAGCTGGCCGAGACCTCCGCACCGAAGGTATCAATCGCAGTTGCACCCAGAATGCCCTTTAGCATTAAATCCAAACCTAAACCTTCACAGGAATCTTCTGGTTGGTTAGTCTTCTCTTGGGCCCATGAACCGATTTTTTGTGCCCTGCAGCTGCGTGATTGTTAGAGCTAATGAGAAGGAAACAGCGGAGCGCAGGGCTGGAAGAAGGATGGGGAGGATGGGAAAACCTGCTTTGGCTGATGTTAAATCAGATTAGGTAGAAAATGAAAGTGCCTCCTCATTGCGGTCACCGTGATCATTCATCTTGTTGGATGTCGCTCTTACTGCTTCCAGTCCACCTCTGGAAGTAACGGCTGCAGTGCACCGCGGGTGTTGCTGGGGACAATTGGCTGTGTTTATGAAACTGTGTGCGTGTCTGATTTTACAGGAGTCGTCTCTAGTTCAGTGCAATTCTCAGTCCAATGAAGAAACAGTTTCCAAAGTTTGGAGGCTAGCCCTTCCGAAAGGCACGAGCTCCTCTGGGGAGATAAGAGCATGCCAAGTCTTGAGGTAATTAACAGTCAGTGTTGTGGCCTTTGAGACTAATACTGTGTGTTTGAGGAGGGAAGGGAAACTGTCAAGCCCCATGTTTACTGTATTAATGTGTCGTGTCACGGCCACGAAAGAAAATTAGCAAACCGAAAGATAAACAATGCCGTGGCATGGCAGAAAATGCATTATGATGCGTGATTTGCAAAATGTTACAATTTGAGAACTGCAATCCAATTCATTCCTCAGGGGAAAGGATGAATGGATAGAAAAAGCATAATTATGAGTGTCTTTTTTGCATATTAAAAAAAAAAAAAAGTTATTCCCAGGTAAGTTTCAAGAATCGTGACCGACATAAGGGAGGTACCTGAACTAGAAGAGAACTCAAATAAGGAAACTGCCAACTATAAATGGTGAGCAGAAACCTAGGATAAAGTTGGCTGTTACAAACAATATACAAAGGGCAGAAAGCAACGGAATTATCCTGTTGTCCAAAATGCGACTCAGACAGTTTTACGTTCAGGTATGAGCTAATGCTGTTTTCTCTTTTGGTACTTTTCTATTTTATTTGTTTTCAATTTTGAACCTAAGATGGGGGTTTTTGCCTTGCTACAGCAGAAGTATTTTTGATTTAGGTATCTCTAATGACACATCCACTCCTTTAGGAGAAAGACGTTCTTAATTCTCTGGAGATGACAAGCCCAGATAAGGTAGCCAGTAGGGACTAACGCTGCAGGGAAGTGGCCCCCAAAAGTGTTCAGGTGTCTGAGGAAATGGAGTAGGTTTTCAACATGCCCCTGTGCTTTCTCTTCAACCTAGTCAAATTCTAGTCCTTCGTCTATCTAACCGCAATAGAATGAGCTACAGATGTGTTAGGTGGTCTCATAAATGACACACACCAAGAGGCAAAAGGCTTCCTTTTACTCTTCCTGGGCAGGTAATGAAGAAAACAAGACCTGTTGAATGTTTTCTCCCCAAACTGAACCGTTTTGCCTAAACCCTGCCCCAAGGATGTATCACAATTTCTTCAGGATGCTTTCTGAACGCTACAGCGTGATGCTTGGCAGTCACAGCACCAGGAGTACTAGCCTGGTCCCACCACTGATGCTGTTGCCATTTCTAGCAGTGAACTACTGTCGAGGGGCAGCTGAATAATTTGCTGCCTGAGAAAACTCTGGAAGACCCCGTTTTAAATAAGTCAAAGAGTATTCTCTATCAACTAAATTTTAACGGCCTTTTAGTAATAGAGGTGGCCAGGCTGGCTAGCACGTGTGATTCATTTGGAAACCCTAGGTGCAGACTTTTTCAGGCCACTGTTCTCCTGTAAATAAGGTTTATATGTGCACAGGCTGTCTTTATGTATGTCCATCTCTATGTCCCGTTGTCTCCACTCTTCTCTGTTCCTCTTTCTTCTCTCTTCCCTCAATGGCATCGCTTGTCTCAGTTCCGTACTATTAACAGAGGATAAACAACTCTATTTCCCCAGTTAAGTTAATGAGCGTGGCTAGAAAGAATAAAGAACTACGGTAAATTCCTGAATTAAAAGGAGACTGAAGAGTCCCTTGAGGATCCATGCAGGAGTAAGCCTTTATACAGCACTTTTTCCCCCAGTTAGGGCTAAAATGTAGGTTATTGTGAGCTCCAGTTGGCACAAAGCGGGAAGAAACTGGGCACTGTTTGTTCCTGTGATTACAGAACAGCTCGATTCACAACTGAGAACCTTTTAGGTCGGTGCAAATGTTTGTTGGTTTTTTTGTTGTGTTTGTTTGGGTTGGGAATTTTATTAGTGGGTGGGGTGGGGTTTGGTGGGCATGGTTTGGGGGTGGGGGGTGGGTGGTTTTGAGTTATTTATTTATTTATGTATTCCCCATTTTCACCGGTTTATTTACCTTTGTTATTTCTCAGATTTTTCACAACTGGTAAAAATCACCTGCACAATAATGCAATGCCAGGCCTATACTGAATAGTACCTGGAGAAGCTCCATCCCTGCTGGCAATGACGGAGCTGATGAAGGTGACAAAGGATCCGTATCTGCTTCCTATACCCATGCAGTTTATCTTTTCTGCCCTGCAAATCCTCCATCAGACTTGTCCCTCCATTAGTGCACACGCAGGCCTTTGGCTAAGACCAACGCAACGGTCGGGGAAATTTGCTACGAGAAATCCTGTACCCATTACGTCAAAGTAGATACAGTGGCTTTTTGGAACACAGCTTGTAACGGGAAGATCCGCGTAACCTTTTGTTTCTTCTTCCCTGAAACCTTTCATGTGGCTGGAAAGAAGACACGAGCCCTCTTCGTCTGCTTGCTAACCAAATTCTCCTCACCTGAAAAGGCCAAAGTCAATCAAACGAGAGCTGACATCTCCTCCTCCTCCTCTTAAGTTTTCTAATGATTTACATTTTGCTGGCAGGTAGGCTGCAGGACCTTGTTCTTTGTTAGTCATGTGCCAATAAGGATACCAAAGAGATTTTTGTTTCAGTCTATCCTGCCAGGAAAAAAAAAAAAAAAAAAGCAGTAACACTTGACAGTGGACTTTTTTCTCCTGGTTTGCTCCCTGGTGAAACAACGCAGCTCTGAATTTCACTGTCCGAACACATGCATGCTCAAATCCAAGTAGGGTCACCTGGTGTTGCTCTTTCTTCCTCCTGCCCTCCTTACAGCCTGTAACACATCCCTGGTTGCTGGTGAGCTGCAGGGGCTTCGTGCTGCAATTGTTGCCTCAGTTTGGGCAAGAGGATGGAGGACTTTGACCCAACTCCAAGGAGATGCTGGGGGAAGCTCTGTGACACACTCACGTGTCCTGACTTTGAAGTCTGGGATTAGGCTGGGAAGGAAGAAGCCCTGCACAACGTATCCTTTTGATTTGAACCTTTGGCGAGTGACGATGTGAGTCCAGCACAGGCCTGTGAGGCTCCAGCCCTCCGCTGAAAGTGTGCAACGAGCCCTCCCTCCCTCCTGGGACACGGCGCAGCCTCACACGCAGAGATGGAGAAATCCCATTCTGGGCCATAGCTCTGTTGACAGAGTTGTTTTTCACGCTAGCATAGTAAATAGAGTTTGTCTCCTGCTTGGAGATGATTCATCCCTCATTATGTTTGATAATTAGAATTCCATGCTCGTCTGCTGCTTTCTCTGTGCTCTGCCAAAGTGAGCCGTCTTTGCACAGCTCCATCTGTTGGCATCGCCTTGCCATGTCAAAAAAAAAAAAAAAAAAGGTCTAAAAATTATAGAATCCTCCTCGAAAACCCAGCAGCAAGAAGAAGAGTCCTTTCTGCTTGGGACTGTGGAGAGCAGCGATGGGCCGGGCTCAGAAACCCGCTGGCTAAAATCCCGGCACCCCTGGGCTCCCTGGCACCTTCAGCATCCCCCGAAATCAGGAGCGCCACGCGCCTGCTGAGCACGCCGCGGGTCTGGGCAGAGGCGAGGAGGGAAACCCCCTGCGCCCCGTGTCCTCGCCCCGTTCCCTGGCCTTTCCCAGCCCGGGCTAGCCCCGCGGGGCGCAGCCAGGCAGGCTCTCCAGGGAGCCGAGGTGGCCGGCCTTGCGGGGCGGCCGCGGGGGGCTCGTGGGCACTGCCCACCGCACGCCGGTGGCTGGAAGGGAGCTGCAGGGGCAGCCGGACTATGACACGTGGGAAGAGGCGGGAGCCGACCCTACGACGCTGGGAGCTGCGGGAAGCGCAGCTCTGTTCCTCGGGCCGGTCCGCGCTGAGCAGCAGAGCCAGGGGCTGCCGCGCCCTGCGCTCAGAACCCGGGGGCAGGGGGCGAAGGGCAGCGCAGGGACCGCCGGGGACGAGGAAGTGCCTGGGTGTCTTGGGGGCTGCTGTGGATGAACGGCTGGCAGGAAGGTGGTGAGGGGTGCAGGGGCGTTGCGGGCGGCACAGAGCTCACTAAGCGGGGAGGAAGCATTGCGGGTGGCACGCCGGTCGCTGTGGGTGAAAGCCCCCGGAGATCGCCACGGGGGAAGCGTCGCAGGTGGCACGGAGACTGCTATGTCGGACCTGGCCACAGGGGGGTACCACAGTGACACACGGTTCGGTAGCGGCACCCACACGCGTGGGAACGCCCTTCTGGCTGCTCCGTACGGCCCCCAGCCCCTGCTACAGGTGCGCTTGAGAGCGAGCGTGGCTCGTGCCCGGCTGGGCAGAGCATCAGCCCCTGGTGCCTTCGCACAGAAATCCTCCGCGGCGTTCTCCCTCCGGGGCTGTTGGGAACGTGTCTTCAGGATGAAGCCTGCGACTGCTCTGTGATGGCCTGGCACACCAACCCTGCAGAGGGAGGCTGCTTCCCACCCCGGCTTTGTAGAGATGCCGGAGGCAAAGCCCCCTGTGCGAAAACCGTGTCGCTCGGGGAGGTTGAAACTGAACACGTCCCTCCTCCTGCTTTGAAGGACCTGGAGCCCGGTGCTGAGCCGCCAGTAAATTCAGTCATCTCCCCGGTGACTCCGCACGCGCTGGGCTCAGCTCTGGGGCTGTGCTTGAGCAGCTGCGCAGCTTGAGCTGGGCATGAATGAGGCTGGCGTCCGAGGGCAGCTGCAGCGCCCTGTCACTGCCCAAAGCCGGAGCCATTTGAAAAACTAAAGTTACAAACGTGCTGACAAGGGAATAGTTTTCCCTTGTATGGTTTATATGAGTTTTGGCTTCAAAGAAAGTATTATCTTCCTTCTTGAAAGTGTTGCCTTCTCCCACCTGCCTTCTTGAAAGTGTTGTCTTCTTCCAGCTGCTCGTGGCGTAGGTCAGAACAGGGTTAACGGGCACCCAGTGGTTGCCATCAAGTATTGGATGTTTTCCATATCGGTAACTTTTATAGGTGGCCTGATCCTAAAGCAAGAATGAGGCTTTATCCATTGGCCATGTTTATTTCTAAGTATCTTCTTCTTTCAGGGACACCAGACGCTCAGAATATCAGAAAGCGGTATTTTTTTGATGAGGGAAAATATTCTGATTTTTTGGCGGAGGCTTTTGGTTTTGCCTCCATAAAAGGCAAAAGAAATCTCCTAGCTAAATAAATGCAAGCATTTTGTTTCTCACACTATCAAATGCAGCGTGCAATATGACCCAGCCTTGTTCGTGAAGGGACCGTTCTAGTCACACAGATGAAAAATTATACTTAAAAGGCAAAACCAAACAAAACTGTGTAGCTTGTTTGCTTATCTTCAGTTGTGATTGTCCTTTGGAGACTGAAGCCTGGCCCAGAGCTGATATAATGCGAGATAGATTGCTTCCATGCGCTTCAGTGGGAGTTTGGATTGGGCTGTGTGGTGTTGCAAAACTATAAAGGCCTCTCAGAAGGACATTAGTATAAATTATTCATGATGGAAAAAGTGGGATATGAACCCTGTGACAAGCACTTCAGATACCCAGATTTCTCTGCCTTGAGAAGATGTGCCTGCAGATTCATGCTGTAGGTGGCCATGGACAGGCAAGCAGGATTGGAGGTCTCCCCGCAACGGAAAACACCCCCGGGTGCTGCATTCCGGCCCTGCGGCATGGTTTGAGTTGCCTTGGCTCAAGCGTGGGTACAGCTGTCCCGGGAAGGGCGTCAGCAGGACTCATCACTGCACCACTCAGAGCATCGGCGTTCAGCAGACACAGGGCTGCCGTGGGCACGGGATGCTCACGCGCAGGCAGGGCCCCGTGCCGCGGCCTCAGCAACACGTTGGCCCTGTAGCTGAGAGTTCAGAGAAGAGTGGTGTCCCTCCTTTGGCAGAAGGGAGGTAGAGATCCAGTGACGTCACACAGAGAAAATTAAACAGAAGTTAGGTGGGTGCCCCAAGAACAACCTTTTTATGTCCCTTGTCACAGCACTGGAACAGTTTCGAGTCTGGCACTGCAAACCAGCAGCTTGTCAAGATGAGGGCAGCAGCACAACAGTTTGGTGTCCCTGCTGTTAAAGCAGACTTTCCTTCTGGGAATTAAAGGAAAAGAAGGGTTATTCCCTTCCTTTTTCTGCAAGCTGCTCCCCCTGCAGCCTCCCCATGTTGGGCGGCAGGCTGCCTTGCTGGGTTTTGAGTGCAGTAGGTTTGCTGGGTGCTTCCACAGCTGCCTGATGTGGCTGTGTAATTGCCAGCTGCCTGCAGGATGCTTCGCGCTTCTGCAGCCCGAGATTGCTGTGGCCACAGGGTTCAGGACCAGTTCTTCCTGAAAAACAGGGTTGTAAAGAGACAAATGCCAGTCGCAGCTCTGGGTGCATGTCTGGAAGGTGCTTGGATGATGTTGTGTTGGGAGTGGAGTTGGTGGAGCACCTTGTAGACGCAGAAAAAAGAGGAAAATGAAAACTGAGTTCCTTTCACTTCAGAAGTTTTGGGGTTGTATTTCTAACAAAGTGAAGTTCAGATCAGAGAAAGCAGCGGCGTCCTCCAAACAGCCCCAGATTCTGCCTCTTTGTCGAGCTACCCTAACCAATTTGAAGCAGCCTTGAGGTGTTTTCACAGTTTGAAGAAAAACTGCTGGCAGGGCTTGGGAAATGTGAAAGAGGCTGACTTTGGTCATGGAAAAGCTACTGGGCAGACATATGAAAAGCTTGCTGGTAAATCATTTACAAGAAAATGTCTTGCTCAGCACGGGGTTTGCAATGAGGGGGTCATATTTAATAACCTGCTTCAAATGTTATTATAAATCACTGCTTCCTCACCAGCTAAATCACGGCTGCCTAACGCTGTGTGCTCTCCCCTAGAAATTTCACTCGCTCCTGAACGTGTCGGAGTTCGGAGCCAGCGTGGTCCCGTGGGATGGAGGGAAGCGCAGGAAACCTGAGGGGCCATCGGGCATCCTGGGGGGGTGATGCCGTCCCCAACCCAGCCGCACAGCTCCTGTGTTTTCATAGCACCCTCTCCCTCTGAAAAATGCAAGACCTTTGGGACCTTTTTGACAAGACGCTGAACTGGAGTAACCTAAATTAAAGCGTGGCCCTGGTGCCAAAGCAAGAACAGTTTTCGGGAGGATAAAGAAGGTGAGTGTTTAACTTTGGCCTCTGAGTTATGCAGGGAAGCTTCTCTCAAACTGCTTAACAGACCTCACGCCGACCCGGGACGGTCAGCAGAGCTTCGCAATAAGCCGCTCCAGACCCACCCCGGGCAAAACCTCCGAATCCTCCTTGGGTTATGCACAATCTGCAACAGTTAGAGGTGATGCAGGAGTGATGGCAGCCCACAGGTGCATGGCCAGAGGGATGTCTGTGGATGGGTGGGAAACCCCCACCCCTTGGAAAGCAAACATCTCACCTCTGAAAGGCAACAGCCACTGCAAACAGGAGGGAAGGCAAGTCCCACATCCATTCCTGGACCGAGGTTCCACTTTGTGCTGGCAGGAGGCTATGAGCTGCTTTCACCTATTTATTTTACACAAAGAAGCTGGGGGTGGGGGAGACCTCAGGGCAGTCTGTCTGCACAGGCAGTATCTCCTTAGAAAAGTACAGCAGTGGGGGTGTCGACAGAGAATTGGTAGCTCGTTACTTTTCTCCTACCTTTAGCTAATGACTTCAAAAAACCCCCTGTGCATCGCACATCTTTGTCCTTGCTGTCAGAATTGTCAGCAGTTCTGCAGGTCATTTAGAGAGATTTTATGGCAACAATATGCAAGTGAAAGCACTATTTCTTTTGATAGATATGTTATAGGCAATAGTGCTGTTACACTTTAAAAGATGAGAAGAAAGAGCTTAAATATTATCTCTTCAGTCCACAGTAAGCATAAAAACCAAAGTCAAAGCATATTTAAAGTCTTACTCTTTCTTAACAGAACTAGCTTAGCCAAGGAGAAGAAATAGGGCTTGTGATCTGGCTTCAAAGTAAATGGACCATTTTGGATTTGGGGCGAAGGTGAAGGAAGGAGGTGGGGAAGGTGGTGCAAATGGGAAGATGAAATTTTCAGCAGAATCACAACTTCCATAAATACAGCTCTAAGAGGGGCCAGAGGCCGGTGGGAGACTTAGCCTGGCTGGGCTGTCCCGTTCCCCACACAGAAACCAAGACCGGTGCTTGCCAATCTGTGTACATCATTGTGTATTTTCCTCAGCCTTTTTTTTATCTCCTTTATGCATAAGTAAGATTTTAATTTTGGAAGAGGTTCTGGTAGGCTTGTGCGGGCAGTTTAGAGGGGGGAGAAGAAGGATGGTACTTTTGTTTCTGCATACAAATGCCGGGATGTGTGTCTGAGCTCGCACCGCTCGTACAGGTTTGCCCGTACGCGAGTTGTACACTGACACGCTGTACACTGGTGCAATTCGCCCAGTTTTGTCTGACCAGGCCTCCTTCTCCGTACCACGCTGGATCTGCTTGTGTGCCTGTCACTTTGGTGCCTCCCGAAAGTGGCTTTGCAGGCCCAAGTCCCCCTCCCTCACCTGCAGTTGGACAGAAGAGCTCCCAGCTCTGGTTCCTGTTGCGCTGTGCCTCTGTGCAAGCAAAGCCCCTTGAAAAACCAGCAACTCTGCTTATACACTTTGCAGCTCTGGATGGGCCAGCGTCTGCCTGGGTTGCAGGGGGATCTCGCTGACCAGAGTCATTCATCCAGACGCCGGATTTCCTTCATGTTGTGCCGCTTCAGTACTACTGCAAGGGGCTCGTCTAAGAGTGGGATGACCTTTTGATAGGTTTAACCACAATGAAACAGGTAACTGAACTGGTCTCACTAGTTCGGGCAGGGACCCAAGGCTCCCGTGCTGGTGTCTGGTGTGAAAGCAGAAAGGAAACAGCACAGTGTTTCTTGTGACCCCTACTCCACTGACCAGCACCCGAGTCCAAAAGACACCCCTGCCTGCTCTGTTTGTTTGTTTGTTCAGCGCTCGTACATCCCTGTTTACTTGCTGACACAAGGGACGCTGGCTCATTTGGCAGCCGCTAATGATAGCTTAAGGCTCACCACCCCTTACTAATTCTGTGGTGTTAAAAACACAAGTTTTTCCAAATGAGGAGCAGCAGTAAGCAAAAGCAGGGAATGACTCTAATGCCCAGTGTGTTTGCTTTGTCCCACACCTTTGTTTTGGGAGTTGCTGTTTTTGTAGAAAATGAGTACAAAGCTGAGTAAGTCTAACTCAGCTCTTTCTAGGTACGTTTTTGGGGGGTTGTCATGTTGGCTGAAAACCAAACTACTTCTCACTTCTTCTCACTACTTCTTAAATATGTGAACTGAAAATTAGGTCAAGCAGCACTGATTACAAGATGAACTTTCAATTAAGATTGGCCACAGTGCCATAGGATGGTTATTACTGGGCAGGCACTTCCTGAAATGCTAAACAACTGCCATAGAGTGATGTCAGGGGCTAAAATTACCAACACTTCTGTGGGGTTTTTAAACATAATTCTTATTCTGTTCTGTTGGCCACTTTATCAGTGGTGGCCAATATTTTTCCCTACGTTAGTGCAAGGGGAAATAAATAACCAGAAGAAGAGTAAACGAGCTATTTATAAAGATGTACTGCAATGCACACTCATCAGCTCCTGATGAGAGGTTGTGGCAATTGGCAAAACGGTGAGCAATTAGAGGAGAAAATGGCTTTGTGTTTAATTTTGTGCTCCAACTGTTAATCGCCAGCATTTGACCTAATGCTGTTCCAGTGCCTGAGCCTCAGAGGCGTTTGTGCGGGTGACACTTTCCTTTGCTCTCACCTGACTGCTGAGGTCAGATGGACCCTGTCAGGTTGGGTGGGGCTCTGATCTCGTTGAGGATGTCCCTGCTCATTGCAGGGGGGGTTGGACTAGATGGCCCTCAAAGGTATCTCCAACCCAACCCCTTCTATGAATGGATGGAGGGCTCCTGTGCGACACATTAAATAATGGCTGTTGAGTTGGGTGTTCACCACTTCCACTCACAAGCAAAAGCTCTTTAGTTTAACAAAGGATTTTGTGTGCCACTCCCTTTCCCCACCCTGTAAGCGAAAAGATTGCAATATGCATGTGCCGTGGACCTGCAGGCTGCAGAAGGATTAATCATACTCTCATATTTACAGTTGATGTCTGCTGTGTTGGTGTGGTGGTCTTGTAACACTTCTGAAATACTTAGCAATATTTGGTGATTTTTTATTTTTTTTAATGGAATTAAATACTGACTTTCAATGGGAATAGACAGCCCTCTGTGTTGTCTGAAGCTGGAAGTCCATTAACTCATGGTGTATTTGAGCTCCTTTCTGTGGTTTATCTAAGTGTTGTGGTTTAACTCCGGCTAGCAAAATACCACAAAGCTGCTCTCACAAATCCCCCTCCCCTCCTCCAGTGGAGGGAGAGAATCAGAGGGAAAAGAAATAAGGAAGCTCGTAAAATTGAGATAGGAACTATTTACTAATTGAATCTAAATTAATATCTACAAATACTACTACTACTAAATAATTAAAATAATGGAAAATAAACATATGATGCAATATGATACAGTTGCTCACCACCCACTGACCAGTGCACAACCAGGTGCTGAGTAGTGAGAGTCAAAGCCAGGAAGCCCGAGAGCTGCAGCCCGAGGGCCACAGACAGTTCCGAGCAAACCCTCCCAGCAATAGCACAGCGGGAAAACTAAACAAACCCACCACCTCCCTCACGAACGAGCCAGCCCAGTGAGTTAGCAAAGCAGCTAACGTGGGAGTCAGGGAGAGTGTTAGCAAGTGTACAAACGTAAATGAGCAAGAGATAAGAGAGAGAGTGATGGCTCCCGGACCCCCTCCTTGCCTAAGCCCTGAGCATGACGTACTATGGAATGAAATACTTCCTTGGTCGGTGTGGGTCAGCTGCCTGAACTGTGTGTCCCCTGCACTGCCTGAACTGTGTGTCCCCTGCACTGCCTGCAGCGAGACAGCGAGAGCTGGGAACGCAGCTGCAGGGTCAGAAGTGGAGAAAGACCTTGGATTCAGTGCAGGCATTGCCCAGAGCCAGCTAAGACCTTATCAGTACTTCTCTCTACATCCAGGAACACGTAGCAGCCACGGCAAAGAGAGTTGACTCTTTCCTGACTGAACTCAGCACATTTTCCACTCCTTATTTCATACCATTTATGTCATGCTAAAGTCCCATACTCTTCCATAAATTCTCATTAACCAGCTTTCCCTTTCCTATCCAGTCCCACTCAGATGTCATTCCCTTAGTCTATGAACCATATTGGCAAAATGTCCATTAAAATGTCCATTAGTCCATGACTTCAGGTTCCATCAGGTGTGGTGGTCACTCAGGACAGGAAAGGTGAAGTGTTGCGTGGGATCATTGGGCACCGCGACCAGCTCAGGTCAGGTCACTGCTGCCCTTCTGGCAAGGCTGGACCTCTGTAGGTTCAGGTGATCTCTGCCAGAGTGATTCCTAGACCACAGAGCTCAGAACAAGGGTTATTTGCAGCAGTTAATGTCCATCATGCAGTTTAGTACATGGGTTAGTTTCACCCAGAATCAAATCTCCTTGAGGCACACATTGGACTTGCTCATCTTCTCTCATTTCCTGTCAAGTACATCCAGGTCCTTAAGCGAAAGCAACCCCAGGGATGGGTTTGCCTTTGCCTGAGGCAGGAATAACTCAGACTGTTTTTCCCAGCATGTTCTTAACATGCACTACAGGGACCTTATCTCCTTCCACAGTGCGCAGAAGTTTTGATTGGGCAGGGCCAGCACAGTTGGCAGATCCTCTGGTGTTGACTAACCAGGTGGCCTTTGCCAAATGTGTATCCCAATGTTTGAAAGTTCCACCCCCCATTGCCCTCAGGGTGGTCTTTAACAGCCCATTGCACCATTCGACCTTCCCAGAGGCAGGTGCATGGTAGGGGATGTGATACACCCACTCAATGCCGTGCTCTTTGGCCCAAGTGTCTATGAGGCTGTTTCGGAAATGAGTCCCATTGTCTGATTCAATCCTCTCTGGGGTGCCATGTCGCCACAGGACTGGCTTTTCAAGGCCCAGGATAGTATTCCGGGCAGTGGCATGGGGCACAGGGTATGTTTCCAGCCACCCGGTGGTTGCTTTCACCATTGTGAGCACATGGCACTTGCCCTGGTGGGTTTTGGGGAGGGTGATGTAGTCAACCTGCCAGGCCTGCCCATATTTATATTTCAGCCATCGCCCCCCATACCAAACAGGCTTCACCCTCTTGGCCTGTTTGATGAGAGCACAGGTCTCACATTCATGAATGACCTGCGCAATAGCGTCCATGGTCAAGTCCACCCCTTGGTCACGAGCCCACCTGTACGTGGCATCTCTCCCCTGGTGGCCCGAGGTGTCATGGGCCCACCTAGCCACAAACAGCTCACCTTTATGTTGCCAGTCCAGATCTACCTGAGCCACTGCAATCTTGGCAGCTTGATCCACCTGCTGGTTGTATCGATGTTCTTCAGTAGCTCGACTTCTGGGTACGTGGGCATCGACGTGACGCACCTTGATGACCAGGTTGTCTAGACAGGCAGCAATATCTTGCCACAATGCGGCTGCCCAGCTGGGTTTGCCTCTTTGCTTCCAGTTGCTCTGTTTCCACTACTTCAGCCACCCCCACAGAGCATTTGCTACCATCCATGAGTCAGTGTAGAGATAAAGCACTGGCCATTTCTCTCGTTTAGCAACATCCAAAGCCAGCTGGATGGCTTTTACCTCTGCAAACTGACTGGATTCACCTTGGCCTTCTGCAGTCTCTGCAACTTGTCGTGTGGGACTCCACACAGCAGCTTTCCACCTACGATGTTTCCCTACAATGCGGCAGGACCCATCAGTAAACAGGGCATATTGCTTCTCATTGTCTGGCAATTGGTTGTACAAAGGGGCTTCTTCAGCTCGTGTCACCTCCTCCTCTGGTGACATTCCACAGTCTTTGCCTTCCGGCCAGTCCATGATCACTTCTAGGATTCCTGGGCGACTGGAATTTCCTATGCGAGCTCGTTGTGTGATCAGGGCAGCCCACTTACTCCACGTAGCATCGGTGGCATGATGAGTGGAGGAGACTCTGCCTTTGAACATCCAGCCCAGCACTGGCAGTCGAGGTGCCAGGAGGAGCTGTGCTTCAGTGCCAACCACCTCTGAGGCAGATCGGATTCCCTCATAAGCTGACAGTATCTCTTTTTCGGTTAGAGTGTAGCGGGCCTCAGATCCTATGTATCCCCGGCTCCAAAATCCAAGGGGTCGACCTCGGGTCTCTCCTGGATCTTTCTGCCAGAGACTCCAGGTAGGGCCATGCTCCCCGGCTGCGGTGTAGAGCACATTCTTTACCTCTGGCCCTGTCTGGACTGGTCCAAGGGCTACTGCATGCACGATCTCCTGCTTGATCTGTTCAAAGGCTTGGCGCTGCTCAGGGCCCCAGTTGAAATAGTTTTTCTTCCAGGTCACTGCATAGAGAGGGCTGACAATTTGGCTGTAATTTGGGATATGCATCCGCCAGAAACCCACAACGCCTAGGAAAGCTTGAGTTTCCTTTTTGCTTGTTGGTGGGGACATAGCTGTGATTTTGTTGATCACATCCATCGGGATCTAGCAACACCCATCTTGCCACTTTATTCCTAAGAACTGGATCCTCTGTGCAGGTCCTTTGGCCTTACTTTGCTTGATGGCTAAACCAGCTTTCAGAGGGATTTGGATGATCTTCTTCCCTTTCTTGAGGTAGTCTATGCCAAGGATGCACGGAGCATCTGAGCCAGTCACAATGGGGTGTTTTTGCCACTCCTTCCCAGTCAGGCTTATTTCAGCCTCCAGCACAGTCAGTTGTTGAGAGCCCCCAGTCACACCAGAAATGCTGATGGGTTGTACCCCTTTACAGCTTGATGGCATGAGGGTACACTGTGCACCCGTGTCCACTAGAGCCTTATACTGCTGTGGCTCTGACGTGCCAGGGCATCCACACAGTCCAATAAACATGGTTGTCCCTTTCTTCCACCTGGCTGGAGGCAGGGCCTAAAAGTGACATGCTTCACCGTCACTCATGTCTTGGAGGAACTGATTATTACTCAGGTGCCATTTGGCTACGGGAGCAACAGTTTTCCTGGAAGAATTCCTACTTGTGAGTTTTTTCCCTTTCAGTTCACGTACTCGTTCCTCTAAGTGCGAGGTAGGTTTTCCATCCCACTTCCTCATGTCCTCTCCGTGGCCACGTAGGTAAAGCCACAGGGTACGGCGTGATGGATACCTTTTATATTCCGTTCTTTGAGTAGAGGAACGCTTCCTCCTAATGGCTGAGACACTGGCTTGTGCAGGTGGGGATCGGAACATCTCCTTTCTGATTGCTTACGCTCTTTGGACAGTGTCCCTACAGCCGAGTCACAGGCCTGTATGGGGGAAGAAACAGTGTCCTCATATTCCCTCATAATTGTTGAACCACCACCTCCGCTGTTGGTTCCAGATCCCTTTGCCCAGTCAATATTGAAATCACACTGGCTAACGAGGATGGTCCACTCTGCATTAATTTCTGCCCCATGGGTCGTGTGCAGTTAACTCCGTCTGGATCTGTCCTCTTCCCGTCACGATAAACTCTCTCCAGCACAGCTAGTTCCCTCAGGTACTGGATACCTTTCTCTGTGGTGGTCCATTTGCATGGGTGATGTGGCACCCTTTCCTTAAAGGGATACCTTTCCCTCACACTATCCAGGAGCCGCCTCCAGAGGCTTACATTCTGTGTCTCCCTCCCAATTGCTCTGTCAGTGCCACTCTCTCTAGCAAGTGACCCCAGCTGCTTGGCTTCTCTACCCTCTAATTCAATGCTACTGGCCTCGTTACCCCAGTCATTTAGTAGTCGCATCACTGTTGGGTAGTTTGATTTATATCCATCTTCACAAGTAACTTGCTTACCCATTCAGGTACGAATTGGTTAAACCAGGCAGACATTGGTGTCGTGCTGATAAAGAAGCAGTGTCAGGACCTGGCCGAGCTGCTCGGGCCTCTCTACCTGGGGAATTCAGCTAGCGAGGACCCTACTGTGCTCTTGTGTCTATGCACACTCAGATTTATCAAAGAACAAATAAAGTGCCGTTTGGCCCCCAGTGTATTCTGGTGGTTAGTACGTGGTTGCGTTTGAGTTTGGGATGAATAACCACCTAGCACAACTTGCTCCCTCTCACCAAAGAATTTCCTCTCCCACCAAAGACCCACCTCTCTGCCAAAGTTAACTTGCAACAGGCTTACGGTGGTTTGTGGGCCTCCAGGTTGTAGTATCTTCTCACGGTAAGATGGAGAGGCATGGATGGCCACTGAGGTTTGCTACGGGAGCTGGCTGTATGCAGCAGAGAGAGTAGTCTTGTGCCTACAGGTCCATATTCAGCACTGCCTATTAACGCTACTTTTTGGAAATACAGAATCAACCAAAGCGCTTGTGACCAAAGCCCAAAACTAGGCACCTCTGTCTCACCCTTCCTTAGCCTGGACACAGGGCTTTTCATGTCCTAGCACAGTGCGAGCAGAAACTAACGACTATTCTGTGTGGCAAATGAGCATGTATGCACACATGTAAATTATATGGTGAACCAGATGCCCTTCTCCAGCCAGCTTTCTGAAAAATGACTTCATATAGGAAAGTTGTATTTTTCATGTCTGGCTCTCGAACATTGTTTTTCGGTTACATGGTACTTTCTGTAATTAGCAATGAAAATTCAAGCACAAGAATATAGTGTGTGTTTGTTCCATGAAGAGCTGGGACCATTTTGAAATTTTGCAAAAAAAAAAAAAAATATGAAAAGCTCATTTAATAGCAGTCCAGCTATTTATACCTCTTGCACAAACTTAAACATAACAAAAAATGCAGCATAACTCATGAAGCAAAGAAGTGTCTTTGCCAAATGTAATATTTGTATTTGGAAACATGGTCTATACTGTATGAAGCAGTAGCCTTCTAGCGGCCTCCAAGGTTTCTTTTGGCTGATGTTTATCCAAACAGTCTTGCTCTTCATTCATTTTAATGGCTGAAAGGGAGCTGAGTGTTTTTACACGGTGAGACTGGCACAGCTCAATCTCTGCTTTTGCGTCTGGCGCCGAATGCCCTCCTCCGCTCGCCCAGGCGAGCACGGTGCAGTGAGCCCCGCAGCGTCCTGACAGCGGGCTGGTGTGCGCAGCCCCCACGCACAAATGCCTGCCCTTTCTGCCACTTCTCAGGCACGTCCCAGAATTCTGTGCACCTTGATTTTGCCCTGTGTGTCCTGCGGATCCGGCATGATGGGAACAGAAGAGTCGCGGTACCCTTTTTTGAAGGAGGCAGTGCCCTTTCCTGTCACGGCGGGGGGCAACTTGAGCAAAACCACTGGATGTGGAGAACTTGCGCCAGTGCCACCAGAGAGAGGAAGGCTTCAGGAAGTTGGAAAGTTTGCAACTGGGAAGCGTCCATGGTCTCCTGCTCTGAAGATGGTGGTGGTCAAGTAGAGAGTGGGAAATTTGTTGTTCTTGCTTTTTAACTGCCTGATGTGGTAAAATGTGAGCATTTCCTTGCCTCATACGTGAGTCTGGTGTCTTTGTCACTCTTTTCCCTTGTAGAAGTTAGCAAATATTCCCAGCTGGTTTTTTCCCTCTTTGAGTTCTCTATTTAAAATAATAATTCATAATAATAATCAAATCCAACAGACTTCTTGTTGTCTGGAATACCAGACTGCATTTAAGCCGTATCATTTTGGTAAGCTTAATTAATTTAGAGACCTACATACGAAGCGATGACTACAGGACAAGCTTTCAAATCCTTGCCCCGAAGAGCCCAAGATGTCAGGATGTTTTTCAAAGGGTCTCTTAAACACAAAATAACTAAACTTTTGGGAATGGTACAGTTGCCACACAAAGCAGTGGGAGTAAGGAGCGGAGAAGACATGAGTCATTCAAATATGAGTCAAAGAGGCATATTAATAATGGAAACCTTGGAAGAAACAAAGACCAAGCCACATTTCTCTCCCTACTTTTCTCATCTGTCAGTTATATAGCACGTTACTGTAGGCTTCACTGGTCCTGACACTATCGCAGCAGCCATTTCTTCATGTGGATGAGTTGTTCCTGAAAAATGCAGTTGGCACAGACCACTCTTATTTTTCACACAAGGAATGCAGGTCTTCCTGTTCCACATATTTTTCTTCAATGAGCGTAGTTATTGTTGTCACTGGGAGGAAAATCCTCCGCCTGTCTGCTAAAATACTTGAGAGGGGGAGATAAAGCATGAAATCTTTTTGTTGTGGCTGAGGATTTCCTCTGCAAGCCTCCACTTCAGTGATTCACTGCTCTTTTCCAAAAGAAATGCAAAGCTGGGATGGGTATTACTTACGATCTGCAGTCCCAGGCTAAATGCTTGGCTGACGTAACTCAAGTATTCGGCGGCACCTATGAAGGAGATTTAGGCTGGCCTTGGTGGTCAGAGCTATGTGCCCTCTCTTCATTCTGCTCTGGGCTCAGGGATGTCCTGTCCTGCAGCCTTGGGAGCGCTGCCTGGTGCCGTTGGTGCCGAGGGACATTGCCAGGTACGGGGCATTGTTTGTGTCGTCCCCTTCGGTGTTTGCATGGCAGAACTCAAGGCACTGCCTGGCGAACTCTCTTTGGAAGTCACCTGCCAATCCGTATCGCAGCGCGGAACCTGCTTTTGTACTTTTTTATTTTGGTGCAAGAAAACTGTGCAGCTGGTGGAGTCATAATAGATTTTGGCAGGGTTGAAGCAAAAAAAGAGAGGCAAGTGTTCTGATTTTTCGCTAAAGTTAGAGCTATTGTTCATCTGGGCAACTTTTTGTCTGTGAAACGAAGGCAGAGATCTGTGTTTTGGGGGAGAGCCACACTGGGGATAAGCGCAAAGGAATTCTGCCACGGCTTTGCCATGAATTATTTGTTGTCTGAAGGATTTAACAATATCACCAGGTTCATCAAGAACAGGAACACTCATTTTCCTATCTTTTTCTGCCAGCAAAATGAACAAGCGATTTAGCTTCCTTAAAGAAATTCCATCCGGTAGCCGTGCCAGCTCTGTCTTCCTCATGTTCGTGTGCGTTTGCTTTGTTCCCGAGTCCCAGATGGATTTCTGAAAATGGCACAGGGTTGCCAAAATGCATCTGAAAACACATATCATCAGTATGCACGAATTGTAAAGAATGCAGCCCCTGGAGCGATGTGTGATTTCATCAAAAGTGACTTTCCAGCTACGCTGAAACCTTTCATGTCTCTTGTGCAATCTGCAGTGCTAAAGCAAACAATTCGAGTGCCAGATTGTCATAAGCATCTGAATGCTTCCACTTATTAAAGGGCCACAGTCTTATCAAATCAGAGAAAATATGAAATCTCAAAGAAGATTAGGCTGCTATAAACACACCCAGGTAGATAGAATCAATTTCTCGCCCCTACAAAAAAAAAAAAAAAAAGCAAACTAAAAGACACCCAAATATTTTTAAACCTACCAAGGATTTTTAATTAAAGCACCAACGTATACTTGCCAAACCTTTGCGTTTCTGGAGCCCCTGGGCCACGTTTTTTGTGTGGTGCTTAGCTTCTGGTGGCATTGGTGGAGTTTTTTCAGTGTCTCAGCTGGGAAAGAGCAAGGAGATTTTTGATGGAGCTGTATAGTATTCTTGCCTAGCTTTTGTTTTGGATATGGCAGCCTATATAATGTTAGGTTATGAAAATAATAAACAATAACAGAGTAGAAAGTGGATTCTGGATGAGTTACCGAAATTTTTCAGATGGGTGGGTTGGCAGTAGGGAGGTGTTCTCCGTAGTGTACACTGAAACTGCAAGAAGTGCAGGGTTTGTTGGTCCTGGGGGCAAAAATATGTACACCAAAGTGTGCCCTCACAGAGAACCCCCCCATGGGTTTGGGGACCACATTTTGTGGAAGATGAGAAGAGATGAGGAAGTGAGATCAAGAGAGAAAGTGCAAGCCTAGGAGAGACACCGGTAAGGGCTTGGTGCAGCAACAACCTCCGACTACGTAGAGGATGGCTGCAAGGAGAAAGGGAAGGCGTTGCTCTCTATGTCTGTTAGCCACAGGAAAGGGTGCATGGCCTCTGAAACAGAAAGGAAGGAGGATTATGCAAAAACTTGCCGGTGAGGAAGAGAGCTTGCTCAGGTGTAGAGAAAAACCTCCATCAGTGGAAACTTCTCAAAATATATGGAACAAATCTCGTCTAGAAACACTGTGTTTCACAGAGTCATAGAATGGTTTGGGTTGGAAGGGACCTTACAGACCATCCAGTTCCCACCCCCCTGCCATGGGCAGGGACACCCTCCACTAGACCAGGTGGCTCCAAGCCTCATCCAGCCTGGCCTTGGACACTTCCAGGGATGGGGCATCCACAGCTTCTCTGGGCAACCTGTCCCAGTGCCTCCCCACCCTCTCTGGGAAGAACTTCTTCCTGATATCCAATCTAAATCTCCCTGCTTTCAATTTAAACCCGTTACCCCTTGTCCTGTCACTACAGGCCCTTGTAAAAAGTCCCCCCCAGCTTCCTTGTAGGTCCCTTCAGGTACTGGAAGGCTGTAGTAAGGTCTCCCCAGAGCCTTCTCTTCTCCAGGCTGAACAAGCCCAACTCTCTCAGCCTGTCCCCATAGCAGAGGGGCTCCAGCCCTCGGAGCATCTTCATGGCCTCCTCTGGACTCACTCCAACCAGTTGGTATCCTTCTTATGCTGAGGGCTCCACAGCTGGATGCTGTGTTTACCTGCTTTAAGGCCAGACGATAGACTGGACTTCTTGTGAGGGCTGATGAAGACCGTTTTTCCTCTCATTTAGTAGCACTGCTGCAGCTACTGACTCCTGTCATGGTGCCTTTTTGTAGCGTCTAAAAGAGGATGACATCTCTGTAGGGCTTTGGGTAGGTGCCTGCATTTCCACCCCCTTCTCTGTTTCCAGGCTTTGGGAACAAATCTTAAATGCTTGTCAAGTTTCAAGACAACAAATTAAGTAGGTCACCTCATAACTTTGCCAGCTGATTTATTTCAAAAGAGTAAACCAGTGATGAATTTCATACAGTCTGATATCTCTTTTGGTAAAGGCACCATCTTCTCCTCAACTCAGTTTATGGTGTTAGAAGGTTAGTATTTTCATGGCATTTTTCTTCAGCTTAAAAGGAGATGTTTATGAAGACGCTTCAGTCTCTTTCTTTCTTCTGTGTTTTTTTGTTTAAACAAATTAGGAAGGTTTTCAGTGTTCAAAGGCAGTGCTTATATTCTGGTTGGAAACTTCTTTTTTTCTTGCTGAGGATTTCAGCTGGATCAGCTTCCTGAATTGAATTGCTGAATTAACACCAGGGTGAATGCAAGGGCTGGCAGGAGAGAGGCAGTGAGCACATCTGGCTGGAGGCAGGGGGTAAGGAAAAGAGACAGTCTGGGTGAGGAGAACAAAGTGCATCCAACCCCTGGTCACTTTTCCAAGGGTCTACCTACACCACCAAGGGAGCTCACAGCCGTGGGGTGGAAGCTCGGGAGCGATGGCAGCATATAGGCACAGCTGCCCCCGGAGATGATTTTAAGCCATAGCTTTTGTTTTCCTTCCAGACCCTGTGGGGATAGGAGTGGGTCCCTCTGTGAGGTTAAGACATCTCTGCCGCCACAGGTGTCTGCTCCCCCTTTTCTCTCCTCCAGTGCTGCTCCACAGGCAGCCTTCTTTTCCCCAAGGCAAGGCCTTTTGATCAGGCCTGATGCAGAGGAGAAGCAGCATCCAGCTCCGGGGATGGGCCACTCGCCGTGCTGCGGCTCCCATGGTCAGGCAGGTGTTTGGTCCTGGCTTCTGCTGCGGGGAGCCGGGGAATGCTGCCCAGATCGCGCCAGGACATGCTGTGCAGCCCTTGCTTCTGTATGTTTTGCATCCCGCAGGCAGTGCTGCTTCCAATCCGCTTGCTGGCAAACGTCTCCTGTGCCAGCAGCTTGTGTCGGTGGGGCTTTAGGGATGCTGCTCCCCCTTCCCCTTTTCCTAATTTATCTTTTGAAAGGGGCTGGGGTCAGGGGCAGTGAGAAGGCGGGTTGGGAGCTGACGTGGCCAGGGAGGCAGGGAGACAGAGCACCGTATCCGTGGAAGGTAGGGTGGGACTCCAGCTCCTTTTTTTGGCCGAATCCAGACTAGCAACAGAGAGCTTTATCGCTGGGGGTGCGGCGGGTTGAGTGCCAGTGTGTGCCCACCACCGCGGCCGTGCCTGCTGTTTGCTTTGCTGATCTGTGGCTGGTTTGTGGTCAGTACCTGCACAGGCTGTCTGCCTGAGCCCCGGCTGGCACTGGGCAGGGGGTCATGGATGGGAGCTGTGCCCCAACCGCCCCCCCTCCCCCCCCATCAAAAGGGCTTTGCCAGACCCAAGCAGAAATAGGTGCATGTCCTCTGTGCTTCCATCGTATGCATGCTTATACAACTGGCTTTGTGACTCATCCTTTTGGCTTCTGCAATTGCATTTAATAAACTGAAGGCTGAGGTTTCACCCCACAGAGAACAAAGCCCTCCTGGATGCAAGACTACATATCATCGAGCCGCACAGGCACATTCCTGAGAGCCGCCGAGAGCAAACGCCTGCGCCGTCTGCGCGCACCCTTGTTTCATACCCGTCGAGGCGCGGAGGGTTTGTACGTGTGCTGCTTCGAGGTGTGGAAAGTGTTTAGTACGGGCACAGGCTCCCGCCTCCCGCAGCCTGGTGGCTGCTCAGTTTCTGTCTAAACTAGCGGTGGATATGAGACATAATCACCAAAGCTTTAGGAAATACCAGCATTAAAGCCACTTACGTTCCAGTGATCTTCCCTAGTAATGCTTATACGCCTTAGGAAGTAAGATGGAGATCTATGGGAAATGTGTTTTGCGGGCAGGTCCCAGTTTTGCCACAGCTCTTCCTCTCTGGCCAGGTTAATTCTCTTGACACCATGAGTTGCCCTAAAAATCACGAGGATTAATATTAATGTTCACGTTTTAAAGCTGTGGGGAAAATTAACTCATGAATATTCTAGCAGCTGAGACTCCTGAGAGGTTTTGCATCGTGGCACGGGAACGCATTGCAAACCTGACCGGGAACGGTGCTGGTCCCGCTGCCGAGGTCTGCCTCTCCCACCTGACGCTGTGTAGGGGCTGACTATTGCTCATGAGAGGCATTGGCAGATAATTGATTGTTTTTAACACTATGCTCATGTGAGAAAGGCTGTACTAGTGGAAAGGCTCCAGTTCCTTCCACGTTTTGTCCGGAACTTCTGCCCATGGTGGGGGAATGCTCTCAGGAAGGGGTTATGTGAGCTTTGCTATATGGCGGTAGTTAAACTAACGGCTCGTAGTCCCCTGAAGCCCTTTAGTTATGTGCCAATAATCTAATGAAGTCTGCATTACCATCGCCTATGGTTATAGGCGGTTCCTTCGCATGGAAGTACTGAAAAGCCTCACCCATATGCGTGTGGGATGACCAAGAAGCAGCATAGCCTTTATGTTTGCTCAGGCTTTGAGCTCTTTGTCTAACGGGGACAGTTGCAACCGGCTTTTGCAATGGGGATGCTTGTTCCTGAGAACTAAACTGGGACCATCAAATGGTCCCAGTTAGCTACGGTCCAGTTAGCGATGGTGCCAAGATAGCTGGTGCCGTTTCCTTCCTGGGGGGTAACCTGAAATAGTGCAAAATGTGCAATGTTTCATTGGCCATTTCCTACTTTTTCCTGCCTCGATGAAACCACATCACCTTTCTTTCTGAATTTCTTTCGCTGCCGGGACACAGTGTGGCATGGGTGCATGGGGGAGGGGCTCTCGCTCCAGGTGAAGGGCAACGGTGGGTTGTCAGCAGACGTCTGCCCAAGGGGGGAAAGAGTCCTGTGTCTGGGCACGGGACTGGGAGGCCAGATGTTGGGCTGCTACTTTGGGTGTGTTACAGGCTCCTCTGTGACCACCAACAGCTCTGAAAACTGTCCACCATTTCCAGTTCTTTGCTTCTTTAACCATTTGCTTTGCAAAACTGGTGCAGGGTTTGATTCACAAAAGTGCTCTGAGGCCTTGGGTGTGAAGTGTTGTGACAAAAGAAGGCATTCCAGCTCTTTCTTACATCGCACATTTTAAATCATGGAAAATTGGTCTAAAATACAATAAAATTAGCATAAAAAAAGGAATGCTTTCCAACTGCCTGTCAGGATCCCTTCGGTCTGGTAACTGTTTTCGTGTGCAGCAGTGAGTGTAATGCTTGTTGATAGTTGTTTGTTCCCCTGTTGTCTTGAAGTTGCTGGAAGCAATTTACAAGTTACTCTTGCTCAATGTCTAAGAAGAGAAGGGAGTGGAAAATGTTTACTTATTTCTTTTTGGTAAAGAGTTCATTCCTGAAACAACAAACTGGGCTAGAGATGATTTCAGACTCGCCGTTGACTTCAGAGGGTGAAGGATCTGGCTCCTTGTATCCCCGCCCCTCGCCATAGGTGGCACTGAGCAGAAATGGGGGTGTCAGGTCCATATGCCCCTGGCTGTGTTTCAATGTCCATTTGTGCTACTCCCATTAAGGAGGAGGTTGTACGGAAAGAGTCATTATACGTAGGACTGTAAGAGTACATGGAGTATAAGAGTAGGACGGGATCCTTTATTGTTTGATACTACGTGTTGGTACAGAGTACCTTGCCCTCCAGTGTGCAACACTGTTCATCTGACCCGCTCTTGTGCTGGCTGTGCCACTGGCCTTTTACTGCCAAACCCAGCATTTTGCTCACCCTTGTGCAAATGTGAAGACAGTATTCAGACACTTTCTGGCCAGTCAGGAGTTGTTTTCACACATTGTCTTCACGTGTACAGGTCTTCTCGTTGAAGGTGGGATGGCATTTGGAGCCGCAACGCAATGACGGAGTTTCCGAGTGCGGTTTAAACCGCAGTCTCCCTTCGCAACCTGCCCAGGGACGCTGACCCAATGCTTTGGAGAAGAGATGGGATTGTCTCTCGGGGATTGCATGTCTCCCACAGCACTGAAGGCATCACAGTTTGTTCTTTTTGACTTCCTGCAGACGGTGTAATTATATGAAGGAGCATCACTCTCCATTTGGTCAGAAGATGTATTCTTAGCTACGTTTACCTAATGCTTTCCTGATTTGTGTGGGTTTTGCTCTTTCCCCCCAACCCTTCCCCCCCACCCCCCTTGAGCTGGACAACAATGTAATCTTAGTCCAGCAATCAAACATGAAAGAGAGCCCACATGTATAAAGTACCCTCCTCATGCTGGAACTCGTCCAGAAGAGACAAATTATCTTCATGCAGGAGGTATGGTTTTGCCTTTTCCCATTAAAATAAAAATTAAAATCTGGCATGAGAAGTGTCGGGGCAATGCAGTGGCCTTTGCCAGCGGTGCTGAGCTGCGCCGTCAGACCCGAGAGCTCAGAGATGCCTGTGCCATGTGTGACCACGTTCATGGAAAGCCAACGCAGGTCAAGTCAGCGGTAGGATGGGTGCTGTCGCTTGTCCCCTGCACCCCAGGGTGAGCAGCGAGCATATTGGGATGGTGTCTTCCGGGGAGGCTTTCAAACAGTCCTCAGTGGTTGCAGCAGCATTCACAGAAGTCCACACATGGCTCTACCTGTAAAACTCAGCCAGTGGGTGGAAGAGCTGGGAGTGCTGGTACAAAGAAGGGCTCAGTAGCTCTTGGCATTTTTGGGGGTGCAGTGACATGGTGGATGTCATGGTGTGTGGGGGGATAGTGCTGCTGTTCCCCCTGTTTTGCTGCCAGGCAATGAACCTCTCTGGTGGGCTCTGGCTTTGAAGAAGTTGGAGACCAGCCTTGTGCCTGCTGAAAGCAGTGGGAAATTGTGCAGAGGCAACCAGTGGGAGAAACAGGTGGATATTCTTGGGAAGAAAAATTCTCACAGTTTCTATCAATCAAGTTTGCTGTTCCCTGTTCAAGCGCTGGTTAGAGACTTGCAGCTCGCTGTACCATTGCCAGCCTGGAGGTGTCAGATGGACCAGATAGTCCTGTGGGACTCCTTGGGCTTGCTCCTCTTCTACAGTCAAAGTTATTTGGTCTCATGTCCTTTCTAATGCAGGCCAAGCACACTCTGACAGTGACTTAGGTGTCAAAGCTTGGCTCTCCTGCTGTGTGTCCCTTTGGTGTGGGTGAGGGCCAGCTCCCTGTGGGGCTGCCTGGGTTGAGGTGCAGCTCAGCTGTGTTGGATCTTGTACGTAGCTGGATCTCAAAGTACGCAGCTCTTGGGTCTTCCCACCTTCCTGCTCCCCACCAGTGCCGGTGACAGAACCTCGAGCATGCTGCTGCTTTCCTTTTGGCTCAGACTGATTCCGTGGGGCAGTCCCGCCGGCTGCAAAACCAGCGCTGTGTTTCTAACCCAGCCACTCAACCTAACGATGGCAAATGCGTTTGAGGTTGGGTCAGCTTCCTCGCCCACCTCCAGCCTGTGCATCTCTGGTGGCTTCGTGCCTCCTGTCCGTGTACTAGGAAGATGAGGCTGGGCCTCCTCTTTCCTGGGGGGAAAGAGGCTATTTGCAAAGTGACCCACGCAATGTCCCTGCTCTGTTGTGCAGCTGGTGGTGCTGGGAGCTGAGCAAACCCACTGTCATGGGTGGTTGATATGGGCGTGAGAGAAAGGGGGTTGGACCTTTTGAGGAAAAGCCGCGTTAAATTACAGGAATACTGACGGCCGTGCCACTATGGGCAAGGGCAAAATATAGTTGTTTGTCAAGGTTAACCACTGCCATCGGCCTCCCGCGGGCAGCTAAGAACTGTGGTGCAGCTACCGCTGTGTGTGGCCTCTGTGAGCATGAGGCCGTGTTATTCCGGAAAAAAGGCATGGTAACTTTTCCTGCCCTTGCACCTTCCGGCTGTACATTTTAATTTGGCTTTTCTGGTATTGTGTACCTAGTGATGATTAAACACATGGTGAAATAGCTGGGAAATGGGTCTGTGTGAGTACGGCCAGGCAGGGGAAGCCCTCAGCCTGCTGGGGACATAGGCATTGCTTTAGCATTTCCTTCACTCGATTCCTTTTCAAGACTTGCTTTATTCCTTCTGCCTTTCCCCACTCTGAGGCCGTCTTCCTTCAAGAAATCATTACCCACGTGCTGATTTAAATTCTGGTGACCTTTAATGAGGCCACTTTGTAACAATGCACTGTTGTTTCCTCTCTGCGCTGGCCAGAAGCCAGTTCCATACCTGTTACTACGTCCTCTTTCTCAACCCGAAGAGACTCCTCCCGTTTCTATGCTCTTTTTCCATGTGTTTCCCAGGCAAGTTGTAAGACGAGGGTTGTGTAAGAGAACTGGTGCATTGACTTCAGGCCATCGTCGCTTTCCAACGTGGTTACTGCTGCAGAGACGGTGGCGGACTTTGCTGTGTCTCCGAGCCTTCACTCGATGGCATGCCTGGATGCACTGGAGTAGCCAGGACATCTGCACGTGAAATGAAGCTGTGCTTTTGCCTCCTGGTGGGATCTGGCTTTAGTCTGGGGCATCATCCCAGGCTGGATACATCTGGGGGAAGCTGGGGACCATGGCAGTGGTGAGCTGCTTTGGCTTTGCCCTCACACTTCTTTGGCAGGGGGGAGATGTGTGAGAAGCCAGGCAGTGCCATGATTTGAAGGCGCTCCCCATCCACTGCCTGACGGTAAACACTGCTGAGGACAGCAGGACACAAGAATCCCCGTGTCTGCATGGCCAAGAGCATTTGCAACTTTCCCATCTTCTTACCTGCCTCAGAGACCCCTGCTCAGCCAGGCAGGGCTTTTCCTAAGGCCAGCTGTGCCCGGCTCTTTTTTTTGCAGCTGAGCCATGTCCCCCCAAGAGCTGCCCCTAGGATGTGGGGAAGGGGAACCGGCTGTAGCCTGGCTTTGGGGACAGATGAATGGCTGAAGCACAGCTGTGCAGAGGCAGGAGCCAGCCCAGAAGATTGTGCCTGGAGTGGGAGCTGGTTCCCAAGCCGCCTCTGCTCCCCAAACTTTCTGACTCACATCCTGTGTCTACCACCATGGTGTGCAGATGCTGTCCCTCGCTTCAGGCGTGTTTCAGAGTCATACAAGGGCCCTCCTGAAATCCATAGACTGAAGTGCTGTTTCATGCTAAGTAAAGCATTGGTCAGGCCGTAACCAACAGCAAACACTGGCGTTTAACACGTGTAATGTTGTTTGCCCAGTTTTACAAAGGAAGTATTATCTAAGCACTCCTCTGAAAAGCAAAACAACCCACACTTCGTTTTGTTAGGTTTGGCCAGTCTGACCTGTGTAATATTGCTGCCACTTCCAGAATATCACATTTTGATTCCTTTATAAATTGTATGTTTTGCTGAATGAAAAGCTTCTCTGTGTGTTTAAAAATCTCCCTCACCCCCCACAGCTCCTTCTTGCAATAGAGAACAAAGAAGGAAAAAATTTGTAACTCCCTAAACTGATAGAAAATTAGCACAGTGATAAAAGGCATATGTGGCTTTAGCAATGCAGCTGAGAAGGAAAAATGAATAAACCTGCCACTCAGAAAGCGACAGGCAGAGCCGAAGAATGACTGCTGCCACTGCAGCTTCCCGGCCTTCTCCCCCCACGCAAGTGCGGAATCAGCCGCATCCCCCGGTGCAGGGAAGGGAAGTACTCTTCTGTAGAGCCGTTCCTGTACGCACTACACCCGGCAACGCACTGCGATGGAGCACATGACTAGAGGATATCCTGAATTAATTTGCATAGATATATAAATACATGCGTGTGTGTGTGTATTTGGTATGAAATATGAAACCTGTCATTTCTTAGCCAACCCCTTAATTTGTCTGAAACAGTGCAGGCATAATGGAAACTGCCCACACATTTTTCCGTTAAAAGTTACAAAGGGGAGAGGCGGGGGGGGGAGGATCTGGTGATAGAAAAACACAATACTCCCTCAGCTGTCACATACATGCCGTGCAGCCAGGCAGCAGCACACACTCACACCAGTGTGTCATCTTTGTCGTCTTCCCGCTCACGGCCTCCCTCCTGAGCGTGCTGGGCTCCCTGTGTATGGAGGAGAGGGACACGGCCGTGCTTGTGCCCGCGCAGGTGCGTGCGGCGGGCACAAAGACTTGTCCGTATCTGTTTGCCATGCCATTGCCCCGTGCACGGCGTCCGATGATCCTGCAGGTGACCGTCATGCCATTGCCCCGTGCACGGCGTCCGATGATCCTGCAGGTGACCGTTTGGAGCCCGCAGAGGAGCTTTGGCTGGCTGGGTTATGAACCGGCTCCCTGTCCTGCCAGCTTCTGGATCCTGCTGATAAAGGCATTCGCCGTGTTTCCATGTCACCTGTGGGGCCTGGAGGTGAGCGCTTCTCTCCAAGGAGGGATGAGTGGTGACTCTGTGGTGCTGTGCCACCCAGCAGGCACCCACCACCGCGAGCCACTCCGACTGCAGGCCAGCCCCAGGGAAGGCAGGGAGCGTGGGGAGGCTTGGGGGAGCACTGTCTGTTCCTCAGCCCAGGACCACTCCCTGGGCCGTCACCACAGGGTGCAGGTGCCACCGGCCAGGGAGACCACGCAGGGAAGAGACTTCGGCGCTGGGGCTCTTTCTGGTCTGGCAGGGGTGTTCTCTTGTGAAGTGGCTCACACATACTGCGATCCCCTGCTTGGAGCAGCAGATTCTTCCACTGGGAAAGGTTGCTTTTCCCCTTTCCTGCCTTTGACTCACCTGACCCCACTCAATTCGAAGTCAGGTGCATCGGTTATTCTTCGCAACCAACACCGCAATCTCAACGGGAATGCTGTACGTGGAAAAGGCACTCCTACAAGCTGCTGAGCATCTCCTGAAGGAAGGCGTTGTGTTGACAGTGCTAACCCTTTTGCACAGTGCGGGGGGAGGGGGAAATGCAGCTGGTAACTCATGCAGGACTGTTGGGATTCATCAATGTGTGTGTTTTTGTTTTTCACTATATTGTCCTATACCCCATATGCACCGCTGCGGGTTGTGTTAGTGGAATTTTGCTGCTCAGCAGCTGTCCGGGCAATGTGCAGCCAGGCCCACTCATCCTTTTAACCATCAAAGGTACGCATTCAACCCATTTATGGCTGCCTCGAGGCACTGCTCCACACATCTTTCTCAGCAGCGGTGCCAGCTTCAGGCGTTCCCGCCAACTCAGCTCTAAAGCCAAGCAGTAATCTGTATCTGTTGACTGATTTGGGTTAAAAATAACTTGGATGACTTGACTGGTTCCTTTCGCAGCACAAACAGCTGTGCTTGTCCAAGAGAAAGGCAGTGCGGAGGAACGAGAGGCCGGGGGGTGAAAACACCCTACACTCTGGCTTTGCTGATGAGAAATAGGTAAGCGAAACTGCTCGGATACGGAGAGGTGGCTGGAAAGTCTCTGGTTTAAGTTTCCTTTTGGGAAGCAGGATGACTGCTGGTGGAGGACTCTGAGGATTTCTATGTTGAGACCACGAGCCCTGTTTAGTTCTGCTTGTTTCAACCCCATCATATCTTTGGCTGAGTCTTCCAAGTAGGCCCGTTCCGTGGTAACTTAGGAACATCACAACAGCTTCTTCTAACTACTGACCTGTGCCTGGGAACATGAGACCAGAAACCCTTCCTCAGGTCTTATTCTAATGTGAAGAGCTCTATCCTTAAGAGACTGAGCCAAATTTGACGATGGTAAACTCCAGCACCTTGCTAAGGACTACTCCAAAAAGTCACTCCAGGTCAAATTTTAGTCATTGGAAAGGAGCTAAAGAAAATACAAAAGGAAAAAAGCAGCCCAGCCCTGAATGGATCATAATTTATTATAAAGTAGGACTGCCTTTGTTTTTAGTAAAGACCGTGGCTTAAGACTGCAGAAGGGCGAACGCTCTCTTGATCTGTGCTCCAGGGCTCATCCTATGAAAACCTGACAGACAGGTCCTTATCTGTTGTTACTAGGCTCCCCCAGCGTTTCTAGCCTTGGCAAAGTATAAGCGGTAACACTGGAAACTTTGTGCGTCATTTCATTTATTATAATAATTTTTCCTCTCCCCTGACACTTGGTTATGTTCAGTGTTAATGGCGTAGTCGTGTTTCTCAATAGCACCATAATTTACTAATCCATAAACTGCAGGGATTTGTTTCATATCTCAAGAGGCATGACTGCCCTCGCATCGCCCTTCCAGAGAAACCTGAGACCGCTCTTCCCCCCCACGCTGCTAAGAGAAGTAAAACACAGTTTTCTCCCCCCTGTTGCAGAAAATACCTGTCTTCCCTTATTAAGTGACTGGTCCTGGAGTTGCTGGTGCCTTGCATCCATCTGCTGTCAATTTAACTGGCTCCGCTAGCTAGTGACTCCTTCTTATGACCTTGCAAGAATTTACAAAACCTGGTTTCTATAAAAATCAAGGGTGATCCCCATGTTTACCCTCTTGCTCAACTAACCATGTTTTGTTACTACCCGCTAGTGCTAGAGTACATCCCCGTCTCCCCCCACCTCCAACTCAAGCCTGCATCTGGGAAGATCCGATGACTCGGCCAAGATCTCCAGCTGCTGAAGTTACCTCAGCACATCAGTTGCTGTTACGTATGTGCAGTAGCTTTGCCTGGACCGCTCTGTTTCTGGAAACGGAGCGTAAGTACCGTGCTGAGGTGCTGCAGCCTGTCAGACTAGGTCTGGCAGGTCTGAGGACAGCCTCCGCACCACACCTTTGGTCGGGGCGTGTCCAAGGCCCAGGCTACTTTTTAGTCCCCTGAATTGCACAACCTGGGCAGGCCAACATAAGCCTGACAGTGCCCAGGCTCAGCAGGGTCACCAAGCTCAGTGCTGCGGGGGGCAAACATAATCTGCCTGAGAAATCACGGTCAACCAGCACGTGAAAGGCCACCGGAGCTAGAGGAGAGCTTTACAGTCCATATGTGTGTATGTAGAGAGCAGAAGGAATTGACTTCGGGGCTGCCTTGGACCTTCCAGCTAAGCATGACTGCAGTGCACCAGGGGCTTTGCCACTGTGTGCACGTTCCATTGCAGTGCACGCAGGCGCATCAGACCACATAACCCCAAAACAAGCATTTCTCCAGTAACATTTAGCCTTACTTTTCCAAGTGAAGACATTGATTTGCAGCAAGACAGCCTTTTACGGGATGGAACTGTTAGTATTTATTTACCCACGGTGTAATTTTTACCTTTCATAAGAATGCAGGTTTCAGCTGCTTAATTACAAGATTATGTACGTAAACTTGCACTGTATAGAAATTTGGAAGTAAAACCTTTGCCCAACAACAGCCTTGTTCTTGGCAATCAAGTTCCATCTACAGAAGCCTTTCATGTTAGAGACATATCACACTTGTTATTGTTACAATTCAATAAATACTTTACAAAAATAATGCTAGTTTTTTAAAAAATTAAGACATTTTAGCTCACCAATAGTTCCTCCCAGACAGCTTCCTTAAAGAACAGCTTCTTCTGTAGGACACTGCGCCCTCAGCGTGTGATAAATGGGGGAAAAGGGCTGGTTGCATGCTTTATCTCAGGGAACTTAGAAATGTGTATTCCGCTTTTCCTGTTCTTTAAAAAAAAGAAACATCTTTCTTAAAAGAAAGAAACAAGCTATGAAAACTTGGGAAGTAACTGTGATTTTTTTTTCCTTTGACATGGTTTCCTTCTGTAGCCTCACTCCTCCAAAGACTTAGAGCATGCTTTGTTTACAGGTAGCTGCCCTGAAGATCTGCTCCCCAGCGTGAGACGTAAGCCCTGACAGCTGCAGCTCCGCATCGGAGATGTCTCCATCTGTTTGTAACTCTCGCAAAACCACTGCATCGGGACATTTTCTGCTCCGCAGGAAAAACACAGCTACATCTCCCTGCAAGCCTACCCCAGACAGACTGCAAAGACCTGAGCTAGAAGGTAACAGGAAGAATTCCAAGAAAAAATTGCTAGTAGCTATCTATATTCACTCCTGAGTATTGCCCTTCCAAAAAAAAAAAATTCTTCCTTTCTTAGATATGACCAGTCATGAAATCAAGTATAGAGAAAACTGATGCTGTAGGTGCATTAATCTTGCAAACCATTCCCATATGGAAGAGTACATTCTTCAATTCTATTGTTTTTAGCAACCTTTAAATATGTGCCCTCCTCAGCTGGGGCCTTGGGGTCTTATGGGGATGGCAGCTACCTCCCCCTCTACCCTCCACTTACGTTACAGTTGGGGAATAAAATGAAATGCACATTATTAAATGAATGAAATTGCAGTATAAAATCCTACCAGGACAAGGTTTTTTGTATGTCTGTATGTAAAAATAGGTGTGTGTGAGATAGAGAGATATGTGTTTATAAATTACACACACTATGAAAAATACTTATGTATTATATTACAACTATATACATTCATCAGAAAGAAACTGATCAACCCCCGTCGAGGAGACAATGCAGCAGCCTTTATCAGTTCTTTGGCATCCCGGAAATGAATGCTATTTTGTGTCTGAAGAGGAGGAAAATCTTCTCAGTATTCCCTTGCTTCCTGAAATTGCTTGTAGTAGTCTTCATCTGAAGGGTTTTCTGTACACTTGTGCCCATTGTTTGGAGGCCGTGCTTCATTATATCGGCTCCAGTCCCCTTTGCATATAATCCAAGGCAGAATGTCCACTTTGTAATGGAGTTCTGCTGAGAATTCGATGCTGATCAGGTTTGGTGTACCTGCCCCTTTTCCTCTCGTAATCAGCTGCATATTGTCATCGTAGCAGCAGTGCTGTGCTGCAAGCGTTGTGCTTTCCAAAGAGAGCATGGAGCGGATGCAGTATCGTGCAGTTGGCTTATAGATCTCCAGTTTTTCCTTTGGACCACTTGCATCTTTCCAGCGAAAGTTTTTCCTCTTAATTCGATCATAGATTTCAGCAGTGCTGTATGCAACTTCTCTGGGGTAGGAGCATGGGCAGCTGGGAAGATCATTGACCACTTTGTGCATGTATTTCTTCAAGAACTCGCTTTTGCAGCTCATCCATCTTTCACAGCTATCAGTATCTGTTTAAGGGCAGGAAATGGAAACTTCAGATACATTATGCAGCATCCCAGTTCGTATGATCAGTGATAGCAAACTAGTAAAGTGTAACTGTTCAGCACCAGTAGAAAAGAAAGGGCAGTCGACGCTTGCTTCCCTGCCTGCAGTGTGTTAACGTGCTGTCTTGTCAGGCAGAGCAATCGCATGTGTGACTGGCTTTAGGGCCTCGGGCAGTGCTAGTCTGAATTACAGTGCAGCACCATGCCAGTAAGAATCTTTGATGCTTTTTCTACCTGGCAAATTCTAATTCAGCTGCTGATACCCCCGTGCATCACAAGAGACGTTATCGTGGGTTTACAAGCGACCGAACTGAGACAGGGAGTGATTTCAATCCGTCAGTGATTTGTCGTCAGTCTCCACTTTTAAACCCCCGGGCCACACGCTCACCTTGCAAGAACAGGAGATTCAGATGCTGAAGGATTAAAATACACTTGAAACACCAAGATGGCAAGCAAGGCCCTGATTACTTTGTCTGAAGTTCATTATTAAGCCCTCATTCAGTCTTCCTTTTAACTAACAAATTCTTTTTTCTATGTGGTCTCCACCTGCCCAATGGGGTATTTCAAGCAGCTGTAGTTCAAACACGGAGACTGACATCTTAGCTGGCAAACGCAGCCAAAAGTGAGTCAGATTCTAAAAGGGCATATGTGACATAATAGCAGAGTGTCTGTACATTAGGAGGATTTAATGGCACCACAGCCATGACTTATAGCTAGAATTAAAGACATTTATAGACCAGTAGTGTATTTAATACTGTCACTTTATTATTCTGCAAGAGTCTTGGGAGAATCCAGTTAAACGTCTCCTACCATTATTTAAGGTGTTTGTATCTCTGGAGTAAGGCAAAGACTGGAACCTAAAACTCTTACAACAAACATTCTTGCAAAATATTTACTTAGTGATCTGTGTCCTGTTTTCCTACCTCCTTAAAGAGTCCTGTTCCGGCTGTCATTAAGTATTGTGTTCCACCACCATAGGAGGGAGGTGCTGGATTACATTATTTATCCAATTAGCCAAGCATGCAGTGCCTACGAGTGGCCACGCTGTGGTTTCGTTGGAAGGATGAGATCAGAGCATTAAAGAGGTTGGCTGAGTTTTAGAGAGATCGGTATCCAGTCATGCTCTAAAAAATGGCTTCTGTGCAGAAGCAGCACAGAAATTTGCTAAGAAGAGAAAGATTCTATGTCAGAAGCAAGTTAAGGTGCAGATCATGACCTTAAGCAAGATAATAAATGGCCATTATTACTGACATTTTTAACAGTAAACTCAAAATCTCTGTCCCGCAGTGAGTGTCAAACCAGGAAGATCTAAGGAAGCCTCTTATCTGTTACTGAAAGATTGGCTAGGCTGCTTACCAACTTCAAACAGCTTGGTAGCGTTGAAGTCTTCGCTTCCTGCAAGTAAGCTGACTTCAGTGGCAGCTGTCCGGAAGGTATCTTCAATCCCTAAGACAAACACGTGTTTGTTAGTGGTGGTGGTGCCGTCCCATTAAAACACTGTGTGGTCAAGTGCCACCCCCTCCTTCGCCAGTTCTGCAAGGTGCTTTTGTTTGGCAGGGAAATAATCTGAAGTCGCTGCTGGAAGGGGCATTCATTTAATAGTATAATGACCAAGGAATCTGTGATCTCAGGAAGGTAAAGTGTTAGCTTAGAGGAAAGGTCAAAAGTTTTCAAGTTTTAGAGCTTAGATTATATTTAACCAACAAACCGGTCAGTTATGAACCCAGTGCGGGGACAGCAGTGAGGGAACTGATTTTGTCCCTCCTCTTCCCGATGCAAGGCTTGCCAGCACCTCCCATAACTCAGGTAGGAGCTTTGCACACACTTCACCAACAGCCACCTGGTCTGCTTTATGTGACCAGTGTCTTCTCCAGAGCAGATAAGTCACCGGCAGGATAAAAATGAGTGTCCTAGTGGAAGCTGTAAGGCCCTGGGTAAAATGGGATGTCTGAAGGAGACAGCCTTTGTGCTGCTTCTTAAAGCAGAGCGACATGTCTGAAGGTGAGTAAGTTCATATCCATATGTGGACAACCATGTTTTCAGGAAGTATAAGGAAGAATGATGCTATTACAAGAAGACTAGTGCTTGTTGGTCTCTCACAGTGATAGGGAGCGGAAAGGTGTGACTAGGCAAGAGATAAAAAACTTCTCCAATCAATCCCATACCACACTGCCTCTAGCAATCATATAAAATATCAAGGTCTTAAAATATCAGGATCTTCCAACAACCTCCAGGTAAGTGTTTCCTATCAGTACAGAGAAACACGGATTGCCAGAAAATGTATTAATTGATCTTGCTGAAGTAAACATCCTTTCACTGCTGCTTTAGTTTGCCCTACACACCGGCTAATGTCTCCTTAATGTTTCTGAGCCATGTAACCTTAAAATAAATGTCTCTGCAAAGAAGCATTTGAATAGGTTTGGGGTTTTTTTCCTCTCCATTGAATTAAAGACTTCCAAGGAGAGCAGAAAGCTCTTTAATATGTGATAACTATATGGTTAATAATATAATATATGGTCTTTGCATGGTCTGTTCACCATCCATCTTCTTGCCAATGAACTTTCTCCTGATCTCCGGAACTGGGGCATAATAGTGGCTTGCAAAGCTTCAAAACAGCCTCAGGCTGTTTTTCAATAAAATTATCATAGGGTTTTGCCTCAACTCCAGCAGTAGATGCAGAATAATAGATACCCAAGAACCCATTACAAGGCAGTAATTCACTGCTTGAATTATAAACACCAGAAGCTGAGCTTTGCCCTTGTAATTTTAAAAATGTCAGCACAGCCTCTAAGAGTGAATATATTTTGCCTGCTGATCGTTGGGGGTCTGTTATATGACATAATATAGCCTTTCAAGTTTGCCACTGCTTGATGCTAGTGGTAATAAATACTGGAGAATGTAACTGAGGGCTACAAGCTTTCTTCTGGGATTAACCCCTTATTATTGAGGTTTTAGGATGTATGAGAGCATACAGAAATTATTCTCCTCCTCCTGAGCTGCCTAGCAGCCATTACCTTGCAACTGATGCACGCACCTATCTGTGAGTGAGAAACTTCTCTCCACCTCTCTCACCGAGGCTCCTACGTCTTCTCTCCAGCACTGCTGACATTTCACCTCCCATCAAAAGAGCCTGACCTCCGGTTTAAGAATTTCTGCCTTTCTGAGGCATTAAGTAAACTCAGTGACAAGCATACCACCATAGCATGTGTTTTTACTTCTGTCCGATCTTGGGAAGTAATGAAATCGCACATATTCCAAGCGTTGTGGCAACTACTGCACCACTGCACTACAAACGTGCCTAAATCCAAGCACACAGCAGCATTTCAAGAACATTGTGGGTAAGTTTTGCATAGTAGCTTTAAATTTTTATGGGGTAGGTTTGGGTGCTCAGCCCTGCTTTCTTCGAAGCAAAAACTGCATGATAGTAAGGACACCTCCACTGCTGGCATTTAGATGTCAATGCCTGTAGACAGGTAGGAGCGAAGGGAAGGCTCCTTGGCCGTATTTCCTGAACAAGCCAAAACTGTACATTCCTTCCTCCCATTGTGCACAGCTGTTGCAGGACCAAACTTGCTGTTTTATAATTCTCCAATTATCAAGCGACACGTAATGAAACAGAGATGACATTTCCACCCTAACACTGACTTTCTAGGACAGGAAATTTTGTATATTAATGCCCAACAAACTCAAAATCTCTGGAGTGAAATGCAAAGCAGGTGTTTCAAGTATTTTTTCATATTAATACACAGGGAGTCTTAAAGAAACGCTGTATACATTAGGCACAAAACGTAAAAGCCATATGACTCGGGGCGGGGGGGAGCTATTTATTCACAACATGGGCCTGCTCATTCACTGCACAGCAAAACAGGAGCTCACTGAGGTAAGAGCACAGCTGTTTTGACATTCTAAAATTAATATAAACTTGTTTCAAGGGAGTAGATTACACCCTTTGGAATACAAAACGTACTGTGCACAGAAATTACTGCCGTAACCTAAAAAAAGCCTGTATTTTCCATTTAAGTCCCAGGGGTAGTAGACTGCCTCTGGCAGCATATTATTACCAGTGAATAACCTGCCATTTCATAAATGGCCCTGAAAACCAGCGTGTCTCTTCCCACCGAAACTCTTACCTAGCCAGGGGCAAGAGGGCCCTGGGCTTTGTGTACAGGAGGGCTCTCCTCGCTGCCCTTGCCCACCTCTCCCCCACCCCTCCGCTGCAGCTCGCGTGAACACGATCACACCTGGGCAGTTGGGCCTGTCGCAGGTCCGTGACTCCGTGGCGGTGCAGGCGTAGCCGCAGGACCTCGTCCGCTTCTGATTGCCACTCCCGCAGGTGACGCTGCACAGGGACCACGGGCTCCAGTCTCCCTCACCGTCAATGTAATCTGTGTAAGAGCAAAGGTGAGGAAGGAAATGAAGAAACAAAACTCTGACTACGCAAAACTACTGTGTAGTGGTTTTGATTAAAGTGGCAAAACACGAATGGAATCCAGATGTCTACCTGAAGCTTGGGCTAAATGCCAGGCATAAGCCTGCTGGTTAAATGCTTTTCACACTTGGTGCTCCGCAGGGAAATGCACTCAACATTATTTGAAAAAATATTTCCTTTCTCTTTTGACCTTTCGGCAGCTGAGAATCCTCAGCTGCGAAGCTGGGTCATGAACTAACAGTAACATCTATTCACATCATTCCCCTGTATAAAGGAATATGTTTTCTGACCACAGACTAATCAGGCACAGAATAAATGAAGTTTTTGTTTTCTTCTTTTCAAAACACACAGCAACAGCACAACAATACTCAATTAATTTTTAGGACACAGTGAATGTTGGTCTATGGGAGGCTGAGGGTCACGCATGAAAACTGCAATTTCGTTTTTCAGCCCCTTGAACAGGAAACACGTATTCCGAGAATACTGCCATGAATATGGGGACCCCCATATGCATCTTGCACCCAGAACAATATGCGATTTGTAGTGTTTCGTGTGTATTGCTCAGTAACATCAAATCTGTTTACTATCAGGATCTTTGTCAAAATGAACCACGACTTTATTCTCCTCCGGTAGACAGCTAAGGGCAGTCAATACCCAGCCTGCAGCACCGTGGCTCAGTGCTACTCTAAGTATCTAAACCCCTTAGAACGGGTCTCCCTTGTTAGCCAAGTTCACTGTTGCACATCCCACCTTGTGCAGGCCACCAAACGGAATCCATGAAGCAATCCCAGCTTTCTTGCCTTCCCACTGGCCTCCCCAGCTGAGTGTTGTCTCTCTGGCTTATTGGATTTCTCTGCAATACGGGAGGTATTTAACTGACCCTGTGATCATAACCTGCTGCCTTTGCTCATTTGGGTTAAACTAGCACTGGTAGCAAAGCAAAATCATGTGTAGGGACTGTGAGGCAGCCCTGCTCTATAGCTATAGGCTGAATGTGCACGTACAGACAAGACACAGGGACAGATCCCTGCCTGCGCTGGCCTCTGTGCTACACGCGATTCCCGCTCCCCCCCCACTGCCATGCTGTCTGTGGGCTTCCTGAGCTGGTTAGTAGAACACGTAACTTGATTTGTACCATATGTAATGACAGACGACAACACTGTGGGATGCTATTAAACATTTATTGCCAGGAGTATGGGAAGGTTATATATCTCATTCGTAGCAAGCTGCCTAGATGCGAGTTCCTCGTGTCAGGGACCTCATGTGCTCTTCCTCCTTTTCTTACAGGGCTGCCGACTGGGAAACCACCACACTTGAATCAGGTGTCCAGGGTGTGATGTGGGTGAGAACATGGCTACTGTCTGTGTGCAAAGACCCGCAGTTCTGGGATTTGCCAACAGGAAGGCACTACAGCAGAGTGAAAAGGCGTAAAACAGCTTAGGAAAAACATGATCTGCCCCCCCTCCCTGGTCTTGATCTCCTTCCCAGCGTTTTTCCAACTCTGATTCTTTTTCCTGCACATGGCTGGCGAGGAAGAGGGTGGGTGAGCAGGTGCAATGTTTCCCAAAGAGCCCAGCTGGGGAGGCCCAGGAAGGGCAGGCAGAGCTGCGTGGTGCTTTTTAGCAGGGGCAGGATGAGGGAGATAGAGCCGTGAAAAGTGTGAACAGGTCAATGGGTGAAACCAGCATGAAAGCCCCATACGGGCAGGATATGCTGCGACATCCTCCTGGCCAAGACCAATAGCACGTGACATTTTAGGGCAGTGAGAAGGCCAAGAGTCTTTTTGAACAAGTAGAATGCTCTGGTGTAGAGCACAGAGCTCTAAGGTAATTTTTAGGCCTACCTAGCTAGTGTCTGTCTATACTGCACTACGAAACACACAGTTTCTACTATTAAATACGCCGTGTTAGATTTTCAGCTGGAGCTCAACCTATTCTTCCTTTTTTTATATTTGTAATTCTTATAATTTTTTTTCCTACCACAATTACTTGTGAAAGCAATTTTGTTTTACCTAAATGAATAACTACCTAATATAGGAATTCTTGGCAAGAAAGTGTGCCCACAAATAAATGCAGGTGCAAAAACAAGGGATAGACTTTAATCTTCTGGCCTCAAAATTTAATACAAGTGTATGTGTTTAAATACACCATTCCACAAAAAGTGTCTCTCAATTGTTAAGGCTCTAGGACTTGAAGATAACCAAAACGGGAAAAATAAGATAGAATTGGTGCATGACAGCCACTGCAGTATCTAGGGAACACAACCAAAGCACCAGGGTAAAAGTACTGTGGCTCTGAAACCCTGCTTAACTCAACATCTTCTATATTTGCATACAACTTACACCCCTGAGGCTCTGAGCTACCCGTGAGCACCTATCAGTTCACCTCCCATGAGCCATTCCCATGTGGATAGTTACAGCTGTTGGGGTAGTGAATTACTGTAGCTCCATTCTGTTTCCAGTTTCTGCAACTGCTTCATACAACAAGCTGAAAACAATTGTTTTCACCATGACACATCTGGAAGAGAATTACACTTGCAAATACACAATGTTCCTGCTGCATATGCCACTCCCCACACATGCACTAACATAATTCATCTTATTTGTGTATCCACCAAACACTACCACGTTTTAAATCTTGCTTATTTATCCAATAATTACATTTTGGTTCCCAAACCACCGCACGATTCTAAATTTGTACTTATCCTTACTCTAAAAATAAATATGAAACCTTGTTTCCTTCGCTTTTAAAAAAAGTACATTTAGGACTAAAAAAAGGTCCTCTTATGGGATAACTGGTATGATTTTCAAGATTATAGACTTACTAGTGGAATGCAGCTACCACAGTACAGCTTGCGCATCTGCGCAGATTTGTATTTAAAAGCTGATGAACAAAAGCCACATGTTGAAAAATGCTGTTTTGCTTGGCCTACTGTCAGCGATGCCTCACCATTCTCATTTCCCCCAAACTCGTTTTTACAATCCCAAGATGCCCATAAGAGGCCTGGAATGCAAACTTACCATACTCTGGCTGCTCCTTGGACTCAAATGTCCGGTGACTGGGTGCATGACTATCCCACCCACCGAGAGGGTTCAGGAAGTTGCTGTCCTCAGTAGTGCTGTCATACTTGTAGTCCTGGTCACCGCTGCTCATGCGAGTCAAGGTGGAAGACCTCTGCCACCAGTTTCTCCAGTCAGGTGATGGGACTGGCCAGCTAGGCTTGCTGCTCTCTTTCTGCAGATCCTTGTCTGTCTCGGTGTCGGGACCATCCACCACTTCAATGGTAACCTGTGAGGTTGGAAACAGACCGGCCTGTCTGTCAGTATCTCCCCCGCGTCAGCAGGAAGCTCTCTATACAGCGAAGACAAATGACTGGTGTTGCCTGGCAAAGGGGCTGTGTAATACTGTAGGGTTCGCATGTTGCAAACCATATGCAGATTACTGAGCCCAGAGATATGCAGCGGCTGAGTGATTCCTTCTGCTACCTCTGCTGAATCAGGCCTTGGAACAAAGGCTAGGAAAAATCCCGCACAAAACAATAACCCATGCTGTGCCTAAACCCTCTGCAGCAGAATCTTCTGCCTTCTGGGGAAAAGATGTTTAAAGCCCAACATGTATGACCAGGAGAAAGAAAACCAAATCTGTTACTCTGATTATGCTGAGGCTGAATTGGAGGCAAGCATGAAGCACACAAGCGTGTAGAGACCGTTCCAAGGACTTGGACTGACTCAAGACTGTACAGGCTAAGTAAGTCCACGAGTGCAAAGGTGGACGATGCAGAGCCCAGGGTCTCTGCCTGATTTGCAGCTGCCCTGCCCTCAGCGGCAGCTCTGCCCATCCCCTTGCACAGCTCTCCCCACAGCACCAGCGCTTCCATCGCGCAACGGCATGGGCTGTCACCCCAATGTGAAACCACACTCTGCCATGATGAGAGCCAGCAGCTCTTCCAACTGTTGCTAAGTCACTTGCTGCGACGCCCTCTGAATCTTTGTTCTGGGCTTCTTCAGCACTGGGTTGCACAGCACTGTACTCTCCAGCACAGAAAGGGGACCTACTTTAATGTTTGTTGCCCAATTCTCTCACAGACATCATGAATGTAAATACAACTCTGCACAGAAACAACCTTTGGTTACTCCTTTGCAGTGTAATTATGAAACTCTTGGATGAATACTGTGCGTGCATATAGGTGGCTATTTAGATAGAAATAGGAAGTAGCCATCAGAAATTTTGTCGTGCAAGCATCGTGTGGCCACAGATAAATCGCAAAATGCTCTGATGCTTTGTGCTAACGTGGTTCAGTGATTGCACTGAACTGGCCAAAGAGCCATGATGCAGAAGTGACTCTCAGATACACCTATAATGTTTAATAGGTATGGAGGTACCCTTTGTGTTTTACAGATTTACAAAGCAGTCTTTCAAGACAGTAATCCACGAAAATTAAGTTGTGTAAAAACAGAATAATGTGCTATTATGTTAAAAGTCATTTACACGGCTCTGTGGATTTGCATTTTTGACAACAGAATCACAGCATGGTCAGGGTTGGAAGGGACCTCCAGGGATCATCTAGTCTGACCCCCCTGCCAAGGCAGGATCATCCAGAGCAGATCGCACAGGAGGTTTTGAATATCTCCAGAGAAGGAGACTCCCCCCTCTCTGGGCAGCCTGTTCCAGTGCTCTGGCACCCTCACAGGGAAGAAGTTTTTCCTCAAGTACAGGTGGAACTTCCTGTGCTCCAGTTTGTGCCCGTTGCCCCTCGTCCTGTCACTGGGCACCACTGTAAAGAGTCTGGCCCCATCCTCCTGACACCCACCCTGTAGACATTTATAAGCACTGATGAGATCCCCTCTCAGTCATTTATAAGCACTGATGAGATCCCCTCTCAGTCTTCTCCAGGCTGAACAGACCCAGGTCTCTCAGCCTCTCCTCGTAAGGGAGATGTTCCAGTCCTCTAATTGTCTTTGTAGCCCTCCCCTGGACTCTCTCCAGTAGTTCCCTGCCTTTCTTGAACTGGGGAGCCCAGAACTGCACACAGCACTCCAGATGTGGCCTCCCCAGGGCACAGTAGAGGGGGAGGATGACCTCCCTCAACCTGCTGGCCACACTCTTCTTCAGGCACCCCAGGATACTATTGGCCTTCCTGGCCACGAGTGCACATTGCTGGCTCATGGTTAACTTGCTGTCCCCCAGCACTCCCAGGTCCCACTCTGCAGAGCTGCTTTCCAGCAGGTCACCCCCAGCCTGTACTGGGGCCTGGGGTTATTCCTCCCCAGGTGCAGGACCCTGCCACTGGCCTTGTTGAACTTCATTAGGCTCTTCCTTGCCCAGCTCTCCAGCCTGTCCAGGTCACGCTGGAGGGCAGCACAGCCTTCTGGCGTGCTACAGCTTTAGCTTTATGCAATTGATAGGAGTAAAATCACAAGACACACACAAGAAAAAGGAAGAAGAGGGTGTCAGTGATTCTTCAGCTAACTGTGATGCACAGAGGAGTGTGACATAGGATGTAAACCAGCACTACTGCTGCAGACACAGCTGCACAGGCATGACAATGCCCATGCCTCTTATTTTGGAGAAAGGAGATTTGACATCTATTTCCTGACCTGCATTTGACCATAGACAAGGTCATTGCAATGAAACAATTTTGAGGCTACTAAGAAGCTCCACTGGGAGAAAGACCAAGAGTGAGGGAAAGTGCTGTTGTCAGCCTAATAGCATCTTTACACAAGAGATATTTTAATCCCAGACTAAATGTGGAATTGGAATGATTACTTCATTAAACCTCAGTTTCTACAGGCCAAGAATTAAAATGGATTTCATAAGTTTGAAAACATCAGGGTTAGTTCAGGGATTCAAAATTGTTGCATCCATCCAAGTAAAACAGAGTTTTCACAATAAGTGAAAGGAAATAGTGTCACTGAGCGCTAACACTATGCACTGCTGGTCAGCGGCAGGGCTTTAGGCAGGGCCCATGTGAACATCTGGATGACTAGTACTTCAGTAGCAAGTATTTCAGACCACAGTAACTCTGTAAGTAATGACTCAGCAAAGTGAAAAGAAGCAAACGAAACAAAAAAAAAACCCCAACCAAACCAAAACAACAACAAAACCCCAACAAACCAAATAAACCCTCTCATATTAAAAGGCAGAGGGCACTTGATAATCATTCCATTTGCTTTAATAATCTGTAGTGATAGGATAGTGAATCAGCATGAACTCACATTACTTCAGCCAGGTACAGTTTGAAGAACCATAGGGACTTGATTTAAAATACTTAGTCAGGACACCAAGTCAGTTTAAGCAAAAGGGGGTTTGTAGGGACAGAGAAACTTCTGTTGAGCTACATGTTACATGGGGAAGAGAGGCAGGTGTAACGCACAAACTTCCAGGGTTGTAAGACCTGATCAGACCTCCAACAGCACTGCCACTTACTTACTTTCACGACAACTGTCTGCAGCCAGATATCCCTCTTCAGTCTGCTTTTCCTACCAAGGAGGCGTATTACAAAGGCCTTTAAAGTGAGCTTTCCAACACACAGCCTACTTAAAAACTGAACATCACAAAAGTCTAACACGTTGTGTTAGACTGACACACGCCTATGTTCCTCTCTGCACTGTTTTAAGCTTTGATTAACACGTGGTTTGTTTAACGTGTACCATGAAAACCATAGAGCGAAAGAAATTCTATACAGAGTCCTGGGATTGCCTGAACTGCCACACTTGGAAATTAAAAATAGACAGCTTTGTTCAACTCTAGTTGTGTTTGTTTTCAGGGTCTCGGCTATGCTATGCCCAGCCCTGTTTAACTCTAATGGACCTTCCAGAGGCAGGGAGGAAAACAGTGAGTAATCCAAGTAATCCCTCCATGGTACAACCCAGAAGTGTGAGAAGAGGCTGCTGCTTCGGGCGAGCAATTGCTCCCCTATCCCCGTCTAAAATTTTGAAAATCCGGATTCGCTGAATTCTTCCCAATATTTACAGCCTTAACAACATTAGCCCGTGACTATACAGATACATGATACATATACGTAATACACAAATATGTTTCTTGTTTGATTGATTTCTATACTGGGGGTTGTTCATAAAAAGAAAAAAAAGAAATCAGATCTAGAACTAGAGTAATCAAAAACGGGCATTTAAAGCAGTTCTGGAAAAGCTTTCATGCTGTATAACTACTCCAACAAAAACATGTTCTCTCAAAAATGAAAACATAGACCTAGTTTAGTACTTGTATCTTGGAGACTGTTTTCAAGACTTCATTTTCTCTGATTTCTTCTTGCAGTGATTATCAAAACTGTAAAGATTTTTTTTTTTTTGTCAAGCTTTCCAAAATGTCTGTGGTAACATGGTTCTTGTATATATCCACAGTGACCTCCAGAAGTATTCAAACTTACAAAGAAGCCACTTCTTTTATGGTTGTGTGAGCTATAAATAAGGATGTTCCTCTAAAAATTGTTAAAAACTATTGGCACAGGTACATTAAAACAACAGATTTGCAGTCAATTTCTACTGAAACAGTTGTATCAAGCACAGATGTCTTGAGACACCAACATCCAATTTTCTCCTGGCCAAAAATATACAGAAGATAAATATTATCCCTGCCTGCTGGAGTGCACAAAAAGTTCTGTGTACTTCATCCTGTTTACTCAGACGATGTTTCTGAATTCACTTTAATGTTGTAAACATTGCCTTAAGCAACTGGAAGATTATCTTTCAGGAAGAGCTACATTTGCAATATTGTGCAAGCGATGGATCCTACGACATTTCTATCATCTGTTTCCTTCATGCAACTGATGCGAATTAGCAACGCAGAACTTGCCATTCCGCAAAGGTGGATACGTGCAAGTCAGCAATGAGGTAACCGTAACAGCAGAACAGAGATGAGTTCATTGTAAGACACAGAAATGGTAAACTTCGGTTTACACCACCTAACCACTTCAGTTAAAATGGTATCAGTAGTGACACCGGTTGACTTCTGGTTATGTCATGACAGCTCACTTAGAACAGTGTTCTGGACTTGAAAAGTGAAGGACCCTCAAAATTGGCTGGGAGCAAAGAAGACAACGTGGCTTGAAACTTGAAATTTATAGTTAATGTTGTCAATATCCTAGTTGTCAGTCCTCTCCGAGGGGCCTAACGAAACCCCAGAGTTAACAATCTGGTCTGAAACGCAGCGCTGCATTTTGCACTCTGCTGCAACCTCTCGTTACAGCACGACATTAAGAAATCTGTGCAGAGGTAGTAACAGCCCTGGTACTGAGAACGGCTTAACCATGGCCTCTGGCACCCTGCTCTGCCTAGGCCAGTCTCTCCAGCTTGCTAGGAGGACTAGCTAGTTCCTGGCATGGCTATGCCGTGCTCCCGGCGCTGCAGCTGGCTCAGGGAAGCCTGCATACTGACCGGAGAGATAGTCTGGGGAGCAGGGAGTTCTCCACGGTACAGACCCAGCCCAAGGACCAAGAAAACGAACATGTGCTCTCTGCTTTTCTGGGTCTTAATTTAACGATAGGGACTATTGCTTCACTACTACCTTAAACTATTCAGCCTTAAAAGCATTACAAGAAATAAGCAGTAGTGGAGCACTCCAGTTCTTACTGTGCTCCATTAGGGATGAGAGGTACTGGTCAGAGCTCAGTATTAAAGATAGTGCTGAGTCTATCATGACGATATTGAGAGGGTGTTGCTTTCCAATGCAGTGAAACCAGCAGCTTCAAAGGACAGGTAGAAATGCTACCTAAACCCCACATCTAATAAGATGTGTTAAAAGTGACATGCGATATAGGATGGAGATGAGGGAAATAGCCATGGATGAACCCAGAGAAATAGCCATGGATGAACCCAGAGAAGAGCTGGTTTGAAGTCTGCAGTTCTTTTTTAAAAGCAGACCATACAGCCTTATTTCACTGCAGTTGCATATGGTCCTAGAGTGGGTGGTTCTGTGTAGATGTTTTTTTAAGAGAAGGTAGAAACTGAATAGATATCAAAGAGAATAAATGAAGCTAACACAGCGGCACTGGAGTGGCATAACTGGTGTACATGGCCCACAGGCCTTATGCAAAATCATTAAGACAACGTATCACCAAGCAGGCAGCATTAACAACTCCTGTCTTAAACTCACTGCTATCAATTATTACCAATCAAAAGCGAGGACACTAATCACAACAGATTTAATCATATCCTGATTTACTTTCGTTTTCCAGGGCACGTTAATATGTATTTTAGCACAGGAGTCCTACTGAATGCTGCACAGTTTCTGCTTGGAGCTTGTCTCTTCATCCAAAATGTGTAACACATCCATCACAACTGGAACTCACCCAGCTGTGTTGTATACTGGTCGCGAAGCTTGGTTCAAGTTCTCTGAAGAGCATCAGTATCAACAAAATGCCTTTGCCCGACACACAGTAAGGAGTTTTCCCCTTTTCTGCTCATTTATCATGGTGTCCAGCACGGCTAGGAAAGCCACAAAGCAGTGGGACAACAGAGAGCAGCATGCTATCTGTTACAGTACAGAAGCCTGGGAAACCAGGAGTGAAAAGAAAAGGGGAGGACCAAGAGCAAAAGCTCAACTGCAAGTTGAAGTAGCTAGGTCCAGAAGACCGATGGCAGAGAAGAGCTGAGAGGTTGTAGAAGACTGGTGGCAACAGACAAGAAAAACCCATCAGAAATGGAAAATAAGCAGGTTCCCATAGACCTCCCATGTGACTTCATTCTGTTACTCAGGAGTAAGAACAATTCTGTCTTACTCTGAATAATATCCCTGCCCAAATACAAGGTCTGCAAAGGCATCCCTCTGCTAGTTCACCAACCTACAGAAGAGTGAAACATCAGCTGGTGCCATTCCCATTGTAATGTTTTAAGGAAACCTACATGAAAGGGATTTTCCACTTGTAAAAGGAAATCCAATGAAAATGTATGATCAGTTCTTGTCAGCACCTTCTAGTCCAGAAGTCTTCCAGGCATTGACACAATCATTAAAATGACAAAAAAGAAGAAAACAAAAAGATCCCAAACCAAAGAGCCAGCCTTTGCTCAACAGCAGCTACTGCAGCTACTCTCAAATGGCATGGAAGCAATGCTAAAGCATAAAATGCCACTTGAAATGATGTGAGATTTTACAAGGCTATAACACCACAGAAAGACCAGTAAGTGTTGTACTGGTCTTTCAGGCAAAGAATCAAATAACATTTGGATTACTGCAGCTCCAACTGTTGTTTCTGAGGTTTTCCAAGAAGACAGTCCGCTATACTTATATTTGATTACCACCTGATAAATACACTAGTACCTGGGGACATGTTAATTTCCTGAATTCTTGTGATGCTGTTCTGATATCCACCACTTCCTCCCTGGAAGAGAGCACAAAACTAGGGCATGATACAGCAATTGCTGTCTCACAGGAAACCAGAGAAGGAATGGCCTTAAACAGAACTGTGTATTGGTTCTGCTCTCACCTGCCAAACAGCTAATGAGAAATTTCGAAGTCAACATGTGTCATTATTTCCATTCAGGTCAGTATGTTACAGTTTAAGGAGCAAGAATTCACTATAATCCTGTTTCCCTGAAAGAATGGGACATCTTTTACAACCTTTAGGCAGAGAAACAAACTTTCATTGACCCTGTAATAAATTAATGGGAGTTTTGTCTCCACGAGGCCTGACGTGCTGCAGGACTCTCACCCAGGAACTTAAAGAAGCTTTGTATACTCCTATTTGTGCACCTAAGTAAGCAGACTAAATATAATGTAGAACTTAAGGATCCTGTTTGTGCTAGAGCTGATCCTTGTGCACAAGACCTCTGGATCAATGTTTCCCAGTGTTTTCCAGTTTACAGGACTAGGATTCCCAGTTCTGAGAGTCCAGCAAAACTGCTGACATAGTTGGCTGACACATTTCCAAGATCATATGGTGGAAAAAGAGTTCATAGCAGAAGCATTTACTATAAAGACAAGCCAGGGAAATGTTTCCATCTCATTTATCTATTCCCTGGGTCTAAACACAAAATGCTGTTACCAATCAGAGAAGGTTGTTGTTTCCTCCTGTCCTCCTCTGCGGTTCACGTACTGTTCAAACCATGATCTTACACTATTTGCCTCTTGCCACAATCTGGGGTCCCTATAGCTTCCCTACCTTCCCTTCCTGAGGCTTTCTGGAAGGCTTCTCCTGGCATGAGTGATGTGTCCTGTGACCACATGTTGAACATGTTTACTACCTTGGCCTGTCAAGTATTGGACCTGCGCTTGATCCAAATCTGTTAGGCTGCTCAGGTTGCAAGCCATCTATGATGTAATGGAGCGTCAACTTGGAGACAGCTTGTTCTCGCCCGATCATGTTGGTCTCTCCCCAGCTGATCTATTTTATCTTTACGTACGTACTTCTTAGACATATCAAAAGGATGGTAATTTTGTGGGCTGGGGACTATAAGAAGCCAGGAATTAATTTAACCAGAAAACCAGTTCTATTAGTGTATTGTTTTTATAAGCACATCTTAGGCAGAACGACATTCCAATTTATTGTTTTGGTGAAAAAAGACTGCTTATTAATGCCAATTTTGCTTTAAGGCTCTGAATTAAAAACAAATCAGTCATTTTTTCCTCTTTGTAATCCTTGAAGTTTTAAGCTGCAAGTGGCTTGTAAGAGGCTATTCCAAACCCAAGAACAGTTTGAGGAATAACATAGAACAAAATTTCTTGCAGACAACTTTTTTTACTGCAGGCAGCTGCTGCAGAAGTTAGCTTTAAGTCTCAGTTCCTTACCGAGGACCACATTTTGAGCTGAAAGTTAAAGACTTCTTCTTTTATAATCTTTGGGGATGGTTGCATTTTATAATAGCATACCAAAAGAGAATCTGTACACGAACGAATTTTGCAACAGAGAATTGAAAACAGAACTTAAATTATCCACTTAGTATCAAAGAAGAGAATATGGTCTAAAATGGCAATAGCAAAGATGGTTTTAGTATCATAAACGAGTCTATACTGATAGACACGATTATGCAATCAACATTATCCAAAGAGAAATTCAGAACAAAATTGAAATCTGTGTATTCACTTAAGGCAAAATGTATACTGTGTATTTTATATATATATATATAGTGTTATCTATAATGTGTATCATAATATATGCATTCTCACTTGGTGCTACTGGTACAGACAGGGTGTTCTGACTGCATGTCACGGAAGCCAGGCTGAAAGTTCTCTTGGTTCAGTAAAACAATTTTGTGCAACTCATGAAAAAACCATACATTAACATCAATTTGTACCTGAATGTTGGGATTCTGCCCATTGATATCTGCTTTTGAGAGGTCAGGGAAGTTTGGGAGATCCAGAAGGAAAGATCTGGGTCCATCTCTCTGCAACGACGTATGCCCGTTTTCCTGTCTGAATCGCTGCTTAGGGAATGGCCGGTGGGCAGCCTGCAGATCAGGGTATTCTCTTCTGTCCTCGGGGTTCAGAGTGAAGCTGTCTTCAGAACGGTCATCTGCAGTGAGTGTGTTCTGGGGGAAAAAAGCAATGCACTGTAACAACTGAGAGAGCGTGCCATCCTGCCAGTGCCCCCGTCTCCAGCTGCCTGCCAACGATGGCCGCAGAGTGCGTACAGAAATGCTTACGGCACGCAGACCCATGGCTCGCTGCTGAAACACCCAGCGTTTATGGCTGGCATTTTCTAAAGGGCTCATGAGCTTGGCATCTTACTCTCACTGAAATACACCTAGTTACAGTGGTGCAAATCTGTAACCATCTGACACAAGATGAAAAATGAGGCAGATTTGGGTGCTTAGCTCTGGCAGGTTCCTGTAACATTCCACCCTTGCGGTGAGCACCTACACAGTGGCACAGCATCTAACTTGGAGCAAATCTGGAAACATGAAGCTCTGAAGCAATCCTCTGTAAATCAAATTAAATCACCTGAAATGTGTCCCTAAAATGGTGAAGGGTATCTTTATTATAAATCATTTCAGTTTGCTTTGTTCCAAAGTGGAGCAAACCCCCTGACTGTTAAGTGCATGCTGAAATTTATGGTATTAAAAGATCCTACCGCTGAACTGGCAACCTCCCCCACTCTCTCCTCAGTCTGCAACAACTTCCATCTCGTCTGTGTTCTTCACCCAATGTCTCTGGTCAGAACCTTCCTTCCTCTGGGATCTCATTTTCATGTTTGCCTAATGGTGGGATTGAATTTCACCAAGTTGTAGGTCAGCGGTTAATGCTTTTGTTATTGCTGAGCGTAGTTGAGGGTTTTGTAGTCTATTACAGCAGGCTGCCTTCAAACCAGTAGCACTGCTGCCACTGCCTTTGACCTCACCAAGGAGAGAGATACATTCAGTATCCAAACACTCGCTCCCGAGGTTAGGTTTGGCCTGGGGACTTGGGGGAAAAAACCAGTAGAGAAGTCAGATCTTCTTATGGCTAGAAAAAAATGCATGGGGCAGATTCAGCACAGGTTTTCCTTTTGACTCAGCTGAAAAATTTTAGGCTTGAGGTCTTCGTACGACTGCCTGGGGAGCTTTTATCTGCAGTTCGTAAAGAGACAGCAAGCACAGAGAGGGTGAATGTTAAAAGCCTATCTTTTAAAACAAGCGCAATCAAAGTGGAATGGCCACACGTGGTTCTGGCTGTACTGAGGCATATTTTTACCAGCATTTCTGGTTAAATGCAGTCTCCATCGAGCTCCCCTGGCTCAAATTCAGGTATCACACCTTTTGTTAAGCTCTCCAGTAGATAACAGCTCCAATGCCTTTTATTTTGTGTTCATTTGCTTAGAAGGTTCTAAATTGACCTTTGAAGAGATTTGACAGTATAATCTGTGCACGTTACAGGAAAATATTCAGTGAGTTAAATAAACCAAGATTTAAGAGTTAATCTGGGACTAAGTGAAATAATCTCAAGGAAAAACTAAGGTGGTTCTCCTCTTCCCTTCTCGCTGCACTGCACTTGTAAAGCGCAAAATCAGATTTAGCAGAATTAATGTTGTCTTGGTATTTTCATGACCAGAATGGTTACACTTTGAAATTGGCAAAAGGATAGTTTGATACATCTACCTACAGCACCGATGCAGAAAGTTCATTCTGAATTGGTGTACGTGTGCAGTGCTAAAAACGTATGTGTTCCCGACAGTCTGTATTGCTTGAAGGCTAGAACAAGACAGCTTCTCTTTGTTGAAGCCCAGGTAGGACTGCCTTTAGCAGGCCACCCATTAAAACACCCCTTCTTCAGTATAAAGCAGAAAGAAAACCACACAGCAGCAAGCTCTGGGAAGCAAAATTGAGCGCCACTTAATGAACTTTAGGTTCCCTACCCATACGCTAGTGCTTCACCTTAACATTTATCAAACAATTTAACTGCAAACTCCTTGGCGCACGAAGATTAAATGCCTTCTCGTTTATATCTGACTAACAGTGTAATTGTGCTGTTGTTAAATCACTTCAGACAGGAACAACAACAAAAAAAAAAGTGGTACTTACTTAACTACTTTTTTCTGGGGTATCATGCCCATAATCTTACCTTTATTAAAAATAAAGTGAGATTTTATTTAAAAATAATACAATTCTCACATACAGTTTCATACTTTCCCTATCTGCTCGCCACTCGGGAGCATCTTGATTCTCCACATTAACATACCATACAGCTAGAGCTGGCCAAGGATTTGAGAGATCTATGTTTAATTCTCTGATAAGACTCGCTGTGTGATCTTGGCAGGTCATGGTCCGTCTGTGCCTCAGTGGGGATAACAGCACTTCCCTTCCTCACTGTGATGTTTGCAGGGAGCTCAGCAACTACAATAATAAGGGCTATATAAAAAGTTTTTAATAGTGTCAGGCAGATGGAATATCACATGGAGTTAGTTAGAAAATTGTCATGGTGAAGTAATGACATCAGGCTGATCAGGCCCATTACCAAGCTGCTTGGGGCAGGGACTGTCATTAATTACAGACTGAATGAGTTGGGGTTATTTAACATCATTAAAAACAGGGGGGGACATGATAACTGGCCTATACCAAAGGCTGCTGCAGCAAGGAGGGGGATAGACCACTCTCCTTGCTCAGGGTGGACACCACCGGCAGCCGAGGGTTCAGCGTTAGGTACACGCCTCTAATGGCAGTGACAGCCAGGCTCAAGGGCAGACTTTGGGGGGGAAAAACACGGAGTTTGTCTTTAAGAGCAGGGCTGACTACCGCCTGGCAGGAATGTCACAGATTAAACAGTGTGTCCTGTGTTTCAAGGGATAGGCACTGTCATCCCTTGCAGTCCCTTTCACGCTAGGACAAGCCCCACACTACGCTTCCTTGGGGCACACTGCTGTTTCATACCGCAGCATCAGTGTGCATGATCATTTCAGTTCTCTGCTCACAGCAACATGAGCGAAAGACTATTTGTTTCCAGTTACTAAAGTGAATAGAATGCCTATTCTTTAGGGAGATAATTCTTGGTGTAGCATCTAAGCTGTGGTATCAGAAATGCATATTTCTGGTAAAAGATAATAGAGGCTGCCATCAGTAAAAAGTGAGCTTGAACTGCATGTCAAAAGGCTCATTCTCTTTCGCTGTATTGACTCAGGCAAATCTTCCAATGTCACTCTAGCAGAAAAGTGTGTCCTTACTGCAACGCCAGCATCCTTTCTAAAGAAAACAGAGCTTGTGTTCCAAAGCTGATAGATGAAGCTTGATTTCTTTTTATTTGGAGAGGGGACGGAGTTTTCTCATTTCACACGTTTATACTTCACACCATTTATTTTTAGGTGTACACAATTTGTACTCCCGATTGCTTTTGGGAAAGCTGTGTTGCTTGCCTTCCTTTAAAAGGCATGTGACTTCATTCTGAACTACTGACTCAGTTTCTTTCAAGTTGTATTTCTAATTCAGGTACATTGGTTTCTTACTCAAATGATGCATCTGCTCTAAATATTTGAAGGTAAATCACCTTTTTTCCTTCATTTAACAGGATTATTCGCAACTTAAACCTTCCATTAGGATGATTTTAAGGGGTTGCTCAGGCTTGCTGTCAGCTACAGTTCTGCTGTCCCATGGGATCAGCTATTTATAGAAGTCCCTAATACAAAACCAGATTAGGATTTTTGAGTGTTCTGACAGTATATAAGGGCAAGAACATATTCCTAGCTGCGTGACAAGGCAACAAACCCTAGAGGGAGCGAATCTGCCATACTGTTTGTATTACAGAATAACACACCCTGCCCCACCCATCACTGCAAAAGCGAGGGCAATAGTTGGGTATGTATCAATGTAGTTGTGTCTATCTATAAACCAGGGAAGAAGAGCAATCCACAGGGATTTTGTGAGGATAACTTTTAATGTTGGCTGTCCAGGCGGGACTTTCACCATGGTAGGGTTTAAGGCACCAAGAGACAACCCTGCCTGCAGGAAATGTTTCCTACCCAATGCTGCATCTACCTTTTCAATAATAAATGGGTATTTTAACCTCCTCTGTTGCCTCCCCGGTTTGCTTCTCCCTGTCACACTAGACATTAGCTGCAGGGACATGTACCATTTCTCTTCCCCAGAGAAGCTAAACAGAAATGGCAACCTGTAAAAATACCAAACTAGGAATTTCTCTGCATTTGTAGCAAGTGAGTTATCCATCTCCCTCCTACCTTCTTTATTTTAATCCCATTTCCAGTTCTGGAAAGAGAGTCGGTGAGGAATGACTGGAGCTACAGAAAATATTCTGGAGCAGCTGCTCTTTCTCTGTCCTTCATAATTCTTACCTTCCTTCATTCCCTCCCCACTTGCCAAACTAAGGGCATATTTGCAAGGACTGATAATTATGGAGTTGAAAGAATTTGGGAAAAACGATGCAATTTATATCCCTAACAGCTCCCAGACAGCAAGGGAATCTATTACTAAATCCCTGCTGTAGCTACCTTGCTTTTTTATTTCTCGTACACTCCTTTGAAATATCTTGTAAAATGATCTTGACAAGACGTCTTGAACTGAAAACCAACAGTCTGTCAATGCACTTTCATGATGCACCTGTACAGCATCTTCAACCACCAGGAACAAAGAACGTTTATTTATTAGGAAACTTCACAGACCCTATAAAAGATTATATTGCTATCAGAGACAAAATGAGGCCTGGGGCCTTCACAGAAAACCATTATAGCCATTAGGACTGGTTTCATTTCCCACCTGCCTAACCAGATTGTTTTGATTTTGAAGGCTGTCGTGTGTTTCCAGGTTAGTGCTACTTTAAAATTAACCGGTCTAGGGAAGCCGAGTAACGCACCAGGAAAATAGGTGAGACTTTCCCCTCTGCAGATCCAAGATCTGTAATGAACTTGGGTGATCTAACTCCTGGGTTTAATTTATTTTTCTGTCATGAGTATACGCAGCACAGGACCTATCAGGAAGAGGTATGACAGTGCAGGTAACAGCTGAAAAGTCTTATCAGAGATACAATGTCGTTTATGATTAATGCCACATATAGTCCAAGCAGTCAGAAGGCCTCTGCTCTGTTCATAGCTCTGTCTTGGCTTTCCCATTTAACAGGGAAACCACTTGGGTTCATAATTAATTTATGTGTGCCTAGCTGAAAGCATGCAGAGGTACTGACCCTCAGAGCTCCCATTCATTCCAAGGAGTCGTTGATGGTTCGTATCTCTGGAAAAAGTCAGACCACGGGGGTGTCACATCAACCACTCAGCTATTGAGACACTCTCTTTTTATCTTAAAATGTGCTTGTCCTTCATGTTCAAATATATCGATGAAGTGAAAGGCCTCACTTATCTTTAGAAAGCCAAACAAATTAATTGTTGCAATAATTAATAGCATGTTTTAGATAATCACTGTTCATAAATCATTTAAAATGGATTACACTGACTTGCATGTACACAACTGTTTTCACTAAGGGGCTCCGAAATATACCATGTTTTAGACATCATGTAAATAGAAGGTGAATTACTGATTACAGTTGGTAATAAATAATAATAATACTGATAATAGAGTTCAGTTTATCTATTTTTTAATAATTCTCTATTTAGTCTGGAAAAATTCCTAAAATGACATTGTATTCGGTTCTCTCTCTCTTGCAGTACATCCACATGTGTGACTAAGTGGCTATGCAAAGACCAAACCTAGTCATCCCACGTGGTACTTCTCCAGGACACATTAGCTTCAGGGGCTGTGCAGCTCTTGAAGTGATTTTGTTTCTGGGGAGAATAGGATGGAGTTGCAAATACTGTTGCAACTAGGACAGCAGAAATTCAGAGTAGACATGTCGATCCACAGCCACTGTTAGAGCAGAGGTCTTCTGTAGACAGTTTAAATGTCAGGTGCCAGTGGCAGCACAGGCAGTGAGGTGCTTGGGATGCCCAAGTATATACCCAGCCCACCACAGCTGATTTTCTGCTGTAAGGTGAAATAACACTCGGGAGCTGCATACAGAAGCAGAACCTCAAAGCATCTGGGCACATTTATCTCAGAATCACAGCTTTTGAATTTTAAGGTTTTACACTAAAAACTTCTAGCCTCATAGCTACACAGAAAATCTTGAGAGCTAAACACGTAGCCAGGCCTTATTTTACAACTGCACAGATCCTAGGGCAGTAGTGTTGAAGCCTCCTTCACATCTAAGGTCTAGTAAGTCCCAGACCGCTCTCCTGAGGCATGTGGCCAACGCTACAGCATGACCCTGCACAGTGGTGGAAAAGGCTGTTGTCTTGTTGAACCATCTGAACTGACAGATCCCAAGAGCCAAAGCAGCCCTACCACCATTCCTCCTCTACTGAGCCTGTTTATTCACTTGCACTCATCAAGATCTGGTCCATCCTTTATTCAGTCATGGTTGGGAGCTTCTCTCACCAAGATCCCTGTCTCTTCCACACCATCAGTAAACAGTGGGTCCACATCTGAACTGCTCTGGCAGACAGTATTTTTTCCTCAGAGCTTAAGAAGAAAACAAACCATATTATACTCGTACCTGGCAAATTTTTGCTATATGTTGGGGACACACATTTCACAGCACAGCTATTTTTTATGCTCTGTTGTTTGCTTGTATTTGATGTTTTCCTTCAGCTGGAAGATACAAACTGTATGGTTCAGCTTCAAGCTGAAGAACTGCCAGTTTGTATAAACACTTTGATAACAAAAAGGACTTGGTGGTGATTATAGCTCAATGTCTGTAGGAAAAAACAGGCCCTTCAGCAAATCTTCTGACATGGTACACATTGATGCTTTGTTCCTCTGCAGATGCTCAACCATCCATAGGACAGCCAAGTGCACAGAATTAAAATTGTGTAGGGCTTTGACAGATGTTCATTGACAAGTTCTGCTTATAGCTAACAGATATTTTCAGTGCCTAAGCTGGTGGTAAAGATTTAGCTGTTCTTCATGGCTATGAAGGTCCCCTGCAATAGCTGCCTGGCTGGAGCTCTCCATACAGGACACCCTGATTTAGTGGTTGAACAAGCAAATGTACAGCTGAAGAATAGCCCGGCTATTCCACCTCAATTACCTGTGACGCCAAAATGCAAATTCTTCAGAAGTTCCAGTTCTTTCAGGCTTCATTAAATACTTGCACAAAGTCAGCAGTATAATAAAACTTTAAATAGAATCCATTTATACCATGGCTAAATTTAATCGAACAAGTCCAATCTCACTCATCAGCTGACATCTGCATCATAATTTACACATAGGGTTCCAACAGAATGGGAAAAATCTGCCTTAAGCTGCAATGAAACCCGCAAAAAACAAAGGGAATCCAGAATATTAATGCTTTTTGTACACAACTTGTTGATCAGGCTTCACAGGCCAGCACACACAAGGTCTGTGTAAATGAAAGAGAACAACCACACATCTGAAATTATTTTCATGGATTTTAAACTAGGTCCTTTTGCAAGTTTATTCCACTAAAATCACTACGGCTAGGATTTCACTAGGTGAACCAGCTTTAACAAACGAAGTTTTCATCTCTCCTTAGCCAAAAGAGTAACCTCACTTGAAACCTTTTCAATTTCCAAAGATGCCTTCAGCTGTTAGCTTCCAAGAAACAGCTATTCCCAGCCTCTGTGTCTCCCTCTCATATGCCACGGAATATCCACCCTACGTGGTCTATGACTCTGTCCATGTGTACAGTCTCTATGACGCTGGCTGTGTTAGCTGGCAGATGTTTTTAGAGACTAGAAAGTGTTTAGTCCCTGTGGACTAAAAGTTACATGATGACTTCATCACATAAGCAAAAGCTAATAATGGGAAAGCAAGAAAGCAGACAAGTGTTATATTCCAAAAACATGATGTTTCCTGTGCTTCTGGCAATACTACTTCTGTGCCTGAGAAAAGGCAAATCACTTGAGTCTTGATGTTCAAAACACACACACCCTCGAATTACTGCAAGATAATTTACTTGACTTTAATTTACTCCCTTAGCTGCCTTCCCCACCAACACTCGTTTTCCTTTTGATGAAGTTTAGGGGTGAAGGCAGACGAAAGGCAGTGGTTGTTTACACTCAATATCTACTTACCAGCTATGTGCCTCACAACACAAAGGGCTGTTACTACACCCCGGAGTTTACGGCAGAACAGCACCAGAAACCTGAGCGGCTGCCGCAGGACCACGCACCTCTGCTCCTGCGGTGAAATATTCTTTCAAGCGCGAGCGTACAGTGTTACCTTCACCACTTATAAAACTTTGGAGACTGATAGGTGAGCATGAATGGCATCTGTGCACGCAGTGCAATAACTGTCTTATTTTTGCATCAAGACATCAGCAGTGGACATTATGCCCTCTCTCTACATCGCCGTGAACTGCCCTAATGACAGAACAGGAGAAACAAGAGGAAGCAGATACACAAGAGAAAGGCCTCCCTCCAGTGACATTATGGGGAAGAAGAGGAAGCAACTAGACACACGGTACACCGTGACAGGACAAGGTGAAGACCCTTCTCTGTTTGAGAGGGGAGAGAGAAAGGATTTGCCCTGGGGAGCAGTCTGGGCTTTTGGTATTATGAATTCTATGCATGTATATATAAATTTTCTTAGAAGAGTAAGGGAGGAGGGCTATTTCCTAGAGCTGATTAAAGAAGCATGACTCGATTTTCAATTTCAAACAACTCGGGGGGCATTCCAATCGACTGCAGACAGGAAATGAATACCATACATGCAGTGAACAAGGCAGATGCTTTTGAATCTGACACTTACGTGAAGAGAAAATATCTTCATTTCTGTCTCCCTTCCACCCCACGATCACCAGTTAGTTCTGAGCTATTTTTAGGATAAATGGTTTTATTTTTCAAACTTGCTGTAATCTTAACATGTGCCTGAAGCCACCCAGATGCCACCAACACTAAACTGTGTGGAGCAGGCCAAATGCATCTTCAGATTAGTCCCAGCTGCCAGATGCAGCAGCAAGGTAGAAGAGGAAAGATAAGCAGTTCAGGTTAGAGAGATCCTAACCTCCACTGCTGAGGAACAGAGATGGGTCTCTGGCTGATATGCCAGACCCCAGAGAGGGAGAGCTGCTTCTGTACAGAGCGGGATTCCAAAGCATATATACAGCAGGCGTGCTGCAGAGCAGGTTGGAAGAGCATTTCCTGGTAAGCTGTGGCACAGAACTCACTTCCAGCTACTTAACTGTGCTAAAGAGATAAATACACATATTTTCTCCTCATATGGCTCTAACAAGTAAAATGCAATAATTGTTCTGGGAGTACTATGGGGTTCATAACCTGATTGCAATGTAATTGTGGCTCCTTCTTTTCTTGAACTTAGTCCATATGTGCACAAACATACCATTTCAGCTGCAAAGTCCTCTTGTATTTTATTGTGGGAAGACTTAAATAGGAGAAATGAAAAAAAAAAAATCAGAGAGGTGGTATTAATCTGGCCCTTACTCTGATGTTATGCAATTATTAGTTAATTTTATTTTGATGTTAAGACCGCCATAGCTATATTCCTAAGAACATGAAAAAATGATCCTCATAGGAGAAAGACAGGACAAGGAGAAAGACAGGACAAGAAGAAAGAGGGACGGGTAGGTGAGAAAGGCAGCTCTGATTAACATCATTCAAAATGCCATAAATGCTAGATCAAAGAAGAGCAAGAACTAAATTCATTGCCACTAAAGGATTTCAACAGCTTTTTCAAAGCTATTGATCCCTCAAGGGCAAACTCTTTTAAACACTAAGCAATGCCTCTAACTAGCCAGAACGCTCACTTTATACTGGCATATACACACCTAGTTTGCTTTCACTGGTTTGCTGGCATACTGGAGAAAGCAGAGACAGCTAAGACACTGCTGTATCTGGGTCTGATGAAGGAGACATAGAGCAGAGTGCAGAAATAGCATGTGTGCATTTTCTGCACCAGATGTGGCCTTTTTAATGGCCATCATGGTAGATGTTAAATAAAATAACAGATTCCTCACTGAAGAGCTGTGCGTTTTGTGACCGCTGATATAGTGGATCGCTTTGTCCAGGGACAGAGCGCAGTCACCCTGGTGAGAGCCCTGGGCAGGGTTTGCTCAATGCTGACTTGCTGACAAACAAAAATCACCTCATATTTTGTTGTGGGATGAAGGTGGGATAAGGCATCTATGGAGCTACTGCGGTTCAGCTGGCAAGCGGTGATTTGTTCATCAGTTTGGACTCACAGGTCTAACCTGAACACCCAGAAGGCACATGATCCAACCCCAAATCAAGTCCTGAACCGTCAAATGCACTACAGATGGACATCTTTCTTCCTCCCTTCCCTTTCTTGTCTTTGGAGTCTGGTAGAGAAGCTTCCAGGTGTTCTGCCTTGTTGGACACTTTAAGATCATGCCTTAAGCAAGAGCCACTGGAATTGGGTGCAGTAAAAGAATTTCACTTGATGCATCCCCAGATGGTCTCCTAAGAGCTGCCTTTGGGCTTCTGATACAGCTCCACTTGCACCGGGCTCATTGCTACTGCCATCGTGATGTCCCCGGGAACACTCCATCCAGCCTGCCTTCCCCATACGCAGTGTTACGCACATGGCTACAACAGCGCATTACAGATCATTCCGCTCTCCCCAGGCTCTGCTCACAATTCCATGACTACCTACTCACACCAATATTTAGAGCAACTTGGCACCTTACACATTTTCATGAAATGGGTAATCCTTTTCCTTCTGCATGTTTTGATCAAGAGCTAGTGCTGCTACCATTTAAATGCGTATCAAAAGCTCCAGGACTCTTATCAGGCTAAATATTCATTCGAAACCTTTGGCACTATTGTTCCAGTACACCCGAAGGCACAGGCATAGCGTGGCCACCCTAGGTTCCCTTTTGATATATATTTTCTCTAATGTTAGATGTATACATATCAACTCCTCTATTCTTTCCGAATAAAAGCTTGGGCTCTAAAGCACAAGATGAGGAATAGATACTCTATTGGCCAGCTGCAGCAAGCCTTTCAATCAACCCCTGTAAAGGAAAATGATACTCCAGAAGCTCTAGCCTGAACTTACATCTGTTTTCCTACTGCAGGAAGGAGTAAGAAGACAGAAAAGTTAAATGCTGAAAGCCTAAACAAAGTCTGAATTAAGAATAGATGGCAGTAGTAATGATGGATGAATTATAAACCATCTGCAAATGTTAGATTGCTGCACCCTTCTGCGGACCACTGAGTCTATACCGCAAACCTCCAATAGATATGGACTGTGCTCTATAAAAATCCCGATGAATGCAGACTTGTTTTTATATTATGGAGGTCCTAATCCTCCTCCTCCTCTGCCTTTGCTCTATTGTTACAACATCAAAGACCAACTGCTGGCCGAGATACAGTCAATATGAAAAGGGTGACCAGCAAATTTACTGCTTGACTTCATTCCCTTTAAATAGAATAGGCACCATAGCCCTTTTTCAAAGTCCAATCACAGACATATATCTTTTTTATTGGACATCATGTACAATAAAGTGAAGCTGTAACTTGGAAAAAAAAATAGAACACCTTAAAAAAATCCCACGAGGTGAACATTCCTTTATAAAAATATCACTGTGGTTACATGTTTTGAAAAACTCAGGGCTCTCTGCAGGGCAAAAGGCATGGGCTGGCTAGGTTATAGTTTAGCTAAGATGCATACCCATGGCTAATATCTAGATGGTTTAAAAAACCCCAACTAATAAAAAGTGATATATTTAAGACCGAATGCCAGTGTCATTCAAATAAACCAAAATGGCAGCATTGATGTCACAAGAATCATTAACTGCTTTGTTACAGCTTGCTCTGTGCAGTGAACCCTTACAGACTTCTTCAGTCCACAGAATCTTAAAATCAGTGGCACAAAATGCCAACACACTGCATCTTAAACAACTCCGGTCTGATTACTGAGGTAATTTCAAGACACATTTTCAGATGAGTGCTGCATCTGTAGACATTAAAGACACAGACAGTTTCATTGCTGCTGCGTTGCTGAATAGATGCTAAATAATTTCTTGCTATGAAATTAAATAGTGTATAAGCAACTCATATGATGTAGGAGGTGAGCACCAGGGTGTTACAGAATCCATGCTAGTTAGCTATGGTTTTTATTTTTTCTAATAAATTACATGCCAGAATCATGAGAAGATTTTGTTTCCATCCTTTTTGTTCATTTGGGTAACTTGTGCACACAGACATTAGTAAATATCTGGTTACTAATGTTATAGCTAGATCAAGTCCATATTGATTTTAATATCCTGCACTGATACACACGGCAGGTAAAACCAAGCGAATTTATGTTTTGTTACACCTAGAGTAATCCTTGGCAGCTGGTTCCAGTGGAATAATTCCGGTTTCCTCATGGCAAAACCTGCTGCTGCTGGGTTACTTCTAAGGTGGGAAAGATACCAAAGCTATGTGACTGATTTTTGAAGCACTACATTCAAAAACCAGCTGCCTTATCGCCATATCCTCTTCACTCCTCTTTCCGTCACATTGTTTTGTGTTGTCAGTCACCTCCTCTTTCCACTGCAGCCTACAGCATGGTTCTTCTGGTGCAAGGACCTCACCTCCTACTCAGCCTTCCTGGGCATGTACAAGAAAAGGTGTTTCAACGACAGTATTAAATTGCTCAATACCTGAACACCCAACTCAATGGGAATGCGAAGGCAAGACGCCTGAAGGAAGCCTTCTGGAAGTCAAAGCTGGCTTGTGGACAGCACTGACTCAGTAACGGTTCCTTAGAAAGGGCGGAATCCACCTTTTTCCGAGCAGTACTATAAACAGTGGCGGAAAAAGACGGGGCACATTATTTGGGTTGGTTTTATAGATACTTACAGTGTACTCGTAATGGTACTGCCACAAGTACCAACCTCAACGGCCATGCAGGCAAAGAGGACATTTTAATCTTTCTGAGGAAGACCTACTGTGGAACAAAACAGTCCAGGATTTTTCAGTGCATGTGAAACTAGCAATGAAACACAACGGATGGAAATGAATACATGCAATCTGAAGAAAGCCAAAGACCAGTTTATCTTCATAGATGGAGATCCAGATTATCCGTGTTATGTGTACACCAGTTCTGTAGTAAAACTGAGCTGTGAAAGATTCAAATCCAAGAGGAACTTTGGCTGGGTTTGCGGCCAACACGAGTCATTGACTCATCTTGCTTTGTGAAAGTCCGTGGAGCAAGATCAATTTAAACACACTGAAAATGTAGGTCTAGCACGGAGGCGTAAAAGCCATAGTAGGTTTGAACTTCTCCTGCCTTTCAACATGGACTGACCCCACCAAAAGTGCTGAGAGCAAAATTTCATCTCTGATTTTCCCCTCTCGTCTCTGATTTTCCTCTCGCCTTCACCAGCACCTCTGTAAGATTAAAAGGACCCAAATAATCAGTACTCCACAAAAGCTTAGAGGTCAACAACTCCAGGCTTGCTTCATCCTGCTGACTGCTAAAAGGGAAGAATAAAAAAAAATATGACCCGCTGCTATGAGTTCTCCAAGCACTGAAAAACAAGGGCAAAAGGATAAAGGAATTGCTTACCAGTACCGCCCACACCAGCTCCTCTGACCAAGTATTACAGAGCCACACAACCGACTGCTGTGGCAAGCCATCGCTTATTACAATAATAAGTTACATTTTACTTTGTTTTCTTTCTTTTTCTGGTATTTCAAATCAAAAGAACATGGAAATACAAACACTGGAAACATTCTGCTGTTTCTGATGTATCAATGAGCTCAGTACTCTATTCCCTGGAAATGTTATTCATCTCTATGCTTCCAACTATGAATTTAGCCTGGCATTTCTGTCTCCAAAACTTGTAAAATCATTATCCTGGAGGCACAATGGTATTAAAGTGCAACAGTAATCACTGCATCATTTAATGCTTCCCTTTGCAACTTACTAAAGCCCTTGGTGTTTTTCTGCTCCAAGTTATCACTTCATTATCCATTTGTGACAGTGCTTACAGCCTCCGATCAGGCTTGGAGACCTATTACACTACAACACCACATCAATGGAATCTGAAGCTCAAAGAGCTTGGGTTGAGTTTTAAAAAATAAAATAAATAAAACTCAGAATCAGTGACCCAGCTCTGCTGCCACTGAAAAATAATGCTTTAAAAAAAGTCGTATTTCATGGAGACTATCATTCAGTCAATTCAAAGAGCTTTTATGTAGCGTAGTCTTAAAGCAGACAGCAAGATAAGAATCATAATAAAAAGGCCAAACAAGCACTAAACAACACTGTGAACAGAACAAATGAGGCACAACTGGGTATTATCACATTTGTTTGCAAGGAAGACTGGCAAAACACAGAGAGGAGCGGAAAGCAAGCAACTAAGACAATTAAACCTGCCAAAGCTGCTAAATCTTGACTATTGCTACACTTCCAGGATGTAAGCACAAAGAAAAACTACAATTTTTTAGTTTGTGTTTGTGTAAGGGAACATCTAAATTGTCTGCATATATATTTGAAGTATGAGTGCGCTTCCAGATTTTTAAACGATGACTCAGAACTACGGCAGAGTAATTTCCTACCATTACTTGCATTCTGTGCACTTTCACATTGTGAAGGAGAAAAAAAGAGGAATTGTTAAGCACGAATATTTACATATTAGTGCCTCTTAAACACCCAAGTGACTTTCAAACTGATTTTTCCTCCCCACTGGAATGGATACTGGTGACTGTGTTTTCAGAAGTCCTGTCTATCTCAGTCACATACTATTTTAGAAAGCTTTTCAAACATGACTAGGACATTTATGTATTAGGTTGGCAGGCAAAAGATAGCACAGTCTGCTTAATTATCAATACTACTTCACTTTCTGTAAAGCTTTCAGATGCTGCACACAACAGAGCCAGTTTTCCCCTATTCAATAATTCTTTCATTCTTCATGTTTTGTTTGAAGACATTTTCCACCATTTTAGAACAATAATCAAGGCATTGATTATTAATACACAGATGTAGTAGATACAAGCAGACAAAAGAACAACTGCTGAATACAAAACATGGTTCACAAATTACATCTAATGTAACCTGGATTGGTTAAACAGACGACTCCTGAGCAAAAGAATTCCTCAGCAGAGCAAGGTGTCAAAAAGCTTAGTATGCTGAAGCTGTAAGTATTAGGGCTGGGTTACCTATTAGCAGGTCATAACATGTATGCTAAAATCACAAGGGAATACACAGTGACCAGCTCCAGACAGTGAAATGACGACATCGCTGGGGTCATAAAGACCAACAGCAGAGGCCAACTCAAGGCCTCCTGGTTTTGTGGACAGCTGGCATTAAGAAAGGACAGAGCAGGGAAACGTGACTGAACCTAAGAGCTGGCAAACGAAGCTGGAGGAGTGAAGGAGAGATTTTTGTGCCTATCAGATAACAGCGAGAGGCTAGCAGCAATGTGGTTGTATCGCTGTTGCGGCTGTGATGGGCTAGCTGTGTTCTTCCTGTGTGGAACAAACTTCACACCATCAATGAAGACTACAAAATACCAGCTACTTCAGAACAAGTGCTGATTGTCCAAGTTAGATGAACCAACACGAGATGTACCAATCCAGCTCCTCAAAGGATCTCTCTTTGTCTCTCTACTCTATCACCACGGGTGATCATTACCTTCTCAGGGATCAGACTCAAACCTACCACTCCTTTCACCACCATGACCACCACAGGACCCAGAACCACAAGTTAGCAGGCTTCCCTTTAACCATTCTCCCCCCACGGTCAGCCCCACAGGTAAGGATGGACTGAGGGTAGAGAAAGGCAAAAGCAGGAACATCTATCTGTGGGGCCTCTGCCCTGTAGCAGCCACTCTGATTTGTGTCTGTCTCCAGGTCCATGGGAATGGACATAAAGCCACCATGACGACCTAGAATGAATTCAGGATTACATACACAGGGATTTTTTTTTCATACAAATACCCCAATACTATTAAGGGCTGGAAAATGATCCTGTATCTCACTGAAGACAGAAATAAAGTACTCCCAACATGCTCTTTTGTATAAGGCACCAGGAAATCTGCTCTGAGCTGTAGTTACAGGGCCAAAATTGAGAGGCACCCTGTGTTTGAATGCCAGGTGATGATCAGTGATGATCCAAGATGAGAAGTACAGTAATTGTTAGCCGTTGAACTGAAGTTCAGCAAAATACGCCTCATTCAAACATCTTGGGCAAATCTAATGTAGGAAGTGACATTTGTACCTGTCTAACATTGCTCCTTGCAGCCATAACTAGATATAACCTGTTTGAAATTATTGCAGTAGTCTTAAATACTAGAAAGTTTGCCACATCCAACCCTTAGGGTGTGGTAGCTTGTTTTCACCAGGGATGTTTTAGTTTACTACTGGGAAAAGAATCAAAGTGATAGGTATGAAGAGAAGCCTAATTAATACTTCCTGGGTTTTCCTGGAATCAGTTTTGGAAGGTGGAAGAACCTCTCCTGGGAGCAACAGACAACAGCAAAAGCTCCTCTGCTCAGAGCAGCAGTCTCACTCCTTTACCCTCGTTTCCCGTTTTATCCTTCGCTTGATGCACGCAGCAGCAGCACACGTAAAGCTAATCACCCTTCCTTCCTCCTAGATCCTGGAACAAGCCACAGCCCACTAGCAAAACCACTAAAGAGCACACATAATTCTCTCCCTTGGGAGATGAGAGAATGAATTGCACATGGTGTAAGTCATTTGTAAGGCTTAGTGCATAGCTGGAAGAACATATGCTAATGGTAAGGGTGAGCTTCAGCTAAGAACCTAGACAGCAAAGCCTGCTGAGGACAGACAGGTTTTACTATCACTGTCAAAAAGCATGAAACAGCATCCACTGTGATGAGTAACAACCTCACCAAAAGAGTTTTTGGTTTTCAGAGAATCAGCCTGCTTCCTTCACGATCCACCTGCTCTGGAAGTTATTTGTGTGATGCATAAACTGCTCGCAAGGCAGAGAAAGATTTAGTGCTCATATTAAATATATGATGTACATCCGCTTATTGGCAACTCACATTGGCTAAGGACAGTCTGGAAAACATGAATGCACAACACTGAATCGACAGTTTCTCAAAGACGGTTTAGACAATCAGTTCTCATTACAACTAATGAAATCTAAAGCTCCAGAGTTTAAATAAGCTTTAAAAAACTCAGTCTAAACCTCTCCCAAAGTAAACAGCTTGAGTCCTACTTAAACTGAGAAAGCCAAAAAGCTGAAACACACCACTGTATCTGATGGGAGATCATTCTGCAATTTGCCTGAATCGAGTACAAAGGGCAGCAGGAACGCACAGACCTTAAAAAGACTGAAATGCACCCCAGCAAAGGTAACAGACGGCACACCATTTCCAAACTTCTCATCCTGCCGAGCTGTGGATCTCAGGAGCAAGTTAAGAGTTCAGCCCTGTAAAGCGCTGCTCACAGGGCTTGGAGAGCGAACTCTTGTGCAAGCGTTTATACGCAGCACAACGTGTTTCTTCTGGTAGGGCTCAGAACGTTTCTGGCACACTGTCATCGCTTGCATGCTTACTGAGGAGGGGGGCAAGGACAGGAGCAAGGAGATTAAAAAGTAAAAAGCTGTTTACAGCATCATGCTTCTTTTCAAATTACATTCTCTTATATGGCTCCAGCTTTATGCACAACTACTGAGTTTCACGCTAATGTACTAGCTGCGAGTACTGCAGTGGAGAATCTGACTTCATGTGCTATGGCATATATTGTTGGTGGCTCTGTTACTACATTTTACAAGGTCATTTTTCTTGGTGCAGGAACACTGTTTTTCTTGGTGGGCAAGGCCTGCTATGAAAAAATTAGAAGTGATGGGAATAAACTTCTGGATGAAATATTTTCTCTCAGAATGAAAGCATAGTTTTTAGAGCATCATAAAGTATTACAAATGTCTTTCAAAATTTATGTTCAAGCCTTCCTTTCATTTTATAACTATATAAAAAGATAAAAACATACCAAGCAGCATTTTTCCATCTCCTAATATAGCTTCACTTGTGCTTATTCAGAAGCAAAAGTTTGTACTTATTTATTTCACAAATAGAGTCCACAATAGTTTCTGGTTGCTAATTAAATTATACCCATTAGAGTTCTCACCAGTAAAAACAAAATCTGCCCCATCCCCTAATTCTTCTTTTTTTTTCTTTGGTAGAGATGGAAGGAGGGAATAAAATCTGATTGAAAACCAAAAGGCTGATTCCCTCTCATAACTCAAAACTGAGAGAGATTTTACAACTCCAGTCTGGATTTCCCATCTTGCGCTCGTTTACACTACCACAGACCAATTCTAACAAACAGCAGCGTGAAACTGCAGCAATGCAGTGGGGTCCAGCGCCTGTTTCTGCAGCAGTGAATCGAGGAAGCCTGTGCCTGTATCTCACCCATCCCAAAGAGGACCAGCAGAATGCATCAGGATTTTCTCCTCATTGCTGCTTCGTTACAGCCACTCACAGCAGCACAACATGACACCCATCATCTGGGAACTCTATAGAGACACACAGTATGAGGAAGGGCACCAAAAGTAAAACAGGAGTAAAAGAGGGAGCAAGAAATAAATGGCTTACTTTTAGTATGGGAGTGTTTTCTGGATTTCTTTCACCTATCAGCCTAATTAATTGCATAGAATAACATAACTGAAAGACCAAAAGAAATCAAAACCTACCCTCCAAAGCCTTTCCTTCATTTGAAGGACCAAGGGATGGGAGAAAGAGAAGCTCTTACCCCCTTAATGAATCAAACTTCAAACACATACAAGTCTGTATTTTAGTCTATTTAGATCTATTTTAAGATTACCAAGGATTCCTCCTGAATCTGGTTTATGAAAAAAGGCTCAAGGATGTCCTAAGTTTCTGGGGCTTGACTTTGGGGTTTTTTATTACGACCAACACTTCAGATTGTCTTTCAGACACACAGGACCAAGTTCTGACTACTTTATTTGTGCAAGCAGACTGCCTAAGTCCTAAAGTACCATACCCTGCATTTGATAATACTTGTTTCTATACACGTTTGCCCTGTCAAAATACATCTATAAACAGTTGTTGCAAAGATTACTCTTTCCTGGATTTGCCACAATGTGAGCAACAGACTTCGTCAAATGCAAGTTCATCAAATGAAACTCTAACCTGATTGCTTCTCACATTCTTTTCTCTCCACAGACCCCCAAGACAGAAAAAAACAACAGAGTTTTATTCAGAACAAGTGATAGCAACCCGAGAGGTTTCTATTTGCTTATAGCTATAAACCTGGTTTTGTGGTTTTACTTTCCATGTTGATTCTTTACTTGGGAATGCAATGCACTAGGATTTTGCATTTCACTTCAGCACGTGCCACGATAACAGCTCAAGAAACCCCCAAACCTGAAGATCCCAGTGCAAACTTGCCATCGAGTTCTATATTGTGATGTTCTGAATGGAAGCATCTGCCTGTCAGGTACCATTTTCTAAAGCAGGTTACAGCATTTTCTAGCTAGCATCAGAATCCATGAAAGTTATAAAACCAAAAAATTGATAAACTTCCATCTGTTTAACTGATTAATCAATATACTTTCCTCCCATAATGTCTTGTACAGACACACTCTCAAATACATAACTGAAGAATCAATTTAGGTGGGAAGTATATAAAAATTTCAATTCTACAAATGGCAAAACACTATGAAAATATGAACTGCTAAAGCTATCATGATGCTTAAAGGCACAGAGTTTCATTATGTTATCCGTAAAAAATCACCGAACAGAAAAAATTCTTGAAGTCAACAATCAACAGCTTTTCGCTGGACAGCCAACTACAAGGATAATACTCCAGTATAATTATCTGAAGATGATGTTCCTCTTGTTTCACCCTAACCTTACAATAGCACTCTGAAAAGAGCTCCCTGGGGAAATGGCATCACCCAGAGTTCCCACTTGCCCAGATGTTTCCCTCGTTATGTTACAAGCCTGTCAAAAAAAGGCAAATTCAGGGTTATTCTAATGATAGCAAACACCTCATAAAAAACCTCTCCAAATTTACTTTTCCAAGGAACATCATTTTAAAAGGCATTTCAAGTGCCCATGAGGAAAGAAAGCATCATTTATAAAGCATTATTACCCGAAATCTTGACGATACTAAAAAAACATCCTGGAATGTCAAGCTGGTGATAAAACTGCAGCTCAAAGCGAGACTGCATCACGGGGCCTTACCCAAAGCAAGCAGCCAAGCACTCCCAAGCAGGACTCCCACCAAGTTCAACAGGAGGGTTTCTGAGTTAAGAGGGCCTGATTCCAGTTTGTGACTGGGATGGTGAGCCCGCAGCTCCGGGTTCCCTCCTGCTGCTAGCGGTTTCACTTTGCGGACCACCAGCCGGGGACCCCATGCAAACAGAGCGATGGTAACAGCCTGCGCTCTCCTTATGTTTCCTCACAGCTTCTAGAAATGTGCTCTGCCAGTACTTGGATTCTTTCTGAGATGATGTAAGGGTTTATGTACATTTAAAGTGATAATAATGATACATTTTCTGTCAGTTCTTTGCCTGATTCGGCTGTTGATTTTTCTTTGACACTTGGATACAGGGAAAAAAGTTGGGGCACAGGCAACTGACCAGAGATTTACAAGCTTTGCCTGGGGATTTGGATGATTCTGCAGCTTTTATCAACGTCTCAAACCATTTCAAATGAATGGCGATGTGTGATTAAGAGAAGAACCACCAGCAGAAATAAGGAAATGGAACAAAAAACTCCTTGATCTCTGATGGACGTAATTCACCGCCAGTTTCACAGGGTCAGGAGACAGGAACTGGATGACAACCCTTGTCCTTTACGGTCACCCATCACCCCAGGCTTCTTGGCCACTTCAGCACTGAACACCTGTCTCCCAACAAACTGCCCAAGGAAAGCCAAAAGTTCTGTTCCCCTATTTCCCAACGCCACACACCTCTGGGGCTGTTGCTTGCCTCGGGGAAGGCTGTCTTCCCTCCTCGCGGGGGAGGTCCTGGGTGGGACACGGCCCTCACCCCCCCGCGAACGCGCCCGGGCGGGGTGCCCGTCACCTACCGCCGCACCGGCGACGCGCCCGGGAGCTGCCCCGACGCCTCCAACGCCGTGTCGGAACGTGGGGCGGGGAGCGGCTCTGCCTCTTCCCACCGCTGGAAGAGCTAAAACCGAGGAGGGGGAAGAAGCCACCCCCGCTGAAAGCCTCCGAGAGGGTGAATACCTGGCGGCAGCCCCTGCTGGTGCCTCGGGACGGCACTGAGCGGCAGCGGGAGACGGCGGCGAGGCAGGTGCCGGCTCCCGCCAGCCCGACCCGTCCTCCCCGGCCCGGGGCCGGGCCGCCCCCGTTGTCCCCGCCGCGCCGCAGCCCTCGGGGGCGGCAGGTGGGGGCCGTTGGGACGCGCGCGGGCGTGGAGGGAGAAGGGGGGGGGGGGGGGGAGGCGGGGCGGCACTCACCTGCCGCTGGCTGTGGTTGCCGGCGCCCGCGGGGGCGTGGGACTCGCCGCCGCCGCGCAGCACGGTGATGTGCAGGGTGAGCAGGAGGAGCCCCAGCAGCAGTAGCAGCTCGGCCGCCAGCCGCACCATCCTCTTGAGCCGGGCGGCTTTAGGGCCCCGCGGCGGCCGTGGAGGAGGCGGAGGAGGAGGAGGAGCCGCGGCGGCCGCCGCCGCCGCCGGGGCCGCCGCCGCTGCCGGCGGAGCGGCCCCGGCTCCAGGGCCGGCCGCGGCAGCCGCAGGACGGGCGGCTGGGACCGCGCCGCTCTCGGCGTCGGCGGTGAGGGCGGCGGGCGCGGGGCAGCGGCGGCAGCAGCAGCAGCAGCAGCGGGGGCCGCCACACCACGGCGGAGCCACGTCGGGGCGGGACGCCGCGGAGGCGGCGGCGAAAATCCCGGCGCTGCCCGGCTGCGGCGGGGGGCGGCAGGTAGCCGCGACGGAGCCGCGGACCGGCGGCGTCTCTGCGGGCAGCCCTGCAACCCAGAGTCACCGTGGGCCGTCGGAGGGGGAGAGCGGGGCGGGCCCGAGCCCCCGCCGCCTTGGGGAGCCGCGGGCCGGCGGAGAGCGGCGCGGCTGGGCTGCCGACGGGGAGACGCTGCGAGGATGGGGGGGAGCCGGGAGCGTGTGTGCGAGTGAGAGGGAGGAGGGAAGGAGGAAAGAAGGGAGAGGCGGGGGGGGGGGGGGGGGGGAGATGGGGGGGCTGAGGACGACTCTCACATGGCGGGGAAGCCGGGACGCTCCGAGGGGAGGAGAGAGCTTGGGGCTATCGCCTCCCTCCTCGCGAGGGGATGGGGGTGGCCCCTGGCGCAGCTTCCCCCCTCCGCCGTGTCCTCGCCCGCCCCGCGGCTCCTCGCTCCTCTCACGACGCCCGTCGAAGCGTCGCCCTGTCCCGCCCGCCCCGCCGGGTCCCGTCCCGTCCCCTCGCGGCTGGGGTGCGAGGCGGAGGGGGCCACCCCGCGACCCTCGCCCCCCGCCGGCTCCCACCCCTCGACGGGGCGGCTGCGAGCTTCCCGCGGGGCAAGAGGGACCGATGGCTACTCCCTCCCCGACCCCCTTTCCTGCTCTCTGCCCACCGGCTCGACGGTGGGGAACGGGGGGCGGCGGAGGGCGAGGGGCTGCAACAAGCTTCAGCTGCCTGCCCTCCCTCGGAGCTGGATACCTGGCTCCATCTCTCCTCTCTCTCCAGCGGCCCTAGGGCTGGCAGGGGCAGCTCCGCACTCTCTCCTGCCACCGTGCGTGCGTGTTGGCAAGCGGCTGGCGCTGCTCCTGGCTCCTGCTGCTGCTGCTTCCACACCAACTTTCTCGCCCCCCTCGCTCTTGTGTCGGGAGAGGTGCGTGTCGGATGCTTTTATACTGCCCTGCCTCCCTCCCCTGCTGTCCTCCCCCCCCCCATCGCTCCCCCCCTTTCCCTTCTCCCTCTCCGCAGCTCCTGCTGCAGCCTAACATCGCAGCCCCTCTGCCCTGCTCCCCTCTGCCTTCTGCCGACCTGCCCCTCCGCACCCCCTGGTTTGCCAGGGCACCCCGCCGTCGCACCCGCACCCCGGCCCGCTCACGGCTGCACCTTGCGTGATGACTGCTCACCGTCGGTGCCCTTCCTCTGGGTTGCTGGCTGCGTAAGTACAGTGGAAAACGCTTTCAGATGGGAGGCCCCCAGATTTAAAACTAACGTGAATTTGAAAATACGTGAAAATGAGGGTTCGATTATCCCTTGCTGTAAATCAGCATCTTTGCATCCCGTCTGATGGAGCCAGACCTCTTTCCGCATGCTGAAGATGCAGCTCAGTGTAACAAGAACAAACACAGCTCAAATAAACCTAAAACTTAAAGTCACCTAACCAGAGAAACCCCGGAGTTTTAGAATCTTTGGCATCGTTCTTCCACAATTGGGAACAATACGTGTAAAAATGAGGCTAGGAGCGATCAGGGCCTGTGCGAGTGTGTGGCAGCTGGGAGGCTGAATTGGTGTCAAAATGTTTAAATGGGCAAACTGGGGAAAAGGTGTTCCCTGTCCACAACATTTTCAGTCTGAGACCAACGTTCTCAGGAGGGTTCCTGCTACGTGAGGGTGAGATGTGCTTCCAGCATGCGGTGCCAGCACGGGCCGGACGCAGTGTGGGAGCCTCTGCCCGGCGTGTGCCTGAGGAAGCTGGCAGATTTGGGGCGCGAGGGGAGTCGGGGCTCGTGGGAGGTGTCTTGCAGGTCTTGGTGCATCTGAAGGCTGCAGTGACAAAGGAGTCTGGATGATGTCTTGTACCCTTCCAGTCAGGTGGGTTTCCCTTCCAGTGATCATCACTAGCCATCAGAATACAGTTAAAATAATTGCACTGGCGTATCATTAAAGATGTGACCAAAAACCACAAAACCAAAACCTTCAAGGATTTTTAATCCGCAGACATGTTCCATCTTAGCACTGCAGTAGGAATGATTGGTGCAGACGTCATCATGCAGGGTAGGGGCTCCCACAGGGCTGCCCTAAGCATGTTACAGCCAGGTACAACCCTTCCACCCCGTGAGATCAGTCATTGATAAACACCCAGTACCGCGTCGGTGCTCTTGCTTGCGCGGCAGATTATACAGAGCTATTCAATATTACATAAAGCCATAACAGCCTGTGGGACCGTCACATGGTTTTTAAAAAATGTGTTTTGGTTTATTTTGGGTTTTTTTTTCAAACTCAAACGTTCTTGGGCTAATCAAAATATTGAGAAAATAAAAACGTTGATGTACTTCCGCTGTCATCGCTCTGCCTGGGCTCCTCCTGCCACCATTGCTGTGATCCGGGCGGCCGGTGGCGCCGCCGGGCAGGCACGCCAGCGTCAGCGAACACGGAATGGGGCAGCTGAGGAGGCAGGCTTGGGGACATGGGCAGCCAAGAGGCAGGAGAACTCTCCTCCATGTTTGCCAAAGTCTGACCCTACCTGGTGGCTGTCAGGGAATCCCGGCTGTGGGAGAAAAGGCAAAACTTGGCACCTGAGTTCTGTATTTCAGAGCTCAATAGTACAAATCGACAACCAGAGCGAGACTCAAGGCTCGTAATGCGGAACAGTCCAAGTGACAGCCTGGTGAAAAACACACACATGGATCTGCTGCTGAGCTCTGGGTAATGTAAGTTCTCCCTTGCCTTATGAAAGAGACTGAACCAAAAGACATCTTTAATCCAGATGAGATGGGCTTGTACTGGTGCGCGTTTCCTCGTGGGACGTTAACTTTTCTGCATTAAGCTGTTGTGCAAAGACAGTGAGGGACAGAGCAATACTATTAGCAGCAAGCGGATGGCAGCGAGCAACCAAAGCCTCTTCCCACTTGTAACTATCAGTTTAAAAGTGGCACTTGGGAATGGCAATAGTGCCAGTGTGGCTGGGCTGGGGATGACCGGAGAGGGGAGCGTGCTTACGCGTGTGCCGGCGATGCCCATTTAAATTCACACAGTTAAATCAGCAGATGAATTCATGGGTGAATCCAAACGGCTGAATCGCAACTTGCAGGGGAGATGGACTTAAAAATCAAGGGGAAAGCTCTCTTTTCCCAGCTGGGCAAACACTTGCTCCAGCAGCTACCATCTAGTCCCTGGAAAATGAAGCCAGGGTTCGTCCAGGGGGCAGGATCCATCAGCAGCCTGAGGGGGATACTGCTCCTGGGATACGGCTATGGGCAGCCAGCATGGAGGTGAATCAGCAAGTGGGTCAGACGGTGGTGCAGGGGTAAGGGAGATGCACTTAGCTCCTTCCCTATGAAGGTTCACAGCAAACACCTTGCCCTTCCACCCCCAGCAATTACCTTCCATTTCTCCTCCCTCCGACAATAAAGGCAGACTCAGCTCCCATGCACTCCCTGCTTCTTGCCAGGGGAAACACACCGAACCCAAGCTTTTTGAAAGAGGGTTAAATCCATGCGTATTATGCAGCATTTGTGATAGGACAAGCATCCTACACAGCCAGCTAGCACAGCTCAGCAGTGTGTGAGGAGGCAGTAAGCCATGGTAGCTCACTGTCTGATATCCTGCTTCTCTCAAGCCCTGCAGATCCTGCTTTCCTCATTGCACAGCTTCAAAGGAGGGTCACAGGTGTCCGTGTCAAAGCCTGCATCAGGTGATAGGACTCTTTCCTGGGGAGGTGTTTCAGAGATCTGTTGGCTCCAGAAATGGTGCTACCAGGCAAAGGGCTCCAATTGCCTCCTTTACACCAGCCTGTGAACAAAAAATGTGCAGCAGTTATCCACGGCCACCATGCCACCTTCAGTGCTCGTGGCCGAAAATTGTGTCTGGGGCTGAATTAGCGATGTCCTCGCTGGCACGTCCTGCCGGTGGTGTTCCTGTCTCCTGCTGTGGCCATCTCACTTGATCACGTTGCATGCTGACCCCACTGCATTGCCATGCAAGCACCTACGCTCGGTGTTACGAGTCCTGAAAAACGAAGCATTGCCTGAGACACAGGACTGTCAGGAGTCTGGGTGGTCCCAGTGACTGAAATGACAAGTACATCAATTGTACCTGTTCAAGTGTGAAAAATCCTCATTATGGATGAGTGAGGCCAGTGTGAGAATTGCTGGAGAGGGAGGGGTGGAAAAAAAAATACAGTATGATATCACACAACACATGTCACTTTACATGTTTTATCTCAGAAGTGAGGACTTAGAGGTGGGAGCAATAGATTAACTGGTGTGAACACCACTGGCTTTTGTGTAAACTGATTTGGTGTCAGAGCATCACGGTTCACTTGGGTCCTGCACCCTAGTTGTCCCAGCAACTGGTACTTACCTGCTTGTCCACTTCACCTCTTTATTGTCAACCCTGGTGTTGCGCCAGGAGTGTGGAGGCGTCCTGTCTATAAGACTGATAGCTTTTCAGAGGAGTGTGGCTGGTAGAGCCCCGTCCGCCCTGCTCAGCTCACTCCTGCCTGCTCCCACTCCCAGGATGCCGTTGTTTTATCTTTAAGCCTGGGGGTTGCTTTAAAATTATCTGGGATGAAAACCTGGCTCCACTGAAGTTGTTGGCAAAGCTCCCATTGACTTCAGAGGAGCCAGGATTTCACCCTAAGACGCTTTGTAGATTATTGGTGAATGGAAAGCATACGTCTGGCTTCTCGAGGGTTATTATTGTTGGTGCTGACCTCTGCTCTGGCAAGCATTGAGCAAGGCTGGGTTGACAGATGGCTAAAGCTTTCCCTGCCTCTTCCCCTGCTTCCTCACAGGGGCTTTGCTTTACGGCTCATCATCTTGGATGCTGCTTATCAAGGAATACCTTCCCGTCGCCTGCCGGTGGAATTTAATGCCTGTTTGCCCACATTCCCCTTCCCCCAAAACCAGCAGATCAGCAGATAGGAGACAGAATGGCTGATTAGCTTCTAGCTCCAACCTCTTAGCTATAAGCTGCAAATACACACACAAGGGTCTTCTCTAAAAAAAAAAAAATAATAATAATAATAATAAAAAAACCCCTTCTCCTGCAGGCAACCTAGGTCTTTCTGTGATGCATGGTTCCTTTAGCTCAATAAATTCCAACTTGAATAGTAACCACTCTTTTTTTAAAAGAACTGATTAGCGTAGAGTTCTCCATTTTCCTGTTTCTCCTAAACGGCTGCTTTCCTTCCCATCTACCTATTTTGCCACTAGCTGGGCAAAGATTTCTGGATCCTGCAGTGTGACAGACTGGAAATTCAGCAGCTACTTTATTAAAACTTGAAGCAAAAGCGAAAAAGTATAATGAGTAGTCTGAATTGTGGAATATGGAAATGGAGAAAACAGTCCGGCCCAGTTTAGCACCTGTTATTTATTTTTTTTTAATACTGAATTCTGTTTATGTTACACTCCACCACATTTTTACTTTTCAATATGCTGCACATTTTTGTACTGATGATGTGCAACTGCACTGTAGCATTTGCCAAGGTGCAGCAGTACGGGACTGTGGGAATCAGCACGCCAGGCAGCATTTTTCGAAAGTGCCCAAGGAGCCTAAATTCTGCTGACTTTCATAAGAACTTGTTATAAGGCAATTTTTGCCTCTTTAGAGAAATACACTGAAATCAGCAAAAACCCTTTCCTCTGAACACAGTTTTATCGCTGTGGAAGTGCCGGCGTTGGTTTAGCTGAGATGGGTGCTACAAATGAAGTAAAGGCTCAGCCACTTGGTGGAGTGACCTTGGTTCAGCGAGCCGTAGCACATCAGCTGAGACGAGTGCTTTCCTGGTGGTTTTTCTGTCTGCGGTGCCAGCCGTGTGGCAGAGCTGGACCCCTGGCCTGGAGCTGGGAGGCAGCCCCACGTTTTGGCAGCAGTGAGCCATTAAATTGGCTCATCCACTAAAGCGGCTCAACCAGATTTATCATTAAATTTAAATTTTTCCATATAATAATGAATAACGCGGCCCCTCACCCTGTGCATACCTACACAGGCCATCTATGGCTGCATGGCAGTGGATACTGCAGAGAAGGAGCTTTATAAGAACACATCTGGTGGGAGCTAGGAGCAGAGTGAGGAGGTGGCCTTGGCTCAGCTGATGGGTGAAAAAGTTCTAAATCACCGTAAGGGGTTACATGGCTGAGGCTTGAGTTGGCTGATCACTTCTGAGAAGTCTTGTCCTATGTTTAGCAGAGTAGCAGATGAGCAGCCTTTCTGATAGTTAAAAAATATGCAGTAGAGACAGAGCAATTCACGCCTTCCACACCTTTGGCTTTCAACCCTTCACTTCCCCAGGGAAAATACCACATTATTTGCTCGCAATTGGCTCTTTTTCAAGACTACTTTTGTGACTCTGGAGATCAGGAAATTAATTAAAGAAAAAAGAATCAGAAAGCCAGCTAAGTGGCTGAAAGATAGCTCTGCAGTAGGGAAGGGAAAGAAAGATTTACATCAAATGCTGTCGTGGTGGGTAAGATGAAGGTCTGACTGTCTCCTAAAAGAAGAGTTTAGCTGTCTCCATTGCAGGGAGGCTTTCATTCCCACAAAGAAGGTAAAGAAAATATAGCTCATTTCTTGATGGCTTCAGGTGGTGTCACCTGGCTTCACTTAGGTGATTTAACACAGCCAGAGCACAGCTAGCACGTTGCTGCACTGGTACAGGTAAGGATCATCCTAGTCTAGTTATGCCTCCTGGATAGGGACTTCAGGGGTTTTATTTTATTGTTCTTACTAAATCAGTTGATTAGCTGATGCTCTGGATTTCCTCATATCTTTGTGCAGTGCTTTGTCAAGTCAGAATTATGCCACATCAATGAAACCTTTGGGTTTGAAACCTGTGCATTCTAATGCCTGTAATAGTAGAGTGTTGATTTTACACTGAGGTTTCTTAGCTCAGTTTTGAGCCAGTGCTTCAGGTGCTGAATAGTATTGGTGACAAATAATCCTCTTCTTTTCCATAATGGAATATCCAGCAAATGTTTCCAGATGAATACTTCACATCATATACTGAAGCAAGTGGAAAAATGCCACAACCCTGTCATTACAGAGAGACTTTGTATGACAAAGGTGGCAGAACCACGGAGAGAGTGGGAAGGTTTTTTCACCTCTTTCTGAGGCCCATTGGAACCCCAAATCTCAGCCTGACGAGAAATGCTGTATTCCCAGAAGAGACATCTGAATGTTCTGTAACAGTCTTTTAAAACAGACATGTTTGCAGAGATGCAGGGGACAAAAAGCTCTTACGGGAAGTAAATCTCTCTTCTGTAGGGATTGTGACAACTTGCCCCATGAAGGCGTATCTGTTACACAGCCATTTGGCCTGCTGGAAGGAAACAGCAGGAGTAGGCTCATAGTTACCGCAGGTGAAGAAATCATTTAAACTAGTACACGTGTCCCTTCTCTTCATGTTTTTTATTAAGTTGCTGAGGTCTCAAATTCATTTGTGCTGGGCTAAGGATGGGCAGTTGGATTAGATGGTCCTTCTGCCAGTGTAGAAGTGCAGGCTGTTTTTTGCGTCCTACCTCAGTGCAGCTTTCAACGTAGTGGTACCCTTGTTTGCGATACCCGAGCACCTAAAATGATAATCATCATAGCAGATAGTGATACAGTCCCTGGGGAACTTCCCAGGCAGGAACATCTGAAACATGCCTTTAAAGGAGGATGATATTATGTCAAATAACGTAACGGGGAAAGTCTAAGAGAAACATTCTCCGCTACCCAACTTCAAGCATGCTGTCTGGCAAACAAATGTGCACATGGCTGGCGCTCTCCAGCACGGTTTGGATAGCAACAGCTTCACCTGCTGCCCGCAACGTGAGGATAAAAGTCTCAGTGGTTCTGGATGAGATGGTCAGAGCACAGAGCTAAGCAGGGGAGAGCTGCTCAGGAAGCCTCTGCAGCAGACCTAACGCATGGTGCGTGCCAGGGAAGAGGAGGGAGAGAGCACCCACCAGTGCCTGGGGAAAAGACACAAACGCCTCTCCCAGTCCTGCCAGAGGTAGGAGTTTTGGAGAAATTGCTCTGTTTGGCTGGAGGCACCGCCCTTTATACGGCTACAGAGGGTTCACAGCAATGCTCAGCACTTGTGAGGGAGGGAGAGGGAACAGTTTGAACGAGCAGCACTGGTACACACGGCCAAGGGAATCGCTGAAGCTCAAAGTACATGTTTATTCAAGGCAGTTGACCTATCTGTCAGAGATTTTCACTCATCCAGTACCCTGAAAACAACAGTGTGAAACAGAACGGCATGGCCAAAGCAATACCTGCAGCCCCACCTTGCTGCCCGCGACAGTTATTTGCTGCTGATCAACAGCGGAGGTTTTTCTTCCCTGTTTATCAGTATCAATATCCCTGGTTATGAATCCCAGTGCAGAGAGAACAGTCTTCGGGAGGTGGTGCAACCCCACACAGATCCTCATGGGTGGCGTTAAAAAGACTGGTACAAAAAAGGAGCAAGTGTCACAGAGTAACAGCACTGCCCCAAGCTTGGACTTTATCTTTCCACTGTGCTGGCTATAACTGGTGTTCATTTTATGCAGCTATATCACACAGCGGTTTATACATTTCCAGTACATTTTCTTATGCATAATATCATTCTCTTAAAACGTGGGTTGTGTGGGCTTATTGTTGCTATTGTACCTGCTGCTGGTGTTAGTTTTTTTTTTTCTGGACAGCCCACAATTCCTATCAAATGGCAGGGCATTCAGGCCAGCACCTTGCAGATTTAGTTCCAGAGTCGCCTCTTCACAAGGTTAAAAACTCTGAGGCTGTTTCTAGCGCTAGATCCACCAAGCAGGTGGTTGATAAGATTATTGGCTCAAGAAAATAGAAAATTTGTGGCTGGGCCCACTATAAAAGGAAATTCTTTTCAATGATTTACAAATAAATGAAGTTCAGTGCAGGCAGGATCAGACCCTTGTGTATGAGGAGTCTTTTTACTGTATATGGAGACACTAGAGACATCTTTTTTAAACAAGAAATAACTTGAAACAGAAAGAGAAAGGGGGATGAGGGGTGGGGGGAAGCAAGTTAACCCTTTTTTGACTTCTGGCACTTCACCTCAAGTAGCTTTTTAGTAGAACCCTGGGGGAGTTGTCTGTAAAATACTACAATTTACAAGTGGGTTTAACTACAACAGTGTTGCTTTTCAACTACAGACAGACAGGAAAAGATCCAATTGACACCTGCTTCAGACAACAAATGGGACACAAAAGATGAAACATTTCAGAGTCTGTTTGTTTGTCAATTGTCATGGATTAAACCAGGGGGCCACTGTTTCAGGATGGATTCTGCTCCCATTCCAGTCAATGGAAAAAAAAAAAAAAAAAAGTCTATTTGTGTGAATAACGCAGAACCGGCTCTTGGTGAGGAAACGGTTGGTTGTTGCTGAAGTTTTACTGACAATTCTGTAGTAAGCGAGGATATAGTACTTCTGAAATGCTCAATTTGCAAGCCAGATGTTTGAAATATGAATATTCACACTTGCAGAACTTTAAACAGACCGATGAAAGTTTACTGAAAAACAATTGGGAATACAAGAATTTTTTTTAAGAATGCACAGTACCACAGTGCTTTTTAAAAATAGGTTTTCATTTATTTGATTCAAGTCTAACTTAATTTAGAAAATTCTTCCTGTCTAAAGCAATTTCTGTGTGTGTAAGAACAGAGAAAAACTGCTGAAATTATGCTTTTTAGAAACTCAAACCAACCAAAAAAAAAGAATTACTACCTCATTGCCAGTGAAGCAAACGCTCCAGACCATCAGTACGCCTAAACGACCCCCCTGCACACGCACTGTTGCGGGCCTCCCCTAAACGCGTGCACGCCTAATAAACTCTTTGCACTTTCTGTTTTGGGCCCCGCAGTCACACTCCGTGGGTGCAGGCGATGCCGTGAGCAGCTCAGCTGCTGCCCAGCTCTGACTGCCCAAAGGAAAAAAAAAAAAAAGCCTGACATGAACATTTTGGCAGCTTTTTGTTTCCAAGAGAACAGAACTTTGTCTACTGCTTGCTGTCCTTTGATTTTTCATGGATGCGGTGGTGGATGGGCTTTCCAAATCCCTGTCCCTGCCAAAAAGCATGCCAGATTTTGGCCTCCGATACCTGCCTCTAACGGCCTGGAGTTGCACTGAGTTTGTCCTTACATAAGCTTTTTTAATCAGTGATGGAGGGGTTGTGGCAGTTAAAGCCTGGACTGTTATCCACTGTCCTGCTCTTATGATTAATCTCACAGTCACTCTTTTTTTCTTAAAGCCCTCAAGCTACATGAGTATATTAAACTAGTAGGACATTTTTTACACTTAAATTTGTACTGCTGACATATATAAAGGAAGTAATAAAGCAGCTCCAAAGCAGAAGACAAACCCCAGTAGCTGCAGATTTTAACCCCCAGCTCCATAGCTCTGAGCACCTGCAGCCAGCAGGGCTGGACAGTGTGCCTTGAAGAGGCCTAAATCTTGAATTTGGGAGTCTTGCCCATGGTGGCATTGGCCACTATGGAGTACCCATTGCTCGGGGGCCACGACCATCAGAGGAGGCTGCAGAACCTAGACTGGCTGCTCGTAGGGGCAGCCAACCCCCACACTATACTGTCTGTAAGGGAGCACCAGGTCCAACACAAGAGGAAGGTGATGGTACACAGCGGAGTGCGAACTCTGAATTTCCTGCCTTTTGTAGTGAGTACCGCCCCCCACTCCAACAATGTTAAAATTCCATTAACAAATAACTTTGTGTTAAACGCTAGTTTTTAGCATGCATTGACTGAAATGCTTTCAATCTGATTTCTGCCCCTTTGACTCCCGATGGCTCCTTGAGGCTAAAGGACATCATAGGTTTTTTCTCAGTTTAACACCTTCTCAGTTTAACACTCCGCATTTGAAACTGGGAGGCTTAAATACTGTGCTGCAACTGCCCCCTCTCTGCGGGTGGAGACGATGCGAACATCAAGTGTGTTCCAATCTGCAGCAATAAGCTATACTGGTATAAAGTACCTTACCTTTGATAGGGTTTTCACTAATTTAACTGTTGCAACTAAAAATATCATAACCCCTAACTGAAATAGATAGAAAAATCTATGTGTAAAATGGGAATGGCATACGAAAGCGCTGGAAGGTGTGGTTGTTCCTGGTTAATAATGCAATTTGAGGTATGAGTTCTTAAATAGATCACTTGGACGTATGTGGAACTAAAAGCTGCTGATCGTTGGTGCAGTAGATGACAAAAATGTTAGCATTGGTTAAGGATGCTGAGCCTGAATCCCACCAGGAATCCCAAAGAAACTCATACGATCACCCAGTAAACTAATTTAAACCGGACAGCATTTAGCATCTTGGGAGAAAATGAATGTGCAAATGTTTACACTGCTCTGTTTTGTCTCCTTCTTGTGATCGTCAAGACTGCAATATCTTTTCAAATGAGTTAAGTATGGCAGCTCTAATTCTGTCTCTACAAAACAGAAGGCAATTCTCTTGGAAACAGACTACAAACATCTCTGGTTCACGTAGTGCAGTGGTTATATCTATAATGGCATCTACTTATTGCAGATATCAGTACCAAGAAAAACGGTTGATGTGATCATTAAGGAAATACAGTCCTTGCAAGCATAACATGGAGAGGGATATGATGCCTCTCCTGTCCACTAGCGTTCTTCGGCTGTTTCAGCAAAATAACAGAGAAAGCCTGCTTGGCCTTGCAGAAAGCCTCTTACTAGAGATCATTAAATGAACTGGACAATCATCGTTGAAAGGACAAAATTCTACCACTGACTGAAAATTATTTAAACAGTAAAAACGAAACAAACAAACCAACCACGCACACATGTATGGCTCTGGATTGCCACACCTATTAACCACGTGGGAAAGAAACTGAGAATGGATGTGCTAAATTTGGCAAATAACACAAAACTGATAAATCTAAACAAAGCTGAAGGAAAACAGAAACAAACTCCATTCCAAATAGACAATGCAACAATGAAAAAAATTCAGAGTAGAAAAATGTAGCAGAAACGTTGCAAAAATATTCTCGTGCATTGCTTGATGCTAAGGAAACCCTGCTAACCCGGGTTCCAGTTAGCAACTGGAACAGTTGCTTGGGGAGAAATGCTCAGAAGAATTATCTGTGAAGGTTAGGGAGAAAATAGTGCTGAAAATAATCTGTCACTTCAGTTACTGTTTTAGAGACATAATTTTGATATGGAGATAAATCTGTGTCAAAATTAGAAACCAGTAGATGAAAAATTCCAAATGACAACCAGGGTCAAGGGAAATTTCTCACATGGGAAGGGACCTAGAAGGACCAAAAAGAAGAAAGGGAGCAGACATGCCAGTGGACAGAATAATGTCTGGTTAAAACAGAACGGGTTTACACAAAGGGAAATGACCTCTTCTGTACTATAGGACAGAGAGAATGCAGCATCATTAAATGACAACTCCTAAAAGCAAAAAGGAGTATGTTTTTTACTAAATAATGCCCGTCACTGTACAAACGAATAGTGAGGTTCAGACAGAAAAGTGTTGAAACCAGAAGAACCAAGATTTTCTCCACAAATCTAAGCATTTTTATGAGTCCAAAATCTCCTCCCCAGATAGCGTAACATATGCAAAATCAGTGGTCTTCCACTTAGTTTTTAATGTAGAATGCCGGATTTTTTTCAGTAGTCACATGGACACCTTTGCAGTTCCTAACCCTACTGACAATACATTTTCTTTTCTTAGCTGCCTGTTGCTACCCCACAGATTCATAAGCTACAAGCTGAAAATCTCCTTTCTAAAGGATTTCAACCCTTGGAGCTCAGGACACTGTCATCTCAAGACCAATTAAAAAACACAACTAGTGATGGGAATGGAAAGATTCTCCATTGGACTTAATTATCTAGGGCAAGGAGAAAACATTCCTTTCATCCAGGGATTGTGTAATTGCCTATTATGGGCTACAGCCTTGGCTTTAAAATGAGTGACAAAACTCATATTGAATTAAACGGAAGAAGGATTTGACCCATGATGGTTCAGACATTTTGAAGCATCTGATCTGCCCATTAAACAAAAAGAACCTGGGCAAAATAGTTCAGTACTTAGACAATATACCTACAATGTCTGATTAGTCTCTCTCTCAAAAAAACCCCCCAAACAACAACAAACAAACAGCAAACCAAACACAAACCCTTGGCTGATTCTGCCCAGATTACTTTACGAGAGAAAGTCAGTTTGCCTGTTGCTCAAGTGGAGGTCCAGGCCATACAGAGCAAATAAATGTTGTGTGTAATTTGGGGTCTTCCTTAGGCGTAGGAATGTGTGTGTGTATATATTATTAAATAAGAGTATAGGAAATCTAGAAATAATCATCACTCAAAAGACTGGTCAAGGCTATCGCTACAAATAAAGAAAACAGGCTATGAAACCAATTATAGTCTGTGTTAGGCTAGCAAACAGGATTTTAAATTAAGTTTTAGCTGGAATGAGTTTCTAAAGTTATTTTTAGCCTCAACCATGTGAGAAGCACATGGCTTCATAAATACATTCCCCTCAAGAATAAGTTAACGGGGGTGGGGTGTGTGGAGGGAAACAACCTAAATAGTTCATTTAAAGTTAATAACTGAGTTAAGAATTTTATAGCTTTGTTTTTGAAATATTTGTCATAAAAGCGAGATTCACTTTTGTGATTATATGAATGAGTATCCCAATAGTGTATGGGATAGTAGAGTGGTGGGAGGATTCAAATGAGCCCCTGTTAGCCTGTAGCATCCCTGGGTCCCCCCTTATGCTGAGTGAGAGGGGAAATATTCACAGGAGAATTTTGATGCGGCTGTGGTAGGCTCCAGCTCTGAAACACCCCACAAAGGAACATGCTTTTTCCTCTGCTCATCCAGAGAGAGCTTTGGGAGAGTCAGCCTGTGCAAAACCCTCCAGGAATCATTTGGGAAAAGTGTGCGCAAGGAAAAAAGTAAGAAAGAGTCATGCAATAATGCTCACGCATTTTCACCAAATATAAGGAGAGGGACCCACTGAGGGCACGTTTGGCCTTCCAGTGGAAGAGGGACCCAAGGACTTCTGTGACAGACATCTAGGCTGCTTTCCCAACTCTAACAGCAGATCTTACAAAAAAAAAAAGGCAATAATTCCTCTACAAACCTCTCACCTTTGGGTAGAGATAAAGGTGACAAAGGGCTTCTGCAATTAAACAGTATTGTTATGTCCATTATGTCCTCAGACTGCAAGCATTTCAGTTAGAGATGCTCTTTAGCTTTAGGGGGAAAAAAAACCCCAAACCAAGAAAGAGAGAGAGAGGTAAATGGGGCTACAAGGCCTGTTTATTCTGCTTCATTCCCTGACCCAAGAGGTCACAGGCCGGTCGCTTGGGTGCTGCAGCTCCCTCGGTCTGCAGGTTGATGAGCAAATTCAATCCTGGTAGGACAGCAGACACACAGGACTCACAGGCACCGAACTGCCGTTGCGATGGTGAATTTGGCTCTCACTCTCAACGGGGTCCCTCTGAGAGATGTCCAGGACTATCCATGCCAACAGGGTCATGCAGTGAGGGCAGCTGGACCGCCCTGCTGATGAAAGGCCTGAAGGACACAGACGGCCCTTCCAGTTTGGGAGCTTTATTATTTATTTTTGTCACGCCGGATGGGAGGTGTAAAGGTTTTTCCCTCATTTTATGTGACTGCTTTGTTACATTGGATTTCCTCTAACGGATGATCCACATAAAGGTTAAAATAAATGCAGTTACTGTGAAATCCAGAAAAGGGACTTCATTAACTGAAATGGTAAAGGATCGTAATTTTTGGCATGCTGAAATCTGCATTTCACCTCCTTGCTGTATGTGTCCATGTGTATATCTCTGACTAGAGACTTGATTTTCTTAAACTCTACAGAGAAGTTTGTCTTTGGTTACTTCTACTGTGGACTACTGGCTTTGCCTCTTTTCAACCTACAGATCAAAGACATTATGTAAAAACAGTGCAATTATGACTAAAATAAACACTTTAAACTCTGTTACTGTGATTTCATCCAGATTTTTTTTCTCTAGGTTTGTATTAACACTTGTGTGATTCAATCAGCATTGGTAGCAATAAAACACACATGATAATCCCCTGCTGATCCATCATTTGTACCCAGAAGACTTAAATGGCACAATTTGTATTTTATTTCCTTTTTCTAGCCTCTGTCAAAAGTACATGCCCTTATGAAATGTACATGTGATACTTAGAAATCAAAAGAACAGCTAATTAATTACATCCCACCTCCTCATATGGAAAATGGATCTAAACTAGCATCTAAAACACAATGTGTTTGCTTTAAATAGCCAAACGCAGAGGGACCAGAGAGATCTGTGGGGAATTTTTGGCACCGTATGAAGATTCTTTCAGCCCTCGAATCCCCCACCCTTGAATTCTGTGGTGGGTTAGTAGGGAAAGGATATAAAATTGTGGAATTTTTTTAAAGGCTTTTCTCTTTGTTTTCTATTCTCCTTGGCTGCGCTCTTATATTTTAATACCGTATAATAGTAAGGAACAAGGAGGGTCATTCAAAAATATTTTTTAATCTTTATTAAAAACAGAACTGCCTTTTGCTGCTGCTGGACCACATTTACCTACCAAGTCCTAAAATGGCTGAAAGAACTGCAACCATAGCTTCTACTTAGGGGTTTTGAGGGGTGCCCACACAAGTCTGAGTGACTGTTGGCACTGGAGAATGCCAGTCTCTCGCTAAGTTTTTACATGATGCTGACCACTTCAGTATCAAGGCATTTCCCTGTGGTCCAAAATTAGATACCAGTGTTGCTCTTTTGCTTCTGAACAATACAGATGCTTTGCTAGGCCTGATTTTTTCCACTTATGTCCCCTTTCATTAAGGCATATTTAACTTGAATTCACCATGATGGTACAGAAGGACGAATTTAAGAGTTTTGGTGAATGAGGAGAGGATTGCTCATGTATTAATGGCTATGAAGTGCAGCAACAGCAAGAGATGGATTGAATGCTCAGTCTCAGCTGTGATGCGAGTTATTTCTTTTGCTTGCAAGAGTACATGTACATTTGGGCTTTTTTTATAGCTATATACACACTTGCAGTTTCAGACTGAATTTTACTTTCTGCACCAGAAAAAGGAAGTCTAAAGGCCTGAAAGAGGTTTCTGGAAGGAATAAGAAGAGTATAAGGAATATGAAGGTTTAGAACAGAAGGTTTAATAATTCAGAAGTATTAAGGCTGGCCCAGCCTATTCTAGTACAGGGGATGAAGTGCCTATATTTGCTTTTCCTTTCTCCCATATGCTGTACAATCCCATCATCTATTGCCATCTGCACAAATCAGCCAAAAAGCCTCAAATCACTGGAATTAATGGATTTCTTCCACCTGTGGGGAATTCTGTTTCCTGCCCAGTTTGCAAAGGATAGCATGTTCCCCCCGCCCCCCCAGCTTCTGTGCCATGGGCAAGATCTCAAACTTCTATATAAAAGAAGTCAAACTCACTGCTAATACTTACAGAGACTAATCAGAGTATCCGAGTGCCTTGCTTACTCATACAGGCACAGATACTGGGAACTGAACTGCTGACATGATCTCCCATACTATGTGGAATGTAACATGGAACTATTAGGAATACTAGTGTCATGGTTTAATCCTAGCCAGCAACTAAGTACCACCCAGCCGCTCACTCACCTCCCCCCTAAAACCAGCACAATTAGTATCAATTAGTAGTCAAAAACAGGGAAATAAGAATTAAACAAACACAAATGTTGGAAACAGGTAATTTTAAAAGAAACAAATAATTTTAAAAGGAGAATTTGTATTTCTTTACACACAAAAAGGAGAGCAATTATAAAAAGAATAGCAATTTGGCTACTATAATGCATGAAGACATCAGGGTTTTTCCATTATTATGTTTGATCTTGGGGGAAAAAAAATCAGTTTCAGAAGATTAGAGAAAAAAAAATTTAAAAAGAGTAAAGTCCTGTGTTAAAAATCACATGAAACATTAGAACATAAGCATCCTACCTCACATTCTTCCATGTAGTTACAATGGAATACTTTTTTTTTCTCATAAAGAATGGGGCAAAGATAGCTTCAGTAAAACCTGTGTACCAACCAAAATAAATGGATCAATAGCATCTCATCCTGAATTATCTTGGTAAAAACATCCAGCAGAAATTACAGCAACATCACAGATATGCAGACCAAGTAACTTAGACCAGTCAAAGTATCTATTATTGCTTGTTTTTATCTTTCTCTAAAGGGAAGCTATGTTTGACCTCTAAGGAAGGTCAACAACTTAATTATTGTACTCAAGACAAAGCTACTCTGTGCACAGGAAATGAAAGCTAAAGAGAAGCACTTTGAAAAGAAAAACGTTGTACTCTTAAGTAAATGAGACCTGAAAAATTCAGTATTGTTTGCATCCTGACCAAGTCTTCTGGCTGGATGCTAAGTGATGTTCCTTGGGTAAAGACAGGAAATCCAGGAGCCTTCCTGCCTTTGCAACACAAGAGTTGTAGCAGGGCAAATCAGCATGGAAGACAGTAAAAGAAAAGGAGTCTGCACAGGGAGGGCTTAGAAAGCCAAATCCACTTGCTGGAGAAAGCGAGCACCTTGAGGCTTTTTGATTAACCACCACCCCTCCCCCCCGCTCCCAATCACTTGTTATGCTAGGACACTGTTTAGAAGATAGCAGCTCAGGTCTTCCAGGAAGTTGCAATTTGAAGAACAAGAGGTGAGAGCAGTTATGCTCTGTGACATGTCACCTTCCAAGAGAACACCTAACATGACAGTTCATCCAAAGAGTGCAAAACAACAAAAAGAAAAAAGCTTCTTTGTCAGCTTGTAACTCAGTTTTTACTTTACTGGCATACATAGGAGCTATGAGAGGTTTGATTAATCTTTGAGGTCCTTTTGGTAAAAATGCTGTGCTGTTACTTGGGTTTGAGCTAACTGGTGCTAATCAGGCCTGCAGGACAGAAAACAAAGAAGGGTACAGCAGGAGTTTGGAGCATTACAGTTACAGAGGGAATCCAGCCTCACCAAATAGTGCAGGAAAGGGATGCTATTCACCCGTGTTGGAAAGGCATGAAGCTTTAACTAGGGTGGTCTGGCAAAGGGTGTAAATCACCAGCCACAGGCCTTTTCCAGAGAGGAAAAAATGCCACTTCTGGTGAATACTGCAAAGATGACAGCCCTGCTCTGAGGGAGGGAATGACCACCTCACCATCAATCAGACCAGCGTCCAGATTACATGAGCTTGGAGCGCTCCTAGTCAGATGAACATAAAATCACAGAATGGTTTAGGTTGAAGGGACCTTAAAGACCATTGAGTTCCAAACCCCCTGCCATGGGCAGGGACACCCTCCACTAGACTAGGTTGCTCCAAGCCTCATCCAGCCTGGCCTTGGACACTTCCAGGGATGGGGCACCCACAGCTTCTCTGGGCAACCTGTCCCAGGGCCTCCCCACCCTCTCTGGGAAGAACTTCTTCTTGATATCTAATCTAAATCTCCCTGCTTTCAATTTAAACCCATTACCCCTTGTCCTCTCACTACAGACCCTTGTAAAAAGCCCCCCCAGCTTCCTTGTAGGCCCCTTCAGGTACTGGAAGGTGCTATAAGGTCTCCCCAGAGCCTTCTCTTCTCCAGGCTGAACAAGCCCAACTCTCTCAGCCTGTCCCCATAGCAGAGGGGGTCCAGCCTTCTCAGCATCTTTGTGGCCTCCTCTGGACTCATTCCAACTGGTCATTATCCTTCTTAAACTGAGGGCTCCACAGCTGGACACATGGGCAAGTGTGTATGTGTGTGATACGGCTTTCTCAAGCTTAACAATACATTTTTCTAACATGTGTTCCAAAGTCTGTGGTAACAAGTTAGTGCCTCCGTAGAAACGGCCTGTTACCAGTGTTGCGGCTTCTCCTATAGTTAATGGGACCCATCAGCAAAGGGCACTGTAACAGCCAGGCTGCTTCTGCTGAGCCCTCTGCTTATGGACTGAAGACCAAACTTCCCACCACCCATCATTGTAGTGTGACCTATTCCTGCCCTGCAGTACAGCCAAGAAGCTCCATTCACCATCGCCACTAGTGCTCTCTCCCCCCACTCCATCCTACTGAGGCTTTGAAATACCTCCCTGGAGTTATATGGAGGAGGAGGGTCTAAGAGGGTAAGGAGATCCCTTCTGTCTTCCTACCTGTGGTATATCCCCACCTGTGGGGCTGGCTGATGCTTATTTTTGGCAGCTTACCTGCTTGGTGATGACTCAATGGGATGACGGTTTCCAAGAGCACTCCAATGATTTACAGCTCATGTTGCATTTTCCGATGTCACGTAGAACTTGGGAACCTATATTAAAAGTAATGCAAATGGAAAATCAGTAAGGTAGGGGACCTGTGGAAAAATCAATAGCAGTCATACAATGAGAAACTATCTTAATCCCCACTCAGAAGGAAAATTACTTTAGTTTGCACAGATAACCTTAATCCTGGCATTTCTCACCATTTGAATACCTGACAAATTCTTCCTTATGTAAAAGGAAGAACAATCTGAACTGCTCAGTCTTAAAGGGTTTATGAGCTCCAGGAACGCAAGGGTGATCTTTCCAATCCCACATCATAATTTATCCAACAGATCTCTAGTGATGTTTTGAACTCTGATTTCCACAGGACCTTGTTTCTTCCCTTACAATTGGCAGAGCTGCCCTAAAACTAGACCTCTTGTCAGGTAGTGGGTGTGATAACTGGCAATGCTCATGAATGCAGGATATTCACTGCATTGCAGATAAGACATTTCAGAGGGAGAAGAACCAAGTTTCAAATTCAAAACCAGGTACTTATTACCTTTTTCCAACTAGTGAGAAAATGGGGAAAAATTGTTCCAAGCAAGCAAACTTTCACTGAAGTCTGTACAGCGACTGAGAACTGAATGGTCTGGCTAACGAGAACGACCGATTACATAGATTTAACACAAACAGGTTTTAGAATGGCTGGGATCGGACTCACTCTGTCCACACGTATGTATTGACAAAGCCCACAGCCTGCATCTGGGCCAAGGCTTTCCCAGTCACTGCTTCCAGGATGTAAACTGTCATCTGTAGGCTTTGCTCTCAAATGTATGACCTTGCATTTTGCTGGTTTAAAACACATGTTCAGAGGAGTCTAGTTTACCCAGTGTTGCAGTTTGCCTCACAGACTTGACCTGTCTTGTTTATTTACCAGTATGGCGTATCTGCAACTTTTCCAGCAACTAATTTATTTATTTTTTTTCTTACAAATCCTTGATAACAATAATGAATAACTGGGTGGCAAGAACAAATCATTGCAGGACCTTGATAAGAATACCCTTCTGTTCTGATATATCAGTTTATTTATTTAGTATGTGCTACATTTTGGGTAGTGATGTTTTAAAACTACTTTGTCCTGTCATTTTTATTATCAAAACTGTACCAACTGGTATCATTTATGCCACCATCTCTTTAACGAAATGTTGACTGTTTTGTGCATCTGATTTTCTTGCAGTTGTCTCAGAATTGACATCAGGTTAACTTGCCTACCTTTACTTGGGGAGGCTGGGAGAAGGGGCTCACCCCCTTCATCCTTCTAAAATAATGAAACATTTGTTCACTTCTAAATCCCTGGAATTTCCCTAGTACCTTATTGAAGTAAGGGGGTCCACAAGAAATGTTGATTATACAGTACAGACTGCTGTAAGCAAGAGAAAAAAAATCTCGGCCTTGAGGCTTGGAAACAACATTGTAACACTTGGTTTCAACAACATCACTATGGAAATAGATAATACTTGTTTCTGTGGATTAGTAACCTGTCCTGGTTTTGATTCTGACGTATTCCACTTCCTTAGTACTACTTTCAGTTTCTGCACTTTACGACCGTCTGAAATCTCTGATGTCAAATGACTGACTTGTGCTCACTCCAGCAGCACCATGATGTGACATACTGAGCACTGCCTGGTTTCCACCTGTTTCAGCAGATTTCCTGCATTCACACTAAACTGCACCCCATCTTGCAAACAGCAGCACAACTAGCCTGAATTGCAGGATTCTAGTAGACTTCCTAAACCAGGCAATTTTACCTGGTTTCAAGTTTCATTAGGAAAGCTTTGCTCCAGCTTCAACCATGTTTAAGATTAACAGGGCATCAGCACACCTCTTAAAAATGGGGACATCATCCTTCAGGAGAACGTCACGGCATGGAGACATCGCTAGGAGACTTTGACCAGCAGATGTGTTTTTCTAATTTTTTTCCCAATGTAATTTTAAAGGCTCAGAGAGAGACGGTCTTTGGCTTTTCCCTACCACATAAATGAGTTGTCTCCCCCGCACTTGCGTATTTTGAGGCTGTGCATACCTGGAGCCATTTTAACGGGGGAGTAGAGTTGCACTGAAGTCACAGAGTCCTCTCTGAAGGCCTGACAGAAGGCAAAGAAAGGGAGCTCCTAGACACCAAGGAGCAGTGACCAGTAGACACAGCTCTGGGCAACAGCATGAAGTATGCCCTGAAGTACATGCAGTTGACATTTCTCCTATATATACTGGAGAGAAATTTATTCTGCCGAAAACTCTGCCTGTCTTTGACACTAAAACCATCTGAAATCAGATCCATAATTCTGGAGGAAAAAAGGTGCTTAAACATTGATACGGAATTAGGAGAAACCCAGCAAAAGACACCTCTTTGGTTAAAGATCTGTCTTTAGGAGATTCCTCAGGTTTTCCTGAAAACATACAGTAGATTCAGCTGCTTTCCCTCATTCTTCTGAAAAAAAGACACAGCTAGAGATCCCTCTTGTCTTTTTTGTTAGGGCACATCATGTCTGTTTGCTTAGGACATTATTTTCCTTTCATCAAGAAGTAAGGTTTTCACAGATCCCTGTTTACATGGGCACAGGGTCAATCTCTGTGCATTTTCTTCCACCTCTACTCACAAGAGAAATAAAAGAAAATTCCATAATAACAGAATAGCTTTCACCACTACTTTTAGGGCTGATCCAATATCAGCATTTCTCTTTCAAGAATAACTCCCACTCTCAACACTACAGAGGTAGAACTGGTCTTCATTCTTCATTAAACAACCAGAGGGCCAGATACCCTGCTGGAGCACATTCGGGTAGTGGCCACTGAGATCAGATAGAAAGGACTCGTTCTGCACCATGGTTTCTTTCAGTTCTTGTGGCCTCTGAAGGTTTGTTTCCCCAGATGAAGCCTCAAATGCACCTGCAGAGACATATTCCTAAGCTAGAGAAGCAGTACCAGCTCCACATTCTTCAGTTTCACACCCATTTCTTTAAACATTTATTCGTGAGTTCTTAAATTATCTGATGCCTTTTTGTAAACTGAGAGCACTCCTATTCAGTGACTATTCCATGGCAATATAAAACTGACCAAAAGGTTTGGTCAACAAGAGTATGTGAGAAGTCCCAGTGGTTTAGAGAGGGGTGGAGAGCTCCAGCTGTAGATTGTATGCCTTCAGGTTTGCTATAACTAAATGTATGCCCTGTAAAGTTCATTCTACTCCTTATATGGTATTCCAGGACATGTCCTATATCCACTTAAGCTTTTTCATTGATGTTTCTCAAATTTGTAATGGAAAGATTGTGCTGAACAGTGACACAATGGTTCAACCAGACTCCTCCGGTTCTTGACATTTCCGCAAAGGTTTTGGTGAACACAAGTTTGGGAGCACTTGCTGTGATACACAGTGAGTGCAATCTACTGGTGGCCAGGCAGGCAGGGATAGCCAGCCTCTCTCTCCAGAATGGCAGCAGAGGAGTCCAAACTGTGCTTTCCCTCAGGTGTGTTATTCAGATCAGGAGTAGGAACCACCTGTAGTAACTGCGCAGTTCAGTGAATTTTACTGCAATCATATCCTGTATCTTCTCTGACCTGACTGGGTGCAAGCTGTCAGCAAAACTATGCTGTCTCCCTCTTGCAGTAATAACTCTGCAAGTCTTACAGATATGATTTCCAAAAAATGGAAACCTGTTAAAAAGAACATGTTTTTTGTCTCCATTAATAGCAAAGGGTGGAATTAAAAGTGCTCTTGATGCATTTGTTGCCAGAAGGGTTCCCTTCTAAAGTATCAAAAGCCACTGAAAATAAATGTGTTTCATTGATATAGCAATGATACCAGAGAACTTTAAAAGGCTTTGCCGTGTTGCTTCTCAAGCAGAGAAAGTGGCTAGCTCTGTCCATATGCACGTGAGCGAATGCACCAATTTCTGTCTGTAGCTTGTGTCTTGGGCTGCAGCAAACAAGCACTGCAATTTATACCAGACACAGGAGAATATGAATATTTTCTTTACTACTCAGCTCCAGGAAAGGATAATTACTATAAGCAAAACCAGATGAAAATCTGAGAATATTTTATGATCCACTTTCATTAAAGAAAAATCTCTATTAGCCTTAGAACAATGGGGCCAAATTCACACTTGGGGTAACATCACTGACATCAGTAGAATACTACAATTAATTTGGCCCATGGGAAATACTTGAAAATATAACATACTGTCACAAGGATGACAGCCAAAATCTGTGGAGAAAAATCTTTCTATACTGACTAATTTAGCCATAAAAAGACAGCACAGCTGTGCAGGCAGTAATCTAGTGGGCTGGATCTTCAAGTGCAACTATGCTTACATCTGTACAATAAAGTTCAGTTATAACTACCAGAGAAACTGGCCAAGTGCCTTTTGCAGACCAAACGGGAGATCACAGTACAAATATTATTCAGCACCAGAACGATACTTATGTGACATTCAGGAAAACAAAGAAAAAGATACTAGGGATACTAGGTGGTGGAATTTAAGAGCAACCAGGTAGGCAAAGATCTAAATGAAATGCTGATATCCCTTGCTAATCCTTTCTTATCCTGTCTTCTCTCTCTCCCACCAAGCAGTCTCCTGAACCATATTAAGCTGCAGGGCAGATCAACAAGGAAAGCAGAAGGCTCTTTTGCTGTTTCTGTCGTCATTTATTTATTTTTAAACAGAAAATTCTTTTCTATTTCAGTGATGATGTTTTAATGAATCCATCAATCACTGCAAACTCCAAACTAGAAACCAGCATAAAAGAGACGTATTTGCAACACGTGACCTAGCCCATACCTAACGAAATTAGTTCTCAGGGAGACAAAGCAGGTCTTTCATTGCTGTGTCCATGGAATTGTAGATGGTTAAGCTGGACAGAGCCTTGTGGGTCCTCAAATCCAATACCCTACACCTAGCATCACTTTATCCCTGCGTTGTTCCCTTGAGAGCGTTATTTAATCTTTTGCTGACTGATTGCTACCCACCTTACAACTTCTCTTCCATGGGCAATCTTCATTGTGTGTTGCCTAAGCAAGCTCTTGATCACCCTTATAGGTCTTATGTATTTTTAGGGTGCTTGGCTCAATGTTGTCTCCTCTTCCCTTAATTAAGTCTTTCCATCTTTGCCTTTTGCTTTTCTTGATTCCTCGCTCATTTGCTCTGTACGTCTCAGCGTGGCAGATTCTATTTCAAGGGCAGCCCAGCCAATGCTGCATCACACTCCTGCCACCATGTTGGGGTCCTCAGGGCAGATTCATAGCCAAATGTTTGACTTTTTTGCCGCTGCCATATGCAGTAAATTCCCCAACTTCAGTACATCATGACTCAATTCTTTGCTTCCCTTTTTATGGCTAACAGACCCATTGCAATTCACTTTCATTACCTTTGCACCGTTTCTCTGGTTGACGTTTGACAGTTCTCACTTTATGCCTGTGTTTTCTTACCACAGCTTTGTTTTTCTTTTCCACTTGTCCTGTACCTACAGGATCTGAGCTTACTTCTTATACCCAGATTGAGAGGATTACTTAACTGGTTGTGTTGAGAGCATTCTCTCAACCAACTCCTCTTTCCAGGAGGAAAAGAGGACTTCCCCAAGGTGACACCAATGAGATGCAAGTCCCTAAGATGATTTTTGAAATCAAATTTGACTTAGAGAAGTTCCTGACTCCGTATTCAAAGCTTCTGAGCTCTCCACTCTTCACTGACTGCTATTTTGGCTGCTGGTGATTTAAACTTATGTAGATGACTGACTTAAATACATTTAGTGTGCTGCATCCATGGACAAATCCATAGACAAATATCCTTGGCTGGCCTCAGAACTATCAAAGAAAGCAGTTGCTGCTCCCTCGTGGTCATCAGCATCATCCTTGTTCTTAAAGTTACCATTGCCTAAACTTTGCTGCTATTTACCATCCCTTATCTACTCTGTCTGCAGAGATGCTTTCATCAATGCTCTTGGTTAAGGCAAAACGTATCAAGGTAGTGAAGACTCACTTCTGAAACAGCTTAAATCAAACCCTGTTTGCAGCCTCACGTGATGACTCTACAAGACTCAGGTTAGGAAATTATTACAAACAGCAGTTTCTAAAGCAACTGGGCAATCCCGAACTCAATGACTGCTCTCCATCCTTTTCCACTTTCTATTTTACCACTTGGTAAAAAGTTTTCATTGACTAAATCGCCTGTCAGTACTGTCTGGCATGAATAGGAAGCAGTTTTAAAACTTAGGTCGTCCCTTGATTTTCAAATAACAGAAAGAGACCAGAACACTTATATTGTATACAACCCAGAAATCAAAGCTTAGATGTTACCACACAGCTGACCACCTTCTGTGCTCACCATGGATGGCATCACACAGCAAACCTGTAGTTACAAAGTGAACAGCAATTTCAAAACCTTTAGACACACACACACACAACCCCCCCAACTTGATACTGGGACCATCACAGAATGAATACTTTGCTCTCAGTGTGCCTTTATTCTTTTGAGGTCTATTGTCCCTTACTATATTTGCCTCCAAGATGTTTATTTTGCCATCTGTTAAAACCCAGTAGGAAAATCAGACAGGGGTCTTGTGCCCATTTGTCCTTATTTTACGCTTGAAAGCTGGCTTTATTCACTCTTCCCAATTTTAGTCCTGGAAGGCTAGTATGGCCAAATGGAGACCACCCTCAGAGAAGAATCTGCTTTAGGTGTTTGCCTCTCAGTGAAAAAACATGCCCAAATTTCCTTCACAGAGCTAATTCTGGGGAAATATATCACTTTTTATCATCTTATCATTTTCCAGTGGGACTGAAAGAGTTCTGTGGAAAAACTACTGTAGCATCTGGATCTTCAAGCTTTGTTGTCTCTCCTCTGGGAGTTGTTCTTCACCTGTTTCCACAGTATCTCTTGCCCTGAACAGAAGACAAACCTTGTCTCCATCAACTTTCCTTATTTTCTTTGCCACTGGTTCACACCTAACTTTCCTAGTTATGGAAGAACAAGGCATCTCTCTGCTTTTTGGCTCCATGTGGTTCGTACCTTGTTCTAAACAACCAGGGAACCTCTCTGCTGTCATGGACAACCATGTCACACTGGTGTGGTGGGATATCCTCTTCTCTTCTGCTTGCCTGAAAATCAGTCTGCCTTTCTTTTTCCCCTCATTATCCCCTGTGGAGACTCAGTCCTGGCTGTCTCCACTGTCTTGTCATTTTGTCTTTGGGGGGTAGTTTCCCTTCCTTTCTTCTTTGCCTCTGAACTGTTTTCCTTCTCCAGTTGAACAGATTTGTTGCTCAGCTTCATCTCTCCTGCACTAGCTAATTTCATCCTCTCACTTGCACTTGGGTAGGGTTCTCCCATGGATATCCCTTCCCACCATTCTGTTCTCCAGGCCTCCTCCTTCCGAAGGTGGTGCGCTCTAGTGTTGCTTCTGCTATCTCCTCAGGGTATTCCTCAGTCACACCTTTGAATTTCTGTCTGAATACTGAGTGACCTCCACTTGCCTCTAGCGCATGCATTGTTCCCTCCATGACCGCGATCAAATTTGGTTTCATGCTTATGTACCTTCCATCGTGTGCCACACCTCACTGATGTGCAGCTGGGAGTTTCTGCAATCATCCGTCATCTTTATGAACCCTTTCTTCTTTTGTCCATTTCAAATTATTCTTCAAAACAGCCTAACAGAGCGAAGTACCAAAATTCCACTGATACTTACTAGGTGCTAGGTGTATTGGTTTATAAAACATGTGAGAGAAACAGGAGACTATCACAAGATGTTAAGCAATAAAACCCCCCTGAAACATGGTCTGTTGTGGTTGGGCATTTTATTGAAATCCTGGATAGTCATTTGCAGAAAAGCTGACGTGCAGGGTTTGGATTTAATCTTCACATTTCCACTCAAACTGTGGCATTGTTTGAACACAACAGCTTTGGGATCCTGGCAAAAGAGTAAAACTGTCCGAGCTGTTCTACTCTGGTTTGAATTATCTCTCATTTTATTTATTTATTTTTAGCTTTGAAGTCTGTGTACTTTAAAAATCAATGAACATCATATTAACAAGCAGACACTAATTACATTTTAACTAACTGGGAAGGCTTGACTACAAATCTTTGAAAAGATAAATTCACATTTTATAAAGCTTCCTAATCCAACTAGCATCATTGTACTAAGACACTGACAAAGCCTGTACAGAATAGAAATGTTAAAAGAATCTGTTTTCCAGATTTTTTTCCTATGATTTATAATTAGTCTTCATAATTTTACTGTCTTGTACACTAGGTTTGTTAAACAGAGTATTCATGATTCTTACAGGATTAATGGAGAAGGTCTGAGATGGAGAAATTAAAAGATCACCCAGATAATAAGAAAGCTTAGGTCTTCTGTAGCTCTTCTCATCAGTTCACCTTAGTGTTTTACAAATAATTCAGGGTCACTACCACAGTTTTACAGAGAGATAAAAATGAGTCAAGGAATGCTAATGTGTCTCATCTGCAATTACTTAGCGGAGCAGAGACAGATCAGAACTGGGCCTCTTGCATCAAGTTTAGAGCTCTGGTCCATAGGTTAGAGTGGTTTGCTAAGCAATTTTTAAAATATAGGTATTTGAGTGTGCAGGAAGAGTCAGAGAGTTTGTATCAGGGTGTTCTGCACACTAAGAAATGCCAACAGTGTAAACAGATGGTCCAGGAACTATGAAAAATATCATGCCTCTTCTGACCACTCTGGCCCAGGGTAGCTGCATCCTTGGTGTTAGGGTTTTTTGAAAAGCAGCTCCCACATGAAAGTAGAATCCCCAGCAACGTGCAACAGTTTCTGTACAGTGCAGAGAGCCAAGTCATCACGAGGCTTGTGTGGTAACAACAACAGGCGAGTAGGACACACAGAGGATAGTTGTGTCAGAACAAGATCCAGGAAACACACGGGGGAAACTATGCTTTTGAAATGTCCCCACTAATTTCATCACTTCTGCACTTTTCCAGAACAGCTGCTGGAAAGGTTAACAGATGAGGAAGCCACTTCAGACAAGAGGCTGCATGCAGCACAGCAAAAGCCAGCCTCTGCTAAGAAATATCCACTCACTGCAGTGCCATGGACCATATAGGGTCATACCGAACCCCAATGGGCTTAGCTGTCCCCTTTATCTTGTGCTCTGAACTGGTAAGATGGACCTGCTGCTTGCTGTGCTGGGAGCAGAAATGGAGCTGCCCAAGATAAGGGCAACACACATGACGGTACTTAATACTTCATGGCATGAGAGATCGGCTTTATGCTCCAGGAACTGGAGGATACGTATACCTTGGCCCATTCACAGGATGCCAGAGTCAGCTTATGTTCATAGGAGGGTATTTGAGACAATTTCAACAGGGTTGACAGAAAAACAAGGTTCACCCATCACATGTGGCACCATTGCTCTGTGTCACACATATCAAAATTTCTCTCTGTACTGAAAGTACTTGACTTACTTGTGAGAATGGATTTTCTAGACTTCCTACAGTGTCCTGCTTTCATGGTTACATCTTCTGGCTAAGCTGATTTGCCAGAAAGAAATTAATCTGCTGGAGTGACCTGCAGGCCATGTTCTTCTGTATCTGCAAAGAAGAGGATAGACTGTCATACCTGTCCTGGAACCACATCAGTTACACCTGACAGAGCAGCACAGGCAGTTGTCACCATACCACAGCCACTCCCAGCAGTGGCATCCCAGCCATGATCATAGAATCACAGACTGGTTTGGGTTGGAAGGGACCTTAAAGATCATCCAGTTCCAAGCCCCCTGCCATGGGCAGGGACACCCTCCACTAGACCAGGTTGCTCCAAGCCTCATCCAGCCTGGCCTTGAACACTTCCAGGAATGGGGCACCCACAGCTTCTCTGGGCAACCTGTCCCAGGGCCTCCCCACCCTCTCTGGGAAGAATTTCTTCTTGATATCTAATCTAAATCTCCCTGCTTTCAGTTTAAACCCGTTACCCCTTGTCCTGTCACTACAGGCCCTTGTAAAAAGTCCCCCCTCAGCTTCCTTGTAGGCCCCTTCAGGTACTGGAAGGTCTCCCCGGAGCCTTCTCCAGGCTGAACAAGCCCAACTGTCTCAGCCTGTTCCCACTGCAGAGGTGTTCCAGCCCTCTCAGGATCTTCGTGGTCTCCTCTGGACTCATTCAAACTGGTCAATATCCTTCTTATGCTGAGGGCTCCACAGCTGGATGCAGTACTCCAGGTGGGGTCCCACGAGAGCAGAGCAGAGAGGGAGAATCCCCTTCCTTGACCTGCTGACCACACTGCTCTGGATACAGCCCAGGACATGGTTGGCGTCAGTGAGGGTACCACAGTCACCAGTGATGCTGTGCACGGTTGTCACTAGAATGGTCTCTGAACAATTTTCAGCACCAGCACTGTTCTCAGTAGATGGTGGCTCAGTCATTACTGCAAACCTGGTTAACCCTGCAGCACAAACTGTTGAACTCAGGTAGATTTATAACAATTAATACTTGGCTGGCCTTGGCACACCATCTGGCAGAAATGACTGTCCAAAAAAGAATCATGAAATGTAAGAGAATACCTAGTATGAGGGACATATTTGCTATGGCACCTTATCTCCCCTGCCTTTTCTTAATAAACAAACTGAAGTAACACACAGGGTGCACTAGCTCTCTTTGCCTGCTTTGCAGTCACTGTTTTGATATTAAAGACCACATTTTCCACCTAGCTGGTTAAAAAGATATAACAGCTCCTGTAACATATGCACAAAAAATTCTTTGCATACAACTGGATCTAGCCTAAGTCTCCAGGTCCACCATATCTCTTCAGATCCTGTGCCTCTACATGACCCTTTTCATTTTATTAACATGAGATATAAATGCATTCCTCACTGCTCCTTTATGTCACTTGTCAGTGACATATTATGTATGTGGAAAGAAAGACACACCTCTTAGGTAACTTCTGAGCAACCAGTCTGATTCAGACCCCAGACTCCTGTTCTGATGGTGCCGAATTATTATTTTCTGAGGTCATTTGGGTGGTGGTCTTGGGACCGTCCTGACAGGTCTGAAGCTCTGTCTCACCAATGGATACTGCGGTGAGCACAAAAAACGCTAGATGTGTGAGTGAATGAGGGAAACACCTAGATACTTTTTTTTTGAGGTATCTGGAGCCTGGAATGTTCAAGCTGCCGATATTGGAATGACATCTGCCATTTCTCAGCTGGTGGTGTGGTTTCTTTAAAATTTGGGCCTGATCTGTGTTTTAATTTAGGGAACAATTAAACTTTATGCACAAATAAAAAGCAGATCATATGTTAGAGAATCCCTATTGGATTTCTAAGCAGGCTAGAAAGTACATAAACACCTTTAGTGTGGATTGCTTTTCTTACATCATTATTTTGTTCCTGGTCTCAGCAGGACAGGAAAACATGTGATGCACCTTCAACCAAATACATTTGGGAGGGGGGGTGAAAGAAAAATGAAATCCTACCTTAAATCCACTCCCACATCTTGGTCTCCTGTGAAGAGCAGCGGCTTTAAAATAGTCCTGAGACATCAGCATTCAAACCCCTCTGAAATAAAAGCAGGCAGCTTGCCTCACATGGACGGGTTGCTCTCACGGTTGCACTAGCATTAAACCAACAGTATTGACTTCAAAACAAGATTTAACCTGATCTACCGTTGCTTGAGTGATGGCTCAAACCCATTCTTGGTTCAACAGCTTAGACCGTTCAGATTCAGTTCAGCTTAGAAACTTAGCACCACCAGTAGGAAGCTTTATTTGAAAGGGAAAGATTAAAGTCTGCAGGAGCTGATGAGGATACCAGGAAAAGCAGGCAGAGTGAGGCAATGCCTCAAAAGCCAAAGTCCTCTGCAGCTGCCAGCATGCTTCACCCTAGACCCAGAGGACAGAAACGAGCAGAACAGAAAACAGTAGAAGGAGACAGAAGTGGTGGATGGGGGAATCACCTTGACAAGTTAGATAAGCTCAGGAAACAAGAGCTTTCTGAAAGATGAGGTGGGATAAAGTACAGGAAAGGACAAACAATTCGGTCTGTCAAAGAGACAGCTCCTGAGTCTTCCCATAGCATGCAAGTCAAACAGGATTTTATGTAAGATAACAAGATGCTGGAACCAAAGCTTGCCCACAGACAGTTAGTGTGTTCTTACTTACATTTCCACTGGACTAAAATACGACAACTTGAGCAACTTTTATTTCTTGAAGGTAGTTCTTCAAAACCTTCTGAAACAATTACAGAGAGCTCTATCTCCCAAGAACATGCATGCCTGAAGATGGAGTATGTTCTAGGAAATATATGAAACTTAGGCTAGATGTGCTAATTCCTTAATAAGTACTCCATCAATTTTTTTCTTAAGCTAGCTAAAATAGAGTCTCCAAGTGCTGATCAACCCTACATCTATTAACATGGATATAAATCTGGAACAAAACCACTGAAATTACACTGATGGAAAAGCCAGTGCCAGATCACAACTAAACCTCATGGGAAAAATCTAAAAGTCTGAATTTCCTGGGAGTTCTGTTACCGCATCAGTGGAGCAGGGATTTCTCCCTAACTGTTCCCGAAGCCCAGGGACAGTCAGCCTGTGCTTTGTCTAATGTGTAAGGGATGGAAGAAATCAGAAGAGAGCATATAATAAATCAACCGACAGTCTCTGAAAAATAGCTGTCCTGTCTCCTTAATATGAGAGAGAGTAATGTTCTGAGGGCAGGAGGAATTCGGCTTTAGACAGAAAACATTCCCCTGTAGGGGGACAAAAAGTGATCATTCTGTAGCTTAATCAATCTCAGGCCTCTCTTTGAGGGAAGTAGTGTGTTGCCTGCAACAGCACGTGTAATAATGTTTGCTGAAGTATAAACTACGGCTGTATATCCCAAGCTGAAAGGTCAGAAGTCAACTGAGGATCTGGCCACAGATGTTCAGCAATAGAGATCAAAACGCAGTAGATCAAATTCAGTACTTTTCCTCGAGAAACAGGTTGCAGAAATTTCTCAGTGCGTCTCCTTCACACTACGTGCGCTCACCCCGCATGTAACAAAGCTGTGCATCATAAATCACCAGGTTACTGAAAGACAATGTTCAGTTTCTTAATTTCTCTGTCCTGTGCTTGAGTATTTTAATATTCATACAGTGAGTTTGCTCTTACTCACAAACACAGCTCCCTTGGACCTCTGCACTGTTTTTCAAGTCTCTCTACCACAGTGAAGAATCATATGACACCATTTAGTCCTCCCCCAGCCCTTGATATATGTTTCCTAAAGCCGATACTTGATATTATGGAATGTGTTGTAATAAATTCTTAAAGTTATAGCACCACTGGATTTTTATTAACTTGCACAACAACAACAACAAAAATCCAACAAAAAATGGGCCCTCATAACCAATCAGCCTTGTTATATCCTGAAAGCTGCTTTAACAAGCAGGGAGTAATATAGTGTAATTGGTACTCCACAATTTAATTGTTCTGTTCTTAAATCTAATATTGCAGCTGTGGGTTAAGTTTACACCACAGCTTTCAAGAGAACATGAAAGTGTGGTACATCTGTGCAACAGAAAGCTAAACATCTCTCATCTGATGTGTTTACAATGACATTTGATAGTGTGGAATGGTTTGGAGTTCATTCTTAAAGCTGCAGAACCGCTTTTCAACACTGCAAAAAAAGGAAAGAGCCTCCGATCTCCTTCAGACAGCTCAGCCCACGTAAGCCTGACAATAATGCTGCTGCAAGCATTACAGAGAAGCTGCCAGCTGTAACAATTCCTTCAAGTATCTTTGAGCATTTGTCACTCAGGCAGTGGAAAAGGGGAAAGGACATCTTCCCCCTCAGATGACATAATCAATTATTTAAAAATAACAAACCCAAACCCCAACAATAAACCCACTCAAAAAAGTCTGCAGCTAGACAAGTAAAATTACCCCTGACATGCATAAAGCAGACAAGAATATTTCAAGAAATGTTATTAAGTGGATGACTTAGCACATTTAGAAATGGTGGATTTTTCAATTTAACAGGTGGCAGAACTGCTTATGGTATCTTGAACTTCACATTCTGTATAACTAACAGCTTCAGCATTTATGTACTTGTTAGTGAATTTATTAAGCCCATAAGTAGTTCAAGAAACTTAGCAATGGGGCCATAAATGTCATCTGCAGTTTGTGAACTGCAAGTATCTGACCGTTTTGATCAAGGTTTTTACGGGTAAGTTAAATGGTTATTAAAATTATTTACTACTGCTACACGAAAAGGGAGCAAGCCTGCTAAAGAACTTGCAATGTGATAAGATGTGGAAGGCTGTAGGTCAAAGGTGTCAGCGGAAAGCATTTCTGTTAATGTACAAAAATTTGGGATTAGACATAATGAAGCTTATATTTAAGCAGCTAAGAAAGGGTCCGTGGAGGGGAGGAGGCACTTCCCCTGTCCCATAACCTGCTGCCAGAAATATATGATCTGATCACGATACTCTTCTTCTTCTCAGCATTAGCTGCCTTCTAACATTTTCTGTCCTTAGACAAATGCATGATAGGGCAACTTAGTTAGAGGTTATTTTCTGCTCATTCCTCCGTAGCAGTCCACACCAATGTCTTGATTTATGCTCTTTAACAGATAAAAGTCAATCTCACTGATGAAGCTCAGGTATATTACCATACTACATTGGAATACATCCAGTTTTTAAACTTTATTATTTCAGTCACAATTAAGACTATCTGAAGCCTCTTCATAAAAAGGGGCCATAACAAAAGCTGTACATTAGCAACTCGATCAATGGATGCATTCATTCTGCATCAAAAATACCATAAGAAGGACAGATCTCCTGGGAAGGCAAATCTGTATCAATATTTCAGTCTCTTGAACACAGAAATTTGATACAATAAAATGCAACACCCGAGCTTCCCCTCTTTTCAATTAACTGAGAAACAAAAATTGTCCTGAGAAGGGAAGAAATGCATTCTTATGTTTTAGTTTTCGGGTTTTCCTCCCTTTCATAGCATCATAATGTTCTCTTCATGGGTGGAAAACTTAATCTTCAAGTTCAAGCCTAGTTTCTTCATACAGTTCGGGATGAGATGACTTGGAATACCGGGAATATTTCAGATGTAGAAAATCACCCAATTCATCCAGAGCATTCAAAACCTGTAAGACCATTATACTGTGTCAATTCTCTTGGAAAAGAAATTAAACTCTAGCAACCTCTATGTTAACAGCAGAACAAGAATATCTTAGGCACATCAGTTAAAGAAAGTTTAAAGGGCAAATGGGCAAATTTTGCTTTCATTCTTCTGTAGTGAACGTCAATGCAGTCGTAGAGGTACAATAGCATCTACAAGAACAGAATGTATTCCTTTAGTAGGTTATGGTTTGTTAGTAAGTACATTAATTGATCACAGATTAAAAATAATTCCCTTTTTCTAAAAGAACAGGGAGATAATAATCCAGATAAAAAAATATCTTTGCCTGTGCGAAAGGGATGTGTAAGGCAATACTTCAATATTTCCCTATCGGTCCCAAAGACTGGAGTTGCCACTGCACTTTCTTAGATGGGATTCAGCCCCTAGTGCTGATTCAGAGTCATCATAGTCTGAATAGTTTAAGATATTTTTAGTGCGTTCCATTATCTTCTTGTATTAATATCACAGACATAATTAATAATGCATTAATATTGTAATACAATTTGCTGAGCTGTGTCCTCAGCTCTCAGTAGATTCAAAAAGTAGCCAGGGAACTCTATACCATAGAGAAGCAGCTCAGTGTTTTGCAGCATCTAATCCACATTCAGGAGCGGCATCAAAGAAGAAAGCAACAATTTTGATTTTGAGCCTGTTTCTGTTAAGCCACTAAAATGAGCTCAAGAACAGAAAGGAGTAATTTAGTAATGGTTTATGCAGAGAGATAGCTTCAAGGTCATTAAGGAAGTTATTCTTGGGAGCTTGCCCTTTCATGGATCTTTTCTCCTTTCAGTTCCAGGCTGAGATTCAAAACAAATTTTGCCAAAGGGAAAGGTTTTCATTGTGCTTGTTACCTGTTGTTACCCTGGCTTTAGGCATATTCACAAGTGTTTGTCCTAAAAACTTTCCATCTGCAAGTAATTAAACTCAGGGCATTTCCATTCCCCCATACTATAAGGACATTTAAAGAATGCCACAAGTGTTACGGCAATGATTCCACTTTCAAAAGCAAAAATACAGCATGTCCAACAATACGCCTGGGGAGTGTTTCAGCCCCTCACTAGTACTGGGAAGGAGCAATGTGCAGGTAGCAGAAAGTGAACACGCGATGGTGCCCCAAAAATGTAATGGGATGACATTTCGGGCGGAGGGAGAGGAAGAAAATCAAAGCAGCTACTCCAAGGCATCAATCTTCAGACCAATTTCATTGCCTATGCCTAGTTAACGTAAGCCAAGGTGTGCACTGTCAAACAGCAAAAGCTGAAATGATCAGCACAGGTAGGTAGCTATGCCCTGTCCTGGGTGATTTTATCTTTATGGAATTATACCTTGTTAATAACGACTGCACCTTTAAGAGCAGAAGGCATTTTACACTGCACACATGCAAGGCAGATTTTTCGAGGTTGTTTGAGAGGGGTCTACACTGGTATGGGAGCTGGTCGGTCAGCCTCAAGCTCCACATGAATCTCAGGATGCAAATGGAGAGCCGGGGCCTCTCCGCAGGCACAGGTTCTTGTCTGCGAGAAGGAGTGGCGTCTTTAACTTAAATGCTTCCTATGTTCACAGGCTTTTATCTTTGACCATCATACGTGTGTAAAGAGAGGAAAAAGAAAGCCTGAAATTTTCTGTTAGGCCTCTATGTTTCATGCCTCCAAGTTGGCTTATTCTGAGACTGAAAGAACATAAAACAAGTCAGGCCAAAAACACCTTCGGCAAGAAAGGGAGATGGAAAATTTAGAAGAGTTTATTTCAAACACATTTGCGACTGCGTTGGAATGGAGGTTTACGATGGAAGCCTCAACATACTCTCAACAGTATTTCTGATATCAGAGAAAGATACAGAACTGAGACAGGCCAGACAGCACCAATTAAACTTCATTAGGTTCAAGCAATTCCAAATACTGTTTGCGATTTCCACCTGTACCCCCAAGGCTGTCCCATATACTTTTGCAATGCAAGAAACATGTGAAAATATGGTATGAAAATATGGGTATGGAAAACTTGATTTTCAATTATTTCCATATTGTTTCAGGTTTCCTACTCTGATAGTTTTGACCTAGCATTTAACTTTCGTCTTGCTGTGCTCTTCATGTAGGTCTTTGTTAGTTATGGCAGATTTGGTCAGTATTAGAAATAGAAGAACATAACAAGTTAACTGTCCCATAATTTATTAAAAAAAATAAATATATATATGAAGCTAAAATGCCTTTAAAGATCAAGCGACAAGGCCAGAAAAACAAGTCCAAAAAATGAATTATTGAGATTCAAAGTAACAGACACACAGCTTCTCCCAACCTCCTTTGCATCTGAAGTTAATTTCAGGAGGACATCTGCGGTGCTTACCGTGTCTAACATCTCCCGTGTATGTGCAGCTGACACACAAAACCGAGCCCTGGATTCTGTGATAGGAGTAGCTGGAAACCCAACCACAACCACCCCGATATTTTTTTCTAACATGCGTCTTGCAAAAGCCCTAAGGAGAGAAGAAGAAAAACAAGAGTCAATTATCTCCAATGGAATGACCACAGAGAGAAAACATTCAAGTATAATAAAACAATGGGTAAAATCCTGTCTTCAGTTGAAGTGGATGGTGATATTCCCATTGAATTCAATAAAACCCAGAATTTTACCAGTAGAACTGCGATTCTTTGCTGCTAACCGCCCATAAAGCCAAGTGGGCGTCAGATGCTAGACGTGTGATGGCAGAGAGAGCGCTGAAGAATAGACATGACTCAGTTATGTCAACGAAAGGCTCTGAGTGCAAATCAAAATGTGTGGGCATTCACAGTCCCTGTGCATGGAAGAAGCTGGGCTTCCGGAAGGGGTGAGAGCTGGGCTACTGCACATCAACAGGAATAAAACAATCTGTGTGATGGTTTCTTTGCCCTCACATTTACTCTGCCATTTAAGGAACCTCTTGTGTGGTATGCACTAGACCTAGAGCACATAGCCACTCTAAGCTACTGGCAAATATCCCTACAGCTCAAGCCTTACATTATGCTACTACTGACATCTGGTCTGTGTTTCCCAGTCAGTGCAGAAGTGCTGGCTGATAGGTATGGAATGGCAAAACATGCAAAGACCGTTCAGAGATCAGATGGGGAAAAAGACGATCCATCCAAAAAAATTCATACATCAAAGGCAATGTGTCTCTTAATGATTACAAATTAAAAAAAAATTAAAACCCAATTTCAAAACACTATCAAAAGTATTAATCCAGAGCAAGCTGAAAAAGCATAAAAGAAATTTTGAAAATCCTGAATACTGGAATAGCTCAAAATTAAGTCTAGGGCCAAACTTAAAATAGAACACAACTAAACGATGAATTCACCTAACAGTGTAAGCTTCCCTTGCGACGCATCTACCACACATAACTCTGTTTTTCATAGTGTATACCAAATAACGTATGAACTTGGATAGCGTTTGTTTTGCCAGCAGGTTTTTCTCAGTACTTACCCTATCTTACCAGGCATATACAGGAGCAAGGGGACAACGGGAGAATCATCATTGCCATAAATGATGAAGCCCATTTCATGCAGTCTTCGTCTGAAGTATCTTGTGTTCTTCCCCAGCTGGCGTACTCTTTGGAGCCCTGAAATGAGTCAGTCAGGAGAACAGTCAGTGCAAAGAACATAAATGGAGTCTAGTAACAGGCAACAGTGCTGTGGGTAACAGTACAAAAAGGTTTGTCTGAAATGTCTGTGTTGCTGTTTGGTTCAGAAGAAAAAACATGGAATGAGGTAAACGTACCTATGTTGATTGTTATGGCATTGTAGGACAGACGACAGATATTCCTGTACTTGTGAGGTAGATTCCCACCGGCAGAAGCACTATGTCTTCTGGGGATACATAGGTGAACAATTCCTTTTCCTGTATTGTGTTGAATAAAGCCTACTGAATGACCTACACCTAGAAAGTAGTTACATGTCTCTGTGGATACAAGACACGTAAGTAGCATATGTTCTTCCTCAACATAATTCACTATAAAGGGAAACAACTATTGTCTACAGATGCTACAGATGTTGGTATCTGCGTATCTTTTCTCATTAACAAAATTCCACAGGGGTCCTCTCGTATTCTTATATCTTAGCTAGTTCTGTGCATACATGTTTCATGGTGGGGTTTTTTTGCCTTTTTTTTTGTTTGTTTGTTTAAATTTTTATACTGTGACTGTGATAAAGTTTAAAGTAGAAATTACTGCATTTTGGGTCAGCTCAAACTGATGCTTTTGTTGCAATTTTTTAGACAGAGGAAAAGCACGTGATAAACTGTGTTATTATACAAGGTCTGATCTTCTACAGTTTCTTACCAACATTTAGCAAATCTCCAGTTACTCTAATATGCACCCAGATACACAATCCCTTGCTGAGTTCTGCTTAGTTTCTCTGTCCTCTTATCTTGCTATTATTACCTCAATATCTTCGTCTGACAGCAGAGTTTAGTCATTCAAGACTTTCAGGCACAAGTTTTGTTCCCTGCATTGTCCCTGGCCTCATTCAGTCATGAATCCACTGATGTGTCCCCCAGCAAAACTGACAGGAGAGTTGAAAACAATTATTTTTAATGAAGAAAAAAAAAAAAAAGCAGAGAAAAAATGTGCTTGAAAAGTCACTCAGCCTTTTGTTTTGCAGAGTCACTAAGAAGGTGATTTCTGACAAGTGCAGTTACTTCCTCATCCACTGCATACAAAAGGGAAGAGCCACACTCATCATGACTGTAGGTAGGAGATGCAGTATGTCTTTTCCCTGCTCTACCCGCATTATATTTCGTCAGTGCGCTGATATATATGCTGCTCTTCCAACGCTGCAAGGTGCTGACAGGGATGCTGCTGCCTACCCCGTACCCGCAAGCTGCTCTTTCTCACCGTCTCCTCAGTACCAGTCCTAGGTTCACACAGCCACACAATGAATCAAGCCGGGTCCGTCACCTGCCTGACCTCGCCAGAAAGAAAACTGCCAAACCAGCGTCAAACAGATCGATTCTCTCAACTTAATCGCTGTGCAGCTGCTTGTGCCTGCCCAGCAGAGGCAGTGGGAACACCTGGGAAGAGTGGGATAAAGCAGGACACAGCTCAGCTACACACGCATCTTTCCTTTTCCTGCCATCCATCAGCCCATGCTCTCAATATCACAATATGTCCCCAGGCATGAACACTGGAGCTCCCAGTACAACTCATTTCCTCTCGTCCCCTTTGCTTTTAAGGTGCCTTTGCACAAACGTATTACGTTTTCACTCTCCATTTACTTTTTCATTTTACTTTACTTTATGTTCGCTTCATTCTTCATTTACTACGCTCTGCTGTCACACTTCTCTGACTGGACGCCTGTTTCCTAATTTCCCATCTTCCTCCTTGTAACCACAGTGGTCAGCTAGACATTTGTAGCTGCTACATACCACCTTCAGCAGGTTTGTTCTCAGACCACATTCTGCCTCACCAACTGCTGTGGCTTTTCTTCCTATTCCCTCTTGGCTAGGGTGGGGATCACCACACCTACAGAAACCTCTTTTCCGTTAATAATTTCCAAGGTTTGAACAAGATCTACTGCTTCATCTGTTCTGTATCTTCCCGAGTCAAGGTTCTGTCAATGTTCTGGCTGGGAAGTTTATAGGGAAACTGGGACTTGCTTCACAGCAATCAGTGTTTTGCTGAACAAATTAAAAGATCTCATAAAAACAGTGCATTGTAACTTTATGCACAAAACTGCCCACACAGACAACCTGTTAGTTACAGTTTCAGTCATTCAGTTTAAAGCATCCAGTGGAAGAGATCTGCTGGGTTAGAAAAGGCCACAAATAGTTTAACCATCTCTCTAATGCTGCTAAAACAAAAACAGCTGTGCCAGAGCAAGGAAAACAAATGAAACACAAAAGCGTCCTACTACAAAGCTTTCCAGTCACTAATAAAAACAATAGTCTGTGGTATTTCCAAAAATATTTTTGGTGTAGTAGATCTCAAAGAACCAGGAGGAAATACTGAGAAGGAGGAGGAGGAGAAGTGGGGGCAGGGGAGATGGCAAGGAAAGGGAGTTGGAGAAGAACCGCAGAATAATGTGTCTGAAAGTCTAAAGAGGGAAAGTTTTCCCTTCTTAGAATTCGTAAAGATGTTATTAGCACCTCCCAAATGCCCAAATTACAAAGAGGAGGGTGGGGGCGTAATCTGAACTGGGGGCTCAAAACCACTGCTGCTTATTGCTATCTTAGCAGCCCCTGAGCTAGTTTCCAAACTCTCAGTCTACAGCATTTGAAACTACTAGATTTTCAATTAGGGAAAGTTTTCATAAATGCAGATGTACTTGGCGAGTGCAGTTTAGGACTTGGTGCCTTGTCCTTTCTATTCAGCTGTTTACCACGAAGCTGGAAACAAAGTGTCAGCCATGCAAGATTCCAGGCTGTTCGGTATTTATCAAACCATATGTCCACGGCCCAGAGTTGATTGGTTTGCCTCTGCTTATTTTAGGTACTGGAAATACAGACTCCAACACCTCTTTCTTTTCCAATCTTCTCTTGCTAATATCTATATCCTCAACCAGTTTGTGATGGGACAGATTCCCTTTCAAGACTCCCTATGGAACTCATTTCAAGCCAGCCAGGGCTGATGCAAAAGGGCCACTTTAATGTCTTAGCAACATCCCAGAATAGTAATGTCATTTGCAGGGATGCACTAAAAGGCCAAATAAAAGATCAGAGCACTCACATATATCTGGAGGGAAAAAAAGCACATTAGGAGAGGATTGCTACACACACTGTATTTGTGGGTGGGTGGCTGGGAGGAACCAATTTCTTTACCAAGTGTCAACACTTTCCTCCCTCATGTTAAGTTTTGTGGTCAAAGACCACATACGCACATCGTATACACAGCCATCTTATATGCTGTCACGATAAGAGCAATAAAAACCTTGAAGTTTATAAAACTGTATTTCAGTGCTCTTTTTTGTTGCTTTATGGGACCTTACAATGTCAGATAAGGAGGCAGATCTGGGCAAAATGTTTATTTTTGTCTCATTGGCCCAATTTTTCCCCCATACTGCAGATTAGATCAGCCTAAGAGTGATGAATTCAGTTAAGAATCAGATCTTCGTCCAAATTCCCTGTGGTATATTTAACCAAAGACACCGCATTTATAAACTATTTTCTTTGATTCGTGAAGCTGTGATCTTGCATCCTTTATTATTTATTGAGTGAAAATCTACAGTCAGACCCTTCAGCTAAAATAACATAGCTGCATCTGAGTGTAAGAATTTACCTGTATGACAATAATTAGAGGATCAGGTCCATGGACAGTACATATATTTGTCCAAAAACTCTTAGTTTGCAAAATTCTCGAGGATTTAAAATCTATGCAAATAGCTTACAGCACAGCACGTGGAATATCCATGTTTTATAATTCATGAAACATGTGAACCACAACACAGCATATGTTTGGGGAAAACAGCCTGGACAGGAAAAACTGACCCTTAGATAATTAAAATTAAGGCCACTGATGTTCCAGGGTTTTCAGCTAAGGTTGAACATGACCTTTTTAAGAGCTCTACATCTTTTTGTTAGCTGAATTAAGAATGGACAGAAAGAGAGAAAACAACGATTAAGGATTCTTAAATTTCACAAGTCCTCTTCATGCCACTTGGAACATACAGAGATACACAGCCAGTTTACTGAGATTTTGTTGAAATACAGGATTAATTACCTGGACGGTACAACAAACACAGATTTCCTGCATCTGAAATCCACCTACTGCTGGCAAATTCAGAGTTTACATTTGTTGCACTGCTTTAAAAATATTTGGTTTACTGCAAAGTTCTGATTAGTTGGCAATTCTGGGAAAAATGCTGATTGTATTTTTATTTCACATGCATTACTGCATATTGCCAGTTTTAGCTCATTATTTCTACAGGCATATAGAATGCTTTATAGCTCAAAATTACTATGGTTTAGTTTAAGGGAAAATACAAAGAGAAGGCAAGAGAGAGAGAAATGATAAAAGATACTGGCTTTCTCATAACTTCTTTGGAACAAAAAGCTTTTTGAGAGAGCCACTTGGAGTAACAGACTTGATAGATGCTTTTGCCATATGCCAGGCTATGGCTTCAGACCTGCTTTCAGAGAAGGGCTGCTCTGGAGTTTGACAGCAGGAGGGCATCCTGACTACACATCTGAGGGCCTGATCTCAGGCAGGTGTTACCTGGCACAGCTCCATGCACTTCAATAGAGCTTCGCTATTTATGCCAACTGGGGACCTTATCCTGGCAGTGCAAGAGGCAGTAAAACCATCAGCTCTGAAACAAAAGGTTGTTTTCCTCTTCCAGAGATGTCTGCTTTTCACTCCTGCAAGATTTTAATAGACAGAGAAGCTGGCTGCGTTCAATTCCTGCACAAGCTTTCTACCTTTGAACTCTTCCTGTAGGCTTCTACCCTTGGAAATTCTGACTCAGTATGCTGAAAAGAGGAATAAGCAACCTGTAGCCTTTCATATCAAGATCTCAGGTGTGTTTTAACTGAAGGAGAGCTGTTTTTCCTGAACCCATTCCAGGAAAGATAATCCAAATGCTGCACTTTTTTCTTTGGCATGCAGTGGACTCTTCAAGACACAAATGCACCTGCTTTAATCTTCTCCAGCTGTTGTTTCATAGGGTCTTTCCAAATAATTAGTTACACCATCAAACTTTAACATACTGCTGTCAGTGTGTCTCTTCAATCTGTGTTCTTTGGATAGAAAAGTCTACTCCCTGCCCTTGTCTACTAACAACTAGATAGTAAAAAGCAAACTTTCATAGGCTGAAAAAAAAATTTGGAAAACAATAGCTCTTCCCCACTAAACTGTTGCAGATGGACAGATTTTATTTTTTTTTTCTCTAGTTCCATTATAAGAGTAACACACATGTACCTCCATGTGCATTAAATCACAAATAGAAAGCTGTAAAACTGGGGTGCCTAAAGAAAATATGTTCTCAGATAAAAAGCCTTTATAAAAAAATAACTTTGCTATGAACTGGGGGAGAAGTGAAGACATTTTCTTCTACAGTCTAATGCCAACTCGAAACCTAGTAATTTCAGCTTAATTCAGCTGCTAAATAAGCCCTTAAGGACTATTTAGTCAGTCCAATTTTAGCTGTGCACTGCTGCAAAACACTTTCCAGAGCAGATTAAGGGGAGAAAAAGTGGCAATTGCAGCTGAAACAGAAAGGAGAGAAATTCTGTCATTTTAACCTTATTTCTGGAGTGAGTCAGCTGTGCCTACCCAGCACCTTATCTATATTCAAATATATAATGTAAGCAGTCAGTGTCCTGCACAAAAGCGGGGTCGGAGCAACCACCCTTGGCTGAGCCTTATTTACTCCCACCACAGGTGATTAATCACAAAGGCTGTCAGTCTCCCCTGCTGAAAGCCAGCCAGTGCACAACGTGCTCCATCTGTATCACATTAGGTGTTTCTGAAATGCCAATGACCGAAATGCCGCTAGAAAAGGCACTTCTCTCTCTGTGCTCCTCAGGCTGGTAACAGTGCCGGATTTCTTGGGCAGCAGTAGGCAGCATCTGAATGGAGGAGGGATCCTCGTGCTCTGTCCCAGCAGCAAAGACCCTTTCAAGGGTGACTGTCTCATGGAGCTGTATGTTGCTGTACCTGGAGCAACACGTAGCTTGCTTCGCTGGAGTACAGGCTCCGAGTCACACCCTTCCTCTGCCTACAGTTCGTACTTTCTTTGTGAATACAGAGGACACGTATCCATGGGTAGGGTCTGCTAGAGGACTACAGCACAGGTTTAACTTTGAATATGGAAAAAGTGACCGTATCAGGTAGAATTTTACCAATCCTCAGAGCTCTGGCAAATCACTGCAAACACTATTACTCCGAAGCCCCTGCTTGTTCCGTTCAACTGACCCTCCATGGATACATCTGGCTCCCTTCAGGAGGTGGACTGCGTGGCAGGTGGCTACACTGGAACAGGGTGTCTCATTTTGAGTAAAGGTGGCAGAATTTAGCTCTGTTTCACCATCCACTGCTGGGAGGACATCTGTGATGTTCAGCTTATATAATAATTGTGACCAGATTATTGTCATTAGCATCTTCACTGTCATAGTGACAGGGAGCTCTAGTCATGGATCCAGTGCTGGGCAAACAGGGAATAAATTCGCTTAAGCACTTTAAATGTAAGCTCGTACTTATTGGGAACATTAACTTACTTAATTTTAAGTCAGGGTTCAAGCATTCTGCTTGATGAGGACCCGAGAGAAGCAATCACCTCAGGGTGAAGCAGCAAAATGAGAATTTGAGAAGGAACAGTAAAAAGCCGTAATTTAGTATGACGGATTCTGTAAGCTGTTTTGAGCAGGTTCAAGGGGTCCGTCACTATGTAGCTTACAGTATTAAAGCTATAGTTTTATGACCAGTTCAGTCTGGCACAGGTTTATTTTGCTGCGAAAGGGATTGTTCCTCCAGCTGCTCAAGGCCTGGCACCAGGATTCATGTAGCCACGTGGTACGTTGGCTCAGGGAACCAGTTGGCTGTAGGCTAACTATTTCTGGGAGGGTCGGCTAATTTTCAGCTAGATCAGTTCTCTGATTCAGTTCATTGCATGGCTGCACAAACGCTAATGCTGGCATGAGGAAAAGGGGCACGAATAAAGGGATAGGCAGGGGTTGAAAGGCAAAAAGGAGGGCAAGACTGCCCTTCTTGACACCGGTGCTGGTTTATGCCAGGTTGTAGTGATGTGAAACTAAGCTTTTTGGATTTACAGAGGACCCTGACAGGCAAAGCTAATGTTTTGAAAAGATTGCTGAGTACAGATAGCAGTGGAAAATGTTGGAAACTGAACATTTGAAGGAGCTGGTCCTCCAGTTATACAAAGATCTAAGGCAGATGGAAATGTTTTAAAAAGGAACCTTTTAAAAACAGATCTTTTTAATGCCAAGCCAAAACAGAAAGCAGCATTCTGCAGCTTCTTGCAATCTGAATGAGCTCAAATGCAAGAACTCAAAGTCTGCTAAAACAAAAATGAAAACTAGTAGTTGCAAAGAGATAAGCCGATCAGCTCAAATGGCAAATTAAATTAACATTGTAAAGAAACACTTTCTATCTAAACTACCTCAAAAATTACCTTCTAACATAACAAGGACAGTAGATTGCTGAGGATAGGGTTTTAAATTTTTCAGCGTCCCATAAAAACATACGAAAAATGCCTATTGCTGCTGGTGAATTATTGTTTGCCATGCATTAAACTGAAAAATTATGTCTTTGCAAATGCTGTGATTTGCTTTTCACACCATTATAATATATTATTAGTCATCAAGAAAATTGCTTTAGATTTTCCAGCAGTCTTAATTCTGTCTGTCTAGTGGTTCTGTTTTTTACCTATGAAATTTAAGTGTAAAAATATGCTTTTGGTATTCTCAGGCAGAAAGGGGAAAAAAGAAAAGGTCCGAGGTCACAGCTGGAGGGGCTGTGTTGCATGCAAATAAGCGTACTTGAAAATTTGCACAGGGTCCAAACACTCGGAGTCAACTGCAGCCTCATCATGGGGATAAAACCACTAAGGCAGCTGCTGAGTTTCCTGAGGTATCTCCAGGGGTGTAGTGAGAAGCCACGAGAAGAACATATAAAGAATATCTATATTATGAATTATAAAGGGTAAATTCCATGGGAACTTCTGCTTCCCATATCTCCTAATAAATGAGGAGAGACACATCTGAGATGAAAAGGCCACAAAGGCTTTAAAGGGATAAAATTATTCTTATTTTATAGACTATATGATCTGAACTGTGGAACTTGCTGCCTTATGACATTACTAAAAGACATACAGCTGCCAGAAGTTCATGCTTTTCAACACCTCACTTATAGGAACTATGATAGTATCTATGACATTATGTTACCAAGAATAAATGTGTCTTATTCTACTAGCTGTTGATTTTCAGACTGTCCTGTACTGAAAAACGCTAGGACTTGTACTCTAATAAAAATATGATTTTACATGAAAATGGAAATATATTTGTGATTTTTGTGGTCATTCTCTGACCCTTCTGACACAAGCCACTCAAGAAACAAAGGACTTGGTCAGAGTGACCCCAGCCTACCCAGGCAAGAACAACTACGCCTATCAGTTTTGAGGGAACTACTATTTTCTCCTAATTCAACATTTCTTGTGTGCCATGTTCTCGAGTCACAGCAGAAAACATGGCAACAAGGAAACTGTAATAGCTGGCTATGGGCTCTGCAGTATCTTCCCAGTCACATTGTCATGACATTAATGTCTCAGCTATTACAAATGTTGATATAGGACATCCCTACATCTTTATAGATGGTTTCTCTGAGAGGTACCATGTCTTCTCTGTATCTTTACACCTATGCCAGTGCAAGGCTTTTAGAATGAGAACTTCCCCATCCAAATTGGAGTTTCCTGCTGCAAAGGAAGGTGAACACACATCTTGCTAGCATACTTCCACAGCAGTTTGCTGCCCAGAGAAGAATAAGGGGTGTCTGAGGTACCAGCATTGGTTTGGAGGGTTGTGTGTTTGCTATACTTGCAGAGACATTTGTCCTTCTTCCTCTCCTTCCCCAGACCAGGCCCTTTTTGTTCACTCTAGCCTGTTTTCTCTGCATCTCATTTTGGTCCTAGTCTCCATCCTTATCACTCACTTGTTACCTGTTCCCTGTTGTGTCTCCTTTGCTTGTCAGAATCTCTTCTCCCTTTAATCTTCCTGACTCACCTCCCTAAGTGCCTGGCAGTGAAGGGTGGACATAGGTGCTCAGGGCCTCAGTCCTCTGCCCAGGCACCAGGTGGGGGATGCTCTGTTCAGGCCCCCCCAACTGAGCTGGAAGATGCTCCTTCACCCAGTGGATCTTGAGTTTTGTCAATGTTCATTTCAAGCAGAGATTTTTGAGAGACTTGTATCTTCACAAGACTCAGATGGTATTTCACAGACATGGCAAAAGTTATAAACTTGGCTATCACAATCCAGATCTTCATCCCAAAGCCTGGAGAAACTGAAGAACTTCAGGAGAAAAAGGGGTTTTGAAAAGTCGTGTCCCCCCTCTTTATTCTTCTAGGTTATCAACCCCCATATGTATAACTAGCCTTCTTCTGAGAAAGGACTGAACCTTTCTTGTGGATGCAAAAAAAAAAAAAAAAAATGAAGCCTGAAACAAAGAGCTGCTATGGATAATTTCCAGCTAAACAGTTCAGGTTTCATAGAATTATTTTTAAAGTGCTAACCTCTTCCTTCCTCATAATTAAGTTGTACCCCTGTGCCCATGTACATCTAGTCATGTCCTGCAATATAATGATCCTGTCCTGGAAACACACAGCTGATTCCTTTTCCAAACAACCGTATTCTTACTAATTGAAAAGAAAAAAATATGGGACATCAATCATTTGGATGCACACCAGAAAAAAATGCAAGTATTGCTGAATTTTTGGCCTCTGCCATTACCCACTATATAAATCCACCTATGCTACTCTTTTCTTTATCAGCTGCTTAACAGATTAGTGGAGAATAACTAATAAGAAATTGAAAGGAATGTAAAGGCATGATATCTGGGAAAATATAAAAGAAAACTGTGTGAAGTGTTAAAAAATATAGAATAAAGAGGTTTCGGAGCAGCAATTTAAATGACCAGATCAGTCTTCCTTCTCTTCATTTTCTATTCATCTACCTAGGAGACAGTCATGAAGTTCAGATGTAGGAACAAGCTGGGTTAACACATTTGTCATTCCATTATTTTATACACTTTTCAAGAAGCACCCTCTAGTTAACATGGAACTTTTTAGCAAACTCTAATTTCATTCTTTTCCAAAACATTCCCAGTATTTTTTACAAGGGTCCCTTCCCCTACAGAAATGCCCTCTGGAGAACAAGCTGTTGGTGGACATGTCCTGATAAATGATTTCCCAAAATCATCCTGCAGGAAGGGGATACCGTTTGAAATAAATTGCAAAATAAACTCCTTTTATCGATTCAACAGGCTTCCAGAGACCAAAGGGCCCATACCACCCTGTGGCAACTCTGGTTTCGCTTGAAACTGCACTGCCAGGTCCCTCTGCTACACAGCTCATGCTCTCACAAGGATGGCTTACACGCAGGAGTCACCATTTTCTATGACAGCAAACCAAAAGAACTCAGCCAAGGCCATTGTTGTCCTTGGAAACAAAAATATCTAAGAAGAGACAGTGCTTTCTCCCTTCTGTTCTCCCTTCCTTCCTAAGCCACCACCTTCCTCTCTCTGATGCCAAAGCAGCATTGTAATGTGGTCCAGCACAACATTTTTTCCTGTGTTTTGGGCTGTGTGTTTTTTTGATTTTTTTTTTTTTTTTGTAGTCACAAGACAGCCTAATGAAGGGAGGCCCACATGAAAGAAAAACCAATAGACTAAAATAATGAGTCTGGCTCAGAAGGACAAGAAATGTTTTTACACATCATAGCCGGGTTGCTAGTCTTTTTGCAATACTCTGAGTTGTGATATATGATTTATTCATTTGTTTTTCTATTCATTTCCATTTCATATTACATGGAAAATTTAAAAAGAGTGACAGAACACTAATTTAATTAATAAAGGATCAGCAGAAGACTTATTTTGTGCGGAAATACAAACACTGTGCCATTAAACAACACTGCTTCTGGAAGAGGAACTGCTGCAAACTCTTAGCCCTCAGACAGACACGCACATCTTAAAAGACTCCGTCTTGAACCAAGGTCTCCTATTAGCCTGCTCTGAACTGCCTGCAGAATCACGCTAGCCGAAGATCATTTTTAAGAGGCTTTGAAGGTTTGGAAATGCTTGGCGTGTCAGGCAGCATCTTGAGCGCCCGAGGAACGATGGGCTTGGGGAGGCTCAGTGTCAGGCCGCCCTCTGACGGCAAGCCTGCTCGATGGCTAACGCGGGGAGCAGCAGCAGCACGGTCCCCAAGGTACAAGAAACACGTCAGAGCTGGTCTCTTGTATTGAACAGGACGTAGGCATCAGCGTACGCAACCCTGACCTTTCAAATCTCAAGTTGGAAACAGTTGTTACGCTCCGACTTCTCTGCCAAAATGACAAAAGCATCGTTTCCTCATTGTCTACATGCTGCTCTGGAGTTGTGCTGCACTTTGGTACCGTGCTCAGCAGAATTTGGCACTGGGACTGGATTCTCTAGCCCTCCTTTTGTACACTGTGGTCTGAATAAATTCTGGCCTCATCGAAGGGCTGTGATAAACATCTTAATAGACTCGTGTCTAGCACGGTTTGAAACTGCCTTCTAGGGAACTGCAACAGAACAGTGCACAGCAGTACCTTACCTGCTCTCCTACACGCTTTTTCTTTTCCATTCCCACCCTACCCCTGTCATATCTATCAGGAAGGACTAATACAGGTCCTACACAAGGTAAGAGAAAATAGCACAGCACAGTGCTGCTGGACCGGTATACAAGAGATCACAATTCACAGCAGAATCTCTATCTTCAACTGCATGTTACATTCTATCATGATTCTCAGGGATTCCTGACAAAAAGTGTACAAATTCAAAACCCACCAGCTTTTCTCTGAGTTGGGGTTTAAGTCCTAAACCACTGAATACATATCAGTATCACTTTGAAACGGTAGCAGGCAGATATGTCACACAACTGTTTTGTCGCTTGCTGCACAGAAAGCATGTTACACAGAGGATTGGATGACATCTGCAACTTTAGGGGAAGAATATGAACAAACCTAACTTTTCATAAAGGCACCAAGTAGTCATTTCTTTTGGGACAAAATGTACTTCAAAACTAGCTTCAAGACACTATAATTAATGCCTGAGTGAGGTAGGAATTATTATAATAATATTCTTATACTATTATTTAACATACAATACCTGATTTGATATTCTGCACCATGATTACTTGCCATTTTGCAGGTTCACACTTACAAAGAAGCTAAACTGACAGCATCTAGCCCATAAATGAGGGCGTGTCCTTATGAACCTCTCCTGGGAAGCCAGACAATCTACTCCAAGGGCAATTCATGTAATTCTATTTGTTGCCGCAAAGCACAGTGGACTGGCAACTGTAGAGCCAGAATTTCAGAATATTTCCATCCCTGCTGCATGTGGATAAGTGTGCAAAAGGAAACAGAGTTGATAGCGCTTAGGAGTATGATGATTTGGATAATAATTGTACAGTAAGATTTATTTCCTTTGCATTGCATTACCATAATGCTTTGCTGCTGGGTGACATTCTGCGTGCACCTGTACACAGTAGATGCTCTGGTAATAATTGAAATAAATGAAGTTAAAGAAGATGGCTTACCTTGTGTTGTCCCATCTAGTCCCATGAGACATTTCATTGCCCTGATGATTTGCTCTGCTACAGGTGGACACATAGATGTGGCGTACACAGCACTGTGAGAATGAGTTCGTAAAAAGTCCACAAGGTCCTTACACAAGCAAAACAAAGCATGAATGAGCTTTGAGCTGGCCAAACAGCAGAGCTTCCTCTTAACTACTGCAGGAGTGAGAACATGCAAATGAAGAGGACTTTTCACCAGCTATTGGTTTGCTTTCTTGGCTGCTACTGTTAATACATGGCCTGAAGAAACATCAGGCAGGTGCAAACACTTTACTGTATAAGTGGGGCAATTACAGCTGAAACGAAAGTCTGGAATAGAATGATGTTTACTTCTTTGCTAAGACTTACTATAAAGGAGCCAAAAATAATTTAAAGACCAATGAACATCTGCACTTAAAATGCTGCTCTGTTCCTCTCTGGGAATGAAGCAAAGCCTATATGGCATTAGCATAGTTCCTCTGCCACAAGAACCCAGGAAAAGCAACCTTACTGGGATCTGTCTGTGGCTATTAGGATATATATGTCTCTCAAGTGAAACTTTCCATCAGTTTGGCAGGGACAGTCATGTTAGTTGCTTTAACATTCCCTTGTATAACTGAGAGCACAACCTGTGCTCCTAGAAAAAACATTGATGTACTGTAGGCTTGTCTAAAGCACCAGTAACTTTCCTGATTCCAAGGACACTTCAGGAATTCAGGGCTTGATTAAGACCATTATTCTTATGACAGTATATCCCCCCTAGAGCAAAATATCAGAGTAGCAGTTACCACACTGAAAGCTGAATGCATGTTAGTGAGAAAAGGATGAGGCCTGCTTGAAAACTGCCTTTGGTAAAAAATATCACCAGAAAAACCCCAAAGAGAGTAACACGAATTATGGCCAAGAAAGCTGTGTGAGTCTTTGTGGTAACACCAGTGCTAAGGATAAGGTTTTATCTAACCTTATACAGGTTATGCATTGCTATATCATAATCGTAATTGAGCTGAGAAAGCTTCTGTGCTCTAGCTGATGCAGAATAAATAGTTCCACAGTGACTTTTTGGCTGTAGAAATGAATGTAAGTGTGCTAAGTGTTTTGGGTGATCAGCTGTCACTAAGGCCTGGAAGCCTGAGGCAAAGCTTAGTGATACACACAAGCATGAAAAGAGTGACCCAGTTTCATTTAAGAAAACTTCCAAGGATCAGGTGATGAATTACTTTAGACCATTCCACAGGTCTAGGCTCCCTATAATTTCTAGCTACATTAACCACATTGTCCTACGTAAGAGTTAAACCTTCAGATACAAATTCAGGAAGCAAAGGAAACAAAGAAAATTGCTTCTTGATGTATTATAATAGCCTGGTTTAAGATCTCCAGGGGCAAACCCAAAAAAGACAGTAAGAAATACTTACTCTATACTTTCCTGTAGCCATTTTATTCTATTCAAGTGCTACCCTTATTAATGTTATCCTGACAACAAACATATGGGCTGTCCAAACAGGCTTCTTATTCATGCAGCAAACTACTTAAGAAATACATTCAGCAGGGTATGAAAAGGGTAAATAATCAGCAACCACTTGATATCTCTGTCAAGCAACAAAACCAGTGACATTTCACAATGGTGCTGATGATACTTTCTCTTCTTCTACAACCACAGTTAAAGCAAGCTCATCTCTACTTCTTGTTGACATCTGTTGTTGGCAAGAGGTTGTTTTGTTAATGTATGCAGAGCAACTGAGGACACAAATTTTACTATTGCCAAAGGCCCTCAGTAACCCTCTTCTCCATCCTCCTAAAACCACGCAACTATGACAATCCACAACTGTTTAGGAATTTTATTATCAGTGGGTGAAACTGGCTTTAATGTCTCAATATTGCTCCACATACTGTGTACAAATGTGAAACAAAATAACAAGCAATCTGCATGCAAATTAATGTAGTGAAGTATATTTAGCCAACCACAACGTGTCTAAACATTTCCAAGACAAACAACAACCATCAGGGTGGCACAGAAATACCCAACCCAAGCAAATTACATAATATGAACATGAGACAAAAATAAGAAAGTCTGACTGTTTGATGTGCACTTGGGATCCAGACACAAACGCTACTAACTTTAGAATAGTGTTCCTGCAAAGCAGTCTATGTGAAAAGATAATTAAATGGTAAATAATAAGAAGATATTCCCCCCCTTGATGCTAAAATGTTTGTGTTTTCAGTTTACCTTTTTGCCAGCTATGTATCCTCCAGCTGCGCCAAAGCTCTTTGTGAATGTTCCCATTAATACGTCAACATCGTCGGGACTCATACCGAAGTATTCCACAACTCCTCGGCCTGTTGCGCCCACCGCACCGATGCTGTGAGCTTCGTCCAAGTAGAGGTAGGCTTTGTATTTCTTCTTCAAGGAGACTATCTCTGGCAGGCGCACAATGGACCCTTCCATGCTGCAGATGGAGAGAATCATGGATGAACAAGGGATCCTGTACTCTCTAAGATACTGCCAGAAAATATAGGCATTAATTGCCTTATCTCATGAAAGATCTTCTGGAACCTCAATTCATATTTACAGTTCAAAGAAAAATTGCAACCATTTCCCATCTGCAGGCGAGTATAAAACACTCAAACAGTTTTAGAATCCAAACAATCAAAACCAGTTAAAAAGTCTTTGAACATTCGCAAATTTTCAACATGCCAGAAAAGAGAAGGAAAAGCATAAAGCACGGGGGAGATACGCACCGAAAGCAGCACATTATAACTAACTACAAAACAAATATTGGAATGAATTGTAAGGAACTGCCATAGTTCAGCCTGCTCCTTGTTTTCTCAGCTATTGTGACAATATTTGGGGGTAACCGCTCTAGAGCAAATCACCAGTGCAAGAGAGTTGGACCTAACTCAGGAGACAGGCCACATGAAACACACAGGTGGTGCCATAACTCTAAGCAACCTCAGTCTTCAGAGTGTATAGAATGAGGGATTAGAAAAGGGAGCTCAAATTCACTCTTGTCAATTGTTTCTCCCAATAAACACTTTTTAGCTACCTAGTGCTCCAAAGGAAAAAAGTTTCCATTCTTTTTTACTTTCTTACAGCCATGCAGGAAAAGGAAATATTCTGAACTTGCACTAAGGGTGTATTGAGATTGATAGAAATAAGAAAAGACGATAAATCTTTTGTATTGTTGGTAGTCACGTCAGTAATTTAGAAGGCACAGAGGAGGCATACAGCAAAATGAAAGCCCAGGGAGACAAATAAGAAATGCATTCTAATCCCATGAAGATGAAGCATCAGTAGTATTACTGTGAATACTATCATGCCTTGAAAACCTTTGTGAGATGACTACAGCTATGATTGGACAGGCTCTGATGCTCTCAGTATTCATTTCATAATGAGGTAAACATATTCTGTTCCACTACCTTCAAATGCAAAACACTGTGCTGTGTACCAGTGCTCCGTGGCTAAGGCCAGCAGCTAAGGTGTATCCGACTGCGAATGCTACAGGAGTCTCAGGTAAGCAGAAATGCAGAGTTTGTTCCCAAATAGCATGTACAAAAGAGAAGTGCAATCAACACAACTTCTTGGCAATTTTTAGATCTTGGACCAGTGGCTTTCACACATTGTTTTATTGCTACTCTAGCTGCACTATGCAGCGGATAGGATAAAAGGGGCAGGGTGTGCTTTTAGCACTTGGGAAATTTCTGATGATTTTAGTCCTTCTTCAACCTTTGGTCTCCTGAGTGAGCTTGGAAACAGCCTCATCTCCAGTTTTGAAGGAGATCTGCCCATAGGCAAGTCTCCATTAGTTTGAAAGAACAGCATGGGGGAGCAGCCACGGACAAGGTTTGCCTGTGCTGATCATGCTGGGAGGTTCAGAGAGCCTGGCTTGTGTGGCAGGAGGCATATTTTTGGCTGTCAGGTGACTGCTGCCACATCTTGCCCTTCTGTCTTTCCCAACCATAGAAGAGGCACCACGGTCTCTTGAGGCAAAGAATGGTGGGCTTATACTGCAAACTCCTGAAGACTGGGCTTTCTCACTTTTCCCAAATGACATTTGGCAGCTGAGGGAGAAGCAACTTGAACCACCACAGCTATTTTCCTAATGAATACAAAGGCAGAGCCTGCAGTACTCACATAGCCCAGAGTCAAAGCATTAGTCAGCTAAAAATTATCCCGAGCCACTGGGTGGGTGTGCTTGGGCATGCAGCATCATACGTGCTGGGAACGGCAGCTTTCTGCTGCGCCTGGTCAGCCTGCAGGTCGGCTACACGGTCAGAGAGTGAGAGGGGTGCCAAGGAGCACCTCTGCAGAGGGAAGCGAGTAGGCATGCCACCCTCCACCTTTCAACGCTGCCTGGGCAGACCAGCTAGGCACAGAAGGGCAAAAATAGCTTTTCCGCATTTACATGGACATCGTGAGGCTTAGTGGCTCATGGAGATTCAGATGGGAGAGAGAGCATTTATCTTCAAAAAGATTAGAGTAAAAATGGTAAGATAAAAATACAGAGCTTGATTAGCTGCGTGTTTGTGGAATGGAAGCAAAGTTGCTGAGTGCATAAAGCTGGTATGTGGCTGTTGCAAGATTTAACAACTGAAAGGATTTAATGAAGACTTTTCTTACGCGTATGAGTAGGAGATTTCTCTTTGAACTCTAAGCTGTTCAGCAAAACAAGGCACTTGTATTGTTTCAGGGTTGATTTACCGCTCTTGAAAGATGCTGGCTGACATAAATGTTACAATAGTTGACCGAGATCCTAACATGGCCTTGAAGAATCCAGAGAATAGAGAAAGCGCTGCTGGTTTCATGTACGTTTTCCGTGCTGCCATTCAAACCGGCCTCAGCCCTCCTGATGGCAGAGATGAGAGCTGTTTTGCTGCCTACTCTGTTCTTGGTCTCTCTTTTGACCCTGGGGGATGGCTTGTGATATGAACACTGCTCTGTTTAGAATTGCTCCAAGATAAAGCTCACTTCACATGACCCCTTGGGTAGCCCAAATGGAAAGTTTACTGAATCCTTCAGTAAATATTAATGTCAACAGAGTTCAAACCAGTGGGCCAGAAGTGAAGTGTAATCATTCTGTCTCAGTCTGGTTGTTTCACTTTTACAAAGCTATTGATCTGTTTCCAGATCTGCTCAAGCACCCAGGGCACATCGAAAGAGCTGAAGGCAGATGAACGTAAGTTGGCTCTGTCCAGGCCAGATGTTCTCATTACGTGGTATTACATCCTGTCTTGTAGCAAAAATTGCTAGCTTGGTGGCAGGGATGTAAGCATTGCAGCTGACCCTCGTCTTCCTTGTGATGGGTGGGCAAAAACTCTTGCATCAGTACACACTCAGTTTAAATCTACTTCCAGATGTGAGGAGATAATCCAAAATTTTGGGATCACTAAATTTTGAAGCTTGATTCAATCCCTACCAAACCACTGATATTCCTCCTGATGCAGCTGATGAACTGTGGAGCCAGGTGCTTTGAGAGACAGGAGGTGTGCACTTGTGCTGGTCACTTCACTTGGAACACAGGCTTACTCTTGACGGGGTACCGACAGATTTTATCCAGTTCATTTTGAAAAAATCTCTTGTGAAGAGTTTTCTACATCCTATTATGGTACCACAATTTCAATTTTTTCTTTTTCTGTCAGGAAAATTAATTTATTGATATTCAACCTATTATCATTCATAATTGTATCACTCAACATCTCTAAACGTGCCTTATGGTACCACTATCCTTTCAACATTTGAAAACTTTGTCTGTTCCCCTTTCAGGCTAGTTTGTTACTCGGGGAAATCCTTCCTTTCCTGACCTGTTACTCCCAAGACGTACGTGTTCCATTTTAATGTTTTCTTCAGGTATTGTTTTCTTACATAAACCTTGCACATTCATACAACAATCTCTGTTTTGTGTGTTAGAACAATAGTTTTAAGGAAACCTTTGACCCTGCCCTCAAATACAACCCCATACACTGAAACCATAGAAATATTAACCTTTAATGCTGGTCCCTGGACAAAGACTTTAAATGCTACCCCATTCTTTTCTGGAAGTCCAGTCACTTAATCCCAGGAAATAAAAAATAACCCTGATAAATTTCCTGTGGTATTGGCGTTGAAACTCAAGGAACTTCTAATGCACATGAAAAGGCACTGGACAGGATCTAACTGATCAGAGAGCTATTTTCTGAGCTGGAAGGGAAAATACCCAAATTAAATTAAAAGTAGGGCAAAAAAAAAAAAAAAAAAAAGAAAAACAATCTGTTTTGATCATTTTCTGGTGTCCCATAACTCCTGCCCTGGGCCTTGACCTATCTGACTCCTAGGTAAATGTGTGTGCAAGAGAGCAGAAGCCTACCACAAACCGTGTAAGAACGCAGTAACTGATTAATCCTGAACTGGAAATGGTAGAAGCCAAGGAAAACATTAGCTGGAATTTAAATAATAGAAATAAGATTTAGTGAGCAGTTTAACTTGTGCCCTGTACACTGCCAAAACTTGTTCATGCTTTTTGTACTGAAGATTGATGGCTAGATGGTCTCTCTCACTTTGGAACACAAATGGAATGTATTTGCTCCTAGGCTAGTCCAAGTTAAGAACCAGCTTTCACTAGTAGTTACATTTACTTCTGATGATTTTTTTTTCTTTTCAAGTTAATAGAGACATTAAAAAGCAAAGAAGCATATACTTATTGCTATTTATTTGACATGTAGTTTGAGTGCTTCCCAAGTCAAAGGGCCAACTCTGCTTTCAGTTGTAACCAAACAAAATCTGCGGCTTATGGTTTCAAACACAAGTCCGATTCCAGAAATTCTCGTATTGGCTAACAATGACCCTTTTCAAATTTTGCCAGCTGGTAAGTCTGGGCTTATGCACAGTGTACACACTTTAGCATACTCCTAATGGAAACAGAAGGCAATTTTTTTTTTTCATACCAACTTCATCATACTAAGACTATAGTGTCCCATATAATAATATTATCTGTAAAGAAGGAAAGCTTAGTGTTCCTTTTGCATCTCTGGAAAAAGCATTTCTGTAAAAATTTGCCAAGCTGAACTTGCAAGTCAAGATATTTTAAATTGGAGAATGGCTCTGGTAGAGTTATTTAAATTCTGTATTAGTTGTCCCTAAAGCATAACTTAGTTCTTCAAGGGGAAGAAAAAAGGCAGTATTAACTGTTGTAAGAAGAATACCTTAACAACACTCTAGGTCCACTTAAACCCTCTAGATGAATGTTAATTTGGTATCTGGAATACCTTCAAGAAAGCTAACAGCCAATATGGGATTGGAAAATCTTGGTCTCTTTCAAAAATCTTGGGCCAAGAAAGGAAAGAACATGCACACAAGAAAAAGTAAGAGAATTTTTAATATGTCTTTGTCCAGCTTTTCTTTTGCATATGAAATGTTATTAGCTACTTACTAGATTAGACTACATGGCCTGTGAATCTGTTCCCAGCTGTGCCGTAAGGACAGATCAGCTGTGTGCGCCTTGGGTTGGCAGTGACAGCAAGGGTACAACATGGTGGGGTGTGGCGGCATTCTCCTTCAAGTCAGAGCAGACTTGCTTTGCAACCAAACCGCAACCTTCAATTTCTGATCTGCTTAGACTATGAAAACAACTAACGGAACCAACCTAGCTACTGCTGGGGCTAGTTTCCAGTGGGAGACTACTGGAGAGCTGAACTTTGTTTTTATTTTACTTTATGCCATTCTCAAGCATAGATACTCAGGGTGTGCGTGGTCTTAATATTATTTAGCCCTTATGGGGCTGAAGGAACTCATTTTTATTCGTTTTTCATTTTTATTGAGGTTCTCTGAGGTTAAACATGTCTTTATTTTGCATTCCAACAGGAGGTTCTTCAAACTATTGAGAATGAAATCTCCTTTGAAAATGAACTGCAAAACTAGAGGAAAATTCTATATCAAATATACATTTGGAAATGCAGTAATTTGAGCTGCAAATATCTGACAGTGGATTTGTCCCACTGCTCAGACCGATCCATGCTTGTGTCACCAGTCAACCTTCTTGCTCCCTAATGATCAATATCCAGGGAAAGATTTAAAATTGGACAAAGCTCAGCAGCTGGAGCATTTTCTGCAGGCCATGTGACCGATGGGAATATTTGTCAGTAAAATGTTGGTGGTCCACTTAATTTCTGCATGATCAAAGTCCTTAAATCTGAGCTTTCTTTTAGTAGTGCCAAGCTATGTTTATTTGCAGTTTTGCTCTGTTTATTCTGGTTGAAAGGAGACATTCAGCCTGCTTTGGATCAGCTGATGTGCTGCCGACCTGTTTCAGCTCTGAGTGACAGGTGTTTAGATAAGGACTTATTTGTTCTCTTTGCAGATGAAAAATGTTAGGCAAAAAGAAAGCACTGACAACTATGAATTTGTGATGACATGAGGTTGTAAAAGATTCCTTATGAAAAAAGCAAATCAGCTCAACTGTGCTAGGATTTCTCAATAAAATGGCATAAATGACTGCCCATCCAGACTGGCTGTATTTCAGCATCACATGATATGACCCCGACATAAAACGTTTAACTTCGCTTTCATATGCCGTGTCATGTCCTGTGTATGAGTGGTTCGGGTTCCCTTCTCTCTGGTGCAGGTGTCGTTACTCCCCAAACTCTTACTCCGCTCTCCCTCGTCATCGCCATAGTGGCCTTGATTAGATCCCTGCAAATCCTCTTACAGTCCAGATCCCTGCTTCTTCAGCCCTTCCCTCCTCTCCCTGCTCCAGCTCCTTGCTTACCAGTGGCTCCCTCTCCACGCTATCCACCAGCCCCATGGCTGCCTCCCCAGCAACCTTCTCCTGACCTGAGTGGTTGCCAGAATGAAGCCCAGGATGGTGAGCCTGGCTGGTTGGAGTGAGTCCAGAGGAGGCCAGGAAGATGCTCAGAGGGCTGGAGCACCTCTGCTGGGAAGAAAGGCTGAGAGAGTTGGGCTTGTTCAGCCTGGAGAAGAGAAGGCTCCTGGGACACCTTATAGCACCTTCCAGTACCTGAAGGGGGCTACAAGGAAGCTGGAGGGGGACTTTTTACAAGGGCCTGTAGTGACAGGACAAGGGGTAATAGCTTTAAACTGAAAGTGGGGAGATTTAGATTAGATATCAGGAAGAAGTTCTTCCCAGAGAGGGTGGGGAGGCACTGGGACAGGTTGCCCAGAGAAGCTGTGGGTGCCCCATCCCTGGAAGTGTCCAAGGCCAGGCTGGATGAGGCTTGGAGCAACCTGGTCTAGTGGAGGGTGTCCCTGGCCATGGCACGGGGGTTGGAACTGGATGATCTTTAATGTCCCTTCCAACCCAAACCATTCTGTGATTCTATGATGCGCTATAATTACACAATATTATTGATGTCGATATTATCGGGTGGATTCTCAAAGGCACTTGTCTCATTCAGATTCATCCTGGGACTGGAGCTACATGAAATACTACTATATAATTCTTTGAAAACTAGTGTTTTAATTGTTTTTCCTGTTAAAGTGCAAGCCCATTAGATCCAGCACTGATTACTAGAAACCTGATGATAGCACTTGCCATTTATTTAGGTTGAATTTTTAGATTCCAACAGCTGTGTAAGAACTGGGCATGTAGAACTGAATTAGTTCTTTCAATCTACGCATGCATAACCAACCCTAGAAAACTCAGCTTAATCACTTAGCAAAACTCCTCACCTACTGTAGCTCCTATATATATGAATTTTATCACATCTGCGACAGTATATACCAGCTGATGATCTATATTACTCTCACAGTACATCTCCCACTCCACTATGATTTGCTAAATCAACATTCAGAGCAACACACAGGATCTAACTGGAGAAAGTTACACCAGGGCTGACTGATGTAATGAAAATCAACATAGTTATAAGATCACAGAATGTTATTGTAACCTCAACTGTCATTAAGATTTCTCTCAAATACCTGGAGTCAGTGTTTGCTCCACTCAATATATCATTCTGTCATCAGAAACGAGTACTCACATTTCTAAAAGACAAGCATACCTGTAAATGCCCTCAACGAGGATGATAATTTTTCTCCATGCTCTGCGGCTTCGAGGCTGCCCATATATTATTGCATCCCTCAGCAACTTCTCAAGGCTCTGCATATCTTTATTTAAAGAAATAAAATAGGAAAATAAGAAAAGGAGGAAGGAAAAACATTAACAAAGATTTTTCTAAAGAGCTTTCAATTTATTACTGGGCACTATTTTTTCCCTATACAGAAAAACAGGACATTAAAAAAATGTGTCCTGAAGATAAACTTCCTTTAGTAGTAGACAAGACTGAATGATTAATTTAATTTGCCTGAACGCAATCTAGTGACAGAGTTACAAAAAGCTTCCAGTTATGCACCTTATCTGTGAAACTTCTGGAAATTATTGACATACTTTTTTTATTTAAAGGCAGAGTACTTTGCTTAAGTACTGAGGCTAGTTTCCAGCAGTTCCCTGTATGGGTTCCTGACACTCATGTCTCAAGGCTTACGCATAGTGAGTTTTTGCTTGCTTTCCAATATCACCACGGACTCATGAGTATGTGCATTACTTCAGCAGAGTTTGGATTGGGCTGAATGAACAACACCAAGATGGCAGCAAGAGAAACCTTGTCCCTCTGAAGAAGGAAAGTGAGTGAAAGATTGCTGATGAACGACGGAGAAACAAGTGGATACAAGCACATGGCATGGATACACCAATTCAGTGCCAAAATGCTTGGCACTGGCAGGACTTTGAGGAGTCCTGGTACAATGTTAGAAGCTTAGCTGCTTTCTCCAGGGCTGAGGGTGGATAATTAATAGAATTCTTGAAGGGAAGCCACAGACGTTTTGAAAAACATAGAAGAATCAATGAAAAACATCACAGGAATAAGGGTGACTAAATCTAACCAGCATTCTGGTGTCTACACATGAGTAAACACTCTCCAAAATAAATTATCCTGGTAATTTTCAGGAATCTGGATCGACATTTCAAAAATTTTTCAATGAACATCTTGGAGATGGAAAATACCACAAGGAACAGTACAGATCAGCTCAAACTGTGGGTTGAGAAAACCAGTGGCATTTTTTAATGCTATAACCTCCCTGTTTCAGCAACACATCTTCATGCAGTAGTTATAACCTTTTAAAATAGTACAAGACTAATCTGTAAAGTTGTCCCAAGTGAAAAAATACACCTTAGATACACTAATATTGATCTACAGTCCGGTTTCTGTATGAGTGGAACCAGGACATTTGCACAGTAACTGTCCATCATGAATAACCTATGTGCTGAGAGATGGCCAGAACCCTTTGTTCCTGGTACCTCACCTCTTGTTAGTACCATTTATTGATTCTGGTGAAAGATAAATTTGATTGATTTTGGTGAAAGATAAATTTCTCGGAAACACCTGTGCCACTCTGCACCTTACTGTGCAATCCCTTGACCTAGAAAGACCCTGCTATAATTTACAAAGCACCAAATATGCATGATAACATGCTCCTTATTTCAGCGGTGCAATCACCTGTACAGCTCAATGAGCTCGGAGATGGAAATGCTGTTCTGAATAATGCGATGCAGGCAGCACAGTTTCCACTAGATGGCAATCAAGGAAATAAAAGTTCCTCGGCTCTTTAAAAGTGGAAATAGTAACGCAGCTGAGCATTTGCAGTGTGTACATATTTCACAGGCGAGAACTGCTCACTTCCCCTTTTGTTTTGAATAGATAATATTCAGAAACACTTTTGAGTTCTGAGCATTAAAAAGCTCCCCAGGATGACAGAAAGCTCAGTCACTTGAAGTAAAATTTGGGCACCCCCTTTTCTCTACTGAATTATTTCTCTACCAACGTCACCGTCATCTAAAACCTTTTGAGACCTTCGAAACCCTCCTCTGAATCACACAGGACCTTTAAATTCATTGTTCTGTCTACACGTCTGTCCAGATTGGTTCTAGACTGCAGGAAAGGCAGTTTGCCAAGCCCTCTGAGCTAACAGCATGCTTGAAGATTAGTTGTTTTAACATACATTCACAGGAGAAAAAAAAAAAAGTAAAGAGGAGAGGATAGAGAGAAGTGAAATGTATATAACTGTTTAATAGACCTCTTTAAAAAATACGTGGATGTGAATAGCTCCTCTGTCCACATGTGGACATGTCCACACGTGTGGAACATGAGACCGCAGATAGGGAAGAACCTCTCTTAGGATGAGCTTGCCTGACTTACACATGACCTAGCACTGCTGGAGTGCAGCCTAAGCATGACTGTTTACAGGATTGGGGCTATTTCACTTTGTTTTGGATGTCTCATTCTGAAAAACGTGTATGTGTGACCCTTTCTTAGACCTGTAACGGTCAACGTATATAATTTGCTTAGGTGCAAATGAAATTTACTGACCTTTTTACTCTGTGCTTGTAATACCTCATTTGCCAAGGGGAAATCTCTAAACTTCCCCCCCCAGAGGGCTGCTTCTGTTATTCAAAGTGAGGATGCAGTGCTCTCTATGTGCTTGTGCTTAGACCTGCCAGAAAGTGGGATATTCTGAACTCCAGGAAAACCAACAGTGCAACCCCAGGTAACTTTTGGATATCAAATTATTCGCCCATTAAATATAGTTAGACTGTAAAACACTGGGACATTGAGATGATGAGTTGCACGAGTCCATCTTGAATAACCTGTTATGGGGAAAATAACTGTCCTTCCTCGTTTGACCATCACCAGTCCAGACTTTTCAGTGGTAATGGCTAACAACCATTCACCAGCCCAGGAGGTGGTGTTAAGAATTTCACTGGATTAATTCGTCAAAGCACAACCAAATCTATCCTTGTGTCATTTCCACCTTATCCCTGTGGCATATTGTCTAGGTATGGAGGATAAAGTTTCCTAAGTGGTGACGGTGGATCTTTTGGGCATTTTTATAATTTAATATACACTTGCATAATCCCTGTTTGGGATCCTTCAGAGTTATTTCAACAGAAATACCGACATCAGAAACTGCCAGTGGGTCGAAGCGAGCCTGGACCTGGGCAGGCCGCCGTGTGTCATGCTGCCTCCAGTGCAGGTGGAACTCCAAGCTCCTGGAGGGGCCCTGCCCTGTCCAAGGCATGCTCAGTGCCTCCTCACAGGGAGACAGGGCGTCTCCACCCCTCGTCCTTACATTGCAATCCTGGGGATGTCATCACCATTCCTCCGCGTGGGCTGGAAATCTCCTGTGTGGTCAGCTGAATCCTTTTTAATTAAAATAAACAGGCTACTATTGCCCTTATCACAGTCTTCTTCCCTTCTCCTTGTGTTTGTCACTCTCGTTTTCAGTTTCTCCCATTTTGTGCTCTCATGCAAGTTCATACAGACGCTGTGGCTACCTGTCCCTTCCCAGCCTTCCCATGCAACCACCTCTCCCCTGCTGCAGTGCATCTGCTGCAGCTCCTGCCTCTTCTTCTCTTGATCTCCCTCACTGACGCCTTTCCTGGACACTCCTTTCATGGGTGACTCAAGTGGTTAGCTCCCATGCTGTGCCCCCTTGCAGGTCCCGAAGGTAACAAAGGGAAGCCACCGCAAGGGTTTTGTTGAGCTCAACAGTAACTGTAGGAGGTAGTTTTCATTCTGGTGAAAACTAGTCTTTAAAAAAGTCCCTGACTGCTGGCACAGCTCTAAACAGCAGAAGCATCTTCAGAATCATTTCCCTGAAATCACAGCTTTGAACATCTTTCTTTGGAACGGGGTAGTGAGAGTGGTGATTACTGCAGCCACAGTAACAGTCTGAGACTCCCCTTCCTGCCCCTCAGTAAATACATCTCCCTGTGAAAGTAAAGAGCACTTGCTCAGGAAAGCTTCCTATTCACACTCAGCAAGTCAGACACAGCTTTTTCAACTCACAGAGGGCAAATGCAGACACAGCATGCTAGGAGCAGGATAGACCAGTCTCCTCTCTGTGGCAGCGTCTCTGTGTGTCACAGGGAAATACACGCCAAACTGGATTAGGCTGTGGTCCATATCTGGTGCAATAATCTTGTCTCTGATAGTGGCCAGAGGCTTCAAGGAGGACAAAACCTCAGTGGGTAAATGTGCCTTTCATCCTACTCTCTAATAGCTATAACGCTGCCCTCCTTTCTTAAATTCAAGGGCCACTTTGCCTTTGGAAAAAAATAAATAAGGAACCATCTCATACTAAGCCACTGCAAACTTTACGGTTTTTGCAACGAGAGATATTTTGCGCTATTTTTTACCTGTTCATTTATCTCTTTCGTTTCTCCTCTACTTTATTTTCTTGCTTGCTTAAAAACATGCGCTTACAGTTTTCCACTTATGTTTTTCTCTTCTTTCTATCCTTTTTGCTAGATAATACATTTGCACTGAAAGATGAGGACTTCTGCTGCGTAAAAGTCCTTTCACTGTTACCTACAACTCCTCCAGCGAGCTGTTTTCTCTTTAGGGTATCCTCATGCATGGCACATGTATCTGAACTCTTAAGCATTAACTTGACTGAGTAGACTGAGAAACGCCAGGGTTGGTTTAACATAAATTCACAACTGTTGTCCAAGCAGAAAACTATATTTTGTATGGAAAACTCAACAGCTCACATCTGCATGACACACTTCTGTCATCAGCCACCTGATTTGTGAGAACCCAAAAACCCTCTTCCTACTTTCATAACATTCTGACAAGGGACGTAAGGAGGAACTAGGATTGTACTACCTCCTTACTACCTCCTTACCATGATTCCCTGTTTCAGATGTGGATTCAAGCACCAAATTAGAGGCCAGATTTTCATCTAGCAAAGGTGATTGGTTGTGCCTGCCCTTCTCATAGTATCACCTGTTCTAATTGCATGTTGAAGTGCCTTTACAATGAAGAGAACTGGAATTCTTTTCCCCCACATGACCTGATTTCTGTATGTAGTCACGACATTTGCACAGACTGCTCATGTATTTGCAAATATAAACCTGAAAATGTGACTGCAATTGGGATGCTTGATGCTACATGGGAAAAATGTAGTAGAACTAGAAAGAATAAACAATTCCTAACCCTTGTACAGCACCTGCTTATATAGGCTGATATAAGCAGAATTCCTTTGGATGTAACTAGTCAGTAGTACACTCATCTGCCTACTGAATGAACAAGGATAGCTCCCACCTGATACCAATATAAGGCCCCAAACTGCTGCACCTGGTACCAATATAAGGCCCAGAATTGCTATGAGAGAAACCCCTTGATAAAATCACAAGCTGATTAATGGTTAGCTATTTGGGTTTGCATTTATTGGAAGGGTCAAGGGATTTTGGCTAATATTTAATCAAGATAAAAGTCAGAGGTTCTGAAAATGTGCTTTAAAATAAATGACATTAATAAAAGATCTTCTTAGAATCAAAAGAGAGCAGGTGATAAGTCAGTCTCACCCTGGGCCAGAAAATAAAAGCATCTAAGAGTGTAGCCCGCATATAGCTGAAGGACTTCCATGTGGATCACTTGGGGAAGGTGGGAGAGGCTCCCTGATGCCCAGTGCTGATAAGGGTAACATCAGACACCTTCTGGCATAAAACTAGCCAAGGCCAGGCTGCTGCTGCTGCTGCTGCAGCTGCTGCTGCAGGGCCGGGGAGAGGTTTTCACCTCCCACCATGTACTACTTGTTGGACTGTGCTGCTGGCTGCGTTTCAAGTGTGGAGATACAGCTCTATTCTAGCTTCCTAAACAAATCACTGCCTGGGAAATGGTAACTTGAGTGGTGTGCACACCATAGCAGGGGAGATAAAAGGCAGGTGTTTTATGGGCATATCAGAATGATTTTAGCCTGCTAAAACGGTACTGCATATATTTAGGACTGCTTAGGTCCTACAATAAAAAAATAAAAATCCACCTACATTCATTCATAGGATCACAGAATGGTTTGGGTTGGAAGGGACCTTAAAGATCATCCAGTTCCAACCCCCCTGCCATGGGCAGGGACACCCTCCACTAGACCAGGTTGCTCCAAGCCTCATCCAGCCTGGCCTTGGACACTGCCAGGGATGGGGCATCCACAGCTTCTCTGGGCAACCTGTCCCAGTGCCTCCCCACCCTCTCTGGGAAGAATTTCTTCCTGATATCTAATCTAAATCTCCCCACTTTCAATTTAAACCCATTACCCCTTGTCCTGGCACTACAGGCCCTTGTAAAAAGTCCCCCTCCAGCTTCCTTGTAGCCCCCTTCAGGTACTGGAAGGTGCTGTAAGCTCTCCCCAGAGCCTTCTCTTCTCCAGGCTGAACAAGCCCAATTCCTCAGAGCTGGGGCTGCAGGGAGCTGAGTCTTGCTGCTAGCATCCACAAAAACTCACAAGTCCCTGGAAAAAAAAAAGTCCCTTAGAGGCCAAATACCCTGTGGCATGCTGGTGTGACCCTGGAAGGGCAAAGACTAGCAACGTGGCTAATGAGAGCCCACAGGAAGGGAATTCCCTGTTCAGTTGGTTTTAGTTACAGGTCTCAAATGGACTATTCTCCTAAGTTTCTCTTACATAGATGATCTGTAGGTGTGTGCCTGTGCATTTCTCTCAGCCCAGACCTGTAAATTCCTGTCTATTTACAAGGAAGGGATTGTTCACTGGCAGGCAGGATGCAGGGCACATTCCTGCATCCAAATAAAAATGAACCTACAGGTCCACAGTACATTTTTGTTTGATTATTCACCTGAAGGCTCATACACCTGTGCAGTGTTTTTGTCAAACAGGAAGACCATCCAGATGCCTTTTATTTTACTTAGGAGAGGCACAGAGGTCTGACAATTTCATCTGTTCTAGAAAAACTATTCAGAATTCTTGTGAAATTCCTAGGACAGCTACCCACTTACTAAAAAACAATTTAATTAACTTCTGTAAGAATAAGTATTAGATACATAATTAAGGTAATATGTAGAGGTTAATTCTTGGCTTGAAGAATGAAATAAGCATAATTATTTAGTTTTGTGTAATGACAAATAGATCCAGTATTACAGATTAGATGCTTTGAAATAAAACAATAGTTTTACACTCTTACAAAATTAGCTCCAGCATCACCTTTGAAAGAAGAATGTGCTTCAGTAGCAAGTTTAATATGGCAGGTTTTACTCTCTTTACTGTGAAATATTATCATAGAACAAGGTTTCCTATAATTTTTCTTTTATAAATATTTTTTCCATAACAGGAGAGAGATTTACAATGCCAAGCTTGATAGACAGGGAGGTTCCTAGTACACACTTGTACACGTTTTTTGTATAATATTCAGGAAGTAGCTGTTTCAGAAAATATACCATTGCTTCACTAAATTGTTACAGAATTATTCCTCCTCATTTTGATAATCCTTTATAACTGCAACAATCATTCACACCTCACCTTTCTCCCAGTGTCTCTTCTACACATGTGCAACTGAGGAAGTCGGAGCCAAAGTAAATACGTTCTAGGCAGTTTTATCAAGGGTATTACACAGCATTTAAAAAGAGGCTGATGTAAGCAACAAGGAGTATAGAAAAAAGTCTGCTTTCTCAATCTGCGTTCTAATAGCAAAACAGTATCTTCAAAATCTGCTGCCTGATTGGAATTTATTTTTGATTATCCTGCACAGAAAGCATGTCTCAGGCACTAGTGGTGGTACTATCTGGCATCTCTTTTATCATTTTCAGTGTAGAGCAATACTGGGTCAAACAGTATGTGTGTGTAACTTGGCAGAGCTCCAAAGGGGATAAGCCAACTCGTGCCAGCGCACAACTTGGCTCTGTACACACAGGTAAGAATGAAATTAACATTAAGCCTTAATCCTCTTTGGGATACGACTCAGATTTATTCTTATCACCTTGCTGGATAATTGTTCCAACTGGTCCTCAAAGGGCTCTAGCCAAGCCTTTGACACAATGACATCCTCTGGTTGATGACCAGGGCCAAGTTCTTTCAAGGGTTATTGGTTTCCTTATATGAAATGACACACATCAATCCCCTGTCCTTGGAAAGAGGAAGTGGAGGGTGTTGTCTTTTTCCTACTAGAATATAGAGTAGGATATAAAAATGTAAGGCAAAACACATTACTACCTGATGCTGAAGTTAATGCTTATTAAAGACCTTTAGGTAGTAACTCAAGATGTAAAGTTTTCTATTCATCCACAAGTCCAACACAGCATAAAGAACCTTTCTTTTGCATCAAGCATGGAGAATGGCTTAATTCCCCTTGTCATAAGCATGACAATGACTTCACTAACACTCTAGCAATCTGGGCATGCGTATGCATGCCTGTATATATGCTATATATCCACATATTAACAAGAAGGGAAATCTGGGAGCAACAGAGCTCTGATCTAACAAAACAAAGAAGCGCCTGCCTAACTAAAAAGAACCCTCCCAACACAAGCTGGAAGGTTTTGTTATGTGTGTCCTTAATTCATTTGCTGTACTGACTTGTATTATACTACTCTCTGATAGATCCACAGAGAACAAGGCTGTCTATGTTGTTTTGGGTGAAATTGTGTATTGGTACTGTCTATACTTTCCATTGCTGGACTAGTGCTTTTAGGAGAGGTCACTTATTTTTAGGTTCACACTTTATTCACAAAGGAACATCAGCTTCAGTTTATCACAAACCAGCAGAGGCTGCTTAGGTATCAGCTTCTTTGGAGCTGAACGAAATACTGGAGGGCAGTAAGAGACTGAATTCCTTAATGCGAGAATGACAGCTCCAAGTGATGCCTTCACAGCTTCCCTAGCAGCCGAGAGTAACAACTCCTCAAACTGGAATGTTCTTTGAAATGTGGGAAGTGACACAAGCCAGCTGGGCTGCGTGCAGCAGAGATGGGTGGAGAGGCTGAGAGCATTTGGATTTGGGTAGTGAGAGGTCATCCCACAAGATGTGATGCAAACCCATTCGAATGGGATAAGGCACTGAACAAACTAAGGAAGAGTTGAGAAAAGACTGGTATAGCAACCATGCTGAGCGTGTCCAGCTTTGTGGAAGTAAACCAAGTTGGACGTGTTACAGGCATGAATAATTACTTCTGTAAAAACATTTGGGTTCAGATGAACTTTAACATTGAATGATATTCCGAAATTGCTTCTTACTCAAATTATGAATAGATATTAATTATAACAACACCTTACATTATAATTATAGTGTGCGTTTCATTCCAATGGGTCCTTAGGCCTTTTACAGCATATGCATAATTCATTTTTGCTCACCTCAGGGCTGAACACATCACTTAATAAAGAGAAGGGACAGTATTAGCTATTAACAAAGGTGATCAGACCTCTTTTCTTATTCCTCACCACTTCTCTAGGTTCTTAACCTCTGTTGCAATCACTGCCTGGTGGCAGCAACGGGGAGTAAGGCAAAAGAACAAGCTCTTGTCATCAAAGCCAGTCACAATGTCTCTGACAGTAACAACAGCAGAATTAACTAAATAAAAGTTAAAAAGCATGAGTATTTTACAAGATAATTATATGATGACAAAGACAATATATGATTCTGATACTAAAATTATACTTCAAAGAATATTTGGATGATGCTTTTGATATAACCATCTGCATCTTTGGTACAGCCCCCTGTGAAATCCGGGTAACCGTTTCAAAGTAATGACACATTAATGTAACTCTCGTTGCCCGGAACTTGCTAGAAACAGAGGCAGGAAATATGGAGTATGTTACTGTAAGTATGTTTGTACCATTTTGGCTATAGTGACAATAAAACCTTTATGACAGCACGGTCATTCAGCATGTCAACAAGATTAAGACTCTGGATTTTGAAACTAAGGTTCAACTGATGATCGAAATCATGCACAAAAGCAATTATAATATTACACTATTAATTTTTCCCCATGAGAAATCACTCGTAATATTGAACAGTTAGTTCTTCTGCCTGGATAAAAGTATTATCTGGGAACTGACAGCAAAGCAATCATTGAAAGGAAGCATTCTTGCCTTTGAGGTGTGAACAACTGTCTCTAAATATTTCCAACTTCAATACTCACTATTATGCTTGAAGATTCTAATAGTAGCACCTGAAAGCCTCGCACCAAGAACGAGAGAAGTGTGGTTCAACTCATCGCTTAGAATGAGGCAGCCCTGTGGAGAAGGAGTACAATAAGCATCTGGGTGAACTGGGAGGCTGTTGACATGCGTGCATGTGTGCGTCAGCATACACACGTGTCTATGATACAGCGCCACAGCGATTAAGCTCTAAGTATTAAACATCAACTGGATTTTCTCCCCTTTTTCTCAAGGTGCCAGGGTGCCCTGCAAAGGCAGGCAGAAATGGTGGGATCCGAGTCTCAGGCATTCCCAGGTGGTGCAAAAGAGCCAAATATTTCCTGTAGCTGGATAGTAGTGAATAACCCTAGTAGAGATTGAGTGTTTTATAACAAAACCAAGCGACGTTGCTTCTGTATCATCTGTCTACCATCTATTTTGTGTTGCAAGGAAAATTCAGTCACCGTTCTGTATATAAAGACTGCATGACAGTGAGGTAAGGAGGAGTAATACTGAGACTGGACTGACATCAGCACTTCGGGCTGCAGAAATGAGATCGAGACAGATCAATGCCTCATAAATTCCACTTCCATTAATATGTAAATGGGGCCTGGGCACCAGGCAGTGTCTTTCACTGGTAAATGCATGCATATACAGTTAACCTGTAGTATATTTTCATTCATTAACTCGGTTGAAAACTCATTTTCTTTTTAGAAACTAAAATAGATATACAAGAGAAATAACTTCGTAAACTATATATTAACAGGAGCCAGGATTCACAGCTGAAATTCAAGCTGGAACCCTAATTTCACTCTGCTTTCTATTACACATCTTATGCTGTGGTTTCATTACCCAACAGGCAATACAGCATTAAGTAAATACTTATTTTGGAAACGCAGTTCATGCCTAGGTTGAGAGAGACTCATACAAATCTGCTTAAAGACTGGTATGCAGAACTAACTGGTATGCAGAACTAACAGTGTATACGCATCTTGACAAGAAAATGTGGCTGCTAAGCTTAATTTTAGAGGAAAACTTAGGAATAAATCTCCCCGACATACAGCAATCACTATATAATATTAACGTATACTGAATTGTTATAGTTCTATTCTATACAATACGTACAGTATTATCTATGACCCTTACATGTAAATATCCCACCTCTGACAGAGGCCTGAGTCTCCACATGAGACCAGCAAAGTGAGGGAAAATTATTTTATAGTTAAGCAAGTGACAAGTATCTTATGGTGTTACGTATGTCTGCAATTGAATAAATTTACCTTTATCAATTCTCTCTGTGCGTTCCCTTTGAATTTGCTGGACAGCTTCTCCAGCACTGCTGCAGACTGAAATTCATGTTCTGGGCAGCTGAAGCAATTCTCCCTGCCCACCCCTTGTACACAGGTATTTTAGAAATCTCTTTCCAAAGCTGCATTTATCTTCAGTAGTGAGAGTGAAGAAGTGACTTCACCTCTCTGCCGGTGCTTCAGAAGGAATCTTGATCATACACCACACAGTGAGTTCATTCTGTCTCCACCGAGAGGGAACTACTGTTTCACACTTGCACGAACTAAAGAGGAGCCACCCACTTTCCCAGCTAGCAGCACAGTGTACCTGCTGCTTGTGTCAGGAGTGGTGATTGACAGGTTAATGAATTTTCTTTGAGTTAGGTACCCCAAATTGGAGATGAAGCCCCCTCAACACCAAATAAGAACCCAACTTTTGTCATATGGTCACAACTTTAGACTTGCATTTGCTGCCAGCTTGCTTTGCAGGTCTGGCTGGAGATGTGTTCATCATGAATGCTAAACACTGTGCTTTCTCTTTTCTGAATGTGCAAAATATACCCTAATCATCATCAGACAGCTGGGCAATATCTTTGCAAGTAGCCAAAATGCTTCATCCCACAACACCTGAGACATGGAACACACCATTTGCTTACTTTTTAGGGAAAAGAAACTTCATTAAGAGAAGCTAAACAATCATATCACTCATCCTTAAAAAGATCTTAGGTATGTATGATAGCAATACCTAGAGACAGAAAAAAAAAAAGATAAAGGAGCATATTTAAGGTCACAAGGTCATCAGCCTTATGACTCTCGCATTCCTGATACGAAGCTTTGTTCCTCGATCATGCCTTTCCACTTAACGCATGCCCGGAACACTGCAACAGTTGTTAAAGCAATTAATAAACAACTGTTCCATGTGTTCCTTAAGGAAATACTCACCTTCCCCACAAGGGCTGGAATATTCATCGAGTTGGTAGCAAAGCCCATGCCAAACACCATAGCATCTTCCACACCAAGGAACTTGGCCACAAGTTTCTCTAGTTCTACATGTTTGTCTAGGGTGCCTGCAGAAATAAGCACAGGGAATCTTAAATCTCATTAAAGTGGGAAAGTTATTAATTCTAAGGACATAAAACGTACAAAAGAACAGGCTAGAAGTGTGTTATTAAGGTATATGACATTAAGTTCTAATGAAGTTTTTCCATTTGTTTCTTGTGCATGTGGGATAACGCAAGGAAAAGCAAGGATGCAAATCAGCTATAACTAATGCTAACAAATACTGGTGCTGTTAAGGTAGCAAAGCAGTTGCTTTGGGAAAAAGTTTCCTTTTTCCATAAAAACAGCTTTTGACACAGTTTATTCTGAAGAGTAATTTTTTGCCTTTTTCTGCCCCTGCAACAAAGACAAAAATACCTCTTTTTTTTTTTTTTAAGGAAATATGGGAGAAACATCTTAGGTGTTCTTGAGTTCTCTCTGGATGTGAAAGCAAAAACCGATGACAACAAAATTCTTCCATTTTTTCTCAGGTGCCTATGTATGTATATAAAAACCTTAACTATGATTTTAGACAAACTTTTTGTTTGTCTGTCCTTCTAAAGTTCGTCTATCCATTGAAGCTGTGGGTGCCCCATCCCTGGCTGTCTTCAAGGCCAGGCTGGATGAGGCTTGGAGCAACCTGGTCTAGTGGAGGGTGTCCCTGCCCATGGCAGGGGGGTTGGAACTAGATGATCTCTAAGGTCCCTTCCAACCCAAACCAGTCTGTGATTTTATGAAAAGCATTTTCCATCCTTTTCTACTTTGAAAGGTAAAAGTTATGCCACTCTCTATAACTGATGCTTGCTATCCTCTTTCCTCCCTCTCAACAGTCAAACATGAACAATAATGCAACACTGGAGAGCTTTCTTTACCACACGTTACTTATCTAAAATTAGTTCACAGAGTCTCTGAACAAATAAGGTGCTCCAGCTTTCCAAGAAACACAATACCTTTCCCACCCAACTCACAATGGAGAATGACAAAATACAAAAGGCAACAAAAGAAAGAGTAGTGTCAAGAGATTGAGATTACAAATAATTTTGAACAGTAATGAATCATCTCAACTTGCCAGTTCTCTAGTCTTTAGTTGCCGGGCTGTGCGTTGCAGGTACCAAGGCAGAAGGAATAGGATGATCGGTGGGCAAGAAAAGAGAGTGGCCTGCGGATTCTGACAGAGCATTTCCCCTGTGAATAAGACTTTAAGCAGGGAACAGAAGAAAAAATGAATAGGGAAATGGGTATATCTCAACCCACTTGTGCTGCACAAATTGATGTCACAATAATGTAGACAAAGTCAATTACAACTGACCAGAACAAGAAATCTGTGTTCATCATGATGGACAAAGCAGGTAAATGAGGGAAAGCAGAAGCTTGACTAGAGTGTCTTGACTAGAATTATGAGTCAGGAAGATAATCTCATCTTCATCTTGGGGGAAAGATCATAAAAAAAAGAGGCAGGGCTACAGTTTCAGCAACATCACTAACTCAAATGGTTATGGTGAGGTAGTGTTTTCATTGTTTTTTCTCATTAAATATCCAAAGTAAGAATGGAAACAGAATGTGAAAAATATCATGCAGGAAGGTATATCTCCAATAGCCAGGGAGATATGGAGGAAGGATCATGCTGCTTCTGGAATAATCTGGATTACATGGAGAGTAAAGCACAGGGGGGGCTGTGGTTTTGCATAGAGCCTGCCTGGATTCTGTTAGACCTTGAGCCCGACTCTGACAGAGCTTCAAGAGTGTTTCTGCACTCACACTGGATGTAGACTGTGCTGGGTTGTCTCTGGCTTTGTGCTCTGATAAGCTGCATGACGCGGAAAATTTGGCTCTGCATAACCTCCAGTAGATGTGAGCTGACTCTGCATGAAGCTTTTTGTGGATGGTTACTTTTTGTATTTGGAGATCATGAGATACACAAGGGTACGTGCTATCTCTGCACACAGCCGCTGCTTAGTAGCCAAAATCCATGAAATACAAAACCACGTAGTGTTTCAGAGTTGAGGTGCTCACTGAAAATGTGTGTGCGAATCTATGTCTCAACTTGTACACCCTGAGACCTATCGGGCTTATTTCTACGGTTACTGCTGTATTTTTTTCATTTTGGGCCACTTACTGACAACTGAGGGTTCCAGCATGGTCAGCTGCCCTAGCATTCCTTGCAGATGTTATTCTATTGCTTGAGGGCTATCGGCACACAGAGGGAAGATGAAGGCTGAAATGGAAACCTGACACCAAACGCAGTATGGTCACAGCTTGAATTAGAAGGAGGTTTGTGAAAGCATGAGAGACAAGCAGTGTGTGCTTTGCAAGGCAGGCATTTTAAGGCATGAGAAAATTGTCCCTGACTCTTCTAGGGTAAACCTGACACCACTGGGGTGGAGTTAAATTACTTTTTGGGGTTGCATCATACATTTTCTGTTTTTACAAACAAGAAAAGCCTGACTCACTACAGATTATTCTGTTCAAGCACCTATTAGATGAACCAGAAATGAACAGCACAATTTTTACCTATTTTTATTGATTTTGTGATGGTGAAGAATGAAAGATTCTGAAAGTGACCAAACCCTACTTACTATTAACTAATCCTAACAGTGCATGCAGATGATATTGTATACTGTATTGCCTACGAATCCTGGAATGCAAATGGGAATCAACGTGGGATTGGTTTGCAAAACCAAAACCTGAATGACAAGGATTTGCAAAATGAGCCCTAGCTTTGAATTACTTTAATTATAATGGCAATATTGTAGGTGGTAGGTGAGGTGTTGCAGGAGCAATACAATACAGATCGGTACTGACAATGGGAGTTTTGTGGCAGGGATATACATTGAGTACAGGTGATAAAGTGTATCAGCTCGTATCTTCCCAGGTTTAAAAGTAAAAGGGGTACTTATTAAATAAATTATGCAATTATTTAATTGTATCAGAAGATTTCTCCACTGTGGGTCAAGCCCTTGGACACCATATAAACTGTACTTCTCGCCACTGGAGGAAACAAGAGGTCAGATATGCTCTGCTGGAATGAAGCTTGTCCACTAGCCTTCCCAGCTGGTCACAGCAACGACCCCAACGAGCATAAACATCACTACCAGACAGGTGCAAATTTGATCCAAAGGAACTCCCAATGGCACAAACTACATCTTAAGCTGCATGAGAGAGGCTGTTATTACACTGGTCTTCATTAAGTATAAACTTAGCAGTGTCAAGTCAGGTTATCATGGCACTTAAAATGTCTTATTGGGTTGGCTTCAGACCAGCATCATGATCTGATGAAAAGTGATATACCAGGTATATTTTTATTAATACACTCTGTACACAGATACACACTTCTATACTTGTCCTATACATAAATACAGGCATTAGACTTTTCCCCCACACTCTACCTGCTCTGATTTTTATGCTGACTACAGCTTGATTTGAAATTAGGAATGGGGATACAACTAAATAATGTATGCCAACTTACTGCAAAAGGTTTGACAAGAGAAAGTTATTTGCATCTTTAAGAGACAAAATGGTATATTTTCTTTTAAAAGTAACACCAGGTGTTACTGTGTTTCATGATTATACAGGTGTTATGGAAGGTAAAATCGAAGACCTTTTCAGAAGTGGACTTTCACAATGTTAGCCATCCTCCACAGCTTCCCACACTTTTCAAAGCAAACCCCCTCCTTTTCAAAATCTGATGACCCAGTTCTCTCCATTAACTTTCCACTGCACTCTGGGGACAGGGAACGTGAAGTACACTGTGCAGGCTTTCATAGGCTTACCCATCCTCCTGGACTGAAAGTTACTGTAAGTCTACTAGACAGAGCTTGAAAATGCACTTCCCATGATCCCCAGTTCATTACTCAGTTTTGACACTTTCAACTTGCACAAGGTGGTTTATGCCGCTGATTAGTCTGCCCAATACAGTCTTTCAGGTTCTTACATGCTAATGACATGTACTCATTAAACTGCCAACACTGGCACCAGTAGCCTTTAATAGAACTTTTCGTTTGGAATTCTGAGACTCAGAGTACAGGAAAACACCTGCTCACTTCATGTTAAAGAAAAGCTGGAGGATTAAACGGGTATAAGCAACAAGCCATTGAAAGAAAAAGAACAGATTCCCATAAAAGCCACTTCCACATACGAACAGAAACTGGGAATCCTACGGATCACTGATGTGACTCATCAAGGTGAATAAGAACCATTACTCTATGAAAATGATGGTTTGTCAGAGGTGTCCTTGGGAGGGAGGGAACGGAACAAAACAAACTTCCTTGCTACATTTGAAACTTAAATCACAAACTCATTCTGACAAGATTATTTGTCAGAGATGAAAGAATAATATCACTGAAACACATACACACTTTCACAAAAGGAAGAATGCATGACTTAGTACTATAAGGATGAAGAAGCAGGAGACATAGAAAGTGTATTATTTATTTACACCATTCTACAAGAGCAGATGATATCACTGTCCTACAGAGCCTGCCACAAAAGCAAAACCTAAACTTGTAGAAAGATACATATTGGCAAGAGAGAGGGAGAGAACCACACAGTAATGTTACGTAGCTGCCTCATTTAACACTGCACATGCATAAAAGAGCTCCAAAAGAACCGGTTTTGAGGAAGCATTTGAAAAAAAAGGAAATGCATATGCTTTCTTAATGTTGCTACCTGCTGACAGGGCTTTCATAGCACAAAGATGCTGTCGGTGTCACAGATATAACTGTGCACCTGACTAATATACTGATTCTCAGAGGAGAGTAGATTAATTTTAATAAAACTTCCAGTTTGAGATCTTCCAGTTTTGGTTGCTTTTATTCCTTTGTAAAAACACAAGGCTAAAACCTACAGTTGAAGCCCAGCCTCTTCATGCTAAAGCCTGGATGGCACTATCTTCAGTGTCTAAATATTTGCATTTACATCGATAACACTATATTGGAGATATTTTAAATAGGCCACACAACCCTTAGTTATTCCTGATACCTTCAGTTCCACCTGCCAGAAGACAGACTGTCCAGTGTTTAATCATTCTTTGCAAAGTGTACTTTTGCAACAGTGAAATAGCAGGAATGAACTTGGCCCTTTGATCAGAAGTGGGATCAGTTATTTATGAGAGGGTAGGCACAAAAAGGAAAATGATGCTAGCAGGAGATGACAAAGAAGGAAAATTCGTTCTGTGAACTGTTTCCTAGTTTATACTATACCCTATCCCCCAAACTTCTAAAAAACCAAATATACATACACTAATTCTCATTTATGTGGCTGTATTTCTCCTTAAGCTCCTACTTGGAAACTGTAAATTATGGCAGTTTAGTTCTTTATCCTTTCTCCTAACTGAAAAATGGACCATTTCTTTCTGTGTTTGTACAGTACTGAGTGTAAAATGAGACCTGACCCTAATTAAAGCTTCAAAGTGGTATAAAAGAAAGAACAGCCAAGTAACTATTTTACCTTGTTGAAATGCTGCTAGAAATCCATATTAGGCATTAAAACCTAACAGAAAGAAATTAAGGAGTCGGAGATACTTTTGTAATTTAAATGTTGGCATGGGTTTGCAGATCTGCTTTTTAGAAATCAGATCACAATCAAATATAAAAAAATCCTCATACAAACAAGAAAGCCCTACAACTGAGTGCAAGCTAGGCATTAAAAGGTAATCTCCTAAGCACGCCCTCCAGAATGAATCACCCTGCAAGTGTTCTGTGCAGGCCACATCTTGTCTTTTGGTCCAAGGCATAATCACAGGAGAAGCATTTCAATAGGCAGGAATCCTGCTTGGTTGCTTAAGTAGCACTAATGATACATTTGCTCCTGTTACTCACGTATATCTTCTCCATAAGGAATCGTGGTGTATTAGATAAATAGAGCATTGGAACTACTAACTGCTCAGGTGACAGCCCCATCACCACCCTGGCGCTGAACCTAGGAGCGTTCAGGGAAAGATAACCTGCCTTATCTTAAAAAACATGTAACATTACTGATTCCATTATCATCTGCAATCAGCAAGCAGTAAACAGGGTTAAATAATCATTTGCGTATTTCTCCCTTATTAATTTTAAGTTACATTGCTTAGGAAAGGCTGATTATAAACATAAGAATGACAGGATGGTCGCAGACAAAAGGCTTGTGAGCCTGCCTCCAACAGCAGCCAGCTCCCACTCAAGCCAATAAAATACGTGGATTTGCATGGGAAGAAAGGATTTCACATTCAAGTTGTCATTCTTTTCACTGTATAGGGGGCATATATGTTATTTCAAATTTATTTAGATTCCTATTTGTTAACATTTTTATTAAGCTAAAAAATAACATTTCGGAGGGGAAGATTAAAATAAATAAAACATAAATGAAACATAGTATAGAGATTTTTTGGAGGTAGTTTACATGAAATACCTGAACATGCCAAATACTTCAGTTACTTGAATAGCTGGTTTCCAGTTAACCTAAATCCTTTAGCATTTAAGAATTATTGTTTCAGATCCAACATTTATTCCTGGAAAACAAAACTTCCTGCTTTTTCATGTCATGATTGGTTCCTTGACTTATGACAAACAGCCAAAAAAATTTTCTGCACCTGCAGGAGAGATTCTGCTGACAAATGCTGTTTTAATTTGAACTACACTCCTGGCTAGTTTTGTCAGGTATGGGGGATATAGGTCTTTCTGTATCCTCCCTAGACACCTCACACAGTTAATGCAGCATCTTTTCCTCTGACTTAAAATTTGCCATTGTCAGATGTGCTCAGAATGCTCTTAGCATTCTAGGTGAGAGCTCCTATTATTCCTCCAGCCTGTCCCTCTGACCAAGAGCATCCTCATTCTACCTCTCCGGCTGCTCTGAAGTTTTCTGAAGGATCTTACTTATGCTTAAACTCTTGCTGATGAGATCCTTCAGGGACTACTTCCATCCCATGTACCACACAGAACTGAAAAGTCTTTCACCTCTAAGCAGACCATATCAGCGGTTTTTGCCTTCTGTCTACCAACTACAACCAACCACTTTCACACATTCACCCAAGCTACTGCTCTTTGAAGACATTCCCAAAGCATATGTGCAACTCTTTCGTGTTGATCTCTTACGTGTCTTCCCTTAATGTCTTTTTATTGTCCTCAGAAACACTGAAAACAGACAGTGTACTGTTTCATTAGTTCCTTATATGCTACCTCTGTAGAAAATAATGCCCAACTTTATAAAAATATGAGTATATTCCTGATTCAAGCCAAATGTATGATGATTTGCTAGTCCACAGGTCCTGTATTAATGATTGTGCAGCAATGGCTATAGGCATATAAGTAACAATATAAATTTATATTAAAAAACTCACTACATAAATAATGTGAAACAACTAGGTATTAGACGCACCACACCACACAAAAGGTCCCTTATGCCCATAATCCTTCATCTGATAGTGCTCTTATGTCAATGTCTGGGGAAGAATGAAGGCAGGACAAACATATACATGGTAGTATCCCAGCTTCTAAGCAATTTCAGCTGAGCACATCCTGAATCAGATAATAGTTTTTGTATTTCTAGGAACTATCAATGATGTCTCTGTATGTGGCCTGTGTCCCTTTGAATGCAAGGGAATGTGAAGTTCTAGAACCTGTAGCCTTCTTTGCATTGAGTTCCTCTGGTCTGCCAGCCTCCAAGAGCTGCCTCCTGCATTTAGATGGAAACTTTCTACCATCTTCATACAATGCCCTGTAGCTCTTGCAGTGGAAGACACAATGAACAGCCAACCCTGACCAAACATCCATGACACACATAATTGTCAAGATTTCTATGATTTTGCCCTTTAGGCTGTTTTTGAGCCAGATGACAGGCATTTCTGACAGCTGAAGACGGCTAGCTCAATAGTTCTTCACTAAGAAGCTGTTTGAGGCCTTTGATGATTCTTGTTGCCCTTTCCTGACACTTCTAAGTTCTGCTAAATGTTGTTGACCAGAACTGCACAGAGTGCTCAAGATGACGGCAAACCACAGCTTTACGCAGTGGCATACCGAGGTTCTGTGGTTGTCTTTCTGTTAGCTTCCTACTAGTTTCTAGTATTTTATTTGCTTTCTGACCACTGAACAATAAGCTAATACTTTCACGGAACCATCACTTATAAGCCGAAGATCTTGCTCCTAAGGGATAGTTGGCTTAGTCTTAAAAAAAGGAAAACATTTGTCTTTCAGATTGGAAGTCCCACAAAAGCCTCAGGAATGTGTCTTAAATTACACAGTTATGCTAGGAAAGTGATTTATTATTATTATGATTTATAAAGAGCATGGAATTAACAATGGAGTGAAAAGCCTAAAATCTTTTTATGGAGGACAAATCTAGGAAGACCAGCTACTGTTTTTGTCAGTTGCTTTATGCTTTTGTGCTTAGACAGGACTGCTTGTTCAAGTTGCACATCCATTATCATTTCAGAGAAAGCATGAGCAGAGCTTCAACAGTTCTCACTGAAGTCAGTTTCTGAGCTATGTTTACACACAGTCTTAAGTCACTTTGCTGGGAATGTACAATAACTGTTTTACCTTCAGTAAGACCTAACTTCACTAAATTTCCTAAACCAAACTTTCAGTTTTGTTTTGGAAATGTACAAACAACCATATTAAATTGTCCATATTAGCTTATTCTGAGAGCAAAGTACCTGCAACAACATTCTGATATGGCAGCATTTCATACCCACTCCGCAGTCTGCACAGTTACAAGAGCAGGCGTTTAGGCAGAAAATCACAGAGGACAGTTTTACCATCATGCATTCTTTCAAACACCACTCGTATTAATTCTATTTCTTTCTGATTGTCCCTCTCCAAAATCTTCTCAAAGCAGTGAAATTGGTTCTTCTCAAAAAGAGAGACCTATCACCGCTTTGAGTGAGATCTTGGCAGAGCCCCGAACACGCCAGACACTTAAATGCACATAAGCGGAACAGTACCTTCAAAGTCAATTAGCTTGGAATTATAAACATATTCAGGCGCTTGCTTGGATAGGACCCCACAGATAATTTATAGCCTTGGCTCCTACAGCTCACTGCATTTATACTTCAAGCCACTTTAGCTCAGCCACACAATAACAACAAAGGTTTTGAAATGTTATCTGCCCAGGCACAAAATCATTCTGTTCTTTTTTTCTAAGATGAAGATGGGAAATGATAATTAAAAAAAGGTAAGACCTTTCATTTGGACCCTTCCCTACCTCTCTCTTGAAAGTATATGCGTATATATGTTTAACTTGGATAGAATTTTTCAGATCTGCTCAACTGCGAACCAGAAGAGAGCTGAAGCAGCACAAAAGGTTAAAGGAAAGAGTGTACCCACACTACTAATAAACTATTTTCCTTAGGTTGTTTATAGAGTTCTTGGTGGTAGACAGGCTCCAACAGAGCCAGGGCCAAGGAACCATTGCTCAGAATTGCTTGTTGGAGCAACCTCCACTGACTACACAAGCACAGGCTTTCTGTCAGCTGCCTAGGACAAAATGCTATGACCGCTCATCTACACCATAACCTTGCTTTCCTATTGTAATGTCTTGATGTCCAAGCTGATCTCTAAAATTCCATCCCTAAAAGACTGATGCTGATGAGACTTACACAACGTTCTTTATTTTTAGCCCATTCTTGCAGCGTGAATAATCTGAATGAAGTTCATGGGACCATTTGTTGTGAAAGCAGCTAGAATGAATGCAAGCTTTGCTCAATCTGTCAAGATAACTGAGTACGCTGCAGGAGTTCAGATGAAGAGGAAGTCCTAGAAGTCTGTATACAGTGGCTCTCAAAACAGAGTAGATGAAATTAACTAATAAGATATTTAGTATCTGAAGATAGAAACAATCTTTTTGTAAAGATGAGGAGTTTTTTGTTTGTTTTGTTTCGGGTTTTTTTGAGAATAAGTCACAGTTATGCAAGTCTTCCATAAAAAATATCTGCAGTAGATAAAGAATGAGAATTTGATGTACTGAAAACAACTTGAAATGTTCTCAGGAAAAATAGAATCCGAAAGAAAAGACAGACACAGAGAAATGTTCCTTCAGTACCTTAGTCGACTAGTAATGGTGACCACTTTCAAGCATGAAATTCAGGTTAAACAATATATTGCAGTTACCAGATGGGTCACCTACAAAAGGAAAGTAGGGTCAATCTGTAAACCCTCTGAGTGGTGTCACTGACATATTTATTATCTGCGAATCAAACCATGATGAAAAGAGAAGCAGCAGATGACAAGGTTTGCACTATTTTTTGTCTGGAAATGAGACTTTAAATAGAAAACCAAATAAAATGTGGTACTTTTTCCATAAAATTTTTTTAGGAAAATCGGTTGCTTTGAGAGATACAAAATTAAAATTTTCCACGTTGCTGGATTAGGGGAAAAATGAGTCTATTAAAAACTTCTCCATGCTGGGAAGCCTATCTTCTTTTTCTTTTGATAGCTCCCAAGAAAGATAAAGCCTGAAAAGTAATCACCCCTTGCATTTCTCTGTCTTGAAATTGTTTGCTCTGAAATGCAGGCTGACTGCAGCATTAGGAAAGCAAGGCTTTGTGTAAAAATACACGATTGAAGATAACACAACATGCAGCCTACAAACCAAAAAAAGCAGACAAATCATAAAGGACACATAAACCACAAAAGTCAGATGGAGCCTTCCTGAATTTATTCCTTAGAAGCATGCTAGAAATTTCTGTGTTGTGCTCATTAATGTCTCATAAAACATTACAATATACTTACAATATGGGATTAAAAAAAGACCAAAACATAAAAGCTCATTACACTAATCAGAACACTCTGTATGTGGTAACTGATATAAATCTGTGATGCAATTAAACTTACCCTAGAACAATTCTTGAAGTCTCAGTGTTTATTTTAAAAATGAACCCTGTTACTTCAATCATTTAAAATCCCAGGCCACTCTATCACATATTTGTTTGTGTGTTTCCAAAAATCAATAACAATTTTCCTTTCAAAAAAATCCTTATGCGATAAGAATAAAACACAGCATCACTTTTAACAGTGAAACAAGTAATTGTTGATGTGACTAAAATTCTCTAAGTACCCAATCCCTTCAAGATATCTGTAAGAAAAAAACCATATAGTTACAGAAACTTTCGTGGCTGTCTAGCTCGTTACTCACCCATTTCCTGTCTGGTACTGCAGATTCCTGTCCCATATTTTTGTAACTCTATGGTCACAGTTTTCAAAGCATTGACATCCGTTTCTGCAAAGCCGAGGTAGTTATAAGAACCCATATTGATTACATTCTTGATAATCCTTCCTGTAAACCTATAATTAAAGCAAATTTTAAAGAATAGTGCAACTTTCCCTCCAACCCCAAACAAAAAGAAAATAAAAAACCCTCCATTTTTTTCCCCACCAAATTTTGTTCCACTGTCAAATTCCTGTTTGGGAATTTACAATCAACTAACGTGCCTAAAGCTTTTCCAGCCTTTCTCTTTTCCTGACTAAATACTGCTTCTTGCTCAGAATGTTTTCCAGATTCCAAGCTCCAGATGCTGATATTAGGTGAAAGGGTGCTTTGATGGATTTAAATAAACAAACACATGACTTTATTTAAGGAACAAGTTATAGACATTATTTTTTCAAGCAAATTATCAACAGCTTCCACAAAGTCGTCAGTGTCCACACAGATGCAGAAATTAAGCATGAGGAAACTGTTGTGGGAAACACTGTGATACGTTCTCAATAAGCTGAAATATTGTCCACCTACATGTTGCCTATGTGGTGAACTCGCAGATCTATTTAATTCAGTAACAGCTGCAATACACTGAAACCTTCCAGCTGTAAACTGCTTAAAACTCGCTGCCAAAGACTCACTATGTAAGTAAGAGGCCACATTTATGCAATGCAAGAAATTATGATTTAAATCCTAACCAAGGGATACAACTAATTTCATTGTAATATTCTGAATAAAGGCCTGTTGTTATAAATGAAGCATAAGCAGTCTAACTTGTGCTGACGTAGCCAAGCAAACTCCATTTATGATGGAGTTCATCCCCTTCCACACTGCTTTTCCAAACAATACTCAGAAGAAAGCGGACCAATTGTCAGCATGGTACTGATTTCAGAAAAAAAGATGCTGATGTATATTAGTTGAGGATCTAGGTATGAAGGGTTAGATGCAATTTTCTGTGCCTTGCAGATGTACCAGGAGTATTGTTATGAAGCTGACAGCTGCAGAGCGTAAGCTGACTCACCTAAACGTCCAGTTGTAATCATCTGTAACACGTTCCATGAGGTCAAACTGTGGCCCTGGGACACTGCAAATTGGACGATTCCAGTTATCCCGTATTCTCATATAGAGGTTTCGGGTGTAAAAGTTCTCAAAATCTTGATAAAGTGGCACAAAATCCTGGTTTGAAAACATGCACAGGGTTATGTTGCTAGGAAAATGTCTGCTTCCGTACCCAAGTCATTCCCACTAAAAAGGAAAAACTGATTCATTAGTAAACGAGAGCTATAACTGCCACATGTTCCCATGTCACAAACAATTCCAATCAGCAAATATCTTACTCCAATTCCCAAGAAATAGTGTTGATTTTTTATGGGTGAGTTGGTTTTTAGTTTTGTTCATTTGTTGTGTGGGTTTTTTTTAATGGTCAAAAGATTGGCCTAATTCTCCAGTCCAATATTTGGGAATTTGGAAACAGAACTCCTCATGATTCTGTCACTTGGAGAAACCAAATGCTTCAAACTGAGCATTTTTCTACGTGTGGAGCAGATTGCAAAACTAGGATAAACAACTCTCTATATTTCATGAGATATTGGATGCATCAGGGTAAAGCTAGTGCCGTGTAATTGTTCTGGGCATTATTGGCCTAGACTGGAAAGGCAAACAGCCAGTTGAATTAAAAGAAAGGTATGGGATCTAACCAAGGTTTCATATAACAGCAGTACTGCCATATTAGACCCTGGATACAATAAACTGCTAAAATAACATGGCATGTAGTTACATATGCAGGGGACTGGAGAATTAAATGAACACATAATGCATGGTGGATGGCTAAAAGATTTAACTGGCATGTCTGGAATCAAAGTAATTCAACAGACGGCCACATCATGAAGTGAATTGAAAAGGATATTCCATGAGAATGCTGATAAAAAGACTGCACCATGATATTTCATTGAGTAATGAATGCATCTTTGAAAAGCCAGAACAGGAAACAATTTCATTAATTTTATTTGTAAGAGGAACAGTAACACTATTCACATTTTACTTCCTTTATGCCGGGTGTTACAGATGGCTCTGACTGCACAGAAAAGGAGGAACAAGAAAAAAATCTCAACAGAGTTAGAAGGCAATTGAGCTTGCTGAAGTGCACTTAGAACTATGTGGGATGAAAAAAAATTTCTAAGTTAGGACTTGCAAAAATTCAGGCTACATTCACTTTGTGCTGGGCCAATGATTTCTGAGCGCTCTGTGACCTGCAATTCAGCAAACATAAGCAATTACGAAGATGTTAGCACTGCTTATCACTATATAAGACAGACGTGACAATTTAAAATTGGGAAGTAAGAGGCTTGGAGACACAATATATTTAGCAATAAGGCATTTCTGAGTTTTCTTTTTCTGTGGATTGGCCTAATACACTGAGATTCTATTTTGCTGAGAGTATTGTGACACTCTTAGAACAAGGTGAACATCTGTCTGGGTGAAAATTATGATTTTACACATATATATATGTACATATTCATACACATGTCTAACTATACTGCAGTGCATTTCATTTGTCTCATCCCTATGCAATGTTATTCTCTCAGATGAGAGTTGTCTGCCTTGTTACTTCAGTCGGTTATTGTACATAACTTGCAAGCAGGGGAAAACTCAGCTGTGAGTACATAATGTCTTTTTCATACATACTTTTTGTTGTTCTCTCTCTGCAGCAATGTTACGTTTTTCTAGTCCCCAGGCTCTCATAAAATCTCGCAGGTAGCCAAATACTGTTCCCACTCCAAAACCCAGGAAAGTAAGAACAGCAACATACATAGGTGCCTGTTCAAAGTGCTCAATAAATGTTTTTTTGTAGAGAGTTCCATTTGACACGCCATTCTTCTGAAAATATAGAACAGAAACTTGTGATTAATACATTTCATCTCATCAAATCTTAGACCTTAGAACTTGAGCCAAATCTTTTTCTCTAGTCACCCACAAATTAGGAGAGACATGAAGACCTCAGGCTGTATCAGCTGATGCAACCTATACCTGAAGAATAGGACCTTTAGCACTGCAGTTGTTACTGACCACTACAAGTATCTTCCATTTTCTCTCCTCTCCGCCAATGTCCTCAATTGCAGGTGTCTTCAACACCACTCCCTTGTCTATTTTGAAACAGGTGAAACTTATGAAAGATTAGCAACATATTATTGTGTAATTGGACAATTATTTCAAAGGTGATTAAATGGAAACCACAATACTCCATTCTTTCAAGACAGAGCTACAAAAAGGGAAGGGCAGCATTAAAAACTCACCTACACTACACCTTACTCTGCTTCTGGAAGCCTTGTGTAACCCATTGCAGCAACTAACCTATAAACAATAAATCCTGCCTAAAATTGGGCAACCTTGCCATGATGTTCTTGAGATCTAAGAAGCTATCCAAAACTGCTGTGATCCAAGGCTTCTATTCCTATTCTGATTCAGAAATGCTTTTAATCATATTTTCAGTGACCTCTTCCATAAGGGTACTTAAAAAAAGAAAAGGGGGAAAAAATAAGAGGAGAGACAGAGAGATACCCTGCTTGATAGAATCAGTGATGCTGTTGTGAGCCACTTCTAGGCATTTATAATGATGTGTGGACAAAATATTTTGTCTTGAAATTCAAATTAAAGAAGCTAAGATTTTGAGTTGCAATCTTCTCAAACCAACTTATATTCAAGAGGCTTATCAGATTATTCTTTGGAAGAGAGGTAACTCCCTTATTTCTGCAAAATATGATGGCATTTGCAGTTACTCTCGAGGAACAGCCAACCTACCAATTCAAAAAATAACTGATGCAGAAAAAATTGTGCCCTCTGGGGTGTGTGTTAATAAAATGGCATGGTTTTGAGCATATTATCATAGAATCATGGAAGTCATTTTGTTGGAAAGGACGTTAAAGATCATCTAGTTCCAACCCCCTGCCATGGGCAGGGACACCCTCCACTAGACCAGGTTGCTCCAAGCCTCATCCAGCCTGGCCTTGGACTCTTCCAGGGATGGGGCACCCGCAGCTTCTCTGGGTAACCTGTCCCAGTGCCTCCCCACCCTCTCTGGGAAGAATTTCTTCTTTGTGTCTATCTTATCATCAAGCAAGACTACCAACATATGAAGAAATACCATTAATATATTGCTGTCTGAAGGATGGGTGAACTAAAAAATGTAGATTAACTATTTATGTAAAGCAGCAAGCTGAAATACAATAATCATATCAATATCAACTGCAAATTCACTGTACTTTTTAGAGCTAGAGTACTATTGATCTTCATACAGCATTAAAATGCATTTATTCTTAAAAGACTTCGATTTCAGTAGTAACTTGCGGACCCATCCTGGATTCACAGTTTTCTTGGGAGAGAGAGAAAAATACCTAAAAAAAGGTGTTGGGCACAGGATAGATAATAAAGGTTTAGAATGAAACCCAAAAAGGAAAAAAAAATGCTGTTAGGGACAAACAGAAACACAATTAGACTTCAGAAAGTCATACTGCCCTGCAAGGGAGAAGGAATGCAGGGCTGGCCCTCACCATTTGAAGGTAGACCTTTGAAGCAATGCTACACACACACTCCTACCTCAAGCTAATTGCTCTTTTAGGGCAACCTATTTACAATGAAAAACATTTTATGACAATGAGTTAAACACACAGTCACGTCATATTTCACATGAACCACAGCAGCTGTGTGCACACAGTGACAAGATAAAGTAACTCTTTTATCAAGGATTAGGCTCAGTCATATTACCTTGCATTTCCCATGGGCTAAGAGCAAACTTATGGTCATCTATGGACCATAATTCAGCTGGCGTTGTGGCTTGTCAAGCTGCGGTGATGTGATCATGCATGTGAGTCCAGAGGACAGAATTAGCATGATGAGTCTGTCTATCAATTTCATTAAGAAACACTGTTATTATAGCTTATTCGTAAAGGAACAGGAAAGCTCATATGAGACTCCTGCATTGCAAAACTCTTCTTCCACACTAAAACTCTTCTGTTGTAGAACACTCCTTTCGGACACTGTTGTTTTATGCTGTCAGTATGACATACCATAGAATCACAGACTGGTTTGGATTGGAAGGGACCTTAAAGATCATCGAGTTCCAACCCCCCTGCCATGGGCAGGGACACCCTCCACTAGACCAGGTTGCTCCAAGCCTCATCCAGCCTGGCCTTGAACACTTCCAGGGATGGGGCATCCAGAGCTTCTCTGAGCAACCTCTTCCAGTGCTAAATCTAAATCTAACCTCTTCCAGTTTAAACCCATTACCCCTTTGTCCTGTCACTACAGGTCCCTGTAAACAGTACACCCCCAGCCTCCTCCTAGGTCCCCTTCAGGTACTGGAAGGTGCTATAACGTCTCTCCCTGGAGCCTTCTCTTCTCTAGGCTGAACAAGCCCAACTCTCTCAGCCTTTCTTCCTAGGAGAGGTGCTCCAGCCCTCTGAGCATCTTCGTGGCCTCCTCTGGACTTGCTCAGAACGGTCGATAACCTTCTTATCCAGGACCCCAGAGCTGGACACAGCCCTCCAGTTGGGGTCTCAGGAGAGCAGAGTAGAGGGGGGAGAATCCCCTCCCTCGTCCTGCTGGCCACGCTGCTCTGGATACAGCTCAGGATCTGGTTGGCTTTCTGGGGTGCCAGCACACACTGCCGGCTCATGTCCAGCTTCTCATCCACCAGCACCCCCAGATCCTCCTCCTCAGGGCTGCTCTCAAGTCATTCCCTGCCCAGCCTGTACTTGTGCTTGGGATTGCCCCAACCATTATGCAGGACTTTGCACATGGCCTTGTTGAACTTTAGCAATGTCACCTACTACCCTTAATACAACCAGTGAGTAGTAGATGACAGCAATAATAGTAAAGTACTAATAATGCTGAGTCAGACTGACCCATTGTTTGGTCTATGAATGATGAAAACCAAGAGTCTTCAAATAGCCCAAGGTTAGTAGAAAGTTGGGACAACAAATTTAAAAAATGCAGTGATATCTTGTCAAAAAATCAAAGTGAGGAAAACAAAGAGCATTTCATCCATCCCTAAGTGTACAATCAAAAAAAGTAGATAAAGAGTCTCAGGATTGGAATAACCAAGACCAAAAGCAGATTTGCTCCTTCTGGATAGTGGTAATGTGGATGCTTTCATGCAGCACTTCAAAACTGAGTTATGGGTGACTGACTGAACATCTTGAGAAAGTGCAACAATTTTAGCCAACTTAAATGGTCAGTGGATGCACAGTTAATTTCCATTGTGCATTACATTACTGTTGACTTTTTACATGTTATCATAAAGTTTATTTGAGAAGAAAGAGGTAGAATTGGAGACTGTGCATTTAAAGTGCCCAGGGTGTGAAGATAGTTGTAATTAAGCTGTTGTTGGCATCAGAATCAAAACCAGCAGATCTACATATGCCTGAAATGATTCAGAGACCACTGGTTACACATTAGGTGCTCTGCTGAATAGTACACTCACAAAAATATGATTATTTGTAATAACACCTGTAGTAGACAGTACATTTTCTAGTGCCATACCTCAATTGCAGCAATCTTAAGTAGCAGATGATTAGGCAAAGATTCTAAAAACAGAGAATGATACTTTCTTCAGTATATTCTCACAACTTCCAGCAACTGATAGCTTTGAGTTTTCATGAGCCTGAGATTCTGTTATCATATTTAATAGCAATTAGGGGATAATTACGAATTTGGTCATAATTTTTGAACCCACAAATGCAGTGTAAATGAACGGTGAATTTTGATATTTGATTTAATCTGTAAAAAAAATATTTTCTTCTTTTATTATAAAATTGCCCAATAATTTTATTAGACAATTTACTTCATTGTCTGCTTAGTTTTCCTACTCAACCAATTACACCACCCAATTTTCTGTACTTAAGTGACTTTTGCCTCTCCACTTGTCTCTTCTCAAGATGAAGAATCTCAATCTATTTAATTCTAGTCTAATGTCCTTGTCCTTTCACAGACAAAAAATAAAACTAAAAAGTCTGTATTTTACTGCTCAACTTGTTCATCACTCTTCAAATGTCAGTAACATCTTTTTGAGTTGCAGAGGAAGAGAATTAAAATTGCCTGCAACACTTGAGGTCACACTATGGTTTTATACATAGAATCACAGAATGGTTTGGGTTGGAAGGGACCTTAAAGATCATCTGGTTCCAACTCCCCTGCCATGGGCAGGGACACCCTCCACTAGACGAAGTTTCTCAAGGCCTTGTCCAGCCTGGCCTTGAACACTTCCGGGGATGGGGCATCCACAGCTTCTCTGGGCAACCTGTCCCAGTGCCTCACCACCCACTCTGGGAAGAAATTTAAACGATGCTTTGTCTTGTTTTCTGTTGTTTTCAAAAAGAGTGTTAACATTTTACTACTTGCCTTCTTGCCAGAGTTCACCATTTCAGAAATCTCTCTTATGAGCATTAGACACGACCTACTACAACGTTCTGCAATAGTTGCTGTCCAGAACTAATTTTTCACTCCCCTGAAGAATTCAGTGTTGTTAAAACATCTTGTCACCTATTTCTTCTCACCCCATTTTCCAGACCATTGGTGAAAATGTGAGAGAGCACATGTCCAATAAGAGATGCCTGGGGGGGTCCATTCCCTGCATCTCCCAGGTCACCTTTCAAAAGTTGTATCTTATTTATAACCTTCCCCCCATTTCTCGGGCAAGAAGGCCAACTTAAGCAACAGCCCAGAGTTACTCAGCGATTTTAATTTTAGCTTCCTTTAAAAATCTTGAGTAAATATCCTTTGTGATATGCTAGTCCACATTTTACTGGCTTGCTTTAAAATTTCTGCTGGCATTCCATATCAAAATACTTTCCCAATAGTCTGCCACAGAGTATGTACACTTTACTGGAACATATGCAAGGAATCTACTAACGCAGTGTAAAGACACCCAACGCAGAAAGGTTATAGACAGAATTCAAAATGAATGGATGTTTTGCCATGGAGTCTGGCAAATCTAAGATTTCATTGACTTCTCAGAAACCAAAAGCACATTCACGATATGCAACGTCTGTGCACTGAGTCTCTCCTCAGCTTATTAGATCAGGCTGTCTTCTGCTCTCTTGATACCAAAGGCCACACTGACAGCTCAGCCTTATAACTCCGCAGCACATAGTTATAGAGAACCCATGTCAACAGATTTGGCAGCAGCCTTAAGCCACAGCTGCAAATTGGTATCCAGTAAGACACCCACAGCAAGAGAATTCCTGGGGAAGGGTTTGATGCCAAGGAAGTCAACAGGAGTGATGCCGATGCAGTACAGTCAGCTTTAAGTGTAATACCTCTTAGATCCCTATATTCTGTAGCTGACCAAAGTATTTTGGAACTCTTCCTTAATGAAGAATCCCCTCGTAAATGCCTTCAGTTTTTAAAATGGAGAAATTAACACTAACACCAAATCTAACAGTGCTTTTAGAATGGCCATCTGTCTACAATACTGAATATAATGGATACACAATCAATCACAATAGCTTGCTCTAATACTAACGTGAACTAATCTTGAAGTCTATTAAGCATGCTCCTGGCAACATCATTATAAGGAATAGTTACAAAATATACTATTTGTATTAGCAAAGAAAAAAAGATAGCTATGCAATAGCATGCATAACTGAAATAATTGTTCATACTACCCTTAAAGTGAGGAGAGAATTTTTCAATGCATTTAGGTCAGCAGGTCTGGAATAGTGCTCACGGCATAAACCAGATTTGTATCAAGGGGAGAGCTAAGAATTGAACAGCTTAATGTCACAGTACTAAACCTGCATGCTCACCCTGATTAATTCAGTAGCAAAGAGGTAACCACAAACCTGTGTGAGTGGAGTTGCTTCAAGGAAACAGACCCAAGAACTCATGTTTTCATGCAAGTCTGTTCTGTAGAGATAACAAATGCTAATAAATCCAGAAATCCCAATCTGCTTTTTGAAATCTCTCCTTAATTAAATATCTCTTGAGCTATTATGGCCACTTTCAATACAGCAGCACTAGGTGCAGGCAGGTATATCCTTGAAATAAGACTACTTGGAGAATAATAAAGTCTTTGTCTTTAAATATGTTTCCCACTAGGAATAAAATCTGATGCAGAAGCAGATGAAACTTTATTTTACTCTCCCTCGGTTCAACATTTCATCTGTTTCTGGATCAGACCTTATCATGTTGTTGCATACAACCTATTAAAAAAATAAACAATGCAAGTGGACAGATCTACATAAAGCTTTCAATACAGGTATGTATATGAAGAGGTAGGTGTTAAAAACTGAACCAAGTGATATCCACATTTACTCAATATCTGCCAGATTTCAAGATGACACTGGAATCTTGAGCAAACTGGGACAGTGCATTGCTACAGCTGAAAACTGACAGGAGAACAGACTGATAATCACTGATGAAACATCTGACTGCTTGCAGGTGCTTTGGTTCTAAATGGATGTTTTCCCCCTAACATTAGAAAACGTCGGGGACAAGACCCTAAATGTAGACGATTTTAGGTGGCCTAGGATGTGTGAGACAGCCACATGGGGATGACAAGGCCTATAAAGGCCTGTACCCTTCTGGAGCAGAAGCTGAAGATGGGTTAAAAATAGAACTAGTTCTAAAATAGAACTAGAGGGTTCTATTTTATCTGTGGGAAAGGTATGGTCTGGCTGAATCCAACTCAGAGCTTGCCATTGGAAAGTTACAGTTTGAAGAGGCTGGTGTGCAGTTCTGTCCGCTATGGATCATTATCACCAAAAGGCTGGGTCTCAAAGAATAAAACTCTCTAGTTCTATGCAAACCCACCAGGTTGACAGCCATAATTATGATGTTTTCCATAAACCACCATACCTAGGCATCCATTAGACACTAGGAGATCCTTAATGATAGCAGGCAGTCCCCAGGAAAAGATAAAAGGAAATCAAAATGATGAAAATCAGAAGTTTCCTGTAATGAATATACTATTGACACAAATTGAGATTACTTCATAAATCTCCTCAGTTACTGGCAATGATATCCTTTAAGTATGTGGTTTCTTTTCTGTTACAACACACTTCAGACCTTACACGCTCAAGTTTCTGAAATGTAAACCAAAAATGGCTACATGGGGAACTCATAGCTTACTGAGCTATACCGCAAGACTTAAACTAAAAAGTTGTGAATCTTAAATGTCTGGAAGGTGCTAAAATGAAGGTCACAGACTCTTGCAATGTGACAAAGCTACAAGAAAGTATAATCTTCACACAATGCAAACTATAAATAACAACCAAGCGGAAAAAACCTTTAGTTCTTATTACTGTGTGTCTGCAGAATTCTTGTTTAGACTGATTATTAATTTCTCCTGAAGTTTCAAGACAAAATATATACCTGGTAATAAGGCAATCGATAAGGACTAAGAGCAAAATTTCCAAGACTGTCCAGAAGGTTGAGGAAATATAGGACACTTTCAGAATAACTTAGGAATCCCTGTGCTATCGAACTTGCCAGAGATTTAGAATTTAACAACTCAGGAACTTTGTCTCTGTAAACAGTATCAACTGCTGTTTGTTCTGTTCTGCTATTTGAGGTTTGTATGAAGACTGGGTCCTTTCACCCTCCTTTTCATGAGCACCAGGAAATGGCTTTTGATTTGTGGATCAACTATCACCTAATTACTCACTAAAAAATTGCAGACTCTCTGTACAAATCCATGTAAAGATACAGGTAAATAGCAACAAAGGTATGAAAAGACAGGATCTTCACCTTCCAGACTTGCATCATTTTTTCAGTCAAGCACAAGTGACTCTCCAACACATTCAATATATAATAAATTCTTTGGGCACCAAATAATCAGGTCTTGCAATGGCAACTATGACACTAATACTATGAAAATACAGATGTGAATGACAAGCACATTAGAAATCTATGGTTAAGTAGAAAATATTACATAATTAGAAAACAATACCCTTGCAATATAATTTATACATGAACACTTTAATGCTAAAATGATACTTTTGAGTGCAACATAGGAAGTTGGAAGGATGGAGAAGATTTACTTGTAAACAACATTCAGGAAGAAAGTAACTTGGTAAAAGTCTAGAGACAGCAGTGGCAAGAGGTCCAAACTAGAACAACGATGAACTTGGAAGGTGCACATTTTATTGTCTTAGTTTTGTAATATTTTTATGCAGATATTTACATTCATTCAAGAAATGTCTTAGCCTGGTATGTCAGGATATATATTTCTAGCCCTGCACATTCTACAAGCAATTCCGGTATCAATGAATGTTTATTTGCAACTATTCATTAAAATGTCTACTGTGTGCAATTTTCACAAAACCTACCGATCGGCACGTTTTCATCTGGTATGAATTTAGCCCAGCAAGTAGAACTGCACATTGCAAAATGGTCATACTACAGTGTTTGTCAAAAGAAAAGGCACGGAGATCCCTTCACAGCACAGAAGCTTGGAGTCATGGACACAGACTCAGGACAAATGCCAGTAACACACCATGAAAACGCAGTGTGATGTTGGGGATGAAAATCTAAGAAAATGCTACTTTGAACCGTAGGGTTCAGAAATCACAGTATACACCATAACCGATACTATCCACTATCAACTAACGTACTTACACCAAACAGTACAAGGGAGATTAAAAAAATTGCGTAGTAAACTCTTCTCCCAACGGCTTTGCACCTGTGCGTTGCAGGCGACAGCAGGAAACAGTAGAAAAAAAAAGGAATATGTATGCCTGATACAGCTATTTCTTTGCCATTACTCCCAGAAAAGTCGAAGTGGAATCAACATAACTAGGAAGGCATGAAGGCAAAGACGGATCTTAATTTAAAATTATTAGAGACAAAGCAATGAAGCTCACTACCCAGAGAGGTACTTACAGACGCCAGATTGTATTTCCTAACCTTACAGCAATTACAGAGTAGAAAGCCAGGCACCTTGAATCAGACACAAGAAGTGGCTGAAACACCTAGGCTACAGCAATCCTGACATAGTTCATGGCGTCAAGTTGCAGCAAGTGTTTGCTACTATTTCCAAAGCTCAGAGTAAGCTACAAGGCTTGCACTGCCTAGCCACATCAGAATATCTCCTGATAATGCAAATCCTATGGCTTTGGCTTTAAAAAGACACAAACAAATTAAATAGATGAGATGAAGTGGTATCACTTCAAAGGCTGTCAGTTTCTGCACATCACTGTTGATGATCTAACACAGGAAATTTCTTCCAGAAGTCATTTAGCAATTAGAAGTTCATTTTATGAATCTCATATACTTTTTTGATGATCCCAGCAAATATTAGTTTCTTAAGACTAGCTGAATGGAAAGATACTTAGGGTGATCCAACCAGACTGTGATTTTGCTCAGTGTGGATTCTGAGCTAAAATCTACATGAAGGGATTCGCCAATTCAATTTCCCACACATCGACTTTGCAAAGGATACCAGAAATTGTTTTGACTATCATCAAATTGTTCTCGCTGCAAAATTCCCTTGTGAAGAAAATGCTATAGCTGAACAGACAGATCTGCACTGACTTGCATAACTGGATCATCACTGGATCCAGAGCTTTTCCCATTATCCAGTACAACAGCTTCAAACAAGGCCAGGATTTGCACAGGTGACGAATGGAAACAGTTTATCAGAGAGATATGTCTCCTATCAGAATGGATGTGACCCTGAACTATCCTGGATCATGCCAAATACATCACAAGCTTCAGTCTTAATGTGTTAAAACTTAAAACAGTCTCAGGCCATCATTGTGTCCTGAGATGACATCGTCAGTTTTGATGAAGTCTTCTGGACGGCATAATGAATCAGGTCCCTTGTTAAAGGATCACAAACACAGTTTACAGCTTTCACACCTCCTATCTGTATGTTGCATATCATTAGAATAATTTGCATGCTATTCTAATTATTCTGAGAGTTATGCACAGGTTAAAGTTGAAACAGTGTGCCCTCCAAGACATACTGGTTATTGCAAGGGGTATTATATTTCAGAAGGGTGATGACAGAGAAAATCATTACCAATTTTGTTAATGCAATCAGACTCTTAGCTGGATTTATGCTGTCTCTTCCAAGGTAATTAACTACTTTTAAATGATATTTAAATATAGATCTCTTGGCATACCACAGACAGAGAAGTAAGAGAGAGGGATGGAATACCATAATAAAAAAAATTACCAATTTAATGATGGGGAAAGCAGAATTTCTCAAATACGTCTGGGAAGGAGGCTATAAGGATTTGTGTTGTTAGTTTTACAGGCAGGGGAATTAAAAACTCAGTAGGAAGACCAACATCTGAGTAGGCAAGGTCCTTCTCTGAGCTAGGATAGGATTTAAGCATCGAAAAAGAGCCATAGAGGGGTGACACCCCCCCCCCCCCCCCCCCGCCTTCAGAATAAACTCATTAATTGTACAGCACATATGTTTTTAGTACAGAAGAATTTGAGGAAGATGAGGGAGACAGCCATCCTATAAACATGCCAATAGTCTCACAGCACATCACAGTGAGAATAAACTTGAGAAAATGAATAGCTTGACACCATTAAACACAAGAGAAGCTCTCTTAAGCAAGACGACAGGAATTAATTTAAACATTAGTTGGGCATTTTGGCAGCAGTGCCCATGGCATAATTAAAGTCATATGGACCGTACCAGAGCCAGCACCAGCACTGGCATATGTGATCAAATCAGTGCACCATTTAACACCATGACAGGGGCTGCCACCCACCTATCCTCAAATCAGGTTGCGAGAACCCCAGAAAGTTTACAGAGTAAACTGGGTTCACTAACTTGTGCTCTAATGCAGAAAAGCTACAAAATTTAACAGATGACAACCAATTACTTTAGATTATTTTTCCACCTAAAACTCCACAGAAACAGTAACATCCTTCTCTAACTATATTTGGAAAGTATCAAGAACAGGTAGTTTCAATCTGTTACGACTAAGTAATGCCCACCTCTATACCTATGAGGAACTCACAGGTAGACTCCTCCAGGAACCCAGAGGTGGTATAATAGTCCTGTGGGAGGCTGTCTCTTCCTACTGATTTCAATTTTTGCCTTGTAGAACTGGAGAAGATGATCTGGGCCTTGATGAGTTCTTAATGTCTATTTAATTGTAATGATATTCATTAACCATTATTAAATTAAATCAAAACAACATAATTGTATTCTACTTTAATTACTTGAAGAGTAGTAAAAAAGAATCTGGAAATAAATAGTTATATGATTTTTCTTTTAAGCACATCATACATTAAAAGAGTCTTCATAAGTAGTTCCAGTAATTATGTAAGTGAGAATGAAGATGAGAATGTCTGGCTTTCTTTCATCTAAGCTTCTGTAACTCTCAGGTTTGTAGAAACCACCTTTAAAGAAATGCTTTTCTCAGGTTTTATAGCAGTCTGAATACAGACAAAAAGGAAAGTCCTCACTCAAAAACGTAGTAATTTTCATCAGAAGATCCACACCTACCTAGAGGTAACCACCTAGAGGCTGTGATTCTTGGCTGAAAAGACAGAGATTAGGAAAAAAAAAAGAACACCAGAAGTTCAACAGACAGAAATTAGGTGCAAGAATACTGAAGGGAAAGGGGCGACTGAAGCATATTTTGTTGGTTCAGCAAAGGAAGATACCTTTTCATAAGCATAGCAAGAAGCAAAAAGTCAGTTGAATTAGCCTTTGGATTTGAACAATTTTAACCTGTTTTCTAAGAAAGTAATGCTTGTGTGTTACCCCTCTGTCTGCACGTAACCCTCTAGTAGCTTTTGAGCTCATAAGCAAATTTCAGATCTGGTGGAAGAATAGAAGTTTTCAAGATATAAACTTTCCTGAAAGCTTCAGGAAAATCTGACCTTGACAGTGAAAAGAGATCCAATTCCATGTGCTGAAACAAAGATAGCAATAACTTGACTCTTTAGGCATTCTTGGGCTTAATTACACAAGCAAAAGTGTAATGACCTATGAGCCGGCATCTGCATAGATCTGAACAAGGTTCAGCACATACTCTCTCCTGCCAATCTGGAAATTGAGGATGTGGTAGACAAGCTGGGTGTTCTGAGGTGGTAAAAGACGCTGGACATAAACCAAGATGAAATCAGGCTTCGTTAAACCCACTGCTCACGGAAAAAACAGTTGTGGACATTTTGTAAGCCTTTGCCTTACCTCCAATATTATTTCTTCCCCTATTGCTGTGGGGCAAATTAAAAAACAATACTCAAAACATTGCTGCATCTTGGAAGTAAGTTAAGTAGACATTAGGGTATCTTAAAGTTTTCATTTATTCTGTCATAAAATGGTAGAAAATAAGGGACATAAGAAAAGCAGGAAATGGAACAGCAGAATAACAGATTTCAGGAGAGCACAACAGTACTCTGAAATAGTGGACAGGAAGCAGCATTAAACCTAAATGAGTTAGAAAAAACCCAACCCTCTCTTAAGAATGTTAAGGCCAAAAGGACAAACCACTCTAGTGCTACTAAGCAGTATGAGTGTCTCAGCTGAAGTACTCCATCCAGATCTGGGTAATGCTTTTTGAGAAAGAAGGGGTGAACCAATGGAGAGAGCTGGAAAGAGAAGCATAAAGTCTGGTTGAGTAAATTATGAGGAAAGTATTAAAGAATTGGAGTTGTCTAATTTAAAGAGAAAACCCTAATGACTGGCAGCCTAAGAGTCTACAAATATGTAAAGGTAACTGCAAGAGGAAGAGAGTGATCTATGCTCTGGAAAGCATCAACATGTTTAAATCACAGCCAAGGTGATCTAAATCAGACATTAGAAAGATCTTCCTACTGATAAAAGCTGTTAAATTTGAAGCTAGGGCAATGGAGGTGTTTAAGATGAGTATAAACAAACTTCCATCAGGAATATTTTATGTATAGTCAAGCTAATATTGCCTAACAAAAGACATCAGAAAGCAGTGCTGTCAGTCTCAACAAAATCCCAAAACAGTGTGGCACAGTTTATGGGCTAAGAGAGTCCAGAAGAGCCTTCAAGATAGGCTAGTGCTGGATAAAACTGAGTCTGCCTTCTTGTATAGGTGGCATTTCAAAATACTTTTAAGCCTTATTACATATTTTTCCCATTTACCTTGCATTCAGAAACCTCACCATGACACGAACAGAAAAGACTGAGCACTCCAAAAATAGCTGACATACATTTTACACAGGGTGAAACACAAGGAGACAGAGAGAACCTCTAAACGACAGATGCTGTAAGAAGGAAGTAGATATATAGAGTTTCCATTTAAAATTAAGTTAACCTGGCTCTGGCTTTTGGGAACTGTCCATATTTGGAGAACTTGAATCTGTTCAGCACACTTTACAAGTTGGTGAAAAAAGTTCTGACTAAGAAAGACTGTACAGACCTTTTTTTCCCTTTTGTGGCCACACAAAATGCACTGTTGTTAACATCTTTATGTAGCAACGTTCTAGTACAGCAATTCTCTGGGAAATATAATAACGTTTCTCTGACTGTTCCATTAAGATAACACTTTTGGCACACGTCTGTGTCTGTGCTTCTAAATTTGGGAAGTACCAGGACAGACCAACAGTAGTTGACAAAGCAAAGACTAGGCAGGACCATCTAGAATGGATGTGCTGAAGCTCTGACCAACCATACACTCTCCTGAGCTACCTGACGTATTTCAGAAGTGACAGAAGATAACTATACACTAATCTTCTTTCTCAAATACGACCACTGTCAACAAAACCCAAAAGGAAGGTGCCCTCTGTCTCAGAAAGGAATGTAGTTTTAAAGCCCATTAAATTGTAAAGTTTTTAAAGTACTAGTAAAACAAATAATCTCATATGTCTAAAAAAAGTTGTTTAAAGTTATACAAAATAAGCAAGTCACAGTAAAACTTCACATAGAAGATAAATAAACCTTTTTCAGAAGAGCTCATGTTTCACCTCTACCCTTCCACATCTGAAAAAAAAAAAAAGAAAAAATTACGAACCTGAACATAAGATTAACTTTGTTTATCTTCTATAATGGCTGCTACAAATATATTTGTGCATTGAGGCAAATAACGAGCAATGACAAAAGGTGCAGGTTTCTCTCAAATGCAGTAGAGAGAGGTCTCAAATTTGTTCTGACAAACTCATCCAGTAACTACTCTGAGAGGGTGAACTACATACTTACATCCTAACATCTATCAGGGAAAAATACCACTTACTACATGTCTACATGTACCAAGTAGTATGATAGCACTAGCATGTCCAATGGTACAAATCAGTTGATAAAGAATTAATAAGACTCAGGTACAGTGGTGAAAAAAACCCAAATCTACCTGAGCTCTTAGGCATATAAACTCCTCACAAAATCTGTCTAAGGAGATACTCCTGTAGGTAGGTAGTTAGATGTTTCAGACATAATGCTTCACAGTGAATTCTGAAACAATACTAGTATACTCTGGTAACTCCTTGTTTTACGTTCTTTCCTACTCCACAGGGAAGGAAGCTGTGCACTCCCCTCATTCTCATATAGAGGATTAATCATACTAAGCTGAACTAAGAAATTTTATATTCTCATCCTGACAGCTCCCTTATGGACTAATGGAATAACTTCAGCTTGTGTAAAAACTCAGTTGACACACAAACAAGAATGACAAGAGGGACATGCAGAATATACCCATCGTCATTCAAGAATATCCCTCTTTGGGGATCAAAGTCATACCAGATAGTATGGTTGCAACTTCCCCCCCCCCCCCCCCCCCCCGCTTTTTCTTCATTTTCATGGATCAAAACTAATCTCTTAGAGCATAGCAGCTGCTAGAAGATAAAAAGTACAGTAGAACACTATTTGCAGTTCCTACATCTCATGTTTTTTTCTGGAAAGGAAAGGAAGAAAGTGGAAGCTCTTAGAATAAAACTCAGGTAGAGCTGCCCAACAGCAGGGACTCATGAAGTAGAATCCAGGGTCTGTGAGTGGGGGAATATGCTAAGGCACTGTGAGCTTCAAAGAAAGCACAACACAGTACTCAGGAAATGCAGCTATAGGCACCACCAAAATGCCCTAGAGAAACTTCTAAAACAGAATCTTGCTTCCAGAAAAAAGAAATATCAGCTGAAAAGGCTAAACTATATAATCAGCTTGAGTTACCTGTTAAAATAATTGCTTGAATTATGGGAGGACCTGATGTTTCCAACGATGTCTCTGACTCTTCTCTTTAACCAGCAGTGCTTCCACTCCAGGCTGGCAGGGGATCACACATAATCTCCTCCGCTGCCAAGCTACACTCCTTATTTTGCAGTAAGTCAGTTCACGTGGCGGGTGATTTCTTCAATGCCTGAAGCAAGGTCTTGCCTCAGTGGCATGCAGGGGCTCCTGGTCACAGCTTGCACGGGAGCTGGCAGGCTTGCCGACTGCTTCCTAATGCTGAGTTTTATGAAAGCAAGATACCTTGGCAGTACCTTCCCTCCCCAAGAGTAGTGGCTCTGCAATTGGACTTGGCTCAATCAGAGCAGTGGTCTGGCTTGAGTCTTGCCTACATCCACACAGAAAGAGGTGTCAGTTCATATCCTCACCCAGTTCTAGAGTGTAGGCTGAGCTCTAGCTCTAGATAAAGTTAAAAGAGAAAGAAATGAGATGAAAGAAGGGTTAAGGCAGTTCAGACTAAGCTAAGGGCTCAGTATAGCCATGTCCATTGGCGCTGTTGTGTGGAAGTGATATAGAAATGTACAGTGAAAGATACTGGCTTCCCTGAGGGACCTGGGAAGGTATCAACAAAATGTTACACCCATTCTAGGAGGGTCAGAGTAAAGCACGCAGAGAGATTCTATCTCTTCATGTCAAATACTCGCAAAACATAAATTGTGTGTTCAGGCAGTTTACTTACAGGCTTGCCTTATGTAATGCATTGCTGCTTCATTCTCACAGAATCACTAGAAGCCAAAGCATGGAGGTAAAATCCAGTATCATCTGTTATTTGTTAATGACCAAAACAGATTACAAGTTCTTCTGGAAAGAAAAAACCCTGAACAATGGAAGCGTATCCAAACTGGGATTCTACCATAGACACATTGTCCAAGAAGGTAGTCTTGGCTAGATCTATCCACTGTATGCCAAAATTGCTGACAGCCAAGTAGTAAGATTAGGTCCTACACCATGCCTAGAGAACTGAAAATGCAACAGTCAGCACAGTGGTAAGTGAATATATACAGAAAGGGATTGGAAGTAAATATATAATGACACTGAAGGTTCAGATTATCACTTATGCCTTGACTGGAATGGAAAGTCAAGTCTTTAAAGTACCCTCACTCAGGTATGTCACACCATATAGATTATTTGCATAAAAAAAAAATCAAAACTTAACCTCTGTGGAATTCATACCAAATAAATTGTAAATTTATTTACCAAGTAAATTCATACCAAAACTGGAAAATATTTGATACAGGCACTCTGGCCCTGCCAGGAGAAAGGATCACAGACCACAGTATTTTGAAATATTTCTGTTTTCTGTGGGAGCCATTCCAAAAATCTGACCACTTAGTTTGCAAAGCAGAGCTGAATTATTTTGAAATTCCATATATGTCCCTGCGTCTCTGTCGTGAAGGAGAGATAAGTGTTACCAACTTTCTCCTGTGTTACAAACCTCTGTAGAATAATGTGGAAGGTTTGCACTCCTACACAAAAAACTGCAACTCTATCCTCATTTCCTAAAATCCATCTCAGTCCCCCACAGCCCTCAAATCTGCTTCTGGTATCTTCAGAGATATACTGCAGAGGAAACCACATTTCCCCAGAAATACGACAGCCCAATTTTGGATTTGGAAAGAAAATACTAACATTCAAGTATATTCATGAAGAATGTATGACAAAATGGATTAAGCACTCTTACTAGCCCAGACAAACAGAACAAGGGTGTTGCAAACAGTTACAATAACAGTTATGCTGGAATGGTCCTAATGGGAGTATGGTAAAAAGCTGGCAGTAGCAGCCACGGCCACCAGCACTCCTGCTTCAGTTTTAACCAAATGTCAAATACTAAAGCACTTCATTTTGGAGTACTGAGTGTTAGTCAATACACATGCTGGCTCTGAAATAATTCGTTTCACTTGTCAGTACTATTTCTTTGTTGTTTGCCAAAAAGAAAAAAAGAGGAAGAAAAAAAATCAACACATTTCCTTTGAGATTGTAGCTGCTTACAGATTTACACTTTCCCCTCCTTGTGCCATTCCTTCCCCTCCGTTCCATGCCTCCATCCTGGCTGAGATCACCTGCTGTAGACTCAACCCATCCACCTTTCACCTCCTCTTGCCTTTCCCTCTCTAGCCTCCGGCTGCGCCTGCACCCCAGGAGCTGGGCACTCCCCTGGCCTAGTTCTCACAGTGCATTTTGCTCCCTCGGGCAGCTCCACCTCACTCCACCCGAGCACTACCACACTCCTGAACACAGCTTACTCTGCCGGACAACCAAGCAAGCCAGACTCTCCAGTTCAACCACTGCTTTATCTGGCTCCTCCATTTCCACCCTGACCCGCCAACTGTCACTTGTGAGAAAGCTCATTGTCCCTTTGCTAATACACATTTTACTGGCCTTGACCTGGAACTGAGGAGTTACAAAAGTTCAACCATGATTCCTTGTCCCTGATATTGTCACTTCAATAATTACAAATTGTGCCAGGCAGGTATATCTTATGCACAAGTATGCTTTTCTCCTAACAGATGTGAAAGTGGGACATAAACCAAACAATTATATTGTTTATAATTATAACTTGCTTGGCTTATGACATGCATGTCTTTGTATCTAGCTGATGAGTATCAGAATATGCAAAACTAACCAATATTAGATAAATTAGATATTATGCAGCTTGAGAATTAATTTTGCTATTCTAAGTGACTGGTATCCGTACATGGTGACAAGTGGTGTTCCTCAGGGATCGGTATTGGGACTGGTACTGTTTAAGATCTCTGTCAGTGTCTTAGTTTTGCACGGAAGGTAGGATTGAGTGCATTGGCAAGTTTGCCAATGACACCAAGCTGTGTGGTGCAGTCGATATGCCAGAGGGAAGGGATGCCACCCAGAGGGACATTTGACGGGTCTGAGAAGCGGGCCTGTGCCAACCTTGTGAATTTCAACAACGCCAAGTGCAAGGTCCTGCATGTCAGTTAGGGCAATCCCAAGTACAAGAACAGGCGGGGCAGAGGATGGCTTGAGAGCAGCCCCAAAGAGGACCTGGGGGTACTGGTAGATGAGAAACTATACATGAGCCAGCAGTGTGTGCTGGCACCCCAGAAAGTCAACCATATCCTGCACTGTATCCAGAGAAGTGTGGCCAGCAGGTCGAGGGAGGGGATTCTCCCCCTCTACTCTGCTCTTGAGAGACCCCACCTGGAGTGCTGTGTCCAGCTGTGGGGTCCTGGATAAGAAGAATATTGACCGTTCTGAGCAAGTCCAGAGGGGGCCACGAAGATGCTCAGAGGGCTGGAGCACCTCTCCTAGGAAGAAAGGCTGAGAGAGCTGGGCTTGTTCAGCCTGGAGAAGAGAAGGCTTCACGGAGACCTTGTAGCAGCCTTCCAGTACCTGAAGGGGACCTACAAGGAAGCTGGGGGGGACTTTTTACAAGGGCCTGTAGGGACAGGACAAGGGGTAACAGGTTTAAATTGAAAGTGGGGAGATTTAGATTAGATATCAGGAAGAAGTTCTTCCCGGAGAGGGTGGGGAGGCACTGGGACGGGTTGCCCAGAGAAGCTGTGGGTGCCCCATCCTTGGAAGTGTCCAAGGCCAGGCTGGATGAGGCTTGGAGCAACCTGATCTGGTGGAGGGTGTCCTTACCCATGGCAGGGGGGTTGGAACTCGATGATCTCTAAGGTCCCTTCCAAACAAACGGTTCTGTGGTTCTCTGAACCACATAAATTTTTGACACCTATAAAGTGTTCTGCAGGGAATAAAAATAAGCATGCCTCCCTGGTGTTTTAAGAATCTGCATAATCTGTCATTGAATGAAATGTTATTTTCTTTAAATGTTTACATCTTTATAACAAAATCGCAGGATTACAACGCTTTGCTTCTCATCATGTACATACTGAAATGGTCAAAAAAAGCCAAAGTCTCTGATACTAATACTGAGAAAATAAAATAGAAACATGCTTCATTTCACTCACATAAGCCCTTGTAATTCTCAGCTGACATGTAACCCAGGCTTTTAAAAGGTCTCCAGTTATATAGAATTACAGATATAAAAAACTACTACTAGGATCTTATTTCTGCAAATTTTAAAATATTTTCCACCTATTGATGGGTAAAGCAGATTTTTCCCTTCTGATTTGCTTGATTTAATTATGCTGTGATGAAAGCATAAAGTAGTTCATGCCAACATTTTCAAAGGCATCAATTAATTGATACTTTGGGTTGGGGGTGAGATGGAAGCTGGCAGAGGTCCATTTTTTATCTGTCAGGCTTGGTAATGCCATCTTGTCCATTACTAGCAGAGAGTCTTTTGACTTGCACTCTTGCGTAACCTCCAGAGATGGATCTCTAATGCAAAAGCCACAGTAATTTCTTTACCAAATCAAAGAGGTGATGACAGGACTTCTTGTATATAGTGAGACATTAAAAAGAAGAGATTTCTCTTGTCACAACATAAATTTAGGAAGAGCCAAGACGCTAATGAAATGCAGAGAAGTACTTGTTGGAAATGGACAGGTAAACCTGTGTGCTTGGGAAGAGATTGTATATGGAGGGAGATGGAAAGATCTTGTAGACATTGCTTTACGTTGAAAACTGCTGCTGCTATAACATTAAGCCCTCTGCTAGGTTTCTACACTGAGCACCAATGCCTGTGGGCCAGGACTTAGAGGTCAACCTGCTCAGCTATCCATCCTTACAACAGATATACAGAAAAAGGATAGTGTCCTTGCAGTCCTCCTTGATCCTGCATATCTCTGGTTAAAAGACAGTCATTTTTTGCAGAATTGTATTTCTTTAGCTGTCATTGGTGAGCAAGAGATGTGAGGTCAATTAATGTCTTCCAGGGATGCAATAAATTACACCTGGGGACAAAAACTTTAACCAAAGGAGAAACTGAATTTTATTAAATCTACTCCTCAGTTCCCAAACCTTGTCTCCTGTCTCAGGACACAAACGTACTCATAATTGTTTTGCCAAGTCTTACTAATGTACACAGCATATCCAACATTTCACACTACCTCACATCAACATACCAGTTCCATTAATAAACGTGAAAATAAAGTCAGATTAAAGAGTTGATAAGCTTTCTATCCATCGAAAACATGTAAATGTTAAGAACAAGCAATTAGACTTAGCATATATCAACAGCATACTTGTCACAATAAAAAATGATTTTGTTTTTTCTTTAAAAGGCATAGATTTTGGCAAATGCTCATTTTTGGTTTGGAATCTGTATGTGTTCCTGCTTTGTTATGGGTAAGAATTAGAGTTTAGAACAAAAGGTTCTGAGTTCAACTTGAAGAGACACTGTTAAGAAATGTATTGAAAGCCAAAAATTACTAATAGACAATTTCCATGCATGTGGTATCCTTCCTAGTTTATTTGATAAAATAATTTTGTATTTCTTAACTTGAGATGACACTGGACTGTACACACACAGAAAGCAAAATCTACTTTGTAACCCCCCTTATATGTTCACCTACAGATGCACCAAGGCTTGTAAAAAATCTCACTATTTGTTTATAACCTAAACCAAGTGAAAAGAAATGGAGGATGATGGCCCACAGGTCAAGGATGATTGTTTAGAAGAGAGGAGAAAGGGTGGAGATTGCATCAAAACAGTTTGAACCAGGTTTGTTTCCTTTGTGATGAAAACAAAACAACAAAACCCCACGATTTTCCCCCTTTGGGATTAACACACCCTGGTACCTGCTAGAACGTCTCAAACATATGCACATTTGCATACCACCCACACATGCAAACAAAAAAGTTGTTTATATAACAATGGTGCAAGGAAAAAATTGCACAGGAGAGGAATGCCTTGTATAAAGAAGCTATGACACCAAGAGACATGCTGACACAGTTTTGTGCCAGACACTAAGTCAAATGTTCCTTTTGAGCATGCCTGACATCAAGAGATTGCCGGAAGCTCAAAAGCTCAAACACGAACTTACAAGAATATGACCTTAAAAAGCTCAGAAAATATATTGACTTCTCAAATGCCTGCTCGAATAATGAAATGCCTTCAACAAAAGCTCCTTCACTTTGAATTGTTGCATTGTTTGGTGTTGGTATCATGCAGCACCTGAACTTTTGGGGCTCATCAGCAGGTGGCCTGAGCAGGAGATCTATATTTGACTAGATACAGGGCTGGGATTCTTTCAGGGGGCAGCTGACCATGAGGTACAATGTGACAAGCATGGGTGGTCTTAAATTTATTTCTCAAATTATGTTCCCTGGCCTCCAAGGTCCCATTTAAATCACTACAGTCACTGTGACACATGGCTGCTGAGGAGTGCATGGAAACATCTCTATCCTGCCCTCTCCAGGCGGTGGCTTGGGTGATCTTTACAGATCTCCCCCACGACAGTGTGCACACAAACACCCTTTACTTCCAGGGAGTACAGTCTGGAGAGCACAGAGGGAGAAGTGTGCTTTTCAGAAGAGAAGCACAAAGTTTTGTGGAGACACAAGACACGGACAGGAAAATGAAATAAAGGGACAGACTGAGGCACTCTCTTGAAGAACAGCCCCAAGAAGCTCAAGAACGTGCAAATGGCTGCTGTGATTCTCTGGGTAGGTCAACAGCTTTACAAGTGTGAGAAGATTAGCCAGGGTGAAGTTTCAGATAGTTATATGTGAGTCACACAGAGGGATGTACGGAACACATGAATCATCAGGAGTGACAGGGAAGCTGAAACTCAAATGGATGTTCCTGGAGGAAGCAGAGGGCAGCATGATGTCAGCTGAAAAGGCTACGAGACTCATCTCACAACCATAAATTTGTCCTTCCATATTTGTGTTGCTAAGTGAATAAATCCTCGCTTCTTGGTAGGCTGAGGGGAAAACCCAGATTTTTTGAGAGGGGGATATGTCAGAGCACATGCCACAGCCTGTGCTTAGCCAAATGAACAAAGGAAAGGATACAGCTGAATGATTTCAAAAAAGGCTGATGATCAGAAGAACGGACAAAGCTTTGCTGTGTTACATCTACAGCGGATGTTCTCCCAGAAATTCAAAATACCTCAGGAGGAAGAAAGTCACCTAGCCAGACCAGGCTGGACATTACTTTGTGGGGAAGACATGAGTGCACATAGATGGTGTCTGCCCTGGGAATTCAGCTCTTCAGTGTTTTATACTCAAGGTATCTCACTGAATGCTCTAGCTATCTGGCTGAATTAATATATTCCTAAAGTGTGAAATGCTCCAGCTCCTCTTCAGTCTGGCACACAAAACTGCTGGTTTCCACTGCCTGCTCTTCTCCTTAAATGACATTTTTCTTCCCAATTCAATATCCATCCCACAACGACAACTCTCTCAGACAATAGTCACACAAAACGTCTGGCTTGGTTTCTTCCCAAAAGTGTTTTCTGTGGAAAAATTAGCTGTCAGGAATGGCAGGAATTCTCTGGCTGAGCCACTGGCCATTGTAGGGAAATTTAATTTCCTGTTTGCCTGGTTAATGTCACAGTCCCAGCCACAACAAAAGGTAATTTTCTTTAAAAAGAAATTAAAAAATAATAATCCATGAGAGAGTTCATACGTCTGCTGGCACCAGAAACAGACCTGCATATCATGACAAATTAAGCGCTCTTTACGGCTGTCTAGTACCCTATAAAATAGGATTTGAATCACCGCTGCACACTTGCAAACAAGCAGCTGCGAGAGGCAGCATGATGTTAACCATTATTCTTGCATAAAGTCAGGTTTCATAGAAACTGCGGGAAAACAATGGAAGACTGGGGAAGAGAATTATAAACATGCTCAAGTTGACCTGCAGCTCAGGTGTAGAAAACCACATATATCATGTTGTTTTGCCTTGTGTGTTGGACAAGAACATCTGTGTTTTGATAGCATAGGCCTGTGATAGAGTTAGAGGCACCCTATCAAATATGCTTGAGATTCCCGCCCTGCTGTGGGAAAGATCAAAGTCCAGTCATAAACTACGCCTGCGCGAATCCCTGCAATACAAGTGAAAACAGCAGGTTCAACGGCCCTCTAGCATGGACTGAGCTCCGTGATGCCTGTGTCCCTCTGTCTGGGTGCTGCTCTGGGAACCCCCAGTTGGTGTGGTAACAAAAATAAATCTACTCTTCGCACTTCATCTGTGGTTTTGTGCTTGTTCCTGTGTTCTGCCTGTGATAGTTCACACACTTGGTGCAGTCAGCAGGATCCCAGAAAAGCCATGCCATGGCTGGCAATGAAGTTGTGGAGTGAGAGGGCTATGACCGTGACTCCCCATATTCCAGAATGGCCAAGTACTGGACTTTAAACCCCTGTGACCACTTTCCTGGCTACATGGGCTCTACTAGAAGCATGGCCTGAAACAGATGACGGGGCCATGGTTACCCCTAAGACAACTGAAACAGCTATATGTGGATTACCTTCAAAATCGGTGTTGGATTCTTCTCACAAGTTAGTGGGGAGATTGGGATGATTACTTGTTACCAGTCTGTCGTAGTTTAGCTCCAGCTAGCAAAATACCACGAAGTCGTTCTCACAGATACCCCTTCCTCTCCTCCAGTGGAAGGGGAGAATCAGAGGAAAAAGACAAGGAAGCTTGTAAAATTGAGATAAGAACCATTTACTAATTGAATCCAAGTAAACAGCCTGCACAGTGAGTTAGCAAAGCAGCTAACGCGGGAGTCAGGGAGAGTGTTAGCAAGTGTACGGACGTAAATGAGCAAGACAGTAAGATACTATGGAATGAAATACTTCCTTGGCTGGTGTGGGTCAGCTGCCTGAACTGTGTGTCCCCTGCACTGCCTGCAGCGAGACAGCGAGAGCTGGGAACGCAGCTGCAGGGTCAGAAGCAGAGAAAGACCTTGGATTCAGTGCAGGCCTTCCCCAGCACCAGCTAAGACCTTATCAGTGTTGCTCTCTGCATCCAGGAACACAGCTTCATAGCAGCCTACATAAAGAGAGTTGACTCTTTCCAAACTGAACCCAGCACATGGTCTTATTGCTCAAGACTGAAGTTGCTGCTTTGCAGAGAAAAATAAGAGAATTGGAAGACAAGATGCGAAGGCGATCACACAAGAAGTAATTTCTGCTCAAGAAGAGCAGTGCTGTGGGCCGCAAGGTATTGTAGAATGGTTGATAGTGTGCATTGTTAATAAGCAGAGGCAGGGAGTGAGTGAGTGAGGCAGGGAGCGAGTGAGTGGCTGTGTGGTGCTTAGTTGATGATCAGGGTTAAACCAAGACAGTCCTTTTTGGTGCCCAACGTGGGTCATGAGGTGTTCAAGGTAATAACAGATTTGACTGGAACGTGTTAGATTGAATTTATACTTGTTATTGCTGCTTAGTTGTTAGTCGGCAGGCTTCTGTGCTTACCACGGGGCCTGCTTGCCTTACTGTATGTAAGAACCTCATGCTTATTAGCAGTTGCTTTTTGCTCTCTCTGCTTGCTGTACTGTTTATCATCTTACTCCAATGTGCCTGGGAACATTTTGGTAACAGCAATATGTTGATTACGGGATTCAATCTGGACAGGGTAGCAGTAACAAGAAGTATCAAAATGCAGCTTGTGAGAGGAGCACTTGCTTCACTGAAACCCTTGATTACGTTAGCGTTCATGAATGCTACAGGTAATGTTGATGCCCTAGAAAATACCTTGAAGGAAATTAGGGCTACAACTTCAGGACCATCTGTGAGGGTGATGAATAAAGGAAAGCCAGCAAAACTAAAAGCAGTTACATCACGGGTGATGATGAAACAAACGTGGAATGATCTTGTACAAGGCAGCGTCCCACGGTCAGAAATAAATGGGATTACAACATCAGTTATGTTTTGCCGATGGCAAAAGTTAGCACCTACACAAAAAAACCAACCGCCTCTGGCCCCATGACCAACTCTGTGCCCACCCTCCAGCCCACCTGCCACCTCAAGGCAAGGCACTACCTGGCAAAGCCAAAACAGCAAAAATGAAGGTTTGGCGGGTCTCCCGAAGTTGCTGCCCTGTAGCCTCTTACCGTGACAGGGACCAATGCCCTTAAGTTTCTTTAATTATAAAGTGGTGTTCTGGGAAGATTTTATACATGTTAGCTCTGGTGAATACTGGAGACGAGGTTACTGTATTACACAGTAATATTAATAATAAAGAAGCCACGTCACAGATTTGTTGACTGGGGGGAAATCTGACACCTGTCCTCCCAGCTAAGGTTGCCTTAACAACAGGAAATGCCGCTCAATTTACCATGACAGTGTTATTGCCCCTATTATAGAATATATCTTGGGTATTGATGTGCTGTTAGGATGAACAGTTGAAACTTCAAACAGTTGCATCTGCTTTGGGACTTCACAAGTGGGATTTGGTATTCGATCTATAATGGTCTGGTGTGGATTCCCGAAGTGGGATCCTATTGTGATACCTGTGCCTGCCAAGGTGGTAACTGTAAAATAATATCATATTCCAGGGAGGGAGGAGGAAATTATGCCAACCATTCAGGCATTTCATCAAGAGGGAATTGTCAAGGAAACCATGACTGCTTTTAATAATCCTATATGGCCTGCTCAAAAACCATGTGGCACTTGGAGAATGACTGTAGATTATAGAGAATTGAATAAAGTCACCCCCCAACTTGCAGTTATGGTCCCAGACATGGTTACTCTTATAGAAAAAAAAAAGCCAGCAAAAATTTACAGCTCTGGAAGGTGGAGATAGATCTTGCTAATGCTTTCTTTTCAATAGGCGTTACATACCCATGAAGTATGTGCACGTAATTGTGCTGTTTGTACACAGCTACACCTGAGGGCGTTTTACAGGACATAGGAAAAGATACACTGGGGTCAGTGGACCTTCAGCACCTACCAGGTCGATTATGTGGGCCTCTGACCCTGTCAAGGAGGTGGGGATACGTATTCACTGCTGTGGATACAGTGTCAGGACTGTTTTTTGCTAAACCCACCAAATACGCTAAACAACATAACACAAGTGAAGCATTACAACAACTCATTCATCAGTAAGAACCTCCTAACCAAATACAAAGTGACCAAGGAACACACTTTATTGGACATAATGCCCAAGACTGGGCTCAAAGACCAGGGATAGATTGGATGTTCCATCCTTCCTCCCATCCCCAAGCTAATGGCTTGATTGAAAGAATGAATAGGATGTTGAAGGAATAATTAAAAGGTCTAACCAGTACCAGAACTTTACAACACTGGAGTTCACATCTCACTAAAGCAGGGTTTTTTTTTTTTCCTTTAAATACCTGGAACATCCATAATCAAACACCCTATGATTACGTTATAACAATTTTGTACCTCCAGTACAGAACATGGTGAGGATTGAAACTCTTCCAGGTGGTATCTCTCCCAAAATATTAACTACATAGGAGACAGAATTTACATCGACAAATTGCAGGGGGGAACTGTGACCTATTAGTCTAGATGTGGACGGTCATATAATAACCCCTGAGAATGCCATATGGTTCTGTACCCCAACTTCTCTTATTTTACATCCTCTATGGATATCAGATTCTCAAGATCTTGTATTTCGGGTATCTTCAAGAAATACCCATGCCTTATCTGAGGAAATAATATAAGAACGTGCTATTGGTGTCATGAACCCATCAAACTGAAGTTCAAACTGCAAAAGTGCAAGCCACGGCTCTTCAATCTGTGTGCAAAATTACCCCACATCAGGTTATTAATCCCAGAGTGATATTAGCTGATGGAGCTGGAGCAACGGTGTATGGATTACTGGAAGGAGATCACACTCTTGTTTTCCTCCCTTGCCACAGTTTGGCTTGTCATGCTTCTCGTCTGGTATGACAAGCACATGCCCTGGATACATTTCTGTGAGATCAACATGTAAATACTTGGATTTGGTTGGCCTCTACTATAACTACCCCATCTGCCTTTTGTATTGAGAGAGGATTAACAGCTGCACATCTTCTGACAAGGTGTTTCGTTGGCCTGTCAGCCCCACTATTACTGTAGTAATTCTGTATTAATTGTGCTAAGTACTTTCAATTTTAATGTTCCTCACTGTTATTTTTTTCCTCACCACTTTCCTCCTGTACGCCAGGAAATATTACAAAATCGATTGCTGGTGGACTATCTCTTTTGACACCATAAACACGGCTCCAATTTTGAATTCATGCGTGGCTTCAACATGGGTGATGAATCAGCCAGCATAGACGATGACACACAATGTCTCCAAGACATAATGCATCAAATGCAACAGTCTACTGGTGATGCCTGGCTGACTGAGTGGTTTAATTCCCTGACAGGATGAGTAGAACACCTGATTCAAAGTAGTACTGTAGAGATATGTTTATTCCTTTATCTGTGTTTATTATGTGCCTCAGTTATCCTGTCCTACACTCTGCAAGCCTAAATGAACACCCCCAGCTTTTCCAGCCCCAGTGGAAATGGTCCCTTGAGCAAGGGGGTGGAATGTGGGAAAACGTCAGAAGACTGGGGAAAAGGATTAGAAATACGCTCAAGTGACCTGCAGCTCAGGTGTAGGAAAACAATATATTAATTGTGGCTTAGCCTTATGTTTTGGACAAGAACATAATCTCTGTTTCAATAGCACAGGCCTGTGATAGACTTAGAGGTACCCTATCAAATATGCTTGAGATTCCCGCCCTGCTGTGGGAAAGATCAAAGTCCAGTCATAAACTATGCCTGTGCGAATCCCTGCAATACAAGTGAAAGTTCAGTGACCCTCTAGCATGGACTGAGCTCTGTGATGCCTGTGTCCCTCTGTCTGGGTGCTGCTCTGGGAACCCCCAGTTGGTGTGGTAACAAAAATAAATCTACTCTTCGCACTTCATCTGTGGTTTTGTGCTTGTTCCTGTGTTCTGCCTGAGACAGCTTAGAGACCCAGGCAGTCCCTGAGCAGCCATTATCTTATCATTCTGCCCATTATACTAATGAACTTGCTTCTACAATGGAAGGCAGCCAGCTACGTCCCTTGCCAACACAGCAGGTAGAAAATCCGGATTACCTGACTGTTTTCTGAAAGCTAGCCTGCCACTTATAGCTTGCAAAGGTAGTAAGTTCTCATGCTGAAGGGACATAAGCAGACATGCAGTGGGGTTATCCATTTCATGGCTTTCTGTTACTAATTGTCTCTAGTGAGCAAGAATAAGCTGCTTGCCAGGTAATTACCCACAGAAGCCCCACTGGGGTTCTGCATCAGTTCTGTCCATTTTTAGATCACTGCAGCTGACTGTCACCAGAGAAACGCTGCCTCCTTATGCTAAAGTGTCACTTAAACTAGATCGGCCCTCCGCTGGTCTCCGGTTCATGCTTGTTTTCAAAGCCAGGCCAACATCGATTTCCCAGCAGGGTGCCTGGGGTTTTGCCCAGCTGTATCATGAAAGTCTCCATGATGGAGGCTCCAGAGCACATGTCCCAGTGCCATTATCTGCATCTTGATCCCCCACCCCTCCCCCATATATGAAATCTCTGCAGCCTCCAAGCAGAGTATGAACCATTAAACACCACCCTTTCAGCCAATGATCTAGGCAGTTATTAATGAATATAGTAGTCTAACCATGTGGACTGTAGTGTCCTAATTAGCATACGAGGATGGTTTTGCTAAAGTCAAAGTAGCTGAGAGCCATCACTCTCCCCTCATTCACAAATCTACTCACTTCATCATAGAAGACAGTCAGTCAATCATTATTTATCTTTGATACATCCATGCTTGTTATTCCCAATCACCTTCCTCTCTATGCTCCTAGAAATAACCTTTGCTAGAAATTATCTATATCTGGACGACAGGTGGAACATTTGCCTTTCTTATCAGGGATCTTCTTTGATATCCATGAGCTTTTGTTGTGGTTTAACCTTGGCTAGCAATATAGTACCACACAGCCACTCACTCACCTCCCCCCCGCCTTTAGTAGAGGAGAAGAGTCAGAGGAAGCTCATTAATGGAGATAAGAACTATTTAATAATTGCACATAAGTGAATATTATAGTGATACTAATAACATTAACAATATTACTAAACTCAGCACACTAAGTTATTAAAATAATAGAAAATAAACCATGATCAATTCCGCACCACCCACCAACCAATACACAGACAGGTCCCAAGAAGCGAGAGTCAAGGCCAGAGAGCCCCAGAGCAATGGCAGCAGAGTCCCAGCAAGCCCCACAAGTGAGAGCACAACAAAGAGAGACAACCAACCCACCAACTCACTAATGAATGGGCAAGCTAACAAACGAGCAAGCTAACAAGCAAGCAAGCAAAGTAGCTACAGCCCCTGGCCCACTCCCAGCTCATATACTGAGCATGATGTGCCATGGAATGAAATACTCCTTTGGTTAGGAACAGTGTGTCACCGCACCCTCCCCCTCCAACTGCTTGTAATGAGAAAGTTGGCAACACAGGTGCAGTATCAGATGCTGAAAGGTCCTTGAACTGGTGCAAGCACCCTGTAGCACCAACTAAAAACCACCTTATTTTCAGGGCAAATCCAAAACATGGCCTCATGCCAGCTACTGTGAAGAAACTTTAACTCTGTCCTGACTAAAACTGGCACAGCTATCATTATGACATCAGCCAGCACACTAGGATGCTTCCCTTCTGGTCCCATGCACTTGTATGGGTTGAGATTTTTCAAAAGATCCATGACTTAATCTTCGTGCACTACTGGTATTTTCACAACACAGAGGCTAGGAAGAATTTGTTGGTGAAAACTGAGACAAAGAAAGCATGGAGTACATCAGCCTCACCTGCATCTGCAGTCACTAAGTCACTCACCCCATTCAGCAATGAGACACATTTTCTGTGTTTATTCACTTACTACTAACGTAGCAGTAAAGGCTCCTGCATCCCTTGATGTCCCTTGCAAATGTTGACTCTAGGTGAGCTTTGGCTTTCCTAACATTATCCCTACACAGCCCTGCAGTGTTTCAATATTCATCTTTTTTAGTCATAGAATCACAGAATGGTTTGTGTTGGAAGGGACCTTAAAGATCATCTAGTTCCAACACCCTGCCATGGGCAGGGACACCCTCCACTAGACCAGGTTGCTCCAAGCCTCATCCAGCCTGGCCTTGAACACTTCCAGGGAAGTGTTCCACAGCTTCTCTCAGCAACTTGCTCCACTGCCTCATCACCCTCTCCAGGAAGAATTTCTTCTTGATATCCAATCTAAAACTATGTTCTCCTAGTTTAAAGCCATTTCCCCTTGTCCTGTCACTACTGCCCTTGTAAAAAGGCCCCTTCAGGTATTGGAAGGCTGCTACAAGGTCTCTCTGGAGCCATCTCTTCTCCAGGTCAAACAAACCCAATTCTCTTAGCCTGTCCCCATAGGATAGGTGCTCCAGCCCTCTGATGTTCTTTATGGCCTCCTCTGGACTTACTCCAACTGGTCAAAATCCTTCTTATGTTGCGGGCACCAGAGCTGCAAATGGTATGCCAGGTGAGGTCTCTCAAGAGCAGAGTAGAGGGGGAGAATCCCCTCCCTTGACCTGCTGGCCATGCTTCTCTGGATACAATGCAGGATCCAGTTGGCTTTCTGGGCTGCCAGTGCACACTGATGGCTCATGTACAAGTTTCTCATCTACCAGTACCCCCAGGTCCTCTTTGGGGCTGCTCTCAAGCCATCCTCTGCCCCACCTGTACTTGTGTTTGGGATTGCCCTGACCCAGGTGCAGGACCTTGCACCTGGCCTTGTTGGAACTTCATGAGCTTGGCACAGGCCCACCTCTCCAGCCTGCCAAGGTCCCTCTGGATGGTCTTTTGTAGCCCATTCCTGCTTCTACGTCTTGTATACTGCTTCTTTTGCACTGGAGCTCAATCATGGGCTATCTGATTAGCTAAACCAGTCTCCTGATACGTTTACTTGTTTTCATGAGTTCAAGAATTAGCTGTTCTTGTGCTAAGAGGAAGTTGTCCTGAAAGACTTGACATGCTAGGTCTTTCAAGCCAAAGCAAATCAATACATGCTATTTTTGTCAGGGCTTAAACTTCCAAAATTTAATTACCTGAAAGTAGAGATTTCCAAGTGTTAAAGAGGGTAGTGACTCCAGCCCTACTGGCAACTTACTTGTTGTGCTATGTGAAAAATCTCTAGCCTTGCATATAAAGCCGCATGCAATACACTTAAAGCATTGCTACAAGAGTCATTGACTGCTACATATGCCTACACGCTGGTCACATCTCAGTTTGCAGAAAGACGTCTTCAACATTTCCTGCTTCCGATGCATTGAGCTCATCACATAGCAGGGTAGATGACAGAAACAAGGGTGTGGATCTGAGCCCTGTGATTATTAGCTGAGAGTGCTCGTGCAAAGCAACAAATTTCTGAGGCTTGAAACCAAGGAGAAGAGAAGGGAGGAACGGAGGATGAGGAGGTTATGTGTTGCACAGCTGAAGCAACAGGTGTAGTAAATGGTAGAGAACTGGGAACCAGTTCTCAATATCTTCCTGTTGTCACTACAGCTATGAAACCCAGAGGGCTTTATGGAGATTGCACTTTCCACTAATACGTGCACAGTGGAACAGGTCCAAAAGTCTTAGGTGCTGCAGGTGAAACAGGCTAAGGCCAACAAAGCCCCCTTTCAGTTTGTTTTTACTCTAAGCAATGCCAAAAAATGATGGTATTTCAGAAAAAAATGATTCTGTTGGTAGATCATTATGGTTGCACAGCTGAGGGTGCAAACATTTGGAATGGCTGTAGTCTGATCAGCCTTAACCCTCTCTTCTCTTCTCAATAAGCCTTATCACATGACTCTAATTGCGGGAATTAGCGTCTTTTTCCCTGCAGGACTCTAACATTTATATTGAGTTTGCACCCAAAATGCCCCAGTTACAGTAACTACAGCAAAAGCACATGAAGTAAGCGCTATCTATATATGTGAGAAGACAGAAGACAAAGAAATTACGTGGGGCATGATTCCTATGAGAACAGTGGCATGGCCTATTCCTTTCATGACTGTCTTTGAACAAACAATGTTTTATTTAAGATCTTCACTGTAAGTGACAGTGTAGTGCAAAAAGGAGAGGAAGAAAAGCAGGGGAGCCAAAAGCATGGAAGGGACTTGGACTGGTTGCTGGAGTATTCAATCAATAGCAGAGTAGAACAGTTAGGAGGATGTCCAGGTGTCACAGGACAGAGGGCAAATATCAGCTTCCAAATTTTAGACCCCCCACATGCTGGAGGCTATCATATTTTCAGGTTATCAAATAAGCGGACAAGACATTACTGGGTATGTTCTCATCCCAGGTTCTTTTTTGCTTTCAGAAAGGAGCTTGAAAGCCCTGGAAAAAGCTGTAGTCTTGTTCAGTGCAAGTTTCTTCCAACTACTGCCATTCTCTGTGTAGAGCAGAAAAAGAAAGAATTTGCAATAGCTTTGTGCTGATTTGGAGGCTGTCTAAGGCATCCAAGGAAATGATCGATTAAAGAAATAAGATAGTTGCATGTGTACTCTAGGAAAAAGTGTTTCCACTGGACAAACATATTTACTGTTCTAAAAATCCAATGTCCGCTACAACAGCAAAAGAAACCATCACTAGGAAAATACCTTCTGGCTGCTACAGTTACATAAGTTAGCTGTTGAATTGTGCTTTGGATAGAGGCAAGTCCAGGCTACAGGTTCTGGAAGAACACAAAGCACCTGCCTGTGTTATAAGCACTAATGAAGTGGAAGACACAGCCCATGACCCACCCCTCAAGGCTTAGGTCTTAGTGTGGCCCAACTTCCAATGAATGCAAGAATGCAGCATGGTTGTAGGGCTGGGGTTAGGCCTGGTGGCGGATACTACACGGGAGTCTCTGCTATCAACTAGAATTGAGTGGGTCAGGCTTAACATAATCACAGAAGCTATTCAAACCAGCAGTCCCACCCTAAAGTGGTATATCTTTCCCCTCCAGACAACAGCTTCTCTTCGTGTAGGATGTTTCACTGCTGCTTTATCACTCAGCAATCTCCTTTCCTGTCCTCGGTATACCACAGATTGCTAGAAGCAAAGAGAGCTTCCCTACTCCCCCACATTCGATCATCCCTAATTACCTTCCCCAATCCATTAAACAAAATCCTTTCTTCAGAAACCTGGTTTTTTTTTCTGTATCAGAACTGCTTCTCTATTTCTGTCATGCACATACAGACACACAAAATGTTCTTACATCATTAAGATGCAAACTACATTGTTCCTGAGCCAGTGTTTGCAAAAGCAGTGTTTCTAAAGACAGCATTTCCTGCAGCCAGGGCTTCCTGTGGGCTCCCTAGAGAAAAAAGGTCTATGGAGTAGATTTCTGCAAAGCCTGATGTTCCAGTCAATTGTGTGCAACTATTGCTACACATTCCTGGCTTAGAAGCCTTCACTGTGCCATGCTCCCTCTGCAGCCTCCACAACACTAGTTGCCTCTCTCAAACCAGAATATGTCTCCCTCCTTGCAAAGTAGCACAGCTCTAACTAAACCCAAGAGTTGCAGGACTGAAAGAATTCACAAGTGCTAGAACCAGCATCATCAGTCATGTCCCCTGAATATCCTAGTCTTGTATTTCCCCTCCTGTGAAAGGTGTTTAATGTTGAATTAATTTACTGAATAGACAGTAAAGTACATATATGTATGTGTGTGTGTCTGGGTGTTAGGGGAAATCGGGCAAGTGGAGAAAGAGCAAGAGAGAAGAAAGGGAGGAGAATGACTGGAATCATGACAAAACTGGGTCTGGCTCCTGCACAGGCTTCCTTGTGCACCCAGTCGCCATATTCCCTGCTCCTCATATGCCAGCTGTAAAGTGGGAAGCACACCTCAGCAAGGTGTTGCGAATATAAACCCACTGGAAGACTGTGAAGTTCCACACCTACAGCAGTAAGTCATGTAAACAGATCAGGTAGGAAGGAACAGTATCTGTTCCTGTAAAATAGGATAAAGCATGAGTACCAAACAGGGTGAGGCAGCTGGGGCGGGGAAACAGACCAGACAGGAATGGGGAGATTCCTACCAGGAAAGGAATGAGATTCCTGGTTCATACAGGACTCCTGTCTGTTATTGTTTCCCTCTTTCCCAATCTGTGTTTGAAGCAGGAAGACAGGAGAAATGGTATGTAATTCAGAACACAGTGCTAGACCCAGGACTTACCAAATCTGCCTTTGATAAGCTTCCTGAACTTTCTAAGGCTTCACTTCCTCACCATTTCCTCAGCCATGGATGGTATTTACCAGTGGGGTTCAGTGCTTCTTTCACATATCACACATTACAGCAGTGTAAAATCCCTTCCCCTCCAAACATATGGTTCTTGTACCTGCTTCATGAATCTAGCAGGTACACCTACTAACATTTCCCTTATTTCTTTGCCACGCTTTTCAGGCTAATATTAATTTCCTTTTTTGCTCACCCTCAGTGATATTCTACTTTACTTCTCTAGCTGTATCTTTCTTATTCTGGAGGAAATCCTAATTAATCTCCACCTGGGAATCTACTGCTTTCAAAACTGCTTCTCTGCAGCAGGTTAACAATAACTGAATGGCAAGGCTTAGTCCTTGAAATTTGCCACTCAAACTGAAAGCCAAGATTTCAGACATCATTGTGGCAAATAGCTAATACATAAAATTATGAGGAGTTATATGTGATATATAAAAGGATACTAGTCTAGGTTTCTGGAAGCAAATCCCAAGAAAGGTCTTTTCAACCATTGCACAAGCTTTTTTGCTTTCCTCATCCTACACAAGCCAATGATTGGGAAACACCCATACCAAGGGAGACACCTAAAGCCAGACAATCATTAAGCATGACACTGGGCGTGCCTTCATTAGAGTGCTAGGTGCATGAGATCCCCATGTAGAGAAAGATATAAGATAGCAGTTTATTTGTAAAACAGCGGAGCCCTCCCCACAGTCCACAGTTGTTCTCTAAAGCTTTCAAGAGAGATGGTCAGGTGAGAACTCTGACTCCAAAAGCAACCCTCTCTATCCCCCTCTCACTATCACACCATGCTGTGAAGCCAGCCTTTTTCTAGTCCCTACAAGACTTTCTGCTAATGATCACATCAAGATCCAGAATTAAGACACTTAAAATAGACAGTACGTTCCCAATCAGAACAGGTATCGCAGACAGACGACACTTAAGATTTGGGTTCTTCCGGCAAAAGCATACCTTTGGTTTTGTGGTTCATTCTTTAGGATGCTACATGCCAACAGTTCTACAAAACATTCACGTAAGTGTGAAGGGCTGGTTTCAAAGCGAACAGCTTGAGAAACTATTAAGTAAACTGACTTGGATTTTAAGAAGTACAAGGCTGGAGAGCAGGTGTCAGTAAAGTGCAAGCATCAGTTAAACCAACTTTGCAGTAATGTAAACATCAAGAAAAGAGAGCTTCCCCTGCCTACATTTTTTTGGTTATACTTGTAGAGCAATAAGCCATGCTTTAAAAACCACTAGACACACACTTTAAGTTGATAAAACAGCTTTCCTCTAGTGATTAATACATCGCAAAGCCAACTACACCATTGGTTAAGCTTTAGAAATAAACTACTACGTTTCAGCGTGCATGTGTTTGTTGTGTTTGATATGAATTAGAGGCTACTTAGTCCACAGTACCAACAGTTTGTTGCATGAGCACTCACAACTATCAATGCAGTCCAGGATGATTTAAAAAAAGCAGCGTTGTCCCAAGATTATAAAATTTAACACACAAGCCTAATCCATACAACCTGTTCAGTGAAGACTAAGACCGCCATAAAACTAGCTTAATAAGTAATGTTGCAACTACCTGTTTGTTTTCAATACTGAGGCAATTAAGGCAAACAATTAAACCTTACCTTCATTCCTTTAGTAATTCCATTTTTCTTATAGATTCCACTTTTTAAGAGGTTATTCTGTTTCTGGTGATGATGATGATGTAGATGTCCATTGCAGACAGCACTGGGATTAGCCATCTGTATAAATTAGTCAGATACTCAGTTCTTAAGGGTGTCTCAGGTCTTTCTACTGTAAAAAAGACAGTAGGATGAGCAGATAAAGTTCTTGGTTAAGGCCTGAAAGGTATCCAACTGGTCTGTCAGGATTTTCCGGGATGAGAGGAGGAACTATCTTTTGCAATATCTTAGAAACTTAAAACTATTTCTTTCATACACCTTCAGCCCCAGCAAGCTAGAATGTGAAATACATAGCAGGAGGTGTACTCTTAAAATCTCTGAAAAATGCTGCTCATTGCTGGCTATTGTATGAACACTGCTTCTGTGAGTCAACAAGAGTGCTGCAGCTATCAAGAAGTGGGTGGATTCAGAGGCGGAGACACTTAAAGATATATTACCTCTTAAATAGCTCCCAGTGAGGAACATTACGTTTTTCTCTCCTGATTGCACTCACCGTGGAGCTAAGTTACTCCATTCAGAGCAGAGTAATAAAATGTTTTTTAAAATTTAAATGGAGTAATTTTTAAAATTACATGGCTTATCTCACCAGGAGTATAATCGGCTGAAAACAGTAGTATTCCATTGAGTAGAACAACTTTTTTGTTTGTTTGTTTTTATTAAATCTTTTCTTATACAGGTAGCATGATAGACACAACATAAACCATGCAAGGAATGAAAAGCATTTTAGTATTAAAATTAAATCTTTTCTAGAGCTAGAAAGAATATATTTGGCTGTGTCCCACAGATGAATGCACACGTGTTTACTAGAGTGAACTGCCCCTTTAAACTCAGGTTGGCCGTTAACGGATAAATGACATGCTATTATAATTAATGAAAAATAGACTTTTACAAAGTTGATTAATTTAGTTTTAAAACAAGTCAGGCTTTAATCATATGTGAAACTACTAAGCAGGACCAACGTACATCCTTGCTTTTAAGACAATAATTTATTGGTTGTGGAAATACTCACATATTGTTTTTGCTGAACCAGATTCTCATGTTTCAGATTTTAGTGGCAAAACATAAAAGTATAAGCATCTCTGGCAGCATTTGATAGAATTTTTCCTCCCAAAATAATTAGCGTGGAGACAGATTAAAGGAAAGCTGTATTATAATATCCATTTTGGAAAAACGTAAGGATGAAAGGATGGCAGAATAAAAATACTTGGAGTGTTTTAATTAGAAAAAATTACTATGCCATCTTGGCAAGGAAATATAAGCGATATACAGAAAAAACGGCCTACAACTTGAGTATGTGGAATGCAGGACATTAAATGTTAAATGAACAACTGTGAAAATATACAGGGAAATGTATGGGTTTTAAAAACTTTTCTTAGACACATTGAAATGCTAAAATGTATTTTCTCCTTTGAAGTGATTTGCAAAGTGGGATGTCTTCAATATGTTTGGAAACTTTTGGTCCCTATGTAGAAGAGACCTGAAACTACGTAGGAGAGACCGTGTTTAAAATAAATATCTGTGCATCTTTCCTTCTGCATTTCACCTCATTTCATACCACCTAGTGGTCTGCAGAGACTTACATTAAGATCTGTAGAAAAAACTCCATGAAACACTGCAGAGTAAAACAACTGAAAAAGCAGTCCATTTCTAACTAGGTTTGATTTTCATAGCCTTGGAAAGAAGCCTTTTACTGACATATTCTAATAAGACACTAGTAGTTTTAGTCAAGAAATATCCCCCTGACTGGCTAAAATGACACAGAAACAGTAAAACACCAAAATGTTTTGCTTCACAATTACACCAGATTCACCATCAGAACTCAGATTTCCTAGGTTTTGTCTTTTTGGTGTTTTTCCTAGGCAAGAATGCCTCATTTCTGTATAAACAGTCTTTTTAAGCTTCATTAAGTCATCTGTAAGAATAACTCAATTACAGATTAATTGTTACTATGTAGTGATAAGATAAATTAGCACTGGCATTCCTTAGGGGTTGGTGTTGGGACCGGTACTGTTTAAGATCTTTGTCAGTGATAAGGATAGTGGGATCGAGTGCACCTTCAGGAAGCTTGTGGACGACACTCAGCTGTGTGGTGTGGTCGACACACTGGAGGGAAGGGATGGCATCCAGGGGGACCTGGACAGGCTGGAGAGGTGGGACTGTGCAACCCGCATGAAGTTCAACAAGGCCAAGTGCAAGATCCTACACATGGGTCAGGACAATCCCAAACACAAGGACAGGCTGGGTGGAGAATGGATCGAGAGCAGCCCTGAGGAGAAGGACCTGGGGGTGCTGGTAGATGAAAAGCTGGACATGAGCCGGCAGTGTGTGCTGGCAGCCCAGAAAGCCAACCGTATCCTGGGCTGTATCCAGAGAAGCGTGGTCAGCAGGACAAGGGAGGTGATACTCCCCGTCTACTCTGTTCTTGTGAGACCCCACCTGGAGTGCTGTGTCCAGGTCTGGGGCCCTCAGCATAAAAAGGATATTGACCAGTTGGAATGAGTCCAGAGGAGGCCACAAAGATGCTCAGAGGGCTGGAACACCTCTCCTAGGAAGAAAGGCTGAGAGAATTGGGCTTGTTCAGCCTGGAGAAGAGAAGGCTCCGGGGAGACCTTACAGCACCTTCCAGTACCTGAAGGGGACCTGAAGGAAGCTAGGGGTTGGGGGGGTAACAGGACGGGACTTTTTACAAGGGCCTATAGTGACAGGACAAGGGGTAATGGGTTTAAATTGAAAGCAGGGAGATTTAGATTAGATATCAGGAAGAAATTCTTCCCAGAGAGGGTGGTGAGGCACTGGGACAGGTTGCCCAGAGAAGCTGTGGGTGCCCCATCCCTGGCTGTCTTCAAGGCCAGGCTGGATGAGGCTTGGAGCAACCTGGTCTAGTGGAGGGTGTCCCTGCCCATGGCAGGGGGGTTGGAACTGGATGATCTTTAAGGTCCCTTCCAACCCAAACCAGTCTAGGATTCTATGATAAGTACAGATTTACAGCCTGGGACTAGAGAGAGAATTTGCAACACCTGAAGTGTTATGTAATCAGAGATTCCATTCCCCCATGAACCAGTTGAAAAGAAAACATACGACATACATGAGATGTTAATGATATCACTTTGTGTCCTGGATGGTGCTGAGTCTCTTGGGAATTGTTCCTGGCAGAGGTTCTAGCTGAGATGCTGGAAGCTGGTAAGGGGAAGAAAGCTGCTCTGATAAATTTTCTTGTTTTACCCTTATCACAATGGGCTCCAGATGATCAATAACTGAGTAGGCAGCATGTTTTACAGATGTTTGATTTGCTGTGACATCAAGGAAATAATTCCCAAATGAAGAATAATTCCAAATTAAGAATGCCTCTTGGTGGGAGAGAGTTGCCAGGTGCAAGGAGCATGAGCTACATTATCTTCTTTCATGTATCATTGTACCATAGGAAGTATTGTACCAGGGAAGTATTACTGACCATTCTTTCCACCTAATTCTGGCTTGTCCTCATCTTAGTCTTTTCCTTGCAAATATGAACTCCTAGCCACTTATGGCCAATAATTTCATAGAATGGTTTGGGTTGGAAGGGACCTTACAGACCATCCAGTTCCAACCCCCTGCCATGGGCAGGGACACCCTCCACTAGACCAGGTTGCTCCAAGCCTCATCCAGCCTGGCCTTGGACACTGCCAGGGATGGGGCATCCACAGCTTCTCTGGGCAACCTGTCCCAGTGCCTCACCACCCTCTCTGGGAAGAACTTCTTTCTGATATCTAATCTAAATCTCCCCACTTTCAGTTTAAAGCTATTACCCCTTGTCCTGTCACTACAGGCCCTTGTAAAAAGCACCCCCCTGGCTTCCTTGTAGGCCCCCTTCAGGTACTGGAAGGTGCTATAAAGTCTCCCTGAAGCCTTCTCTTCTCCAGGCCAAACAAGCCCAATTCTCTCAGACTTTTATTATCTATTCCCAAGCCCTGCAAAATACCTCTGCCCTTGTACGAATACAATAATGAATCAAATATGCTATATTAATTTTAGTTTTCTGAGCCTCTAACATTAAAGATCACAATCAAGCAGCATCTAAAAAGAGATTCACAGAGTGGTAGGGGTTGGAAGGGACCTCTAGAGATCATCTAGTCCAACCCCCTGCCAGAGCAGGATCACCTAGAGTACATATTACATTCGAATATAAATTTAAATGAGCAATTTTAAAAACCTCAGAGAACAGTTGTTTTTTCAGATTTCTTTCAACCATGCTCTAAAAGCCAGAACTCACAAAACAAATACCACTAGGGTCTGAGTAAAATTCCTGCTCTGATACCATTCACAGCAAATGATTTATAGACGGGATGAATCTGGCCAAATACACACAGATCATCTGTAAACAGGATGTGGTATTTCTCCTGAAGAAAAAAATAAAAGAAAAATAAAAAGTTGATTTGTGCCCTTTAGAACTCCATCTTACTCAAAGCCATCTGTTACTCAGGCTTCTGTATTCATATCTACCATGCCTTCAATTAGCTGCATCTAAATCCATTACTCAAAAAAATGAGAGTGTTTGCTGCCTGGACACTGGAGGAAGGACTCAATAATTGTGCACTTTGCAACACCAAAACCAGCACCAGCGACACCCTGTCTCTTTTTACCATTCTGGGAAGTGGAAGGAAAAACTGTACTATGCTGACCATACAAAAACTGTGTGTATTTAACTGCAGGGGACACCAATCCCATGAAGATTATATGTACACGTCAACTTTAGTGGCTTGGGTACAGGTCACAATTAACTAAGTTGCCCTTCACCCATTGGCAAGAAGATGGTGAATTTCAAAGATTGCTAGCGGACCACACACCATATTCCATATAGATAATAGTAAAGTTTGTAAGACGTGGCTACAGTTACTACCAATCTGTAGGAAAGCCACCAATGAATTCCCAAGATCTAGGTTTTATTCCTTGTTGTGTCATTATCACATTAATGCCATTGGGTATTTGCTGACTCACCTCTTGAAATCAGGATCAAAGTGTTACAAATTTGTAATCACAAAAGTGATTACAAATCACTCAATCACAAAAGGGATTACAAATCCTTTGTAAATACTCGGCGACAAATTGCAGAGAAGCATGGTGCAAAAGTTAAAGTCAAATCTGTTCAGTTAATTAGCCGAGGTTTAGCAACAGAGCAGGGAGAAAGGAGAGGGGTAGGGCTCTGTCTGAGCAGTCTCTCAGTATTTGAAGTAAATCACTTTTCTGCTATGCACTGCCATTGTAACACAGGATGCACGAGTGCTGATGCACTTGAGAAGTGGGGACAAAACCATCTAACCTTCCTTCAGACTTTTGGCCCATTCAGAGCATTTAGTGTCATTACAGTGGCCACAGGGTCCCCGTTTTTATATTGGCACTACTGGATTACCTACCAAGAAAAAAGTACATGTTGCAAGAAGGCATGAGAGCTGATCCCCAGAAAACTGTAATGTCATAAACGTGAAGGATTTCTACAGGATTCCTGCTCATCCCAGAGAACACCTAGTTATGGCATAGTTGTGAAATGGTCTTGCAGTCTAGTTGCAAGATCTGAATAATTTCGGTTCATGACAGATGCAAATTTACATGCCACATGAAACACTAAGGATCTACACAAAGACATTCACTATCTTCATGCTTATTTTCACTGCACAGACATCAGTGTCAAAGAGGAACTGAAAAAACTGGGAGCCTAACTCTATTCCTTTGTTAGAATTCATGGTTCTAATAATATTTAATTTAGCTACAGAGCATGCCCCCATTGTGAAATACAGTTAAAAAGCCTTCTCGCACTACGGATCACTTCTCTTAGAACAGAAGTCCACCTTACAAATTCTGTGAAACACTGATGACTTAATTTTCAGATTAGGATCCCAGTATGTTTGGTACCTGTGGACACATGGATATCAGAGATAATTGCTGCCTCGGATATGTAAATGACTTAAGATATAGAAACATCAGTAAGGCTGAAATAAATTACTAAATGGGGAGATGCCACAACAGCAAAGCAACATAAACAGCAGGAAGTACCAGGTATCAGCTAGTCAGTCATCTCCCTGCGTGTCTTTCCAGATTCATCCAGGCTTCATTAGCACTGGCTGTAGGCTAAACTTCCTAAATGTTCACATGGAAGAACTCCTAATCCATGTTTGCTGTTTTAAACCCTGTCTAGCCGATACATCTGTGGGAATCATAGAATGGTATGGGTTGGAAGGGACCTTAAAGATCATCTGGTTCCAACCCACTTGACATGGGCAAGCACACCAGATATCACCCTACACCTGGGTGCAAATCTATGTACTAATGCTGATGGATCCCCTGAAGTGCCATTGCACAACTTTCCCTTAAAGAATATGCAAAATGATTTGAAATTGGTCAGGAAATAATCCTAGAGCATCTCAGAACCAAGACCCGTGGCAGAGGTGGATGCATGCAACCAGCACTGCAACAGAGAGCACACGGTACAACGGGCAGGGCTCCTTCAACTCTGACAGGTCCACACATCATCTGCAGAGCCCTGGGGCTGGCATGGCTGCCTTTTTTCAACTCTGGGATCTGGAGGGCAGAGAAGGTCACAAACAGACCCCCCCAGGGGTGAGGAAGAGGGGCCTTTATACTCTGAGTTACGTCAGATATTAGTGGCTGGGAACATCAGCCACTGGGAAAATCTTTACAGCTTTCCTGGATTGTATGAAGTTCTAGATAAGAATTCTGTGTGTTCTGCAGGACAGGAAGGTCCTGCCAACAAGGTAGTCTTGCACCACTTAAAAAGTAGATTTCCTTGAATTCACTGCAAAATGTTCACACCCGGCAGGAAAAGCATAGCCACAGGTGTGGGCACAAGTGCAAGAAGCCCTGTCCAGCTGTGAGAGCTGAGCTAGCCCTAGGAACCAAGAGCCAGGGAACCAAGCAAGGACTTGGAGGATGCAGTCTCACATGCTTACAGCTGCGGTCCTGTTGTGGGACCCAACTGTTGAACAGACAGATCAGACTTATACAGCCATTTGATGTTCATTATGAAAACCTTTCTGGGTGAAACAAGAATACCAGTTTAGCAATTTTATTCTGTCAGCATGTACAAATGACTACTGCATGCTAGGAAGCAACTTATTTTTTTCCCTACTTATGTAAACTTCTTTAACTTTTGCTCTACAAGTCTGTATCAAGTCTTGATGAGTTTCCCTTAACATTGCTCCTGTTCTAAGGGACGTGGAGTTTGCCATTCTGCTGGCAGAGGTCCCTTCTCCACACCGCAGCCTACAACTAAATCTCAAAAGGGATGGAGGTATCTTTCAGGACTAGTAGATGCAGAAGTGTTGATTCATAGCTTGAAATGCGACTCCAGGCTTCTGAATTGCATTGGTTTTCCCTAAGAGACATTTTTAGCTTGCTTGTGAACCACCAAGATGCAACAACTTAGGAATCACAGATATAGGAACCTAAGGAAAGAAAGCCTATTGTGCAAACTGGCAGTCTTCACACATTGATGGACACATTTGAGGGGTCTACAAAAAGTTTAAAATTTTGTTCTCTATATTAGGAAGCTACAACACCCCATGCAACTGTCTTGCATCAAAAAAACTTCAACAGATTTCCAACGCCCTGCCCCTCAAATGGGCCTGGAAAATGTGTTGTTATTTAGTATAGCAACCGCCCAGATGAATTTGTTGATATTTAATCACAGAGGTGGGACATTACTAACCTACTTTCAGGTTTATACCTCAAGGAGTGCCACAACAGCATGATTCTGTTGGGAAGTCATATGTATACAGATGCATGAAGAGAGCACTTTCATAAAGAAAACACAGAAATCCACATTTTTTTCAAGCTGTTAGCATTTTCTGCCCCTCCCCCTCCCTGATAACCTGTCTCTAAAAGGAAAAGAATAGTCTATAAGCCCCCCAAAATCTGTACAGTCCAGAACAGGTGTCACCTTTGAAACTTGACACACCTCATTAATCCTCGCCAGTTTTCTTTGATGGATGGCCCAAGGGAAGATCTTGGGAAACAGCACGAAGCAAGCAGAGACTTGATCTTTTACATTTTCTTTCTGAATTTTATATGTATTGCTTTATCATTGCAATCTATTGTTTCTCTCTTTCCTTCTTTTCAACAGATTTTTGTGGATAGACTCTCAGTAACTCAAAGCTCCTTTGGCCTTCATCCATCCTACTTACCCACAAAATCGTCAGTGGGCTCAGAAAAAAAACCATCCAGAAACACACACAGAATAACCACTGAAAATGTTAAGAATTCATATTCGATGGCACTAATAAAAAAATGTTTGCATGGGCATGAGGAAGGGAAGAGATTTCCAGTTATGGTCATATGTTAGCAGCAAAGCAGTGATGTATATATGAGTATTTATTGGCAAAGGTTTACCTTGATGCGAGTATAGTCACTGAACGGGTCAGAGCATGAATTCTACAGTACACAGGCAAGAATCAATACACCCATTGAAGAGATGTGGAGAACTAGGCGCTCTGTATGAACACTTGTTAGACCACCCAGGCTGGCAGTTCCACACGCTTTGAAAAACTTTCCTTCAGGCTTCTAACTCCAATAAAGACAGGGGTGGATTCAGTTTAACAACTTGATTACACTATGTTCATGAAGGGATCAGAAAACATTTTAAAAACCAATGACCTTTCTTATCTCAGAAACTGTTGGCTTAAAGGACTGAAGAGAAGTGCTAGTGAAAGAACAGAATTTTTGACAAAACCAATGCTGAGAGAGGGATGATGTGCTACTAATTTAAATGAAAATATGCTTCTACTAATTGTTTATATTGAGGAGAAAGGAGGGAAAGTTTCCTCACCCGTACATGAAAGTACGTGTTTGCAAAGGGAAGCTCAAACTTTGCTGACAGAACAAATGCCCTATTTATGCTTTTCGCACACCCCTGGTGCAGAACATGTTCTGAATTTGGCTTCCCACCAGCTCTATGTCTTGTTCCAAATTTATTGTTAGCTCTTCAGGACAAGGTTCTCATTTTATGTATTGAACATAATGGAGCTCCAATCTCACCTTCGAGTGCTTATATAACACTGGAAAAGAATTGTCTTTCTTGAAAAGCAGAATAAACTACAGCAGAGGATTTTGCTGTTTGATAACAGTTCAGCCAGGACCAGTTGTGTGCACCAGTGAAGTTAATTTAAAGCAGACAGCACCACATGAATTGCCAGACCATCACCGATAACCAAAGTATCCTCAGTTGCAGTGGACACATCTGAAAACCCCAAACTAAACATGGTATGCATAACATTTCTCATTTTACTGTTGCATTATATTAAACCCTGCCTGGATGCAATTAGTCTTAATGTTCCAGTGCTGCAAAGACATGTATTGAAAACTCATTGAACATTCCTATGAGCAAAAGCAGTGGATACAAGGAGATGCATGAACTAAGCCCAGCTGTTTTACTAATTTCAGTTATGCAGGACACTGTGGTATGTCTGAACGCTAGATCATCTAATTGTTGGATAGCAAGGTCTTTTCTTAGATGTCTTATTTCTGTCATTTTTGCCGTTACCACTTTATTATATAGCTGTTAAAAAGAAAAATACAACATATTTCTTGCTATCCACAGATGTCATTCCCTCCTTGATTAGGATGGAAGCTTCATTCTACTCTTGCACTATAATAATACATTATTTAAGTCAATATATTGTCAGTGAAGTGAGAGCAGTGTGAATAAGTTACCAGTTGTGGCAGGCATCTTAAATTCCTAATTTTTTTTTAATCCTGACTTTTGTGGACAGCGCGTCAGCAACTAGCATAAATTTTGGTGGACTTTTGAAAAACACTTTTGATAATAAAATCTAAATAATCTATAGATCATTTAGACTAGTAAAAGATAACATTAGACTAGTAAAAGATAACAGACTGGCATATTATAACCATACCTAAGCTTCACATATCAGCATGCACAGATCAATTTGGGTGTTATTCTTGAACTATGTAAAGAAACCACACATTTCAAATCTTCAATTTATATTCCAGAGCCATTAATGACGAAATTTACTATTCAGGCCAGGGTTTAAATAAAATTAATGAACCATTCTCTGGGGTTTTTTTGTTTGTTTATAATCAGAAGTACACATCAAATATCCAAAGTCTGCCTTAGCTCAGTTATGTAAATGAAGGCTCTAAGTTTTAGGGAGAAAAAACAACAGTAGGCTTCTGGGTAGTCAGGTTTCTACTAATCAGATATATTATTTCATGAAAGAAAAGCATCATGGTTCAGGACAACTTGATTACCATGATTAGTAGTTTGGGGTGTCTTCTTAGCATGGGATTCTTATAGATATATTTGGAGGCCAATTAATATAGTAGGGCTGCACTTGCCCGGACCATTTAGATCTATTAAAACTTAGGGTAAGGTCCTCTGCTGTTTCACTGTCACTACCATTATTTTTGTAGTCCCTTTTGGTTTTTTTAGTGTCTGTAAGTTCAAAATTGAAGTATAATATCATTTGTATGGTCTAAAATATTTGCATATAACCACCAATTTTGGATATTTCTCCTGCAAAAAGGAGGATTCTAAATTCTTTTTTTCCCTTTTGTTTATTCTACCATAAAACTTAAATCCTCTGACCACATGTACTCTGATCATTATCATAAACTGATCTACTGGAAATTCAGTCATGGTTTGCTCTGAAAATACCTACTTAGCTTTACCATTTTTGGTCATTATGTAGATTACAAAATTATTTTATCTCTGTTTTATTGATTTACCAGATATAGCCAATATCAGGAGATTGAAATATCATAAAACAAATTTAAGATAATATTGATTTGAGACCCTCTCCTTTCCAAAAGTTTTGGATGCATTCGAGTCATATTTTCAAGTTCCAGTGCAAAATACTTTGTTACTGAAAGCTGGGAATCTTTTCTAACAAAGTTCTAAGTCCCAGGTCACCATAATTAGAAACTTTGCTGGCTTTGCTGTCAGCTAGAAGGCTTTGCTGCAATATTCTCAAAGTGTTACTGTGAGGTTTGCAGGGAAGAGGGATTTATTCTTACTTTTTCATTTAAAAGAATTCTTCTAACTCTTGAGTGCAGAGAAAAGCTAGTACATACATTTTTCTAAGATCTTTTCAGTTGGACAGACAGAACTCAGGTAATAAAAAGAAACAGAACAGGCTACTCCGTTTGTACAGAAGAAGTATTAGAAATTACCTCGGGTTTGAATTCCCAAACGTTCCTATCTGGGGAACTATTCACACACTTAGCACAAGTACTGCCAGTCTGCATTTTTCCACTCGCTGTACAAAATAGTCTTCTGGCAGATAACCTTATCACTGCAAGAGCAGTCAAGAGTAAATCAGGTAAACACTTTATCACCTGTAAAGGGGGCGATCAGAGTTTATCCACATCTCACTTTTCAATCTGTGTAAAACATTTTAATTTTATTCACTTTTTACCTACCAAGCAAGAATTAATTCCACCTTTTTTTTTTTTTTTAAAGACACTGTTGTCAATTCTCCTCTCCAAACTCTAAGCATGTCCCTGACAAAAACAATGTGTTCACCAAGGCACAGAAGAAACCTCATGAAGACTCACACCTGTAAGTATTTTACACAAAACCTTATATTTGGTGTTCTGTAACAACCTGTACCACAGGCCTGAGTAGAAAAAACCTGACAAGTTTCCTTTTATGTGGAAAACCAAAATCTGCTTCTTTTTTAGTTACAAGTCCTGCACCTCCTTGTTCTTTCATGATGTACAATAAGATGACAGGAAAATGGTTGAAGCCATAAACACATAAATATACTGTCCCCCTGGTTTCTTAAGCAATATTACCAGAACTTGTTCTCCGAGTGCATCCAGATGTCTATCAGCTGTGAGTACTCATAACATTAGGAATTTGTTGGGATTTTTGATATATGGTGCACATACCTGGTTAGGAATCTGTACCCAACCCTAGGACATTTGTGGCACCTGACACTTTAATTTCCTTGCAAGGATTAAAACTTTTAAAATTGCATAGCTGATATGGTTGTCTCCCTGTCTTACGATACAAAAATAAAAAAATATCTGACTGGAATGTCATGATCAGACAAAACCAATAGTAATAAAGAAAATTGGACCTAGACAAAGAGAATAACAATACAGTAACTAAAAGCCTGATGAAAAAATACAGCAGGAAGCACAAGTAGGCCTAGTACACTCTTTTGGTCTAGCTTCTTCCACTTGCAAGTATCATGCCATTACTACATTTTTACCCAGTATTTGATCATGAATTTGAATCCGTGATTCTTATTCCTTAAATGAAAAATGTATTTATGTAGCTAGACCCAGTGAAATCAACAGAACTACTCACCCAAGCCAAAGGCTGAAAGAACTTTGCAAGCACCAGGTAGAGGCAAAATCTCTTTCTTGGGACATTTTTCCACTGATCTCTTTTACCAGCTATGTGATCCATAGCCATGGAACATCTATAGCTGTCCAAGGCAGACTTCAGTCTGCTTTTCCGAGACATCCTGCCAGTCAAGCTAATTTGTTTGATGGGTTCCACAATTTGGAACAAGCCAGAGTAGTATTGTCATTGTTTCCAGTCATCAGTGTGGTAAATGGAGCAGGGACAGCTCTGTACCACCTGTTCCTTCCCTGTGTCGTCACCACATCAATTCAGACAAGTCGTTCTTAGTTATAAACACAGGGAACCTTAAGACAACTGATAGTTAACTGGGAATACAAACCTCTCCTTAGTATTACTAATAAAACTGAACCAAAAGACATAGCTTTAACCTATGTTTAATGACAAAATTTCAGTCTCTGAACAGGAAATTAAGACAGTATTTCACACGAAGCTTAAAGGTTATTGCTCATTGTTCTTGTAATTGCTTGGTGCTTCTGGAAGCACGAGATTTATACAGGTCCAGAGAACCAGTAATGCTACCCAGTTTAAAAAAAAAGTAGCATTGCAAAATATCCAAAATGCATTTTTAATCTAACAAGTGGCCCCATTTTGCAATTGTTACTCATTCAATGAAGCACTTCAAATGTTTAGACCCAGTGAGGTCAATAGTCCTACTCTTCCACATAGTAGTTATGCTTCAAGACCTTTTTATTAGCGTTACTAAACCTAGTGACATGATACAGTAGATTATTTGCCTTCCCAGTAAACGAATAATTTCAAGACATGACACAAAATTAGACTGTTGTGTTAAATGTGACTCCATACATGGCCTATCTACAGTCTCATTTCCTGTTGTCACTGCTTACAGTTTTGTTATTAAGCCTTTCAGTTCTGCCCATCCTATATCTTAAAGAAGAACAAGTTGTGAGAGGGGATCGATCAACCAATCAATCAATCTGTGTTTGTTACCAGTTGTTATGATAAAGAGCTGGTAGCTAGGCTGCCTCATAACAACTAAAAATTTTTCATTCAGTTGCCTCATGATAGTTTACCATGGTTGACATTAGTTATTTTTACCCTACACTGTCAAACAGATGGAAGAAAGCATATTATTATTCACTTTACCTACTTACTGTAAATTTTCAAAAGGTTTTCCAGATCCATTTTTTTCTGTTTTCATTTGCGAAGAATTTCTTTTAATTTTCAGAGTTCTGCTCCATCTACAGCTCTGCAGACTTAGCTGTAATTCTGGTTTAAGCAGAACTAGCTGCAATTCATTTGCAATTTCATGCCCCACTGAAGTCAACAGAGCTCTGAAGAGGTAGACAAGGGTCAGATGAGAGAATGAGTGAGAATTTAAAAATTCATCCTTGAAATTGTTCCCAAGTACAGGAAGGGTAACATCACAAAATTATCCCAAGGAATTTTAAAATCCACAAAATTCTCAGACAGATGTTTTTTGAAGTGGATTTAAGCCTTATATTTAATTGCACTATATAATTTTGGCAACAAAATGTTGTTGATTCTTATTTGGGGTTATTTGTATTTAAGATTCAGTGTACAAGCCTGAAACAACCTGCATTTGTTAGAGGAGCTTTAGAAACACACTCTGGTATTCCAAAAAACCACTGCTATGTTTCAGGAGCTAGGAGTCTACAATTCAGCTCAAAGCTGGTACATATACCAAATAATAAAATCATCTGAAGGTTTCCAAAAGCAGCAGATTCTATTTCAATACATTAGTTTCAGTTACAAGATTTTCATGAAACACACTCATATTCTTACAGTAAGCTAGTTTATGACTGGAGTCTTTTACCTGCCATGCCAACACACTAAGCTAAAGAGTCTTTTTTATGGTGTTAATGGTTTTTATATTCCATATAACCTCTAATTTTAATATTATGCAAGGTAAGTTTGACAGACCTCAGTAAAGAACTGGAGTCACAGGTTGCTTTTTTTTGCAGTCTCAATAGTTCTTTTCTGAAGCAAATCCCTACAGCAAAGGAAGCAGCATATTTTATGTCACTGAAGAAGGGTAGTCAAGTTGGACCTTAGAGTACTCCTAGGCAGGCCTCATTCCACTCTCCACCTATGCGTGTTCATCCCTCAGCCTGGGAGGTGACTATTCCAGCTATATGTAATAGCCTACTGCTTGCAGTGGATTTCAAAGCAACCTTTCCTATGCATGAAACTAACCCAGGAGAGAGGGCTTGTGATGCTTTTTCAACGCTACTAAAATTTCAAGCTATTAAGCAATCAGCTGCAACTTACTCTGAGTCCAGTGCATGTCCTTCGGTTCCAGCGGTTTCGCTGTAGCTACCAGGGTTCTAAACCAGTCTTTTACACTGAGAGGTTCTGTTCCTCACTTGATATTCACTATGATGGCAAAGAGCAACTGTTGTCACAGATTTACTGCAGCACTAATGCAGTTTCTTTGCATAAGGTTTCCTTCTCTTCCGTTCCTTTACTGGAGAAAAGCACGCTAAAAATAGAACAGAAGTGGCTAGAAACTTCTAACTGGGATAGGCAAAGCTAGAATGCTCAGCAGGAAAGGAGAGAAGTGAGGGTGGAGGGAAGGTGTATAGAGGAAAAGGGTGGAGCAGGAATTGAGCACTGACAGGGGAAATTCTTGAAGTTGAGGTTTACTATCATATTACTGTGAAAGAAATACAAGGAAAACAGCCTCACGCCTCCTTTCCTTCCTACAGCAACTGCCATGTTTCAAGCGCCAATCTTTCCTTTGTCAGCTCTAGCTGCCAGCTGCCCTAGGTGACTGCTTCTTTTGCATTATACTTATTGCAGTCACTAAACAGATCAGGCAGATGCAGCACTTGTTTTTGGAGGCCACTTTCTATAAACCTATGAACCAATTAACTTACATCAATAGCGTCAGTAGAATATGTGCTACTCCTTGTCATGTAAGAATTCCAGAATTCTGATAGTGGTTTTAACTCTTTTAAAACAGTGTAAAGATTACATCATTCTCGCTAGATTTCTGAGGCCAGAAGACACCCGTAATCTTGAACCATTAGATTCAAGATCAGTACAATTTTACTCAGACAGTTGATGCCCTCCTAGTCCATAGCCTGGTGCTCTATTAGTGATCTGAGTTTGACTAAAGGATCTCTCAAGAAAATTCTCTGATTTAACCAGAACTCCTCAACAATGGAAAACATAATACTTTAGCAATATATCTAGGATTACTCAGGTCCAGATTTTGAAGTTTAAGACATAGACACACACATACACAAAATCAATAGTTCCCTGTAAAAACAAAATTCAGAGAGGAAAAAACCCCAAACCCATGATAACTCTATACAGAGGCATGGTCACCTCCTTAAGATGACACACATGCCCCTACAGAGCTCTCTTGACTCTAGGCACTCTGTCCAGATTCAGATTTAAACCCAAACTCAGGTCAGAGTCTATCTAGGCCTCACTTAAAATTACTTGTGTTCTCACTGTGTCTTGCTGAGACTTGACAAGAAAGTTAGATATCCACCCTGACATCAAGCATGAAAAATGTCAGACCAAACCCACCTTCCACATGATGCTCAGGGCAATACCTACACTTCAGGAAGCAGTATAATTAAAGAGAAATCCCAGATTTCATATAGTATAGAACAGCTAGCAAATTACCCACATATTTCCTCTTTTCCATATATGCTTCATTAGAACTGTCAGTGGACTGCACAAGAACTCAAAGCACTGTTCACTGTCAGGACCTTTCGATAACACAGAACACCATCGAATTAAATCTTTTTAATCTAATTACTCACACCCAGAATCCCAGACAAAGCTTTCCTTGCAAACATCCCTGCCTTCCTACAGTTACATACTTTGAATATTTCCAATCACATCAGTACAGCTACTCACAGTGTAAGCGTAAAGCTGAGAATAATTGTTTACAAGACCCAGCAAAACTCCTGACCATTCTTATAATGTTTTTCAAATCATGATTACTAGATGTGGCTACAGTTTGTTTTCTAGGGAGTCTTTTTTCCAGAGCTGTCATGGCCTTCCCAAGACCTCACAGTGTACCTCTGCCCCTCACCATCACCTTCAATAACATCCAAGTTGTTCTGCTATCTTGTAACAGTACAAGATAGCTAATTATTAATGAGTTAACACCAGTAAAAAGCAAAGACTTTTGGTTTGACACTAGGCTGATGTGATAACAGAAGTCAGGATACTGCCTTTAGTGTTTGTTCAGACCTCAGGGCATAAGTTAGTTTGATGTTTGACCCAGATGGAGGGTATATTTTATCAGATACTGGAATTTCCTAAATTATTCACCAGGACTGTGAAGGTTTCCTAGTCAGTTCAAAGCTACTACTCTTAATATGCATTTACTGGACTCACATTTGAGCTAGATACTGTGAGAAGATTCTCTTCTCACACTCAGCATTACCAACTGCCACAGTTTTATCAATAATCTAACAGCATTTAACATTTTCTTCTGTAACCCTAGCTCCTGGAGCAATGGGACTTAGTAAGATTAGTTTTATACCTTCTTTTTTTTTTTTTTTTTAATGACAGTAAATGAACACTTGAGTTAGTGCTATTTGTATTTTTCTGTGTTCCTCTACAGGCGCAAAGACAACAACAAGGTGTCTTCATGAAAGCTGAGATTTTCAGATGATAAATGGCTGTGGGAACTAGGCTTCGAGATAAACCACCAATATAGTGAGATCCATGTTGAACCTGAAACCCTTGACAATTCTGGTTATGCAGCATTTTGTAATATTTATTAACATCTGAGACTGAGTTTCAGGGTTTCCCCCAAGAAAATCAAGTTAATTAATTGCATTTTTAATTTGCAACTGACCTTCCACACTTGGATTTTCTTTGCATAACTTAGTTACAGATAAGAAGCAGCTCACGTTACTATTTCTGCTGTCCAGGGAACTGAAGTCAGAACAACGATTTTTTTTCTATGTTTCAATATTTCTTTTGGGTAAAACCGAAAAGTGTTTAGAAAGTTTTTTCCTAAATAAACACTTAAACCTGTTCTAGTTACCATTTTTTGTTTACCTTTTGAAATTGTTTCTAGAGGGAGATCCCTGCCATAACTGGTAGACCATTTTTATAGTGGGAGACAGAAGTTAACATTCATTCTCTGACAGATTCATAACACAGATTCTCAGCCTTTTTAGGCAGCAGGGACTTGAACCCCTAGATTCTCTGTCTTTCACTCTCCTGACTACAGCCAAACTGAGTAGTATTCATGTTCCTCTAAGGAAAATATTTTGGTGAAATAGAAGCAGAAGGATACAGAAGTAAGCATTGGTTTGGGAAAATAAGTTCAGAACTTCCTGAATCTTCTATTCCTCAGTGTTTGTTATATTTTCTATTTTTAGTTTATAGCTTTTTTTTTTTTTTTAAATAAACATAGCATGTTGTAAAATCAGTTATAAATCCACAGAAAAAGTTCATTCTCTTTAATTGAAGGCTCTTTAGTTATTTTTTTAAGGGCACTTCCCTGTTGTTCAATACTGGTCTCAAATGAAGCAGCAAAATACCACATTGCAAGTTGCAGGCTCTTTCCTGTAGCTGTCCTGGTGCTCACTCTTAGCAATGCGAGTTTCACAATCAGTAGGAATAATGTCAAACAGATATCAATGAGGAAGAAAAATTAACTAAAATCTGGTAGAGCATTTGGTATAGTTATTCCACTCATTCCAATCCTTTGGCAATTGTTGAGCAATGCTCCCAAAACTAGAAAAAACATCAAGTGGAACTTTTTCTGGCACACTATATGGCATCAAGATATGAGCACAAGCACATATTTTGTGTTCATTAGCTTTTTCACGGTTCCCAAGAATCTTCTTATCTAGTAAGATGTCACAGACATGAAAGGCTCATTTTTATCTTTATCAAGAACCTGTTACATAAAACTGGAGGAATAAAGGACTTTAAAACTGCTCAGATGAATGAGCTTGTGCTGACCTCTGATGGCTGTGAATGTGTATGATACGCAAGCCTGCAGTGTGTGATTCCTCAGGAGTTCCAATGCTCTAATTAAAATAATGTTGACATGGCAAGAAAAAAAACCGTTTTGAGATGGAAACCAAATTATTTATTATTTTCGCTTTCACAGTAATTTCTGAAAGCACGGTGAAAATGCGTGCAAGCAGACTGCTTGCAAAAATAAAATTATTTCCAGTGAAAAGTCTGTTTTTCTAGCTTTCAGTTGTTTGAAAATGTCGAGAAAAGGTTTTTTACTCTTAAAATCATCAGTCCATCTTATTCTCTCTTTACAAAAGAGATTATCATTCTGATCAGAGAGCAGAAAACATACAAAAAAATAAAAAATTTACTGTCCAAATTTTCATGGCTACTGAGTTCACAATAGAACACATAAAAGACCCAGTTCCAAGCACTTCTAAGCTGGGAGGAGCACGTTAACTTAAATCACAAACCATTTTGTGATCTTTGGAATGGGCCCACCTGGGCCACCAGAAAGGTTGGCAGGGCAGGGAAGGAAGAAAATAGAAACTGCCTTCATTCCAGCAAGATTTTCTCTTAAGGGCTTGTCCCTAAGGCAAAGTGAGAATTTATAAAGCTTATTCCAGGAGTCTTATTAGCAGCAACTCCAGACTTTTTAGTGGAAATATGACCCTTCATTTAAAAATAATCCCAAACAAAACACACCCCCCACTGACCACAAAAGCCCCCAAAACAAAATCCAAAAAACCCACAGGGGTCTTGTGAATATAGCTTAAACAAGCCCCAAATTCCAATGAAAAAAGCTTAGCCACTTGTTTCTTTCACCATCAAAGTTTTCTATCTGCAGGAAGCAGCTGCAAACCAAACAACTACTTAAGTATCATACAATTCTAGAATGGTTTGGGTTGGAAGGGACCTTAAAGATCATCCAGTTCTAACCCCCCTGCCATGGGCAGGAACACCCTCCACTAGACCAGGTGGCTCCAAGCCTCATCCAGCCTGGCCTTGGACACTCCCAGGGATGGGGCACCCACAGCTTCTCTGGGCAAACTGTGCCAGTGCCTCACCACCCTCTCTGGGAAGAACTTCTTCTTGATATCTAACTTAAATCTCCCCACTTTCAATTTAAACCCATTACCACTTGTCCTGTCACTATAGACCCTTGTAAAAAGTGTCCCCCCCCAGCTTCCTTGTAGGTCCCCTTCAGGTACTGGAAGGTGCTGTAAGCTCTCCCCGGAGCCTTCTCTTCTCCAGGCTGAACAAGCCCAGCTCTCTCAGCCTTTCTTCATAGCAGAGGGGCTCCAGCCCTCTGAGCATCTTCGTGACCCTCCTCTGGACTCGCTCCAACTGGTTGATATCCTTCTTATGTTGAGGGCCCCAGACCCGGACACAGTCCTCCAGGTTTGATCTCACAAGAGCAGAGTAGAGAGGGAGGGTCCCCTCCCTTGACCCTGCTGGCCATGCTGCTCTGGATACAGCCCAGGATACGGTTGGCTTTCTGGGCTGCCAGCGCACACTGCTGGCTCATGTCCAGCTTTTCATCTACCAATACCCCCAGGTCCTTCTCCTCAGGGCTGCTCTCGATCCATTCTCCACCCAGCCTGCATCTACCAAAGGTTCAGAAAAGAAACACCCTACATTTCAAGTCAGACCAAAAGAATCATATCTCACAAAGGTGCAATGGCAGAAGTGGAACACCAAAATTTCTTGTGCCTTTTTCAACAATATACCACTAAGTTTTCAAGAAAAGCAACTGGTCACTAGCGTCTGGTTCCTTTCCAAAAACTTGCTCTATAAAATTGCCATCTGCTCCTCTTATACATGCAGAGTCACATTTGCTGACTTGGGTGACATGAGATACAGATTAAAAAGTGAGGCTTGATGCTCTGTGCTTAGCTTGAGTGACTGGGTGAGAGGCTTTATTTCATGTTGGTTCACCGTGTTGCATACAGCAAGGCAGAGCTGAGGAAACATCAGCCCCCCCCCCCCCCCCCCCCCCAGTTACAACACAGGATGGGGCATAAGGATGATCATGAGACAAGCACTTTGTATATGATAATTTCTTATAATTTCTACCTGTGTTAACTTCAGGTTCACGCAAGTGTTAGAGAGGAGGTGATCTGGCCTCTTGTTCTGAAGTTCTTCTGGTGGCATCAGAAGCTTGTTAGAGTGCTTGGAACCAACAGTAAACCGCTTGAAGCAGTGTACTTGAATACTGACATGTGACCTCGCTTCCATGCTCCATCTCCAACTCATATTCAACACCCCAATACATATGACCTGCTGCACGAAATCTGTTTGATTTCTGAGAGAAAAAAAAAAAAAGAAACAAAATCTATATCAAAGTCTTCAATATTTGTAAAACATTGTTTTGAACATTCAACATCACACCGTTTGCAGAGATCCAGTAATACGGCACTGGAGCCAGGTAATGGTTAATAGCTGATTCCACTAGACAAATCCTCTGGCATAGCTGGGATTCAGTGAAGAAACTAAGAGCCCTCTCATTTTCTCATGCTGAGTTAAATGTGGATGTTCAGTGTACATTTCCTCTTTCCAGTTGGTTTTTCATAGAAGATAGCACCGACAATATTTACAATTAAAAGAGAAAGAAAAAACTTCTTGGCCTCTATAATGTTTGAAAATTCTTTCATCTTATAGTTGAGTCCAAAGTCACTCAGTTCAAGAGCAAGACTCCCATTTGTTTTGGTGGGCACTGAATCAGGTCCTTGGAGTTCAAAAGCACAGATGGGAACATGAAACCAGCTACAGAACATCCATCTTGTGGCATAGTCTGATTTTTCAAAATTTTATTTTATCCTAACTTAAAATTAATAATCTTGAAATGCTAAACAGACTGGCAATTCTGAAATGCCTTTAGTAATGATATTAAACCTGAAAATATAGCACAGTATTCTGTCAAAAAGAAACAAGAAAGTCAAAAGTAACTCAGAAAATGCAAAAAAATCGATTTATTGATTTTTTGGAAACATTTACAAACATATCTGTCAACAGTATAGTTGGGATGGAAGTAGTCCTGAAAAAAAATATTGTTTTGATGAAACTACATTTTTCCAAAAGAAATATAAAGGCAGCAGTCTTGGCACAGCAATCCCTATATCCTAGACATTGCCAAAACCCTTTCCTGAATTACAGAGATTCAGTCCCTCTGCAGGGAAGGGGCAAGGAGGTTTTTATGGCAAGTTCTTGTTGACAAAGTAAGGCTATTAAGAGACTGTTTCAGTGTTTGGTTTAAATTAGAGGAGTCTCATTACTGCAGAATTGGACTGCATATGAACACAGGGACTTTAAAGGTTGAACTTGTCAGACAGGATCTGAATCCTTCTGAAAAGCTCTTGCTAATCACAGCCAGTTGGAACCTGGTACTGAATAAAGCACTTTTTACTCAATAGCACCTTAAGCATAACACGCTCATTGAGGAAAAAAAGGAGCTTTGGGGGAAAAACTCCCAGCAAAGTCACAACATCCTCTCTTCACCTAGTTCCACCTTCTTCAAGGCTCTTTACCAGAGAAGCGGGCTTTGGCAAAATCAAGAAACTTGCTTGTCTGATGTGTCAGACACTTTTGTAACATGCTGAAGTATCACTACTTGTGAGCTTTAAATACAAGCAGGTGTGATTCTGTGTAAGAAAGGAAAGAGTAAAGTGGTCATGAAAGAACATGCTCTCAGTTTACGCTACTTAGATTCATGAGAGGCAAGTCATACCATGTGCTATAAACTGATTGAGAAAATACAGCTAGCTTAATACAGCACAGCATTTGGGTGATGCCTAAAATCAACAGGAAAGGCACTCATTTGCAGATGAAGAAACAGAACTTTGTGAGTGACTCAAGTCACAATTCCATTTGCCAAAGAACTGCCTGGGCGGCACCTGCAGCCCTGCTGCTGCGCAGACAGCAAGCATTGGTGGCTACCAAGCCTTTGAACTATAGCCGACTCTCAGAGAGATACATTTCAACATCCAAAAATACACCCACTTCAGTTCTTACTTTAATAATAATGGTACGTTAGAATATCCTGAGAATAAAGTGGGTAACATATATATACACACATGATTTGAAATTAAAAGAGAGCGTGTTACCCACATATACATATACATCATCTGTGTTGATTTTAATTCCTGCCTTGGCTTGTGCCAGGAAGATCGTGGGTTAACGTGGAGCATCGTGATTTAAGACTGGAAATGGCAAACGTGTGTCTTTAATTACTGGGGTGTCCTTAATATGAAAAATTATTTGTATAATCTAAAAAATTAATAAATATCTTGGGTCAAATAATTGCCTGTAATACAAATTAATTACAGAACCTGCAATTCACAGTTCATTTTGTGGGATAATCACACAATTAGTAGGAAAATTGGCCAGTTTATCAGATATTTGATGCTGTTCATGAGCATTATGCTAAATCCAGCTTCTGCTCACTTGAACTTCAGTTTCTGAACTCCACTGTTAGCACAGATTAATGCTATTGCAAGAGTGGCTCTGCTCAAAGGTATACATAAAACTTTTTGAAAGAAGATGACAAATTTGGTTTTATCATTAAGAAGTGAAAATGAAACTAAATTCACATTTAATAGAAGATTTTTCAGATTAGCGAGGCAGTAGACTTTTCTAATCTATATTGGAAAGGACTGGACACTCATCAATTTCTTCACCCTTTTTAGTAGACAGAAAAACCTTGCTAGTAATATATTTTCTAGACTATTTGAGCTGAAACACCTCAGGCACTTTGTTGACCTCAAAATTACTGTCAACCTTTGTGATATTATAAAGTGAGACTATGTTCTAGAAAGTTCTTTATAATATTGTGGCTCTCTTCAGGGCACTGGCTGCAACTTAACTGGAATGTGGGTTGTTGGAAGATATTTGAAGAGAGGAATGGGTAGACAGATGAACATTTAGGAAAACAGGTGAGAGAGATTTCCAAGTTAGAGAAGCACAATAAACTAAGAGATATCAATCAGTGTTAATAACTAAAGTAACCCAGTATAACTTCTTTAATAATATGGTCAGGATATTCTGGCTGTAGTGGGAATGGAAGAAAAAGTTTGGGTGTTTTTTTTTTTTTATTTGCAATGTTATACAGGCTTTTTGCCATTACACAGTGAAATAAAGAAGTTGAGTGGCACAGGAATAGGGTCAGGATCCTGACCTATTAATTCCCATGTGACAGAGAATAGAAACAATTAAATCAGAATTGTAGGAAGCTGAGCTTGTCTATTAAAGTGCAGGAAAGTCAGAAAATCTCAGGCTGACACTCTGGGATGGAAGGACAAATTATGCAAACATATCCAATACTGTTCCTATGTTAATTACACCTGCTTCAGTGAAGAGAGATGACAGTGGCACAGAAACCCACAGCTAGATAAGCACTTCAGAAGTAGCTAAATCTGAGCAGGTACATCTGGTAAGGAAAACACCACACACCAGTGGATCAAATTGAAATATACAGTTGAGTAATGAACCAGGAGGAGGAGGAAGATTGCTTGCCTATGGGAAAAGATAAATTACTTCCAAGGTAAGTATTGTACCATCAGCATCCTGATCTCCATACAAGAATAACATAGGAATGCTGCGGTTAAGTCATTCATTGCTCAAGATGCGCTGTGTTTTAGCTGGGGTAATCAGCACACACACAAGGTTGTATGAAATTTAAAAAAAAAGAAGAAAAAAGGAAAAAAGGCAGCAACGTCAGAGTACTTGAGTTTTATGGCAAGATAAATTTAGTAAAGTCAACCTTAGGCAGATGTACAATACAAATCTTATAAACTGAAGTGTCTTGCCTTCACTATGTTTTACCTCAGGAAAGCTAAGGTGTATTAGTTACCCAGAGGTTAAAAGGAGGCGGGGGGGGCGGGGTGGGGGGGAAGCTGCTACTTCAGCCATAGCGAAGGCATGTAGTCAGTTTAATTTATTGTAAGCTAAGCAGAAAGGTTGTGCTTAGATAAGAATATAGCGCTGGCCTTACATACCTAGCCAGAGGCAACTACCTGAAGTGTCACCTTCCCCTTTGGTATTTGGAGTGACATAATCCACATTTGTTATCTTGCTCAAACTCACTCATCTGTCTTGAGCAACTTAGGCAAAACCTTCTTCTATTTTTGGTTTTGAGGTCAAAGGCAAAGCTTGGAAAAGGTTAGTAACAGAATCAAACATATTCAGAATTTCTGGGAAACCGTTCTGTTCTAATAAAAAATGGGTTTGGTTTGGGTCCCAAATTTCTGAAGGTTTTTCTTTTGCTTTCATAAACATAATGCAGCTTCCTCTGTTCAAGCTGTTTTACTTTTCGTGTGCCTTCAACACAAACTGATACATCAATTCCCATTTGTGTATTCCACTCCAGATTGCTTCTGAGAATGAAGTTATTTATGCAGGACACAACTTATACCTTCCTCTAAGGTTAGGGATCAATCCCTCTTCCCCAGGAGCTTCTGAAAGTGAATACCCCCAAACAGCAGCAGTCAGCAATTTCAAAACTGGGTCATTCAAATTAAAGGGAAAAATCCAGCCTTTATAGATTAAAATGGAGGCAAAGTCATGAAATTCATATTAAATATAACATAAAATCAGAACCAGACTAGACCCTTTCTGGTACAATTTGCTGAATAAGCAAGAATAAAATCTTACATAGCAGAAAGGCCAGCGTCTCTCAGAAACATCACACAATCTGTTGGGCATCTCCCCTGAAACTATATAACCTTTTTCTTCTATCCTTTTAGAGGCCTTGTGTTCAGCTAAGAAGACTCTTTATTAGCAAGTGGGACATGAGGGTTACTCCTGTTCTAATAGTTGCATGTACTGAGACTGGAATGGCTTTCCAACTGAATTGTTCATCGAGTTTGTACTGAGCCTACAAGATTTACCTCCTATGCATATTGTGAAAGTTTTTGTGCATCAAGGGAACATGGTCATATCAAAGAATAGTTCTGATCCCCTGCTAGTGGCTACAGAATTATAATTAATAAACTCTGCCTATGCAACTCTCAAACTCTCAGAAATTTGCAACCTGAGTGGCAGGCATTCAGCTCACAGTAAGATAGGTAGGGACCTTAACTAGCTGGCTTACCCAGCTGGTATCCTCGTCCTTCCAGCTGTACCAGTTCGGTATCAGCTGAACCTTGTTCAGAACTTTATATTAATCTGCTGCTGCTAACATATGGGATAAACACATCACAATCAGAAGCTGTCACAGTCTAAGTCAAATTACCGAGTAAAAAGCCAGCACAGGAATGCAGAATAGCAGAAAATTGTCACATGAAATGCAGCGGTCAAACTCTCAGTGTTTGCAAACAATTTGAATATCTCCACCAAAGCAATCACATTTATCAAATATTCACAATGGATATCTTCCACAAAATGCAGCAAACAAATCATTAGTGTAGATCAACCAGTATAGCCTTCTGCTCCATTATTTGGCATAAACAATTATTTAGGTACCTTCCTTATGGTTCAGACATCCTTGCCTCTCTCACCCCTTTACCTTTTACAACCACTGGCTGTTATCAAGTCGGTTGATTTCACTGACCTACAAAACAACATGTGACAGAACTTAAGGAGAGAAACAAAATTAATTTACACCCATTTTAAATTACATTAGTATTAACGAATGGCCTTTTACATAGCTCTAATTTTTAATTGAAATTCAATGTATTTGTACTCAGAGGAATACGTAGGGTGTGATTTTCAGCACTGGCTCATTTTTTTCTAGCTTTAAGGGTAGTTGGCCTCAACAGGGACAAAAAAAAAAAAAAAAAAAAAAAGGCAAGATATGGAGCCCTCAAAAATTGTAGTCTGTGCCAGGTAAGACCACTGATAATATTTCCATTGAATTCACTGTGGTTCAGAGCTTAGACCTGAGGACCAGCATGGAGCTGTAATAGCTAGTGACAGTAACAATATGCAAGAGGCTTACAAAATCCCTGCCCAAACACCTAGCACCATGATACCCACATCAAGAGTCCTCCTTGGTACTACTGACACCTAGAAGAGTGATAACATGCTCAAGCATTACACTGAAGACTCTGGTAAGAAGGGGAGACAGTATATCCGTTCCTTTGCTGCTATCTACTAAAAAGATCTGGAGACAAACAGCAGAGTGAAATTACCTCCTTTTACTGAGAACTAAGGCTATCCAAATGGCCCCAGATCTAAGGTAGGTACAAAAGCAGTTCAAACTAGAAATCTGGCAGACTAGCTCAGATAGGAAAGATGACATACTGGTTCAAACCCTCAGCATGAATGGCAATAACATGCAACTAGGCTAATTTATCAAATCATAAATCTAGTCCAGTAGATCTAGGACAAAAAAAGACTCAATTGTTGACTGTATCACTTAACGGTCAATAGATGGAAAAGGTTTTTAATAAAAGCCAGTAATATACAATATGTGAGGATCCAAGACATCTAATCCAAACCTTACACAAACCCCAACTTTTAAAAGGTAATTATGACTGTGATCTTCACTATCATGTTCTTCACAATATATATCTGAAGGCATCATACAAGTCCAGGGGCAAGCTAGTCTTCTGTACTACACTGACATGCATGTTGAGATCAGCTACGTGCTTTCCTCAAGCACTGGATCAGTGCTGAATCCATCATTTCTACAGCAGTAGCCAAGAATTGTTACTTGTGAAAAGATGCAGGAAACCTCCATACAACCAGTCACACACTGATGAGAGAGCCTTGTCTGCATCCCAGATGTCTGCAGCACTCCTAGGACCCATTTCCACATGTGTACATTTCCTTTTTAATGGACTTAGCCTCAGCCTGAATGTAGACTGCCCACAAACACCATCTGCCCTTCCAATGAGCACTGTATTTGTTCCTTTGTGGGCTACTGGCAGCTCACACAGGGACCTGGAATCCAAGCACGTTGCTGCGCCATCCAACAGATGGCTGTCTTGCATTTCTTTCCATTAACAAACACATTGGCTATAGAGAAGCAACTGCTGCTGTTCTCTGGAATCTATTTCCCATCCATGATTCGACATGATTTTGCAAAAAGAAGGAACAAGAAAATCCCTAAACCCTTCAATATTGTGTAAAGAAGAGATTTTAACTATGACATGACTGCTGAACTAGTTAAGTATCAGGCTGCTATACTAAACATTCATTTTCTTCTCATTAGGCCTCATCAATTACTACACCAGAATTCTTCCTACTTTTAATGAAACCTCTTCAGTCTATCTACACTCAGCAGGATTAAACCAATAAATGCATACAGATATAATCATCACCCAGCATAACTAGGCAAGAGTACCTAGGAAATCAGAAAAATGATCCAACAGTTCTATCTGCCCTTCAGAATCTGTAAGTCAGCAGTTATTTATAGATCCTGAACAGACTTGGCTAAACCACAGAATAACAGTGAATAATTTCATATAAGCACTGTTGATTCATTCAAATCTTATTTGTGGCTTATTATTATTATTAACTGCATACGTGTATCTGCACGACAAATTATGTTAGCCCTGGAGATGTTTACGAATCGTAAATACTTCACAAATAGTCAGTGAGTAATTATCCATGCTGAATAGTGATACTGCAGGACATTATGGGTTAGATGGTTTCAGTTATTTTCTCATTTTTACAGCCTGTCTAACCATAGTGTAGAAACAGAAGACTTGCCTAAGCAGACAAATCAAATACCCGAAAAAAAAGATTCTTAAAGAAATAATTACGGGGAATAGTTCGTAAAAAAAACCTTTGAAATAATTTTTGAATTGGAGAGAGAAGAATTTCTGAGCAATTAACATATTCATAGAAAATCTGATCAGTTCAGGAATAGAACAAAAGGACAAAAAGATTAATCAGTTCAATAGTTCATCAAGAATAATTTTGAACATTTCTAGTCCATAATAGACTTAAAGATTTACAATTAATCACCATTGTCAGAGTAAATTTCTCCCTATTCTTTAGGATTTAAGATAAATTAGACTGCATTCTAGACATCTTCACTGTTCAACAGACATAATAAACACAACTTGAACAAGTATTTAGTTTAGATTAGTGGACAGAAGAGCATGAGACATACTTCTTACAGATATTTGCGTGGATGCCAGTTTCAATTCAATTTTGCTTGTATTCACATTTGCGGTTGGCATTCCACAGAGAACTTGCATATCAGACATATACTTGCACATATTTCTGTAGTGGTCACTTGAAAACATACCAATATTTCTTCTTCATCACCCTCTTCCCACACAAGAGTTTGTGGAAGAATCCTCCCTGCCCATTCTAAAGGCTTTAGCCAAAAGAAATAATGTTTTGGATTTGAAGCACATTCTTGGAACTTCACGGAATTTGCACTCCTTTATATGCTGGGGTCGAAAAATAGCATGGTCTCGCTGCTTTGGAAATCATGTAACGCAATATGAAATGTAGACTTCAGGAAGACAACCCAGGGAGGAAAATAAGGACATAGGACAATATGATAGCATTTTGTAATTAAAATGCTTACAGTTTTGGCCAGGTTATTTGACCAGAACTGAACACTAGTTAGGAGTTGTAACTCTATTTTCAATTATTTATGATTTTTTCCACAAACTTACTGTTTTTCAGATAGTTGACTGTCTAGATTAAAATTGTTTTTTAAGTAAGTATTTCTGGTGGGAAAAAAACAAATAAACAAACAAACAACCACCAATCCAGAAACATAAATAGTTTCAAATTCACTATTCCAGGATAAAAACTAGAATCTGAATTAAAATCTTCACAGCTCAGCTGTTAAAAGAACAGAAACACTGTCACATGCCTAGCACATCAAATCAAACAAACTATTACCTCCTCTGAACAGGTGTCAAAAGATATTTATATCTCAAAGTTACTCAGGTAATTATTCTAAACTACAAATAGATTTGGAGAAAAACCAAAACCATAGCTAATTTCAAAACAGAAAACACAAATAAAATTTACGAAATACAATCTCTGCTGTTATTTACTTACCATAACACACCATTCTTCAGTATGCAGTTGCTGGGCTTACAAAATGTGCTATCAGATGAAAGAGAATGATAAAGCAGTATGTAAAAGGATTGATTTTTTCTGTCGTAACAGAAAAATAAATCTACTGTTACTTACTCTGGGGTAGTTCACATGGTATCAATTCCTACCTTTTCCCTCTGACTTCGTAGAGGCCAAACATGTACATGAGGCCAGTGGATGAGGCCTGAACCAGGGAGGAAGAGCCAGGTGATGCTTGTCTTGCCAGAATGCCCTTGCCCCGAGTCGTTCACCAATGTCCAATCTCCCCAAGTTGCCAAAGATTGTGAGGACGATGAAGAAAAGCATGGACATCAACAGCATAACTGGATGTCCAGTCACACAGAGGAACTCTGCTGCTTGCAGTACATTCACATGTTAGCAACAAGAACAGGCAGAAGACCAGGGATGTGCCACTGATTGCAGTCATGATATCTCTGAGGTCCCTTTGTTCCATGCAGCCTGACACTTCATCCTGCAACAACATTTGGGAACAGGAGAGTGAATAATGAGCCCCTGGTTTGAACCAGCATGGCTGTTCTTATAATCTTATGCTCCCCTGAGTGGGGAGTGAGTTCCACTCACATTTCTTCTGCAAATGGAGAGAAAACAGTCTTGCCTTTACTGTGATGTCTGCATGTATTTTTTGAAAGCATAGACTGCCCAAAAGGTTTTTCATCTGCAATAATCAATGGCCAAATATTTTTGTGTAGCACTAAAAAGAAATCAATGGCCAAGAGTTTACTGGAAAAATATCTAGCACACATTTATATGACAGGAGAATATATTAAAAGACAGTATATTTGCAAAGTGAAACAACCACAGGTAAATTGTTTCTGGTCTGGTAGCTGACACAGCTCAAAGTCTAAGGGAAAGTTTTATGGTTTCCATAAGTCCTTGCACAGTGGGGACTCACGAAGCAAATGCCAACACAATCTTTGCTAAGAACTAATCTCTCTTCAGACTTTCACGAACTCTTAAAATCCATGGTCTCAGTATCTTGTCTTGCATGCAGCAGGCTTCTTGTATGAATTTTCTCCCTCTCTTTTATTTTTGAAACCAGAAGACTGTTTTCCAGTGCTAAGATGCTGTGAATTTTCCAGACTGCTGGGTGAGCTGAAGTTGCATGACCTCTTCACAGACACTCACGATCGTGTCTGGCCGATACAGCGATTGACAGCCAGTCTCATGACAAGTAAGCTATCACCCACAGATGAATGATCACAGACTGGTATGCTTAACATACTCCTAGGTTATAACATCTGCATGGAACTTAAAATCCCTGTCAGTCAAAAATAACTCCTGGCATTGACTGTGGAGAAGGGTGAAAATCTGCAAGTATTCCCTGAAACTGCACTGAAGGCAGCACTATGGAGAGGGGCACTTTGGGGTGTTGCCAGGACCCCTATCTTTTGCAGCCAATAAAAGCAATCAATGGGATTACCTATAAATTCCAGTCTTGGTGGACATTATCAGTAGTTCCTTCTAAGCAGGCTGCATTTCATAATCACAACTAATGTATTCATACTGGACCTATCAAACCTTTATTACTGTTACTTTAATTTGCTTTCACATCAGTTTGGTTAAAACCTGCGATTTTTCCTGCAGTCTCCATCCTATTTTTTTTTTTACCAAATTACCTACTGCTTCAGAATATTTTAACTTTCTATGTTACTGAGTTGAATCTAGTGAGACCTGTTTATCTGGCAAGTGAACAGGTTAGTGCTGCATTTCTAGATAAGGACAGAGCATCTATAGCAACACCTTCAAGAAAGTGCTCCTCACTCCCAGAGCTCTTGAGTTTCTGCAGTCACACACAGCCCTGCCCAGGAATTAGCTTTCCTCTTAGGAAATTCTCCACAGTTTTTGATGTTGAGGATGATGTGCAGACTCCATTCCTTGATCAAATTCATCCTGCCTGACCTCTTTGTCAGGACACAGAAGCTTCGGCAGACTATTGTCACTAGAGCTGATATAAAATGTACAGGAAAGGCAATTAAGGCTTGCCTACATGTCTGCACACTTATCTCTATGCTTGTTCTAATAGTGTTGATAATACTACGTTGTTATGAATAGATTTTCCCTCTACTTTACATGTACTTATGCTTGGCTATTTCAGATTAACTGGCAAAGCACAGGAATTCAATTCCTATACACAACATGGTTTTGGTAGATTCTCACGGTCTTCACCACACAGTAGGTCTTCAGCAATATGTGAATGAGTGAAGACCGCATGGGTTATTTCAGAAATTGGGGAGCAAAGAGGGTCTGTGTGAAAGAAATGTCTTGTAGTGACTGTTGTGACAGGGAAGAAGTTGGTTATCTCTCTTTCCATAGAGGTGTAGGAAGATCACACAGATCTGCACCCAGTTAGGTTAGCTTCATAAAACACTTATCCTCCCTTAAACAGGGGAACTAGTCTGGATCTCTCCCTCCACATTGTTCTGGAGAGGAAAAAATTTACCCTGGTGGACCCACTAGACAACAGAAGTAACAACTCCAAATACAGCTGAAGAAAACATCCTATTTTCTACCTGGAATATATTCATAAAAATAATTTTAAGCAAGTCATACCTTATAGAATAATGTTGATATAAAAATACTAACTTTCACACACTGAAAATTAAAAAAAAGAGAAAAACAGTATGGAAGAAACAAAGGTCACACATTACAGATAAAATTCTACTATTATGTCGAGGCTGGTAGCAATAATCACCACTGCCAATTTCCTCCCTCCTCTGCATTAATATTTGCCTTTTTAAAGTACCATGCTCTTACTAACCCCCCAGTTTGAATAGCACATGTGAAGAGCATGTGGGACATTCCCTTCTGTGAGGATTTGTCTCATAAATGGGTGGGTGAAGTGAGCCTTAAAACCTCACTAGAGATTTCTTCATTTAAGGATCTGAACAATAAGGAACTGACTGTGACCTTAGGAGGTACATACTTCATTGCTACAACAGATTCCTTATAAACAGTTATTCTCAGCCTTCTAACAGAGCATGCATGTATGCAGCTGATCGGATGGGAGCCTGCTCTTCTATCATTCAGTTCCCTTCCACATACTGATTAATTGCTAAACCCATTCTCTCATGTAAGCCGTCTTCTCGCATGGATTTTGCTCCTGCAAGTGTAGCATCTCGTTATTCCAAGGCCTGCTGTGATTTTTATCAAGCTTAACTTTTTTCATCTGGAAAGACAACCTTCAGACTCGCTTCAGGGACTGGTATAGCTTTAGGTTTATTAACACTGTTACACAGCTAGATGATGAAAGGACAGTGAGAGGTGGGAGCATGGTGTTACTGAATTAACTTGATCTTCCCTACTTATGACCCTTCATTCTGTTGCTGAAGTCAGGATATGGACAAAAGACAAAATCATAAAAATAAAGAACAATAACTGTCTTTACAAACGTACTATATCTCCCTCAACCAGCCACTTACTGGCAAAGTTATGAATGAACATTCTCAGTTTCCTGACTGAGATCAGGAGATGGATAAGGAAACAGGTCCTTGAATCTATGAGGTGCTGGTTCATATCCAGCTCAGAATGGTAGAAAATTATTCCCACCGTACCCCTGTTCATATTAAATGAACCTGCTGAGGTAAAGAAAAATGCTTCTAGGAGGTAGAAATGACATACTCCTCATCACAACGGGTACCCTTTAATCCCTTTTAGAAGAGATCTGATTAAAATTAAATCTAGAGATAGCCCCAGCTAGAAGCTGAAACACACTGCTGGAGGAGCTTAGTCTCTAGATCAATAAAAAATCAGCATTTTCTTGGCTTCTCATGACTGAGTGTGTACTCTGCTTCTTCTAAAGTCAGTAATAAAGTACATATTGACTACAACAGGGCAGAACTAACTGGGCTACAACACTGCTCTTCAGCAAATAGCACTTATACATAGTAAAACAACATAGGACAGTTTTACATCTTAGACCTGGACTAGGACACAGACGATCTAGATTCACCTCCTAGCTCTGTCTTAAAGTTCCTGTGCGACAGAAAAAAATCATGCCATTCCTCTGCATCAGTTATCAGATAAAAATTGGAGCAAAGCAACCTTCCACCCCTTGACTTCTTGTCTTGATCTAAATGGGGATAAAGAAGATTTATCCCCATCTCCTACCTTCCTGAACACCACGCTTACAGGAACACAGCGTAACCATGAAATACGCTTGCACAGACGCCATGGGCACTATCGAGACCAATACGAAACGAAGTGCTGTTTGAGCTCATGCTAACAGGGCAGCTATCAGACATGTTGCTCTGGGAGCCACTTCATTCTGTACAGTTGCACAGAAACCCCCGGTTTAAACACCTATGAAGCAGCAACAGCTGAGCTGCGACAGCAGAAAACGTTGAACATGCTGATGTAGTTTTCAAGAAACCAACCTCGGCATCTCCCCTCTGTGCTGCAGCACTGACATACCCTTTGTTCAAACCAGGACATCGCTAAGCTCTCTCTCTCCAAGCACAAACGTCTTACAAGTCAATTCTGTGGTTAATGCAAGCTGACAAAAGAGGTTTATATACTGTGCAACTATACCCACTGCCTCTCACTCAGAGAGAAGATGCTTCAAGGGCAGCCTGCTCCTGCGTGACAACTATTGCTTTCCCAAACAGAACAGGCGATTTGCAGCGCCAACACTGTTCCCCGGTTTAAGTCCCTCAGAGCGTTAACTTCTATCTTATGGCTCATTTGAAGATTAATCGGTATCTTAGCCTGCAGTGGTCCAGCTAATTCAAACACAAACACACGCTTTGGAGAGCAGAGAGCCTGAAGGAGGTGGGAAGGGAAAGCTGGTGGGCTTTCAAGGAAGTTCGGCCGGCTAATATCTGTGAAAACAGAACAAGAAATAAATAAATCTAAATTAGAGAACTATTAAAAATAAATTACTGGCATCTGCAAATAAAATTAAATCTAAGATAATCACTCTCATAACAGGGTCTCTGGTGAGCATTAATGCTTAATTTTTTTTTTATATTTGGTGCAGGCATCTATTAATTAAAAATATCTATACAAAGTAGAGGCTTGACAGGAATACTCTCTGCAGCCATTCTTAAGAGAGCTGCTTCTTTTAATCAGCTATTTTAGGAGAAAGTGCCTCTACTCTATACAGTGAAGGCAAGACTGTACTTCAATAAATCCTACTTAAGGCCTGTGCTTTCTAAATATCATCTGTGGCTAGAATGGGATGGAATAGGCTGCTTTCTACAGATGATATAATACACTTTCCTTCCCATTGTTTAGTTAGCTTGTACTGAAAATAACCCTTCATCTTATCCTCCCCTCCCTTTGACACCCCTTTTATTGTTAACCTTTTATTGAACTGTTGAACATCCAAGTACAAAAGCAGATGATGTGATAAGTATGAATGTGTGGTACAAATGAGGAGGACAAAGCTAAGTGCACAGTCAATAGTGGGTATGAAAATATTATCGGACATTGAGGCAGGGACAAACCAAGACCATGTGTCATTAATGAGACTATTTAAAGTAATTTTGATGATGTTATGATTCTATTTTCATCTAGTACTGAGAAGGAAATGCTTAGCATTTGAAAAAAGAATCATTAATCATTATGCAGCTCTCTGGGGCACTAACTCTTTCAGGATTTTCCTCTTTTTTTTTTTTTTATTCTTTTTCTGCCCTCATCTTTTCAACACAAGCAGTGCTATGAGAACACAGAAGATTAGAAGTCGTCCCTGACATATTTCATTGTAAGGTTGTTGGTTTTGTCTTTCTGCATTTATTAGTTTGAATTCTGTATGAGGCACCTGTTAGCTGTTGAGAATAAATCAACAGCAAGGTCACAAATGGGTTTGTATTGTATGCTTGTCTTTTTAAGCCTGCTGGGAACTGACTGCTTTACTGTACAGGAATAAATGCTGGAGAGAGGACCAACCATGCTGTTTAACACTATTTCATTATATGAATTCTGTGGGAATCACGCAGGGCCCTTGAACAAAAGTTAATTTTAATGTCCTGTTGCTAATATTGTCATAATTAACTCGGGCTAGTGATGGCAGCAGCCTCAATTCATGATAGCAGTCAAGTAAACTATAGTTAAAAACCCATCTACCATAGCCATTGCAATGTTGCATGGAGGGAAACAAGCACTGTGAAAGGGCATTTAGCAAAATAAACACGGAAGGTGATGTATAGATGCAGCTTTCTGAAAGCTCTGATAAAAAGGCCTGGCTGTGCAGTCCATCATGTATGGTAAGTCAAGGATGGGTGGCGTAAAAGCAACAGTGATGAATGTGTTAAATCGCTAAGAAACGAAACAGGATGACAGCCCAGGAAAAGTGTCTTGGACTTGATGATTTCTTTTGATTATGCTGCTGCTATGATACAACACTGTTGCTGGACATGTAGGAACAACAGAACAAACCCTGTGAGCCCCCTCCTTTTTTTGTTCAGCTGCAATGGAACCAAAGGAGAGGCAAGAACTGAAGTGAACTCTGGAGGCAGGAACATTTGTTTAAGAAAGGGGAATAAAATAAAATGCACGTAACACATGACAATCTAGATTATGACTCATGAGAATGTCCTGTTGTCCATTCTCTGGAAAAAAAAAAAAAATGCAGCTGGGCTTTAATGTGAGTTCTGCAATATCAAAGAAATGGGCAGTGTTGCTGAGGAACAGGTCTGTCATTAAAGCCCAGCTGTTTTCCTGGGAAATGGAACACAAAATCAGTGACCTTCTCGGGGTGGAGAGGGATGCAAACCCCCTGAATCCAAAATCTTTTCTAACCTGGCAGTAGGCCCTGCAGACAACTCACTGCCCCTTCCCAAGAAGCTGTATCATTCCTATGAAAGAATAATTCAGCACTGATGAGGCCAGAAAGAGGGAGCAAGGGGTACTGCGCTCCAGTCCCTGTCTGAAGTCTTGCTTATAGACTTTCATTGAATGTAGTTAAGTATTCAGGACCTTCCTCACCTTCTGAAATGCCCAGATAAAAAGAATTTCAAGATTCTGAGTGTCATACAGGAGACAGGAAGAAGGATTTTTTTTTTTTTTTTAAACATACATGCTATGGATATATTCACATTTTAGGTCTGTGGCCAGTCACCTCTTTTCATAAGTAAAAAATACATTTACAGTTATCTCTTTATTATTTTGATCAGATTGGGTGTTTGATTAAATATTTGTTTTCTTCATACTTTTCCTGTCACCCATTCCTGCAAATTGAACCACAGGCTATACCAAAGTCAAAGCACAGTCAGAACATCCTTTCTCACACATAGTGAAAGCATTGAGTTGTGAGTGAAATCCATTCCATACTGAAGCTCATGGCAAAGCTTCCACTGCTTCAGTAAAGGTTAGACTTTTGGCAGTTATGTCAATGTATGAAGACACAATTGTTACAATTCAAACTACCTTAATTTTATTTAATTTTGAGAAACATTCAAATTATTAGTAACTACAAACATCAGGCAAAAATCCCTGTTTCTCACTGATAAGGGTGGTTTCAAATCTTGATCAATCAGGGTTTTTGTTTGATAAATAGAACAAATTTCCCTTTCCAGTTTTACAGATGACGCATCTGCTGGTACGGTAGGAATATGTATTTTCCAGTTTGAAGAGATTATTCCAATAACTACCAAGTAAGAACTCCTAAACTTTAGCAGTTGCCCTTCATTACCATATAGCATGAATTGGCCTACTCCCCAGACACTTCATTCAGCAATAAATTCTGATGATAGCGACATATTGAGAGGCAAGGCAAAATAGACAATAGAGGGGAAAAAAACCCCCAAACTATCAATCTGTCAAAGTGTTAGCAGACTTGCACTATTAATGGTTTTTCCAGTTCCATTGACGGGCACCATGCTGCAAGTAACATGAAATGCCAGCTCACCAACTCGTGTAATTATCATCTTTCTGAAAAAGTTAATGAATCTATGCAAGTTTTCCCGCCAGGTGAGAATCCAAACTAACATTTAGATTTGACATTACTTTAATAAACCTGTAATATAAAGAAGATGGTAGCATAACAGGCAAAAGCCTTGCTGTGAAGGCAGTAACAACTGTAGTCTGTCCGCACAGGTGAGAGAAGAGGGGCTGAAGAACAGGATAATAGTGATAAATACCAGAGTATAATTTCATTAGCCAGAGAAGACTGAGGCTTTTTTGCTGGCCATTTTACAATTCTCTCACTTGACTTGTTTACTGATGGAAATGTTTGCCAAGGAACTTTGGAAAAATAGTGACATATGAACAATCTGTTGCGACATATTGTAGTGGTGGTGTTTGTGCTGCTATAGTTACTAAGCTTATAGCATTTTTGTAATTTGTCTTGAAAAAGCTGGAACTTGGCATAAAGTTTCTGGGTGCCTCCCTCTTCAAGTCAGATGGTTTTCATAATTTTTGTTACATATTTGTAGATATCTTTTTTCTCTGTGAAGAAAAGCCTGAAGATATGCCGTGTCAAGGAAAAGAAAAAAGTGTCCTTAGTTATAGAAAGAAGCAGAAGGTGGGAAAAAACCCGAATGCATTACAAGATGAGAAGAAACAGGTGCAAAATTCTTTTCAAGGTGAGAATAGTGTTTACAAGATACTCACAGGTCTTACATAACTGCAAGATTCATCAGGCTATGCAAAGAAGGCCTTAGGATTTTTACTTTCTTTTGCTTTCATATTTTATAATGAGGATTTACATCAATGCTAGTCTTTTGTACAGGACAGTGGCTTGGCTCAAATCCCTGGATTTCAGTGTGCTCACTAAATGTAATCCGTAAAGGTCAAATCAGCACACTGGGGGAAACACGAACTTCATATGCTCTAACTGTGGACACAAAATATGTACAGGAAACTGCAAAGGAGAAGAGTACAAGCAGGTTAAGAAAATGAACTATTCCATCAGCGACACCACCAAAAAAAGACTAAAGAAATAAACCCACAAGTCTCTTGCTTCTGCTGAGCAGGATGCCTTAGCTCTGCTGGCCTAACACTGACTCATGAGATACATATCAATTTCATGATAAGCCTAGATCAGGACATCCTGTTCAAGTACTTGAACTGCCATGTGTCTCTGCTGTGGTGGGACAGAGAACTACCTACCAGAAACATTTCCTGTGCTTGCACAGTCCACATCTGTTGGAAAGAAATCTAGAGAGGAACTGTGGAACCACAGAAAAAGGGAACAAAACCTAAATAAGGTCAGTGGCAAGTAATCCAACAGTAAGAAGAAAATAGCATCTAGAAAGTGACCGTGAGGGAAGCTGGGAAGGGATAAGTGTGGCCAAATTACTGGCGTGTGTTATTCCATTTGGGAAACTTTCCCATCACTTCACACGGCTCCGCATATGGGTTGTTCCCATTACTGTTAAATCCATATGAAACATTAAGTTCCGTGCAGAGAATAAGACTCTGTCCTCCCCCTCTCTGTACCACAGCCCACACAGAACATCCTACGCTCCTGCCAGGCGTCATCCTAAACACACGGAAAAATCTTATCTGACACATGTAAGATTAATAAAGCATTTAGCTAGTGTTATGGAAGTCTTTGCTGCTTGAACGTCACGTCTTATCACAATTCTGCAACCATTTTCTTGACACCCTGAACTTTCCATAGGCCTTTTTGAGGGAGAAGGAGACTGAAAGAGGTGTATTAGTATTACAGTACTGTCGATGAACCTGTTAATAATACTGCTTATTCTGTGCAACATAGGGAAGAAAATAGATAATTGTTTGCTTTTGACATTTTGCCTGTCAGAGTAGTTTAACAGAGGGATGCATAGAGAAGCTCGTTACAGCAGCTTTAAAATCAGTCAAAAATAACTGAAAAAAATTATAGTATATGCTTAATTAACAGAATCAACTCAAGATAATGTAGATAGATTTTTGGTGTGGTTCAGTGACATTAGACACGTATATGTATCATGAAATATAACCTATCAAGGTTTGTATGGAGAGAGTATTATATGAGCTGGGATATATACATATGTATATATAGATTATAACAAGATACCAGTGCATAGATTAGAAACAATTATGACCCAAAAGAACAATAGCAAGCCCAGACCTCACTGATAGCTATTGAAAATTCCCCCTATGGGAAGTTTATTCCAGAATATATCTTCCAATTTACTCTTCAGGAGCTCACATCAGCCACTCTTGCATGCCAGATACCTACTTAGAGACCTCTAGTAATCCTGCAATGACTTCTATGTTCTGATGTTCTCCCCATCAGTCCCTGTCTTGCTGTCTCATACCATGAAACACAAATTGCCTGTAAAAATGATAATTCTCTTATTAGTTTTAAAGGTCAAATCAAATGATGTGGAAAATACGCAGTAGTGTGACATATAATTTACATAATTGCCACAAAAACACTGTATTAACACTGTGTGAAAAAAACAAATCAAGCTTAACTCTAAGGAAAAGCCAATCAGCCATATTTGCAGTGAGAGTCATACCACTGGCATATGAGCAACACTAGTAACCTGATGGTCCTCGCCAGGTTCAGATCTGAATTTAGTCTCCTTTTTCCTCCAAATATACGCACACACACTGAAAAACAGAAAACAAGATGTATTTCCCACCAATCCTGTTTTTAAAACCAGTTTGTTTCTAGATGTGGAATGTAAAGTTCAAAGTCATTATATAACCGTAACTACCCCTGAGTAGGCGGACACAAAGATGACATTGCCAGTCAGTCCTAGTTTGTGTCCCAGACAGTGTAGCACATTGGAGCTAACGAGATGTGAGCAGAGTCAGTGCTAGGGGCCTGCCAGTCCCTGGCATTCCCTTTGCAGGCCTTGCTTTTTCCTTCTCAAGGCACTCAAGACAAGCAGGTAAAGGACTTCATTTGGCTTTTGGATTAAGATGCTGCCAGCACTGCCCTTCTCCTTGGGGCTTGCCAGTGTGGACATGTTCTGTAGATATCGCTTCTCCTCAGGACACAATTAATGTGGGGATAAGCAGGAAATTCCGATACATAAGGTGCAACAACACAGACCCCAACAGAGGACTCGTGGACAGCTGAAGCAACAGCCAATGTGCTTGTATAAGGAGAAATGAAACTCAGCTTGTAGCTTAAATAGTGATTTCCTAAAAGCCTTCACTTACAGAAAACAGACCCTGGATAGACATAGTTTGAATCCATTAAAGAAAAAGTAAAAACAAACCCACCACACATAAACCAGAATCTGATGTATTTAGAAGAAAAATTAGGGTGTCTTCTACTGTCCTGCTGCTGCCTGCTTAACCTGATAAATGTGGTGGCTGGTTTTGGCTGATGACTTTAGAGGCCTTTTATACAGGAATTAGATAACTCACAGAATTGGTAATAAACTTGACATATACTCATTGTTCTTAAAGTTTAGGGTGCATTCCTCTTCCTCTGTCTGCCTAGCATATCAGTCATTATAATAGGCTTTCTGCTTGGTGCATTTGACAGCTGACATAATGATGCTTATTTCCGAGATGAAGACAGCAAGTTGCCCCTATTTGTGTCAATGAAGTATTAATTCTGACTAAATCATTGGTTGCCATGACTCAGTTTGTTAGTATATCCTCTGATGTTCTTACATCTTCATTTACGTGTACTGTATTAACCATACATATGCCTATTTTGCTTTTGAAAAAAAAAAAAATTACAAAACCAGCCTTACTTTACTTTGATTAATTAAGGTTGATGTTACCTTAAAATAATTAATCTGACAATATTTGTCCACACATTAGAAAAATGGAGTAGGATATTGAGGAAAAGGTGTTTTATTACATTATGTCTCCATTTTGGGTTTATAACCCAGTTCATTTGATGATATACATATTTATCATCTAGGTTCCTAGTAAAACTTTTTAATCGGCAGAAATGAGAGAGATCACTGATTCATTTGACATTTCACAAATTAATAAAAACACAATGAATGAGCAAATCCAAATGGTCTTTCAGACCAGAAACTTCACTGCTTCTGAAATGCAAAGCTCTGTTATGAAATAGAAGTAGTAAAATTCTTTTAGCTATCAACAGGGGTTCGTATAATTCACTGTGTATATTAAAGGAATCCCCACAAGGTATGTATTCAAGGTCAAGTTATTTTACATTTCCATAATATTAAAAAGTAATACAATGACACAATGAAAGAGGACATTAGGTAATTAGATAAGGAACATTCATGATCCAGGCATTCAGAAAGCTTAAAACTAATTTTAGAAGTGAGCAATAGCGCTCACTTTTTTTTTTTTTTAGGATGAGGTTAACAGCAGCCTCAAAGATACAGCTGAGCTGAAATACGCTCGTGTCATGATAAAAGTCACTTTGCACAACGCTATCAGAGACACCACAGGCAGAAAAAAATTCAGGCAGTACTGATCATTCACTCAAAGATCCTTACAGCTCTTCATTATTGTCAGAAATGCATAACTATAATTAATAATCACATGAATTTCCTTGTCTTTAAGCTGTTGTACACATCAACGTGCATACAATGTTATTAAAGCTATTAAGATTGAGGAAATAAGCAGTCAATCAGTACATATTCAAAAACCTGTATTTTACTGCCCCATTCCCTCCTCAACCCCTGGCCTTTTGTTGTTCCTGCCTGCTTGCTATACCTTGTTCCTGACAGTAGATTTGATGGGTGAGAGCTGTCACTTCTGATGTTTGTACTATACCGAGCACAACCAGGCCTGTAGATGTTAGAACAATAATAATAAATCACAGTCTGAAGGGACAGCTGAAGCAAGGGAAATATTCTTTGTCACGGAACTGTTGAACCTCTAGTGTTGTCTGGGAAAACTTCCCTGCACCAACCACAAGCACACCCTGGCACAGATAAGGAGGGATCATGCAGGGAATGAGGAGCTCGGTGCTTCTAGAAGTGCATGTGTTTGACCCAGTCCCCTTGACTGACACCATTTCTGTTGATAGGATGCTTGTGTTGTGCTGAAACTGTCCTATTAACTGAACTGAGATCAGGTATTATTTTGCACAGAACTGTCTGGAAAATATGTCAATTTTCTTGAATTTGAGAAGAATAATATTTATAAAAATTATTAACTTATTAACAGGAGGCTTCTGCCAGACACCAAGATCACCTTTCAGACTTCTATCCACAGATAGTGGGTATAAAATTAGTCATGCTTTTTTTATGTAATTCTTATAACACTGAAGAGACATAAAGCAGCTTTAATATGAGTATTGATCACAGTGTGCTTTGTTAGTTGTGATAACTATTGCATCTGATGCTGTTCCAGCCCAGGCAAGGAACGGGGGGGGGGGTGGGTGAGAGGTTTGCTCATGGCTGGTCCTGCAGGACAGAGCTGCATCCAAGAATCAGTAAGATACTGATCCTGTCCCCTTACTGCCAGTTCGGTGTCACTCTGTTAAGGAACTGCTCCTTGGTTGCGTGACCTGATTTCTCCCACCACAGGGGTGACGAAGATGAATAGAAGGCAGATTATAATGCAGAACATTTGCCTTTGGTTTCTACTGTCATGATGAACGAAGATACACATATAATTTTTTATTCCCATTGACTGTTTTTCTTTTCTGGTATATAATGTTTATTATCCTAGACTGTCGGGTTTCAAGAGAAGATATCTTTGTGTGCTATGCCAAACAACACTGCTCTAATCCTTACTGGGGATTATTAAACACTGCTGCAAAAACTGAAGTAACACGCACTTTTGGACCACAGAAGAAAAGACTAAGAACTGCAAGATCCAAGTTTAGACATGTGAATGTTATATGACACAGGTCCAGGGCATCACAGCAATAACAAATTGTTGAGGGTTCAGGCTGGGGGTTCTTGTTCACAGCCCCACGCTGCAGGTAGCTGTGCAAGCCCAGTCGAAAGCCTTACAAACTTCATGCTTATTCTCACTTCCTTCTTTACGTTTTGGAAGCGAACAGTGTAGAAACTTATAAATGGGACAGAGAAGGCACACTTAAAACAAGTAAAAGTTGTTAAGACTGTTGGAAGTTACATTTCTACCAAATCTCAAGGTGAGGCAAGATTTATTTTTTCATTTGTAGCTTGTTCAGTATGGGAGCACGTGAACACTGTAATCTGTCTATCATACAATAGCTCCAGACTGGATTTAGATAAGTGAAAGAGACGTTTCTGGGAAATGTCAGATGAGAGCACACACTGACGGAAGACAGCAGACCTATGCTGCAAAATGGGAAGGTTATGTACGCACCCGCTTGTACATCATTACTGATTACTGCCATCCCATCAGAACAAGAGTTTAACTGAGAGGTAAGCAAAGAAGAAACAAACAAACAAAAAAATTACAGGCTTCTCTGAGAACATTTTGCTCAGAGGCTAAGGATCAGGTTTCCACACTAAAATAACCACCACTGGCTGATCACAATTCATACTGGTGTTTTCTTAGTAACAGATGAAAGCACAGTAATGGTATAAGCCTGTCAATTTTGTACTAAATGAAATATTAAAAATGTAAGGTGGATGCATAATCTGTCTTTTTTTAGAAAGTATTTTAAAATTCTTTTTTCTACTGCTGTATATCCTGCTTTATGCAGTGTTCTCTGCATTATACAGGCTACCAAGAGAATAACTTGTTTATCTCCCTCCAAGGATGATGGCCCAACTGAACTCCAGTTCTCCTTGCCCCTCTTGAAGTGACCCACATCAAACTGAATTATGTCACCTTCCCCCCAAATCCCACTTCCCTGCATGACTGCAGGTAACCAAGTCATTTCCAGCAAGAGAAGACCTCTCATATTTGTCAGCCATAAGCTCTTATATTGGGAATGATTGGGTTATCTGAAACAACAGCTGGCTCTATCTGTCGGGTAACTCTTCCCACTCAGAGACAGTGGGAGTGATGACCCTACACTGAGATTTGGGGATATGACAGGTGGGGATTTTCTTTAGCTCTAGAATTGATTTCAATGAATGAAAAAGATTTTTCTGAGAAATGTCAGATGAGAAAAACATTCTGGAAATGTAGAAGAGAAACCCAGCTGCTGTTATCCTGCCACTGAAATGTTGATAAACATTTCAATGTGGAAATGTTGAATTTAGGCCTGAGGAAGAGCCTGGATTTGTAGAGCCATGAACTCTCTGGAAAAACAGCAACAAAACACTCCTGAATGTGAATTTCCTACTCAGCCATAACAAGCATATCGTCATTTGGAGACTGAAGGTGTGATACAGGTTATTACTTGAACTGGTTTCCATAGCACAACAGCAGTGATTTTTCTAGCTAGGGCTGGACTTGACAGTACCTGCTGAGATATCAGAGTCAGGCCAAGGAAAACATAATTATGGATTATTCTGACAGCCAGTCTGTCAGCAAATTATTACCTAACCTACAACTACACATGGCCCATTCCCAGGAAATTAGTAAGACTCAAAACAGATCATAACCAAATGTATCGCAGTGCAAGAAGATCCAATCTACTGACCCTCCACCCACTGCAGAAGACACCTGATGGCAAATTCACTTACGCTTGAACAGACTGACAGCAGGTAGGAGGAGAAGTTTTAGATCTGGCATAAACAGTAGCTCATCTCATAGGTTTTAACTGCTTGTCTAGATGATGTCAAGGTAGCGAGTCCTGAAGTGAGCACTGTGAAATGTTTATCTTTTGAGGGCAATGTTGTATTTATTTTTTCTTGTCACTAAACCTCTCATAGGTTTAGAAATATTACAGTCTTTTTTCTTTTTCCTCAAATGTGAACCAAACAAAAAGATCCCAGATTAGTCAAATGAATCAAATGGAGCCCTGGGAAGAACATTCACTGCTCTATTTCAAGAGCTGTTGTCTAGATTTTTCTAAGAGCTTTGGAAGCATTTCCCTCAAACAGCTTTGCTTGAACCAAGGTACAAACAAATAGAGAATGGACACCAAATGACACCCTGTTGATTGGGTGGGGTTTCATCATGTACTGAGGTTAACATGGAAGACTGTTCTGGGCCTTCTCTCACTGTGTTTTATAAGCAAGCTGCAGCAGGACTTCTGTCAGCAGAAGTTACCAATGTACCAACTGAGGGCAGTATATCATCTGCAAGAAACACACGTAGAAACAGAGTACACGTTTGTTCTGTGAATTTTTTTCAGCCAACTAACTTTTCTTTCTCATCAGAATTTTTTTTTTTTCAGTAGATTTTTCCAGCCACTTACAGAATGGATGTTATGACACATAAAAAAATCCAGTCTGCTCTTGTCTGTACAGAACAGAATATTGTTCTCTGGCTTAATCTTTCAGTGATCACCAAACAGGGAAGCAAATTATTGCTGCAGGAGGTCTAAAGCAATTTATGCAATATTTTGCTCATGAAGGCTTACTGTTATTTCTCAGCAGTCATAACAGAAAAATATACACTGAATACCTTATTGCTTTTTAGCACTGAGTTTAAAACAAACATGTTACGAGTTGCCAAATGCAGTAGCCAGATAGAGGTGAGGCTGCCACAGCTCCATGTTCCCAGGTCTGGTGAGTAGTGATGCTTAGCATCTATTTTTAATAGGTACCCACACAAATAAAGATATACAACAAATATATACATAGACACATGGGCTGCTACATGGCTCACTGCAAACAGAAATACTTAGCAGTCACACAAACAAACAGCCTTCTCTTGTCTTCTTCTCTTGCTGACAGGATAAAAGCCTGTTTGCAGAAAATATACATATGCACACACATATAATAAACATATGTATCTACACACACAGCACAAATGCCTTAAGTAACTGGCCTTAGACACTCAGCCTAGCTCACCCCCAATCCTTGCTTTCCCCAGCTGCAGGCACGTCTAGACCAGAAACCCTTCTCCAGCTGCTGGTCCCCAAACCCGCTTGCACACCCACTAGATATCCCTCCAGTAACTGGTCAGTAATTTGCTGCATGCAGAAACATATGCATGCAAACAGATTCCACTCAGACAACCCCCAGGGACTTACAGACCTTACAGTCTGCCTAGAAGTCATCTCGGACTTCTGGGTCCCTCCCACAGACAACTTGCAGACCCTCTGGTCCAGATTCACAGTTGACTTGATATCTGGCTCCCAGGCCTCTTATTCGACTCACAGGTCATCTGGTTTGTTACTTGCTCATAATCACACACTGATTCACACACTCTGTTGCTTGCACCTTTTGCTAGTGTTGCAGGCACGTGGGCCCCTAAGACCCATGGCCCAGTTCCAGTTACTGGCAATGATACCCCCATACACACACCAATGTGCTTGAAACAGAGTCCCTTGCCCAGCAAGACAGTTAGAAATTCAGCGTATGGAAGAAAAGCTGGTTATCAGGAGACCGGTCCCTTTTATGCTTTTTCTATTTTTCCATGCTTGTTCCTTCCCAAACCACCTTGACTCCTAATATTTCTCTGCCTTTGGCTCCTTCTGTAAGTCAATAATTTGAAGCATCCCAAGGCGTTCCTCCCTCCACTCCATAGTGAGACCCACACCTCCACCAGTAACCCCCCGTCATTTGTAAGGTGCTCTGGAGATCACCTCCTGTCAACCTACAGTGCTGGTGACCCTCAAGCCTCTGGGGCTAAGGCTCCCCTAGGGCAGGATCAGTATGGTCTGGGTCTCTGACTGAGATTTAGTGTCCCCAAATGCTATGGTGTTCCTTCACGTTTGGGGGGACAAGTGTTTATCACTTAACCCAACAAAATATGCAGCATCAATGCCCTGAGCCACTGCAGTGAAGAGCAGAAATCTTACTGGAAAGGCACAAAACTGTGCTCAGTAAAGCCTGGGCATAATACCAGATTCAAGACCACCCAGTGCCTTGTTTTCCCTGCAGAATGAGGCATCCCACAGTTACTCAGAGGCACAGTGAATGATGAAGTTGTATTGTATCTGAGAAACACAAATACATGTAGTGTTCAGCAAAACATTTGTTATGCAACCAATTTAATCTACAAGTTAGTACAAAATGTTTCTGTTCTGCATTCTGATTTTGCTGTATGTGCTAGTGCTTTCAGGCCATAAGCTTTATACAGAAGTACAAAGGTATATGAAATCGGTATATTTTTGTACTTCATATATCATATTATTAGAAAAGAAGAAAATATTTTGGCACATTCTAATTTATGTATGAGGTATGGAACATGTTTATGTATTTGTAAACAAAAATACACACAAATACAACTGAAATTCAAAGGTCTTTGGATCAGTGGAAGCTGACAGACAGTTTATGATGTGGCAAGGCCAAGGTAGTACCAGTATACCAGTTCTGTGGCTGATTGTACAGAAAAGGTTAATGTCAAACTCAGATCGTGTAGTGTCTATGCAGATCTGTTCCTTTCCAATCACTTTCTGATAATTTACTGCAAATGAATAACCTGTTTAAAAATGGCTCACTGAGATGTGAAGCACCAGCTCAATAGCTGAAAAATATCAAAGCAATAATGTTACATCCCGAATGCCCAAAGAACCTGATATCAATGTGGTAACAAAACCAACAGGGCATTTTGATAAGGAGTCTATCCCTGACTAATGGGAACAGAAACTGTCTCTGACATCCCTTAAAGGGGAACTTGCTGTCTGCAACACTAAAGTGAAAGATGTTTTCAGCAATTCAAAAAGCTCAGAAGGAAAGGGACGGGGGGGTGGGGGGGGTGGGGGGGGGTGGGGGGTGGGGGTGGGGGGGAGGAAGACAAGAAAAAAAAGCTAGAAAACCATATAATTCCTAGCCCTTGGGCAGAAGGGGACTGTCTGATTTAGAAGGGCCTAATGTCACAGAATCACAGAATCGCTAAGGTTGGAAAAGACCTATAAGATCATCCAGTCCAACCATCAACCCAACACTACCATATCCGCTAGACCATGTCCTCAAGTGTCATATTTAGACGTTCCTTGAACACCTCCAGGGATGGTGACTCCACCACTTCCCTGGGCAGCTGTTCCAGTGCCTGACCACTCTTTCAGTAAAGAAGTTTTTCCAAATATCTAATCTAAACCTCCCCTGACGCCACTTGAGGCCGTTTCCTCTTGTCCTATCAGCAGTTACCTGGGAGAACAGACCAGCACCTGCCTCTCTACAACCTCCTTTCAGGGAGCTGTAGAGAGCAATCAGGCCTCCCCTCAGCCTCCTTTTCTTCAGGCTAAACAGCTCCAGCTCCCTCAGCTGCTCCTCATAAGACTTGTTCTCCAGACCCTTCACCAGCTTTGCCACCCTTCTCTGGACACACTCCAACATCTCCTTGTCCTTCTTATAGCGAGGGGCACAAAACTGAACACAGTACTCGAGATGCAGCCTCACCAGCGCAGTACAGGGGCACAGACAATTCCCTACTCCTGCTGACCACACTGTTCCTGATACAGGCCAGGATGCTGTTGGCCTTCTTGGCCACCTGGGCACACTGCTGACTCATATTCAGCTGGCCATCAACCAACACCCCCAGGTCCTTTTCTGCCTGAGAGCTTTCCAGCCCCTCATCCCCAAACCTGTAGCACTGCCTGGGGTTGTCGTGACCTAAATGCAGAACCCAGCACTTGGCCTTGTTGAACCTCATAGAGTTGACCTCAGCCCATGGATCCAGCCTCTCCAGGTCCCTCAGCAGGGCCCTCCTACCCTCCAGGCACATCAACACTTCCACCCAACTTGGTGTCATCTGCAAACTGACTGAGGGAGCACTCAATCCCCTCATCCAGATCATTGTTAAATGTGTTAAACAAGACCAGCCCCAACACTGAGCCCTGGGGAACACCACTTGTGACTGGCCAACAACCAGACTTAACTCCATTTACCACAACCCCCTGTGCTCTGGCCTCCAGCCAGTTTTTAACCCAGTGAAGAGTCCACCTGTCTAAGCCATGAGCTGCCAGCTTCTCCAGGAGATGCTGTGGGAGACTCTCAAAGGCTTTACTAAAGTGCAGGTAGCCAACATCCACAGCCTTCCCCTCATCCACTAGGTGGGTCACCTGGGCCTAGAAAGAGATCAGGTTGGTCAAGCAGGACTTGCCCTTCATGAGCCCATGCTGGCTGGGCCCGATCCCCTGGCTGTCTTGCACCTGCTGTGTGAGCTCACTCAGGATGAACCGCTCCATAATCTTCCCCGGTACCGAGGTCAGGCTGACAGGCCTGTAGTTCCCCGGATCCTCCTTCTGGCCCTTCCTGTAGATGGGCATCACAATGGCAAATCTCCAGTCTTCTGGGACCTCCCCCATTAACCAGGACTGCTGGTAAATGATGGAGAGCTGCTTGGCAAGCTCCTTCACCAACTCCCTCAGTACTCTCGGATCAGTCCTGTCTGGCCCTATAGACTTGTGAGTGTCCAGGTGGCACAGTAGGTGGCTAACTGCTTCCTCCTGGATTATGAGGGGTTTATTCTGCTCTCCATCCCTGTCTTCCAGCTCAGGGGGCTGATAAATGGTCTGGCTGTTAAAGACTGAGGCAGAGGCAGGATTCAGTACCTCAGCCTTTTCCTCATCCTTTGTTTCCCTCCACATCCAATAATGGGTGGAGGTTCTCTTTGACTCTCTTTTTGCTGACAACGTATTTGTAGAAACATTTTTTTGTTGTTTTTCACATCAGTGGCCAGATTAAGTTCCAGTTGGTCTTTAGCCTTTCTAGTTTTCTCCCTGCATGACCTTACGAGATCCCTGTACTCCTCTTGAGTTGCCTGACCATTCTTCCAGGAGTGGTAAATGCTCCTTTTTTCCCCCAAGTCCCAGCAAACACTCCCTGCACAGAGGAGACTGTCCTGTCCAACCGTGGACCATCACAGGACAGGAATTCATAGACCACCATGTGTCCTTCTTTCTTATTTGCACCATTTTTAAGAGATACATGACAGCCTGCACACACCCTTTGATGGGAAGTCCCTAATTTCTGGGGATTCCTGAGTCGGTCACAGATTCACAGGGTGTTAGGGGTTGGAAGGGGCCTCTAGAGATCATCTAGTCCAACCCCCTGCCAGAGCAGGATCACCCAGAGCAGATCACACAGGAACAAGTCCAGGCGGCTTTGGAAAGTCTCCAGGGAAGAAGACTCCCCCCCTCTCTGGGCAGCCTGTTCAGTGCTCTGTCACCCTCACAGGGAAGAAGGGTTTCCTCACGTTCAGGTTGAACCTTCTGTTTGCCAGCTGATGGCCATTGCCCCTCGTCTTGTCACTGGACACCACTGAGAAGAGCCTGGCCCCATCCTCCTGACACCCACCCTTTATATATTTATTAGCATTGATAAGATCGCCCCTCAGCCTCCTCCAAGCTAAACAGACCCATCTTTCAGACCTCATTAATTTTTTCATCTGGGATCTGGTGTACTGTATCGAAACAAATCTTCTAATGTCCTTTGGTGTTTTAGTTTCCTTCATGACACAGGGTTGTCTCAATGTACATGAGCTGCATCCTTTTGGGATGTACTAGACTGGAAGTTCACATCCAATGTGCCAAATACATTCCAGTTAATGGCAATGGCCAGTTCACAGGGCCACACCAACACCAGCAAAAAAAAAAGAATAACCCAACTCTAATGCGACATACAGGTTGAGGGAGCATCCTCAGCCCCAGCTGTTTCACTCCACATATCCCAGCCATGCTTGGCTACCTCACTACTTGCTGCGGACTTAGTACAGCCAGTGGCCATGTGGCTGCTCTGTTAAGGGAAATGGATCAAAAATGGTGTTGCTACACTATAGGCACTGTGTGGTCTGTCCATACCAGCATGTGCTTTCTTGTGCCCTGATTTAACACCTATCACAGCAAGCACTCTCCTTGGACTGCAGATTTTCTGGAGTACCCCTGGAATGAAGTTTTTTTTCTGACCTTATGCTTTTCATATAAGTCACAATCAACCTAGACAAGTGAGACCCTGCAACATAGGCAGAAAGGAAAAGCAAACAACAAGGCAACAGTATCTACTGTATTTTAGTTCAGGGTGACTAAATCAGAAGTGACATCTAAAATACAGAAAGAATTCAGAACATTTTCTAAAAAGAACAGTGTGTAAAATTAAGGCTACAGCATCATAATGAAACTGAGAACCTTCAGCACCTGTAAGGTTAACACGCAGAGTCAAAGTTATCCTGCAGCAGAAACCAAACACCTCGGTGTTTCTCAACAGAGTCACATGAAAATTGACCCAACATCAACTTCTCTTTACTAGAATCAAAGGGATGCTAGATATACTGGGCCATGTCTTGGTAGAGGTTGGGGTGGTGACCTATGTGAAACCATCCCCCAAAAGTCAGTTGACAACAGATCTTAGCGGATGACAGAGTCTGTGGAAAAGAGCAGCAGCTCTAGAGCAGAGAAAAGCAGCTTCAAGAAGCATTAATGAAGGGAAGAGGTAAGAGTTCGGACCTTCTCTGCTGTCTAACAGTGTTGACACAAGAAAGAGATACAAATAAAGACTGAAAAGCAAAATGACATTTTTAAAGGTCTGATCAGGAACTCTTGACATTGAAATAAATCAGTGGAGATTTACCCTGCTTAAGACTGCAGACACGGACACCAAACTTGGCATTAAAACTGCGTTAGCCTTATTTTGGTATTCTTGCCTAGTCCGTGCCTGAAAGCATACATGAGAAAGGGGCAGAGTTTACTCTAGATACCAAAGGATAAACTGTAAAGGTAGTAGAAAGGCAGGGTTAGGAAAGACAGCATACCACAGGCCATGCTGCAAATACCTTTTTCCTCCTCACAGGAAAGGAACTTTCTCTGGGTCCAGTTGAAGAGCCAACTCTTCCCCAGTGTGAGATAAAGGGTCATCATTATTCAGCCAGGCTGAGTTGCAGTTCTTGCTGTGTTTTGGGAATCTGTTGGAATGTTCTCTTGTATTGTATCATACAACTCAGTCACGGGACTCGTGACACCTAGCATGTCACTCTACATTAGCAAATGCAAATTGTGACTGTGATTGACTTGCCACTTTATAGACACCTAAAGTCACGGACAAGCACAGAAATGACTGGCCTGATTTTCATAACTATAGAACACATAGTACTATAAAAGTTCAGGGGAGTAAGTGTTAAAGTTTTAGTTCAGTCTCTTTTAAACAGAACTGATGCAAATTTACATTCAGGTGAACATCTCAAAAGCTTGAGGTGGCTTAGTAGGATTATAATTTGCACCTATATCTTCTCTGAAGACAAGAGATGAAACACCTGCAAAATTAGTTGCAGATGGAGTCTCAGGTCTTTGGAGATTTGAAAGATTCCAGGCTGTTTGGAAGGATTCCAATTTGCATCCACAACCAGTCCAAAATGAAAGATGAACCAAACCAGCTAATACACACTGTGATAAGACTGAGGATCTCCTTTGTCTATTGCTTGGGTGAAACTCCTGGCATAATAAAAGGCTGCCAGAAAGAAAAATTAATTTCTTTTCATATATTTTACCCACATTGTAAAAATCCTGTTGCTGTTATCCTGTATTGCTGTTGTGTGCCTGCCATAACTGAACAGCTTAACGCAAAAAGAAATATTATACAATCTGAACACAACATAATGGGTATAAAAAAAAATAATCCCTGGCAACAATCAGAAGTTAAACAAACAAACACAAAAATTATCTTGTCTAGGCGTAGCATTTCTATTAAAGAAGGCAAAAAGATGAAATGCCTTTATGTTGGAAAGCAGTGCATTTCTGTATGTGTTCATATATATTCAATTCTAGCTAGCTGTACATTTTTTATAACAAAAACATTTATGATTTTTAAGTCACAGACAACTACTTCTGCATTAGACTGTGTCCTGGACAGAAAACCTCACTACACAAAACTATGACAAAGGTGTGGAATGAAGCAAAACAGTGTGTTGGATTTTTGGTGACTGGCATGATAAAACAAACATCATTTTGCAAGGATGATTAAGATTTTTTATGCTAATGCTTCAGATTGCACATGGAAATAAATCTACATGGTAAAAAGTGCTTAGAAGAGCAATTAAGGAGTTGAGACATAGAACCATCGAAAGCAATGACAGTATTAATAGTGTTTGTAGATTTGGTAGGGTTTTTTTGTTTAGTTTTAAAATCTGCTCATAGCAAACAATATTAAGGAAGCTTTATATACTTTTGTCTTTCTACTTATTTAGGCAGAACAATTTAACTGTTCTTTATACCACTTTTGAGGACAAGCTGTAAATCATGCAGGGATTTTAATTAAAAAAAACAGATGTTGAAAAATAATTAGAGAAAAGCAATCATTGATTGGAAGTTCCAAACTAACAAGGAACCACAAAGATTAAAAATGTTATTAACACACAAACCTGGTGTTATACATGATAGGAATGAATACAGCAACTTCAACCTCTGGCAAACAAGTATTAGTATCTTTTATTTTCATCACATCTGGGTGCCTGTCAGCTTTCTATTGTTCCTGCTAAATATTATATTTAATTCTTTCACATACATATGTAATAATAGATTATAAAGATATATTCATATGAAATTTATAAATCCTCTCTGCTCCACCCTCCCAGGCCACAGCAGACATATATTTTGCTGGCTTTACAAGCATGACATCCCTTAATGATAACTTGGAATGAAAGAGATGAAATTGTATGTGATTATAGTATCAGTTCTAAACATGTCAGGGCTCTAGGACCTTAGCTATATGAATCTTTACGACTATTCAAATATGTCATTTTCAAAATATACTGGAGAAAAACGTTAATTTAAAATATTTTTCTTCAGGCAGTAAAACAGTCAAGTATTTCTTAACTGGCACATATGTTTCTCACAACAGTCCACCTGACACAGCACAAGTTTTGTGAGCAAAAGATTTTATCTTTCCCCCCATTTTTTAGTGTTTAACCTGTTATTTTGGGGTATTTTAGCTTATGTTGTCCAATTTATTTCTGGAAGGAGAGATAGAGGATTGTATGGAAAATAATAAATCAAGCCCCTTAGCTGTTCATCAATAAGTGCATATCTTAACCTACTTCTCTACATAAAAAGGACTTTTCTGACTATGGCTGGGCTGTTGTGTCCAACACAGTCCACATGAAACCAAGCTCCCTCACTGGATCAGCTAATGAGAACTGAAAAGCCAAACTAACAAGGCTTCTGCTAAACAGGAAAGTTCATTCATACCAGTCAGTCACATTTGTTTCAATTTCTAAACACATAAAGGTTCTGTAATAGAGTCACTATAACACAAAAGCTGTAAAAGAGTGGATGCATATCCGAGAGAACTATTGAAGCAATAGCAGATCAAACTAATAAACAGTAAACACAAGGAGAGTTGTGCTAGACTGTTAATGCAGGTTCAGGGGGAATCACCTTTTTAAACAACAGCAATGAAAGCATCTATGTTTATGCATTTTTCACCAGTTGAACGAGACCTAGAGTAATCCTGAATCCTGCTGTGACACCACAGGGCAGAAGAGCTCATGCCTTTTTGGGAAGCATCCAAACAGTGTGTCCTTCCCTTTCTGAAGGGCACAGTTATCATACACATCAGAAGCATCACTGATTTTCTCCTACGCTAGGATGCCCACTAGCTAAGAGAACTATTAACATAAATAAATACTTGATAAATCTCTACAACAAGCTCCTGGGGTCTCGGCTCAATGCAGCAGTCCTTCTAGAGGGAAAACATTATGGTCCAAGTTAGGAAAGAAATCAAGACTTAGGGACACTTTGCTGATGGCTTTTACACATAAATGGCTCTAGTTTAAGATGATTTATTCAATCAACACTTCGATAATTACAACTGCCATGCAATCACCTCAGAACAGCCAGTCCTTTAAGTAAGAAGAGACCAAGCCATTTTCTGCTCAGTCAACCTTTTATTTAGCACTGAATTTCTGTGAGTCTTTGCATTTTTAATACAGCAAAACTAAAGCCTTATCCTTCCTGACCTATGAAGATCAATATGGTAAATGTATTACATTATATTGAAAGTAATGCTAGAAAATAGTGAGCAGCAACCGATGTTGATCAGGTGCCAAGCGCAATGCACATTCATGAGTATGAATGGTCAGTTAAATCTTAGTTCCTTTTAGAAGGCCAAAAAGAGGAAGACAAAACAGGAAAATGTCATGAAACTGGCAATTTTACTGAGGCTCTTACTATGTATTTGTTATCGTGGTATCTGCAGGTTTACCCTACTCTTTCTTTGATTCCATCTGGTTTTACTTCTGCCATGTACATCTTAGTCATGCAACCCAAAAGCTGTTGCTAAGCTTATTTAGGGCCATGTTGGCACAGGACAGCAAGAAATATTTGAAAACTATCTATAAGGACAAAGGCATGAGGTTTGTTGAGCAAATACCACAATGTCCAAGGCCAAGTACAAGGTCCTGCACATGGGTCAATTGTCCAAGCATAAAGACAGGTTGGGTGGAGAATGGATCGAGAGGAGCCCTGAGGAGGATTTGGGGGTGCTGGTGGATGAAAAGCTGGACATGAGCCAGCAGTGTGCGCTGGCAGCCCAGAAAGCCAACCAGATCCTGGGCTGTAGCAGAAGTGTGGCCAGCAGGGCAAGGGAGAGGATTCTCGCCCTCTACTCTGCTCTCATGAAACCCCATCTGGAGTACTGTGTCCAGCTGTGTGGCCCTCAGCATAAAAAGGATATAGACTGAATGGGGCAAGTCCAGAGGAGGCCACAAAGATGCTCAGAGGGCTGGAGCCCCTCTCATATGAAGAAAGGCTGAGAGAGTTGGGCTTGTTCAGCCTGGAGAAGAGAAGGCTTCGGGGAGACTTTATAGCACCTTCCAGTACCTGAAGGGGGCCTATAAAGAAGCTGGAGGGGACTTTTTACAAGGGCCTGTAGTGACAGGACAAGGGGTAACGGATTTAAATTGAAAGCGGGGAGATTTAGATTAGATATCAGGAAGAAATTCTTCCCAGAGAGGGTGGGGAGGCACTGGGACAGGTTGCCCAGAGAAGCTGCGGGTGCCCCATCCCTGGAAGTGTCCAAGGCCAGGCTGGATGAGGCTTGGAGCAACCTGGTCTAGTGGAGGGTGTCCCTGCCCATGGCAGGGGGGTTGGAACTGGATGATCTTTAAGGTCCCTTCCAACCCAAACCACTCTATGATTCGATGACTCCCTTTGACATGGAGACCTTCAGAGGCCTCTGGGAAACTCCCAACTATATGTTAAGACTCAGAACTGTTCAGATCACGTTTCTTTTAAGATTGCTCCATCTAAGTTCAGGCAATCACAAAGATGCAGTCAGAAGAGTATTTCGGTCAGAAATCCACTGCTCTCTGGTCAAATGACACATGGGCTTAACACCTCTATTAATATTGGTTGGAATCTGACAAATGGGCAACTGAGGACAGAAACCGTGGGTCCAATGGCAGAAGGAATGAAGGTTGCATGGAGGGAAGATTAGTCATGTAAACAGTCTGTTCAGGAAATTCTACTGGAAGCACCTATACTGTGGTATTTGTGTCGCTGGAGGTTAGAATCTATACTGGTGTCCATCTGTCTAGATTTTAACTTTGTGCATGGATTATTTGAACATTTTGAGTGATCCCTGTGTCCCATGAGAAGAATTAGGAATAAAATGAAGGAAAAGCAAGAGTTGCTCCTGGGGTGATAGCAGTTCAATGCACAGGAGTAATTTGTATTACCGCAGCATCTTTCTTGCTCAAGCAATGACACACCATGAATGTAATCCATTTAGAGACTCTAGAAAGGTAACCTTGGGGTATCTCTGTCCCAAGGAACCTTGCTATGGATTGAAAAGATACAGGGGGACTGGGCAAAGGCAGGGCTGAATGGGAGGGCCAAAATGACTATGTTTTCTCTCTTCCTGCCCACTCATTGCTTGCTCACTGCTCTCCACAAAACAAGCTGTTTTCTCCTTACTGCTACAGAAGAGGATGATACAATGGAGGAAGTGTCAGAAATAACCAATACTGTCGTATAAGTAATAAACCCCTGCAGAGTATATAATCCTTTATGAAGAATTCTTTTGGAAATATTGTAAAAATATCTGGTTTTTTATTGGAGGAGAGAGGGCACAGATCATAAGCTTCCTATCAGTCAGCAGCAGTCAGTACGGACAAGGTTTAATTTGCTCTGAGATTTGGAGGAAAAAAGAAACCACCTCTCATTCAGGGCACTAATATATCATCTATGTACAGAATATGTTTTTGCTTATGAAGTATTAATGTTAATATGATTTCACCCTTGAGTAAATAGTATAGTAGATATATTTCTATACATGTATTTTTAAGAACCTGTTTGAAGGAGCTAGTTTTAGTCCATCCAGTGAATAATAAAGGAAAGCCTAAATGAGGAGAACAGGGGGAAGAAAAAAAAAAATGCATACCATGAGCTTGAATTCAGAGTTAATCCTTTCAAACTCCATAAATCTTCAGTGACCGTCAAGGCTTATGCAAGACATACTCGTATCTGAGTAGTAAAGATTAAGGTGTAAGATCAATACATGTAATCAAAATGTGTTTCATTTTTTTTCCCCTTTCTCAAATGATGGCTAATAAGACCTGGAAAGATTTGAGAGTATGTCTTCAAAAAGCAAATAAACTCCAGAGATAAAATCTGTTCAAGTAAGAGGTTGGTTAAATGTGCTACAGTTTGGTGGAAGGCACTGGAACATTTCCAGTTCTCTGTGACTTGTGGAAAAAATTAAGAATAATCAAGAGGCTGATGCTAGTATTATCCATGTACATACACACAAACAGAAGAATACAGGGCCTGATCCAAAACTCACTGGAGTCTCAGGAATGTAGTGATTTATGCACAAGCCAGATCTTCAGCAAGCAAAGAGCTTTTATAATTTTTCTCCTATATTTAACCTCAACTTTGTCAGAAGCATCATCATCTTCGGCCAAAAAGACATCCAATTTTTGTATATTTTCCATGGGTCATTCCATCCGCCTTGGATGGAATTAAAGAGATGCAATGTATAACACAGAAGGGCAAGTTTGCATATCCAGGTCCATGAGAACGACAGCACAGTGTAACTTATCTGCACTGCCAGCCCTCGGAGCCCAACATGCACCTCTAGAGAGCACTACAGTAGTGCCAGGCTAAGAAGCTTGGTATGCCCAACTTGGTTGAAGCTTTTCAAGAGTGCAGTTCACTACTTGCATGAAAAAGACCCAGAGTGTGTTAAAGTTAAGAACTTGCTGAAGAGCACCATAAAGAGCTTGATGACAACATGGAGTCTGGGCTGTGGCAGCAAAGAAACAGAGATAAATTTACATTATGCCAGAAGGATAAGCATCAGCCGTTTAATAACCACATGATAGTTTAAGTTTGTAGCAACATCTGTAAGCTTCAATGACGTTTTCTGGTAAATAATACCACCAGAAGCAGTATCCAACTATGGGGAAGAAGAGGTAATCAACCAAGAACTTGAAAAGGGGCAGGTTTCCTGTGCCATGTCTTGGAACTTTTCAATTTTGTCTTTGGCAATAAAACCAGGAGAGCTATAGAGTGCAATTAGACAGCTGCTTAAGCCAAAAGAACCTCTAGGGCAGTCGGACTCTAACATTAAAAAAATTATAGTTTTTAAAACAACAACATGCATTTTTCCCACATTTGCAAAGTTGTGGTTTTAAGGTAAACCTATTCATTTATCCGTTATCTTGTCTAGCAAAAAATCTGACATTAGGCAACCTGACATGCATGAGGCAGTCTGTACTTTTGTGGGTGGCAAATCTGTTCACTGACAAACTTCTAGAAAATCTGTCACCCAGCAGGCTCTGGAGGTCCCAAGAAGCAGCAGGACAATCTGCTACAGACCTGCTTGGCCCTTAGCGCTAGGTGGGTAATGCACATGGCCATATTGTGGGGGGTTGTTCTCTCTTGGCAAGCCGCGGCTAAGCTTCTTTGGCAAATGGCAAGAAAGCAGGGAAGAAAATTAGAGGTCACACGGAGCACCATCAAAAATGAACTTACTGGCAAATGCCTGTTGCAAGACAAATAACTAGAGAGAGACAGGAACTTCAGAAACACCTGCGTTCATCAGCTGTCTTCCCAATCATTATAAACTGTCCATTTCCATGCCTGCGGGTCTGCATCAGAATGCACAAAATTTATCCTTTGATATGTAGAGCATTTGTTGCCCTTGTATTACTGATACAAGATACAAAAAATAAAGACAAACTGTACAACTTAAATATGTAAAAGCAGGCCTGGTTTAGTTAAAAAAAAAAAAGAATATAAACAGGCTAAGTATCAAAGATCTATGCCAATCAATTTTGTGTAGAAAATACTTAAAACCTAACTCTGTGATACAAGCTGTTGATCAAACCTATAAAAACCCAAGGCTATTGACAATAAACATAGCAGCACTAAAGTTATGCTAAATGATCAAAAGCATGCATTTCTGAATTTACATGAAAAGTAGGAAATGCATAGACATACTCCTAGTCTAAGGAGCAATGAAAAGGCATCACCACGAGAAAAAAGAAACACAAAACCTCTGTGTAGCGTAAGCTGTCTGTACAATTGTGATTTAGCAGTCTAGGATGGATTAACCTCCAGTACCATTAAACAGTAGTGACAGCATTAATCATTCTTCTGACTGGAAGTAATGACAGGGTCTCTGGTGCTGTGTGGAAACAGAAGTTTTTGTTCCCCCCAAAATATAGAGATTTGGAACACGGCTTCAGTCCAAATTGGAGAAGAAAATAAAAACATTGTATCAAAAGTACCTAAAGGTGGCATTTAAAAAGTTGGTTTAGTTCTTGAGATGTTCAGGCTATTTTAACTTCTTTTTTCTTTTGCTGTATAAAAAAAGCCACAGTTGAAATGAAGCTAGGACATAAAAATCCTAAATCAGAACAAATGGCAGCATCAACAATAAAATTATAAGCATTAAACAAATCTATATATTTCATTTGGTAAAAATACAAGTATGTGATAAATCAGGGATTTCAAAAATGTCTCCTGTTCTTTCCTTCCTGAAAAAAAAAAAAAAAAATCTTGCAGAATTTTGAAAGGCATTTTATTTTGGATAGAATTTCAGTTAAAAAGACTCCCTCAGTGTTTCCCTGGTCAGCAGGACTGTCAGCAAATGATTAAGTAGCCAGGTTTCACAGGGGATAGAAGCACCTACTGCTTATGAATCTGCAATCCCCTTTCTGCCTTGAGCCTCAAAAACAGCTCCCAAAAACCCAAACCCACATTTCTTTACTGCATCAAGACATAGCCACCATCCCTGCCCGTTCCTGTTTCTACCACTGCCAACCTGTAACAAAGGCTGTAAAGCAGGAAAGCATAGACCAAGTTAACGACAAATTTCCCTTTGATCTGTAGTGCTGGAGCCTGTTCTTCGTTTACAGAGCAGCAGTCTTACAGCTGCGGCAGCACAGGAGGTAGGAGCAGAGACCTTGCTCACGCACAAGGCTCCTACCTGCGCGAAGCACTGTTTGACTTCATTTGCTCTTTCATTATTTCAAGCTTAAGCTGGATAAAGTTCATCTCCTACCCTCCTCCCCCAGGATGCTTATTTGTTCATCAGGCGTTTATTTAAAAAACGCTCCACTAATTTCCACGTACATTGGTGCAGGGAAGAGAGATGCTTTTTATAGATTTATTTAAATCACAGATGCTATTTTAATTGGTCTCCCATGCAATTGTCTCTCACTGGGAATCCGGATGGCTCTGGGGAATTGGCAGCGACTTTCAGAGCTTTTCCAGGTCAGAGATTCAGATGTAGCCAGAGTCACTGAGAATTAATGTGGAGAAAACTATTTGATGACCTGTGTGAAATAAAGTAATGATTTCAGTCCAGTTGCAGTTTGACAGATTACCAGCAAAACCAATTGGTGCTTTCATGGACCTTTATGAAAAAGAAGCCAGAAAATTAGCTTCTGCAAATTATTTTTCACATTAGGGCTGAAGGCAGCCATCAGGCTTGCAAGCGTGAAGCCTTTATTATCAGCACACCTTTTTCATGGTTAATTATGGAGATTTCACATTTTCTTCAAATTCTGTCAGTTTGATATTCAGAGAACTGTTCACCACGCTTGGCTTTAGACTAAGAAAGTTAATCTTTTAAGCTTAAGCTATTATCCAGGGTAAGGAGGAAGGGAGAGAAGACAGGGAAGGAGATACTTGTCCTGCATTATTCTCTACTGAGCTTAACTTACAGAATTTAGAGCATCTCTCTGCACTAACTGGTGGGACTGCCTGAGGCACATAACCTTTAGAAGGATAAAACTTGCTTTTGTAACCTTCTCCCTCGTGTTGCTGCAAACACACTGCAAGTATTGGGCTAGACTGTCAAAAAACGTGTCAGACCATTGAACTCGGATAAAAATACTCTAGCATGGCAGTTAGGGCTTTATCCCTCATCAAATTTTTGATGCAGGAAGTCCTAACTAGACACTTTGCTTACAATTTTTGTCAAAATTGAACAGTGTTCTACCTCACACTCTTATTTGATTAGCACATGCTTGTTATCTAAACTCTTGTTGATCATACTGACAAGACTTCCTTAAGGACTGGTTTTTAACAGCACCACCACTAAAAGACATAGCTCAGGTCTTGTTTCTCTTTTTCCCACAAAAGGGAGAAGTTGCAAAGCAAACTTGTGTCTGTAGTGAAATACTGTTCCTGTAGACCATGAGATCCTGAAGTCTTCAAGGAATGGATGGACTGATTCAGCTAAAATTAACGTATGAAATTAGGATGAATAGAAGATGCATATTTTCTTCAGATTCCTACATAGCCTTCTCATTTTCTCATTAATTACTACTAAGAAAATATAACCAATAAGGTGATTAGTTTCTTCATAATTACTTGTCCTGGTTCTTAGTGGCATACCGACAGCGATATTTGGGTTGCTTCTCTAGTGAGGTTCCTAACAAACTGCCACTGCTAACAAGCTAACGCGTTAAAAGTCAAAAGCTACAATAAAACTGTTCTGCAGTTTATATCAGCAGGATAGGCTCTACTCAAAATATATGAAAAGGTACACAAAATTCAGCTTCCCTCAGAGTTATATGAAGAAGAAGAGGTATGAGCATCATGTTTTAGCACCATATATGGGGAAAAAAGCAGAATTAGAAATGAAATTTTTTCCAGGGGAAAGAAGAAAATATGCAGAAAGAAACCTAATGAGCCGTTTTGTCCATGGCAACAGAATGGGGAAGCAATAAATAGCTAAAGCCCAGTTAGTGACTACTTCTCTGGTTTTAAGACAATCCACCCCCTTCCTTGTCATAACTTACGCAACAGTGCTTTATGCCAGGAAAGAAAAGCATTCTATGCCTAAAAGATTTATTCTTTGCAGTCCATATTTTGGAGATCTGGGGTTAAGAAGTTCAAATTCACTTACAGTTTAGGGAACCCATGGGAGGTTTAGCAATTCAGACCCACTGAAGAGAGAAAAAAATCCCAAACTTGTGTTACTTCACTCGAGGGCACGGGATGCAGGGCTACCTTCTGTGTAACAGCATCGTTGATCTTCTGCCTTTTTTAATTCCTGCTATTCGATTGTAAATTTGCAGATTAGCTTTATTAACTTCTGTAAGTGTCAATTGTTGGAAACAGCTGTTTGAAATCCATGGCAGTCCCCAATCCCATAAAAGAATTTAAATAGGTAAACTGCTGTGCAGTAATCCAGAAATTAGTAGGTGTAATACATAATTTTCTGTTATAGCTGTCAGTACTGGAGGGTCTTGGTTCAGTGCCAAAAGGCAGTCAGGCTGTACAGGAGACTGCACACCACAGAGCCTTCTGATGGCACAGCTCCGAAATCGTGAGCGACTGTCCCTGGGAGGCCTAGGCTTTGAGGTTCTGTCTGAGCACAGAAAAAAAGAAGCAGAAAAAGAGCAATGGCTCTATCAAGGCATTGTTCTAATTTCCAAGAACAAGGTAGGATAGGTAGATGATTCCTAGTCACAGGAACTGGTATTAAACTGATAACCAGGGTAATCAGATCTTGAACTGGGGAGGTTATCACAGATCAGTTAATGGTGCAGTTATTTAAGCAGAGAACCTAGCCTTCTTTTGTTAACCTAGCAAACAACAAATATGCCTTGTCACTCTGCCATGGAAGCATATCTGACAGCAAAATAATTCTGTGCCAAGGTATACATACACACAGATCTCAATGTCCACACATCCTGAAAACAAGCAAGAACCTCTGATCAGATGTGTCACTACTACAGAAGCTGTTCACTTGCTCCTGGAGAGACTAGATGGAAAGCATACAGGTGACAGGGTACTGTTATCCACAGCTTACCCAGGGATCCTTAGAGCAGCATACGGCAAAATACTCCAAGAGCAAAGGGATCAGGTGAATAGAAAACCAGTTCTAAAAACAGGTTGGAAACAGCCCAAGGGAGACAAGTCAGGACTGCAGCAACACTTCACCTGGGGAGCTCAGCAGTGTGATTTGCAAGCAGAGACATCTTACCTTGGGACTGAGGTATTCATTCCTGCAACCTCCTTTCTCTCCAAGCCCCCTGCTGCTGAGCTCAGCTGCTGCAGCTCATAGCTCCCTTACCAAGGTAAAGAGCACGGCTTTACTCTCTCACAGTGTAACACCAGATGACGATGTAAAGCAGTTCAACGCTTGCCACGCCAGTAGCTGAGTCATTCCAGCAAGGCAGCTATGGTGTAGAATCCCTAACAGTCACCAAAATGTTAGCCGTCCTTGCTTGCAAACAGGATACACAAGATACACTGCAATGGGTGCTGGGGGGTGTGCGGGACAGAAGCACACGCTGCTGAATGGTGCAACTCTATAACCTGAAAACACAGGGAATGAGTAGTTTTTACTCCACAACTCAGCTGTCCCTTAAAGCCAAGTTAGGAGCTGAGAATTCAACTGAGGCCAGAAAAGGCTTGTGGTTTTCACCAGCACCAGACCACAGCCAGAACCAGCTTTGAAGAAAAGCAGCCAACACAGTTGTTGGCACTGCTTAACTGGGTGACTCCAAGAAGCAGCTCAGGTCATCCAGCACGCCGCTGGGACCTGAGGATCTGCCTCTACCTCTTACACAGCAGAGGTCATCATAGCTATTGATTTCAACTTACATGAAAGCAGCACTATCACAGTTAACCAGCCCAGGGAGACAAGCAGTGGAAAGGATAACTAGTGGCCAGGCCTGCAAGTTTTCAGTGTACTGTAGCCAAACAAGCTTTGTAAAATGAATGCTGCTCTCAAGGAGAGACAGAGCTAGTGAGGAAGGAATATGTTCATGTCCCCACCCATTGAAAGAAAAAGTCCATAATAATAAATTATACAGTAACTCTGATTCCTGTTAACTAATTATGTAATTGTCTGACAACTTCTTTGTGATCTCTGGAAAGTATCAACTTACTGGCTGGAAGAAACATTAGACTAAAACTTGTAGGGAGCGGAGAGCACAGGGAAAAGAATGAAAACAATGAAATTAAGAGTTAACAGCCCATGAGACTAAAGGAATGAGATAGATACTCATCTGTTGCTTCTCACAGTGTACCTGCACACAGGGTGAAATACTGAGTGATCTCTTATGGAAGAAAAGTATAAGCTGATGGATGCATCAGCCCATAGATACATGTGTAAAACTTTGAATACACAAGTCTGCCTCATATAGATGTGCTCATGTACCTCTGTCAGAGCACTAAGATACACAGTGTCTGTGTCACTATGACCCATCTGTTGCAAGAGATCTCCTGTACTACATGTAACTTCAGGGACTTAAACAATTGCTCTTACCGAGCGGAAGCATCAGAACACTGGAGAGCGACATAGAGCCAGAGTCAGAAGACATTGCATGGCTATCAGGCTATTCAGGTACCCCTTTCGTTTTTACAAACTTTTAAAATATTAGTGTTTTAAAGAACCTGTTTGTCCTGTGTGCTTCTGCTACCAATTTTATGCTCTTTCCAAGTACTGGGAAACAAGCTGTTGCTGAACTGTCTTGTCCCTCGCTGCAGAGTTTATCTTGTTCACAGAAGAAACTTTTCAAGTGACAGCTAGGAAAGTTCAATACCTTGCAGTGTTAGGTCCTAGAAGCAGCAACTTCCTAACCCACCAGTTGAAACAGGGACTGCTTCCAGGGACAGGGCGAGTTCCTACTGACGGATTTTAAACACTGCTGCTAATCATGTCTTGAAGCTAACAGAGGCCATTTGGGTGAAATAGTTTTCTGTGTGTCTAACAGTTTCCAGTTTTGTTTTGCAAGGTTTTGAATTACTATTAACAAACTAAGGAATACTATATAAAGGAGCTTTTGAGATTAGACATAATTTAAATGTTCACCTTCATGCCTACATGCATGTCAAGGTCAACCTTTGTCCATCAAGAGGGCAGAAGTTGACTTGAACTTGAGACAGAGGCCAAAACCAGCCTCCAGCTGGCTACCGTAATCACTGTACTGGGAACCAGTGTGTATTTAACATGAAGGAAAAATCCTGAAGAAAAAAGAATTCTGTCTCTTCTAATGATCATGACAGCAGTGAGGTAAAGCAACTCAGATTTAGCCCTTGTCTTTAATGCTTGTTACAACTGTCAGTGGGAAAAGTGTAATCTTTTTTGTATTTGATTATGCTAGTGGTCAAGGACAACTTTATCTACGGAGTCTTTGTAATAACAGGAGAGAGGTGAGCACTTTCAGAGGGAATTTTATTCTACATTAGGGTGGAGGGCATCATTCTTTGGGAGTGTTCACCTCTGTGTAAATCACTTTAAACTAGCTCCTTGACTTGAGGGTTGCTAAAACCAGGTAAAATGAATATCACACTATGTTTTCATACTCCTCATATACACTACGCTTTGCTGAAGAATGAACAGCCACAGTCACTTGAAGTGCTGAGATGACCTCAGATCATGGTCACAACTGCTGGATAATGTAGATAAATGTAGATAAAACATAGATGTAGATAAAATGTAAATGTAGATAAAAATTTGGGGTAGCAACACTACCTGACACAGAGTTAATTCCTTAAGAAAACATTCACCTAACACAACTAAAGGCATGGCACAGATGAAGCATGCACAGATGTTCCCTCTACTACAAAGTAACCGATGAGGCTGTTGTTAGCTAAGGATGACAGCATAATTTTTACTATTTCAGGAGAAAACGATGAATACTTTACATGTAGATGTTTTGGAAATGTGCCAACTGATATGCAAGAAGACCAATTGAAGTCCCAGTAGAGAGGAAACAGATGCAAACAGATGGACTAATTCAGCATTTTCAAGTAGCGAAATCCAAACGTGAAAGAAACCTGTCCAGCTACAGATGACAATGCCTGTCTCAGTTCAATCTTCAAGCTATAATAGCATGGTCTTGATTTCCCACCCCCCAACCCCCCTTCCATCAAATTAATCTTCTTGGGGAGGTTGGCATTTCAGTGGGTTTGAAGCAGTCAAATAACCTTCCCTCTCCTGGGGCTTCAGTTTCAAATCAAAATTCAATGTACCACTCACTAGACTTGTTGCTCTCAGTCTATTCAAGAAAAACCAAGCCAATCTGCACAGTTTGTTATTTATGTGTGCCAACATCATATGTTTGGAAAAGGTCAGGGTAGAAGAAAAAGTTGTTATAGGTCAGCCTTGAAGGGCCCTACCAGAGGTACATGAACAACTCTTTTCAACAATGCTAGATTCCAGCATAGGTTGACGAACCACTATTTTTCTGAGCACTGTTTGGATAAAATATTAAAAATGCTTAACTGAAAACAAAGAAAATTATCAAGAACACCCACTGAGCTCAGTATCACCTTGCCAAAGTCCCCCACCATACAGACCTCAATTATCTGTAATCTACCAGTAACATGGGGAACCACATAAGGTGGGTAATGGCACAGGGCAACAGTAAGAATGTAGATAAAATATGTGATTTCTTTGATGTTTTGAATGGAAATAGTGTTTTGGGTTTTCATTTTTTATCTGGGAAAAAAGAGAGTTCTGGGGGATCTAAAGCACCCTACTACTTCTACACAATATGAGTAAGTATGTAAAAAAAAAAAAAAAAATCAAAGAAAAACCTTTCCAGTGTATTGGCTTGTAATATTTTGAAACTTATCATGTGAAATACCAGCAGCTTTCTTTTTTTTTTTTTAGAGAACAAGTGGTCTTAGCCACCCTCAAATAGATAGCAATCATCCTCTAAAATTTTTAGTTCTCTTAAAAATGCAAAGCACTGAATTTTGAGACAGAGCAGCCCCCCACCCCCCCCCCCCCCACCACCCCTTACAGCATTTAACACTGTTACTAAACTAAAACCTACAGTTATTTCCACAAAATGTCTTTTGAGAAAAGTCGGGTGAGCAATGGGAGAAAGGAAGTACATGAAGTAGAGGTAGTAACGTTTTAAGGCTGTGACAGAGCTCATAATTTAACTGAATTATCTGAATTCCATCAAGCATCTTGGAACTTACTGTCTTTCCAGTAGGATAAATTAATTCTTACTGTCAAATCATTATATTTCATCTCAATAATATAATTTTTTAATCTATTCATATGGGCCCTGTTGCCATTATGGTGTACTAAGACAAGCCTAAAAAGGAAAAGGATCCACATTTATTTACCCATAATGTAGCTGTTAATTATTTATATTTTTCTAATGATACATGTGGTTCTGTACATTTTCCTTTCATTTGGACTGTTTATGCAACCAAAACTGTCTCCACAGAGATTCTTTCCCTCACAACTACTGAAATACTAACTCCCAGCTGCTGGAATGATACAGAGATTAGCAAACTATCAGTGGGCAGGCTGAGGGCAGCTCACAGTCTCTAGACAGACAATTGTTGAAGAACCCTTATCTATATACCATGGTCTGCAGTGACCAGTGTCAAAGGCTATTAGGGATCCCATTTACTTTCCTCATTAGCTCTATGCTTACCTAATACCTAGTGGAAGAAATTTGTAATTGACCTGGAACAGAAATCATGATAAATGACCTAATGTGGGAGACTAATGTGTGTCCTAGGCTCCCTCATTCAACAACACATATCTGCAAGCTCATCATCTCTGAGAAAAAGAAAGTGAACTGGTTTTGAAGTTAAAGGGAGAGGAGTATACGGTGAGCAGCTTTGCTGAGCTTATTATTCTACTTAGTATGTGGACCAGATAAATTTAACCAAAATGTCATTTTTTCAAAGTGATTTTGTCTGATACGCCAAGGAGTGAAGCTGAACTCAGTCCAAGAAAAAAGTATATTGTTATATCAAGGGATAAAAAAATAAAATATGGAACTATTGGCAAAATTACAGGCATATAACTAGACAATTGAGTATAAAATAAATACATGAAATATAAAAATGTGAAGGAGAACAGCAATAAAATAGAAGATGCTGATAATAACCAAGATTTACCTATACTAAGAAATGCGAAATGCATAACAGAGCCCAAAACATTACAGTAATGAAATTATCTTTCTTGTGAAGTGCATCAAAAACCTAAAAATTGCATTATAGATGTTGCCAATGAAGCTTTGATTGAATCACTGAATATGACACCCATTAGCTAAAGACTAAGCTGAAGTATTATAAATGAGGATAATGTCACAGCAGTATTGCATAAAGGGTGTATTTGACCAAAGAACTCTGTAGGGTTCTGCAATTCGACCCAGGCGAAGTAATCAATTTCAGAGTAGTAGAATTAGTCTTACAGAGTTGGCATTTTAGTTGTAGAAATAAAACCACAGTCTACTTCCTCAGCTAGCAATGAAGTACTACACAGCTGCTCGCTCACCTCCCCCTTCCTCCCGTGAAGGAGAGGAATCAGAGGAAGAGATGCTCGTGGATTAAGAACTATTTAATTATTGAATATAAATGAATATTATAGTGATACTAATAATGTTAACAATACTACTAATAACATTCAATGAAGATAAAACAAATTATACAATCGCTCACCACCCACTGACCGATACACAGCCACATCCTGAGTAGCGAGAGTCAGAAACAGAGAGCTCAAGAACCAGAGCTCAAGAGCGCAACCGAGAAAGCCAACCGACCCACCAGCTCACTAACAACTGCACAAACGAGCTAACAAATAAAATGAGCTATCAGTCAAGTGAGCTATGGCCCCCAAACCCACTCCCTGCTTATGTACTGAGCATGACGTACTATGGAATGAAATACTTTGGTTAGTTTGGCCAGCTGTCTGAACTGTGTGTTCCCCCACACTGTCGGTAGCGAGAGAGTTGGGAACACAGGTGCAGTATCAGATGCTGAAAAGTATTTGAACTGGTGCAAGTACTCCCCAGCACCAACTAAAAACCCACCTTATCAGCACTATTCTCAGGGCAAATCCAAAACAGAGCTCACACCAGCTACTGTGAAGAAAATTACCTCTGTCCTGACTAAAACTAGCACAGCACCAAAAGTAAAACAATAAATAATGGTACATAATGTAAGACATTTTACGTACCTAAATACGTTTTTAGGCAACTGATACAAAGGAAATCCCAACACAAGCATATGCTATTCAGATGAGCAATCTTTAAAGCCTTCTCGCTCTGATCCGTCCTAAGTTACTGGAGTCTGTGATATAGCACTCTGCGAACAGGGGCAAGCACTTTCCTCAGATATCCTTTACAGCACAGAAGGTTTCAGTAGAGTAGGAAGGGAATTTTTCTCCAAATTGGCTTTAGGTTGCCTTCAGTCAGGTTATTACAACTTAGCAATAACTGGACTTTTGGGAGTTCCAGTTCTGCATAAGCCAGGGAGGGGACAAGCCCTGCAGAAATATTCCCCAGCTTTGCTTCTTTCCCTGCCAAAATACTGTTTCCTTAACCCTTGATCAATGCACCACAATTGGATCTTTCTCTCCTGCATCTGCCCTTGGCTGTTCTGCTGTTCACTCTTTCTTATAACATGGCTGAGCAGAATAAAAGAACAGAGGAAAATGAACTGACTCTCTCCTAGTATTAAATTAATCTCTAAAGAAAAGAGACACCAAGTGAGATGGATTGGCTAAAATACATTTTGACTTGGCTTTCAAAAACAGGAGCCTGTGTGCTTTCAGTAACCTTTCAGCTCTATTGATTCAGGTTTGCTTATCTTGGATTCCTCTCTTCTACTACTCAGATATAAAGCTGCTTCTGCTGACAAGAGTTCTGTTTAATAAAATATTAGTAATTAAAAAGTGGAAAATGGGAAAGAATATGCCTTTCCTTTGTTGGAGCCCTGCAGTAATTCTATTTGCTTATGTTAATTTCGATTATCTAGCAAGGGGCGTAGTTGCAAGACAAATTTGCTTTGCAAGCAAGCTAATAAATACAGTATTGAGGTTTATAATAACGGGAGGACCATATTTGCCTTCAGTTAGAGTGGTCTCAGATATTCTGTTCAGACAGATGTCCTTAGTTTTCACTGAACTTCACTTCCACAAAAAAATAAAACCAAAAATATGTCATTTAAGACAGGTTATCACTTAAGTTTAATTGAAAGATGGTGCATTTCTGTTGTGGTTATCTGTATCTTTCTTACAGGCAGCAGCATGGGAAAAAAAAAAAAAAAGAAAAAAACACCAAGTAGGAAAGTGACATCTATATAAATCTTACTCTTCCATGAACTGAAAAGGAAGCAGCTGCCTGTTTTTTGATACTATTCATTATTTTACGGTCTACTGTCCCATACATTATGAATTAGACCTCCTGAAGACTAAGAAAAGAGGCGGTCTGCAAGTGCACAGAGATAACTTACACCAGAGTTATCACTAACTTATGCTTAGGCAAGCCTTTAGTCAAGTGATGGTGTAAATGTTCATTGCCAGGCAGAACAACTCAGAAAAGACAATTAGGCTCGTCCCAAAGGCAATCAAATTTAGTGTAAAAGGTATTTAGCTGGGACAAAGGAGAGTCATGTTGTAACTCTGGAACAGGCTTTGAAGTGTCATGAATATGTTTGTCGCCTCCATGCTACAGTGATTACACAGTTAATTATTAATTTTGAAGAGTTTTTCAGTATTGATGTGATAAGCTTATCTGACAAAATGTCTGAGGTTTGACGAGCAGGTGGGTACAGTTTTGTAGTGAGGAATCATTTGACTTATCGAAAAAAAGAAATTAATATTTTAGTTTACTGTGCATAGAGGAGAAGAAATCTGGTTTACCTAACAAAGGAAAAAAACCTTAGTGATAAGTAAAACTAAAATTTTAAAAAATTAGATTTAAAAAAAAAGAGTTAGTTTTCATTACAGTTCTATACTCCTCCCTTTATTAAAGAAAATCTTCAAAAAAGCTAGTTCAGCCAAAAGAAACACAAGCATTAGTTTGGGAACAAAAAATAAAGTATAAACTATTTAGATTTTTCTCCATATGTTCAAATTGTTGGATTTCTTTCTTGCTTCTTTCCTGAAAAAGAAGAGGCCAGGGGAATAATAATTAGATTTCCCAAAAGCACTACTGTCACCAGATTAGTCACTTCAAGCAGTTCTGATCAAAAAAATCCCTGATCATTAATTTGCTTTGTTCTAGTCAGACACCTTTCTCTGGGCTGTATAGAAACTCCTGCTGCCTGGAACATGCCAGCTACATTCACTCAGATATTTATACTTTTAAGAACATACTGGCATCATCACAGATACATTTTCAGCTGCACTACTAGCAAAGTAGTTAAAGATAAATCAGTAGAGCTGTAAAACCCAAGGGAGTTAAAATTGAAAAGCTCACAAATAGTAGATTACATTCAGTAAAATCACAATCAAACATCACTATGCTCCTGATTTCAAACAGTCCTGTTCCAGCTGTGCTCATTACTCACTATTCATCACTGGTTCCCTTCTTCGAAGATTTTAGGGACTGAAATTCTTGCACTGGTATTTATAACATCAGTAAAGAACACTACGAGCAACAGTTTGCTAATACAGGGTCCTGAGCACTATTGGGTCAAAATCCATGTAGATGAACCATTACCTCCTACAAATTAACCTGTTCACACATTGTTGAAGATAACGCAAAAAGTTTTTAAAGCTCCACTGCTTCTTATCATTGAATATCACTTCCTAATATCCTAGATCATGATAAACAATTCTCTGTGTTGCTTCCAAAGTACACTTCACCACACCTGCCCTTAGGTGAAACATTACGAAGTACTGCATGAGGGCTTGGGCTCAGATTCATGGGGGAGACCCAGGAAAACTCACAGTTCAAGCTGGGTGTTTAATAACACTGTACAAAGCACAAGGAGACTGTAGTACCTTAACACCGATTAATAAATCAGCACACTGGAGGAGGAAGAGATACGTGTGGCTTCCTAAGCCTCTAATAAACTGAAAAAGAAGTGACGTCTAAAATTCAGTGACACTGTCCTCTCCACACCCCAAGCTCGATACATTTACGTGTAGCTTGACGGAGGTGTGTGTGTTCGACTGGGCCCCACAGATCCCTTTTGCAATTAACCATTTGAGACATTTTCCCTCTTTTAATCAACATTTACTGTGCTGCACTTAGGTTTTGAGCATGCAATGCTCAAAGGAGTGTTTACTCCTACTCCTTTTACCTCCACATTTGCAGGTAGATTCTGATCACCTCACTATAAGCTGTAATGGGATGTACTGGGACAGGTACTGTTTAACATCTTGGTCAGTGACATGGACAGGGGGATCGAGTACACCCTCAGCAAGTTTGATGATGACACCCAGCTGTGTGGTCCAGTCAACACGCTGGAGGGAAGGGATGGCATCCAGAGGGACCTGGACAGATTGGAGAGGTGGGACTGTGCCAACCTCATGGCATTCAACAAGGCCAAGTGCAAGGTCCTGCACCTGGGTCGGGGCAATCCCAGCACAAGGACAGGCTGGGCAGAGAATGGATTGAGAGCAGCCCTGAGGAGAAGGACTTGGGGGTACTGGGGGATGAGGAGATGGGTCATGAGCTGGCAGTGTGTGCTGGAAATCCAGAAAGCCAACCATATCCTGGGCTGTATCCAGAAAAGTGTGGCCAGCAGGGCAAGTGAAGGAGGGGATTCTCGCCCTCTACTCTGCTCTTCTAAGACCCCACCTGGAGTGCTGTGTCCAGCTGTGGGGCCCCCAACGTAATAAGAATATCGACTGGTTGGAGCAAGTCCAGAGGAGGCCACAAAGATGCTCAGAGGGCTGGAGCACCTCTGCTATGGGGACAGGCTGAGACAATTGGTTTTTTTCAGCCTGGAGAAAGTTCTGGGGAGACCTTATAGCACCTTCCAGTACCTGAAGGGGCTACAAGGAAGCTAGAGGGGTCTTTTTACAAGGGCCTGTAGTGACAGGACAAGGGGTAACGGATTTAAATTGAAAGCAGGGAGATTCAGATTAGATATCAGGAAGAAATTCTTCCCAGAGAGGGTGGTGAGGCACTGGGACAGGTTGCCCAGAGAAGCTGTGGATGCCCCATCCCTGGAAGTGTCCAAGGCCAGGCTGGATGAGGCTTGGAGCAACCTGGTCTAGTGGAGGGTGTCCCTGCCCATGGCAGGGGGGTTGGAACTGGATGATCTTTAAGGTCCCTTCCAACCCAAACCATTCATTACCTTGGGAATCTCTTTCAGCTGAAGGGGTTATTGATCCCGGCCTTCTACTTAATGGTGCTTAGGGACATGGTTTAGTAGCGGACTTGGCAGTGCTAGGTTAACAGTTGAACTCGATCTTAATGGTCTTTTCCAACTTAGTGATTCTATGATTCATGATTGCCAGGTGGGCTTATCTCATATTACACACAAGGTCGGTGACCTGTCCTTTACTTCCCCACCACACCCTTGATTTTTTTTGGATCACCTTAATCTTTTAAAACAAACAAAGAAAAAACTAATTGCAGACCTACAAAATCTTATTTCTGACTCTCAGCTGGATTTTAAATTAACTTATAGAAAACTAGACTGATGGATACCAGATATTAATCTTTCTCAGCACAGAAAGTACTTATATTGTCATGAAAAATGAACCATATTCTTTGAAAGAAGAAATGACTTGATTAAAAATTTGCTGTCAGTCAGTCATGGGCACTAAGGGAGGAGTAGCTGCTACTGTTCCTGTGCCTGAACTCTGTCCATTGGACGTTTTTCCCCAGTGCATGCATTGACAGATCTTCACTGGGTAATTTATCAGAAGCTGATGGCTGTCTAGCAGCCTTTCACTTCTATTTTCTGACTTTCTGATCAAGGACAGTGTTAATCATCACAAAATAACCAGCTATACAAAAACCTCATGACAAGAAAGGTAGATGTGTGATAGAATGAGCAAGAGAGAGATAATGATTAATGTGTCAGGGACCAGCTCAAAGCATCTTCATATGCTACCATAAGATGTGGAAAAGAGCAGAGGGACTAACCTAATGGCAAACAAGAGCTCCTCAATGTTTCATGTTGTTCTGAAATGCAGTTTGTTTTGAATGCTTTCAGATGGATGTTATAACCAGTCACAGTCAGAAGATGAAAGGCTGTGTGAAAGTAGAACATTGACAGAAACATAGTCACCATCTAATTGGGATTTCCATTTGCATCTCTGATTTCGTGAAGACACTTCAGAAATAAGCCAGCAACTCATTCACCAGGACTTCACCAAGCCCAGGTGTTGCTTATGTATCATGCAGTTTGAATGAAAACCCTATGATTCACCAGTAAACAGGTCTGCTAGCAGTCTTTGCCCTTTGAGCAGGGGAGAGAAGGTTACATCTATGAGAGAGTGAACAACCAACAACCATCACACAACATGCAGTTTGTAACTTCTTTTTCTGCAGGGAAGGCCATGTGATCCAGCCCAGAGGTTTTTAAGAAGAGGATGAACAAGCTTCTGCCAGGAATAAGAGACTTATTTATTCCTGTCTTTGGGCAGAGGATGGATCACATGCCCATCTGAGATCCTAATGGTTATGTGTCCTATGGCAAAAGTGCCCATTTTCTGTCCTGGCCAGCAGTCAGATGAAGAAGGTATAGGTTTTCCCTTCACATTTCTCTTTCAGGCTGAGCAGGCTGCTGTCTTACATGAATATAGTTGGACAAACTGTCCTTGTATACAGAGTTTGCCATCTAAAGAGGGCTGAGGGTGGGAGGAAGGATTAGCTTCCCCATTTTGTAGATTGGCTGTTAGGTGGAAAGAACAGAAGCCTTAGGGAGGAAAAGAGTTAAGCTCTTATTTACAGCTGAAGCCTGGATATCCTCTTGACCCTACCTGAAGTTAGGTACTGGCTTAAATGCATTCTTGAATCAGGAACTGACAGAACAAATGACTCATTTAACTCAAGGGAATCTGTGGTACAGTGAGAATTGGAAACTACATACACAAATTGTTGGACTGTGAATCAGTGACACATTTATCCTTTGCCTTTCTGTACTAGTGCAACAGGGAAAAACTTGATGTTTATCTGATTTAACATAAGCCATGTTAAATACAGTATCTAAAATGGAACATTTAAATGGTGGATAGGGAAGAGGAGTCAGAGAAAAAGGCTGGGAGGGAGAAGAATTAGGAGTGACATTTTATGTCTTTTAAAAGTCTGACCTTTTGGAAATATCACTGTGTACATTTTAAATATTAATAAAGGCACTAGCTGTTAGAAGGTACAGGGCTGTTGTCGGGGGGGTGACCTTTTATTGAAGTAAAAGAAAATTGACAGTTTTATTAGCCATAGAGTAGTGCAAACAAAAGCTACAGGAAAAAAAAGCAAGCAAAAGCTGTCATTGTAAGTAGCTACATTCTGTAAATTAATCTGAGGATGTGGCTGCGTCTAAATATTGCTGCAGGATCCTCTGTATCTTAGCCCAGACTTACCAAACAGTTTCAGAGTGAAAAAGAACAGCATTTACCATTTTAGTTCTTTAAAAAGATGTTGTTTCTGGAAAAAAATGAGCCCTGACAGTGGGATCTTCATGATTCCACTATCACCACTTCTGTGTGCCACTACAGGCATCCCCTGTAGCAGCTCTGAGCAAGGCTGGGCTAGAACCCCTGTTCAAGCATCACCAACAGAAGGACTAGCACAAGGATCAGACGATTATTACCTCAGACATATTTTTGCTTTTCAGGACTAACTTGCCTAATTAAAAGATCCTTGCTCAAAGGACTGAGCCTTATTCAGATGAGAGCATGCTACATGACTAAGAAAGCAGCACTACTTCATCCCAAACAATTTTTTATTAGAAATAAGACAGCTGAATTAACTTCTTGTCTTCATTTTGCTGGTCATAATCTCAAGGGTTCAGCTGCCTGTGACCCAAGGCCAGCTGATACAGCACAGCTGCATAACCTTGACTCAAACTTGCGAGAAAATTGCTAAGTTGTGAGAGTGAGCTGTAAAAACCCAAATAGAGTAGAGCCATCCAAGGTAAGAAAAATAAAAGTGTAGGCAAAGGCAAGATTGTTGAGATAGGAGAGCTAGCAGCTCAAGAACTTGAGAAAAAAGCCACCAACATGAAATGTATAAAGCCACACATGGGAAAAAAGAGAGAACCAAACCCACACCTATGAGAGACTTGAACTTGACAGTACATCATCAAGGATCTCTGTTCCAAAGAGGAACAGAGGACATTTCCCTCCCTACCTGCCTGACAAAATGTCCACCACTTCCTTTTACCCAGGCAAGGGTAACAAGTTTATGAAGAGTTAATCAGACTCTACAACTCCTTGTATGAATGAGGGAAGAAAGGAGGAAAGAAAGAGAAGAGGACAGCTCTCACTTGTCCTACAGATATCCTTTACTGGCAAACAAGGTGCTACCTAACATTTTTGCACTCCACTACCATTTACCTAATGTGATAAGGTCTTTCATACATTTCAGCTTCAGTGGGTTTTTTGGTTTCTTTTTCTCATTAGTTGTGTTATAGTTCACACCACAGGAAAAGTTGGGTTTATACATTATGCCTAGTGTAGTCCTAAAGGGCAAAATCTGCCCTCCTTTCTGTCACATTCTGCATGAGGCATTTCAGTGCATAGGATTTAGAGTTGATGTTCACCCCATAAAGCCATCTGAGCCTATTCTTGAGCACAGTCCTACCACTAAGGCTAATGGGAATGATGGAAACTTAGAACTGGTGAGCAGCACAGGATTCACTTCAGAGGGAAACAAGTCAGTCTTCATCTATTTTTACTCCCAAGCAGCTAAGGACCAGCACACTGACCACAAAGCAGCTTTGCTAGTGCAAGCAAAGGGTGGTGGTTAATCTATAGATGCTGGGTTTTTCTGTCACTCAAACACACTGCATATATGCATACAAAAGGCTAACCAGAACTTCAGAAAATGACTTTTTTTTTAATGGAAGTATAATTTCTTTTCCATATGCTATCAACGTATAATACAATCATATCAACATATGATACAACATAATACAATTATTAATTAAGAGCTGGCAGAACACAGGCTACATTTGTTTGGAGAAACAGAGAGGAAGGGAAAAGTTAAGCCTAAACCAAATATTTACTCTGCATGCCTGAATTTAATCAGTTAATTCACATAGAGACATCAACGTGAGATCGAGTACAAGCTAAAAATACGGTCAGGAAGTCACAGGTAAATCAAACAGGAAAGGAAAGACAGCGAATTAATTATAATAAGATTTCTAAGTCTGTTACCTGGAAAAATAATCCAGGTAAATGAGTATTTTTTATTTTAAAGGTACAAAAAGGTAAAGACAACTCAGACAATATTAACAGTAACACAGAAACACTGGGAAAGAGCATATATCTATCCTCTTACAATTTATAAGTGCTTGTTTCTCCATCCTCTTTTCCCTTTATATTGACAAGATTTAGGGTGCCTTGAGGGTGTTGCTGTATTACTGTTATGCAACACCGGTGAAAGATAGATATGTCACTCCACTGAAACTGAAGGCACAACTAGTCCATTGCAAGGCAAGGAGACCTGGCACACACCACTGAAACACGAGTGTTTGACAGTGCATAGAAGGTCACACAGCCTTCTGGGACAAAAGCTTCAATTGAAAGCAGAATGAATAACTGTGATGCCTACTCATGTCCATGGAAACTGTCCTCTTTGACTGTAGACCCTAGACATACACCCCTTTCCTCCTCACACCCCCACTGTCCAGAACCTGGGGGTTTATTGCAGCACTGACATCTCTTATAAAAGATTTTTTATAATAAAAATAAGAAAAAGACTACTTGCCAGCTAGAAGTTAATATGTCATCCTGTGGTGGTATCACTAAGCTTCTGCTGAATGAAATCTTTGTCCTCTCTCAATGAATAGTAAATGTTTAAAAAATTACCAAACTTGCTGAGTTCCAATGTGAACAACAGAGTTATTTAGGGATGTAAGGAAAAAATAAACTAAAGAGGAAACTGCAACAGTACATTTTGTGATAACGGGAATGAAAACCTTCACAAAAACAAGTTGCCATAGCAAGTTTCCTTGATTAACTTCTGTGACCCCAAAACCAAATATGCCTCATCCTCAGAGGTTTTGAAGACACTGAGTAGGCTGGGGAGTCTCCTTTTGCAACAGGGATTTAACATCTTTGATTCAGAACAGCTGCAGCTCAATCATTTCAACAAAATACAAATTTGTCAGTAACTAAGACTCATTACTTTGAACTATGGACAGGGAATCTTTTGAGTACCCTCCATCCTAATCTGTATCTTTATACTTCAGTAACAATAGCTAAACAGAAATTAGTGGTCCCTGATACCAACAGAAAATGCAGTATCAAAACAATTATTCAGTTTTGTAGTTTCTTGTTGGGGAGATGCAGTCAACAGTTAGAGGACAGAAGTCTAAAGCACAAATCCATTTCTATCCTTTTCTTTCAAGTAATATTTAGCTTAAACCCTCATCCCTGGTATTTGTAGCTGTCTTGAAACTGAAAAGCAGGTTCCTGCTGAACTGCAGCCTGAGGAAACTCTTCAGTATATGTGAAAAGTGCAGTTACTCTCTAGGAAAATGGCTAGAGATTTCAGCTTTTTGTCCAGAGATCTGAAGATACGAAACATCAAGCAGATATGAAACATTCAAGAGGGACTCCAGCAGAGAGTAAGAAAGCATCATATCCAGCCTATAATATAGTACCTTTTTAATGCAGTCTTGTCTACAAAATCACTTCCTGTGAATCTATTCATGCCTGTGCAGAGAACTTGCACTAGTCCACTAAACCCTCAGGATTACTTAGATAACCAAAAGACAGAAAATTTTACTTTGGGATGTTCAGCAGCTGGTATACATCAGAATTACATTTTCAATGAAAGTAAAAATTTGGATGAAAATAAATCATCCATCAAAACTATACCCAGGATACCTGAGGAGAGTGACAGGAAAATATGTACCTAATGGTACACAATGGAAGACCATGTTTATCTGCTAAAACAAGATTATATTAAAACAAAAAGCTGTGGATGCTCCATCCCTGGAAGTGCATAGGGCCAGGCTGGATGAGGATTTGAGCAACCTGGTCTAGTGGTTGCTCAAAACCATTCTATGATTCTATGAAAAGAAGGCAAAGGCCTGGGGGAAAGTGAGGTTCTTTTTCCAGGGCTCTGTGGTATTGTTCACAGTGTGTCATGGTTTAACTCGGGCTAGCAAAATACCATGAAGCTGCTCTCACAAATTCCCCCTGCCCCTCCTCCAGTGGAGGGAGAGAATCAGAGGAAGAAGACAAGGAAGCTCATAAAATTGAGATAAGAACTATTTACTAATTAAATTTAAATTAATATATACAAATACTACTACTACTAAATAATTAAAATAATGGAAAATGAAACATATGATGCAATATGATACAGTTTCTCACCACCCACTGACCAATGCACAACCAGGTGCTGAGTAGTGAGAGTCAAAGCCAGGAAGCCCGAGAGCTGCAGCCCGAGGGCCACAGACAGTTCCGAGCAAACCCTCCCAGTGATAGCACAGCGGGAAAACTAAACAAACCCACCACCTCCCTCACGAACGAGCCAGCACAGTGAGTTAGCAAAGCAGCTAACGTGGGAGTCAGGGGAGTGTTAGCAAGTGTACAAACGTAAATGAGCAGAGAGTAAGAGAGAGTGATGGCTCCCAGACCCCCTCCTCACCTAAGCCCTGAGCATGACGTACTATGGAATGAAATACTTCCTTGGTCGGTGTGGGTCAGCTGCCTGAACTGTGTGTCCCCTGCACTGCCTGAACTGTGCGTCCCCTGCACTGCCTGTAGCGAGACAGCGAGAGCTGGGAACGCAGCTGCAGGGTCAGAAGCGGAGAAAGACCTTGGATTCACTGCAGGCATTGCCCAGCGCCAGCTAAGACCTTATCAGTACTTTGCTCAGCATCCAGAAACACAGCTTGGTAGCAGCCACGGTAAAGAGTTAACTATTTCCTGACTGAACCCAGCACACAGTGGAAAGAGAAAGCTTGTTTTCTTTAAAAATATAGTATTAAAATTGGTTTTCACAATAATAAGTTTTGCATATTCCTGTTCTAGCTAAAATATTATCTGGTCTCAGCAGAAATCTTAATGTTTGAATTAACCATCTTCTTCCTTTTGAACTGCAAGGAAGTTACATGACACCAAAAAAAAAAAAAAAAAAAACCCCAAACAAAACAAACCTGTTGCAGAGAACAGAGGGAAGTAATCCAGATAAACAGGAAGAGAGTAGAAAGCCTGAAGATGAAAGGGAAGGATGTGTCTTTTTATTAGTTTTTAAGGAATAAGTTATTATTTACAGAGCACATTACATCTGGAGGAATACGAAGGTGTTTTGACATAGTCTGGAGATACATTCAGAATGTTGGCTTGGGTATTTCTGGTAACACTGATGTTTTAATCAACAGTCTGCTCTGTCTTTGCACATACATTTCCTGAGGGTGTTTCCTACCTCTACCAGAACATGGCGCAAGCAGCTTGTGCTTGCTCCAGAGAGATGAGTTAGAAAAGTCATTTTAAGCTTAGGATAGGCTGGGTTGGCCCCATGACAAATTAACTGTATGTTACCTACTAAAGGCAAGGATGAAGAAGAAACAGAGAGAAAATGTTTAGGCCTGTTGGCTTAAAAAGTTACAGCCAGCTGTTACGAGTCAACATTTATTTATCTTTAAATTTTCTGTAACTCTGTGTGCAGTGTGTGAGAGCCTTAAATCCCTCAGTGCTTTCACTATACTGCCTTTCATTATAACAAGAATTCCTGGTGTTAACAGTTTCTTCTTTCCTAAAACATAAATCTCTACTGAGGTTAACAGGCTCTCCAATGCCCAGCAGAACTACCACACCACTCATTTTCTTGTCTTTGAGCACTAGGCTCGTTTTCTTTCATATTCTACAGTCATTTTATAGAGCATCACTAGGTACAAAGATTATTGCTTAAAGCACAGTTTGCTTTGATCTAATACAAGAAAGATAGTCCAGTAACTTGGGCTGCAGCTCCTCTGTATGACTGAGGTACTGGGGCCCTCATTTATCTTCATTTTTCTTTAGGATAACAGGCATACTTCAGCTATGTCTATAATTCTTCAAGGCTCCTTTTATATGCAAGGGAGAGCAGGCTGAACTCCTAAAGTTCAGCACTCTTAAAGTAGTGGTCTCTCCCCTGCCAATACCAAGAATGGACTTTGGTATCTTTAGAGTGAAATGAGAAGCTGAAGCTTCACCTCCAAGGGTATAATAGTACTTTCCTACCTTTGAGGATAGTACTTTCAAGATCAGAACACATTCAGATGCTGTAGTCTTACAGGAATGATGAGGGTAGTTAAACAAGCCATATAAGCACCCATTTAGTATTGTGTAAACCTACATGAAACATAACTTGCCTTGTGCATAGCTGCAGCTTCAGTCATTTGGAAAACATTTGAGCAGGACTGTTCTGGAAAAAGCATAGCTCCTTTTGACTTGAATGTTGGTAGACAAAAGCACCAGTTTCACAAGATTTAAATCACTGCATGGGTATAGATAGAATTCTCATTTAAAGATTTTTGCAACCAGTCTCTTACAGTGTCTTGGCAGCTTCACTTTCAAATATCATAGTTCAGGTTTTGTTTATGTTAGCTCAACTGGAGAGAGTTCAGAGGAGACTTAGGAAAACAGAGACCTAGAAAACATGAGCTACAAAACTGGATATGATGAACCTCAAGAAAAAAAAAAAAATAATCAAAGGAGAACATGGTAGTACTCCTCAAGCATTCAAAGGACACCTGCCAAAAGGAGGAGTCTAGACTGGTGGATCAGAATAAAAGGAAGAGACTTGAAATACAGCAGAGAAGCTTCAAAGCAGATTTTAGAAAGACTTCCAGCGTTAAGGACAGTGAAGCAATGTCAGCTCCTTGGATGTCACCTTCCTTTCTAAAGTCCACATTTCTCCTTATCAACTCATTTAGAAACAAATTCCTCCTCTTCCTCATTCTTCCACTATTCAAACACCATAAAAGTAGCTTTTATATTTTACTGAAAGTATTTTTATTAATGTGACACAGATGTAATTGCAGAGAGGTAGTTATAACCCTCATGTCTATTAAGTATACTGAGAAACCAATTTTTCATAGAAAGCAAGAAACAATTTCAAACCAAATTTCAGTAAGGAGTCTCCTATACTAGGAAGCTTTTTCAAAGGTAGTTTTGGAGGTTCTGATAATTTTCCTTAATTCAATAAAAGTTTAAATAAGATTGAAAAAATAAAATCACCTCTCAAGTCCATTTCAAGTATTTGAAGTGTAGTTGACAGAGTTTCCTGCACATACATTCCTCTTTGGGAGCTGAAGATGTTGTTCATAGTTCAGACTTTTTCTATACATTGCTTCCCTGCACCACATTCAACAAGTGCTTTTCATGCACGAAACACACCTACCTATGTAACCACATGCAATCTCTGATGGCTAGCTGAACACATGGAAGGTGCTACATGCGTATGCAGCACTGGGCGCCCAAGGCCGTGGATGCAAAAGGATGTGGAAGTGGACTTCAGCTTTTGAAAGGTGTTACTTCCATCTTATCAATGTACAACGTAAGGCATTCTCCCTTACATCAGGTTGTCAGATGTTTATTTTGCATCCCGTCCACATCCTCCAAATGGAAAAAGAGATGTCAACAAGTTCTTACATTGGTTGCAAGTTTGACTGTGTGCTACTGGAAAGCAGCTGGTCTTCAAGAGGCCCCTCTCTGAAGTCACTCCCAAGGCATTGCTTAAGGTGGTATATCCAAGGCTTTGCCCAATGGTGCAAATTCCAGCAGCAGTTAAAATATAAAATTGATCTACTTGCTGAAAAGTCAGAGTAGGAAAAAGCAGACAACACAGCATCAAGGCTTGTTACTTCAAGGCCAGCTTTGTCTCCAGAGCTACTTGATGGTTTTTTTCAAAGCAATGTTGCAAGGAACTAAAACAAGCTGCAAGTTTATGGAGAGCCCTTTGTACAAAGATGTAACAAAGGGGAAAACAGAATTAAGCAAGTTCCTTTTTTCCTGCTAGATAAGGGGACTAGAGGGCAGCACTCAGCAGACCTGTGTAATCACAAAGGCACAAAACTTCAAACCAGCTAACTCCTGTGTATGATGGTCACCCAGAGAATAAAGAACTGTCTACAGGCTTCATGTGTAAACCTGAAATCAGCTGTTGGAAGAACAGTCTTTCACTTCAGTATAAATAAAACATACATCTAGATTTCTGCCAAATTCTTTGTTCGGATTCCTACAGTATGATTGTTCCCAAGCAGTTTTCTCTTTCCCCAGGAAGTGTAAGAAAGTAGGCTTAGCTAAGCCTAATAACACAGTGTATTTTATAAAAAAGATTGGATAACACTCTCTTTGTCTCTGCCCGAATACTTTCTTAGGTCTACTCAAAAAGGGTGAGTATAAAACAGTTTAGAGAAATCCTGAGGACAGGACTGCATCTGTGGAGGGCTAATACACTGACTACAGCCCAGGAACAGGGGCTACATGGTTGGTTCCTAGTTCAGTAACAGATTTGACAGTTTGTTAATATGTGGCCAGATGGTATATTCCAGACAGCTGCAAATCAGTGGGTGCAGAACAGACCGAAATGTGCGCTAGCGCGGAGCGGATCTCCTGTAAGCAACTCCTAGTGAATAGCCCATGGGGGTCCTTGGATGAAGCATGCATCTGCCACTATATAATACATGGGTATTTCCTCCCCTCACAGAGCCCTGTATCACCATTTACAAAACAAAAAAAATGTATTTGCAAACTTTTTGGACACTTCTGGCAGCAAATATTATAGATGTGTTCTGTATGTAGACATAATTAAATTGCACCTATCCCTTAGATTCCAGTTTTAGTTGCACCACCATAAACAGGTAACATAATAATTAACACTTTTGACAAACCAGATTTTTGAAGCCTTTATTTCTAACTGCTATGGTTCCCAAAATTCTCTATGCTTGCTCTCTGACAAAGCGCTGTATTTGGAAATCATGAGTGGGAGTTTAAAATAGGTTCAGCATACACTGTTCCCAACTCTGTCATCCATATGGGGTTTGGACAATCTGGAGCTTTCTTTGAAAGGCCTCACTCGGTCTATTTTGCAAAGTGAAGTTCTACATTTGCTGCTATTAGATTCTTCAAGTTGTGGCACTTTAAGATGTCACTTACTTGATAAACAATGAGGTTTATAAAACAGTCTGATGGCTAAATAGACACATGCAGGATCAAATGTTTGCCACACAAGCAATCAAACAAATTGATGAACATGAAGAAAGTGATTATAGAACTATAACTGTTCTATTATTAACCAGCAATCTGCATATCTTCCTCCAATTAATGCCTAGAAAGGAGATGCAAGTCAGTTGAAACCTAACTACTGGCATAACACTTTGTTGATTAGAAACGCAGTAACAGTCATTGCTTCTACTTCATTTACACAAGGCCCGTAATAATAACCCAAAGGATGTCAGTCAGTCACTGCTTTCCTGCCAGAAGTTTCTGCTGTAGCAACAGCTCTTAGTGTAACTGCACTCCCCTACCCATGTCACTCAGCTCGGTAATTGCCTTGCCACTCACATAAAGAAAACAATTTCCGGCTTTGATGGGATTTTCTCAGTGATGTGAAACTGCTACTGAAATCTCTGCAGCTAGGTGTTAGACGGGTTGCTTTGGTGGATCATAACATGAAAATAATCTTTAAGGAAGCAGGTGGAAAAAGAGAGGGACTTACAGGTTGGTAGGTGCTAGGAAAACGATGCTGTCCAAGTGATTAACAAAAGGAAAGTGTTAGATTAAGTTAAACTGAGACAAAAAGAAGAAAGAAGAAGCAAAGAGACTAAAGTTGCTTTGTCGTTTTCCTACCATCAAGATCATCTCTTGGTTCAGCACATCTTTCGGAAAGACTTATAAAACCATATACCTTATTTTATAAGCTATAGGTAGCTGACAATTAGTCTATACTTTCAGTTTCCAGGCTTTGTATTCAGGCCTCCCCATGAGCTGTACATTTATCGCTACCATTTCATTATTCCCAGGCTGCAGCTGCAAATGCAAAGAGTTTTCCTTTCAATACATGCATGTAGCATTTTTCTCACTTTACATCATTCTGGGAATGAGGTGACCCAGCATTAGACATCTCATTCTGCTTCTCATCCAAGGTGAACCCAGACTCCAGCTTCAAGTTTCTTCATGACACCTGAAGACCCCTCTCAAGTTCACCATGCACTTGTGCATCTCTGCATGACCCCCGTTTGACTCAGTAGGGGACATATGCAAGGAAAAGGCTCTAGGTTGGCAAGCAACAGCTAACCATGCCTTTTTCCTGTCACAGGCAGCCACTGTAGCAAAGGAGACAAGATTTTTTTCTCTCCCCTGCCCCCTGGGTGGATTTATAATGGTTTTCATGGACAGGCATAAGAAAGGTATAATTTATCCTTCTGTCTTATGATGGTTTAAAACTCAATCAGAAATACAGTTTCTGATTAGCAAGATGAGGACAGAGAAAATGGAAAGCTTCCTTTTTCATGGTTTACAGAAAAGTGCACACAGAACATACTCATTTCAAGGCCGTGTTTGGATAGAAAGCTGTAGCAGGAAGAGGGTAATGAGACTTAAAATTAAAGGAAAATGATAACCATCCTACAGTATCAGAGAAAATCTCTAGTTTTATACCTCAAATCTTCCCTTGCAGGCAGAAGGGACAGTTTGAAACAGCATAACAGCTATGCTTCCACATTTGCAAAAGGGGTCAGGGAATAAGTACTACGCACAATTCATGCAAATTATTATCATTTACATATTTTTCCCACTAGAAAAATAAAGCCCCAACTTATTGGAGTCCCAGACCTCAGGATACCAGAAACATCAGTATCTTTTGTCAGTTACCCGAGGGTCTGACCCACAGACACGTATGTTCCTACAGGGGACATTTTTTAACATCCGCTAGGAAAAACACGCTGAATAGAACCATCTAGTTCAGTTGCTTCCAATGAAATTTTGGGTTTATTTCATACCTATTGCTTTAATGTTCAATATTGCTATCCTGAGATCCTATGACAGGACTGAAATTAACTGTCTTCGGTATGATTTTATTTCTGAGCAACTCCTGAGAGATATGAATTATGAACATCTTAAATGCACCAAGCTCCTCATATCTTCATATCATTGTTTATACCTCAACTATTAGCACATACCTTTAGCAAGTAAAGGTATGTGCTAGTTATTGGGAAAACCCCCTTTCATTCTTAGCTCAAATGGTACTAATTCAATTGCAGTATATTTCATCACAGTAATATTAAGATACTTTCAAAACTGCCCTTGTAGTTCAAAAAGGCCTATTTTTTTCAGGGTGATACCAGATCTGAGCTTTTGAGCAATTACAGCCCTTTTTCATACAGAAAAACTTGGATGCACACAAATCACAGGCTCAGGGAAACCACTTACTGTCAGCTAAAGCTCAGTTTCTTCCTCTACCCCAAAGAGATCATGGTAACTGCTTCAGAAGAGAAATGACAATTGCCAGTGTATGTCTGTGGAAGTACCCAAAACCAGTCAGGCTTTAAGTTCTTGTTAATTTTAAAATTAGAAAAAATTAGAAATTCTTATTTCTAAAAAGAAGCAATATTTTTTTTTAATAATAATAATAATAATAAAAAAACTGTTAACAAACCCATTACGAAATAATACTATTATGATTTTGAACTGCAGGGGGGAACCCACCCAATCAAAAAAAACTCCACCCCACCACCAATAAAAACCAAAATCCAAGCCCAACTATTCCATAGACCAAATCCAAAACAACCTCCTTGGCAGGTAACCTGACTTTGTGTTGATCACTTCTTGTTCTTCACGTATGGTGAAAGGTTATTTTTAATGCTGACTACACAGCAAATAAAGAGGGAGATAAACAAAGGATATATCCAGGATAGTCCAGTGCTTAGCTTTACTATAAATGAGATCACCAGCAGTATCCCAGTATCTACCAATTTTCGATACTTCATATTTCTTTAGCACAGCACTTCTCCAAACTGAAAACCAAGCATAAATTCTGTAAACTTAAATACAACCCAGGCAAAAACATTTTATAAAATACAGGTAACTGTTGAGGCGGAATTTAAAGTGTAATCACAAATATAGGACAGTTTCCAACACACACAGTTTCTTCAGTTTTCCATAATTCTCTTTAAGCCCTTTTCCCATTCTCCCCAGGTTTTCCCAGCTTTGTATTCTTTTCCTCATATTTATTTTTCTGTCCAATAAAAAGCCACTTTCATGTTTTCTTCTTTGAAAAAGAAATCCGTAGAATCACTACGCAGACAGATAAGAAACTGCTGCATATTTTAGAAAGGAAATTGCATATTCAGCACACTGGAAAACAGAATGAAGCGTACACACCATCTCTGGTAAAAGCAGAAGAGATTTCCAAACATATTTTTCAAGCTGTAGGGATTTGTCCACTACCTGTTTGCTCTGATTGACCTTATAAAGAACCACAAAGCAACCACCTTACTTGATAAGCAACATCAGCATGACATTCTGCAAGACCTACCTCATACTACTTTTGATTTCACTCTGCACACACTTCATTGTGCTTATGCCTTTGAAGTGCACAAAACAGGGCAAGCTCTACTCAAGAAAATAACACATTTGGAACAAGATTACAAAAACCACATCCAAATCCTTCAAGCTTCTATCAGAAAAAACAAACCATAGAGTCAGCCCCAAAAGAAAACAAGGACATTTAAGAAAAGAAAAGAAAGAAACTCTATCATCACTAAGGCAAAAAAAGGCAGCAATAAATAAAACCGACAACGATTACCTCAGGGACTTTAGTCCACACCTCATCAACTGGTTTCATCTTTACCACTTCCTCTGAACTCAATTAATCTCCTCTTCATGTTTTTTCCTGTTTCTGAGCTCCCTATTTGCTAATCACCTGTGTCTCCAAAGCAGCTTGGCTAATTTGGCTGTAGCATCTATTAGTCCGCAGGTAACACCCAGCACTAGCTTTCACACAGGTATCTCTATTTACTCATTTATCCTTTCTATTTTTTGGGGGTGTGGGGAAGAAGAGGATAAAGTCAGCATGCTGCAGACATGAAGAGAAGGAAACACTTCAAATAGGAAAATAGAGCACGTCTCTCACACTTAATTCATAACATATATGAATATTTGTAAGATGAACATCTAGGCTAAGGTGGAGAACAGTATTTTAGAGAGAAGAAACAAATGCATCTGCTGAAAAGCTTCATAAAGACAGGAAAATTGTCACAGCTTTGACCGATTGCAAGAAATGGTGCTTCATGTGTCCCAAAAGCCATTCTTAAAGCAACATAACGCAAACCCTGGGATATCGGTTCGACAGAACAAATCCTGAAATGACTAGCATGAGGCAAAATGCCTTGCATGGTCACTGTAAAAGTGCCATGAAGCCCAAAGATGTAAATATTGTGCAAGCAGACTTAAGGGATTAACAAAACATTGCAAAATACTTCTAAATGCAATTCACCTGACCTTCTAAAGAGAACAGGAAAAGCTCAGCACTCCAGTGACCCTCTCCACAAATCAGAGCCGTCATGCTTCATGTTAAAGATAGCTCAATAATGCCCGTGTGAACACACAACAGCCATGCCATGACTGCAGGAGGGCAAGAGACCCAGAGAGAGTAGAGAAACAGAGAGGTCCTCGAGGCTTTGTTCGTATTCAATAGCAACAAGAAAACCCTTGAGTATTAAAATTAATAGAAAACCCAGGATGACAGCCTACTCAGAAAGGCAGCTCTATAGAGAGGGAATTCAGCTGAATTGGCCCCTTGACTTTGATAGCTGAGAGGAAAAACCCTAAGTGACAACTAGAACAAGGGGTTGTTGTTAGTCACCGTAGGTTTCTTAAATGCTTGGGGATTTTTTTGCTGTATATGTAACTGCTTCCACAGTTGTAATCAAGAGCTTAATCTTTTACTGCTATACAATCAAATTGGCTTCTTAAATTTACTTTCTTATTTGAACTGCCTGATGTTGTGTGACCCAGTGGTGGCTCTGGCAAGCTGAGATCATGTTGTTTCTCCAGAAGAACAATATCCAGTAAAAAGAGATCCCACAAAGATTCTGCAGAATGTCCCATCAAGAAGACTGGGTGCTCTGAAAACTGTTATTATCAAGATACAGGACACAGAAAATAAGTTTCTTCTGACAGATATTATTCAGTGACCTGCAAGTAGGGGAAGAGACGGTTTAAGACATGAAGGAATCCTACATTGTCATGTGTTGACGTAAAGAAAACCCAGGGTCAGCCATCTGTAAACTCGTAAGAAAAATGCTGCTTTAATCCAGCAACCTGAATTTCAAAGAATATTTGCATATTCTCTAATCTCTAGCTCTTAAGACTCTACTGGCAGTGCTGTGTGTATCGGTTTTAAGAGCTGCATGATTATTAGCAGCTGTACCTGATTATGTGCCAATTAATACAGGAGCTCCCACAGAGTTAATATGAAGGTTTTCCTTTCCTCTGCTGTTCATTTTTATCTATGACTTTGGGAAAAATCTATTAATCACCACACGCATGTTCTCTCTGTGCTAATACAGTCATTTTTTATGGTTATTAGGCTGCTGTAAATCCCAGGGAACTTTGACAGATCTTACAATTTTAGATAGGGGATTTATAAGAAACATTTGGCAAATTGTTTGTAGGAACTAAATGTCCTGTCTCTAAACCACATGCCCCCAGAAGCACCAGGTCACTGCTTGTGTGTCATTCTCCAGTGTTGTTCAAAATACCTATCTGTCTCTCCGGTTGCCTGTGGTGCCCATCCTGGTGTATGCTAACAACCATAGAGGTACATAAATTGGGAACCAAATCCAGAGACAGGTGGATCAGCTGTAGGGGGCAGGCTTGGGGCTGTCCCCAGCTCACACAAGGTGACCAGAAGCTGCAACCCTGAGCAGTGTAGGACACCTCAGAACCAGACAACCACCATGGCCACCTCTGAGATCCACTCCAATAATGTGTTCAGGAGACACCTCCTACACATCCCAGCAGGTCCATGCTCCTGCCTGTGCTTAGAGCAAAACAAAAACAAAAATAAGAACCCTTTGGCTGTGATTTCTCAAAACCACCTAAAAGGCTTGTGATCATGAGTTGTCTTACCTTAGGTCAGCCTGCTGTGTTTGAAAACTCTCCTTCTTGTCCTTAGTAGACTTTGTGTAAAACATTAGTGTATGATTATTCTGGGAGTTAATACTCTCTGTCTCATCATGACTGCATGATACAGAGAGAAATAAACACTGATTTAAAATAGTGAACTATTTCTTTTCAGCCAGCTGACCTGTGATATGAGCTACTCTAATTTTAAAAGCATAGCTTGCTTTATTGCTTCTCTCGGTTTGGGTGACTTTCGTGGTCTCTCTTTGCAAAGCTTTTTTACTGGAGCAGTGATTTGCGGTTCACATAAGCCAGTAGGCTCCTGCACTATGACCTTATAGTGTAGATAATATAATTAACATGGTTACTGATTACAGCACGATAGGATGGAAAGTTTAGTTGCTCTATGAGGACAATTTGCTACTCTTGAAGCATAAATGAGTTTATTCTGTCATCTCTTAAAGATCAGCCATATCGTCTGCAGCACACATGCACAATGTATTCGCCGTTAATCCCCTGGTTATTAATCTGTCTCGTGGTAGCAGCCATGGTTCAGAACCCAAGAAGAGAAAAAACAGGGGTGAACTTAACACAGCCATCAGATGTTTGTTTTTACAGGTGACACACCCTTGACCAGCTGTTTCCAAATGTGACATTAGTCAATAAAGTGTAGAAAACAGCCAGACTGCAAAATGCAAAAATAATAACCCTCTGGTAAGATGCAGTCTCTACAAGTGAAAATATTAGTGTTATTAATAATAGCCTGATATTAATGCAAAGCTGTGCTATCACCTGCCACGGAACAAGGACTACATGTATAACTTCATCGGTTATTACATTACAAGGATGCCTGAAGCCTTATGCTGACAGTAAGTGAAGCAAGTATGGGATTTAATGCATTTAACTAAGTTAAAAAATATATTAAAAATTATACCTTTAATATATACATGTTCTTTACTATGGCAATTACCCACAAGTCCACAAAGAACAGTCTGAGCTTCAGGCTATCAGATAGTTTATTCAGGATTATTCTTATGGATGATAGCTCTTCATGGTTTCCAAACCAGGCTTGTTCATTACATTGCTTTCTGCTAACAGGATTTCTACAAGACACCCCTTTCAAGTATTTTGGGGGTGGAGGTGTCTTTGAACCATGACAAACACCAGAAAACTGACACAAGATTGATCAGAGCATCATAGGTAAAGCAAATATGCACAAAGTGCATTTTGTTCTGACACTGTCTGCAGTCCTTTAATCAAGGAAAATATTTGCTCAGCCAGGAATGAATGAATGGGAGCTGAAGGGGAAAAGAACACCCATTCAAAATTATTAACCCGATTTTTCAGCTTAATTTCTAAGTGAAAATAAATAATCATCACCTCATACAAATCCGTGGACTCAGTTATTCTCACTTAAGCAGGGTTATAGAAATTTATGCTAGCTGAAAATTATGCTTGTTATATTTATCTGATTCCATAGCCTTCCAGAAATCTATTCCTGATTTCTAAGTAGGCCATGTACCCTGGTGTACTGAGGGCACCCAAATGCTCCAGTTGGATCACTCTCAGCAATTAGCACATAGACCCTTTGTCAGAGTAAGCCAAATCCCATTCTCAGGTCACTGTACTGCTAAGACGCTGAGATGTCTGATAGGCTGAGCTGGAGTGCAAAGTTTACAAATTTAAAATTCCAATGCCCCTTTTTTGTTGTTTTAAGGCTCAAAACCTTAAACAGTATGGAATTTGGTCCCTTACTCTGTCATTCTCGTAAATTCTGTGATACTTCACACAGTCTACCAAGATAGCTGGTTTCCAGGGTCCATGCCAGCAGTTTATCTAACTTTATTGTGCAATATGCCGAGAAGATATGGGAATGGGTCACAACAGCATCAGAAACACCCCATTTGTCAAGCATATTTGCCACCACAGTCTTGTTGCCATTGGCTTTTTTCTGAGCAGTTATACAAAACTCATAAAACTATTCTTAAATATTGACTCATTTTATTTGCTTAGTTATCGTCTTGGCTCATTTTATTCTAAAGTAATCAATAATGTATTTACCTGGCAAAACATTTCCTCAAACATTTTCTAACTGGCCAGCAAAAGTTCAATGTTGAAAGGTTTGCTTTCTACATTACAGCTCTAACTAATGGTTTGTTTATTCAGAAAAACCATGCAGAAAGGTTTGGTCTTATCTAGCAAACGAGGTTGTAAAAGATTGTGCTTTTTGAAATTATGACTGGAAGTTGATATGGCTCAGCAGTGTTTCACTGAATTACATTTATGTTGGAGAAGAGATTCTTAGAATGAAAGGCTGTGTTCTTTCAAAAGACGTTTGGGTTTCATTTTGGAAGTGAGATCAAAGTATTTTGCCTCAGGTTAAGTAAACAGGTGTTGCAATATTTGGTTTGTAAGACAGAGTCAAAATGGTATTTTTATGGTACTAACATGCAACTGTCTGGCAAAACTCCTCAACGTGCAGGGAGGAACTACACTTCCCACAGGTCACTGCAATGATCCAGTAATGTAAGCCAGGATAAAATGTTTCAGTGTGGTTCTGTAAACAAATTAATTTTTATTTGAAAAAGATGAAATCACTTCTGATTAAAGTCCTGAAAGGTAGTATTTGGACATTCTCTTCTGAAAATTTGTTGAACTTTCCTTCTAGGTTTAAGAACATTTGTCATGTTTTAGTATGGATTTACCTTCAAATAAAATAATCTTCCGCAGTAAAATAAATTCTCCTTTTTTAAGATTTCTAGTATCTGAATCTGTTTATCATAATCCAATAAACTAACCTAGCTTATACTAAAGGTAAACTGGTTTGCCTGTCTCATATGTATTCACACTGCTCTAACAAACCTTAAGGGATTAAGCACAATGTTGTTGCTAGAGGAAAAAAAGACCCCAACAAATCTGCCCATTGTTTTACCTGGCAAGTCTTTCCATTTCTAAATAATACCATATTCTGAAAAAGCACATGCTTCATAGCCTAGTATTTATTTACATTTCATGAAGGATACGTGATCAGAAATGAAAACGTGTTGTTCTTACTGCAGTGTCCTTACTGACGTGACAGGTTGTTCAGTCAGCACTTTGAACTTCCTTTTCTGTAGATAAGGGACCTGGCTAATAAAAATAACATACTCAAAGACATGGTTAAGGCCCATGCTTAGGCTGCCTAAGAAGTTTTTACTGAGCACCTCAGCTTTATAAACACACAGGAAAAGCAGGAGAGGGAATAATGCTGGTCACCCCCAAGTCTGCCAAACCAAACACCTCTATAAAAGCAGGTGCCATCACCTGGAATTTCTTAAACACTAGGAAAAGCCATAGCACACAACAATAGCAAATCTGCTTCTTCAGTGTGAAAGAATATGACCCAAAATGAGTGGTGGTGGCTCTAGAGAGGGCAAGGCAATGTGAGGCAAGGTGAGGAGAGGAGGTAGCGACCATTTTCTGTCAGGCTGGCAGCCCTTCACAGTAAGGCCTCCTCAACCCCCTGGCATGGTGCATCCCTCTATCTCCCTTTGCTGTCCCTGTTTTCACCCCCTTCTCAGCTCTGTTGTCCCAGGGTCAATTGCAGACAGCAAAATCATAAAATACCTCGGAGGACTGGCAAAAACCTCCTCCTAGGCTAAGGACTTGGCTCCCAAGAGGGGCAACTGTGCTGAGGAGAGGCAGCCGGGTCACTGAGTGCTCAGGGGAACTGGACTTGGTTAGATGGACTTCCTCACCTCACAGGTTGCAATGGAAAGGCCAAGGCTTCAGAAGAGGGCGAGGACATGGCAAGCTCTCAGCTTTAGCCACCCTGGAGCACCGTGGAAAGTGTAGAGCAGCTACACTCTGAAGAAATGGCTTTATAAACACGGTTTCAAATTGGGAGCTTTGAAAGTTAGGCAATCACAATAAAAAACTTTTGTAGAAATGAAGTATAGATCTGCATCCCTCCTGCTCGCCTCTGTGAATCGCTAATGCTATCGAGCGTTCAACTCGCGGTCCCTGCACGCTATAATTGTTCTTCGATGGCTGCCTCTCATGGATTAAGTGGAGGATTGCCGTGCTGCATTTCTGCTGAGAAATAAATCCTTTTTCTCCTCGTTTGGGCTAGACTGCTGTCTGTAGATACTGTATTGTGGAAATAATCTGGGGTTACAGCTCATGATGAAACAGAAATGAAAGGTCAGGCCCAGTATCCCTGTTATACTGGGAAACATCTCACTTTCCTATGTCCACTGTGGCATGGCTTATCCAGTGCAAGGGTGTCTGAAAGTCCTGCACAGAGCTAATCCATGAAGGGACACTTATGGGATCTAATCCAAAATAGAGGAAGTTTTTATTTTAAGGGAGATCAGTTAGACTGCATTTCAATCCTTTTGTAGATGTTCTGACACAGAATAAAAGCTGGTATTATTTATTTGACCTCATTTCACTCTGCTTCACTTCCCAAGCTATGGCCGTTTAAGATCAGAATAAGAGTCTATATGGAAAATTATAATTGGCAGCATCAAACAATAAGGCAGGGCCGACACATCACACAGATTTCTTCTGGAACTCTACAGTATTCCTTTCTTTTTATGTTTTATATTAAATACCATCTCAATATTTAATTTCAATGCTTCTTGATGCATCTTTGCCTATTACTCTTTCATTAGCTTTCCCACTCTGATTTTGAGACACCTACTCCATTTCCACCTTTTCCCCACTGTAGTAGCAGTGTTACCAGTGACAGCCTTGTCATTTACTCTGCACTAAAAGGCAGGAAAGGTTCAGCCTCTAGGTAAGCTTTCTGGCTCTTCACCCTAATAACTAGTGCCACTAACACAATAAAATTTTATATCATTTTTATTGGATCCTTTCTAGAGAATTATAGGAGCACTGGTTTGCAGAGCAGATGTGTGAAGCTACAGACAGAATTGCACGTTGCCTTTCACCACACATTGTTCTGTCTTGTCTCTCTGTTGACTATGAAATTAAACATACTGTCACTGTACCTCACATTTGTAATAAAAACACTGTTAAACAAACACATTATTCCCTCTACCTTTTGTTTAGTTTTCCTTTTTCCTTTTTTTATTTTTTTTTTTTAATTTAAATAACAAACTTTATTTCCTCTACATCTTCCTCCTTCTCACCCCCAAAATAGATGTTTCTTCAGGGCCTGGTATTCCCTGGAGCTGGGTGAGCTCCAGAAGTTTGATGTTGGCTTTTACAGCAGTTCTGAGAGTGAAAAGGATGACAGCGGAGATGGGGAAATGTCAGTAAGAATCTGCTGCTTCTCACTAAATCAAAAAATATTTGTCACCATGTTTTTTGACGACTTTTCTTACCCAACAACTGTTGCTTATGAGCAGAAGAGAAATAAGTCACTGTCCAGATCCAGATAAGGAATTAAAGAGAAAAGCTCTGTCTCTGAGCTGCAGAAGTTGCCAGCAGCTTTAATCTCCAGGCTGGGGTGATGCCCTGCTTTTGCTGCATCTGCAAGTGCTCTGCCAACCTTGTACTTCCCTGGGCCACTGCAGCCACCCTGCTTTTGAGGCTACTGAATCAGTCAGCTCCCAGTTGCCGATGAACACAGTAAACAAAGACGTCTGAGACTGCATTGCCATTTGCAGGCAAAGACAAGCTTATTTGACTTATTTCCTAGCTGAGGGAAGATGCCATGTTAACATAAGTATGTTACCTTGGAGGATTTGTGTTATCTTCAAGTAATACATGTTTTCTGAGGGATGGTGCCACACCAGCTGCAGCTACTCTGCTTCTCGGTTTATGGCTGGACACGGCAGTCCATGTCTCAGAAAGCAGGAAAGCAAGACTCTGCCTCCACCATCATGCATAGACATGGTCCAAAACCCTATGGGACTGCTTGGCACCATGGCAGTACATGGTTCCCAACAACAGTGTCACCTTCCGCTATCCTCACAGAGAGGCATTGCCATACCACTCAAATATTTGGGTACAGTGCCAAGTCTGGAACGCAGCCGACACACACAATAATGAGGGGAAGCTGATGGGATTATGGCTGAAAATCACATCAGTAATAAAAATGACAGGGGTCATCACAAGCCCTTTAAGGGGTTCTGTCTTATTTGCATTTTCTTATGCTGCTTGGAAAACTTAATGAAGTTTAGCTTCTGTCATTAAGATAAACCAGCTCTGTGGTGCTGCTGTCAGCTGTGCTAATTAAAAGTCAGTCTCCAAGTGCTTAAAGCTTGTCTACACTTGAAAATTAATTCGGTTTGAGTTAGCATATAAATTTAAATCGCAGCAGCTATTCCACCTAAATTACTATATTTATTTTTGAATAAGAGTGCCTTTGAACTTGGATCAAATTGAAACACAGAGCAGTTGCTTCCTTGCCCTGTCCTGAACCAAGAGATCTTTGCATAGGAAATGACTCAGTGATATCTCTTGCTATGTGTATCCCCATGCACAGTCGAGCCTTCAGATAGCTGAATGACAGCAGCCTTCCTTTCTGCATGCTTCTCTCTGTGCTGTGCCTCACCATCTGAGCTAAAGCTGCAAGCAACAGATGATACGTTTCTGCAAACAATGTGCTGAGCTAAATTGATATAGATTATAGTTGTTAAATTTTTAAAGGACCTGTAGTATTTCTGCAAGGCTGTTGTTACAGTGTAAAGCCTAATCAAGAAAAGTTAAACCTGGACTAAACCCTAAGTAAACTAAAGTATTTTTAAAATATCTTATAAACATGCAAGTTTGTAATAGAGGAAAAAGGCTGTGAATGTTTGGGATCATTTTTCTTTATGTATATTGTAGGAATACAATTATCAACCAGTTTAAGAAATGCCTAGAAAATGAACACCAGCAAATATAATTCCTGTGACTCTCAAGGGAGTTTTTGCAATTGAACTCCAAGAGCTCACAATTTCCAAGACATTTGGAAGCGTCAGAATACCTGAAGAGCATAAAACAAAATTCTCAGTTTTCCTTCCTTTCACATCCTGCTCTCAGCCGTGTGTTTAAGACTGAATGATTTCCTAATGCTTGCTAGCAGAATAGAAATAGCAGGGTAACAACGTTGGTGCTGGGGAAACATATCTAAGACAAGAACTAGTGAGAAGATGGAATGGAGCAACATAACATGCACAGCTTGACCCTGCAGTCTAACCTGGAAGATGTGCACAGGGTAGAAAGGTGTTGTTTGAAAGGAAAGTCTGTCCCCACTCAAAGGAACATAAGCTGGGAAAAATAAATGGTATTTCAGGTGCTTTTCTCCAGAGTGCTTTGTACAGGGTTCACAGAGCATAGGTCCTGGTTGGCCCTTAGTTTCTTGTCATCTCCAGTAGGGAGAGCCAGTGAGATTGAGAATTTTATTTGGTATCTTAAACCAAGAACCATTCATTATGTATGTGAGGGAAGGGATCATCGCACTTCCTTCTTAAGCAGATATTTTGGAGAATGTCAAAGGAAAATGGTAAATGGAGAGCCATGCCTAGCAAAAAGTGTTCTTCACATGAAAAGAAACGATATGACAATCCTTGAAAGGTTGTCTGACCATTTTGCTTCTCTTGACTGACCGCGTGAAAATACAGCAATTTTTCCCTTCTACATGGAAAAGGAATTTTTGAGCACAGTGTGAATAGAAATGGACTTTCCTTGCTGTTACATACAAAACACTTTAATCATTATCTACTCTCTACAGAACTGCAGCCTGATTTCCTACCTGACTGCCATCTATTCTTGGTGGGAGTCCAGCATTTTTCCTTAGATGTCTACACTGGATTCCCCCCAAGCAATTGGCTGATGGCTCAAATGATGCCACCTTCCTACGACACAAATGGAAACCTCTGCTCTGGATGGGACTCAAGTAAAATAACAGCTGACCTCCACTCAGTTATCACAGTACAGTATTCCCAAAGTTGTAGAGATATCTCAAATGCTAATAAAAAAAGCCCTGGAAATATCACAATAAGACAACCTTCTTTGTGTATCCTGTTCTTTTATTTTGTTCATTCCCTCCCTTCATTTTCTTCAGTTTTTCTTGAATGAGATGCTGATTACTCTGGATGGTCTTGTACGGATAGTGTCTGGGGGAATGAGAAGCAGAGCATCACTCTGGTACTGGCACTGCATGGCTTCTGGACTTCTAGTGAGTTGCTGTACCACCAGGAAAGAATATCATCCTCCTGTGAAGCTAGGAAATCTCAGGTGGTGGTTGTCCTTACTCAAAATGCAGCTACAAAAGTTTCTCATGTCATGGAATTAATTGGTGGGGGAGGAACACCACACACTATTGCCCAAAAGAGGCAGGACGACTCCTACACATGCAAGTAGATGTGTGTGTACATGTATGTGTGAGTACGCTTGCAAGCGCACACACAGAGTAGGACCACATACTCACTTTCTAACCTGGCCCGAAGGAAAATACAGCATGCAATTGGCAGTGGACATCCAGCTAGGATGAGGTGTTCCTCCTGCTGGTATCCAACCGCTCGCTTGGATATGAACTGCTTGGCAGTGGAAATGCTCCACAGCTGGAAACCATGAACAAGTCAAAGCAAATAAACAATCCCAAAATTAGGTTTAAACTGGAGAATCTATATTAAAAAAAAAAAAAAAAAAAAAAAGAAAGAAAGAAACGTCATTTGAAAGCATACTAAAATTGGCTGGTGTCTAAGAGAGCGTTTGGTAGCTCAGCACTTCTCTGTTGCACTTCAGAAATTAAGGAGAGAAACAGAGAAACAGTCTTAGATGAAGCAATAAATAATGGACACTTTCAACACATAATTTGCATTTGAATTAACCAGGCTGGCTAAATTAATTCATCCATTATGAAAGGAGAATTTTACTGTCTATATTTTCAGGCTCCCTACTGTGTTAAGTTAAATGGGCATTGAGGCAGGGACTACTGGCTTCATAGAAATTGCTACTAAATTAGTTTCCTCCCAGCTATTATCTAGTTCACACTCACAATGTGGAATCCTAATGCTGATGATAGAAAGAATTGTCCCACAGCCATGTCTCCTCTCCACTGTTCATATCAGTGAGGATGGACGGCTAGGCTGGTGCTTTCGGGTGGTATGGGACTCTAAGGTTTTTGTCTGAAACGTTTTTCCAGGCTTCCCTCCCCGAAAGGCTTAAATCACGTAGCCAAGGTTATTTTGTATGAAATATCCATTTAAAAGACTGGGAAGGCTGAGGGGTGCTTTCTTTGCAACATTATTTGAATTGCTCCCTCGAGAAAAATTCAGCTAGTCTTAAAATTGATGGTTGACACAGCATATGACAATAGGTTATTAATTATATAGCTTATAGCAACAAGGGCTATCTGGAGAAAGACATAAGCTTGGAGACTTACGGAGCAGTCAATATATTACATTGTTCTGAATAATGAATTAACATTATGTTTTTGACTGCACACAAGTTATATTTTCATGAACCGCGCCACCAGGATTTTCAAAATCATGCTCAACAATGCCAAAAGAATTTGAGGAAAGGGGAAAAGAGAAGTATCGTCATCTTTTCTTTGCAAACCAACAGTGGCAGAGGAGGGAACCTGCCTTGTAATTCAAATCACATTCAGGGTCACATTCCCCTGCCCACACTGCTTCAGGAAAGATACACCACAGCAAACACAAACTCCACCCCAGGCTTCCCAAGGGACCACAAGCTGAAGGCTAATGGACAGGGTCTGAGCAACAGGGTTTCTACCGGAACATGGTTCACCAGCAAAACCTATTTAAATTACTAACGCTATCTGCTGGTGTCTGCAGAAAACTTGCTCTGGTTGGGAAACAGGAAAAAAAACCCAAAACGAGTGATGGACAGGTACCTGGCAGCACTGCCCTTTGCTAGCAAAGCTTTTAACACCTTCTCTGAAGGCTCAGACAGCAGACAGAGGCTTGTACCAGGTACCTTAGCTCATGCAACTGGGTTAGGGCAAGCTGGATTTTGGCAGAATAGCAATACTCTCCCAGAACAGCTACGCTGTAAAGCAGAAGGGATGCCTGTAGCTCACACCTCTCTCAGGTTTGTGTCCCATATCTTGGTGTACCTTCTTCCTCTCCCAAGGGAAACAATGTATTCCACCAGATTTTTTTTTTTCTCTTTCAATTTTTTCATAATGAAGAAAAAATTATGGCAGTCCTTGTGCCAGAAAATTAGTCCATCAGCCCATAAAATTTCCTCACTCCATATAGACCATAACAATGTTGTGGAGAGGAAGAAGACAGAAAATTAAAGGTTAATAACCCAGTGCTGCACTCCTCACAAGAGGACTGTGGATCCACTGTCTGGAGATCTCTGACACCAAGAGCAAACAGGAACAATTAAGCTCTATTCCTCAGATGGCCACCACAAAGCAAGCTGCATGAATCAATGCCTACGAAAGCTGCCCAAATAGTTTCCACTGTCCTTCCTCACCGTCTTACTGATTTCTGCCATGTAGAAAGCAAACCACGTTGCAGCAGAAAACCACACTCTAACAGAAAATCCAAAGGGACCATTTCCTTCCCTGCCTTCTTGTGACACTGGAGATGGGACCAGACTTTGTGACAGTCTGTCCTTGCCGCCTGTGTCACTTCAATAGCAAACATGATGTCATGTATGCATTTCTTCAGCATTAAACATAAGAGGCAAGATGTGTTGTCCTGTAAGTCACATCCTTCAAGACCTAAATCCATTTATAGAACCTCTAAGGTTTCTTCCCTTGTTTTCAGTTCCAGAGGAGATTTAAAAATTTCCATCTAAACAGAATGTGAATTTGAACACATAACAGGATGGGGCTTAAAATATTGATTTTCTTATTAGTGGAAGGTTACAGCACAAAGCGTTCACAGCATACAGAGCAATGATAGATTGACATCCTCTAGGGCAGATAACACCCTGGAACCTAACAGGATAACTTTTAAAAGTACGAGGAGCATCAGAATTACCTGGATGAATACAGTTAAGATACCCAAAATGACTGGCAAGTGATTGACTTCTGCAATAGCTGTCTTTAGACTGAGAGCAAACTCTGACTGCACTTGGGTGGAAATTGAGTGGAGCAGGTTGCCACTAAAGGGAGCGACACCTTCTCAGCCGCTTGCTGGTGGTGATAAAAGGGATGTTTAGACACATCATAGTTACAAGCCTGTGTTTTTAAATTTTTGCAAGCTGATACAAATCAGAGCGCCATTTCAGGAAGCATTTGCAAGTACTGGGCAATTCAATACCAAAGATAAGTAAGAATAAAAGTATCTCACAAATCATAATTATGAGGATAGGCTTTCTTCAAGATTAATGAAACCATTCAAATTTTCAAAGATTCAATATATAATATATATTAAATATTATTTATGCATTCCTTGAGCCTTCTAATCAAGGAGAAAAAATTCAGCTTTTCCTAAGCTAATGTGAATAAGGTAGTTTCCTTCCATATCAGAAGCATTTCAGAAAATTAATTCTGTATCTCTGAAAAGGTCATTTATGCAGGATGAGTGACAGGTGCCATAAACTTGGGAGATGTCACTTGTATGTCAGTTCAGCTCAACTGAACACAAAGCAAATCAATTCAGCCCGGTCAGGTATAATTATCTGCTGAAACAGAATACATTGTTTTGCATTTATTATTAACAACGCCACAGAAGCACTAGATTCCACAGAAAATTTGATTAGCACGAGGTCATACAGAGCTCTTCCTTCTTAAGTGCTTCCTTCTCCAGGAGTTTATGACATGATCATGACAGTATAATAATTTTATTATTATTTGTACTGTGATAGCAATTAACTTCCAATTAAGAATGAAGAACAAATTATGAGGTCCAGTGCTAGATTACCGGGACCAAATTTGAGTTGTAGAGAGAAAAAAGGCTCAAGGGGATATGTCTCTAGGAACTCGAAGCTTGCATGTGCTCACAGGACTTGAATATGGGGCCCTAGCTCCTTTCTTTCCTTCTATTGCCTAAAAAGTGGTTTGATGTTTTGTTTGTTTGTTAGGGAATACACATATTCTGGGTGTACTATTTCACCAGCCCTAGTCACCCACGGTTATGAGAACCTTCAGCACTCACTGCTATACTGTGTCACTTAAAGGATGTAAAAGTTGCACCACATCAATGTATGGATGAAATATGTGTTTGCTTTTAAAATAAGTTTGCTCATTCACTGTTCTTTCCCTTAAAAATCTAATAGAAAATCACATATACTTCCCAATAAACTGATGTGTTATGCTAGGAGCTGATTAATATTAGTCTAGATTTGGGTTTTCTTCCTGCTTTCGGGTATCATATAGTTTGGGGAATACTGGATATTTTAACTCAGATTTTTTTTTTTTTTTTAATCTGTTTGACAAAATGTGAACAACAAACGCTTATAAATGGGATGCATGTTCAATATAAATTTCAATTCAATACAAATTTGTGTACTTATATGATGATTATAAAACATTAAGATAAAGGAGAAAGGCTAGAGAATATAAAAAGATTGAGGGCAACCAGCCAAAAACTTCACAAAAATTAGACTAGCATTTTCAATATGTATATGATAATCAATCACAGAGTTAGGAAGATGCAAAGTTGCTGATCACTGCAGGAGAATTTAGAGCATCTCTGTACAGGTAAAGCACGTATCAACCTGCAGCATCATTCTATGGCTACATAGTAATGGTGTTGTCAGTTGTGGTTTTGTATGCGATGGCAGAAGGGTTCTGATTTAGTAAAACGAACCTTAAATTACGATTTAATAAGAAAAACAATCAAAAAAAAAAAAACCAAAACCCAAAACCTGTAATGACAGAAACATTACACAACCCAGTTAACAAATTAAGAAGGCTGACCTCATTGGACTCACTGCTAAACCACCCAGCAGGCAAATTTGACAGCGTGCATCAGACTACAATTTCCCTGACACCCTTCCAGAGCATCAGAAACTACCAGGATTCCCACAGAGTTCTCTAATCATATAACTCGCTTGGATGTTATTCAGCATAAGATGTGTTTAAAGAACAAAGGATATAATTCTATACAATGCAGAATGCAATTTGTCTTATTTTGTAAGGTTCCTGCTGAAGTTCTGGTTCTCGAGGTAGTCAAAGTCAATTTGCACCTCCATTCATCATGCCTCAGGGATGAATGGATGCAGTCTTTGTGTCACATCCATAAGAGCTACTTCCATTATTCTCCAATCCCCCCAAAACAAGAATAAATCAATTGATTTTCTCTATGCCTCCAAGAAGGTTACAAGGGACAAAGCTGGGCAAACTGAAAGAGAGCAGCACCCTCCCTGTAGAGCTCTGAAAGTACTAGGAATGGGGAGAAGCTTGAATTAACAGAGGATGCACGTACACAGGGCTCCCTGGAAGCTGGGGGTTGCAAAGATAAGTCTTCCTAAAATTCTGGCAACAGTAAAGCCAAAGAAAAGTGCTTTCAGGTTTGCTGTCTTTGCTCAGTTATGGCAATTGTGATTCCCTGTAATTTAATCAACACAATGCATAATGCCATATATTACAGCAGATGACACTTTGCAGGGTTATCTTTGACATCTGCCTGTAGTAACCAAGGACTCATCTTTCAGCTTGCTTACCTGCTTTGCACTAGGATGGAAAAAAAACCCAAAAAAACAACCAAACAAACACCCCCCCCCCCCAAACCAATATTTCCTCCTTTTCATATGGAATTGGACTTCTTTAGGAATCAGTTTCTTATTTTACTTACTACTAGATGATCCTAAACTACAAAGAGCTCTTTCCTGACCCCAGGATCCTCCTATTATAAACTTTTTTACTGGAAACAACGAACATTTTCTTTAATATGATTTTACCGTCAGAACTAATGGATTCACCACCAGAGTTCAAGCTACAGGGAAAACACCCATTTTGAATATTTTTATTTTTTCATCAAGAAAATCTAAACAAAAAATAGCAATTTCAAGTCCATGCTTTGAAATGAAATGTTTTAAAATTAATACTACTGCTCTTTGGGGAAAAAAGAAAAACACACAAAAAACACCAAACCCAAACACACGTTGTTCTATTGAATCATGTCGTTTCACAGTTGAGGTCTCAGCATTTACTGCTCATGGGACAAAACACCACTATTATTCTTATTTATATGACAGCCTCTCATCAGAATATGAATATATCCACATGGACCTAATTGACTGTTGGTTTAAGGCCTACATGTTCTCAGATATTCTGCTTACTCAGTCACAATATAAGGAAAAAAATATTCATCTCCTTCCTCAGAATTCTATACAAGCTGTTATAAAATTTCTAAAGATTTTTGACTAATAAATAAATAATTTCGTACACATAGTGAGCAATGGGAGGCAGAAATACTGTTGGCCTGGGAATGTATAGGCTGAATCATCATAGAAATAGCACGAACTTCATGAACTGTTTCTGCGATAGATCCTTTTAGATGTTCAGTGCCACAAAATACAAGGGAACATTTGTAGGTAAACTTGTAACTTCAGGCCTGAACTCAGATAAAAAAAAAGGTCAAAAAATTTAGATCATATAATTTTAAGTTTTATCACATCAGCTGAAGACAACTATGGGCCCCAATCTAGCTTTTTGCTTACTTAAAAGCAGCTTTACACTGTGGCCATGGTTTTGCTCTGGTAAACAACACTGTATATATTCTAGTCCTTCCAAGCTTTGTGACCAAGGTCAGAAACCATGATATTCCTCAGGATGGGTTTCCTTCTTCCCTTCTGAAAATGTTAAGTCAAGCAGTATTGACATTCCTTAGAAGTTAATTGCTAAGGAAAAAACGCATAGCTCATCAGACATGTAGGCTGATATCCCTCTGATACTTCATTCCTATCTCCCTTGTTCTTCCTTTGTGAAATCTGCACCCTTCACACTCTCAAATGAAATTGGACCTGATGATCTTCTGACCTGACACTGAAGAGGTCTCAAATGCTCCAGGCTCAGAGTGGCCTTCTCCTGCTGAGGAAAAGACCCTAAAAAGCATATGGAGGGTGCATTGGCCATTGGAAGCCAAAACTCAGCTTCTTCATTCTTCACATGTGTTTTCAAACTTTCCCTAATCTACATTTCCGCAAATATTTTTTTTCCCAACAGAGACTCCAGCTTGGGGGGGTGTGTGAAGAGACGATAGTGTTTCACAGGTGTTAGTAAGATAATTTTACAGATGACATTGGAAAGAAACCAAGTGTTTCTTAGATGTTTTGAAGAGTTTCTATCTCCATATTTTTTGAGCAGTGGTAGGGTTCTTAGTATTTCTATGCCACCCATCTGGATTTTAAGAAGGATGAATTAAACATTTTACAATCTTTTAAAGAAAAATTAAATTATAGCCTCAGCTCTCTTACAAAAGAGCACTAATAACAAGTCAGGGGCGCTGTCATCCAAGCCATGGAGAGGGGAGAAAAGAGATGTTACCCCAGGGACCCTACATGCAAATCTCACAAAACAACTTGCACTCCTCATACAAATTACAGGAAGTAAGACAAGGGCTAAATTCACAATTACCTACATATTTTATATTGAGTCATAATTAGCTGCAATATATACACTTCACTTTAAAACAGCTTTAAAATAGAGTAAATGCCAGGGACTGCCATCTGCTCCCTAAGCCATAATTAACTGTCTGATTATGAAATACATATATATTTATCTAATTAGTTTTAATAGCACTGCTTTTGCTGGCACTGCACCAAAAATAAAGTGAAGAGCGGGTTCTACTGCTAGATGGAGGGAGACTGGAGATGTGAACAGCTCTCATGGGGGGCTGCTCCAGAGGCCAGCACGGCTCTGCTGGAGGTGCGAGAAGGTTGCGAAGGAGCACCCAAAACAAGGAGCTGCTGCCCACTAAAAGGTTTTGCAAGATAACCCCTAATGCGTCACTAAACCATCCCCACTCTGCCTGTCCCAGCACAGGGCACAAAGCTCAGCTTGTCTTGGATCCGAGACAAAACCTGCAGTGCCGTTGGATGGCAATTACACAGTGAGAAGCCAGGACAACGGTGTGCAGCCAGCCATAGCTGTGCCCCGTCATGCGTGGATGCTAACCAAATGTTGCTTCTTGAAACAAATTGAGGCTACCAATTGTGCAATCCTATATAATTCTATTGGCAACACAGACCAGAAAAGCCTTCTATGGAGATTGGGATACTTATCTATTTTACTCAGAAAACAAGCAAACAAACAAACAAAACTCCACAAACACAAAAAAAACCCCAAAACCAACACCCAAAAAAACACCCACAAAAACCAAAACCCAAACCAAACAAAATCCCCAAAGCCAGCACAACTCAATATTTTTTTCCCAGTTCTCTCTGCACTATAACCAGTGTTGCATCTGCTATTAATTTCAGGGTGAGTAGCATTAATGCTTTGCCACAGGACAGATTTTGTCATAAATTCCACGTTTTGATTGCAGCTCAGACACTCCCTGCAGGATAAATACATTTAGGGCCAGAATTTAAAAGTATTTCAGATGCCAAAGGGTACACTTGACATCGATTTCTGGGGAAGCCGGGAATCCAAATGCATCAAAATCCAGTTGTTTAGCCCAGCCCTACTGAATCTCTCACTGAGTTTCCAAGGGCTACAGGCTAGCTGAATTTCAACATCACATTAAGAAGCACCATCATGACGGCAAGCACGAGACAGCTCATACCAGTCTAAACATGGAAAGTCTCTGCCAAAACAATAGAAGAGATGGCCAGCTGTTTCCCCATCCCTCTTTACACACATTGTAATTTTGCAGGGTCACATACTATCTGTCTATCAGATTGTCTCCTGCGTACCAACAGCATACTTTTTTTACAGCTTTGGATGTTTGATATATCTGGGTTTTAAAGCCTGTGCCTCCTCCCTGGAAGAAGCGAGGTCCTTCCCTGAATTAAAAAGTTAACATGAAGCCCCTAAGAAGCACTGAGCTTCCCTGCGCTTATCTCAAATCAGACCTTTGTTAACTGTATTTTATTCCCACAGGCAAATACACACACATTGTGCCAAGTTGCTGTAGCAGCTTGCAGACTTCCATATCTCTCCCTGGCCATGGCCAGGAGCCCAGCACAGCTCTACTTCTCCCCCAGGGATTACAGCTGTCCCCTTTGCACCACCACACCGATGCCATCGGAACCCATCTCCTCTCCCATGTCATTTATACAAGAGAAGAGTCCATCATCCCGGGCAATGATTTCACCAAATCCATCATCAAAGCCCGGTAAATGAAGTGTGACAGACTCATTCTCACTTAATGCCGGCGGTAGTGCCAGATGACAGCAGCAACACTGATGTGACTATCCCACAGCAGAGCAGGTACATTAATTTAGTGACACATATGCCTGTCTCTATTTTTCAGCCTTCTTCCTCTCCGCCACGCCCCAGGGATAACTAGCTGTGGATGTCATTTCTTCCAGCCTGCAGCGTTAAAAAAAAAATAAAAATCCTCAGAAGTCTCTTTATTTCAGCAGATGGGCTGAAATCCCCCACCCCCTGAGAGCCTGCATAGCCGTGCCTTTACGTGTTGCTGAAGGTGGAAAACCTCTGACAGCAGTTCCCTTGCTTTCTGGGGGAGCTCAAGGCTCCTTGCAAGTCTGGATGAAATATTATTGCTCCAGTATTGTGATTATATGCTGTACAAAGCTAGCTAAATTGCAAGTGATGAGTGGGAGGAGACAGAGATCACAGCTCTTTTTTGGAGGAGACGAGGGAATGTAATTTTTCAAATGGGACCAATACAATGAGACAGCCCTCTTTAGAGCCTGTTTCTTGAATGCTGCTCACAGCCTCTCTCAGCCTCATAACAAGACAACTACTGCTAGAATAACAGAATACAGATTTCTGTTGTTCTGGTAAATAACCAGGGGCAGGCTTAATTTTCACCTCTCCTGAACAACCCACCAGCAGCAAGCCAAGCAAGTCGGTTTTATCCCATAAGATTAAGACATGTAGCAAGCTAAAAAAAAAAAAAGAATTACAGAAAAAACTGTGCCATCACCCTGGGCCTGTGTCTCTGCTGAGAAACACAGAGCCCTGCTCCTTTGGCCACAAGCATCCTGCTCCCCATTCTTATCTTTATTCATGAAATTAGGATCCCATTCTGTAAGACCATTAGCTAAGCAGCTTTACTGCTCTAATAGCTTTGCTTCTGTGATTCCTTACATCTGACTCCTGATGGCCTCTCTCCAGAAAAGCACTTAAGTATAACCCTCTGTAGTTAAGGGAACATCCTCTTTGTGGCTTCACGGCAACTTCTCACACACTGGGATTCAAAAGTGAGCCATCAAATTAGGGCCTCCCACTTTTCTGTCCAATTAAGACCATTGGGCTCCTTAATTGTAAGGAAAACCAGCAGATACTGTATGCCATTTGTTGGTGCAATTCTGCATGTTATGTGAAAAAAAATTATCACCAGTTTCTTAAAAATATGTGCATATATACATCAATTGCTGAAATCATCCTCCTTTTTCTGGCCCCACGGCAACAGAGGTTTCTGTTAATCAGGACTGGGGCTACAGGGGTCTCATCCCTCATTCAGTCTTAGAGAGAGACATTCAAGTGACAAGACTGTTCTTCACAATCATCTTGGATAATAAGATTGAAGCAAGCACCTCAGATGGAACAAGAAGGAACAGTTTCCCTCTGTTAATTTATATTTTATCGTAGATTTCAATTATGCCGGCCACCGAAGCATGCAGAATTCACATGCTTCTTGCTGCTGCCTCCATAAACAAGCAGAACCAGAGCTGTGTGTTCCTGTGATCCCAACAGCCAAGCTTCCGCAGCTGTGCAAACTGCTTGGGCTTCCTCCACACACCCTGGCGTTGAGTTGCTTTGCTTTCTCTGCCAGATCGGATGGAGTTGTCTCCTCTGCCTACTCACTTTGCCGTGTGACCTGCGAACGACCATCTGCCTTGCGCAGCCGCGTTATGTTTAGTGAGGACAGAAATTTCTTAGAGCCAACATTAAGACATTCCCGTTTGTCTCTTTTGAAGCAGATTAGAGCGTACACTTCCCCAGCGAGAAAAACTAACCCTCTGTCTCTACACATACCTCAAATAAACACTCAGCTTCCTCCCAGACTTTAGAGTTTGGGATTTTTACTGTAATCCATCTCTAAGTTTCGTTTTCACATTCTCCAGGCTTCTCTAAACGGAAGAGCCCAGAGAGGGCAGAAGCACCAACATTTAGATGACCGGAGTAATGACAAGCTAACGATACATTAATTATGACAGACTATGAGCTTTGCCACACTCAGAAAGAGCCCACTGTGAAGGAAAGAGCAAATGCCTTTTCCCTTGCTTGCTGAAGGCACAGCATCACTGCACAGAGCAAACTCCATCCAACTCCCCTGCCACAGGCCAGCCCTGGGGTGATTTTCAATTTTGTTTGGTTTTGTTTTTGTTTTTTTCCCACCTCCTTAATCCAGAAGCCAGCTTCTTGACAATCTGCAACGAGCCTCTAAGTGCCTCTCAGAGAGCTCTCGTAGCAAGGGCCTTTCCTTAGTCAAAAATTGGATGACAGTGTGATGCCTTTACCTGTCAGCATCCTTGACACCGACCGCTTTTCTCACTGACTGAGCACTTCTCTGGCAAGACTTAACCAGGGGCCAGGCAGCTCTGATCTATGTATAGGGGCATTCCTATAACGCTTAGTAAAGAGCACTCAACTAAATTTCTCAGGAGCTGCAAAATATGTTTGGTGCAATATTTTATCACCTAAATCTATTAACGACACACAGTTAAAAAAACCAAGACATTCTCTGGAGCAAGACCACCAAACCAAGACCGGCTCAGTCTCTTGAAGCTGTGAGGACATGAGGGAATCATGCAACATGCTGCTGACAGCATGCTTCTGCTGGGAAGCTATGGTTATTCCTAAATCTCTGGGATAAAGGCTAAAACTAGGAAAGACAGGTTAAAATTTCTTGCCCTTCCTCCACATTTACAAACAGCTTTTGCTTGCACAAGGCAAAGACCAGGGTGTGCTGAGTACAGCAGCCATGGTGCTATTAAAGCTCAGCACCACACAAATTACTTCAGACCCTTGTAAAGTGGCTCAAGGCTCGGTAGGAGGCTGGGGAAAGTGTATTTGGTGGCTGGGGCACAGAGGCCGGTAGGAAGCCCTACTGCTGAGCAATTCCATCAGTACTGCTGCTGCAATAAAATTGGTAGCACAGCAGCAAGAATTAGCCGAGATTTGTGTCTGTAGCAAGTGAAAAGCTTTGCCTGAAGAAGAGGATTAGGTCCAATGTAAAGGGAGAAGCTATTTTGCAGAATTGCAGCTCCTAGCTTTTCTTCTCTCTCCAATTGGTCTCCCTCTGTGCTGCTCTGAGTGTATGCCTCCGTGGTCAGCTATTATTAATTCTATAAAGCTGTTAGGAACTCATTCACATGGGAAACAGTGAAAGCACATCATCACCTTCAACTGAATTTAGGAACTTGAGGAAAAAAACCCAAAACAACCAAAACCCAACAAAATGTTTCCAAATAAGAGCGTCTGAAAAAATTTCAGACAAACCTACAGGGCAAACTCTGCACTGTTTCACACATATCAAACCAAGAGGTAGTTTACTGAAAAGTTTAGATTTTGCATTTTCATTATCCCATAAAAGAGAATAAAACAGGCTGGGGAACCTCAGCACTTGGTGAGTGACAGCCTGGAAGGAGTCACCTTCACTCACAATGCCAGTTACCTTCTTTCTCCAGAGGGAAAGTCTTGACATCCTTTGAAGGACAGAGCATGCTGCAGATAAAATCTTCCTATTTATAGCAGAACACAGGCCAAGGCAGATATATATGCCTTTGGTCCCCTGATGTTTTTCTGCATAACAATGGAAATTAAGGGTTTTTACTCAGACAGAGCTCTTATGGGGTTCATCTGCAGACAGCTGAATGACTTCACCAATTTAGTCAAAAAGCCCCATTCATCCAGGCTAGTTTGTGCATTGAGTTTCTATCAAGTTAAAATACTCTCAGAAATGAAGTTATTGCAGCTATCCAACAAAAAAAAAAAAAAAAAAAAAAAATTATATCAGCTCTCAAACAACCTCTATTTGATATTTATGCTCAGATGACTGCAACTTCTTGTCCTAAATTCTAGTTTAACGAAAATTGCTAATACCTGCCCAGATACAGCTGACTAAGTGATGAGCAACACCTCCCTCCACAGCAATAACAAAGAATTTGCTAAGCTGGGGATGCAAGGAAGGGCTTTCAACACCAGTATTTGAACAGCATTAAAGGCCAAGGTCTTTGTCGAACATCTTACCAAGTCAGGAGCTGCAGGATTCATACCCTTCCTGCTCAAAAAGGGCCTCTGTGTGTCATACGAGCAGGCTGTATATTTTAAAAGGCAGGGTCCCTTTTGTTCTTAGATAATGCAATTTGTTTCTTTAGACAAGTTATTATTAAAACAAGTTCTCCATAGAATTTGAACAGGACAGGAGACAATATCAGGAAAAGCACAGCATTCATGTTGGGTGTAGAAAGGGCGCAACGTGTGAAGCAGCCATCTGCAGTACTTTATCTCCTCATCAAATCTATAAACCGAGAGACTGTATTTCAGAAAAGAATTGTTTGAGAAAGGGTTACACCTCAGGAAACTCAGCTGTGTTACTCAAAAAGGTCTTTTTTTTTTTTTTTCTTCCCAGAGTGGATTTTCTACAGAAATCCTGTTGTTTTGCACAAGAAAGGTCACATTGGTAAAAACATACAAAAATCTCCTAACAATACCCAAGCATTTAGTCTTTGAAATAGTAGAAGGGGAGAGATTCCTGCTGGTTGGTTGTCCTCACTGTACCAAGCCTCAGCTGACCGGAGCTCACGGCTACACAGGAACACTGCCGAGCTTTGCCGTAAGGGCAGCCTCGGGGACCAATGTGCCATGAGACAGTGGTGGGGCCTTATTGTCCTTCCCAACACTGATAACCTGACAGTCTCTAGATCTAGTAGAAGTTTCCCAGTCGTGTGGGTTTCTCCTCTGAAAAAGTGCACTCAACAGAAATAACATCTGGGAAATAATTGTGGAATTTATTTTATTTGAGTTGCTTTAATCTTAATATCAAAACAAGCTGATGGAATAAAAAAGCTACAATAAATCAAACACAGTGGGTTTTGCCTTTGCAAAAGCTCTTAATTTTCATCTTTCTTTGCCTTACTTGAGGGCAAAACAGAAGGTCAACATCTATGAATTTCTTCAAGGAGAGAAACTCTTTCCTCAGCCCTCTCTTAATGCCATCATGTTCACAAAGCTACAGGTTAAATGAAGTTCAGTGACCTGTGGAATCAGAAGGCATAACTTATAGAAGATGGGACTGGCCCACGCTGCATCCTTAAATGCAGAATCTGATTTCTTTCTGCCACAAAGACAAGTGCCATTTTTACATTTCTTTTTGCCCATAGAAACAGCTACATTGTCAGTCCCATGGGGGCGGCAGCCAGTCTTCCTCCCAGGCATTGTGCAAAGGCACAGGCATCATCCCTTTGTCTCTGGAGAGCTACAACTCCAAAATGCCCCTCACCAGCATGCATCAGCTCTGTCACTGTAGCCCAGGTATCCTGGTTTGGCCCTAATAACAATTTGGATGAAGTGACCACATAAGCCACTTTCTCACAGGGCAAAAATACCTCCCATGATTGAAGGTTGCAAGGCCAAAAGCATAAAAGAAGCAAGATTTGAATATGAGGTAACCTGCAGTCCAGAAAGCCCTGCCTTACCAGGAGTGTGGAGAGTGCACACCAGTGTGCAAATCCTGCTTCTCCCACCGCCTCTGAACACCGTGTCAGCTGTGGTAAAAAGGTGGAAAAGAGGAAAAAGGTGGGGAAAAGTGGTTATTTTGGGAAGCACAGTTTGCATTTCATACAGGACCTCCAGCAGTGTACACTGTTCACAGGGAACTGCTTTGCTAGGAGACCGATGAGACGGCTCCTAAACATTGCTTTTCATTTCTAGGACAGCTGTACAGTTAATTTTTCCACATGAATAATTCCCACAACATGTGTATGACGCTGTCTTGCAGTCAGAGGCAAGTAACCACATGCAATTTCCTGCTGTCCCATCGCGGGCAGAGGCTGGTGTGGGTGAAGAGAAACCCCAGCGCCTCTGATGCAGGCAAAGGACACAGCCCAGCAGGCGAAACAAAAGTGCCCCAAGCCTGGACTGCTTGAAACCTCAGTTGTGGAGGATGGTATCTTCAACTGGTTTGAAAAGGGAAGACCCCACTTGCACAGAAATCATACAGCATCTCAGGGCTTCATCCAGGTGTGAAAGACTGCATTTCTACCCTTGCGATACTCAGCCAATGTGCTCTGTGTCTTGGAAGGTATTTTGGGGTCCTTTCTGGCCTTCGGGAAAGGACCGACTCACAGTGCCTCTGCAGTTGGAGTGTACTGGCAGAGGCAGGCACATCTGTCTGCTCTCCTCCAGCTTGCAGAGAGGCAGATTGAGGGGCCAGCGCTCGGACAGAGGTCTTGCAGTCTGTGGCTGGCAGAACTGGAAGCAAAAGCAGCCTTTCACTTGTAAGATCTGCCTACAACACTATCAAGCATTATAGCTCTTGAAGAACAACAGAGGTGTGTTGACATACCTCATACACACGCACGGATGTAGTATGTTATTTTTCAAATAGAAGTGGCAAACGTGGGACAGATCCATTAAGTTCCACTCTTTTAAACCATCCTGAGGACCAGAATGAAGCCCTACCTTTCCTTTAAAGGACGAACGTATCATCTCCACAAGCACTTGCTCCAAGTTGCAGTCGTCTGGTGATATGTACCTTGTATGGGAATCACGCCGCTGGTGTGGGCTCTTGTTGTGGTTTCTGTTAGCAACATATGAAGAACACCCACAAATAACCCCCTTTAAACAGTCCTAAGGTTACCAAAGCAAAGTTTATGAAAGAAACATAACACCAGAATTACAACTGGTCTATGCGGGCTTGAACCACTCAAACCCAAACGTTTTTAATTACATCAACCCTTGCTGATTACATCCCAGCACGGACATGCCACCACCTGCATCCTCTGCCCCAGCTTTTCCTGATGCAATGCTTTCCCTCTGGGCCACCCCATGATTTGTGTTCACCCTCAGCCTGCTTCCCCTGCCTCACCCAGGCAATAGGAAAATAAATACCTCTTACAACCACTTTACTACACAGACAGCCTATGCTCCCTCACCCTTACGTTGCTCCCTGAGATAGAGAGGACATCTCCATAGCACTCAACCTGAGGCAGATTTGGGGCATGGAAAATGCCAGGTCAGACACACAGAAATATAACTAGTGGTGAAGTAGAGGAAGGTAACTCCCACCTAAGTCAGGCAATATCAAGTTTAGTGACTTCTCATATGAAATAAAAAATGTGGAAAAGAAATTTGCTTGTTTGACCAGTCTTTGTCATTCTGCAGTTGGTTTGAGAGCACCAAATTGAATTTTAAAAAACTATTATGAGAAAGGTTAAAAAGTAAATAAATAAATTTGAGTAGATTTAGCCATAGGGGCTATTTTAATTTTCCCTGGGCCAGCTTGCTCACTTCTCAGAGTCTATGTAGATCAAAAGAATAATTTATAAGCTTTAATGAGGTTATTGATCTGCAAGATCCCTTCTATTCATGTGAGCAGGGAGAGGGGTGACAGGGGAAGGAGCCTTGCGGGCTGCAGCCAGAGAGAGCCTTGTTAGAGGTTATAAACCTTGGAGGGGCACAGGAAGGCTGTGCTGGCAGGGGGAAGGTGCACAATACAGCCAGCCCGGGCAGTGGTCTTGCCTCTCACAGCCCCTGCTCCCAGCAAGGATAGACATCAGTGTTTCCAAACAACTCACCATCTAATTTGTACTTATGCAAACGAGCCATCCCATAACACAAATGATCAAGCAATTAACATGCAACACTTCACCATGACTCTCCAATGCTTGTTGTTGAACTATGTTCAATGCCATTAATGAGAGCTAATTAAATCAATCAAGTCACCACCGTATTCAAACATGACGGTAGTTACTGAACCTGTATCAGATTGGGAGCGTTTTCTCAGGCACTGTAAATATCAAGATGCACATTTATCATGCTGTCCTACCAGCATACATCTGTTCTCATTGCTGCTTGTTTCATTTATCATATGTTGTCACCATCCCTACCCCCAATACATCTAGGTGTCAATTAATTCTCCCCGTGCAGCTCAAGTGCATTGTACTGAATAATCTCTATCTTAATATCTATCCACAAGCTCTCCTTATAGGGAGCAGCAACGCTCAGCCACATCCCGTAAATTACGTGACCATAACCTCTCTGTTTCCGTACTGCAAGTTATTAAAACCTCAAACCACCTCCGCACATTCAGATATTTTTTAGGGGAAGCTATGGAGATTTTGACTCCCTTCTACCCCCTCCCAGGTCTTGGCAGGAGATTTGCAGCACAATCAACAAAATAAACTTTTCTGACATGAGTTTACAGGAAAACCCTTCAAGTGGGTAATTGCTGTGGACCTTCAAAATGCTTTTTATAATTGACGATTATTCAAATAACAGATTTATCTCACCATTGCCTTATACTGCAAATGTTATTTCTGCTATACCACCAGCCCCTGTGCCTACTGTTTCGTTACCATGAGCACGCAGGGGGATGATAGTCTTTTTCTAAACAGGAGCATCGTCTCTCATTATATTATAACATTTGGTCTCTATTTATGTTTCTGCTCTGTCTGGCTAACTCTCCTTTTTATTTACAAATCAACTATATTAATGTGGTTTAATTTCAGCACTGGGTGTTTATTTCACAGATAAATCAGTTGGCAAAAGGAAAACCCACCCTAACAGAAAGCAGCACCAGCTCTGAAATCATATATGTAACCGTCATTACTCAATAGCAGACTCAAAATTAGTGGGTTTTTACTTCACAAACATACCTGCTGGCATTTTCCATGTTTCAATTACAAAAACACCAACTTGCAGGTCATACAGGGAACAGCTAACTAACGCAGCATTAATTTCTTGCACACTCCTTGGCCATAGAACTTCATCACCTGCCCTGCCACTGCAGAGAAGAGAGACGAGGGCAAAGCTCCTGTGTGTGCCCTGGATGGAAGAACACAAGGGAAGACCACTTGGAGGACTGTGTCCAGCTGTGGAGCCCTCAGCATAAGAAGGATATCGACCAGTTGGAGCGAGTCCAGAGGAGGCCACGAAGATGCTCCGAGGGTTGGAGCACCTCTGCTATGGGGACAGGCTGAGAGAGTTGGGCTTGTTCAGCCTGGAGAAGAGAAGGCTCTGGGGAGACCTTATAGCACCTTCCAGTACCTGAAGGGGCTACAAGGAAGCTGGGGGGGTGGGGCTTTTTACAAGGGTCTGTAGTGACAGGACAAGGGGTAACAGGTTTAAACTGAAAGCAGGGAGATTTAGATTGGATATCAGGAAGAAATTCTTCCCAGAGAGGGTGGGGAGGCACTGGCACAGGTTGCCCAGAGAAGCTGTGGATGCCCCATCCCTGGCAGTGTCCAAGGCCAGGCTGGATGAGGCTTGGAGCAACCTGGTCTGGTGGAGGGTGTCCCTGCCCATGGCAGGGGGTTGGAACTGGATGGTCTTTAAGGTCCCTTCCAACCCAAACCATTCTATGAAAATGCACAGGAGCCCATGCACAGAACAGGGTCCCTGTGAAAAGCCACACTGAGAACATGGGGGGAGCTGCAAAAAATAATCCTAACCCAAAACACAAAATAAAACTATTAGAAAAATAACACCTTGCTAGAGATAGTCCTTGCAAGTCACAAGCCAGAACTTAACATGCATTTTTTCCCCCAGTGCATTTAAGCCATAGGCATAATTGCCTAGGTGAATTCATGAGTGGTTTTGCCCTGTGTCTGCATCTGCACAAAGAATTACCACCACGTAACCCTTGTGCCTCGATTTCTCTGAAAAAAAAAAAGAGCTGGGGAAAAAGCAGAGTAATGCTTCAAAACAACTGCTGGCACGAGACAGACACGGGCTGTACGAGGATGAACAGGGCATCGGTTCTTATCCCTCTGTGTAAGAGACGTTAAGAGCCTCATCTGAACACTGCCAAAGATACACTAGGAATAATAATTTGGGTCCTTATTCTTAATTGTTATAGTGGTTTGTAAGCTCCCAGCAGAGCGCAATGCGGGGGGTGTGGGGGTGTGTCCCTTTTCACCCATCATCCAGCTCTAGAAAGGGCCCCAGAGGTGAAATCAAGGCTTTGTGATGACAGAAGAGATGACAGCATATCATTAGGCACCACCATACACAAAAGCAAGAAGTGTTTTCAGTCTCTGTGACCTCTGTGAGTACAAAGAAGAAGAGTTTTGTTCCTTCCTTCCTTCCTTCCCCAAAATCCAATTTCTTCTACCACCAGGCAAAGAAATTTAAAAGTGCTGCATAAGAGAGGAGCAGAGCATCTACCTGCTTTAGCACTGCTACCTAGAGCAGCAGCCAAGTCTACACTAGGAAAAGGTTCAGGAGAGATGAAATAGAAATGTTTGAAATAGAAAATAGAAATAGAATTGAATAGAAATAGAATTTTTTGACATAGAAAAAATCACAAAGGTGGAAAAACCAATATATTTGCAATATTTGATTATTCTGGTTTTTGCATTTTGTTGACACCCTCTCCCCAATATCTGAACAAATTTTTTTTTTTTTTTTTTTTGCCAGACATCCATTTTCTATTGTGAACATCCAAGGGGAAAAAAAGATTCACCCCTTATGGTGATGATCACAGAGACACAGCATCTGAAAACCAAGTCACACGTAGCGCTACATCTCACAGAGAAACTTCAGTCCTGACCCACACCACGTTAGTGTGCTTGTCAAACCCTAATACAAGTTCCCCCTGAGACTTTGTGTCCTGCTGCAGCCATTTTAGGGCCATGGCAGACTTGTTTATCAAATAAATACAGTTGAGTCCATGGGACTCTCCAACTTCAGAGAAGATCAATGAAATTCCTTCCTTAGAGGAAAGAGTCTGACAAAACTCTTGCTTTAATCCACAAAATATCGAGTCGAGCAAATTCATGTGACTAAAAGCATTCTGTCAGCTAAAGGCATTTCATCAGGCACATACACATAATTCTGGTGACAAAGTGATTTTGTTAACAAAATACTGCCTGGCACACATACAGAAGTTTGTTTAGCAGCGGGCAAGTACGCAGTGAAGGCAGGAATCAGATCCTGAAGATTATGCAGTTATAAAAAGACGATGAGGAGAGAGAAATTATCTGTTTGGTGCCAGACTGTGGGAAGTAGTTTACATGAAAGGAGAAGGCATTTACAAGGCAACATCAGCTTCCTATATGGGCCTTTAACGTCAGCATAAATCAAATCATCGGTGCAGAGGCACGGTCACATTGCATGGGTGTTTCGCTTCCTACTCTGCTTTTGATCATACAGTTGGTAGGGCTGTTTAATGTGTTAATTGCAAACTCCTCTGGTCTTTATCCAACATTTCTTCTGTTTATTGGTGTGTCTGGCATCAGAAACATGCAAATGAATGAAATGAATTCTTTTGCATTTCATGTATCATCACGCCTTCAGCTAGTCCGCTTTGAAAAAGCACCAGTGGCTGAACCACAGCCCCAGGTCTGCAAACCCACAGATGCTGCTAACACACAAGTAAAACCCTGCTCACCCCAGTGCAGGGGGTCTGACGGTCATGGCAGGGATTGCCCCCCGCTATGAGCAGGGAAGGACAAAGCAGGCAGCTGCACCCTACGCAGGGCAGGAGCTCAGCAGTCTTGTCTCCTGACCTTCCAAAGGCAGCATTCAGGCTCCCACCCTGAAGTGCAAGCACTGGAGGGATTGATTTACTCTCCTGATCAAATTTAACGAGGTGCTTCATTAAGTCAGAGCCTAAATCACACCCTAAGACTGGAGAAGCCATTGACACCACCTCAGGGTACTCACGTGACACTGCTGTTGGGAGAAAGACCAGAATTTGTGCCAGTATTAGTATTTGCAATCATGTCTACTATATTTCCCTGGCTTGATGCACGGCAGCTCTCACTAACTCATAGTTGAATGGCTGGGTTTTAGGTGTAGGAGGCAACAGGAGACAAGTTTGGAGGGGGCAAGGAGCAAGAATCACAGGCTGAAGGTCTGCAGCCATGGGCAGGTCAGAAAGAGTAGGGAGCTGGGTGCTGTATGAAGTAATTAATGAGTAAATGAAAAGAAGAAAAAGCAGGGCGGGGAGGATACAGCTGCTCAGTGCTAAGGAAGTGTAGCTGCAAGGGGCAGCACACGTAGGAGAAAGGAAAAGGTTTTCCTACAGTGTAAATGGAGTGCACACAAATACAAACACACCAAAAGGAGAAGTAAGAGCAGAGAACAGAGCTATTAAACATCATCTGTCCTCGGGAGATGCTGGCAGACGGAGGAAAGAGGAAATCTCAGAGCAGCTTTATTTATTTGGTGGAAGCACTCTTGACTTCCCAGCTGTGCAAGAGCTACAGCAGGAACCCCCAGCCTGGGAGAGGCCGCGCAGCGCGGGATGGTATTTGCACACCCGAGTTAAAGCAAAGCAGCTTGTCCTGAGCTTTTCAGGGCAGTACGGAAACATTTGTCTTTCCTGCTTCCAGGGGTCAACAGAGAAGCTAGGGGAAGGCTTCCAGCGTGCCGAGAAGCAAGAGAAACACCCTTCAGTATGTCTCAAACCTTATTTGACATGAAAACACATCAAGGTTTCTACAGGAATTAGGAGCCGAGTTTTGCCTGTCTCCTGCTGCCAAACAGCTTGCTGTGCCCCCCAACACCTGCCATTTTCTGCTATGCCTTTACAGCACCAGGCAGCAGTTTTCAAGAGTCGCCAACACACCTCTTCCAGCAAACCTCCTCTTTAATTCCTGTGTTAGGTTCTTCACCGCCATACTAATTTTGAAGCCTTTGAGCTGTACTTACCCTTAGGAGTTTGCTAGAGGAGCTGAAGTGCTCCGATAGGCGAGTCTTAACCAAAAAGCTGTGCTTTTCACACGGATGCACTTGGAGATGTGCATCTGGCAGCAGTGTTTACATACTCAGGTAATTATTGCCCAGGAGAGAAATTGAATTAGTCTCGTCCTTCTCCCTCCATGGTAGTGCTGGAGCTGGAGTGGTAATAAAGAAAAATCTCATAAACTAGCTACTGACCACTGAAGTCATTTGTCTGCTATCGATCCACGGTGTGATTTAATGGGGTGGAAAAGCAGGTACAGCAGGGACGTGTTTTCCCTCTCTAGGTTAGGGAAGCTCTTGCTGAAGTCTCACCTCATCTTTATGGGCTCTGCTGGCCCTATTCTGCTTCCACCACATCACCACCATAGGTTCCTGCACACGCATTTCACCTCCCCACTGGCCTAGGGAGGTCAGCTGTCCCCAGGGAACCAGCGCCACTCACGGGAGAGGAAAATCCCGAGGACTTGTGAGAAGGAGAAATCGTTCGATTCTGTTCCCAGCTGCTGAACCTGAAAGTCTGCAGGTTTAACCTTAGCCTGCCACAAAACAGGAAGGGGTTTAACATCCATCAGGTAATTTTTGCAGGCTCTCATGGCCAAATGTTTGCTTGGAAAAAGGGTTTGCTTTTACGCTGCTTGTTGACATTTGCATTCTCTACACCAACAAATAAAAGCTGAAGTCCCACCGCAAAACACCTTGAAATTTATGACTACTGTCATCAACAGGAGCTGCAAAATTAAAACCCAAGTCCCTCCCCTTTGTCAGTTTTGCATCCACGAGCCCAGCTCTGCCTAAATTATGCAAAAGCCATAAAAAGGAGTCACACACACCAAGCCATAAATCCCAGCTGTCCTGTCTCCCCAGCTTAATACCAAGTGATAAAGATGCCCCAGGGTTTACATAGCTGCCAGGGCTCCCCCCTTGCTGATTGTATACATAAATAAAAACACAGTGATCTCATTTGTGTCCCTTAACCGAAAAAAGCGAGCGCTAGGAGCCCCAGCTAGTCTAGCAGGAGTGACTCAGAGTGATTTTTGATTGAAGCTGACTATTAGTGGATACAATTAAGATGCCGTTTCAGTTTAAAGATGAATTGGCCATGCAGTGACAAATTGTGAATGCTTATTGCTGCCACGCTGAGGCAGGTAATCAGGGAATGAAGTTGTAATTGTGGCACCTCTTGTTTTGCTTCTGCTGGAGCGCAGAACGTGAGATTCAATTTAACAAACAATTTGCCACACGGCTCATCCCTGCTGGGTGGGAACGCAGAGCTTGCTGGCAAGGCTCCCTTTGAGTTTTGCTCCTTTTTAAACCTGTTATAAGCAAAACTGGCACTTGCTTTAACCTTTGCACCAAAGCAGAAAGGAAGAGGAGAAACGCAGGAGCATCACTGATGGGGTTTTAAGAGCGTGTCTTGGGCTTCATTCAGAGATGATAACACACACCTTCCCCTCTTCCCCCCCTCCCAAGTGGAAAGTGTCATCATTTCTTTGATGCCTTTTGGGTCTGTGAGCTTCTCTGGAGCAACCAGAGGGCAGCTGTGCCGGTACGTTGGAGCAGCAAACACGGATTGGTGTAAATGGGGAGACTCATTTATGCTGAGAGTTGCTCTCCCTCTGCAGGAGGTTCAAGCTGAATACCCTGGGTGATCCTTAAGGCAAATGTCCTTTTTCCCCCCCCAGAGGGAGGGAAGGATGAACCAAGGAAGAAGCTACATATGAATGTAGCTGCTCCTTAGCAGCCTGCCTCTGCACTCCTTCCCTTGCAGCAGGACAGAGACACCAGGCAGGTTATGAAACGCTGTTTTGCCTGCACTGAGGAAACAAGCACGAGCTCCTTTGCTATAGCCTGGCTATTACAGTGCTTTGCTTCCTCGGGTGTGTTTCTGAAGCAATTGCTCTGCGAGGGAAGTAATCTTGTTATGGTGAATCACTAGAAATATAGTAATTTTAATGGGCATTTCACTTTCAACAGTTCCACATCTGTTCAGTGCTAGATTAGAAGCCACAACCCCCCCATATTTCATTTTTATATCAGCAAGTCTAAGTCCTGGGAAGCTTTAAATGCACATACACACTCTGCATCCTGCTGCTGTTGATGCTTCCTGGGTCTCCTCTTGCTTTTCTCTGGTTAGCTGTTTCAGGGCCTGAGGGGCTGGCATTTAAAGGACTCCAGAAAGATGTTAGCACCAGAGATTTCCTGGAACAGACTCAACAAGCAGAGCTCTCTTAGCTTCATCTACCTCTGTTTGGGTTCTGTCCTTGCATAAAACCACTGCCTCCAAGTTTCTCATCCAGACTCACCTCCTCCAACAAGGTTGAGTCCACAGACGTGTTACAGCCAGCCCTTACACAGCCTTCCTGCTTCATTGCTGTTACTGATTCATAATCAACCAAGTCACTTGAACTTATTTAAACCCCAAATCACAGGAATTTTATTCTGTTTCTTTAAGGCTAAATATATGCTTACATGTTTCAGGATCTCGGAGCCAACCAGGACCAGTTGCTCTATTTCTTGATTATGTAGACATTGGCACCATCTTTTTGGCCAAAAGGAGGACAAAGAAAATCATCCTCTAGTTGCTAGTCCAACCTAGCTCAGAAAATAAGGACATCAGCTGTCACAGAGAGGTCTCTCTTTGTAACAGTTTGTAAATGGCTCCATTTCTTCTCCTCACATACAGGAATCAGAAAACATCAAAGAGCACAGGGGAACGTTTATTTGCTGCTAACCAAAGGGGCTTGAAAAGAAACCTTAAAGGAAAAAAGAGAACAAAAAAGAGAGTGTCTTCTGGCTTTTTCTGAAGTGCTGCTGGTCATGATCTTCACCGAAGACATTTTCTTGCCTGCAAGCATGAGACAGGGCTCAAAATCAGTTGGATCCAGCTCTTCGCTCCTCATCAGCCTTGGAAAAGCCCTGAGGTGGGCATCCAGGAATCCAGCAGCAAAATTTGGTGAGACTTTAGGCAGGTACAACTCACAGGAGAGAGAAGCTTATTTAATTAGATTCAAGTTTAGTGTTTTGGATGGAGGCAGGCTGTCAATTCTAAGAGCTGTGTGCTCTGGCAAAGCAATAAGCAGAGAAGCACAAACAAATGCTTCACACTTGGTACGTCAGCAATGCTGGATACTTGAGGAAGGATGATGGCATTTTTCCTTAAAGCGAACGAGCTGCACATTGGTGAATGCTCCTCTCCAACACCTCCCCACCACCAGCCAGCCTAGCTTTATTACAGAGCTTTCTCTTGCTCAAACGTGTTGCAGGAGACTAAGCACTGCCCAAGACCTTCTACCCATTACAGGGATATCATTCTGAGGAAAGACGATGCCTTTTTATCAACACTCCTTAAATAACCACCATTGCACCATGAGGTTTTGGTTGTGTTCTGTTGTCATAGGGCTGATGTAGATAGCCTCCACTGGAGTGGCACAACACACTACAGGAAGACAAGAATAAATTTAAGTAGCTCTCTCACCTCTTCCAGGTAGATAATCTTATTCTTTCAGATGAAGATATTACACAGTTTTCCATTTAAAAGAGCAGAGAAAGAACAGCAAAGCAGTGTTTGAACCCATCCCAGTGCACATATCGAATGTAAAGCTTTTGGGCTGGTCAAATGAGAGTTTCAGGTGGGATGATTTCAGTGCCAAGGATGCACCTTGAGGTAGCTCCATAGCTCAAGCCCTGAGCAGAAGAGATACAGCAGAAGGAGCTGCTGGAGGTATTTAGCAGCTGAACAAGAAAGGGAAAATCAGTGTTTGGCTTGTAAACCCTGCCTGCCCCTTGACAGCAGGACCTGCTCCCTGGTCAAAGCTTGTGAGCTGTGAGTTTAGGTCACTGGGGAGGAAGGGGAAAAGAAATGGCAATTCATAAGATTTCCTTCAGGCTGCCCCGGGCATCTAGCGCAGGTGCAGATTACAAGAGGTATATGTGTCCCAAGAGATATCCATCTTTGATACCCAAAGTTGGCTAGAGATAGACACTTTGAATATCTTTTCCTTCTGACACAAGTGGGTCGTGTTAACTGCTCTGCTGTACAGCTGGACAGAGAAATCAGGCAGAGAAAGGTCAAATGCCTCACCTTGCAAATGTGTGTATGAATGCTTAATCTCTCTCCTGTGAGCAGTCGAACCAGCTTCAATACAACTGTAGATATTTCAAAAAGAAGATAAAAGATCGCTAACCTGCTGTCTGCCTCCGAGGGGATTTGAGGGGACAGAGGCCCCAGTCCCCCACCTGAGACAATTCCCCAGTATGCACCGGCCTCCTGCAGCATAAGTCCAGCATCAAGCCTGACATGAACATCACTACCACAACACTTTTAGTTATACAAAGCACTGGCAGAGCTGAGTCTCTCTGTTTTTAACACACAGAAGGTGACACTCATTTCCTGGCAAACCACTCCTACTATCTCAGGCCACAGACACACTAGCTAGTGCTCTCCAACCAATAAACCATCAGCTTTACTATCACAAAAGGAAAGATACTAAAAAAACTCCCCACCACCCCCAAAACAACCTCACAATAAAACCCACAAAAAAACTTACCACCTTTGGGCTTGCTACCTGCAGCACGAGTGGGTCTCCAGGCTCTGCCAAGATGCCACACTCCTTCCACACAGGGAAAAACCTGCAGACACCCCAGTCCACCACCTGAGACCACTTGAGTCTCCTAAGAAGGCAGATTGAGCAGCCCCGAGTTCATCCCCACCTCCCCCTGGCCTTGGCCAGCTGCTGGGTGATTTGGCAGCCCGTTATCATCAGTGAGTGGGACCAGAGACTCGTGCAGCCTTGAAAGGTAACATCCCAAATCAGCCATTATTTCTGGACAGCAGGTGACTCTCCCAGGCTGCCTCCACCTGTGCTGCCCCTTCAAGACACATGGGGTCATGGGGGAAACCCAGGTCTGAGTGTCCAAAAGACTGTTGAGAATCACTAAAAATGAAATTTGTCCCCTGGTTGGAGCTGAAGAAAAGCGCATCCTAAGTCAAGCTGTTCAAGTTCCTCGTGTTATGGAATCACAAGCTCTGCTGAACCATGTTTCAGTGTTTTTCTCATCTTGGGGCAGGAGACAAAGTTATACAGAAAATGCTGTCTACCAACATCTTTATTTGGAAACAAATATATATATATATATATGTTACTGCACTAAATTAACTCAGCTAAGGAGATGGAAATGAGATCATTTAGAAGCAGAAAGCTCTCCCATATTGTTTCAGCAGAATCATCTTTTCTTACATAGCCAAGCAAGGGGCTCATTTTGGGGGAAAACAAACACATCTTTTATGATTATGGCCATTCAAAGCTGTTTCTTGCACTCTAAATTGTCTAACATGAAGGATCAATGGTGTCCTCAGATGATGATTTAATTAAAAACTCCTCCTTTCTTCAAGCTGAGATCTGTAAAAATGCTCTGAATGGCTGATGGATGATTTGCCATTATCTTGTCTGCTTGCTTTTGAATATTTTTTTCACAATTTTAATTGCTGCAATTTGAGAATTATTGATTAACCGTAATTGCTCCTTTTCTCAGGCATCTCCCTAGTTATCTCCAGCTATGTGATCTATGCAAAAGATGAAAGCAGACTGCTTCAGGACTCTAATGGTTTTTTCTTGTCCATTAATGAAAATGCAGGTAACTCTATTATGTACTTGTTTGACTTCTGTGTCTGGACCGTGCATTGGCTTGAAGAGAAAGTGGATCAGCCCGAAAATTCTTTTTCTTAAAGAAGGCACACTAAAACCAACAAAACACCCTTTTAATAATCCAGTTACTATTAGAGAGAAACTAGAACAATGAACTCCTTATATACAGCACAGGAAACTTGAGTGCAAAGAGAAATTCCCCTCTGCCTTCCAGGCTGAGCAAAGGAAAGAAAGTTGCTCCTTCTGCTTGTTTCTTTGCATTTTGGGTACATTTAAGGGTTCACATGTTTCAACTACAACAGACATTGAAGCTAGTCTTTGCTGCAGGTTTAAGATGATGCTTTAATTTTAGTCTGAGGATTATGATCTCAGACTATAGTATAATTGGGAGGCAGCAAATGATCCTGTTAGAGCTGATCTGATTGGTCTGGTGTACCTAAGTATATAGACAGTGTGATTAAACAAAAAAAAAAACAACCCACAACCCACCCACGCTGCATCATTAATTGCAGAGCAATTATTTTTAGAAGCCGATCATCAGCTAAGTGGAAGTTCATTACCAGAATTTGTCTAGAAATAAGTTTCAGATAGTGAGCGGCTGCCCACAAGACTTAAATAACAGAAATTATGAAATGTATTAGTAGAAATTCAAGAAATTATTTCCTTTATTCTTTTGCCCAGGGATGCCTGTGTCCTGACACTGACTTGCAGGCTGGTAGGGAAGCCACTCCCACACTCAGCTCTGCCCCAGTCCCACCACTGCAACCAGGTACCATCGCGCCATGGGAAATCCCTCTCACCTATAGATCGCATAAGCATCCCTCAGCCCTAGGAAAACTGGAGAGAAGTCACAGCAGCCAGAGGTTGCAGAAGCTTTGGTGCCTGCACCCCGCAATGGGCTCACCAATCCGGCAAACCTTTCTGATGGTAAAACCAGGCAGGCAGACCACTTGTAAAGGACACTGCTGGAAATGTAAATTAAAGCGTAGCAGGCAGCAGGGAGACATATGAAGGGAATCATGGATATCTGATCCAGTTTGAAAAGACAGCTTGGGTAGGCGGCTAATTGGGAGCCTAGGGAAACATCTTCCCAGGCTGCATGCTGCAAGCAGCTCATGGAGAGAGGAGCTATAGGGTTTCTGTACGAAGGAGCTGACTGTTGAATCGAGTATGGTATTGATGGTAAATGCATTTCATCACCAGATCATATGTATATTAAAAATACAAGGGAGAAAAACAAAACCAAAGAATGTGTCAAGCTTTCTGTGCCTTTTTTCACTTTTCTAGGAAAAATTTTCTTCCAGTACACAGGGAGATACACCATAGGTGGGAATACTTTCACTTAAATAAATGACAGTAGACTGAAGCAATTATTTTTCTTATGTTCTGTCCAAAGAAACAGAAATGAAATACTGAGACTTAGTAAAAATGGTACACGGGACAATGTTTTGTTTTCTACCAATGTGATGGGGTTTTTTTTTGATACGCCTGAAAACAATTCTTAGACCTCTGCATTTTGAAGAATAGGCATTTATTCTGTATACAAAGGTAAAGAATCATCATTAATTTACTGGGGTGGCCTTCATTATTAAATCCCTGGTCTGCAGAGAGCAGTAGACACTCTTCAGGCACATGCTGGGAAGTTCAGCTGCCTTCATCCTTCAGTTCTTGTTTAGTCCCACAAAACAAGACTGACACCAAAAGAAGGGAAAAGAGATCAGGAAAGGAATCAAGAGGTTCTTCCAGGTACAGAAGACAATCTAAAGAATTGGTCCAGCCAGTCAATGAGTCATGTGTGCATTAAAGAATTAAGAGGGGAGAGATCCCACTCCTTTTGACAATAAAGCAACTATTTGAAAGCTGCAACAGAGCAAAACATGGCATAGAAATAGAAGGGTGAACAGCAAGGATGGAAGGAAGCAATAAAAGATTTCACGGGCAAACTCCATCTTGAAGGATTACCGTAACAGTTATTCCTGTCCAATTGTAGGAAGTTTCTTGCAGGGCTTTGGCAAGCCCTCTATTTTTCTTTTTGTCATCAAAATAAATTTCAATAGATATTTTTCATGTGATTTGATATTAGCAGTAGATTTCTTTTTTTTTCAAAATCACCTTATTTTAATAAAACATTTCCATTAAACTCATAATTTTGGCCTGAACGTGTCTCCTCTGGAGTGAAATGACATTATTCCTTTTGGCTTCAGTCAGAGCAGATTCTGGCTGATGGTGAAGAGAATGGACGGTCTTTTGTGGACATCTGTGTATCGACAGCAGAGAGGATAAAATTCTCCCCTGTGACTGCCATTAGGGAACTAGGGGAACCTGAGCTGATGCCACAAGCAGGGACAGGAGGGGGCTTATTCACCTTACCTTAATGTGCCCTAATTAAGAGCCAGCTATAAACGTAGGCAAGAAAAGTGATATAGAGTACTTACACTGGAAAGCTGACCGTATTAGACAGGCATCTATATTTGATGATGTTTAAATTTAGACAATGCAAATACCCATCTGAGTGTGAAACCTGACCCCGATGTAACGCAGTTAAGGCAAGGGCATGAGTTTGACCATCTGACTGAACAATTTGAAGGTATAGTTATATATCAAGCCTTGACTTGTTTCCCCAATATCATGAGGGAAAAAAAAAGCATCTTGTGTGAAGGGAGAGCAGGCAGACTGCAGCCACTAGATGGGATAACAGTCTAGCAGGCAGCGCAGCTGGGTAAGAACTGTAACACGGAGTCTGTGCCCAGCATCACCTACGAGGGATGGACAAGGTAAACATCTCGCTACGTGTTAAACCTGGCCCAGTCTTGGTCAGGGAGCAGGTTTGGGAGACTACAACATCTCTTTAAATATTCACAAGTGTTGTCTGTAATCGGTCTGTTCCCATTCAAGTGTTTTGATAACTATTTCAGAGTTCCCTAACTGAACTTGCCACATTTGCAAACATCCTAACAGGGTTGTTTCAGAGCTCTCGCCAAAACGGCAATACTATAGTAAAGGACACGAGCAAAACTCTTGAAATCAAAGAGTTTGGCTTAATTTGCATCAGAAGGAATTTGACCTGGAGATTTTTGGGCTGCATTTCATGGAGTAAGAAAAAAAAATTGATAGTTCTGCTTTAATATTTACAACACATCTTTCATGCATTTTTAATGGCATTGTTTATAAAAAATGCATTAACAGTTCTGTTTTGCTTCAGGCAGGGGTATCCTTTACAGGATAGACAGCTTGATTTGGTTCTTAATGATGATGATGTTCCACCTCTATTCCCCAAATTAATGCATCTGGGAGCCTAACTCCAGAGCAAAGATGTAAGAGCGGGAGCTTGGCCTTTGCACATGAATATTCTTAAGGGGAAAGCAAGAGCTTTGCCTCCTTACAGCTCAAAGCAACTCATAAAGCTCCCAAAGAGAGCAGAGACCATTAAGTAGGAACAGAGATAAAATAAGGCTTAATAATTCACACCATCACACCCTCCCCAGCCCTCCTCCCCCAGTTTGTGTCTGTGTATGAATTTTCTCTTTCTGGTTTCCATATATGGAATTGTTGCATTTCCTTCATTTCTGTTTGTACAAGAATGCCTCATAAAAGAGGGTAGGGATTGGGTTGCCCCAAACCCCCACGCAGCCCCAATTACTGACTTCCATCACACGTCTAGTCTCTCCCAGGAGCCAATATGATACTCAAAACCTTGCTTCCATCGATAGGTTTCCATAAAAAAATCCATATGGGCAATTAGATTCCCAATGTGAAAAGGCTTTACATATAGACTTGCACATGACTTTGCCAGGTAACAGAAAGCAATGGCTGCAGGTCAACAATTCAGTACTACGTTGGGCATATACGTGTGTAATATATGTTTATATTTACACAGTATTTTGAAAATGGCTCATTTGGCAGGTGGAGGCTGAAAATGCCTCCTACATGAGTTAAGCATTAGGAATCTGTAATCCTTAAGAAAATGTGGGACTGAAACATTAATGAATTCCTGACAAATCGCAAAATAGAAGGACAATAACAAGACTAGCAGGTTTCTTCCACCAAAAATCCTCTTCCACAAAAGCAATCTGAGGATACAGGGTTGCTTAAGAAGTCAGGCTAGTGTGAACAGATCAGTCTCACAACTAAATTAAGGATGAAAAATATTTTTGGGCATCATAGCATTGATTTCCCTTCCAGTGAGAGCCTCACCTGCCTTTGAACTATAATAGAAAAGACTATGGAGAAACACGGAAAGAATATTCTGGCTGATCCAATTTAGCTTTCAATGTGCAGAAAAAAAGAATTTGATTTTGTAGCATTTTCAAAAGGTTTTAGAGTTACAAACCTAAATCAGAAATATTATTATTATTATTATGTATGAAGTGATAAAGAGGAGAAATACCCTACTGATACTGGATTCCCAACATCCTAGCCAGAAAACAACCTTGCATTAACAATTTGCAGCCTAAACAGCCACAACAAGCAAAAGCATAACAGGAAGGAATAAGATTTCAGAAACTGCTACTGGTACTAGCTGCTGTCATTTCTCATTTTTAACAACTAGGCATTGTAAAAGAAATGCTTAGTACTTTGGAAAGTTCCAACTCTCTGTCCCTTACCACTGTGACAAGTCAGGCTCTGCTAAAAATAGCAACCAGCAAGGAAAATAAATGAAATATGGGTTTTTTTTATGGTGGTATTTTTTACAAAGAGGGCATTGCTGGAACTACATTTCATGATGCCACCCTTTAAAAGCCCTTTGCTCCCCCCACCCCTAATTTCAGCTGCAAATCCACCCTGTTCAGTGTGCTGCCAGACACCATGAATGGGCTCCATGTCTCCAGACTCAACGTGGGCTCGTAATTAAAAGAAATGCTGCAGCTGTTGCTGAGCAATGGACACACCTCAGCACCACTTCCGTTCCTCCTTCCACCTCATTTTCTTGAGATCAGTTCAAGGTGCTCAGGATAAGAGCTCAGGATTTCTTTGGGTTTAGGAGATCTAATAGCAAAGTGTGGCAGCAAGACCTGTTGACAGGCTGAGCAGTAATTTGTCCTAGATCTCGGAGGAAATCAGCCCCTGACATGAGACCTGAGTCCTCATTTTTTTGGCATCGTGCTTCCATTGCGAGTGCATCTATTCTTCCATGGGCACCAAAAGAGATATCAGCCACACGGCTGAAGGACAGAGGAGAGCTATGGGAATGAGAAACCTCTAGAGTGACACGGTTTCATGCTGTTTCTTTAATTTTTTGTCTGGCAAGTGAAATATATTTCACCAGAAGGTGGGAAAAGGACTTGGAACAAAATTGATCTTGGCTGAGCAAACATTTGACAACGTTCTGTGGGAAACAACCATCTGTCTTGGGAGATATCAACTCCAGGAGATATTGATGGCACTAAAAATATCTGCCTTAGTCCACAGTCCCAAGGCATTCAGTTTTCAAATGTGAAGAGCTTCAATTCTTCAGCAGTAAACCTTTTTATTTATTTTTGCTTTTGGAGTGTTGACTTACCAGGTGTGCAGTGAAAAGCTGTGGTTTGTTCAAGATGCAGCCACACATGTTTTGGCACCTGGGCTGAGTGGAAACTATAGAGGAGCTGCAGAGAGATAATTAATATGGATTAAATGGAAAAAGGGGTTTGTGCTCGGCTTCACAAGTACAGACCGTACACAGAGATGGATGTTTCTATCTCAGAAGAGCTTCCTGGAGCAGTTTGGCAGGATGGTTTCTTCTGAGATACATGAGTGGAGAGTTAAAAAAAAAAAAAGTACACTTTTGAAAGAACCTTTAAAAATGCACCATGAATTCAAAACAGCCCTTTCCTTCTCACTGACAAAGAGACGAAAGTATTTATTAAAACTGGAGCAGTCCCATCCCCCAAATCATTAAGATTTAGAGTATTTTACCTTCCTTGTGTGGATAAAAGTCAAGATAATCCAATTTATCCAGGGAGATGTGAAGATGGGGCAGCCTAAATTCACCGATAGATTTCTGAACAGAAATTGGCAGATCTACTTTCAAACCTGTGATTTGCTGGTCTCCTGCTGTCCAGGCAGGTGCTTTTCCATGGGCTTGGTGAAGTAGGTAATAGTTATTTTTGCCACCAACTGGAGGTCTTGCTTCCAGGACATATACCTCTTTAGAAAAGGCAGTGTCTTGGCCATCAGGGGCCTCCGTGGGATATCAGAGACTGGAGGGTTACAGGTGAAAGCCTTGGCCCGTTGTCCCATACCTGCTCCAGAGCCTCTCACTCTCTCTATCTGTGATCCGGGCAAACTCCCTGCCAGAGCTATGCCAACATTCACATCTTCTCACAAAGAGCTTCCGCAAGAACAAGACACTCATTCCACAGGAACAATCTGCATTTTGCTCTTTTGAGTCCTACCTACTTCATATTGCATTTTGTGGGATATTAGGTTGGGGTTTTTTTGTTTTCTTTTGTTTTTCTTGTGTTTTCCCCTTCTGGGAAGGGTTTTTAGGTGTGTTTGCGATGGGCTTATGGTGCTTGCCCAGGAAAGCCAATAATAAGTGCCACGCACTCATGCTGAGAGCAAGAACAAACAACGTTTCCTGCTGACATCCACCTGCCACCAGCAACTGTCTGCCAGTGAACTCCACAGCTGGATGCACTTTCTCCATGTTTAGCTTCTGCTAAAGAGGACTTCTTTTCTGTGGCCAACGTGAAAATCCAGCGGGAACCTATCCTGCTTACCTTGCAGAAGAATGACTGTTCAGCAGAGCCTAATGCCTCCAATCAAAAGTCAGGGACATGACAAGGGACAGCGTACCAGAGTGTAACTTTTTGTCAGGATGAAGATGGCTAAGATATGCTAGACTGGAAATCATACTCAAAAAATTATAATAATTTAAATTAAAAAAAACCCGCAAGAATGCATGTTGAAGGCCTATGACTGAGTCTTCCTGAAAAGCTGACTCAGGTGATATAAAAGAGAGTAAGAAATAATGGAGGTAAGAGATGCAATGACTACTTCATCCAGATATACTCAGGCGGATAAAGAAAAGGGAATGTCTTAGCAATATAGTGTGCTCGACAGGACAGATTTTACCGAAAATGAGAATTCCTACTTCTGGAGTAATCAAGGAAGAAAGCATAAAAATGCTTTAGACAACAGCAGCACCATGTTCCTGAAACAGTAAATACCACATGTGTGGGGGGAAAGGGAGTAGGGGTTTATTGGGCAACTGGAACAGAACAGAGCACTCCGGGGAGCTGTAACTATAGTGGATCACGGCTAGGAAAGAAGTGAAACCACCTGGCAGAGGAGGGCAAGCAGAAGGGATTTCTACCTGCACATACAGTGAGAGAGAAGGCTGATAGGACACACACTTCTTTAACGATTTTGTTGTTGTTTTTAGTTGGGTTTGTTTGCATGACAGCTCTGAAATAGGATAAAGTACAGAGAAGGGCAATGCTGCATAATGTGAATGAGAAAAGGGAGATGTTCAGCTTTTTCATTTAAATGCATGAAAATCTCTGTGAGGTCTGGGGCAGGGAGGGGATGAGTTTAAAAAAAAAAAATTATGCTCAAGTAAACAGTGACTCCAGTGAGAGAACAGATTCCATCTGAAGGCTCATAATTATGAACTGTGCTAATAGTTCTAGGCTATATTTCAGGATGCTGAGTGGAGCATTGACTCAACAAACACTTCAACAAGACAGAATTTAATGGCAGAAAGCCCCCTGTAGCTGTTCAGAAACGTACTGCTGTGGTCACAGAGACCTGGCTACAGGGATGGGATGGATGCTACTGATGCGGTATGAACCTGCCCATCCACAGGGAGCTCCTGGACCCACTGAGGTGGTTGTCCATGTTGGACATGCCACACTGCCTCTGTAAGAGTCATTGCACACACCCTGCTTATCCTCTTTGCCTCCTTCATCACACACTTTTTCCCTGAAACTAGGACTCAGCAAGGGGAGAATGAAGCCCTGCAACTTGGTCTCATGGGGAAAGAGGAGAGGAATGAAAAAGCCAATAGGTTCAGGAACAGACATACCCCTGGAGGGGACAGGCACCCTAGAGCAAAGGGACTTGCAGGTTTGGTGGTGGGAGCAAAGAGCACATGCTTTGCTTCCTGCTTAGTGGTGACACAAAGAAGATCTCAATCATCTGTCACACCCTGCCGGGGATGGCTGCCACCCGCATTCTCGCTGTCTTCCTCCAGGCTTCATTGAACAGGGGCCATCTGTGTGCTAAGGCAACTTTTGAGGGTGACAAATAGGAAGAAAACACTTGAGAGACACTGGACTACTGCTCAAGGTCAGAAGATATTGGTGGCGGCTTACCAACGGGAGATCTTGCTGGCTTTGTATCATCTTTCCCAGCTGTCCAAACCCAAAAAGATTCTCTTTTAGCATCTGAGGAAAAATCATTGTATCTCACAACGCACAGGCTGGCCTGAAAACTAAGGAAATTAAAATCAGGCTGTTATTTATAATAATCAATGACTTCAGATCGAACCTCTTTTCTCCAGACCTGCAAACCCCAAACCAGATGAAACCAACTGATGTAAAGAACCATATATGGTCACTAATAATACATGCATTTCAGTTGTCCTGTGCAAGCCAAAGCATTTCTGCCACATCATCAAACACATTATGTCTGCACACTCTTTATTCAGTAACGATTTATTTATATATGGTTATGGTGCATCCTGAAACATATAGCTTACTAATTAACTTATAGCCACCTGGAATGGTAATTAGCACAACAGAATCTGGAGCAAATCCATAATACTGATCATGGGATGTACATGCCTGAATCATTGAAAATAGTCAGCTTCTGTGGTTTGAACCCTTATAAGGAGAAAACATGCATTTCATGTTGAATGCCAAGAAGCTGTCCAGTGCTAATGACAGGTCTGAAAAAAACCAGGCTCTGCTTGTGATGGGCAGACTTGAGGTGTGGACTTGAGGTCTCTGGCCTTCAAGTCTGCTTGGTGGCAGCATGAGGATGTGCCTTTCAGTATCATATTAAAGAGCTGGAACCAGAGCAAGCACTAGAAGTCTTTTATCCCATGGAAGTATCACTGCCCGGCGTTGTCCCTCAGACAAAGTTATTCTGTCAACAGATCAAGGATTGGAGGTTTTGTGATGGAGAACTACAGATCTGCGTGGGACCACTGTACAGGAACCAAAGCAAAGACAAGTTAAATTTGGACAAAAGACTTCATGCTCTATATGCAAGTGCAAGAGGGCTGCTAAGTTGATACAAAACCTTCTGATATTGTAACTCCTGGGTTTGAGGCTCCTGATATTTTAGTACCAACCACCTTACCTTTTTTGATACCACAAAGAACTGGGCATTGCTGGTGTAATTGCATGCTGTGCATTTGTGGCTGACTGGTGAATTGAATCCTGCTGGAAACGCAGAGGTGGGTTATGAAGGCTGAACTGTTTCCTATCTGCATTTAAGCTCCTTCATGCCTGCTAAAGGGCTTTGCTTAAAATCAGTGACAACCTGCCTGCTCCCACGCCTAATCGACAGAAATGTGTGAAAACAGAACCCAGAATAGTTAGCAATTATCCCTTCATTATGCCAATGTGCCTCTGGTAGCATAATCATGATCAGAAGATATGTGTTTCTCTTCTTACCATTTTCTGTTTGCAAATTTAGCTTCTTTTTTGCTAATAAGGATTTAAAAAGAACAACAAAACCCACCTTTGGAAGCAAATAGCAGCAGAAATAACAAGTATGCAAAAATGCTGAAGAGAAGGGCACATAAAAAGCATCTAAGGCTGAGTTTGAAAGAGAATGTAGTGCTTATCACAGGGAGCTCAGAGTCTGCACATCATCTGTGGGCAATTTTGATTAGGATTAGTTAACTATCAATTTCCTTCCTCATTGACTTTTAACCATTTATTGTTTATGGTGCAGTTTAGGAAGCTCTGCAATAGACACTAAAGCATTTAGGAGAGGCAGCAGGAGTTACTTGGAGGGAGCAAGTCAAAGCTCAGCATGTGCTCTTCAGCAGGGAATCATAAAGCAGTTACCTGACTCGAGATGGAAGACAGAAAATAAGAGGGCACTTTTCCTGCACTCTGTGTAGGAGGATGCAGACTGCCAACCTTGATCTGTGCGTTACAGGCAATGTAAATGCACCCGTTCTTGCTAATCGTATGGTAAGTTTGATCCCAAATTCTGCCTGTGTGTGAACAGCCTTCATATTCACTCTGGTTTCTACTCTTCTCCCTGTCTGTAAGGATTCCTGCCCTTGGCAGTCTCTTCCTCCTTTCACTACCTATCCAAAAATGCTCACGTTCTTCCTTATAACTGTGCTGATACCGTCTTCTGTCCCATCATCTCCAGCTATCTGGTCATGACATGCTTTTAAAGAAATAATATAAATAAAATTGAACATGTTAATAAAACTTATGATATTGAAGAAATATTTGCTTTTGATATTGCACAGAGAATTTATGAAGCTGGGATCTCCCAGTTTTAGGAACCAGGGAACCATTTTACTTAATACCCTGCCTGTTTTTGCAGAACTGATAAGAAAATGATGGTCTGGACTAGTTATTCCAGAACTAGCGAGTACTGCCAGCTGTGTCTGAGATTTTGAAAAGGACAAAAGACACTTGTAATTTGTGTCCATCTTATTTATTAAGGCAGTACCAGATTTAGGAATGAGCCCAGAATAATTAGTGTGTTAGGCCTTTTTACAGGACAGCAATGCCCATGGCTGTCATCTTTGAGGGACTGAGCTGTAACTTCTGTACAAGAGAGCAATGATGTTGCTGGTGGAGGTAAGAGCAGCCATGCATCCATTTACCAGGGGTTGGAGGACTGGCCACCTCTCATGCAGAGCAAAGGTGAATAGCCACAGTGGTTATATCGACTCTATTAAAACTCCTCATTCCTCTGGCAAATGGATATGACTTTCAGGACAATTACACTATTTGTGTCTCCATCCAGTCTGTTTGGTGCTGTTAAATTTCAGTGCAAAATGAGTCTCATCTGAAACAGCAGCACTGGTAATAGACAGTGCAGCTCCTTGTAATGAGATCCTCTCATTTGATGAGTTAACAGTGAGCAATCACAATAGTTAGCAATGCAGATAAGGCCTAACTACTGACATCTGAGCTAGCAGAAGGGGCTTGCACATCAGAGTTGAAGTTTCAGGCTTCCTGAAAACTCAGGTCAGCCCCTTCCTGCACAAGGACCAGCAGTTACAAACCAGCATCACTTTTGCCACCTCACAGTCAGAAAAATCTCCCTTTGGACAAACACAAATCTCTGCAAGTGAGAGTGAATCCAAGCCCAAAGCTCTCACACAGCAGTTTCTTGAAGTAACCCTTCTCTTCATCCTCTTCTATAGCAAAGGCATGCTGCTTTGGTCTGAGGGGCAGTCCCTAGCTGTGCCTGGACTCCAGCGAGCTGCAACTTCACCTACTGCAATCTAGCAATGAGGACATCTGCTCTTGGCTTTCAGCAATGTCCAGCTCTGCTTCTCTCCCACAGGAAAAGAAAAATAAAAATCCTGATATGGCCAGCAATTCCTCCAGATCAGCCTGAGAAAGCTGAATAACACCACCCCCCCCACATCCCATATAAGAACCGCTACAAATATTTCTGCATATCGCTCCAAGTGCTACCTATTGCCTTTCTTACTGAAATTCTGAAGAAGGTACCTGTCTTAAAAATCAAACCAATCTCACACAGGAAAACCTGACCAAACCTGGGCATGCCATTGCACATGTATTCTCCCCAGAGGGGTGGATACGAAAGCAAACAAAACATGGCAGATGTTAGTCTTGGTGTTTAATGTGCTGCTGGAAGGTGCTCAGATCCTATATAGTGATGAGAGTCCAGAAGCCTACAGTGCAGCAGCCAAACACTTCAAGATGAGCTTTTCACATTGCTCTGTTTTGAAATAATTCAAGACGATGAGGCACAGAAATAATTTAGGCAGGAATAGATTTTCCTAAGCATGAGAGAATGATAAAACATTACATTTTGTGATATACAGCTGAAATTACACTACCTGAAAAGGCAGTATCTCATCTGAAACACTGAGGTTCAAAATCATCTGATTTTTTCCATCAAAAGGCGGAGAAGATGACAACTTCTTCAGACTGAAACACAGGCTGTCTTGCATATGTACATATTGGGAAATCACAAGTCGTCTTCTTATTTTCCAATCATTTTGAATTAACTAAGTAACTGCCTCAGCTTGTTTTTAAACTGCAGTGACAGACATGGTTAAATCCTCAGATGTATTAAAAAATATCTCAAGTGAATTAAAAAAAACCCAAAACCAAACCAAAACCAACCAGCTCACAGTTTGTGCATGTTGCAGTATCATTTGACTTTAAGGTGCTGGAGTTTGCTTTATCCGGATTTGATACTATCTACTTGACTAAGCGGTAGTTCAAACACTGACAAAAAAGTAATACAACCACCAAAAATGTGATGCCTGCAAGCTTCAAAACAGCACTAGGCTTGACTAATTTAACACCTTTTTTACTTGTAAAGGAACAGTTTACCCATTGATTCATCTTCTGTTCATCCAGGATCATCCTGTCATTATTGCTCAGAGCTGTAGTGTATTTCCCTCTGTGCAGCAAAAGAAAAAAATATTACAGATATAATACAAAATTTCATGGCCTCTGCTTAAGGCTTAGAGCTACCTTGTGGTCTGGGTAGAAGAAGAGCTCATTAAAATACGCATTATGCTGGTGAGAGAAAAGGTTTGCAAAGGCGTGGGGCAGTTAAATGAGAGAAAAATTCTCTCCTAGGGAAAGCAGTGACAGAGACTGCTTTATACTCCTTGACTCATGGCTGTGATTCAAGCACAATGTCACAACCGATGTGCATCTGATTGCTCTTCCTAGCCGGGGCTGTTATATCCCCAGGGAGAGAAATCGCACGCTGGGAGGTGGGCAGCACTTGCCTGGTGCCTCCTGCGCAGTGCCCTGCTAGTAAATAAACAGACCGAAAATCTCCCTGGCAAATATGGAGCCACATTTAAGCTGTGATGGGAATATCCCAAAACTGTGCCAGGGACAGTGGGTGTCACCACCAGAGTGGGTGTCCCCAGGGCTCGCCAAGAGCTTTCCTGCAATAAGCCCCATCTTCGGTGAACTACTGACATGAGCTGTGGGAAGATTTTCCCTAAGGAGAGAGCCCACATCACCCTGAAATCCCATTCCTTTCGTAGCAACATAGCTCACTCCATGGTTAATTCCAGAAAAGATACAATTCAGTGCCACCAGCTAGTGATGTTAAAAAAAAACCAAAACCCAAACCATAATGAAACAAGTTGCTAAAGCCCAGGATGTTGTTTAGATAAAATAAGATTTTTCAAAATGATCTCATTAGCATCTTCTCTTACCGGAGCCTTCAGATTCGGAGTGTTCCAGCTTTTCTTTGGAAACAGGGAAGCAAGAAACTTAGCCCCTTTTTTCCTTTTTCTTTCTTTTACTGAAGGAAGTGTGGCTTCTCTCCAAGTCATATATTGCATAAGATATTCTGGAAATCAGCAAACAGATTTGCAGTAGCATTCAGGTTCCTTCTTCATGTTGAATTTAGGATTACAGGCACCCAGGTATAATTTAATTTAAAAAAAAATTAAAGGGAACTGAAGTAAGCAGTCAAAATTAGCATGCAAAGTGGAAGCTGTATCTTTTCACGAGCGAATATTAATTCTACAGAGAAGAAGTAAAAGTAATACTCAATAAAACTCTTTTTCCTTTTAAGCAAAGACATTATTAAAACAAGAAGGTCTTTGAACAAACCCTCACCACATACACCTGACAAAATATCCAAGCCTTCCTTCTTTCCTTGCTTTTTATTTTCTTTTCTCTCCTTTAAAGGAATTCTTTCTTTTTCCATTCTTTTGTTGTCACATCTGTGAGGATATTTGTGTTGTTTCTTTCACTATGTTTCAGGTAGCCTGGCAGCACATGTACTGTAAATCAAATTAAGATCCAAGCAGGTGACATGAAGGGCTAAAAACCAGAAGTTACCACAAATCAGGGAAGAAGTGGGAGAGAAGCTGGAGTCAGAGCTGGTGCCTGGGGGAAGCTCTGTGGGTGCTGGGTAGGCTCCTTGCTGTTCTCCTACCTTGCATGGGGTCAGGTTCATCACCTCCTGCATCCATCAGGAGCAGCTCCATCCACCCGCCCTGTCACCCATCCAGAGCCTCTGGGCCTGGGTTGACCACTAAAATGAAAAATAAGGAATAAAAGCAGCAAAGCAGGGTGTAAGCAGTGCAACAGTGCAGAGGAAGGGCTCTGTGTCCTGCTCTGGGAAGGAAATTGCAGGTATTTAATGGGGAAAATTACCTTTCTTGAGGAAACAGCAGCACATATCTTTATGCCAATTCAGTGGGAATGGCTCCTTCACACGAGGGGTGTTCAAATAAGCATTTTTTGTATGTGTTCTCTCCTTTTGACACCAAACACAGTTTAAGTGATAAGAATACACAAGGACAGGTACGTCGGCAGGCGTGTGAAAGTACACGCGTCAGCCTCCCAGTCTGCAGCGCGCAAACGTAGCCAGCAGACTGAGCAGTTCAGCAGGCTGGAGAGGACTAACACATCAGGAGCAAAATGTATCAGAAAAGCATTTTTCTTTCCTTCAGTCCATGCTGCCTTCCTTAGTACTGGAAGAGGGAGAACACGCTAAAGAGACTGTACCAAGCGTCATATGGCATCATTAAATTTCAGATGTGCAAGCAGATAATTTAGATAAAGACCAACAGGCACAAGGACACGCAGAAGTGTTATCAGCCACGACTGCAAGGATGACAGGTTGTTACCACGATTTCCTAAGAGGCTGCAGCTGTGAACTCCATTTTTTTTTTTTTTTTTCCCTCCCATTCAGCAACCTTCAGAAACTGGAGTTTAAGTCTCTTTTAAGTTGATGTGCTACAAAGGAACTGAAAGAAAGCCCCAGGGGGAAGATATTGGCTTTAGCTATTTGATCCAGCTTTTTGCACTGCTATTCTTTGCCCGGTTCTGAGAAAAAGAAATCCCTTTATCCTCCGATTCCCTACCTAATCAAAACTGGGCTATTTTACCCAAATATCCAAGCCACGTTCTTAATGCCCGCATTGATTTCAGGCCCTGGAGAGTCAGATCTGAAAGATTTTCCTTGAAGGACTAGTCAGAGAGTAATTTCTGCTGCTGCTGTCACGAGGCTCTACCTTTGTCACCAAACATTACTCTGCCCATCAGGAAAACAAATGGCGCAGCAGCATAAGGAGGGACGGCGGGAATGCGGGCAAGGAGGGGTGCAGGCAGCAGCCCTATTCTGTCCTGAGCAGTGGCACGGCACCTTCCAGCACAGTGTAGAAACAACAAAGGGTGTAGCAGCCCCAGCGTAGCTTTTGTTGGGGCTGTGCATTTTGCTAGTGTGGGGAACGAATCGGGGGTGCTGGCCTGTGGCACGGCCTCCAAGTTGCTGCAGGAGCAGAGAAGAGCGGCTTGCATCAGGGCAGGTCTAATACTAGCTCCAACCTTCTCTGCAGGCAGATGCCTTCATTGAATTTCTTGTAAGGCCAAGGGAGGAGACAAGAAAAATTACAGCACCAGGGTGCAGCACATATGCATGTACCGGGCATCTTCAAACCCCCTCCCCAGCGCTAGTAGGACTCCTTTGTCCTGGGGAAGCAGTGGTTGCTGCTACCCCTGCGGAGCCAGGGGACCTGACCCTGAGCCCAACCCTAACCCAGCATGCCCCCACGGATGGAGATATTGGGCAGCGGTCCAGCAGAGTTGACCACAGCTCATACAAACAGAAAAATTGTAAAAGGTTTCAACATTCTGCCACCTCCACATATTGCCAAAGGTGGGGAGAAGGAGAGGGACGGTTATCAGCAGGCAAAATAACATAAAGATCTCTTTCTTGAGGAAAGCAAATCTTATGAAATGCTGCAGGGAACCCCAGCACAAGCCAACACCTATTTAGTATCTCAGTTTTCCTGGAGATTTGCAGCAGGAGCATGGAATCTCTCGTTTGTTACAATTCCCCTTTAAAACAGAACTTACCAGACAGGCAGGAAAGACTAAACACTTTGCATCTCTTCCAGGGATCACCCTTACACAGAGAAAACAATTATTAATTCAATGGATAAACCAAAAGCTACAACTTGTTTTTCTTTTACAAGTGTCAACTCCAGAGCAGAAGATCGCAGCTGGGGAAGCTGATTCTGGAATACAAATGAAGAGCACTTTCTGTAGGCGTTCTACCAGCAATAAGCTGTAGAAAACACAATCCCTTCAGTTCCTAAAATTATGCAAATGAAACCCAGACATCATTACACAGTTGGGTCCCTAGCAGCCCCAGAGAGAAAAGGAGTGGATTTCAAAATAGTTTCGACTACAAGATGAAGCTGCTCAATTCAGTCAGAAATTTATTTGGAGGATCCACCGTGCAAATGAAATACTGAGACCGGGTTTTGTTTCTTTGCTTTCTAATACCTCTTTTTTTTTAAATATCCCCTCACATGCTGCTCTGTCTTGCCCTTTACCAAAAGAAAAATGTATGCTGCAGAAGTGTTATCCGTCCTTCAACCCAACACTAACTCTGAAACTATTCTTAACCTCATTCCTGCAATCTCAAATACTTGTAACATCAAATATAGCTAGATCTACTCTACCAGCACAAGTCCTGCTGAAGCCAGCATACACTTTTAAGAGCAAGCCCTAAGCCAGATCACTGGTCTACATGAATTCCAGATTAAGGTCAGGCTGATTCCTGTGTTCACTCTTAGGACTCCCAGTACCTGTAAAATGAAAAGTACCACTGCCAATCCCCCATACAGGGAAGAAGGCTTTCCACTAAGCAAGGCTTACCTTCTTCTACCCTTCTCTCAATCTGCACTTAAATCTCTCCCTGACCTTTGCTTTAATACTTCAAGGCTAACTGCAGTGTGCTCACACTGGCAAGCTAACTCCTGAACACTTCCTTACACCAATTTATGTGCTGACAACAAATGAAGCAGAAATAATGGAATTTTTTTTTTCTGTTTTGCAGCACAGCATCCCAGAAGAGCTCACGCAAGGTCCGTTGCCTGTGCTGCCCAAGGAGATGCCGCTGCAGTGCCATCCCCTGTTGCTGTTACTCATGCTTTAGTAAAGGCAGGCAGGACCCTGAGGTTTTCTTTAAACAGAGATGCAAAGATGAATTTAGTGCTTCAAGAAGCAGAACTGGTGGTGCAGAAAGCCACCAATTACTGCATTATGATTTGCTTTGGAGCTTTGCTGGCCTGGCCTTTCACAAAGGCATTGATACTTAGGTTTTTCTCTTTTGTTCTTTTGGGTGGATTTATTGGTTGGTCGTAGGTTAATTTTAATCTTTTGTTTATAAAAAGTCCAAATAGTCCTGCCTCCTATTTCCTCATCTGAAAGTTTATTTAAAAGAATCATCTCCTTTTTGCCTTTGGTTAACCCCAAAGGAATTAGAAGATTCTGTTATGAATCTATTACGAGAAACTGTGTGCAGTTGAAACATTGACAATTGGCCAAATGGTAAGCAAAGTGCATCAGGCCTGTTTTGACAGTCATTTTTATGAGCTGAGTTTGCTTCCAGTTTCAGCTGGTTATCAGTACTTTGAGGGCTTGATCCAGAGCTCTGCCCATCACAATAGTTGTTACCAAGCTCAAGAGCTTGTGGATCTGGCATGCTTTGCCCCAAAAGACTGTTGCAAGCCCATCTGCACAGCCACTAGCCTGCCCCAGGTGCTGCAGCTGGAAACTGCTTAGGAACAGGTCAAAATCCTACCAGGAAAACAGATAAGCACATTGAGGGGTAGCTGCACAAATGATGAGGTAACCTCAGCTGGTCTCAAAGGCAGCATGATCAGACCTGAGGATGTATCAAAACATCGTGGTTGTGTGAACTAATGCGTGATTCCCTGCCTTCCTGCATCTTCTTCATTTCTGAACAAGCCCTGCCCCTCTTTATCATTTACAAGCTGTCTCTTCAATTGTAAGGCTGGAAAAATATTCCATGTTTTCCACTTCCCTCACTGAAATTCCACAGAAATGGCAGAGCTGCCCACCACCACAGCCTGCACAGGGGCTCCAGCCAGAAGAGTTAGACACCTGGGAGACGGAGGTCTGTTTTCTCACAGCAAGTAAACAACTCCAATATATTTTTCAACAGCCAGGCTAACTCAGAGCCAGGACAATGCATTCAGGACCTGCCGGTGAAAGCAGAGGTTGCTGTCAGCCCATCCCTGTGCACTGACACATCAGGAAGCAGCAACCTTTGTGACTTTTGCAACAGCACATCATTCTTGTGAAAGAAAAAAAAAAAAAAGTCAGCCAAAAGATGAAGGATTCCTTGCTATCTTCCAAACATACTCAGCTTGAGAAAGAAACTAAGTCACTGGCTGAAATTCTGCAGACATGCCAGGCAAGCGTTTGGCAACCTTTTGGTCTGAATCACCACAACTCCAGAGCAGCTTCCTTTAAGGGAAACATGGATCCACCTTTGGTTGTCTTTGGTAGTGTTAACAGTGTCCTGGTCAAATACTAAGCTAAAAATATCCTTCAACACCTATCCACTGGCATCTGTATTCTTTGCTTTTAAAATATTTTTTTTTAACTGCATGCACAGACAAAAGAAAGCAAAACAACAGGGGAAACAAAAGTATTACTGAAGATGATCACAAAGGAATCTTAGTTAATGAGCTCATAGCGTATCTTCTTTTCTGTTTGGCATCTTATTATACAGCAGATCCTTCTTGCCCTAAAACACCAACAATTTCCAAAGTTCCTGTGATGTGCTGCTGTGCATCTGCTGGATGGTGCTTTGTACCTGAGAAGCAGAGTCACCACTGGGGTTGCTATGGCAAACAAGCTTTTCTATCAGTCAGGGGAAAAAAGTGCTGTATAAATACTGAGTAATTACTCAGAGAAGCAACAATGCTTGAGTAAGATCAAAACCTGTAGCAGGGTCGCCCAGGGTAACGCAGCTAAACCCTCTTTCTACAGTTAATGGACATCTGCAAGTGCAGCATATTTAAATTCTTTTTCAGGAGCTACTCTTCTAGGCTGAAATGTAAACTGTGCTCTCACTCACATTGCTGTAAGTACAGAGTAATTTGACTGACATCAGTGATACTCTCCTGGCTGCCCTAACGACTGTAATCGTTCTCCTCACTGCATGCCACCCCACCACCGCCACATGCTTGCACAACATCCCTGGATGTTACCAGGCCCAAACATGGGCCTTATACCTTCACAGCCACATTTGTTCCAGCTCAGGGGGTTGTGCCTGAAGAACCCAGCATATAAACCCCATTTCAATCTATTTTGAAAGTTGCTTGGCTAAATAGCCTTTTTACCTGACTTCAATAAAGCCACCCCCAATATTTTCAAGACACCAAACTTTCCAGCCAACTGCTTAAAAGTCTTATCAGAATTTTTTATTCAAATAAGTGGCTCATACCAGCGTGGCATATATGAGACTACTGAGCAGAGCCAGTTTTTTGCTCAATATTTGGGGTTTTTTCCTTTATCACACCTTATCTGAACTGAGTAACTGTATGTTCTGCAACTACTCTGCCTGTGGGTTCACGGGGCAGAATCAAATCAGAGTGTGCTGTTTTTCTCGACAAAAAGCGACAAAGTGACAGCTGTTCAAACAGAATGGCAAGTGGTGAAAGCCTCATCCCCTAGAGTATTTCTGACAGGTCCCTGTGGGCTGTATCTTGGCCCCATGCTGCTCAGTATCTCTGTCCATGATTTAGGGGGGAAAAAAAGAACACATCAAAATAACTACTAGCGATGTGTCACACATGATGTATGACACACACGGACACAGTGACACAGAAATTAGTAGGACAATAAATAACAACGAAGCCCAGTCAAGTAAATCCAGTGAAAGGCAGCTGTTAGTGGAGAGACGTTTTAAGTTGCTGCATTGAATTCATCGTTAAAGGGAGCTACTCTGGATTTCCAGTGCTGCAAAGAGACCCTCCTGCTTCTCCCGTCTGCTGGCTCTTCTCATCAAACACAGGGCTGCTGAAAAGGTCGAGAGGCTCAGCTCTCCACTGCTGGTGCTGTGCTTATGCTCTGTCCCATGGCCTGGAGGCACCAAAACCAAGTTTGAACTTCAGAGCATCCAGCTGGGAGAACGGGATCAAGGGATGAGACTGGTGGGTGGTAGATAAAAGAGAAAAAAGCCTGGGAAGAGAAGAGAGACTTTTCATTGCTCTATCAGAAAGTCAGAGGAATGTCTAAAGGTACTAAAGCAAACGGGGTTATCAGATTAGGGGTTTGTTTAGTAGTATTCATGAACAAAAGGCGGAATTATGTCCATCATACTTTTAAATTAAAAATTTTTCTCTTGTTGAGAAAATACGTGCAATTAATTTCGTCACCCCGTTCCTGGCTGTCAGAAGTCACCTGATTGATGTGCCTGTTTAAAGGCTGCATCCAACCATGACAGTACACAGCTATTCCACGAAATCTTCCATATAAATCCCCAAGTCTGCTGGGGACTATGCGACATGCAAAACCCAAACTCTCTCAACCTTCATGAACCAAGCACATCCTCACTTAAGTTGCATGAAAAGTTAATTTTGTTAAAAGTTAATTTTGTCTTCCTACTGTGTTTTTTGTCTTTTTTTTTTTTTTTTTTTTTTTTTTTTTTTTTTACTGTGGATTAAATGCTGCCCCACCTTCTTCAAAAAAACAGATGTGTTTTTGATACTGTTACCGTAAACTTCAATCGTTCAGCTAGGAAAGAATTTAATAAACCCAAGTTTCACAGTCTTGTTACCTTATTATAGTTGTGCCTCAGCAACATACAGTCACTAAAGTATTTATCATCTCTACATAACTTTCAGGCTACTTCTCCTGATGTCATAGATGACAAAACATAAACTTAAATTGTTTATGTGGCTGAATAAATCGCTATACACCTAATGTCCCACAAAAAGTCTGCCACTGAGTTAGAAATCAAATAACATGTCTGCCAAGTCCCAATTTTTCCCAGCCTGATGTGTGGTGGGGAGGTATTCCCAGAGGGAAGGCGGCAGGGGTTGCAGCTGATGTGCCTCGAGCTCACCGCTTTTGGATAAGCAGAGGATGTCGATGGACAGTGGTGCTGGGGAGGCTGTGTACATTCAACAGTGCCTAACAATAATAAAAGCAGAGTAGTGAAGAGAGTGTCAGCCACGTACTTTATCCTGAGCACACCAAACAGCTACAAATCAATGGTCCGTTTATGACCCATTTCTGGGGTCGGAGATGTAAAGTTCCAATCTTTCATAATTCAGATTGAGAGTGTGCACGTGAGCGAGGCAGCTTGTGCACATACCCAAGAGAACATGCGATAATGCACGGACTTGCAGAATCAGAGGGAGAACATGACTGTAACCTGCAACCATAGTTGTTACATACGACTCCCAATTTTTTTCATCCAACTGCTTGACGCCACTCTGTATTTGTGCAGATATTTATTTAGGGGAACAGAGGCTGTTTTATGGAAGAAGGAATACAGCTGCAAACATCCAGGATGCCCTGAATGGCACCTGCATAGCTGACAACAGGTAGACAGAGCATCAAGTCCTGGAAACTCTTGGAGTGTGGCTTACAGAGATGTCCTCTTGTATGACACAAGAGAGGACTGAGCCCCCACTCCCAAACTGACTTTGGGATCACCTCCTTGCCCCAAGTATTACAGAGAGCACCATGCCCTCGAGTCCAAGGAGCACAAAGCTTACCCTTTTGGGCTTACCGAAGGCCAGTATAACCAAAATTTAGTCTGGCTAAATTAGTATTTGTTTGACTTCTCATTCTCCAGGCATAGTTTGAGCTTTCCATCCCATTTTCCACGTACGTGTCTCTCCAGCTCTGTGAGGTTTGCAGTTACAAGGACAAAGCTTCCAAAATACTTCCCTGCATGTCTTTCCACTGGTCTTAAATGCTAAATGTATTATGTAACCCAACCATGTGCTGAGGGACCTTTTACATTATTTAAAGGCTGTCAGTCAGGTGTGAACCTTTCCATTGATTTACCATTCCCTTCTCATCCTCTCCTGGATGCATTAGGTGGCTGCAACCCATGACAGGTACTGAACAATAACAATTCCATTTGTTTGAATCTGACTTAGCGCTGCTCACTTTTGCAGCTCATATAATTCTCCTTACTGTGGTTTGTGTGACATTAATGACAAAATAAATAATTCAGCATGGTTTTCACCTAAATGTAGCCCTGTCAGAGACTAGTATACAATCTTTGCTAGCTTATTTAATGAAACAAGCCACTGAATGGCACTTTTAAAGGTTGAAACCCATTTTAATGGAATTTGGTGGCAAAACTCCCCTGAGACCCTACGGTAACTAACAGGTACAATCTCGCAATCCTGTTCCTGCCGACCCACCTTCTCATTTAGCCCTCACATTTATGCTCTGCACCAACCCTGCAGGTCTATGCCTTCTTACCCTGCACATCTTAGACGAGCCTTTTATCAAGCTGCACTTAGCTTGAAGGGACCATGAACTGAAGCCTGAACAGCACTGGGGATGTCTGCACAGGGTAATTATGAGAAAAGAGAACACTTACTTCACTAATGAGACCTGGTAGTGAGACTTTGTGAATGAAACCACTCCTGTTCCAGCTCTAACGGCAGTGGGTTCAGTGATGAATCCAGCCCCTCCGAGCATTTGAGGAAGGCTGCTTGGCTACAGAAGCCCTTTAACAAGACCACTATTAAAACAAGAAAAGAAGAAGAAGAAGAAAAAGGCACCCATTTTTCAGATATTCATGACCAAATACCCAGTAAATTCAGAGTCCTGGATATGCCTCTTACTACCCATTCCTCCCATCCCTCTACTGTGTATTTTTTCTTCATTTCTCATACACTCATCCCTGCTTGCCCTGTTTTCATTAATGCTGTCTCTGAGTTGCCATGCTAAAATTGGTGTCAATAGCTGTATAATTTCAGCATAAAGGAACACTACTATCAAGAAAATACTTGCAGCTTACAGTGCTGCTTTCCCTTAGAAGTGTATCAGCTCCAAAATTATCTCAGGGTTGCATTTGGATCAAGACCCTTATTTCCTCATGAGTTTATGTTCATCTTCTGTTTTGGCTTTTTTTCCCTAAGCATACCAGTTAATTTGTCTGTAAGCAATACATTCAGAGATGGCAAATATATCATGTCAAGTTATTCTCCCCTGGAGCAAGGTCAATTTGATATTCAGATTGGCTTTTCATTTATCCCGGGTCTGCAAAGTGATTTTACTTTCTTTCAGCTTCAATTTCCCTAAAGTATTGGTATCTGATTTTTGATTTTGCAGAATTGAACTGTCTAGACTGCTATCCCGGGTATTTTTCCTCCTGTCCATGGAGTCTTCTTTACCTGTTGTGCAATTGTTGTTTGGAAATATCATAGTGTGCTTTAAGTAGCTGACGAAATAAAGCCTAATGAATTCTCATGAAGAGAGAAATCATTACAGCTTGTGATTTCAAAATCATGAACGGCCCATTTCCTTCAAAATAAGATAATAATGAATAGATGATACATTTCAAAGAGTACTCTAAGTAAAATTGCTAATGGTTTCCTTGGAGCTGGAAACTGTGCACCAGGAAAGGGATGCATCTGCCCCCCAAACCAACGGTGATTAAGCGGGAGTCAGAGATAATTAAGGTATCCATTTAGGTTTTTCTTCCCCAGCCACGGCCAAGACAACTATAACACACCAACCAGAAAGTTTCTGACAGCCCAGGTCCCTTTACAGCTCACACTTCCCTTGAGAACCCTTTCCCAGAGCCTTTCCAACCCATGCTTTGGCCTCTTTCTCATTTTCCCAGCATGAACCCTAACCCTAAAAATAACCATAACTCAACCATGACCACTGAGTAACTCCTTGGCAAGTATCATCTTGCCAAGAAACACGTGCAGAAAACAGTGGCTCCTTTACAGAAATAGCCTGGTTTAAAGTCCTGATTGGCTAAACAATGGGATTAGTTGAGAGGCTATTGTTTTACTAAGCCAAAAGCTAGAGTTTAGCATGAAGTCTTACTTCTGAATGACATTAAGGCTACTTGCTCAATATAGACTTTAAGTACAACAGTGACACCAGCAGAGCTGGGAATGAGGTTCTCAGAACATTTTCCCTCAGTTACTCCACCACGTTGGCTGAAGTCACTGTTTTGTCCAACAGCGTTAACAGAGTGAAACGTAAATATCAGAACGGAAGATATCTTATTAAATGAAATGCAGTTCAGGTACTGGGAGGAAGTGCTGCTCCATCCCTTTAGTGATTTCATTTACTGAAGCTAAAACACCCAAGCAAACCCCAAATGCTTAAGATAATGTATAATGTTATAACAATAACACAGATAACGTATTCACATCCCCCTCTTCGCAAACAAGCTCGCACATTTCTAGGGTTCAGAACTCAGTTTCCTTTATGTTGCTCTAAACCAACCAAACTCTCAGATTGGATGAACATGTGTAAGTGAGGTTGTCATGAAGTAGGTGACAATCACTGACACAGAAATGTTCATAATCCCAGTCCACGAAATGTTCCCCACCCAGAGGGGACTGGTATATGAGAAATATCAGACTTGGCTGACCAGCCATGCCCCATCCCTGGTAACCATTAACCTACACATTTAAGCTTAGAGCAAGTGCCCTTAAGTTTCAGGGATCGACTCTGCACTGCATGCCTTAGCTTCACGCCTCCTTCCTACAGGGCACAAGTATCAGCCCAATATATCAGCTAGAGAAAGAGGCAACACTTAAACTGACACCACAGGGACATCAGCACTGACCTCATAATATGTCACGTATGGAAACAAAAATCAAAGTGGCCTCTTTGTATAACAATCCAAGAAAAACAGCGCAGCCAGGCAGAGAAGAACTGATGGCAGAGTGGAGTTCTTGCAAAGGGCTGTATTCCTGACTATACATATGGTTTGCAGTCTGATTTGCTCAGTACCTTCTTCAGTTTAACTGTCCATTTAGTTTGAATTGCATGCAATACTTAGGGAAGCGTAAGTGGGACTGACACGAATACAAATGAATTACATAGGTCTGGAGTTATGACAGTGACACCAGGAAATGAATTCCCAGGGACTGTAAAAGAGGAGGGGGAAGAAAATAATCACTTGCCTTTTATTTGACTTCCTGGTATTTTCAGCTTCTAAAAACATTACCTTAGTTAACTTCCTGCACTAAACTTTTTTATGATAGGAATAAAGTTCTTTTCATTACAAATTTTAAAAAGCATACTCCCTGGCATGGCAGCCCTGCTCTCATGTTTAAGGCACCTCCCAGGGTAGAGCTGTTCTAGATTAGAGAGAATTTTCATTTCAACCAGAGGCTGGATTGCACTTTTCATTTCTGTACACCTCAGCAGCCAGGAGCAGCCGTCTGGGATCCTTTAGAAGCAATGCTGTGCTGTTAAGTGGATTGACTGCATTCAGCAATGCAGCAATTCCCAGTGACCCCATAAACTGCAACCTACAAAGCACCGACCAGTGCCTGCTCTCATTTATTACAAACCGTGGGAGCTGGTGACTTCCACTTGCACCTCTGTCCTCCCGAGGAAAGGGCCATGACAAAGAGGGAGGGAAAGGTGGAACTCACCGCAGGCGCCGACTCCTTGGAGCAGTAACTGTTTTACTTCTGTAAAACAATTGCTGTGGGATTTTCAAGGCTGAAATCTGCTGTGTTTTAAGCCTGATGATGTAAAACATTTTGTTGCTTTGCTCCCAGCTCTTCCAGCTGGCTGGGGCCTCAGCACCCCACTTTTTCTCCTCTTGCCTGTCATCTTTGGGGCTGTGGAGGAGCAGTGATGACTCTTTTCAAGCTCTTGTGCTAGCTTCATCAAAGGTCAAGACAAGTCCGTGATCTCGTGTAAGGGTTTGGGCCCTTTGATAAGACACTCTTTAAAACCAGCATCACTGGCACCAGCTGAACCATGAAACGTTCACAACCCATCCCACCGCTCTGGTCCCGCAGGGCTGCATTGGCAAGCAGGGCACGGCCTCCTTGCTCACCGGCACATGCAGAAGTCCTGCTGCCAAATCCATGCACAGCTGCCTCCCACACCTCCAAGATGCTCCGGGGGGGTTTTGTCAGCAAAGCAGAATACTAGCACGAATAACACACCAATACTGTCAAGGACAGCGAAGAGCAATCGGCACAGCCAGCCCTGCTCTAAATGCTACCAGAATATTTATAGACTGAGTGCTTTGCCCAGGCAGCTGCAGCCTAATTTAGGCTCCTGTTTCCTGCTTACTTTCCTCTCGTGAAACACATGATAGTCTTCTATCATTAATCTCCAGAGTCTCATACTTCCAGTGTCCTGAATTTGTGTATCTGTTTTCCATAGATACATCCTCTCCTCCTACAGGATGGAGCAGCCGACCCGGGCACCTTCACGGACAACACTGACAGCTTCACAGGATCAGGCCACTTACAATGAATAAATCACTCCTAGATGTCTGTGCATACACTGCAGCAAGATTAGTAAAAGCAGTTTCACACAATAGGCTACCCAGCCCCAGCTGAACCCTCCCAACTTGGTTTAAAAGTGGCTCCTTTTAGATTTATTCCTGCTTCTTCACAGTCATTTTCACAAGACCAGAAGTCAGTCCTGCTCAGTGCAAGTAATTGCAGTGGTCCTTTTATCCTCCCCGAGCTCGACTGTCACAGTTTTGTGGAGTGGAGCTGGTATCAAATGCAAGGGGAATTAGGAAAATAACTGGCAGCAGCAAGGCTATGGGGAAGGCTTTTCAGGAAAAACCATAACGGATTTGAAGCAGTGTGAATGTCTCAGCAGGAATGGGCACAGGCACACAGAAGTTGCACAGCTCCTGCCATGCTCTTTAACTTCTGCAGCCTCTGCCTGAGTTACCATAAGGCACGGCCCACTGGCACCTGCCTGTGGCACCTTGTTGGTGAAGGATGTCCCAAAAGTGGCCCACAGCCCTCTGACACAGCCTCTGACTACGTGGCCTCTGTGTATTTTGAGACTCATGTCCTCTTTGGAGGGTCTTTTCATGCCCTCTCTTTTCTACAGCCTCAAGAAACACTGTCTGCCTGACCCTAAAAGATGAGATTGCTGGCCTTCTTGTGGCTTGCCCTCCAAAAGCACAGCTCATTTCCTACACGCTGGAAGAAACGCCTTCCTTGCCTTCAACCAGTGATGCACACCAGAGGGAGGACCAGTGGATTAAGGGCAAGAGTGTTACTTCACCAGTGCAGGCATTGCTATTAGTACTAACGGGAAACATATCTATTTCAAAGACGATCTTTTAGACAGATTTTGTGCATTAAGTAGAGGTAGGTGAAATGTTGCAGGACAGCATTTTATTAATGAAAAAAATGCAGAGCTGATTGACTGTAACCACTGACCGTCACTGGCATCAGAATGGGAAAAATGCTCAAAATGTTTCTAATTTATATTTCAAATTATAACTCAAGTCTAAGTAAAAGGTACCTAAAAGCCCTGAACATTACCAACAAAAATCAAACCTGAAAGGGAAGGATTTTTACTTTTGCTAGCTAACAAATAATTCAGTTACTCACCCGGCACTAACGTGAGGGCAGAGAACCGAAGCATTCCCTGCCATCGGTGTGGGGGAGATTTAGGTGGGTAATTCCATTAGCACTGTGGAAGTCCCTTCACATAAATCTTTCCAGCATTAATGAGGAAGTGAGGCATCAATAATACAAGAAGTTTGGGAATGGTTCCCTGGCTTCACTTCTGGATCTCAAGCAAAGACATCTCAGGTTTCCCCTCTCTGCCAGAGCAAAGCTTGAGCACCACTAAATCTTCACATAGGCTCAGGGCTTGGGCTCCACTGCAGTGTTCTAGAGGTCTCACAATGGCCCTGGAAGCAGAGAAATGTAAACCATTGCAAGGAGCATGAAAACCAAGTGCTATTTCCCTAGCACCCACCAATTCGGATGCCCTTAAAAGCTGTGCATTAAATTACATATGAAGGACGAGAAAGAGTTAACCATTCAGGACTGAGCAGATTTGCTCCGTGCAGCAAAGCACTTGACTCCGTAACATCCTCACCGAGTAATTGTGCGAAGGCTCTCGGTGTCGCAGCTATTGTTTCATCTCCTTATCGGCACTGCACACTGCTGTGGGCTCTGAAGCTCTTCCCCCGAGAAAGCTCCCCTGGGATGTTCGTGCACACGCAGAGCCCCATTAAGATGAAAGCGCTCCCAGCCTCTCCCCATCCTCCTGCACACCGTCTCCGCAGGCTCGCACGACGTGGAGCAAAGGAACAGGTTTTGCTTTTAAGTTAGAAAAGTAACACTGCTGCTGGCAGGGGGGGCGGGGAGAGAAAAACAGGAAAAAACCTGGCTACTATTCCAATGGTGGTCCTCTTCCCAGGAAAGCTTGGTCTCTAGGTCTGGTAGACCTAGAGATAGGGCCTATCAGATAAATTGCTTCATGTTTTCCAGAAGCTGCCACTATATAATCACACCAAGCTTGTTTACAACTGAAATCACAAGTTACTCCAAATATTGGTCTTATTAAAAAAAATTCAAAAATCTCTCTCCAGCACTTAATGGGGGAAAATAGCAACTATCTGGGGGACAGACACTCACCTTTCTGAAAATTCTGCGTGGCAAGACTGCAAGGACCACTGTCCGTGCAGACAGGCGCTTGGCGGACTGCAGCTGGAGGATAGGACAGGGACTTGCCTGAGCGCCTTCTCCACTAAGGGTCATGGGAGAGGACCACAGAACCCTGCACAACCTTCCCTTGATCAAAACCTGTAATGATTTTTTTTCCCTGATTCTGAAAGAATTTATTTGAAATTTTGTGGTGGGTATAACAGTTTTTGGTTCCACAATGTACTCTCATTTTCAAGGTACTTAAAGAGAAGACAACCCACAATAGCAAAAACTGTGTGTCTGTGTTTTAATTAATTTAGGTTCTTGATAGCTCTTCCTTTTAGCCTACCAACACTCCTCACTTCTGACTCACAATTTCAAATGAACCCTTGTGCCTGAACCCTTCAGTAGCACATCAAGGGAAGATGCATCTGGCTACCTGGATCACAGATTCATGCATCTACATTATCGACATACTAGCACTTTTCTGCTAGGCTGCAAGAGCAGTTAACAAAGGCCTCTCCTCCCCCCCCCCCCCCCCCAAACCCTAAGGTCTTTCCTGCTGGTTAGATGTCAGTCCCCATCCCAACCTGGCAGGCACAACTCCTCCCGTGTTATGCAAAGATCACTGACCTAAGCCAAGCAACCTGGGCAAAAGTTGATCTGATGCGCTCCTTTCCTATGCAGTTGAGTTTGAAGAGTGGAGACACAGCATGTATTATCATTTTTGCCTTCCCATTGCTACTATTTTTTGGAAAGTAAAGCTTTGCAATTGGCTTAACCTTTGCTAGAGTCCCAGAAGATGCAACTGAAGCTTTCATGATCCATTCTTCCACCTCCCAGCCAGGTCCTTACAGACAGAGATTAACAAAAAGTCCTCATGCAGCAATTATATGGCCTTTCCTTCAGACAGGCAACATGCAAACACATACACTGTGGCTGCAGCTGTCCTGGCCCCAGTTTGGTTAAAGACTTGGCTAGATCTGGTTTGAGCAGTGTTGCGCCTCTCAGTAAATACCCCCAGTTCAGCTAAAGCCAGAGCAGTTGCAGCAGCTTATACCCCCAAGAGCCTGTTCTCCCAACCAATTTGTCCCACCCTGGCTTTACAAACCATTTTGCAACTGTGTTGGCAGCTCAGGAATTTAATTGCAAGTCTCATGATATTGGGTGGTGGTTTTAATGAAAACTCTAGCTCTTGGGAAATGCAGGAATCTCAGCTTCCATTTAAAACCAATTAAGTCTTCTAATTGCAGTGGCAACCTGAGAACACCCAGCAAGAAAATCCTGAAGGATGGAAATCTGAAGGTAAATAAAAAACCCCCTCTTCCTTCCCTGCCCAATTTTTATTTAAGAAAATGCTCTCAGGATTTTCAAAGACACGACATGGGAGGCCCAACTCCTATTTACAAAGCTTCATTTTAGAAATACTGATATTGACATAGTAGAATGGGCTGGCAGGGAGAGAATATAACAATTATTTTAACCATTACTGATTAATTATTTTCATACTAATAATAAGATTAGAGCATTTTCACTGTAGCTTGGAAGAGTTAACACACATACATTGATAGCAACTATTAGTAATAGGGTGACACAAGGCAGTTTAACAGCTAGGCAGAATTACCACTCGCAGCCCTTTAACAATCATGTGTCACCAGGGCATGAAGTCAGCGGGGTTCAGGGATTGCAGGGCACACCTGGAGTATCTAGAATAAAAGAAAAACACAGCTGAAGTTTAAAAGAAAACTGGAGCACTGTGAGTTATGTCAAGTTTAGCTCTGAAAATTACTATCACACCCTTTCCTAAATCTTGGAGCCTAGGAGCCGGTAAGGAATAGACTGCAGTATTTATGATTTAATGAGAAAGGGTATGTCTGTTTTCACAAATCCAGCTGGCTTGCAGAGGAAGGGAATAAGGATGGCCAGAGTCATATAGTCTAACTGTAAATGATGATTCTTTCTTCCAACCATTTTCTAGTTATTAAATTCAAGTTGAAAAAGCAGTTTTCCTTATGTTTACACACCCACACAGTTAACTGGAACTAAAAGTACGTCTGTTTACGGCCAGAAGTGCTGCGCCTGTTTGGGAGAAACAGGTTATTGTGCAAAATTCATGTAATTGGTTTCCATAGCCCAAAGCAAATCAGGAATAATTTCTTATAGCAGAGGAGCAGATTTATACTGAAGTGTCCCTTGAAATTTCTCATTCAAAAGCTGATGGCTCTAATGACTGCCTTCCAATTGCTATCAGTAAAAGTCTACGCAGAAATGAAATTCAGCGTGCAATTTGGCAAACAGCTGTACGTTCACAGCCTTTAGCGACTAATCTAATCTGAGCTCTAATTTCTCTTTGTGTAGATCGGTAACGTATACAGGCTTGAGCTTAATAAGGCCATTAGCACAAGTAGATTTACTCAGGCCCATAAGTGTTTGCAGAATGAAATCCTGCTTATAGGCAGCTGGCACTAGGCCAGCCCCATCCCTTACCAGTGTCATACAGGCAAAAAGGTTACCTGTATTTTTCTCCTTCCCGGCAGGTCTCTTACCTACCCCCATGGTTAATGTACACCATGAGCTTGAAACCAAACTACCCCAGCGCAGCCCCATAGAAGGACAAAAACTTCAGGTCTTGGCTAAGGCTGGTCCACATCCCAGACAGCTGTACCAAGCCAAAATGGGGACCTGCTCCCAACGGCTCCCTTTCCCAGACCAACCAGCATTTGTACTGATCCCTTCCTTGCCCATCCAGAGCCAACGGGACAACGGTGCAGGGGTAAGTGAATCACCCGTTATGTCATTCCCCCTTCACTTGCAGATGAGCCTTTTGAAATCAGAGCAAGGGACTGCCACTGATTGAATTGAATCAAATGTGCCTGTTTACGAGATGTTTTGACCCACAAATCATTTTCCCTGTCAGACCAAGATACGACAATGATGATAACTCAAATTTTTAGAGTCAAATGGCTTTGGAAAGCTTTCCTGCCATTACATTCTGTGAATGTCAATGGATCTAGCTAAGTGCAGGCTAAGACTGATGGCAGCACTTTCTACATCTCCTTTGCTCACCAGAGAGCTCTGTGTAACACTGGCTGGTAGGTCTGCCCCAAAAAAGGGATGAAAGAAGATGCCGTATATTATTCCTATGATTTTGTCTATATTTAATTTATCTTTGCTTTTCCCATTAAAAACAGGTTGAAAAAGATAATGCTATGAGTTAAACACTGAATTAGTTTCTTTCTGAAGTAGGACATCTCTCTGAAATATTGATGTGTTCAAAGAGCTAAAATATCTTCCTAGAGTAAGTAATAGCACTACCATCAAAAGAAAATTCAGAACAACATCATAAAACAACCCCAAAACCCTATTTTAGAACCACAACCCGTTCAAGTAAATGAGTGAATACAAATCTTGACTTTGTCTTGGTTTCAACCTGTTGTTTCTGGGATATGAGCCCCAAAATCCCTCTGGTACCTCTGTGGGGCAGCCTAGGAGTTTGCCACCGTCTCACTGACTGCAACATCCAGAGATCCGTACAGCTCTGATTTACATGTTGAAGCCTCCCTTTGTGAACATAAAAGCTAGACTAGCTGGTTTTGCTGTGTGAACCCCTTCGTCCGTCTTCAAAATTGAGACAGCATGGCAGTTATGCTTAGCACAAAGCAACAAAACGGGTAGGAGTAGCTCAGACCCTGTATGTCAAACTACCATCCCTCACCTTTGCCTTCCTATTTCTAGAAGTGTGGCCGAACTGCCACCTTCCCTGGCTCCTTCTCTGTTTATTATTTCCTTTCCAGAGGGATATCAGGAGGAAACAATGAAGAAAGCAGAACGGGAGAAGGAGCACAGGCACAGTAGAGATCACAGCAGTGCCCCTGCACTGTTCTGCACAAAGGGAAGAGGAGGGGGAAGAACACCTGGGAAATTGTATGAGGGAGAATAACTGATGGGAGGGGGAGATGGGGATGGGGACAGATGGGGGGGTGGACAGGGCATGGAAAGCAGCTGGATTTGCTGGGTAAGAAAGGAATAAGAGAGCAGACTGAAAGACAGCCCCAAAAGAGCAGGTCCTGGAGGAATTTATTGGAAACATGAACAAACTAAATATTAGTAAGAAAACAGTGCAAGCAAAGCAAAAGGGTAAACATAGGCAGTGCTGCAGCGAAAGAACACAGATGATTCCCCATATGAAAAAATGACAATGTTTTTGCTGAAGAAAAGTAGCAAAGACCATTGACAAAAGCAATTTCAACTGAGAGCAGTGCTCACTGAAATCACTGGATGCTTTTCCATCTCCTTAAATAGAAACTATACCAGATCTTCAGCTCTTCAGCAAACAATTGTGGGATAAACCAGGTGTGCAAACAGTCACGGGATGCCCTTACACCATCTTTAGCAATGAAAAAATAATCCACAAAGTGGAATTTAAGATGCATCATTCACGCTTAGTAAGCACTATGTTTATTCAACTGAAGAAAACTGGCCCAAACCTATGTCGTAATCAGGAAATTAAGAGTTGGAACCAGCACCTACACAAACAATAAGATTTGTTGCAGGGATGGAAAACCTTAGAGAAATCCAGGCATCTGGATCTCCCGGGCACCACGGTGATGGGGGAAGGCATTTTGCTTTTTGTTCTATCTATCTCCAGTACACATCTGTACAACACAGGCTTGTGATAGATGAGCTACTTGGCAATTGCTGACAGGAGGGTCAGAAGCAACTGATAAAATTTTAAAGCATTTGGGGAGAGGAAGGACCAATACAGTGCTGTACTGGTGAAGGCTAGAAACATGCAGGAAGCACCGCGACTGTTCAGCAGCTTTGGTTTAGTCGTGTACAAGCACACCTTTCAGATGTGTAACCTTCTATCTAAGGTGGCCACGAGTTTTTCCTCACCCCATCACACCACCTGTCCTTATTTGCAGCAAGAAAGGCCCAAGACAAAGGGACTCACCAAGCGAAGTTTGTGCAAAGGGAGAAACTCAATCATTCCTATTACAGACTAAAAAGGATGAAAGGATTTTCTATGTTTCCCCTGGGGAATTCACCACTGGATCATGCTGGATCCATTTTGCCACTTAAACTGGGTTTGGCAGTTTTGGAAGCTGCCAGAATGAGTAGAGTTACCTCTGAGCTTTTTCCTGGACCATGATACGAAGTGGCCAGGAGGGTCCCATCCATTCACCTCCCCTCAGCACCATACACTTCACTGCCTGCCCTTGAGAAAGCTTTGGGGGTACATGAAACCCCTCCAGTACAAAAAATAGAACTTGAAATCAGAACACAGGTTGAATTTTTTCCATCATTGCTGCTATGGTTTTATTTATTGAAAAGATATTTTTAAAAAAAATCTTGTCTGCCTTGAGATTTCACAAACAACAACTGCATGTGCAATGATACAGTAAGAGTAACCCCCAAGTGCTTCCAGAGCCAGAGAGATTGATTGATAGACTCTTCCATGGTCTGTGGGACCTTAGCCCTCATTAAGGTCAAGCCAAATTACCTTACAAATAATTTAGCTACAACCTGCAGCTCCTTGATTCTGAACTGGTAGATTATGCAGCCATTAATCAACTCCAGGTCTGGCCTTTGTTTTTGCCATTCAGAAGGTAAACTTACTCCATGCTGGTCCTCTTATTGAATTTCTCAGATACATTCATACTCAAAAAAAAAAAAAAAAAAAAAAACTCATTCCCTACTAAGCACTGATGATTCCTCATGTTTCATGAAAGACTGAATGACGCACCTTTTAACAAATTTGTTTGTAATGCACCAATTTCATTTTCCCTACTCCCAAGGAAGCAGATTTCTATTTGATGGGCTAGAAGACACGAGACATTATTTATCACTGCATGTCTGGGTCTGTAGCTAGTTGCAGAGCCATAAATTTAGAAGACAGCACAGTAACTGATCTTCAGTTAATTTCCTGGAAAGTCTGAAAACTTTGTTCTGGGTGATCACTGACAAAGATATAATAACAATAAAATAACCCAAGATGGCCAAACCCAGTTCAATAGTTTCCATAAAGATCATTTTTATCAGAGCTCTGCAGGATTTATTTACCGATACAATACCATTCCCTCCATACAACTCTGATGGTGAAAATTCTCTTTTATATCCTGATCAGATTTTTTTGGCTAGAACTCCTATAGCTGTGTTTAGCTTTCAGATGCATGTCTTTAATAAGAACTACCTGTATATCCAAAGGCTGAATTTCACCCAGTGAGGATGTTCAGCCAGGTTTAATTTTGACCGATGATCAAAGGCCATGGCCTTATCACTCAGTGTCGGCTTTAGCTCCCAGTGGATGGTGGGTATACTCTTGAGATAAAGCTCTGACTTTCCATTACTGTCATAAAGAAAGCTGTAGAACCACCCTTTCTTCATTTGTCTTAATTATAAATGTATCTTCTATCTCATGAAAAAAAGAAATCATCATTCATAAGTGATTAATGAAGCTGAAGGTTCTCCTGCAGATACAATCAGCAGGATTCCAGGGGCCTTTCTGATTAAAGTCCTGCTCCAAGCACTGCTTATTGACATGGTATCTACATTAACTGGTAATTAGCTACAGCTTTGATTGTTTTGATCATTTTCCTATCAAAATGGCACCAAAACCTTGAGTTAGCCCGCAGAGCATCGGTTCCTAGGTTTGCAGCACTGGTCTAATGGCATGATTCTGAGGCAGCTCTTGAGAAAGACTTTGCTGTAAATACCCAAAACACAAGTGCGATGGATGAGCTGGGATCCGCGGCCATTGAACTGCTTCCCCCAGCTCCAGCCAGAAAAGGAAGAGAGCACGCTAAAGGATCAAGTTTGCATGCAATTCCCTTCCTATTGAACACCAATACAGGAAACAAGAATTAATTACAACTTTCCCTATTGTAGCCCAAAAAAGCACTATTAACTGTCTACCTCTCTTTATTTAGCACTATTTTGCATAAATACATTGAGCTATCAGGTGGATAGAAATGAATAGAATGAAACCCCATATCCTTGCTTGGCAAATTTGGTTCTGTTCTTTGAACAGAAAAATACACTCTACAAAAAGCATTCATTTGCAAACTTCTGTTAGGTTAGTGCATATAGTGAACTCAGCATACAGAAGTTTTTTTTGTTGTTTTTTTTTATTTTTAATATAATTTTATTTTAAAAAATGCACAGAGTTGTCCTGCATACTTGTGCATGAGTTACAACAAAGTAAGCACCATATGGCAGGGCATCGCTCAACTGCTGAGCAGGTCAGTGAAGGTCTCTGTTTTAATTTGCTGCCCCTTGTGTTACCGAATTTTGTGACTTTTACATTAAACCTAATGTACCTGACACAGAGAGGGGAAGAGGGTTTAGGTAGTTTTTAAAGGAACAACTTTCTGCAGGACACATAGAAAAATATTTCATGTAATGGGTTAAAGTGTTTTATATGCAAAACTCAAGAACAGTATTTCAGTTTTTCATTTCTTCACAAACATTTCTTGTTTAGTTTGACTTCAAGAAGTCAAAATCCAAGTAAGACTATTATACTAATCCCAGCTGTTTCCTCTTCCTCTTAATGGGAAATTTTCATAATAAGTGAAACGTTATCATTTGCTTATTGCCCTACCCCAATTAGTCTTTTCCTTATTAGATCCAGCTCTAAGCCTCATGGGACCCTTATTGTCTTCTAAAAATACATCTCACCCAACTCATTGTAGGGAAAACTTTAGGCTTTTAAAGCTAAAAACAGAAGACAAAGAACAACAAAAATAGGAGCGAGAAGAAATAAAAATGTTCGCTATTCTGGTTTTTTTTATTTGGGTTTGGTGTGGTTGGTTTTTGGGGAGGGAAGGGTTGCTGGTTTTTTTTTGTTTGGTTGGGGTTTTTTTTTGTTGTTTTGTTTGGTTTGTTTTTGTTTGTTTGTTTTTTTTTTTTAATGAAACCTTTACCCTTCTTGGTGAGAACCAGACGATGTAGCGCTATAGTCGCATTTACTTATTTTATGGCTGAGAACTGGTGCAGAGCATTGACAACTTACATTCAATTTTCTATCCCTTGAGCACTCAGCAGCTCCAACAGCCACCCAGCTGAAAAGCCCTGCAGCTCTGTGTGTATCATATATCCGTATCTATCCATATGTGTCTGTATAAAACTCCAAGTTTGCACTACCTGTGGACAAGGCAGAAGTAGATTTTCAAGTCCTCAGCAGGTGGTGTGAGGCACATATTCTCAAAGGAGGTCCACTCCTGCTGGAGAAACTCCATAATCAGTGCATTTTCCTTTTTAGCACTCAGCAACACTTTCTGGGACATTTATGGCCACACCGTCAAAGCCATTTAGCACCCGAAATAGTCAGGTTGGCCAGAAGCCCTGTCACTAATTTTAGCGGCTAAATGAGAGCTGACCTCAATCATGCAAGTGAGCTCTTTGGAAAAGTCTGGCCACAAAGCTTTCATCCGAACTGACTGCTCCTCAGGCAAGCGGTAAATATCTTCTGACGTTGTCCTCCTACTTCTGTGCCCTAACATATGCAGCCTGCTTATTTATAGAATGCGCGAGCTTCGTATACATCAGGCTAAATCCCTCCGGACGAAGTCTCACTTGGTTTTGCACAGTGTGGCCAAAGGTTTCTCTTGGCCTCCAAGAGGGAAGGCAACATGCTTGCTCTGCTCACCTGTCACACAGGAGAGACAACGAGACCCAGCTAAACTTGAATTCAGGAAGTTTTCTGAGAAAAGGAACAACTAACAGGAATAAGAGTGGCAGGAAAGAAGCTGACCGGGGGTTTGTTTGCTCTGGGCCCACTTTACAAGAGGGGAACAGAGGGAAGATCCCACCTCGTCATCAGCAGAAGCCTTCTTTCAGCCATGTGTAAGAATTGCAAAGTCTGGAAAGATGTGCAGGGCATTGCTGCCTTGCTGGAGGTCTGGAAGACGCACGGGTGTAACTATTCCCCAGGGCTGATCAACAAAGACTATGTCCAAGATACAGAATATGTTGTGCTGGAAACAGAGCCCTTAAGTCCTACTCCCTTTAAAGTTAAATAAAGTTCCACCAATGCTCAAATAGTTAAAAAACCAAAACCAAAACCAAAACAACAAAAAACCAAACCAAAAACATAAGAAAAAAACCACACACCCCAAACAAACAAACAAAAAATCTAACCAAACAAATATCACCTACACCACAAATCAATTTTGCCCAGTTTGGTTTAGCAGAACTAGCAAATAAATCAGCAGAAACCTAAATTAGTGCTATTACATTTGGATACTAGTAAAACAAAATATTTTTTCTTCTTTTGAAGATATTTACAATTTCTTTTTTTTCTTTTATTCTATGTGCAATAACATAAATTAGTATAGATGTAAAGATATAAAATCGATATCAAAATGCATCAACCTCCATGTAAGGATGGACACGCTGCTTTCTGCAGGTGCAAAAAGCTCCCTCCTTATCACTCTTAGGCAGGGAAGCAAATTCCCTTCTCAGGCCACAGTGCATTCTGGTGGGCACTGAGCTATCAGGCAGTTCAGTCATCACATAAATAAGCCTTAATTGGCATTCCTAAATGCTTTGAAACTGTATTGCCTGCTGCTGGCACTCCAAAAGGTATGCCTCTGGAGACATAAAAAGAAAAAAAAAAAATATCAAAGATCATTTGCAATTAGATGCAACAAAACCATGTCCTGGTATGTGTCAGGGATAAAAATAGCATCAGCCAAAATGGCAAATGCCTTTTGGCTTGTCCAGGAATTCAATGCGTAGCACCAAGCAAGCTATTACAGACCCTGGTCAGCGAAACAGACAATCATTTGCCTTGTTATCTTGCCGCCTCCCCATGTGAACAGCATCAAACAACTATTAAAAGCCACCCTGCTCCCCCCAAAAGGGAACACCAGTGGCGGGTATCTGAAAACCTCCTCATTAACAGGCTAACCTTTGAGAGCGGTGAGAAGTCAAGGAAGCACTTACCAGTGACTGTATCAATAATTATGGAAAAGAAAATCGTAGCTCGTTGTCTATCCCAGTGGGGGGAGGAATAAATAACACAGCACGGTTCACACCGTGCCTATGGTGCGCAGCCCTTCCATGGCATCTCCCAGCCATGAGCAACAGCTGCCAAAAAGGTAATTATCCAAGGAACTGCTCAATACAGGGGTGACATATATTTGGAAATTACCCGAAAACCCTTCTGCTGCTAATAGGAGGCTTTGTGGCAGAGGACCCCTCAGGGAGCCCTAAAAACCCTGGCAAAAAAACACCCTTAAAGGCCACATGCATGGATGGTGATATTCTATGTCACGGCTGAAGCACATAAACATGATGATTTTTGTTCCCTGGAGCTGTGAAGTTTCCCCAGGCCCCTTCAAACATGTAGGGATGGGGACACAGTTTTAAGCAGAATATCTGATAGTAACTCAATATAACCTGGTTCCTGATATTTCTCCCTCTTGTGTCACCCAAAAGGCCTCAAATACTTAACTGTGCTTCAGCATAAAGCCACCCAACCTTGTTACAGGCGTAAATCCTGCTCTCACTTATAGCCTAGCTCCGTTTTCTCTCCAGCCCCATTGCAAGGAAGGAGGAAGGGTACACCCGAGCCTACACCAGGCTCCCCAGGGGTTGCTATCCTACTCAGGCACAGCCTTCACATCAAACTAGCAGTTATCTTTTCAATTAATTGTAAGTATCATAGTGGTTGACAGGACAGCCTTACTACCAAGGGATAATTTAATATGACTAAACCGTAATCAAAGTGTTAATAGCCTCAGAATTTAATCTGTGTGGAAGAAGTAGGATTTATAAAAGGGAAAGGACAACCAAGGCTAAGATGAATAATGTTAGTTGTAATATTACAGCTAGTTGTAATAGTATAATTAGTTGTGATATCCAGAATTAAAAATTACACTGCTTTGAGTTCCAGGATGTGTGCCAAAAAGGAGTCGTTACTCACAGAGGTGAGGAACAGTTACAAAGTCCATTATCTCATAAACTGCAAGGCCCAGAAATGAATCCTTCACACCATGGGAAAATTGAGACTCTGTATTTTACAGCAACACATAGCTTTCACTTTTAGCCCTTAAACCAGATCCTTTCTGGTTATCAGTGTGCCAGCTTTCCCATTTCCACTCTGAATACAGTTTAGAGATGGCTATCCTCAGAAGCCCTCCTGGCTGCTAACAACCCCCTGGCTGAGCTTCACTGTTCCTTCAGGCATGGTCCCAAGTTGTCCTTAATGGCCAGGCTGTGGCAAAGCAAGTGCAGCCCCAGCAGCCCAACCAGCTCCCTTCCTCCATCCTCACCACAATCTTGTGACAAAAAACCCACCCCAAAACCAACAAACAACCAAACCCCAACCTTTTTCTGGTTAATTCTACCCCTTGCAGGGCAAGGATGGCACGTGATGGCTTGCCTCCATCAACACGTGTTGCTTTCTTGAGGGGTTAGGCAGCCCCTGCTGCTCCCTGGCTCCACATTCAGGACCAAACAGTTTAATCTAGTGACATGCTTCTAAATCCAAAGTGCAGAAGGAATTAATAAAGCTGGTATTCAGTATCATAACGTGCAATCAAGAAGTTATACTAAAGCAAAAAATGATGTGACTGAGAAGCTTTTTTTTTAAATTATGACAGCAGCCAATTTCTTTACTATTTCATCATTACTCACTGACTTGTGTGACAGACACAGAAGCAATGCTTGAGCACAGAATGCTCGAGCTGGTAGGCAGTTTTTGAAAAATTACTTGGAATGACCTCTATGTTATAAAAGTTATTTGAAAGCCATTTCCTGCTTTTAGGTAGTGATAAAGAAATTAAATGCTTTTTCAGGTTGTGCTTATCCTTTTTCTCCTTCATTTCCTCCCTACGTACTTTCTTTTCTTCCTCTTCTCTCAGTGCCAAAAAGAAAACTGTGTGCTTATAAAGGAGGAAAGCTGGGAAAGAAAAGATAACTCTCTCTAGGGAAAACTGGCAGGAAGAAAAGAAGTTGTGATTTTATTTTTTTTTTTAAAGGGAAATCACCTGTGTTTAAAATAACTGATTTTTTTGTCCTCTTCTCACACACCCACATCCACCCTACCCCCTTTTCTTCCTGGTCCTGGCTGACTTGAACCTTCTGGCAGGCACGTAGGTGCCTGTTTTGCTACTGAGGGCTCTTGCTCCACAGGACGGGGCTATCAGAAACAATGCTCCCAGGAGACGTTTTGTATAGGGATAAAGTGAGCACCAAACCGGGGTTTTGCTGCCCCTTCCCCTCGCACACGCAATCATTTTGCCACAGCAACGCTGCAGGCTTGCTAATGCTACATTCTTGGTGTTTTCTATATTGGGAAAGACACTAGTGAATACATCTGGGGAAGTACTTCCCCGTATACGCACGGGAGCCCTGGCGCAGAGGCAATTAAACACTCCAGGCTGCACATGCTCACACAATTACCTTTTGTGACTGTCACCAAATAAACGCTGCACTGAGCCAGTAAATCTTACAATGGCCTCATTTTCCTAGCAATGACGCCTCAGGCGAGGCCTGCGTGGCCCAGAAAGGAAAAAGGTTAACTTATTCTGAAATTCCCTAATCCTGCTTATCTGCTCCTCTTCCCCTAAACATCTGTCAGCTTCAGACACCTGTTATAAACATCAGTTTGTCTTATGGTGTTTCCTGGAGTCTATCAGGAAAGCGAGCAATTAGTATTGTCAGCAAATCATTCATTAACTGAACTATTAAGGTTCAGCGAACCTAATTGTGTGTTTAATTCCTATCTAGCAAGAACAAATCAATCAAAAAAAAGAGAGACACCATGGGTAAAAATCAAAGACCAATAGGTAATAAATGAAAACCTTAATTAAAAACCTTACCTGAATGCTAACAAAAAACCTAAGTAAACCAGAGGAGAGTATTTCACATCAGGTCATTCTGAGTGTCATCGTGCTTTCTCCCCAGTCCAACCCTGGTTCTACTGTACATGGTGAAAGGGTCAGAAGTTTTTGGCATTATAAGAAAGACTCTCTCCCTTTCTCCACCTGGCAGAGACCCTGTGTAAGCAGTTCAACGCCACCTTGACGGTGAAGAGTGAAAAGTGGCATTTTCCTACATGTTCTCCCCTGTGAATTTGTAGTTGCAGCTACTGACCTTACTGGCAAGGAGGCAATTTTACTGCTGGTTGCTCTTGTTATCTGTGCAGAAGCACCACAGCTATTAAAGGGGGAGCAGGAGCTAGTTCCCTCTTGTGCGCCGTCAGCAGAGGTAAGTAACGGCTATGCATCTCTGCTGTACAAACCAGAGTGTAATTAGGGGGAACTACTCATGGCATTAAGCTGACAAGCTGATACGTGTTCCTACTCTCGGAGGTTCAGGCCTTATGCTGTACTCAATTCCTGCTACGGCTTTTAACGCTGTTAGGCCAACAAGAACATGAGACAAAGAAAGCAAAAGCGCTATGGGTAATTATAAACTCTGCTCAGGCACACCACTTTCAACAATATCAAGGTCAAACAGATAGCTCAAAAATTTAATTCCTATTGGAGGCAAGAATGAAAATGAGAAAAAACCCACTAAAGCAGTCTTATCATTGATACACCCAAACTTGACACAATCCACAAATCCAGGTTTTGTTGGCAGGAAAGCTCACAGGCTCAGTCTGCAGGAGGTCTGCAAACACCACAGACTTCAGATCTTGCTAAGAAACCTGACACAGCAAAACTATCTCCCCAAGACATGCCAGCCAGGCACAGCTGTCCTGCTTGCAAGTACCAAGCTAACATACCTGCAACAAAGAGGAGACCTTGGTGCTAGGCACCCACAGGAAAAAGTTAAGCTTTAGAAAGCCCTGCCAACTTTCCTACCCTCCTGCTCCCTTGCCTGACACCCTATTTATGCCATCATCTACCAGTCACTTCCCTCTGGCTGTTCCTCTCACCTGAGGGCTCCTTCCCCCACCTGAATTATTTTTTGTGCATTGGCTCCTTCCCACATGAGTCACCTGGAAAGTGCCCAGCGCTCAGTCTCCAGAGAGGACACAGCAACCCTCAGAGTCCTTCACAAAGACTTCGTTCCCTGCAGGTGCTGGGAGCTGTTTCTTACCTGGCTCTCAGGGTTTTGCAGACTTCCTTACCTAACCATGCAGTTTTGCTCATCGAGGTGACTCATAACACAATCAGTGAGCTTCCCTGGTACTCCTGTTATCTGTCAGGAGTTTCTTTATGTTTAAGTGCAAGGCTGTACCTTAACCACACATGTGCATTGATGGGACTGCACACTGCTCCTCTGTGCTTTTCCATCGGTGCAAATAAACATGTTTGGTTACAGCCACTGGACTTCTTTGGGGAAAAAAAGACCAAAACCAAACCAAAACCCCGACAATTTACTGTATTAGCTTCTGGTTTAGAAAAAAAGCTTAAAGTCAAGCTTATTTTTGGAAAAATAAAAATAAGTGACCTACAAGCATTGTACAATGAGAGCTTTCACAATGCTGAAAATGTGTATAGGCTCCACCTTTCCTACTTATGCCATTCTTCTACCAGAGCCAGGGAGGATGCACAGGAGTCCCTCCGAGCATAGCTGATCGTGAGGCCAGAAGTGGATGGCACTTGCACAGGAGGTTATTCAGCCTCTGAACCTTCATCCCTGCAGTGGTGTATGAGCACAAGCACTGTGGGGTGATTCAGACCCAGAGTGTCAGAAAGCAGGGCCAGCTCCAAGCACCCGCTTGTTTTTCAGTGTCTCTGTTGCACCTGCGATGGTAATCATTACAAAATTCTCTTTTAAACAAAGTTGTGCAGGATGAGGGTGCTCCTGGAGGCTATTTAGACTGTGGCATCCTCTAGATTGGAAAGCAGCATATGGATTACCTGATGTGCTATCTCTGTCCTAACCCCATCCTTTCCTTTTGGGGCTAATGACAAGACAAGAATTGTTTTTTTCATGCATGTGCATGAGATAGCCCAGCTTTTGAATATTTCCTGCTTTTTCCCCTCTAGATCCTTTTGTCCTTCTCACTATCCCAGCCTGTGGCCAGACAGGGACCAGCCCTACATCCAGGTATACTTCTTTAATGCTGACTGCCATTGCACCAGGTTGGAAACTACCAGTGAAGCGAAGTGAAGGAAGGAGGGCAGAGGAATCAGCATCCTCTACGTATCTGTCCCACAGCCCAGCTCTCAGCTGCAGGTGAGCCTGAAGCCAAAAGACCTGATGAAGCAGAGAACAACAGCAACACTCCTGACATAAAAGGCACAGCAAGCTTTCATCTTCTGAGAGGTTAAAAATAAACAGTTTAGCTTTCAGCAAAGCGGTCTGATTAGAAGCAAAGAAAACTACACTGATTTCCATGGAAATGGAATATTTTGTTGCTGCTACTTGATCTTGTTGAAATGTATTAAGAACACAAGAGAGTGCAATTTCAATATCTGGAGAGTGCTAGTATATTTAAAAATTTTAAGTTAAATTGATTTCTTTTAAAAGAAGGCAGGCTGATTTAAGTTTCTTAATTAGTTCATTACCACTGGAAATGGAGCATGCTTTTGTAAGAGTATAGCAAAATAATTCGGAAATATAGAAACAGCTGCAACCCGCAACAGAAGACACACAGACATAGGCATTAGCTCTACAGACAAACCATGGTCTTAAGATCCTCTATGTCCTTCATTTCCTCTCTAAAAATAGTGAAGAACTATTCTTTAAATCATAAGTCTCACTAAATTTAAACCAATTACAAAACAGATACTAGTTTCTGTGGAAGAAGTATCAATCCCTAAATTTTACTCACTTCTTTTAATGTGTAGGAATGCTTTGTAAGAATAAGGCCTGCCTACGCATGCTCTGGAAGAAAATAACTCAATTAGTTTGAGTTCTCATCTCATTAGTGTGGTACTTATCTCCATAGGGAGGTTTTCTTTCAAATGAGCAATGTCCTATTTCAGTTTAACCCAGATAGTAACAAAGTAATCACTCAAAATGGGGCACCACTTCCATGACCTGTGCTGTGATAAATACTGCCTACAGGTGTGAACTAAACGCTACTTGGCTAGAGGAGTCGTTATCTTTATAGACATGACCTAGGGTTTCCAACATTTTAACACACACCAATGGGATGTTACCACTGCAAGGCACAACTGAAATAAATTTTCTAAGAAACAAATATTAAAAAATAAACTAAAGAAAATATTTTTTCTTAGTAAAATAACACACTGGGATGATAACAAGAAAAAATAATCCATTTATTCCTCCATTTCCTCAAAGTGAAATTTCATCAGAACTGATAAACTCTTTGGGTTTTCATTTTGACAGTGTGACATTTTTTTGACAGAAGTTTGATCTTACTGTAATTTTAGGTGACAGAGCAACCTGGGCTCCTAACCACAAGGCTGCTGCAATTTTATCTGTACGTTATGTTTTCCCTACATCCTTGCAACTGTCAGGCACTTCTGTTCCAGTAGCGATGACCCAGGAAAGAAATTAGAGCCAGGAAAGATTTGCCCACAAACCGCAGACTACCTGAGCCTGATTTAGGACATTGCAGACTAAGTCACATTAGGTATTGATCAGTATAAATAATCATCAGTACTGTGGCTCAAGGGGCCTTTTTTTTTGTTTTCCTTTTTAATAAATTGGCCTCATGAAACCAATACCGATATTTTCTTTGCCTGTTTGGCTAAAGTTTCCTACACACTTAATATGAAAGACTGTCCATGAAAACATTTTGGCAAGGATACACACAGAGATGCAGATGCTGAAATGCATCATTTCCAGTGCCTGCTAATTTTCATAGCCCCGATCCAGGTGTCAGAGCTCTTCAATGAGCGTATGGGGGAAACCACAAAAGACAGCAGTTATGGCAGCTACTCAGTAAGAAACATTGATGAGGACAGTGGGACAATGTCCCATTCATGGGTGTAATTAGGTGGCTATGGCTAATGAGAAATCAGAGAGAACCTATTAACTGAGGAGCCTGGTTAGTACAGCAGTCACCCAGGAGATGGGGGAATTGTTTGCAATGATCTGGGTAAGGGTGTACATAGCCTGTTATGGCCGCTACAGAATTCTTCTTTTTTTTTTTTTTTTTTTTGCCATTTCTCTTCTTACAGACACTTTTTGCTATTTCTCTCTTCTCAAATAGGCTACTGCCACACTTTCATAGGCTGGGTCAGCTAAGCGTTCCTCAGTGTTTGGTACTCACAGACACATGGGTTGTCTGTGCATCCTTAATTGCATTAAGGACTGGATTTAAGAGCAGTAGATCAATGCTCAGGAGAGTTGTCAGGGTGAAATACAGAGATGTCATCCACAGAGGAGAGAAAGAGCATCATGTAATAATGACAGAGAAGGAACCCATCAGCTATATTTTCATTCACTGTGCTGCACCTGGGGAAAAAACTAACAAACAAACAAACAAAAACCCCCAAAAAACTAGTGTATTCAGTTCAGCACTTCAGTAATTTTGCTTTGAACAATATCTGAATTTGTATTCAATCAGCAGACCCTATTAAGTGAAGTACTTTTTGGACACCCGGTGGTTTTTAATGTATCCTTCAATTCCTGGCCAAATACATTTACGCTTCACTGCTTGCAGGAAGATCACCTGAGGAGAGCAGAGCGGAGCCTGCCAGCCCCACGCTTTCCCCACACAAAGCATTAGGTATGCATCAGCAACTTTTATGTACAGACCTTCTTTGTATATTATTTTCCCCTTTCTACCACCTGTACAGACCATGCTGCCTTTTACCTAGCTAGTTTGGGCTTTGCCATCCCTAGCACTTTGTGCAGCAGAGCTGAGTGTGTTTGTTGTTCCTATGCAGTTTTTACTGTTGCAGTTGGATATCCTCATTCACCATCCAAATGAAAGGCATTGCCATTTGGATGGTGCTGAACAGGGGCCTCCTTGCACCTTTAAACAGATAGTCAGGAAAATTGTAACGAGGCACTTAGGTATAACCTCCAGCACATACGGACAGATTAACCAGCACACCACCCCTCTGTTATGCTGGTTTTTTTCAAAAGCTAAAACCCTTTTGAAATAAGCCCATACTTATTTCTTCCAAAGTAATGATAATTGATTGGGACCAACCTGAAATGAATTCAAGCTCAATAAGGGTCGTGGCCTGATGAAGAGGTGCACCTTTGCTGCTCAGAGGAATCCAGATTGCTCAGGAGCCTACAAAAGCCACGGATCTGCAGGTGGGAGGTTAATTTCCCACAGCCTGATCAGCAATAAATACAAAATCCTCCTCAGACCTTTTGGATGAGCACTTCAGAGGCACTGAAAACAGACTAGTTCCCTTCACTGTGGGCTTGTTTTTAACAGAAATCTGAAATCCCACTATTTTGCCTGAATCAGTCTCTGGTTTTGATTACGGTAACATTTAGCTAATTACATAATTGTCTGGTATAGCTGGAGGACCAGCAGGCTGTAGTTAACAGTGTGGTGCAGGTCTTGGGGGTGCTCAGACATGGGTGGCACCAGCAGGGTCCCACAGAGGGCTGGTTTACAGATCCCTGGCTCCCTCCTTCCTATCCCTGAGGCAGGAGCGGTCTGAGCAATGTATGACCTCCCTGGGACACTGGGATAGACTGGCTTTTCTTCTAGTATTAGGGAGGCAGGGGAAAGCAGGTTTCTGTTAGCTAGAAAACAATGTCTGTTCCTGGCACCATTGTAGCTTTTATCCCACTTTCTCAAAAGCTGGAGTGAATTTGGCTTCCTATTTCTTACCATTCTCCTGTGAAGGTAAGCTACAAATAAGTAGCATTTAGGTCAGCAGGATCACATCTATAAGCTATAAATCAAATCCAACAGACCTTGAATACTTATTTGTAGCTTACAGACCACAACTTTAAATGTCCTGTGAATCCTGATGCTAAAGGTCTGGATTTTGTTTCCGTGGCATGTAGAAGGCTAATCAGCAAACTTCCCCAGCCCCAGAGGGGTCTGTCATCTGCCACAATGACGTGCAGTGTGCTGACATACATTCCACAGCAAATAGCACATGCAGCACTTTGTTCACAAACCCCCAGCCTCTGTCAAATGAAATTGTGTTAAGTAAAGGAGAGCACCGACTTGCTGCTGTATTCCCTGTGTGCTGGACTTCTGGTCTTATGCATGTAAGACGGGCTTCGTGTCTTATATCCCTGTGTTCAGAACTCATTGCACGTAGGCATTTTACTTCATTGGCTGTATTATCCTTCCCTTTGGATCTCTCAGTTTTCCGATGTGGTGCTTTGAGCCTTTCATGAAGGTGAAGCCTAGTGAGTATGGACAAGGACTTCCCCTTCTTGCATGTGATCAGCTTTTCAAAACAGGATTAAAATGAACTTCTGCATGAAAGACAAAATATTCTCCCATGTATGGGAAATAGCAATTCTCATGAAGAAAAAAAATGAGAAACTTGTCATGCTCCCTTATAAGGTGATGAAATGTTTGTGCTTTGGTTAACAGAGGATGAGATGGGTTTGAAACATTTAAAACACTTTACTGGTAAATGTGCTAAAAATATACTTTCCAAGGAAGTCCACCACCATACAAACACGTTCAGGAGTAAATATTACTGAAACACTGCAACATGCTCACATGCATAACATCCTGTGCAGTCAGCATGTGCTAGAGTTGCTCCCATTTGAAACCATCACCTACAGAGCTTTCCTTTCCACAGTACTGCTTGTATCTGGGTTCCTCTCAGTGCGGACTGCTTGGCAGTTTAAAGAGAACTGCTACTTAAATGAAAAAGGGAAAATAAAGGGCACCCAGCATCTTGTTTGCACAATTCTCTCCCTTCAAATGAAAACGAATGATGAAATTTGGTGGATTTCTCCCTTTGAAGCACTGGAGCTCAGCTGATGCGACTCGTCTGACGCAGTAAGGCTGTGCTGACGTACCTGCGTGAGCCACCTCCAGCTCTTCACTGCTGGTTTTACAAAGATTACGTCACTGATGGCTACGCCATGCGGGAAAGCAACGCAGCTCTTGGTGCAGGCAGGTAGGACTGCAATTCCCTCCGCAACTGCAGCAACAGTTCCTTGCTTTTCCTGCTGCTTATTCGCTGTTACACGGAGGGACAGGGATGATTCTCGCCACATCTCACAGGAGAGCTTTCCTGCATCTGCCTGACAATTAAAAGAGGGATTTGTAGCTGCCTGGGGTTCATAGGATCCCGTGCTGCAGTGACAAGCAGCGTCGCTGAGCTACAGGTAAGGAAACGTGTTTATTTAGGCATCCGCAACTTCAAAGTACTCAGCCTACTGAGGAAGGGCAAGTGCACATGCAGTACTCACTCCACCTCAGAAGCACATGGGAAATTTTGTTCTTGGGAGGTGTCTGGAAGTTTTACAAAACCTCTCTTCTCTACACTGCCTAAAATACCCACGAGATACACGGAGATCAGGTAACAAAGACACCATGTGATGGAGAGACATGGAAATGACAGGTAATACTCTGCTGCCAGGCAGAGCAACCAGAGGGAAAAACATTGGCCAACCAACACCTGCTCCAAAGGAACACGTGTGGAAAACGGGCGGTTCAGTCCTTGCAGCCCTTTGCTGAAAGATGGCAGCAGGGCCAGGTATGACGAGCCTGTTTGGGGACTCATTTTCCCATACTTGTCTCACCAGCATCTTTGAAATAACGCAGAAGTGGGGGTGGGGGTTGGGGGGGTTGGGACACACACGGACGGGTGGAGGGGGGTTTGTGGAGAAAGCCTCTGTTATGCTCTGGGAGTTGCAGAGTTTTTGGAGGGCAGAAAGTGGATGCCCAGGGATCCCCCATGAAGTCACCGCACCTGACTTCTTGAAAAAGAACAGATTTTTGTCACATAGACATGTAGGTGATTTTCTTTTCCCTTCAAGTGGAATTAGATAATTTAGGCCCTTGCCTTAATACATCATTGTTCTTCTTGATAACAAGTCCAATGGAAGTTACACTGGATTTTTCACTGATGGTATCAGGTCAAAGTTGGCTCACCGTGTCCCTGATCTGGAAAAACCTTATCAGCAAAGCAGTAAACACTGACCTCTCAAAGAGACCTTCCAAGGAGTCCTACATCCTCCAAAGGACAGCTGGAAAATTGGGCTTGGAAAGGCTACATTTTTAGGCGTTGCAGATAATTTAGCTGAGCTATGGTTGAGACTGCAGTTGTGAGGGGCTGGTGGTACATGAGAGGCAGATTGTGGAGCACATGTGATGGTAGAAACACACTGAAATAATGACTGTGCTGCCTGTAATTGCATAAACGACTTCTCAAAATAATGGGGAGAAATTTCCCAGGAAATTGGCTGTCTAAGGTTATGGAGATAATAAGTATTTTCAGAAATCCGCACCACTGCCAGAAAATAAAGTGGAAAACCTCCCCCCTGGGAACCAGAGAAGGCAGAGTCAGGAATGCTGGAGTAGGGAGAAAGTACAGAGTGATAAGAAAGCCAGATAAATGGTAGGGGAAGAGTCCTTTCGTAAAACAATCTGCTGCAGGGAATGTGAAAATTAAGTTGGCACTTGGAAGGGAGGAATCCTACTCAAAGCTGCTTTTCTGAGGAAGGGGATTATCTTGGCTTGGTTCCCTACAGCTTTTAAATGCATAAGGGAATTTAATTAAGCACTGCTACTTTCCTAATTGTTGAGGCTATTCTCAGAGGCTCCCAAGACTTTCCAGGCTCTACAGTGTGGGTCCAGAGAAGGGATTTCTCAATTAGCAGCAAGGTATGGCAAGCAGTGGGGGCTGGGACTCGGTGCCCTGGTCAAATAGCAACTCCATCTGTTTATGAAACACTGACGTAACTGTTGAAATGGAGCCAGCTGAGGGATTTATTTTGCCTGTTCGGTTCCTACAAATTCACATGGAGTTTTCCACAGGGCATGAGAACAGCCTTTACTTGCTGTGTGCCACAAGCCGTCTTGTGTTGCTGTTGTGAGCTCTGCTCTGAAGGGACCACATTTCACAGGCTGTGTATCCCTATCTCTCAGCCTAAAAGTGGGAGATACCACTCAGCCAGCTCATAGATTAACAGCTTTCAGATCCTCTGATGGAAAAAGCCACTATATTATTAATTAAAACTGATTTGGTCCTGAATGTAGGTGTACCATCTGTTCAGAATTAAAAAAAAAAGCTGATGTTTGGGGCACCACAGGTCTGTTACTGGGTCTTGCAAGTGTACATCTCCGTACATAAAAGGCATCCTATTTTTTGCAGGTGTGCCTTCAGATTGAAGAAAGCTGACAGAGTAAGTGCTCAGAGCTTCCACGGCCTGTAAAACCCCTTTTGGCCATGTTGCAAACTCTTGCATTTTTCTACTTGGAAGTTGAACCAAGTGAGCAACACAAAGTGATCACAGATCTGAGATGAGCAAAACAATAACATATTCCTATAGCAAATGCAAGCCTTACCCGCCTCCCCCTGCCTCCCCAGCTTTGACTGCCCTTCTGATTCTCAGATATTTGTCAACGGAATCCTCAACTTCTGTGTTCCAGATAGGAAACAAAATACTCATGTCAGGGATTTCATCACAACTGATGCCTCCTGTCATGGCAATGACTCTCCTTGGGCAATGCATCAGCCTGGCGGAAAGGGCTAAGCATGGAGATGTCCTACCACACAACCCAGTAGGGTAAGTAGGCTATTTGTGTCCAGAGACCTGATACCACCTTGCATTGAGGGGGGCTGGTACACAAACCACTTCATAACAGTGGGGTGAACAGGTACCTGAACCCCAAAGCACGGTCAGATAGAGGAGAGGTCCCTAGGATTTGGCTGTCAGCTGATGCTCACGTGTAACATGTCTCAGAAGAGTGTGCTTCAGCCAAGTAGGGCTGGTGGGACGACACGGGACACTCTCCGCATGTTGCACCCTGCACCACTGGTACCGCTCAGTCCTGGTGCTCAAAGGCAGAAATAGTAACGCTACCCAACAGGACCACTGCAGCGTCTCTGACTTTAATACAGTCTCACTAGTGGGTATCTTCTTTATGTTTGTAAAACACTGGACTATTCTTGCCGACTCCTCCCCTACCTCCTTCCTCCTTCAAAGTAATCCAACAACCTGAAGCAAACATTTGGAATTGAAATTTCTGCTTTATCAGTAGACTTATTACAAGATTAAGGATGAGGGATGGAGAGTGTTAGACAGCTACAGGTGTCACTACAAGCCCTTCTGGTAACAACAGATTCAGACCAGTGTATCACATCTTACATACGTAGCTATATTAACAGCTCGGACCTCTTCTGGGATTTGGCAGGAGATCTGAAGTTGTATTCATGTATTTTTCTTGCCTCGTTGATAAAAAAACAACCACCATTAAGCAAGGTCCTAAGCTGTCATGAATTCTTTCTAGGCATACTGTAATTGCTATTCCAAAAAGAGCAAAGTGCAGAGACTACAACTGTAGAAAAATAAAAGAGAAGCTGTTATGGAGATTTAAAGCAAACAATACCTTTGTTATGTCCTCGCCCCTCCAGATGGCTCACGCCTGAATGGCTTTCTGCTATTGCTTTTTTGTTTTTATTGGATCTGAGTAACTTATTGATCTGTTTTATGGCATGACGTGATGCAATCTGAACTGACGTTACATTCCACTAATGTACAGCTCCCTTGAGCCAATATCAATTTTGTCTACGATGGCTTTGCAAGGGCAAAGGTCGGTTAGGGGACTTTCCCCTTAGCTCTGTAACAACCTCTTGAGTTTTCAGGACACTTATAAATAAATCAGACATTCACATTTCAAGCAATGAGCCATTCTGAAGGGTTTCTGCTGTCCCTTGAAAAGCAATTTTTACTTGAATGATATTTCAATCAAAACTGATCAAGGATGACCTGATCCAGTCCTTGTATGTGAGTACAGTAGATATAAAATCTGTTGAGTGTGCACGGGCTGTTTTTCAGAGCTTGGAAACACGCTACATGTGCAACTCATACCCCGTGGCTACACTCATCCAGCCATTGACCCTACCTTTGGCTTCATTTGGGACTGAGTTTCCCCACAAACCCAGCCTACCCAAAGACCAGCGGTATAACCTCTTTCAGGACGACAGCCTGCCATATAGACACTGTTTAGAGGGAAGACCATATCACACGTTATATCTCATCTGGCTGACCCTCCTTGCTAACCCTATTTCTCCTCTTTCTGGGGTACCATTGTCTAATGTGGATAATTAGGGTCATGGCCTTCTCTTCTGAACAACTCCTCCCTTTTGGGGGAAGAAGAGACTACAACTTGGGACTTCCTGGGAGAGATTTTGCTGCGGTGACAAACCGTCCTGTGGCCTGTGGGAGGCTGTGCTTCCTAGAGCCCACCCTAGGCACATTTTTAGCACATCAGTGTTACCTCAGGACCTGATATGGGCTACACTGTCAGCTCATTGGCAACTGCAAGCAACATCCCTGGAAGGCTGTCAGCCCAGGACCAGAAATCACAAATAAATTTCCATATGTTGTCAGGATGAATTTAATTTATCAGTGTCTGCAGCAATGTGAATTTGAACGTGCCTGTCTGATGAGCAAGGTATAAAAAGTTATTATTTTACAAATACAGGATAGTAAAAGTCCGTGAAAATCTCTAATTCCTATTATTATTATGTTCTGCGGATTCTCTTTGGGGTCTCACACTGTAGCCTTAGATGAGCCCACCCAAATTCTATTATCTGAGCTGGTTTTCCCACAAGGCATCTGCCAGATCATCCCTAATAATGCACACACATAGTAGCTTGACAGGCACTCCCCTTTTTTTAAATTTATTTTTTGGCTCAGAGTATGATGCAAAGCAAGCTGAAGCCTCTCTTGCTGCCGCTCTGATGAAGCAGAAATCATCCTTGGGAGGCAGGGCTCAGAAATGGTATTAAATCAGGGCAGGGGGGACATGCAGATGAGCTCTTTAGCTAAGCTGTCACCAGTGCCAGCAACCCCCACTAAATCTTACCCCTTTCTTTGCAACTGACAGCTCCTTCCCACCATTTCCCTACGCTTATATTGGGTTAAATGGGTATAAACATGACGCACATCTGGCACACAGCCAGATCAGAGCTGCGGACTCTCGCGCAGTTAAAGATGCAAATTACAGCATTTCTCACAGAGAGTGACCCAAGGTGGGTTGGCCTTGGGTTGCATTCGCGCTGGGGCAGGTTAGGGAGTCATTACATGACGCTTTCTGCCCCGAAACCATGAGGCTGAAAGCTCCAGCTAATCACTGCAACATTTTCCACAAGAATTACACGGGCCAGAAGAGGCCATCGGTCCTGTAATATGTTACAGGGCAGTGTAAGGGTACATGAGGTCCAGTAGCCAACCTTTACTTGGCCAGTACTCTAGTATATTTGCATGACTCACTCCAAAGGGAGTCCAAGAAGATGGACTGTAGCACACACCGCCTGCAATCCCCATGGCCTTCCCAGAGAGGATGCTCAGAGGAGAAACTCAGCAATACTCCTATGAGGACAGCCGGTGTGAAAACACTTGTCCTTCCCTCCACCTCCAAGTTTAAAAATGAAAAATATCAACATTCAGTCCTCAAGAGTAGGGAGAAAAAACCACACAATAAAGTCTGCATTTTCCTGTTTTTTCCCGCTCCTCAGCTCTAAAATGTCATGGAAACAACAACTTTTTTCCACAGCCATACTTACTAGGTAAGACATTTGAAGCTGAAGTATTATCTTAAGAATGGAGCTGTGGGACAGACCTTGATCCTAGGCTTAAACTATCCCAAATTTAAATGACAGTTCTCTACGGGACCTGAAACACACTACTTGGGCTCTGGGCAGTTAAAATGGAAAAAAGTAACTTTCTACTTCTCTTGCAAACTGTGAGGATTAAGACACTAGGGATTATGAGTTTTTCAGTTCTTCAGTAATGTCTTTCTTCATCAGCAAGACCTGGCAAGATTAGGTGACTAATTTACTTGCTGATGTGAGAAATGTTCAAGTTCAGAAGGTTTTTCTTGTCCTTACCTGAACTCTCAATGAAGAGGAATTTTTCAGCTGAGTAATGACTGATTCAAAACTGATTTATAGGTCTCAAGGGAAGGACATTTAGGTTTAATTCTCAACAGTCACGTCTAATTCCTCAGTGAAAGATGCCATGACACCAAAAGAAGGAAATTGGTTACTTAGACTGAAAACAAGATGAAAATTTGTCACAAAGAACAGCTTAAAAAGGTGGGGAAAAAAAGCCAACATGTTATAAAGCAGAAACAAACCCAGGAGCTAAGAAAAGTGAAATAAAAAATAAAGTCACAGATCTGTAAGATTCATTTATCTGATGGATTTTCTGCTTTCATTCACTGCAATTAATTTTGGGTCACACGGTTTGCATCAGGCTTTATTTCTCTTGATCCCCAAGAGTCTTAAAGTTATAAGGCTGAGTAACGACCTTAAGCCCCTGAGAGGCTTTAACACAGTTATAACAGCCTTCTTTGGGAAAGCAGAGTGGGTTTCATCACTGACTTGACTGGTTTGAATCTGCAGAGATTACTTAAAATCAGAGACCTCTCTGGTGTTTCCTGATGGCCTCTTCCAAATTCCAGCATTGAGAATGCTTGTTCCATGGGATTTCCCATGGAAAGTCTAACTGCAGGTAACATCTTTAAAGCCATGGAGGATGTCTGAGACAAAGAAATATCCCTTTGTCCCACGTCATGGTCGAGCATCTAAACTGAGCAGGAAATTAATGAGCCTTCCTGGATAATAGTTTCTCTGGAGGGGAAATAATTAGTCATACACTCCAATATTGCAAATGTAATAACTTTGATAAGAAACTGAATACAGAAGTATTGCTTCAAAGCATTTCCCTGTAATATCCCAAGCTGCTGAACTGGCTTCCAGGATGAACCACCCACAAAAGGACATGGTAGAGGTTGCCACTTTCTGTGTGCACCCACATCACTGTTGCTGGTCTCTTCTCCAGCATTGTTTGCCAGAACTTTTTCAAGCACATTCTTGAAAAGCACTTCAAAATTAATCTTACACAACACAGGTAATACTTTGGGAAGTACTGCAGTGATGTCAGGAGGCCAGCACTCATTTTCAAAACAAATTTGGGCCAGCATCCAAGGGGATATTTAGATGCCAAACACCCATGTGGTGGAAGCCATAAGCAAGGATCTAAGTTCCTGAGGCTGTGAGTGCAGTGATAGCCCTGAGAGCTCACAAGGCTCCCAGAGGATCACAGACATGGGCTAACTGTCGCTGCAACGTTCTCAGCAAGCACGGTGTCACAGCTTGGTGGATGAGCTGCTCTCCCAAGAAACCCAGGGCCACTCTGCAGTATTCCTCTCCAAATAAGACCTTCATCCAATCCCAAATGCTCACTCCGCTAAAATGAATCACACTCCTGTTCTTTCTCTATTGTTGCCAGAGCTCGTTTCCCCTATTGTGCTTCTGTAAATTTGAGTAATTCGTTCAGAAATCAAATTCAGCTCTGTACAAAGCAAACCTAAATGCTGTTGAAGAGAGCATGGGGGCTGCCAGCCCTCCTAAAAAGAGGGAATTTCACTGTAACTTCTTTTGGCCAAATTTGATAATTAATTGTGAAGTGAGCTCTTTAGAAACACAGTCTCTGTGCTTTAGTCCACCTTAATGTTAAAAAACCAAACCACAAAACTTATTATTTATTTCCTCCTTTTCCTTGCTTATTTTTCCTCTAATTGTTAATAATTTTAATTAACACCACAATTTCTCAACAGCATGTCATCTCCTTTTTCATTACAGGTGTTAATTGCAGACTCAAATAAAAGGTGAAGAAGAAACTGAGGTAAACATCAAAAGCAGCACAGCACTGTTGGATGTGTGGAAGAACAATTGCTTGCACAGTTGTCTTATTAGGGCTTTCGTTGATTTATAAGTTTTAAAACTACTTTTTTATATCCTCCTACCTATATGTATTTTTTTTTAAACAATATACACATATCAAGATATTTTTTTCCAAAATAAATTCTTTTTACTCCAATGGACCTTGTTCAGAACAGTGCACAGTCAGATCCAAAGCACACTCAGAACGTGAAACCCGGTCTACATTTTTACTTTCAATATGGATTTTGTCAGTAAGTAGCACTATTGATACCAAATATTGAGGGCTTCTAAAAGCATGACCTAACGAATGTTATTTCTAGGTACACCCATACACACAGTTACATAAGTTGTGTATACATAAGGGCAGAGCAAAGCTTTCCACTGATTAAATCCCAGAACCAACATACCTTATTGAATTACGTAAGTATAGAAGCGAAAAATACAGAACTGCAGAACTTTTTGAGATAAAGTGAAATCTCTGGGAAGTTTAGGAACAATTATGACTTTCAGCCAGGGAATCCTCAGAAACACAGGGCACCTGGGATAAGAGAAGGAGGCAGGTGGTTTCTCTAAAGGCCAGCTGTAGCATTCAATCCTGTTTCCCCACAGCAACAATTTCATATCAGAGGTCAAAAGAAGCAGGTAAACAACTCAGCAAAACAAAAACACCTGAGGCTTCCCAGAACACAGGGTGGTTGGTAGGTAGGCGTCTCCCAGTGGAAAGAAAGGCATTTCAGGACTCGGTGCGGGGAGAGATGGTATGCAGGGCTGCCTGAGAGCACACAGAGAGAGGGCAAGGGCAGCGCTAGTGATCTCCAACACTCTCTCTTCTGTCAGGGATTAAACATAGTTGCAATGCCTGAAAGCTTCACCAGCAAGGATGAGAAGGTTACCAGCCCATGGCTGTAGGAGCTACAACCTCTTCAGATGCTGCAGCTAAATCTTCAGGTAGGGCTGGTGGCACGCCTGAGTCCTCAACCCTCACCGCTCACAGTCCCGCATATGGACACAGCAAAAATCAGTGCAACAGAAAAGTGAAGCAGACAGCTCCAGGTGGAAATCTCTCTGATTTTACCATCTTCATTTGCCAGAGCTTGTGAGTTGGAGCACCCAACCCTTGGCTGCTGGTCTGATCTGCCTTCAAGGTGCATTATTCCCAGTGTCATCCTTCTCTGCTTTCCTCGAAAGCTCAAGAGCCCCTTAGCTACATCCCAGGCAACGGGAAACACTGGCCAGACTGACCAAGCATCTCTCTACCCTCAGGACATGTCTAACATTCCCCTGAAGCCCTGTGCACCCTGTTGGGTTCAGGTGGGATCTGTCCAGCCATGGGGATGCAGAAGGGCATCCTCCCCTTTTGCTTGTCAGAGAGTCTAGGAAGGATGGCTGGGGGCTGAGGACACTCACTCACATTGACAACTGTCACTATTACAGAAGGATAAATCCTGTGGCAGGTGAAGTATGATGTTTAGATAATAAAGAAAATAAACAGACACCTGGTAGATCATAAAATGTCCCTCTTCTGCCCAGCACTGACCCATGAAGCACACAAACATTTATGAGACCTTTGTCCATACTAATTCTGAACGATTCGGTCTACTCCATTTTACAGCTTCCATATGTGCTCCTACTGCCTTACGCCACACTGCCCTTACTAGTTATGATGCTTGAAAGAATTAAGAATTTTTATACTTACCCACAGGTCAGATTTTCTCACAGTAACATCTAGTTATGCCCTCATCCATAGCCTCAATCCTTTTTATTCCTCTTTGAAATCCTTCCAGTTTTCGTTCTCCATCAGTTTTCCTCCACGTCCTGCTGAAAACAAACATGCATAAGCCCCAATCCAAGACACATGAGTGGTTCCAGACTGCGCTGAGCGATTTCCCGGCACGGGAACTGAAGTGCAGCTCAAGCTGTCACTTCCAAGGCCGCTGTCTTTGCTTCCACACAGTTACTTGGGAAAAGCTGTCTTCACTGTTGAGGCTTAGGGTCTCTCAAACATTCAGCCATGCTTTAGCATCTGGCATTTCCATTTGTGTCAGAGAAAGGTTCCTGCATTGCAAATTCAGGCTTAGGCTACAAGGAAATGGCATGTCTCTCTAGGCCCCTCTTTCTTTATTACTGAGTTTTCCCTAAAAAATCATCACTTCCCATTTTCCACGTTAAGATTCTTAACAATTTGTAGATATTCTCTGTTCTTTCTGAAGTTTTTTCAGTACATCTTGGTTTGTGTTATTCAACAACAATATCAACTTGCTTTTTAGTAATTTTTGGTCCTCATTAATGAAGTTTTTTATTAAAGAAAAAGCAGACTAAAGGCTATTTCTTTCCTGACTCCAACTCCCAGTCCAGCACAACTCTCCATCCCAAAGAGAAACAGCACAGTAATTTGCTGGGCAATCCCTCAGGAAATGCTCGCTTGATTTAACTACAATATTTCACAAGGCTTTCCAATTTTAGCCCTCAAAAAAGAGCTTCAGAAGGAACACTTCTGCATGCAGCCTCAATGCTTCATTTTTCCAGAGAAGTCCTTGCCTGCCCATTAGATGCTGACTTCATTTTGGTTTGGTCCCCGATTATGCCTTCATAGCCAGCACCCTCTCCTTTCGCTCCACATTCCATGTAAACAGCAGACTGCTTCTGCTCCCCCAGCTCCTTCACCATCTCCATCACCAGTAAAGAGATAGGGCAAAGTAACATTTTTGGAGGCAGTTTGAATGGGCATGGAGGGTCTGTACCGGGTCGGGTGTCAGAGGCATAGCCTGGCAGCTCTGACGGCCACTCAGAGCAGGGTGATGAAATTCCCAGTTTTGCTCACTATCGTTTCACTCTGCTTTTTCACTAATCAAGCTTTCTATTTCATTGTTTCCCCTATTTCCCCACCAACTTTCCTCAATACCTTGCTTTCTCTTTAAACTCTTGCGTACTCCCCTGTGAAATGTCACTCTCCTCTCTTGCGGATTTTCTTCTTCTTCAGGGTTTATTTTCTTTTTCTTTCTTTTCTTCCTCTCTAATTTCCATTTTTCCAAAAGGAACTAAGACCTGTTCTGCTTTAATTACTGCTCCAGTTAGCATCCTCCAGCCTTTTTCCAATCCCTTTCATTTTCACTGCTTCCTCCCAGTGGACCTGGCCCACTCAATTCTATAATTCCCTAAAATTTACTTTCTTAAATGTAGTGTTACGTGCATAATTCATCCATAAATTGAATTTGTTTCCTACTGGGATAATCATAAAATCTTCTGCAGCATTTTTTTATATCTGATGTTACTCTTTCCTTCCTGGTAATTATATACATATAGATACATATTTGGGGCAGGAAAGTAGAAGTCAGCAGATCATGCTTCAAACCCACATTTCATAGAATCATAGAATGGTTTGGGTTGGAAGGGACCTTAAAGATCGTCTAGTTCCAACCCCCTGCCATGGGCAGGGACACCCTCCACTAGACCAGGTTGCTCCAAGCCTCATCCAGCCTTGCCTTGGACACTTCCAGGGATGGGGCATCCACAGCTTCTCTGGGCAACCTGTCCCAGTGCCTCCACACCCTCTCTGGGAAGAATTTCTTCCTGATATCCAATCTAAATCTCCCTGCTTTCAGTTTAAACTCGTTACCCCTTGTCCTGTCACTACAGGCCCTTGTAAGAAGCTCCCCCAGCTTCCTTGTAGCCCCTTCAGGTACTGGAAGGTGCTATAAGGTCTCCCCAGAGCCTTCTCTTCTCCAGGCTGAACAAGCCCAACTCTCTCAGCCTGTCCCCATAGCAGAGGGGCTCCAGCCCTCTGAGCATCTTCGTGGCCTCCTCTGGACTGGCTCCAACTGGTCAATATCCTTCTTATGCTGAGGGCCCCAGAGCTGGACACAGCACTGCAGGTGGGGTCTCACGAGAGCAGAGGAGAGGAGGACAATCACCTCCCTTCACCCTGCTGGCAACTCTTTTCCTGATACAGCCCAGGATCCGGTTGGCTTTCTGGGCTGCCAGCGCACACTGCTGGCTCATGTCCAGCTTCTCATCCTCCAGCACCCCCAAGTCCTTCTCCTCAGGGCTGCTCTCAATCCATTCTCCACTCAGCCTGTCCTTGTGTTTGGGATTGCCCCGACCCAGGTGCAGGACCTTGCCCTTGGCCCTGTTGAACTCCATGAGGTTGGCACAGTCCCACCTCTCCAGCCTGTCCAGGTCCCTCTGGATGGCCCCTCCATATGGAGGTCCCTCTCTTTATGGAGACTTCCTCCTCTTCCCAGAACCAAACACTGTTCATCTAATACAACAGGGTTGATATTTCTAAGAAAAATAAAGCAGACATTGTTTTACAGAAAAATAAAAGTTAGTCAGAGCCAGATCGTGAGCTGATGTAAATCAGAACAGATCTATTGTTTTCAGAGAAGATGCAGCACTTTACAGCAAAAAATCAAATTTTAGAAAGATCACTGGGGTTGGGCAGTTATAGCACAGCTGAGAATCAGGACTACCTTTAAATCTGTTGGGTTTTTTGATTTTCTTTCCTTTAAAATTATGAGCTAACTGTTTTATTATATTATTTTTTGAGCCATTAATAGCGTGGAGTCTAATTTAGAAGCAAAGCTAGCACACAGGAAAACCAAGCAGCACAGATGACAAAATTATCACACCTTCCCTGGTACTGGCAAGCAGAATGAGGGCTGTGTGCTTGCACATGTGGCTGACTTGCATTAGTGTGAAAGCCAGTGCTTTGGGAAAAAAATGCTGTATTTTATTATTCAAATCGGATTGTTTTTTTCATGTCAGTTCGTGACATGACATCCATTTTTGTGAGACTTTCCTGTCAGGAATAAAAGGTGCTCACATGTATCTTTGATACAGTTTTATTTTTCAAATTATCACAGGACAAACAGCGATGAATAATATCCGTACAAATGTCTTGCCTTTATATGTGCTTACTTCACAGTAAGTGAGGAGAGAAAAGCAACCTAAACAGACAAAAAATATACAGAGAATGACGATTTGTAACATATATGCAAAGAGCTTCATACAGCAGAGACATATCCCCAGGCTCCTTGCTGTTTCTATAATACAAATAAGAAATATATAAAGTAGCTCATAAACCAGCTTGTTGGATTTTATTGCAAGAAATCCATCAGCCACCATATTACCATGCAAATCCTCTTATTGCATTGTCTGACAACAGCATTTCAAATAAAAAAAAATAAAAAATAAGAAAACCTAACAACCTGGAAATAAATTCTTTCTTTCATGCGTGTCACCAGCTCCCATTAACAGGAGTGGGAGTTTCTCTGCAGGGGCCAGTTGAGGTGAGAATGGACTGCCCACCCATCTCTCCTGCTCAGCAGACTATGATGTTGTGAATTGCTGCATATATATTCTTTTCCCCTCAGAGATCAAAGCAGGAAGCCAGGAATAAAAGATATTAAAAAAAAAGGAAAACACCAAAAAACCACCAAGCCAAGAATCAGGACAGTTCCATAAAATAAAGGAGCAGAATTATGTATCTGCTTGCTCTTTGACAGCCTCCTGAACTAGTGAGATAACCCCTGAACACACACTTTTCTACACCCTGGGGCTCTCAGAAGGTGCCTGTCAGCCCACATCTGGGGGCTGTGTAGTTTGTGAGTAGAATATGCTGGAAAATATTAGAAAATTATATTCATCATTTTTCATAGAAAATGCAATTTCCCCCAAAATGTAATTTCCTTATGAAAAATTTGAAATCCTTCCCTGCAGTACAAACTTTCATAAAACATATTTCTTTCGAATTCTGTATTTAAATCAGAATCAGTCAGCTCCAAATAGCTTCAGAGATAAAGGCTATGTGCAGTCTTTTCTCCCTCTTTCTATCCAGATGTCTTTATAACTTCTTTCCTTTTTAAAAGCAAAGTAAAGCATACCTGTCAACATTAAATGCCATCGCTTAAATATTACATAAAACATCAACCCTAGAGGTCCGTTGCCTTTTCAAAAAAAAGTTACTATTACTTTTCTGTGTTTTAGAATTTTCCTGTCCCCTGCCACTACTTGAGACCCCCAAAAGAATATGGGCAAGTTTCAGTCTAAAGAAAGTAGCTTTTAATTTCACTTAATCTCGTTGTTCAAGATGACAGAAAGAGTCAGTTTTATACCACTTTCCCCTTTTCATACCATAAAAGCAGCTAAAAGGCAGGGTTGGTTTCCAGGAACACAGCTTCTGGCGCTAAGTATCAACATCAATTATAATTGTTAACAAAGATTGCATGAACCTGCAAACACCATGGGAAATATCCCACTAGCTGCACTGACAGGCTGTTCTTACAACGGCTTGCCCCAAGCAAGTTTTGTGTAGATCTCCCTGCTACTACAGGATCTTACACCTTGCAATACATCTGTACCGCAGTGCTACAGGTCAGGGAAGTAATGTTTTTCCCATTTGACAAAGACAAAAGGAAGGTGCACCAGAAATTATCTGCTCCACGGTTTTCAGAAATCAGACAAGGAATTCAGCCACCAAAAGCAGTGATTCCTCCATTCCTCAAAACTCTGGCTTCCACCAGAACTGAAATCCCGGTGTAGAGACTGAGCTTGGCTGGGGTGGGTGTCACACAACCACTCTTACCCCCTCACCCCCTCCTCCAGCAGCCAGCCCTGGGGAGCAGAAGTGTGTCATGTTCCTTGGGCCCCAGCCATCAGCATCAGTCTTTCTATAGAGACCATCTCCAGCTGAGCAGGAGAACTGGCCCTAGAAAAACTCCACGGCCTTCCTCTGAGCACCCATCCCACACGTCTGCCATTGGCCAAGCTCTGGCTTGGCTGCTGCCTCCACCAAACACCACCTTGGCAACTTCCCTTCCTTCATAGGATCAAAAATGGCAGCACCCCCACCATCCCTGTCCCATTTGGTACCTTGTACGTAGACTTCAGTAATATTTTGTATTTGCCAATTCCCGCAGATCTATACAAACAGGAAACAGCATGTTAATCAATGATGCTGAATAAACAGAAACAATCAAGGCAAAAAATGGTTTGCTGCCCCCCTTGAGTACCTATGGACCTAGAGACTGTGTAGGGAGGCTTGCTGTCAAGTGGATCGCAGGGTCAAGCTGTATGTTGAATTTATCTTTTCAGTAGCAACAGGAAGATGAAAGACAAAGTTAAAATGTCATATAAGATAGAAGAAAGTTAAATGGTGCATAAACAAAGCTGATGCTGTGCTTGACCTATGGGGGAGGGGAAGAGCTGGGTATACTGCATGCTGTACATCTTCTAGGAGACAAATGAATTGGTGATTGGAAACTTATTCACATACTTCATAGGCTTCTGCCATTCACTAAATGGTAGGTAATAAACCTTATTGGATTTCATATTTTGTGGGAAATGACTCTTTCATAGCTTTGTCCCTTTAATGGGTACTCATTTAGGAAAGTACTATATAGGTTTTATTGCATCAAAAGGAATAAAAGATTTTAAATGAATCTTAATGCTCTCTCAAAGTGCTAGTGTCAGGGACTTCAAGGTAAATTCACAGCTAGGACCAGAATCTTTCATAAGCTTTTTAATGTACAGAAGGAAAACTTTTGGGATAGAAGCATTTTATTTTATACAAGCCTTAAGTCTTCTTTCTTCTTTGATTTACACAGGTAACCTCTTTCACCTCTCCCCAGTTTTCCTTGCCTTCAGGTCTCTCAAACCTCCTCACTCTCCTCCTCCTTTCTCCCTACTCCTCTCCCCTTCTGGCCAATACACCAGTTCCCACAGTGAACATACAGGTTTTTTCCCCCTCCTACTTCAGAGTTGTCTCTCTGAGCTTACTGTTTGTATATTTTCACGTATTGTTTCCCCCCCCACGCTTTTTATTGACACATCTGGCCATCATAAAATAACATGGTCTCGTTTTCTGGCATTATTGCTCCTGAATAGTGGAAATGCTATAAAAGCAAGAAAAACCTTCTTGCTGCCTTGCTTTCCTCGCTCACAACTAACTTCCCTGAAGCACGTAAAACTGACAAACTCACAAAGACTTCCCACAGATCTAAAGATACGGTCTGCTCCATTACTGCTGACTACAAAGACACTCCTGGCGTTTATGTTTGTTACAAACAATCTCATTTCTCGTAGGCATGTTTTACACGGGCAGCTACTTCCTGCACATCCATCTCTGCCATGCCCAGGACCCTGGGAAAGACCAGGTATCCAACATGGATGCATCTTCTCCAGATGGTGTCCACTCCTCTTCAACTATCTTGTTTTCTCCTTTCTAACCTGATGCCATTTGCAATTCATTCCCCTTCCTTTTGCTAGTTTTCCTGTAGAAAATTCAATCAGTCACGATGACAACAACTCCAGCTTCCTCATATGCATACACCTAACATCTGGGAGCGGATCATGGAAGATGAATCAGCCAATACTTCTGAGATGCACAATCTAGGGTAACGCACAGTTGAAGAAAGTAGTCTTTCCATTAATTTCAATTTCTCAGGCCTGCAATGTAATCTTAAACCATGCCGACTCATTAACTCATTAACATGAGTTAATCAGGGATGAGCATGCCCAGCTCCTTGTCGGACTGGGACTAGCTGCAGAAATACCTTTGAACATGCAGTGTCCCTGGGATTTAATCACACACTATGGCATTTCTCTATTTCAAGATATGGGTATACAAAATCAAGCGCAATTTAGTTAGTAAGGTGTCGCAAGTTACCAACTGTTAGATGGGCCATATCTGAGCTGCCCTTTGAGTTCGCTCCAGTTGCGGAATAAAATATCTTTGCTTAAACCACTGTAAAACACAACAAGTTCATAGCATGCACCTCTGTCTGTACAGACCAAGTTCGCAGCTCCGCAGTTTTAAATGGCTCACACAGGCAGCTGGCAGTCAGCCTCCAACCAGGTGATGAAACCGCCGATTTCCGTTCTTATTCAAATCTTTTAATTCCTATTCAGTAATAAACTTCCCTTTCAATGACTCAAGGAATGATTTGCTTTGTCTTGCATATCTCAGCGTTTAAAGAAGCTTTGACAAGGAGCATACCTCGAGTTTCTGATATAAATATATAATAAATCTAATGTTGTCAAGCATGGTGGCATTTTTATTTTATTTTCAAAGAGAATTTAATCTTACTTCCCAGGGGATTCTTCTCTTGTGTCATAACAAAGTCTGGCTTGTAATGGATTTCCCATTTTTCTTTCTACCTTGAATAATGACAAAATTGCTGCACAGAGAAGTAGTGTTCTATAATATGTCACAAAATGCAAGCAGGAAGCGACAGTTGTCTTTGAAAGGCTGGGCTCAGCCCAAGCCCAAATTTCTAGAATCACAGGCACTAAATTATTTAATATCTCCCCACAATCAGTCTCCAGCCAGACTTGGAGCACAGGGAAAGTCCATATGTACTACGAAAAAAACCAGACGAGTGGGAAATAACAACAACAATAAATAAATAAATCAATAAGTAGCACTTAAGGGCCAAACTTTCAACTGATGTAATGTTGATTTAAAACAGCCAAGAATCTGGTTCATAAATATCCACTTCTACATGTCATTCTAAATAAAGGACTTTTTATATCAAATTTATGGCAAGTAATAGGATGTAATGGAATTCATGTATCCTTTGGGGAAAAAGGCTTCTACAATATTGCATTATAAACCCCTATGTATCAAAGGACTAAAAGGCACTTCTCACTTTCATTTTCTTCAACAAATTCTAGCATCCTCATAAAAGACTGATATTTTCTACCTTACTTTGGATGACTGGATCTAATTCGCTAGCTCACAAATTGCATTGAACCTTTCTGGCAGAAAAAAAGAGCTGGTGCTCAGCGTACACCAAGTTGTATTTGCCAGTTAAAAAAAAAAAAAGCTAAAGATATTTTTTCCAGTATGTTTTGCGTTGCAGACCTCAGGCAAGAAGTTCAGAGAACAGTAATTAGCGGGTGAGCAACCTTGCGCTTATGGTACCTTGTGTTCTGTAACATTTATTGTAGTGAAAAGTTGTCATGGGAACCTGGAGGTAATACTCCTGCTCATGTCCCGATCGTATTTCACTATGCAATTACATAAATGTTAATTTTCTGTATTGGTGGTACCCTTCAGTGCACAGACATTTAATGGTTGTCATTCCCTATCAAGCCTGGTCAAGACCTGAGGTCCCTTATACCTTACTCCAGGAAGCTGATGTCTTTTCCCCCGCTTAATATGGATGATACCTGCTGCTCTTCTCTGTAGCTGATCCCAAAGCACTCTGCATGGAGGTTGGGATCCTTATTTCCTTTCAACACGCGAAGCAGCCGAGCCACAAGCAGATGACTTGCCAGCGCTCTGCCACATGCTGACGATGAAGGGAGAAGCAGAACTCAAGTCCACCCCAAAACCCACAGGGACAACGGCAAGGACTTTCTCCAATGGCTTCAGCCAGCATGCCTTTAATTAAAAATCTCACTTTAAAAATTTCTAGCCCATGCATCCCATTAATCAGATCTTGCTTATACTCTAACTCGACTGTGACTTGCATTGCACAGCTCCCCTCTCTTCTCTCTCCTGCACACCGTTTAGGCCCACTAACCTGGTGCATAAGCTCAGGAGTCCTGCACGGTGCCCCTGCTTGGCACACTGGCAGGACAGAGGCTCATCAGGCATCTGCGATGAGGTGGATGGTGCCGAGGTTCGGCCTCACAGCTGAGCTGCTCTTGATGCTGTCGTAGAGAGCGGGAGAGGGAGTTGTGTAATTGTTCTGAAAAGATGCCAAGCAGCTCCTTTACAGAATTAAACAGTCTGTAGTATAATTAACACAGGGAAAACTGTATGGCTTTTTGTTACTTGCCACACAAGGTAGCTTATTTCCTCATCTAAACATGACCGGAGGAAAGGGACCATGCAGACAGGGCGATCACTGAATGTGCCTGGACCTCTGTCCTGCCCCAGGTCTCCTGCTATTCAGAAGCATTTGTGTTGCCTGAATAAATGCACAAAGCCTGGGCAGGGAACTCTGAAATGACAAGAAGGAGCTGGGCTTGCAAAGCTGATCACTGCAAGACCCAGCTTCAACATATCTCAGTGCCATAGTCCCTGTTTAAGAGCCCAGCCTCCCCTCTACCGTACCTTCCACCATCCTCCCCCTCTGCAGCACAGAGCCATCAATAACAGCAGCCCTGGGCCACATTTAGATACTCTCAGTTTCCAGCACCTCCTTCTGTGATGTTTGTGGCAGATTTTTGTCCTGTACCAAGGAACACTGAGTCCTGTTGAAAATCCAACTGGTTTCTTGTTCCCAGCTGCTACAAGATCTGATGTAAAAGGTAAGAGCAAACTTTTCCCTGCCCTTGGCATGCACTGGGTCACACTCTGGGCTCATCTGCACCCATCACTCCTCTGCAGAGACGGGCTATTGGGAGGAGGAGGAGGGGAAGCTGGGTGTTATTGAAAGGGCATCTCACCAATGTGCTCGTGGCGCACAACAGTGCTGTGAAGAGAACAGTTGCTCTTCACATAACCTCACATTCACTATGCCATGGTAAATTCTTTCCTTTTTCCTGCTCCTGCTTTTGTATCTCACTGCCAGTTGCTCTTTTCCCTTTTCCACCCCTTTGCTGGGAAGTCAGTCCCAGCCATAGTCCCGTGCCGGGCCAGGTCGGCAGCAGGGAAGAAGCTCCTCTTGCCAGGGGCTGCTGGAAGACACTGCCGCGAGTGGTTTCAAGCCCCCCTCCTCCCATCCCTCCCACCCCCCACACTCCACTTTCTCTTTTTATTTTTGAGGGGCTGGAATATCACAGGATAAAGAGACTGCAGCTGTGTTGGGGAAAAGAAACCAGTCACGCCTCAGCAATTTATGGACAATTTCCCATTAATAAGAGATAATGGAGTGCAGTTCAATGGATTTGCAATTGTACACTCACTCTTTGAGAATATGGAGGGGAATCTGACAGCAGTTTGTTCCTCTCAGAAACGGCATTACCATGATTTTGTATATCCCATTGTACACTGGGAGATTTGGACAGTTTGAAATGGTTTAACAGCCTATTAAGAAAACTGCAGGTGTGTCAAGTTATTGAAATGACCTCAAATACTGTTATTGCAAGGGAAACATCTGACATAAATTACCTGTGGGCTCACACCTCCCACCTGCCCATGCTCAGTGGGCCAGTGCACTGTTCAGGAGCAAAGGTCTGTCGGATTTTATGAATATGTGACCCAATTCTATTCTCCTTGCACAGGAGACTAGGGAAAAAGCACGACAGGAGATGCTCAAGGAGATGGTTTAAGCTGCAGATCACGCATTTGCAGGCCGGTGTCATGGCAGGTCAGCTTGCTTGACTCCGATACATCCCACACCAGCTTTAGGAAAAGGCAAGCCTGATCATAGGCTGTCACTGCCCTATCATCCTGATGGTCTGAAGAGTTCTTAGGGGTGAGAAACATGGGTATGCAGAGCCACAAAATAATCAGTGATACAGGCCTTTTCTCCTGTATCTTGTCACAAAGTCCTATGGAACCAGGGACTGATAGTGACACATAAATCTGTTCACCTGTGTAAAAGGTTATTCCTCTTCAGGGTTTCTGTAGACTTGCACACACAGAGTCCTGGAGAGTCACACTGGTTAATGGTGCAGACAGCTCCTCTCCATTTCAATTTGTTGTCCTCCAGTATAATTGACCCTCTCTTAATAACTTATAAGCAAGGGCAGGCAGAAGTGCACCTTTTCTGTCACTCATTTCTACAACCATCCTCTGGTACAACTCTTGCTTAAAACTGGCTTTTCCATCACGAAGGATAAAGCAGAAAATTTACATCTAAAATTCACATCTCCAGATCTTCTCTCATTCTGTAGCACTGTACTATTTTGGAGATAATATAGCTCAGTACCCGATGAAGAAGTATCATCAGCTATTTTACAAGGGTGTGACTATACCTTATGTTTTATGCTAGTCTCTCACCATACTAACATTTTGTTTGCTGCAGCTACATGACTACTAAAGCATTTCAAGCGTCACTCCAAAGTGACAGCACTGAAGTGCAAGACCCTTTTTTCCTGCATACTGATAAAGCACTTGCTTATGAAGTCAACAGTTCAACACAGAGAACATTACTGTCCCAAAGAAATGAGTCCCTGTTTTCCCCCCCATCCTGGACTTACTGCATTGACAGATACCAGCTCACCCATTACATTTTTAATGAACTGTAAGAAGTGAGTTAAGTCATGTAATGAATCTGAATGTTGCCAAAGTTTGCAGGCCAAAGTTTCTGCCAAATTCCCAAATTCCTTAGAACCTATTACAATCATCTACCTTAAAATATTAAAAAAAAAAAAAGGGAAAGAAATCATGGGTACACCAGTACTGAGGAACTGCACCATCTCCCTACAGGACTTCCTTGAGAAATTAAAACGAACCAGAAACAACCAAAGCAGCACCTTTTCATGAGCAGGTATAAGCAGAGACGCACGAATGCAGCACACGTTCATGCAAACCTTTAATTTTTGAAATCTCTTCTCAAAGCCCAGGACAGATTCCCTTCACAACTTCCCAACACGGTCTAAGTTCACAGCACAGACTGAAATTAGTCACATTTGACGTGATTTCCAGTTTTAGTGCAGGTCTCATAGTTACAGGCTTTTCCAAAGGATGCAGATTATGGGCTATACTGCAAACGCCCACGTGCATTTCTGACATGTTATCCTTAAAAATTAAACCACAACACTTTCCTAGTCAGAAACATTACTTTCCACTGGGAAAGTTACTGACCAGAAATATGTCAGTTTTCTCCAAACTAGCAAGCTCTCCTCCTTCTTACTCCTACCTCCTGAGAACAAGGCAGACACCATCCAGCCACTCAGTGGGAGACAAATCGAACCTTCCTAAAAATGCATTTTCAAAAGAGGTAGACAAAGGAAAATGGTATTATCTTTCACAGATTACACAGAGGAGTTTGGTGATCTATCCCAGGGCTCCTCCATCGCTTTGGAGAATGGACCCCTGGGCCAGCCCACCCTTTCCCCATGCAGAAGGAGCATTTAAGAGTAGACTGTGACTCTAGGGCTCCCCAGTAATGCACGTGCAACAGTCCTGCTTCTTTCAGATCTAAAAATACCTCACGTGCATCAAAGCACCAAATTAAGCCAGACAGGCTGAAGTTCACTGGGGAAAAAGATGTGGTTTACATTCCATAACATACCTAAGAACATCTCATTTACTTTAAATATAGCCAGAATTTCAGGAGGCACCTTTTAGATTTTTAAATAGCTCAGCTGAAAACCAAATCTCTTAATGGAAAACAATAGCAAATTACTTAGTTATTATTAATCTCATGCACACAGGCAATTATTTCCCAACTGAGACTTTTATTTAAAAAATAATCGTATAGATTATTTTGGAAAGATGAGAAGTCGGCTTCTTGGCCTCTCTTTCTCTTACTGTGTTTTAATTTGCATAAACATGACATTAAAAACGGAAAGAATCGCTTTAAAAAACAATTACTCCTTCAGCAAAACCTGACAGTGCAGAATTCAATGGCACCACTGAGATCATCTTCGTAAGAAAAGAAAATATAATTTTTCCCCTTTACTGACATTAAAACACCTCTCACTTTTAACAGGACTGCAGTTCAGTCTTACGGTTTAGAACACTTTAATAATTGAACACGTGCAAATATAATTATTTTTAGATGCACTGTGGTAGATAGCGAAGGAATAAAAGTCCCACACTGAGCACCTTGTCAGGGCTGTTCAACCCAAGAGGGGGAAGGGAGGAAGACTTATACAAGATCATGCCATGTTGAGAAGGAATAAAGTAGACACCTTCCTATTATCATGCTGTGCTTGTCTCTGGGAGCTTTTGTTCCATTAAAACTTGTTAATTGCTGCCTTAGTAACAAAGGAACAACATGCTGTGGTGGGACTATTAGGAGTCTACATGGCTTTTCATCCTTAGAAAGGCCGAGGGGTTTAATGTATGCTTAGAAGATGCAATAAAGCAGGATAATCAATTGGTGTCATCATCTAATAATGGAAATTCTTTACAAAAGGGAAGAGAAAACCCAAACTCTAGTTAACCGAAAGCTATAGTATTCAGGGCTGCAAAAAATGAACTGGATGTAGAATTTCTGAAGAAGTTATGCACAGCCAAAAAACATGCTAAGAATTTTAAAAGGCCATCATCACTTCATCTATCTGATGAGATGATGCCTTCAGTTCACCAGAAAGGAGGTCTGCAGACTCACATGCAAACAAACAAATTACAGGTCAGTTTAGTCAAAACACCCACTGCTCTATTACGTCAGCTTGATAATAAATAATTCCTTTACTACAGCAATGCAAGAACTGAAATACTTTTTCGGTCCTTCTTGACAAAACGTAAGTTTCCTGTAGATCTCTTTTACTTAATGCAATATATACATACTAATTCTCCAGAATTGCTGCTTAGTTTTCCCTTTGATTTCCTTAAGCAACAGCATACATCATACTCAGAAAGCTTCAGACCCAAATATTACTTTTATGGCACGGTTTTATGAAAAGAAATTAAATGGGTGCCTAGCATGGCCAGTTTTTCATGAGGTCAGAGGTCTCCAGAGCTTTCCCCATGAATGTTTGACTCAGATACCCCTTATCAACTCCAAGTAGTATATAACAAGACTGGTTTCCTGGAGCTCAATTTCAGCAGAGCTCCATTTCCAAACGGGTAGCTCAAGAAGTTTTTAGGCACCTATGCCTTCTGGAAGGCTGCCAGTCTGTTGGTCCACTGCCAGGCTAGGAGAATTTAGCCCTTAATCAACTGCCTATACTGGAGTAGAACGTTCTGGGGGAAAACAGAGTAGGACCCTAATGGAAGGAATAAAAACTCAGGTACATTGTACATAATTCTCAAATCTACTGAGCCAGCAAGGCGAAACGACTGACATCATTAAAAATAATGCACTCCCTGCATGAGACTGTGGCCCACGGTTCCTTTTAGCCTATCTGTGAATTCCATTTTGGCATCCAGCGCCGAGTGGACAACATCGGTTTTGTGTTGCAAACGTCACCTTCGCATCTTTACTAATGTATTGCCTCGTGACACTTGCAAAGCAAATGAGTCCCCACAATTAGAGTGAGACAATCAGAATAATTTGTTTCACTGTTTTTTAAAAACCATTTTGGTTTTATGTTTTAAAAGTAACCAATAGCCTCTACAACAAGAGACAACAGACCTCATGGCCTTTTCCCCCCCCTCACAGTAAGCATCATCAAACAGAGAACTGTCAGATGATCTCAGAATTAATCCTCACCTTAAACAAATACCCTCTGTTTATTGACAAGCGGACTCTCTTCTTGTTTGTGTATACTCACCAGTGTTTGACATAAGGCAGGGAAGCAGAAAGGGATAAAGATGACCACAAGGACTATTCTTTTCTGTCCTTTTCCCATAACACAGATCTTTTGTGCAAGGTAAATGCCAACTGTAACAACAGTTATGATCACAGCTTCCTTACAAAGCCCCTTCTTCTCTCCCAGACCCCTCGGGGTTCAAAGACATGCTGAAATATAGGTAGCTTTAGCAGGACCAAAGGTACTTTCCTATTAAAAGAAACCCAGAACTTTGGTTGGAAGAAAAGAGCAGTTCGGCAGGGGACACATTTACCCGAGTGGGCCTCAGGCCTGGCATTGCCCATGCCTAACTAAATGGAAGGAACATTCTCTGTTTGCGTCCTCATATTAATTCAAATCAGTAATGAAGTTGGGAGCATCACAAGGTTTTAGCGGTATACAGGATTAGACCAGGCTTAGATAACTGAATAAATGAACTGACTTAATTAGCTCTCCTGAAACAAATTATTATACAGTGCTCATTTCCAACTCTCATATAAACCCCAAAGACTTCTAGAAATACATTAATTCCTTGAATAATAAACCTTATATTTTTGCATACCTACTCCAATTATGATGGATAATGAGACTTTAATTAATCAGACCCAGATTTTTTAATGCTGTTGAAGAATGTAGATACATTAGGGACCTATTTATTTAGTAAATCTGGGAGGGAAAAAAAAAGAGATCAGAAGGCAACAAGAATAAAAACAAAAAACTCCTGTGTTAAACTAACCTAGATCGAACAGGCTTCTAAACAATAGCCAACCTCAAACATCCCTATCTTTCATATGAACTCTGTAAACTGTCAAATGCTGGTCAAGGAATTAAGTTCGGTACCTCTCTAAAGGCAAAATACAGTTACTAAATATTATGCCACCAGGAATACACTCTTGGTTTTACGCAAATAAGATCTTTTCTACCGTAATTTGAATGCTCTATGTACAAAGATTATTTTCTTGCTCTCATATATTCTATGCTTCCACATACTTATGAGTGAGAGCCACTTATTATTAACACGGCAAAGCAGCCATTAAACCTTTCTCTCATATTTTAAATTTTTTTCAAACCCTTCCGAGGAGATAGCTAAAGATCTCTCTCATGCAAAGGTAGTGGCATTGCAGTTGTCATTAATTATAAATCAGTTTCTAATATGACTGAGAGCACAAAGATTGTAGGGGGTCTCATTAATATGAGATTAAAATTTCCTTCAAGTGTAATTATTTTGCAAGAGAGTATTGGGCTGGATTTATGACAATGTATTGCATCTCTGCACTTACCCCATTGACAAGAGAGATTTTGTTCATCACGGGGAGAGTATTAATGCACACCATTTCCCTTTGAGAAACTCTAGGGCTTGGAAAGAAAAACCTGAAGGAGAGGGGACTTTAAATTCTAATTCCAGGTTTCTAACAGATTTCTTCTTGGTTGCTTTTTGATAAAAGGAAAGTTGTCGCTGGAGATGGCTGAAAAAGTCAAGAGAACAACACTCTGGCAGTGCAAGATCAACTCTTGCACATGTTTGGAATGGAGAAAAAAGGTAGTGCTTCCAGTTTAAACAAAACTGAATTTTACATCTTAATATGAAATGTTGAGGTTTCAAATTTTTTTCCCCTTCTTCGGTGAACCTTGCTAGATTTGACACAGTAAATAGGTTTGAGTTTCCCCTTCCTTCCTCCCCCTTAAAAGAACTCAGAACCATTTCCTCTGGAAAGACACTTTCTTTGGCAAAATGTCAAAAGAAATTTTTTTATTAAACCTAGCATTTTGCAGTAGCCTATTCGGGCTTCTGTTCCCTCTGTTTGAATTCTTAAGCATTGCACTAAGAAAATATAATCCTTACAGAGCCACAGAGAAAGAACAGGGTAGCAAACCACTCCACAGCCATGGCACAGCTGCAGGAGTCTGATTGCAAAGTCTGAATTTGCAGCAGCAGTTTGGTGCAGAAGTCCCTCTGACTCAAGGAATTAGGAAACGAGGTACTTACAGCCTAGGGAGGGTTTCCAATCTATCTTTGGGCTCTTGCACAACAAAATCTGGGCCCTGTGAATGCCTCATAGAAGACAGACAGATGTGTTCTCCTTGGCATTTCTCTGGGGATATTTTCTTTCGTTCTTCATTTCCATAGAATTGCTCACACATGAGAGCCAGCTCCTACCTGCATGGAGCAGGTACCTGGTTTGAAAAGCAACCACCAAGCCCTGAGTTGCTGTCAGCTTTCCCAGGCTGATCTTGCATTGCTTCTGTTTGGCAGCTATTGCAACCCATGCCAGAAAACCCGTTTCAACAGAGGGCCAAAACAACAGGGATACAGAGGATGCTAAATGCCATCTGACCCAGAGAAACTGCAGACACAGTGGTCAAATATTGCTAGAAATTTTGTTCTGTATTTGCAGAAATAGTAATCTTAATAAAAGAGACCCGTTCCAAGATAATTTGTGGTTTTGCTCAGGTCTCTACAGGAAGAAACTTGAAATTTATTATTAGCATCAGTTCTGCTGCAACCCACCTTGTTAATTCAAAGATTCATTTATAAGCTGCTTTGATATGTTGCACTCAGGTCTCTGAGTACTGAAATGCTTTTTTGCGCAGTTTCCCCCACCCCTCAAGTTTGGTTACCCTCCTCGTCACAGATCTAAATTTGCTTTTATGTGCTAGGAAAACAACAAACAAAAAATAAAGTGTGAATTTGCCACTTCTGAACATCTTGTCCTCTTAATTTGTACAGTGCTGGTTTGTTCAGCACAGAAACAGTGCTAGGAGCAGAATAAATTTAGCTGCAAGGCAGGGTGAGGGCAGGGAGGGGAACGGCAGAGGGGGAAGAGCAGGCCTCTGCAAGGGTGCTGCTCTTCTGTTGCCCTGCAAGCAGGTGTCATCACACCCCTGCCCTCTTCCTGCAACCTTCCCTTTGACAGCTGCAGAAAATCAGGCTGGAAATGCCAGACCCATGCACAGCCTCTGCATCATTTTCTGTTCCTCCCACCTTCCCACTTTACTCATAAATTTGCCTTTTTTTTTTTTTTTCCCAAATTAGATTTGGTTTAGTTTTCTCCCCCCAATCCCATTTCTCAATTCCCTGGATACCCTCTCAGGGTCTGTCACCCTCCTTTGGCACCCTGTGTCCTCCTTCCAGCCCATTCTCCCCCATCCCCTGCCCTGCTCCTCCTTGGGTGCAGTTCCTTCGCTCGTCCACCTTCTGTCCCTTTCCCTCAGACCCTTCCCTTCCCACTGCTCAGCTCCATCCCAGTTGCCTTCGCAGAGTCTTCTCCCTTGGCACACACTGCTCATACTCTATACAAGGAGACAGCCAAGGAGGTCATTGAGCCTTAAGGCCAGCGCTGAGAATATATATTCAGGAAAAAAGCTGGGGACTGAGATGAAATGGAAAACTAACTGAATGCAGAGAGCAAAGATCTTTATGACTCTGAGCCTAAAGACTACACAGGGAAGCCTTGGCAAGCTGCCCTATGCAACGTACAGACAGCTTGGAGAAAATGAGTAGCGCCAAATCCACAGACTAACCCAGGCAACTTCTTGAACCTCTTGCCCACTCAATTTCAACCAACATTTTGGTTTCAATAAATAGCAAGTTTTCCTCTTTTGAAATAAAAAGGGCAACTGGAAATCAGATTTTGTTATTTCAGAATATCAAGTCTTAACATTTTATTCAGCAACATAATGAGCTGATGGCCTTTGAAAAGGAGAGAGGAAATGGCCAGCTTCATCTTTACCTCATTTATTTTATGTAATGACTTTCTCAGCTGAGATGAAGACGTACATGGACAGATCAGTTATGTCCAAGACAGGCAAGTCTACACTTATGGAACAGAAACGGACATGTAAACCATGATAAGTGGTTATCTTTAGCCAGCAATTTAACAGCAGCTACAAAGAGAAAGCAGGTCAGAATCTACACTGCTATAAGTCATCTTGCACTCTTTGATGATCAGCACCATCATTTGGGGTGTTTAATCTTTTTTCTTGGAGTGAGAACTTGCCTGTTATTTGGGGACTGTGGAAAGGTAAGGATTGCTGCACCAGTAATAGCAAATAAATACATTCATGTAGCACCAGCGATTCCAATGCACAGACCTTCCCTTCAACACCATGAGGCAATGTCTACCTACCACCACCTGCTGATGTGATCTTAAATCACCCTCCGGTGCTCTTCAGAGCTTAGGCACAATATGCAATGAGCAGGTTGTGCAATCAGTTGGAGTGGCCTGAGGATTGCAGTACTTTGTGCCTCCCCAGGGAGTTGCCCACAGGGTAGGTCACTCCGGAAGCCTCAGTGCCAGCCCCAGTAAGGAGTGGGCGTTGGAGCTGTGGTGCCAGGGCAGCCTGATGGCTGGGCTGAGCTCCAGGAAGTTTTTCCCTACGCCTTACAGGGCAGCTGAGGACTGTCAAAGGAAGACTGTATGAAAACAAATGAAAAATCACTTCTGATAGCCTGGCTGATGGCTGTCCAGAACAACCCCCAAAAGGCCTAGCCAGAAACCCCACACTTCACTAGCACAATTATCACCTAACGAATCAGCACAAGTACCAGGCAATTAAAAATATTTCTAAATCTGTCAAAAAATATGTATGTTTTCTCAGTATATGTCTACAGAAAGCAGAGTTGTGAGAGGAAAAAAATGCATTTATGTCATTAGCCTCCTCTCACGGCAGTGAATAGTACCGGGCTTGGAACAAATGCATTTTTGTTTTATGCTTCAATCATCTCCTGCACCTGTGAGAATAACACAGCCCCAAGCTACAGCATCACAACTACTCCTTGCTGCAGCCATATCTGCAAGTCCTGTTGCATGTGGGCAATAGTGTTTTATTACCAAGGACCACAAATATATTCTATTCAGATACTGGCAAAATAATGTCTATCCAGGGATCTCTGTTACCACTTAGGGAGAACTTAGATGTAACTGTTCACATTGGGGCACTTTCCTTGTACATCAACCTCTTGGTCAAGCTCTCTTTCTCCTTGTAAGAGATGCATCAATGTCTCCTGGCCCCACCAACCTCATGCAGATGATTGAGACAGTTAACCTACCAGCTGAAAGCATTTGCTCATCTGTCACGTGAGACCTGGTCCAGACATTTCTATGCCCAAGCACAGTCCCTGACAAGCCGTGTCCCCTCATACTCCTCCTGAGTAAAGCCCCTTCTCATCCACAGGGAAACAGTTACTGAAGTACCGTTGTGTGGTGAAACATGACTGATACTGAGAAGCCCAGGTATAGGACTTCTGGTCTATAGCAGATTGATGTCATGATATCATTTTTTAATTTTATCTATACAGAGAAATAAACATATGCACAGACCATGTTTATTTCACTCTATCAAATATAATTTTAACAAACATGACACAATTTTGACTGTGTAACAGAATGTCCCTGCTAAATATTATAAGTTTCAGTGCTCTGTAATTGTATTTCAATAGGCACAAGAAGTATTTCACTGCACAGTGAACGCATTTCATTAAATAGTATAAATTTACACTCTGTTGTAAATGAATGTTCATTTTACATTGTTATTTTTTTTACCGCAGAATGTTGCCATTTTAGTATTCACTGTAATCACTCCACTGTGCTGCAAGCAAATGTCATTTATATGATATGTAAAAATTCAGAGAATTCAATTTAAGGGATCTCAGTCTGAAGTATAAATACATGCAAGCCACGTAACACAAATAAACTTAGTCCAGATGGTTGCTTATAGCAGATTAAATCAAATCTTGCCATCCTAAGAAATTAAATTCCCAGTGCAAATATAGGCAATTCCGTACAGCTTCTCTGCTGACCAAAATGGCCAGAAAATTAGCACCAATCCAAACACAATAAATATAATGAAGTTTTTTGCCACTAATAAGAGACCAAACATTCTGCTTTCTAGATGGTTTAACAGCTATTCCATCTGAATGTTTTTGAGAATCCACGGAGATTCCCCCAGCTATCTGCCCCAGAAAATACATACAAATATCTAGAAACAGAAAACTATTGATACAATAAAACAAACGATTCTAAAAGCAACAATGCTTTATTTGCTGCTCTACCATTACAGCTGCCTGGAGTACTTACAGTACAGCCCAAGAGCATTAACAAACAGCCAAGCTATTTCTTCTCTGTTGATAGCCACCTTATTGCTTTCAGCAGCTAGCAAATTAAACCTTCAAAATAATTCTCATGTGCACTGACTGTAAAGTGAATTTAAATTAAAGTAATACATTACAAGAAAAGTGAGTACCTAGCCAGAGTTCTCAGCAGCCTCCTTCTTCTTCCAAAAGCATCCTTAACGCACACAAATATAGTTACACAGTTCACACCTGCCAACATACATCTGCACCCACCATATGGCGGGGGACACACCTTATCCCAGCACTTACACACATATGTATTTGCAAACACCTCCTGCCACTGGGAGACAGATGAGTCCAGTCAAGTGCTACTAAAACCAAACAAGAAACGCCTTGCTGCCCATTTCTCCTCTGTCAGGCACCCGCACATCCTCCGCAAGGGTGGGTCGGAGCACAGAGCACGCTTTAAAGCAGCAATATTCACCCCAGCCACAGTAGGCAGGCGATGGTCTATAACTGTCTGTTTATAGATGGATACAAAGCCAAAGAAATGAAGTTACTCAGTGTCACAGAACAAACCTAAACCAGGACAAAGACTTGACGAGAAATCTTGCATAGCCTGCTGGGATCCTTAAGGTTTGGACCTGGAGCAGTCTGCAGGGCTGTTTCACACCTTACACTTACTGGCTGCACCGCGGAGCTAAAAATTACACTGAGAAAGTTTTAATTGCTCTGTTTTCCTGAGGTGGTGCAAAAAGGATGGAGGTGAACGGAAACGCTCTAAAACAGGCGAAGGCCTCAAATGCAGCTGCTTTGCTCTGAGGATGCTGAAGAGATCTAAGCCTCAAGGTCTGAACACCCTGATGCGAGTGAGCTGAATTACATTTCTGAGAGGTAGTTATTCTGATGAAAGTCAGATGAGACTTAGGGAATCCACTTATTAACAATTCATTTATTAAAAAATAAATTATGTAACAACTTGTTCATTTTTTTCTTTCTGTGCCCATACAGCTCAGTTCCAGCTTCTTCTGTACCTACTGCTTGAAGATTCTAGGTTGGACGACAACAATCCTAAAAATCTCTGCTCTTATTCCAGGTCAAACTCAAAGTTAGCTACCTGCAAGTGTCTCAACAGGATCATCACAGCAGAAATGGCTGTTTAAGTCAGGTACTAGGCACAGTCAGGCTGGGAAACAGAAATAAGTAGATTTAAATAGGCAGATAAACCTGACTGCATCAATCCTGTGAAACCCAGCAGGCATTCAGTACAAACACACAGCACAGAGTAGGAAAGAAAATAGCAGCAAAATGAGAGCAGCCCTTCTCATGGTAGGTAGTGTTCTTCCACAGGACCACAGAAATACTAGGAGAGATGTTTTCTTGTGGGGGTGCCCAGCCCCTTGCAGAGCAGCACGAACACCATCAGGCCTGCTTTACAGTGGAGATGCCATGAGGCTCTCCAAAGCAGCAGAGCCCTTCAGGAATTCACTGAGGATAGGCACACAACCTGCAAGTCCCAAGACCCTACCTGTTAGCAGACAGCTGCCTGGTTAGTGTCTCCAGATGTTCTCAGTGGAGTTTGTGCTGGCTAGGAACGCTGAGCTTGGAAAAGTTCAGGGCTCTTCCACCACAGCTGGGTAAGGATGTTATGCTTAGTGCAGGGGCTCCAGGTCTGTGTCTGCAAAGACCAACTATAACACTATTACTGATGCTCACACTTTTCCCACCCTGCAGAAGCGTGTCTCACCTCCTCCTCATTTACATCCCAACTGAGCATGGCTTCAATTATCAGCTCTTTTGGTTTGAGAGGTGCAGGGTAACTAACAAGCTTTCTTCTCAGCTCCTCTGACACTTCAAAAGATTGGAATTTAGCACTGCAAACCTTAAGAACCAGGACTAGCTTAATTCACTTTAAATATCCCCTCAATGTCAAATAAGGAGTTCCTTCATCACAGCCAACACAAGTACCCAAGACCCCCTCTTATACAAAGTTGTATGCCACGACTCTCCTCACCCTTACGCACTAATGCATGTGAAGCATCAGCTGGTTTTATTACTCTGTGCAGTGCAGCTTTGATCACCAAAATCTGTTCCATACATTCTTGAGAAGTGTCCAGTAACTGCTGGCATTAGCACATAGTTCCTCCTGGATTATTCCTCAGCATTTTAAGGCTGCCCATGGTGTTGGTTGGTACAAGATTGGATTTATCGGTATTGCGTTTCTCGATTCAGCCTTCCAGTTTGGAAGTTTCCAACCAGAGTCCCTTGGAAGCCTGCCAGTTATGCACAGGTCCAGCACCAGAGCAGTCTAGGTACCCTTTTTTAGAAAGGGACTGATATTGCCGGATGGGAACTGTGTTATCTGTGCTGCAGGTCACCGAGCACTCTCGTGTTTGCTGCTAATTAAATTCACTGTAGGAAGCTCCTTACATCTCCGCGTGATACGTAACTGCAGAGCTGGATGTTGCCCCTAATTGCTTTTTGTAACAAGGTTATAAAAGTCATGCTGTTACGTCCAGATATGTCAGGGCCCTGACAACAGTACATGATCATAAATGACAGTAATACCACACTGTATTGTACCCAAACCGGGTAGTAATCAGTAAGTTCCAGTCCACTTTTGGTATGTTCCTATTGTGATCATTTAAGAGCTGTGTTTACTCAGGAGGTGTAAGAAGCATTAAAATAAAACTTCAAGTAAGTTTTGTGGCTATCTCTATAATCTAAATGATGTGTTAAGACACAAGACAGACTGTATAAGCAATATTATTAATTGCCAGGTTACACAATTTCTCTAATAGCACATTACTCTTTGTTTTCTTCAACAGAACACTGAAGTCAACCGAATGAATGAGAATGTACGAATGCAGCACAGCTTTGCTTGTGAGGACTGATTACGTTACATGGCAAGGAGCTAAGTGTCAGGTGATCCCTATATAGCACAGGACCGGCTGCCTTTCCCCTGCTAAGAAAGAACTGCTGCACAGTTCAACGTTTGAGCAAAATGGATAAGAGCAACAGAGCTGAAACTACACAAAACCATTCCAGATATTGCTGGTTTTAGTCTCTGCCATGAATGAACTAGGGAAGAAAACAAGTTAACCCAGCCTGGAACGAGCCTCTTGGCACCAGCAGTGTCGCAATTTCCATCTAAAAAACACATTCCTTGGGAACCTGACTCCTGTGGAAGCCTTTTCTGGGCACGATCTCATGTGCTACTGGGCAAAAGAATAAAATTAAACCTCAGATGATTCACACAGTCCAAGCAAGAGAAAAGTGTTCCTACTGGGTACATTCCGCTACTAGTTGTACTTCTGCAGCTTCGCCAGACATCAGTGGCAGAATTCATCCACACAGGTTTCGATATGTGAACTAGATGTCTAGGTTTGCTTTATGTATGGATGGGTGCTACTAGATCATGGTGTATTTCCCTACAGTAATGGCCTAAAATCGGTCAGGTAAATTGTTCCTAGGAAGTGTTTATTGCCCACTTCTGAAAATAGAGCATCAGCTACCAGTTCAGTTGGAGATACCGCCACTGCAGAGGGTGCAAGTGCCATGCTAAATGACCCTTGCAAACCAAACCCACATGGCACAGGCTTGCCTAAGACCAATAACAATTGATTATTAGCTAATTAATCACATTCTGATATGCACTTGACATAGAAAATGCTCACCAGTCCTACATAGGTGATATGTTTACATAATATTTTGGAAAGCTTAGCAGCTTCCAAATTGTTTTATGTTTGCACACAGCAGAGATCTCTAGGAAAATCTGATTGGGAAGCATAGCATAACTCAATTATTATAACAGACACATGTATGAAAACAGCCTTAGAGCTAGGCAACTACCATCACTTTACACACCGTTAACTTGCTGCTGCTCTCATTATATTCTTTACCTTTTGGTCAATCAAGAATAAAATCTGGTTTTGCCAAACATTTTAAGCAAAAAATAAAGGACAGGGAACAGTCCTTTCCCAAATGGCTTTCTATTTAGACATGCCCTTATCCAAGACCAGGCTAATAAAACATTTTAGCCCTTTCCAACAGCCAGATCTCAACAGGATCAAAACCACCAGCAGCACATCTCTAACTAAAAAGTGCCACTGAACAAAGCTTGCCTCACTCAGAAGCAGTAGTTCACACAACATTACATCAAGTTTTTCAGCTTACAGACAGAAGAAAAGACTGTTATCCTTTCTCTTTGCATCGGTCCCAGTCCTTTATATTTCCACCAGGAATCCAGGTAGGACTTCAATGGCTTCGGTTTGTCTGAAGCATATTTCCAAAGGCAGCATTCAGTCTCAATTTGATCACGACAGTGAGCCAAAGGTGGGAACATCCACAAAACTCACCGAACGCTTCTGTTTCAAAAGCATGACAGAAACTTGTTAAATGATTTCTCAGATGGCAAAAAGAAAACCCTGGAGGATCAAGGCATTATTTGTTGTTCTGTGCCTGGAACATCTGAGAATTCCTTGAAATGGAAGAGGAGGCCATGGGGAGCTGCAGATGTTCCCAGCAGCATTTCTCCACAGCAGCAAAGACAGACCCTTCTGGCAGCTCCTAACATGACAGCTGTGTCACAGAGGCCTCGATGACACTAAAGCGTTAAGATTGAGCTGCACTGGTGTTCCACAGCAGATGAGGGGAGATAATACCCAGCTGCATATTCACATTCCTACAAGACAGTTGTGAAAACGCTAGGCACTTGACTACACCAACAGCATTTCTTAGATTACTACTAGTTTCTTACCATAATATGAAAGATAATAACTGCTTGTACTCAGGTGCAATAGGGCTTTTATGTTCAGGCCTCTGTCAGTGCCGTGCCAGCCTGGCTCACATGATGGGCATTGTGCTGATAGGAAGGTAGAGCATCTCTGTTTCAAGAGCCTCTACAAGTCAAAAAGCACCATTTTGCTGGGACCGAATTACATAGAGTTTCCCACATTCTTACATTTGCTTACTGGCAGTGAGAAAGACTTCACCATGTACATTCTGTGCAGAATCATATGAGAATGACATTAGAGGGCTGCAGAAAGCTCAACAGACCAGCAATAAAGGTTGGTGGGAACATGTTTACTGAGCTGGTTGCCGATTCTTATTTGCAATTCAAGAAGCCTGTGATTGATCAGACCATTGTTTCTTCCCCTCTGACTAAAGTCCTTTCCACCCCCAGGGAAATACCAGGGAACAATTAGTGAATAACGCACTTAAGGTATAAACCTGTGGCATTTGGTGGATGTAATAACGAATGCTGGCATTTCATTTAATGATACCAAATAAAGAATTATACAGCCTGATTTCCCTCACACTATTCCAATCAGCAGCAATTGCAGTCTGAGTCTCAGGTTGAAGATTATATTTGCAAATTAGATTTTGGGGGGTGGGGGAAATGAATCTGATAGTCCGTGGTTTGATCAAAAGTTTGAAAGCTAGTCTCGCAATGAAAGGATGAAATCTTGGCTGCAAAGTCAACATGAGCCTCATCCAAAATTTCTCACAGCTCTTTTAATAGCATAAATGTTTCAAGTTAGTACATCTGGGTCTCTGAAACAGTGGCAGTAGTATTTAAAATATTCTGAAAGCCAGCTACTTGGATGAGCTTGAATTGGTGTCAATAATTGTGAAGATTAGCTTCTCAGGCCAAATAGAAACAAGCCAGGGCCACGCAGGCAGGCTTAGTTCTCTTACAGGAAACATGTGAGTGAAGCAGGATACCAGGGCTCCAAAGAGGAAAAGCTGGAGGGCATATCAGAACACGTGCTGAGTGGCAGAAAATTAACAATTTTGATACTGCAGCTATTCCAAAACATGTATCACTGAATACATGTAGGCAAAGAATAGAAAAATCAGCACAAGAGAAGAAAATATCTGGCATGTTTTGGGCACCAAATGATCAATATTTGTTCTCCAAATTGTAACTGCTGAACCAAAACCTCATTTAGGCCACAGAAGGCACCACAAGGGATGCGTCAAACAGCATTCAGCAAAGCAGCACATGCCAGACCTTTCCCTTCAACAGGATTCTCCAAAGACACCATTTAAGGTAGGTCACGAAACAGCAAGATACTAGCTGTTTGCGTTTACTTTTTTCCTGTTATATTTCTAAACCAAGCTTTTTCTTAAGTCAAATCTGACTGAAGTTAGATACAAGGCTGCCTCTCGCTCCAACCACTTTAATCAACTTGATAAGCAAGCCAGATTGTATGCCAGTGCTTCCAACAATTAACTTGCAAGAAATCCTGTGATGAACCTTAGTCTCTTTTCACACTGATTTTATTATACTCACAGATCTTTACACTTGTTCATATACATTTTGAAAATAAAACACTGCCGGGCTAGCAGACAAATCAGTGACCTAAATGTTGCAGAAAATGAAATGATATATGCCTTAGCTGTCCTGCAATGCTTGCAGAAGCAGGAAGAAGTATCACCAAATAACTTGAATTCAATAATTCCCCAGAAGCGCAGGTCCTCCTAACCTTTGGAAATTCTGACGCAGCTGGTAAGGAAAAATACATCCTTCTGGCAGCTAACTACAAAAGGAGAAAGTGAGATATTCAGAAAAAAGAAAACACTGAAAAAAGATTCATACACTAGAAGATTCGTATGAAGGGAAGGGGCAGAAAACTTGTCTGTCAAGCAGTACGTCAGGCCAGAGGGATACAAATCCATCCTGTGCTAACACTTCCTTCCTGCTTTGATCACAACCACCTGTATTTTTTATTTACTTTAAATACTGGCTTTGAAGTTGTCGATTATGGGAATGAAATAAAAGGATGCGTTACAAAACCTCTCTTGATTAGCCATTTAGTCTGACCAGCTGAGCTTCTTTTAACGTTATGCAAGAGAAGCTGAGCAGGCCCTCAAGCACAGGATGCTCATGATCTTACCTGGAGCCTGATCAAATCTTCCTATCGAATGATGCAGTCTTGCAACCCTGCTGCTCAATTGATGCTTTGATAATACCTTGTGGAAAATTGGCAGGAGCAACCATTTAATGTCACATTTCTGCTTTTACTGTACAGCTCTTATTACTTTATATGCATTAAAAATGCATGGCTACTTATAAATCTTTGATTACACTACGCACTAGACCTGTTACATTTTTCACTTCCCTTCCAGGATTAAATCTACAGGCACATATGCCATACAGGACACGGGATACTCCGCACATATGAATGCAGGCCTTCATTCAATGGAGAGCAGCAGCTGTTCCCAGGATCAGTACTAAAAACAGGAACGCAGAATTTGTCCTTTTTAGCAACTAATTATGTTGGAATTGCGAGAGGTAGCCTCAGTGTTACAGGGTGGTGTGTCTGGAGGTTGAGGTGCCCTCTTTTCATTGCCCTTCCCTTCATGTTCCTGCTGTGACACAGAACACAACCAGAGACTCTTACCAGACAAGCTGGCGTGGTAATTTTTCACAGTTCCAGGCAAGAAAAATACCCTGTGGAAGAGATATACCTGACAGAATAGCTGAGTTTCCTAAAAAAGAGTGAAGTGGTAGCCTACAAACCTACCTACTAGTTGGAAGGAATTGCTCATAAAAATGCATAGCAGCTATTGAGGACATTCATCAATCCAACCTCCTACCAACAGCTACTCTAGACAAAGCCACCAAAGTACTGACCTATTTGCAAGTATCCTCCACCTTTCTTACCCCTGTATTGACCTATTTGCAAGCATCCTCCACCTTCCCTACCCTTCAGCCCTACTCCTCATATCTGCTGCTGCAACCCCGCTTCCATGCAGCCATCACAGTCCTGTGTTGTTCCTCTTGCCAGCCAGTCCTCAGCAATGAAGCAATACCATCACACAACACCTCCTAGCAAGGTCCGTATTACATTTCCTGCAGAGAAGAGAGCACCCTTGAGGTACCTCCTTACTCCCTGGAAAATAAGAGGTGCAAATCATCCCAAGGCCCATGAAGCTGCAGAGGCATCCTAAAAACACAGTTTGATAAGCCAAGCAAATGAGGCTTCTAGCGAGGGGAATGCTAAGAGGAGGAAAAGGCAAAAACAAATATCAACATGCAAAGCAAAGATTTTGGAGGTATACATTGCTCTGCCTGAAAGAGTAATTCACTGGAATTCCTGCCACACCACCCCCTGCCTTGAGACTTCTCACAAAAAAGTAGTTGTGCTGTCCCAGTTTGAAGCTGATTTTGGAAGAAGGAGGTACTCCTCTACCCATACTTATTTTTTTCCAGCAGAGATAGTTTGACTGAATTTAGGAGTCTGAAATCACAAGATAAAAAAAAAAAAAAAACCACCATGACTTCAAGGAAGGGATGGGGAAGTATTCTTAATACTTCAGGTGGTAGTGAAGTGAGATTTGCACCTGGGCAGATTAGGCTGCAGCAGGTTCCAGCAGAAATGCCCCACTCTGCTCTTAACCCCTGGCACTCTCCCAGACCTGCTTTGTACCACCTAGTCCTTGCTGACTGCCTCACTATCCTGACACGCACAACCCGATGCATTTCATGCTGTGAAATAATCTCCTAGTGCTTAGGTGTCGTGCAGATTACAGCTATCGGGCTCTACTGTTTTACAGCCTCCTTTCGTTTCCAAGCTAGTATCAGGGCAGCTGCTCTCTGGAACTGCCTGTTCTGTGCAACAGGAGATTATGTAGAAAATGTGCTATTTCCACCAGGGCTGACACAGCCATTTTCTCCATTTAGACTTACTGATATTTTTTTTCCCTGATGCAGTACTTTACATGAGCTTCTCTCTCTGTTTCATTTTTTTACAGCCGTGCTTTAATATCCTTTACAAAATGCATGCATTATTTAGCATACTGCGGAGTGAGGATAGGCCAGGTGTGAATCATTTTACATTGCAAGAAAACAAGTTCTCTTTCCTGTATAATTATCAAATCTGCTTCTACCAAGAGTATTTCTCTACAGGTAGGCTACAACACTCAGTTACCTTACACCACTTGGTAAATATTCAAAGGTCACTACACCAGGATTTCCTCTGTAAAGCAGAGTACTTAGAAATGGGGGACTAGGCAAAGTTTGGGGAAACAGTCCTATGTGAAGCTTCGCTTCTTCAACAGAAGATCAGAATTTCCCAGTAGTTAGAAATGCATACATAAAGAAGGAACAGCCTTGCTTCCAGTTCCAACACTATCTGAGGAGTATCAGTTATCAAAGAGGGAGAAATACACAACTTTGCCAGGAGTGATAATGTGCTTTAAAGCGACAAATTTTTTTTTTTTGGACTTGGTGAAACATAGCAGATACAGAAACCATTTGAAAGGTAGGTCAGACATGCTGACACAGTATCACTCCCCCTGTGTCAAATTCACCTTAGATGACATTTCCTTTTCAGCAGGGCATTGAAGCTTTCCCTTAAAGTCCCCTTTTTCATGTTTTCTTTTCATTTTCTTCCCAATTAGCTTTTTCAATAGAGTTAAACTGGAGGCTAATCTCTTTGATTTGAGGGTTGTTTAAATGAGGGTACTTGAGAGAAATCAATTCCAGCTACTTAAGGGCTTAAATTCAAGGCAGAAGAGACAACCTGCATGAGCCCACCTTATGGATGCCTGTTCACAGAAGCCTGACCACAATTAAGCAGAGTTCATTTCCGCAGTGGACCATGTAGGCTATGTGTGCAGGACACATCCAATCTGTCTGGGTGCATTAGCTGTCAAACTTTCAAGAAAGCTGCAATAGCATGTTTGCTCAGGACAACCTCCCCATGACAGGACAAAAAAACCCCCAAGCACTGGTTTGTGCACTTGATGCAGTCACTTCTATATCTAGATATAGTTATAGAAGTATCTTTAGTTCCCAAGGAACATCTACATAGAGCATTAGCATCCCTGAGCAACCAGGCTATGCTCTCAGGTGTCACTACTGGAGCAGCTGGGTTGTGAACTGCTGCTTTTTGTTCTCCTGAGCAGGGTCCCAGGCTGTGAGTGCAAATTGATCTGAAAGTCCACTGTTCTCTTTGGCAGTGATAGGGCCAACAAGGGAAATGTGTGTGTGTGTTTGGCTTTTAGAGGACAGATTTAAACTACTGGTCTGTTTTCCTTGCTCACAAAAAACCCTCACTGCCATGTCGAAAATCTTTCAAAACACCACTCCATTATTAGCACACAGAAACCTAAATAACATGCACTATCTAAAGCTCTTCTGCACCTGAGACATTCCAGCACCACAGGTGACTATATAACATATTTTCCAACCATCTCCCCTTTTTCTCTTTACTGGGGACACCTCCTCCCTGCCCACTGCAGCTGTTCTTTGCATACCACCCTATTACAGACAGCCCAACAACTGTATCTATACCTGTGGAACTTGGCTTTCAGCTTCTCCTCACAGCACTGCTTCCCTGCTAATGCTGGGCAATGCAGACAAAATGAGCGGACTGCTTATGGATCCTGCCCTTCCCGAGTGCTGCCAGGTTACAAAATCCCACACCAGCTTGTTCTCTGGTTTTGGCCTGGTGTATCTGGCTTTTCTGTACAGTAGTTGGGCTTGCACAAGAGGAAGACAGGACCAGGACCAGGGCTTGCACACAGACTGGGCACCTCACTCACAGATGTAAGGCAAGGGACTGAATTTCCTCTAGACCAGAGGGGAGCTGAACACAAGTCCTCTTGGACTTTCCAGTGTCCTTGGAAAGAATACTGACCACTAGGATATTTTTTAATTGGAAAGTAGTACCTGCTCCATCTCCTTCAGCAAATAATAATACAGTTACATGTAAAAATTTGCATCATCAACTTTACCAACAACACCAAGTTGTGTGGTCCAGTCAACACACTGGAGGAAGGGATGGCATCCAGAGGGACCTGGACAGGCTGGAGAGGTGGGACTGTGCCAACCTCATGAAGTTCAACAAGGCCAAGGGCAAGGTCCTGCACATGGGTTGGGGCAATCCCAAACACAAGGACAGGCTGGGCAGAGCATGGATTGAGAACAGGCCTGAGTAGAAGGACCTGGGGGTCCTCTTCATCCACTGGCGGATGAAAAGCTGGACATGAGCCAGCAGTGTGTGCTGGCAGCCCAGAAAGCCAACTGGGTCCTGGGCTGTGTCCAGAGCAGTGTGGCCAGCAGGTCAAGGGAGCAGATTCTCCCCCTCTACTCTGCTCTTGAGAGACCCCACCTGGAGTGCTGTGTCCAGGTCTGGGGCCCCCAACATGAGAAGGATATTGACTGGTTGGAGAGAGTCCAGAGGAGGCCACGAAGATGCTCAGAGGGCTGGAACACCTCTCCTAGGAAGAAAGGCTGAGAGAGTTGGGCTTGTTCAGCCTGGAGAAGAGAAGGTTCTGGGGAGACCTTATCGCAGCCTTCCAGTACCTGAAGGGGGCCTACAAGGAAGCTGGGGGCTACTTTTTACAAGGGCCTGTAGTGACAGGACAAGGGGTAATGGGTTTAAATTGAAAGCAGGGAGATTTAGATTGGATATCAGGAAGAAATTCTTCCCAGAGAGGGTGGTGAGGCACTGGGACAGGTTGCCCAGAGAAGCTGTGGGTGCCCCATCCCTGGGAGTGTCCAAGGCCAGGCTGGATGAGGCTTGGAGCAACCTGGTCTAGTGGAGGGTGTCCCTGCCCATGGCAGGGGGGTTGGAACTGGATGATCTTTAAGGTCCCTTCCAACCCAAACCATTCTATGATATGATTCTATGAATGTAGTGTTGTAGTAGGAAATATTAAAAATGCCCACAACTGTTCATGCAGACCCCCTTAAAAGAATTTTTGTGCTTTTAAATATCAACAATCCAAACATTAAATGTGAGGTTAATCTGATCATCTTCTTTGTGCAGTTGAGTCTGCTACATATGCAAGCGCTTTGTGTCATTTTTTTTGTACCAGCGTAAGCATATGGGATCAGACACAGATGAGGAATCCTGAACTTTTCTGCAGACAGATGAATGAATTCAAGCTGAAGCAGCAGCACAGATCTTGCACTAGCCGGTCCAAAAATAGTAAAGAAATCCCTTTTCTACATTCAGCACTGTGTGGAAGGGTTTATGTGCTCATTGATGAAGCTCCTAGGCTAGCTAAAGTTTTACAAGGGCTGTATCTCTTTATTTCTACAGTCAAAAGGGTGTAGGAGTTTTGAATATTAGCACGATATTATCTCCCTTTTTGCTTTCATTGCATTCAGGAAGGCTGGCTCCACTAAACAGCACATAAATCTTACCGGTCTGTAATCTGCAATAGAAAGATATTTTTGAAAAAGGGTTTCTTGGCAGACTATTATCCATTTTGAACCACTTTTTCTTGCCTTGTTCTGTCTCTTTTTACTTCTGTGTGAAGGAAACTGAGATTTTTCCCCTCTCCTTTTTCTTTTTTTTTTTTTTTTTTTTTTTTGCCTGCTCTTATTCTTGTGACTGACGTATAAGAGCAGTGATACAATGCAGTTTTTCATTTTGGCAGCTTTTTTAAAATGGATTCCATAGCATGATCTGACCAGTGACAAATGACCCAGCACTTCCACTTGGAATACTAACACCAAATTATCCAGCTTCCTGGGGTCTGATGGAGATGCAGTGAGAATTAAAAAAAATTACTGCATAAGAGCAGTGGTGACTGATGTAGGGTCTGCATGCTGAGCTTTTGACCTCAGCTGTTTCTACAGTAACTGCACCATGTATTGTGCTTTCTATTCTCAGGCTCACATTGGAAGCCAATTAAATTAAAAGGCTATTCATTTCATTATATTTGTCTCCGGGATGCTCAAACAGAAAAGCAAATGATTCCTGTTCAGAGCTCCCTGCATCAGAGAAACTGATATTGTACTGCTAATTTGTGATAACAATATAAACAAATATGCAATCTGCACTGATTTAAAAGATGTGCATAGGATGTACACTGAACTTACAAAACACTGATTAGGGAGATCATGAAATTAAACCTTCCGAAGGGCACTTGTTTCAAACCCTCACGGCAGCTACTTTTCTTGGTTTAATCAGACAGCTAATCATTGTATTTCACACTTTCCAAGAGCCAGTTTCATCAATATTAGAAAACATGGATTTGTAATATTGAACAGTTACAGTCTCAGGAAAGCTTGATGAAAATAAAAGCTGTAAAAGGTGTTTGGTAAGCACTTTGCTGCTTTATAAAAGGCAATAGAGGAAATGAAAGAATATTTCCTACTGAAAATAAAGCAAGAATCATTTGAGGACTGATCCACCAATTTGAACAATAAAGAAACCTATTCCCAAATAGGCTGTTCTCTTAAGAACTGGTTTTATCTCCAGCTCAGTGAGAAATTAACATTTTGTCAAATCACAGAAAACAAATTGACAGAAAACATTATTCTGCTGCCTGTATTTTTATTCTAAATTAAGGTTTTGGTACAATTCCCCATGTCGCTTAAAGCGATAGCAATTTCTGATCTGGAGGAATGACCTTCGTATTGAAGGGAAGAGAGAGGACTTGAAGACCATCCTGCAGGATACAAATAACAGCCTGCAACATGCCATTTGTAGATCATTTTTGCAGGCTAGCAACCACAAATTGAAACTTGTCTATCACCAACGGCAGATCAAATTTTAGGGCTTTTATATTGGTTGTGGTACTGAAGGCTGGTTGATATAGTAGATGTGGGCTTATAATGGAGGCAGCAGCCTTCATTGCAGTTTATCTAGACATGGCTGGCAGGACATAATAAGCTAAAAGAGGTTGAAATGACAAAAATGTCTCCAGGCTTATGAAAACCTGGAACACTATTTCTAGAAAAACTTGGTAGTTTAGACAAAATTGACAAACACTTAACTCCCTTTTCAGATAGTTTAAATCATTCTGGGTTAGAATCATTCACTTGTAATGTTGAAACTCATAGACCTTCCACCAGGGGTGAGCTTGAAGACAGTTCTCTGGGTTGAGAAAACGAACTTGCTTTCCCCTGATATGATTAATTTAGTTTTGTTTTCTTCCCTCCTTGCCTCTCAGTAAAGTTCAATCAGTCGTTGAAGTACTTAAGACAGAAAAATTTAAAGCACTTAAAGTAAAAAGAGGTTTCTTAAATGGCTTGGAAATAGAAGCACGTATGAAAATTTCATGGAGGTCGCATGAGCATGTCTAGTCATTCTCTACTACAATAACCAGAAGGCACTCAATGAAATGAAAGGCAACTGATTTAGATATGACTGCAGGAGAGGTTCTTTTCAACAGTGTATTATTAGCCTGAGGATTTTATGCCACAAAGTTGCAAACAGGTCAGCAGTTGAGCTGGCTTCCAAAAAGCGTGAAAAAAACCATAGCGTATTGCAAACCAAAACACCTACAGGGGGTTTTGTATGTGTGCACACACAGGTATGTATTTAATCTAACAGGCGGGACAGCAGAAAGCAAGCTCTACGCCAGAGCTTGGACCAGAAACTCTGTGCAGGTGCACTTTTCTATAAATTGCCCTGCTGTAAAGTTTCTTGAACCATTTTCTGTCATGGCTTGAATTCTAAAAGAGAAGACGATGAATTAGGAAAATCCATAGGTCTATCTGATATCGAGCTTGCAGTCTTTCTGTATCCCCTGTTGCCTAGTTTCCTTGCTTTGACACAGTTTTCCTTATTATTGTAATTCCTGTGCAGAACATTAACCTTGAATTCCAAGCAACAGTGGTGTGGCAAAACATTTTCCTTCTACCCCACTTTGGTAACCTAGATGATGAGGTCTCCAAGAATGAAACTGTGTCTTTGACAATTTCCTTTTGGTTTGTTCTCTAACACCCGGTTTCTAATAAAAACTCCAATGGCTTTTCAAAGATTTTACCTTTCTGTATGACATCTTCCAAATGAAGCCTTTTCCCAAATGTGAGTTTATTTGAAAAAAATAGGTCAGGAAGAATCCAACCTGTACTTCTCAATTAATGTCTCTTAAAGAACTGTTTCAAAAGACTAATTTTTTCTTTTTTAAAAAGAAGGTATTTTTGGTGATTAGAAAAACCTGGAGGGAGAAATTCTAAGTGGAAATCAATATAACTGTGGCCAAGTTGCTGTGGCCACATGCTGCAATGTAACCGTGACCAAAGGCTCAGCCAGACTGGGAGGACTTGATTTTAGCAACAACATTCAGTTACAATAGCTAATCACAAGTATAATAATAATACAATAATCATTACAAAAATAAGTATAATAATAATAATACGTAAGTATAATGGAAAGGAAAGAAAGCTTGTTTCATATGAGGAGTTCACCTAACAATGTGTTCAGGACAAGACCTTATTAGGACAGATTACCTCACTTTTTCCTTTTTATGAAGTGTTCTGCACAATCCCTTCAGGTATGTTGTCCTGTCCAGTGGTATGAGAAGATCTAAGATCCGGAATTTTACTCCTGTGAAAGTAACAAAGACAATACACTTTCAAATGTGGAAAAATATCTGATCATCCTGATGACTGTGGGTACTGACCATCTTAGCAGATATTGTACCCGGCACATATTATGTTATTCTGCTTTTGGTTTTTTTGTTAGGACAGAAAATTAAGTACATTTTGCATGAGACTGCTGGGAAAAAAAGGAGAAAATGACAAATAGATTTGATTTTCTCTGAAAACCTGAAAACTTTTTAAACGTAGCTCTTTCCATAAATATAAAGCATTATGAAGAAAACAGTTTTTGGTAAAGAATAAATCAATGGGAGTTTTTCCTGACACACTCCAGTAGAGTGGTTAATGTGCGCCAACTGTGAATAGACATTCAATACAAGACACCAGCTGGTCTACAGTAACCCACTTAAAATTCCAACATCACAGACATGGGGTTCCCAGCACTGGCAGTCTCATTCTACCCAACTACTTCTGCTGTATCTCAGGACTGGCTAACGTGGGCACAGCCAAGGATGAGTAAGGAGTTTCCATGATAGGGGCAGACAGGAGAGAAATCTGAAGACAGGACATCCCAGCCCAGCCCCACAGAATTTAACACAAACAGAAAATCCATGAGGCAAGCCTGTGCTTATTCATTAGGTGTAGGTTTGTTGGGTTTTCCCCCTGCTCCTTTCTTTCATCAATAGCTTGACATTTGCAGTATTATAGGGTCTGTATCATGGTTATCCAGCTAATATTAGGATATTTAGAGCAACATCTTGGCTCAAAATTAAGTTGGATCAAATCTCTAGGTGTGCTCTTCTGCCCTCACCTGAATTTCCTCTGCAGCAAAACCAAACCTGGATAAAGAGGTGACCAACGGAGAGAAGCACACCTTCTCCATGGTTTATTACGTCCATCGAGAATGAGGTGGAGACCAGCTCTTCCCCATATACCTGGAAAGATGCTCCACACCTTTGTATATTTGGCATAAAGGCAACTGGGAACACAATGACCTGAACTGCGGCATGAGGGGTAGCAATCAGGGGAATGCAATGTACTGCAGGACAGGAGGATGTAAGACCCTTAAAAACCCATCGGGAGAGAAGCATAAACAAATTACAACAGAGTAAACATATTCTGAAGGGCATCCATTCCTATGGATGCTCTTCCCTACAAAAGAAACCTGAAAAAAACCCTCCCTTTTGTTTATTGAAACATGGTACCTCCTTTTAGGCACTGTCAATTCACACACAACATACACAAGGTGGTTCTGGTAGAGAAAACCTATTGCTCACTACAAGTAAATTCAGCAGGCTATGCTGTCTAAAGCACCAATCTTTGGTGATACAGAAGTAGGACATCTCTAAAAATAAGCCTTCTTGTAAGGAAGATAGGAAAAAAAAAAGTCAGAGTCACATTTACAATAAAAACTTGCTAAAGAAAAAAACCCCTTCAGACTTAGAGCAGAAGCTTATAGCGAGGCTCTTCTCAGTTAAGTTATGGTGCTTTGGAAAGAAAGCTATGGAGATAAAAGGAGTATCACTGTAGAAGAGAGAATTTAGTTAGTTCATTTGTATGATTAAAAGTTTAAGCCATGAGATGAACCATATTCTGGCTTGAAATGTCAACTTTGATTCTCTTCAGTATTCAGATTTTAGGAATTAGGCCAAAAAAAGTTTCAAAATTAGAGGGCATTTTGACAGAACCTTTAAAGTCTCTCTCAAGTAAACCTAAATGAATTAAATACAATTTTTCATGACTGATTAGAGTGTACATTTGACCATCAGTTGCATCTCACATCCTGCTACCTAGCAGCTGGAACATTGATGAGACTTTTTATAACTTCATTACAGATACCTTGTGGAATAATTTAATCGTATAAAATCTTATAATACAGATGCACAAGTAAAACAATACCAGCTGCTGGCTTCTGGTCTTGTCATGCCGCTTACTTCTCCCCATGCACACCCCCACTTAATGGGGACCTCTTTTGAAGGATGCTACTTGCAGGAACAAGCTGATTTTTTTCTGCCTAACATCCAAGATGCACAGTCCCTGAAGGAGTAGTAAAGTTGCAAAGGCTTCCTATGTCCAGATCCTACTGAGGGAACCTCCTGAGCAAAGAGATAACCTGATAATGCAAAGATTATTTTTGTTGTTGTTGTGAACAGGTAACACTGAGAGGACAATATCCACCTATTCAACTGCTTGAAATGATCCTCTTTCTCAAAGAATTCTGCAAGGTTCTGGCACAGGGCTTTCCTCTCTAGCCAAGGAGCAGAACAAGCCTTGTCTAAATCAAGCATTTGCATTTTCAGGATAAAATGGCTTAATGGCATCTTTGTCATTGGCTCTACAGCAAAACAATGGAAGATGAAGAAGCATCACAAACAAGTAAGGTGACGCAGCTCATCAACATGCAGCACTTACTATGCAGCACACTCGCAAGCGCATCACATTTGAATGGTAGTATTCATCTTTACAACCTTTTCTTCTTACAATGTATTTCATTTCTTTCTTTGTCTGACTGCCAGCTCCTGTGCCAGAGGTGGTACAGAAAATACGAAGCAGCAATGGGAAGGAGAGCAGAGGCAGAGAGAAGTATCAATTTATACCACAGACTTTGTGACTAATCGCTGAGTAGCATCTCTTCAGAATTAACATAATCTCTGAAAGGTTCCCATATGTTTGAGGCTGACTGTGTGCACGTATGCTAATCAGCTTCAAATTATAATCAGGATATTAGAACACAACTTTGCTAAGCAAAGGGCTGAGAAGATCAGCAAATATTCATCAGTAAGAAGAAAACAGAGCTTTGGAGAGGAGAATCTCATTCCCATCAGTTTCTGGCTCACCATCGTACAGCCTGGGGAGGAAAGTGCTCTTGCAGAGGAACGGCTGAGGGCACTAGGCTGATGGGACCTCTCCCTCATGTCTGAGGAGTGTAGTAGCCCAGGTGCATCTCTCCTGTTTCCCTTCAACAATAAACACCGCAAAAAATTCCCTGCAGAGCAAACTGGATGTTGTCTAGATAAAGTCCTGTTGCCACAACTGGTGGATGTTTTTTTTTCTTCTGAGCCCCACAAATGAACCACAGAAGTAGCCTCACAGAGCAGTAAGGCACTGAGTGATTCAGCCTTTCTGCACAGCAACAGCAGGTCAGTGTGCTTCAGTCCTAACAGGCTGGCATCAGCCTGTCTCCTCCCCCTCTAGACTTCTCTTTCACAGGACTCCTCCAGCAGCCCCAGTAGCGCAGCCCATCATGCCACAGGCATGCAACCACACAGACCGCGTGCACACACTGCACACTGTCTGGGCTCTGCAGCAGCAGCTACATGCAGCCTCTCTCACATGTGCCTACTTTACATGGCACAAACAGAGTTGATGATGATAACCTCCCACTTCTTGCTCCCTGCATGGTCCCTTTCTTTGGTACATCCTGGGAGCCTCTGTGCAAGAAAAAGCAGGTGTGGAAGTAGTTAACAAGCTATTCATAAAGACCAAATTTTGATAGAGATGACAAGACAAATCACCCCCAAACTTCTGTTTCTCAGCATTTAGCTTTAAGAATTGCTTTATTTACAGCTAGCAGAATTACCTGCAGCGGTACTGCTGGGAAACTAAAGCCTACAGTAACGTTTAGCTTCCATTTCAGCTACTCTGCATTGAATATTCCCCTTGGAGATTCAGAGAGCAGCTACACTGTCGGTTACATGTGTTATATAAAGACAATCAGAATGAAGTATTTGGGCACTGACCTGCTTGATTTTATTTTTCAGCATTCTCTCCTTCCCACTCCCAACATACATTTGTAAAGCGTGAAATACATTCACCTTGCCTGACTCAGTTCTATTCCTTTTCAATTCTGACAGAACACTTGAGGTTGGTAAGTGAACTATGCTAGGCTGGGTCATGTTTTCTAATGAAGAAAAAAACCCACAACCCTGCAGTAGATTGGTATAATTTTGGTTTCATAGCTGACAATCATTTTTCATCATTGTTTCAAGCATGAAAGATTTAGCAATGGCTGCATAAAACTTGAGTGGCACAAACCTTTGATGTTCTGTCAAGCAGCTTTGCTTTTTTCCCTGTCATACACACTGCAGCCACAAATTACTTGCTGGCAATCCTAGGTGAGGATTATGAAGATTATTAGAAAAAGCTGAGGTTTAAAGAGTTATTAAAAGTACCTTTGCATTTCAGCAACATGCGAACAAGCAATAGTGTTCTTCACAAAAAGCCTGATTTTTTTATTTTAATGTGCAGCTGATTTCTCTCTCTCTCAACTCGATCTCTTTGGCTGGACATCTGCACCTCAAATTCCAAGTAATCAAAGTGTCGCTTATGAGAAGAAAGCACTGAAACAAACAAAAGAACATTAGCAATCTGCTTGTGAGCTGCAAACACATGCACAGAAGCTGAGCAAAGCACATGTTTTTCTGAAAGGCCAGTTGTGCCATATAGCGTATGAACTCTGCAGTAGAAAGCTACATGGCAATATAGAAGTAGAATGTAGAAATTTATTTTAAACTTCTGCCTTCATAAATAGATGTACCATCTATTTTACTATTAATAAAACAAAGCAAGGCCAAGTACTCTGAATTTAGGACAATTTTTTGCCCTGCCTTGAGCTCCATGGGGCTGTCCAGAGGTTTCTTGTGGATGCCAAAGTCAATTAAACAGGCTAAATGCCACTGACTTGTCATAATAAAAGTTGGTGCTTAAAAAAACACATCTTGTCCAGTAAGGGCTTTCAACTAAACAATGTGTACTACTCTTTTTTTTTTTTTTTGACTTGCAGTTTTACTTCATCAATGGCATCTGCAGATCCCTGTATTCTCTGTTTTGGTATGACACTTGACCTGTGGATGGAGGTACGGTAGACCTTTGGAGCATGCATTTGCTTAACTACTACTGGTTTTGGGATGCAAGTCTGAGATTTTTGCTTCATGTCCACAAATAAAAATTATTCACTGAAAAGAGCTGTTGAATAACATTTGACACACACAAGAATCCATTTGTAGATAATTCCCAATCAGCAAAATTCATTGACTGAATTATACGTAGTTAATTGTTCACCCATCTCTCACCACACAACTTTCTCCCTCTCCCTTTGACAAATTCCTAAAATTATCAAAATGCTGATTGTAACTCAACAGTTTATACAGCCTCTTGCCTTTATGTCTCTCTGCTATTTTTTTCCCTCCAGTTCTTTAGTAAGCAAACCCTTCTAGTTCAGTAATTTGGCAAACCAGGGAAATTTTTACTTGCAATTATATAACTGCTGCAAGGCACTCCAGTCAGCAGGAATACCATCCAGGAGATTCACAGCTTTAAAAATGCATACACAGCCCCCGTTCCATACCATAGGACTACTCTTGGATATGCAGTCCATAGTTCTGAACGCTTTGATTTATTGGAGTGAAAAGCAATGTGAAAAAACTGTCAGGCTTCTGGAGCCACTGAGATATTAGACTGCTCTGTTCACGTACATCACACTCATGAAAAGCACAGGAATCTGCTAGGATTATAAATTAAAAGATCCTGGAGGTGTGGGGTGGGAGGAGGAATCAGGAGGGTAAACTTAGCTTGTGATTAGCTTTAAATCCTGAAACACATTAAACAAATTCTGGCTGTTTCATGACTTCTACCTTCCCTTTCCCACTGTTCCTTTATTTATAACTTTCCAGCAGAAGTGCAGACACACTCCGCCTGCTCCTGGCTTGCAGCCACTGGGACCAGCAGGATCTGCCCGCTCTGTTAAGCTCTTTTTGCCACATCTTCTATGGAAAACACTTATCAAGGTCTTAAACCTGATGTATTTTTAATTCTGCTGTGAAGGCCTTACTTAGACAAGGTGCTGCTTGGGCTAAATAAGGCCTTCTACCCAGCCATGGCCCTGTACAGCTCTCTTTTCTTCCCCTCACAGTTCCTATAATCTTTTTGAGGGATCTCTTTTAGCCAAGAGAAATGAGATCTTTTCCCACTTACGTTTTCACAGTGCCTGGTTTATACAGTACAATAGATCTCTGCTAAAGGGTAAACTGCAGCCACAAAATTCATGCTGCACAAGAATTAAACCTGAATTAGCCTTTAGTCTACAGTGACAATTTGTATTAGATTCCACAGTCTAAGGCTTTGTAGGCCATTTTCAGACCTGAAGCAGCCCCATAACTTACTTCATATCCATAACCCTGTTTCTGGAATACAAGATTCTGTATAGAATCATAGAATGGTTTGGGTTGGAAGGGACCTTAAAGATCATCCAGTTCCAACCCCCCTGCCATGGGCAGGGACACCCTCCACTAGACCAGGTTGCTCCAAGCCTCATCCAGCCTGGCCTTGGACACTCCCAGGGATGGGGCACCCACAGCTGCTCTGGGCAGCCTGTCCCAGTGCCTCACCACCCTCTCCGGGAAGAATTTCTTCCTGATATCTAATCTAAATCTCCCTGCTTTCAGTTTAAACCCACTACCCCTTGTCTTGTCACGACAGGCCCTTGTAAAAAGTGTCCCCCCCAGCTTCCCTGTAGCCCCTTCAGGCACTGGAAGGCTGCTATAAGGTCTTCCCAAAGCCTTCTTTTCTCCAGGCTGAACAAGCCCAACTCTCTAAGCCTTTCTTCGTAGGAGAGGTGTTCCAGCCCTCTGAGCATCTTCATGGCCTCTTCTGGACTCTCTCCAACCAGTCAATATCCTTCTGATGATGAGGGCTCCACAGCTGGACGCAGTACTCCAGGTGGGTTCTCATAAAAGCAGAGTAGAGGGGGAGAATCACCTCCCTAGACCTGCTGACCACATTTCTCCAGATACAGCCCAGGATCCGGTTGGCTTTCTGGGCTGCCAGCGCACACTGCTGGCTCACGTCCAGCTTCTCATCCTCCAGCACCCCCAAGTCCTTCTCCTCAGGGCTGCTCTCCATCCATTCTCCACCCAGCCTGTCCTTGTGCTTGGGATTGCCCCGACCCATGTGCAGGACCTTGCACTTGGCCTTGTTGAACTTCATAAGGTTGGCACAGTCCCACCTCTCCAGCCTGCCCAGGTCCCTCTGGATGGCATCCCTTCTCTTCAGCATGTTGAATGCACCACACAGCTTGGTGTCATTGGCAAAGTTGCTGAGGGTGCACTTGATGCCATAGTCCATGTCAATGACGAAGTTAAACAGGACCGGTCCCAACACCGACTCCTGTGGAATGCTGCTCATCACTGCTCTCCACTCAGACATTGACCCATTGAACACAACTTTTGGAGTGCAACCAGCCAGCCAGTTCATTATCCATCGAGCAGTCTATCAGTCAAATTCATGCCTCTCCAGTTTAGAGACAAGGATGTCATGTGGGATGGTATCGAAGGCTTTGCACAAGTCCGGGTAAATGACATCGGTTGCCCGTCACATCCACCAAGGTCATGACCCCATCGTAAAAGGCCACCCTACTCGTCAGGCACAATCTGCCCCTGGTGAAGCCATGCTGGCTGTCACCAATCACCTCCTTTTTCTCCATGTGCCTTAGCATGGTTTCCAGGAGGATCTGCTCCATGATCTTGCCAAGCACAGAGGTAAGACTGACTGGCCTGTAGTTTCCTGGGTCCTCCTTTTTTCCCTTTTGAAAGATGGGGGTTATGTTTCCCCTTTTCCAGTCAGCGGGAACTTCACTAGTCTCCTCCTCAACTCCAATTGCTCTTCACTGATTCATTGCAATTAGCCCAGGAGAGCCAGCTCTCATTTTTACTCACATCCCACACACAAGCATGGAACCACGGCAATTCCTTGCTTGCCCATCCCCACCCCTGCAGGCTCCATAGTCATATGACAGATTTCCTTTTAGCTTACCAGAGCTCAATCCACCTGGTCTGCTTGCAGTAGCATTGAAAGCTAATGCTACCAAAGAAGCCAAACCAAAGTCAGAGTTTAGAGGTGCTTCACCAGCTGCTTACATAAGGTTATATAGCAAGCAGGCTTTAAGGGGGGGGGGGGGGGGGGGGGGGGGAAATTATCTTCATCAGTTAAACATCTTTTTACCTCATTTCCTTCTGGCTTGCTTTAGACGTTACTACACCAAACATTATGACCTATTTAATGCTGGTTCTCTTCTAATACAGAATATTCTTACAGCTTTTTTTTTCCCCTCAATGTAATTCTTTACACAATTATCACCATTCATAACTTCAGCTCCTCAGACAAAAGGGACCTTTTCAACAGAAGACATTGGACTAGACCTCCTCACTGCAGAGCCGTTCTTTTAAGTTATTTCCTAGGGCTCACGCCTAGCTTGGTGAGGGAAGAGAAGGTAGGTAAACCTGCAATTTTGAGAGAGGCAATTGACTGCACCCCTTAACTAGTCTTTTTTCAGCAAACTCTCTGTAAGGCAGCTCTTTTCCACATGGTAAATAGGCTTATTTACTCTTCTCACATCTCATTCCTAATTCTTTCAATGTATCCTAAGTAGACAAGCAACCAGCTTCTGTCCTTGGATACCAGCCCAGTTCTCCTTGACTTCACCATCATGTGTGGACTGAGGAAAGTTTTTTAGCTCACTATTGTATTTGTGCTATGTGCTAGTCATTAAAACAGCCACCAGCTCCTGTTTCATGAGCAAAGATATAAATTCCAGGTCATTACATAAACTCACTTTACAGTGCATCTGCAGAGGCCATTAACTTGGCTACAGGATGAACAGGGATTACATCTGAACAAGCAATGCCCAACTCTCCTCTCCTGCAGAGGAGCTGGTATGAACCAGGAGAAACATTGCACATCTCGCTCACTGCCTGCTCCCCAATGAGAGCTTGACCTAAATTCTGTGACATACCAGGAAAACCAATTTGAGACCTTGCAGCTGATCCAACTAAGATGAAAAGGTGAGAGTGCCTTCTTGTGAGTAAGACATAGCAGAGTCATTTCCAGGATCGTCTCAGATGTCTTGTGCTTCATTCCTCCACCTGTAAAATAGGGCTAATATTTCTTCCTTGTACACAGGTGAGAATGAGAGGAAAGATGCTGCAAGATTAACTACAGCCCATAAAAACACCACAAGTTTAATTCAGTATAAACTGGCAGCAACTTTAAAGTTTCAAAAGCAATTCTATTCACGTTTTTTTAGCACTGCTTCAAAATATTAATGCCTATTCTGCCTCTGCAGTTTGCTTTGCAAATCCACAGCTGTCAAACACAAGTCATTAGGGGAAGGGGGAAGAAGCCGGAGTTTTTTTATGAAATGATCAGGGACAAATTAATTCATGTTAGCTATGAATTTTGCATCAGTAGATTTCAGTGCAAATCCAATTGTAATAAACAGTTTATATTCCCCCTCCAGCTATTGTTTTGAGCTATCTTCCGATGCATACTGACCTCCCTGAATTGCTTTATAGGCTGTTCACATTGCAGAGATTTTCTTTGCAGCTGAAACCCCAAGGCTGGTATCTTCAGGCTAAAAGCTGACACTGTGTTGAGCTCGTGCATCAGCTCAGTGGAGATGTGCTGATTGATAGCTGAGGGTCTGATCTGTAATTACAGAGTAGAAAAATTGGCTTCTGAAAAACAGTTCTAGGATAGGGGTGGAGTCTGCTATGAACTCAATGGCTCTGCAGTTTCAGACAACAGCTTTTAGAATTTTCTGTGCAGGGAAACAGCTTGTAAGGGATACCTGCTTCCATTACCTAACCAGTCACAACGCATTGCCTACAGTTGTGCCAACAAACTGATCGTAGGGGGATCCTATACATGAAATCAGCAAATTATTTCAAGCTGAAATTAAAAGAAATTAAATCTAGGTCATTTACCTAATCCAGTTACAGCACAACTCCAGAAACAATTCCTGAGCACAGCCAAAGGAGCAGGAATGTGTGAACATCCCTAAAACTATGGAGATTGTCTTTGGGGAAAAAAAGCCACTCTTGATGGTTTTTCCCAGCAACCAGTCCTCACTGGAACCATCCTCACCTGCTACGACCAAAAAGGAATTGTTGAGACCCCCTTGCCTAGTAGTAATAAACTTAAAAAAAAAAAAAAAAAGGTGAAATAGAGGCTGTCCTCGTGACACTCACTCTTCAGGGCTGCAAGACAAAATAATCAATAAAATATTTTGTCCATAAATTCTTTGTGCCATTTTCAATGACCCTCGTACTGCTGGTTGCATGCCAAAGACCCTCTTCTTGCTGCAGCTTTAAATAATGCACAGACACCCAACTCACTCCAACTTAGACTTGACACCGTTTCTCAAGATTAAATGGGCTGCTCGCAGAGACAGACAACTCACTAACTTCAAAGCTCCTTGTCTTAGCTTACAAGAAACAAATTGCTTCCCCTATGACTCCTCTCAAGAGAGTAACACAGGATAAACCTGTGATATTTGCATTAATTCATCCTTAAACATAAAGCAGAATAGATTCCGTTTCTTTAATATATTTTCACATTATTTAAATGGACTTGTTTTAAAAGCCAGTAACATGCTTGCTTTGGGGATATTTCACGTTTATATTTACCTTATGGCTGTCAGTTCATTTTATGGGAAGATCTGTTGGAACTAAAGCGGTTGAGGATTACAATGATTTTTAGAAAGGATTTACATCAGAGGTCACTTTCACCCTGATTTTCAGTAATGCTACTTTTCTCAGTTTAGTGACATTTAAGGATATTGGAAATCTTTCAGTGACAGAGCGCACCAGTGGTCTCAGCTGTCCGAGGAAAGCAGGGCTTTACCATGCTTGTCCTGATACCTGGTGCCTATAGACAAGTTTTGATCAGCAGATATCAAAGCACTTTGCGAAGGTGCTCAATTTCATCCTCACATTTTGGCAGTGGGGGAAACAGATATGGAGGATTGATGGGAACAGTATTGTTTGAAGGCCAGCAGAAGAGTTCATTTTTTTCTTGTTTGCTCACAACAAACACCACAGATTACAAGGTGCTCACTCACTTTTTCTTCTCCAGTTATGTCAAAGTACTTTGAGATCGTTAGTAGGGTATTTCTGTGCTACCTAGTCTTGTTTTAGGGATCAATGTCCAGTTAGCTACACTCCCCTCTGCTGCTGGGGGAACTCCACAGCAGACCAGCTATAAAAGGGGATCAGGTATCACCCCAGTGCACAGTCAGCATCTTTAGGCTTAATCTGACAGTAAAAGTGGACTTTAGTAAAATGCTGTCAATGGAAGGACCTGAGGCATGAGTCATTTCTGTATGGAAGCGTGTATGTATGCTCAAATCTGTAAGATTGTGTAAATTCAGTCATCCATCAAAGTGAAGAGAAACCTTTCTGGGGATCAGCCGCCAGCTCCTCTTCAGGCCAAAGAGCTCCCCGGCTCCAGGCACTCTCATAGGATTGCTGTCCTGAGAGAACAGGGCTGTTGTGCTGTTTTCACTGCAGACCTAACCCACAGCAGCAATGCTCCATGTCACACAGCGTCAGCGGTACACCCCATTGCCTGAACGGCCGCATCACTCCTAGCCTTTATCTTCTGATTAGCTGCAAGAAATTTGCTATCACACAGCAATCAGATCGACTTGCACTGCACTGTTTGGAAACAGTATTTGTGCAAAGATTCTCTGAAGGCAGACATGGGGTTCTGTATTTTTAAATAAAGTTCACAACAATATTATGAAGTCCTTGGGTTGGGGAAATCAACACCTTGATCACTAGGAAAATGCTTTTGAGTCCTTTACTGGCTTGAGGATTTACTGTTTAGTCACTCCAGTTCCTATCACGTGCAAATGTTTCCTATATTAACAGTACAGTGATTTGCAGGCAGTCAATGGGAAACAGGACGTCAATTTAACGGGGTCATTTGGGGTTAGCACAAAACGAGGGAACAGCAGGAAGCGGTTAAAAGCTTCCCCCTCAGCAATCAAAGCCCTGCAATTTTGAGTCTTTTCCTCCAATCAAGTAGTATATTGATGAGAAACCAGTTCTAATAATGACCTTTGAAAGACTTCATTCTGGCCTTCTGGGGTAATTCACTTCTCTAACTATGGTGTCCTAACAGGAGCTCAGCAAAAGCAAGTCCTCTACACAATCACTTGAGCAGCATGACAAATGGCAGAAACCAAGGGTAGGAGGTATCTTTCCCCTTAGCCTGGCTGACATTTTTTCCTTTGAAGGGTCCTGATCTCAGCCTGACTACGTGAATATTGCTTTTTCTATGTGCATCTTCCTCTCTCCGACCTGTCTGTCCCGGCTCATTGAAATTATGCATAGACTATCCTTTACTAATTCATCGGTCCTACTGTAACCTAATGCGCTAGTTCCTTCCTGTGTGCCTACTTTTGAATTTCATTCTATAAGCTTGTCTCCCCGATCCAGTCACACATTTCATTCCAAGCTTTAGTTCAATTAATTTCACTTTTTTTTTGGCAACGCGGAAAAGAAACTCTCCCTCTTACAAAGGCAGACATGGAGTGCTGAACGCCAGCTTTCCCAGGTGGGAAACAGTAGGTGTTTGCTCTCAGCCCTTGGGAGTCGTATTTCATTACATGAAAATCCACTTTCGGCCAGCGACGCCAAGCCTGGCAGTGCAGAGTGCATTACTGGAAAATGCTAGGAAGGAATCGGAACACAGTATCTTTCACCTGACCATTTTGAAATTCATTCTCCGTGAATGGCCATGAATGTCAGTCATCCTCCATTACTGACCATTCCACAACTCACCTTCAGAGCTCCAGTGTTCACTTTCAAGCCTGTTTTTTCCCAGTACCCCAGAGCTAGTGATATCCACGATCACAGCGACTGCTCTGTTGGGGTGTTCTGCTTGTAAAATGGGAACAAAAAGGACTGCCATGAGCTGGTAGGAACCCCAACTTTTAAATATTTCATGTTGCACTTCAATGATTTTCAAAGCTCCTAATACCAGCTCAGAAACACCATGAAATGCTGACCCAGTATGAACTCACCCTGTCAGTTCTTATTTGTTCAAAACATTGGCAGGCTTTACGCCAGATCTGGGATCATCTCTCCCCCCCCAGCTGGCAGAACGGTGACATAGAAATCACAGAACTCACAAAGGCTGTCCTGCGTGCCCCAGCTAATTCACCAGAGAGACATCCTGTCGAGCCAATGCCTGATTCACGTCAAATCGGTATGAGTACTTGGCAAGAGAATACAGCACCCTGCTACTGCCGTCCTTGGAAACACAGTGGGGTTGCAGGGAAAGTTTCCTCTCCCAGCTGTGTTTTGGGACTCCTACTCTCTAACAGCTCTGTCATCTTATTATAAGCCAACAAAGACTGCATAGAGGGGCAAAGGAGAGTGTTTGATGTGACAATTACAGGTAACGTATGAAAATTATTTTCCTAAGCAGGGTCAGTCAGCGTGCTCATGCCCTAGCACCGAGGAAACTCCTATACGAAGCATGGAGGACAAAGGCAAAAAACCCCCATGTATGGGCTTTATCCTAAGGCAACACAACAACTTCTCCCTTTGAGGGGTTTAGAGAAGTCTGAAGCACAAGCAACTTTCTAAAATCATGTAAATAGTTGTCATGACTATATTCTTACCTTATGTCTGTTGATTTGGCTCCCATGGTGCCTGAATAGTTCCCCTGAAGCCAGTTTACTGTCTATTGTCTGTGCCTGATGAGAGCTGTTATTTCCGATGAGATATTTTTCCTCTGCATTACAGAACTCCAATCTTCATTTCTCTCCCTTGGCAACTTCTCCTTACGCACAAATGGTGACTGATGTGAATACCACTACTAGCACACACTAGTGGGTAGGAAGGAAAGTAAGACCATGTCAAACCTTAGCTTAAGACTGCAACAAAAGGTTAAGTAATATCCTCCCATCTGGAAGTACTTCTACATTGTGCTACCTTCATGCCTTGGAAGTTCTGCAGGATTTAGTATTTCCAAGCTAAATACACTTCCTTGGTTCTTTTATTCGTAAGAAGGCCCACTACAGAAACAAGCCAGACATGCCAAGTTTCAGCTCTCTCTGACTTTATTTTATTGCATCACAACTTCCTAAGAACAAGGTGTTTGAGAAGAAAGCAGGTATTTCCATATATGCTTTTAAGGTAGACCGAGTCCTGTCCCCCACTACCTCCCCTGAGCCCACTGGGACTGTTGACTTTGTAAAGACAGAAGAATGAATTAGCCCTTGCAGAATCACAATTCTTATACCCTACAAAAAAAAAAGGTGAATTAATGGTCATTTTTACTTTTAATCACAACCAGCAACTGGCTGGAGAAAGTGAGGCCAGGGAACACTGAAATACGTACACATACACACACACAAGAATTATCCTGCCATGCTAGGGCAGTGTTCAGCATGTCCAGGAGAGCTGGCAAGCAGCTCACCAAAGGATTGGTTTGTCCCACCCTCACTCAGCCAGTCCTTTCTACCAGGCGCTCCCAGGCCCCTCAGTCTCAGCATACAGGGAAGCTGGGCTTCGATCACACGGAAGCCTCTGGCAGAAAGCAGGAATAAGCAGCTCAGGGTAGAGGAGAGCTGGATTCACAGTTGTGAAAAATCATAATCACGTCATTCAACCACACAGCTATACCCTTCTGTCACTGAGAGGATGATGATACACGATCCCAGTTCTTTGGCTCACGAAATCAGCTTCCTCACAACAGTCCTGCATCCGGGAGCTTTCACCGCTGCCTTCGCACACCAATCCCTCATTGCATTTTATGCCTTCCAAGTCTACGTGCTGATGAATTGTCAGACATGACGTCGAGCACGTGGCTGCTGTCAGCTAAGGCAACACAAGGTGTTTCCCCCTCCTCTCGGGGAAATGGAAACCTCTCCGCTGTACCCACCCACATCACCACTGAAGATATCTCCCCATGCAAGCCCTTGTTTGTGGTTAGGCTAAAATCAGCCTTGGCTATTTTTGAAATGCTGATGCTCCCCAAACAGCACTTAACATTACTGTGAGGCCTTCAAATGAGACCTAGAAAATTGCATTTGTCACTATCTGTTCAAATGTAAGCCCTGTCGAGCGGGACAGAGGATCCCTGAAGGCCAACTATGTTATCTTGGCCTATAGAAAATGATTAGAAAGCTCATTTTAAAATGTGACAATTAAAGGCTTAATATAAATGTATTTCTGATGCTATCAACAAACTCGGCAGATTCAAGCAGCTCTTTCAAAATGTGCCTTCAAGTGCCTTCAAGCAAAACAGCTGGTTTGGGTTTTCCTTCATTATGAACAGACTACAGGCAATTTACACACAACTTCTAATCTTAAAAAATATTTTATCAGTACAATGTATCTTAGGTGCAACGAATTCCATACAAAGATTGTAAAAATCTACATAAAGCCTCATGCAGATTCCCTGTTCAGCCTACAGATTCAGGGCTGAAGATCAGGCACACTAGCAGAAAAGCATGGGGGCAGGCATATGAAATCGGATGAGCAGGAGTTTTGTAAGATTTAATAAAAAGGTTGCTACCTGTATTTTAGATAATCAGATTACGGTGGGATTTAGGATTCAATTTTCCTTTCTTGAGCAGTTTTATGTTGTGTTTTAGAAATAATCACACAAATTAAACACTGCAAATGAAAATCCTGGGTTTATTGAGGTCACTAGGGCAACTCCACTGATTTCAACCGGGCCAGGGCCTCACTTTATGGGGAAGTCTTGGGGAGAAAATAAATTCAGACTTCTGGAAATGGAGCAGCATGCCAAAAAGCCTTTCTTTATTTTGAACATGTGACAAAGCAGGTCCTGTCATTGCTTTCAGGAAATCAGCAGCTATTCCTATTCCCACTGATTGATTTAAAGCATGGTAGAATAGGCTGGTTTAAAAGCTGCTGCTTTTCCCAGGGGACTGCTGATGGGCTGTGCCAGGAACCAGCTCCAGGATCTCAGCTTTCACTGAGTGCTGAGTTTGGGAGGTCCAGAAAGATCCTCCTGTCCCAGCTGGCTTCTTTGAGGAGGTACAGGCTTGTCCTGGGCTGCAGGGTAAGTGATCTTGCCCATCAGAGGCCAAGGATCTTGGGTTCCTACTCCTGAGCGCTGAGCACTTGCAATGTGCTTGTTTCATATGAAACCTTGCCTTTGTGAGAGGCAGTGGCTGTCAGCTCCCAAGGAGTTTCCAGCTAAGTGGGAACAGAGTCCTCTTCCACCAAGCCAGATTTTACCTGTGAGACAACTGAATTCAGCTCTTGGAGTCTTCTTCCTCCCAAACCCAGAAACATCCCATCACTTTTTTCCTTTCACTTCAAACTCCTATTTTTCTGTCATATATACACACACTTCTCTGCATGACTGAACACAGTGCAAGGGACTGACACAGCTCCACCTAACATCAATTTCCAAAGCAAATGTCCTAGCACTTCTGTCACATTTCAACCAGAAATAGAGGAGAATATCCCTCTGGATGAGCTAGGCCATGGTCTATTCAACCTGTCCACTTAGTTCTTACCTGTTTGTCAGAGGAACTGAGGCTGCTACCAGCACCAATGTCTAACACGCCTAGCTAGACTGCTGCTGTGGATGTGGTCCTTCCTGCACCAAAGCACACTGACACTTAGCACACATTTAAGAGCTGGTATCGTTAGTACAGAACAAGGCATAGCACAGATCTGTTAAAAGCCAGTTCCTAAAGAGAGCTCATGAGAACCACTGGACACACAAGAGAATTTGGACCGAGAATGTAGCAGTGTGGTACCAAGTACTGCAAGAAGAATTCTAGAAAATCAACTTACCAAAAGTAACAAGTTTGAGGTCTGTTAACATCCTTTAATCGGAATTTTGCATGAAGTCTGAAGGTACTGTTTTTAGTGGGGGTGCCTTCCTCAATTAAATTTCCATGTCTCTGTATCAATCTGAGGAGTATTTCTTATCATTAGCTAGTAACACCTGAAAGGTCTTAGAGATGGACATCACAGAAACAGGGCTTCAGCTTCACCGATTATAAAAGTATTTAAAATAAAGTTTCAAATATCCTGGAAGAAAATTGTTAAGAAAACAGTCAGAACTCTGAATAATATTACATAATTAACTCTTCAGCAGAGAACAGCCTCCTGGCACTAACCATGTCCTTTGTTCTGACATCAGAGACTGAAAACCATGGCCTTCACCTGTGCCAACTGTCTTTTAGAATAAACACAAGACCCTCCCCCTTCATCTCCACACACTTAATAATATTAATAGAACATTAAAATATTAATGCCAGTAGACAAGGTCTTTCATAAAGCACATAAATGAATTCATTCACTCTAGCTCATTAGCTTAATCGTCAACCTTGTTACAATGTAACTGATTAACATTTTCATTGTTCTTGGGTTTTTTCCCATAGACTTTTACTTCTTTAGGGATCAAAAGATCTCTGAATACATAAGCTCAACAAATATCTGTGCACAACTGAACAACAACAGAAATTGCCGAGATGACTAAGTAAAAGCTTTCACAGTTCATGCTTCAAAGATACAGCAGGAAACAACCATTTAAGAACCATTTTTATTTGCATGTTTAACGTGATTACACACATTCATGAGTCCAACAAGATCTGCACTGTGACGTTAAAGATACAGTACAATAACATTCAACATGAGGTACGTCATATTTATATATACCTGTACTTTATAAATAATGCTGTAAGCCTGCAAAGGTCAAACACTGCTCCAGCACCAATGGCTGCTGGCACCTGATGTTAGCTGTTTACCACAACAAATACACCCCACCCCCCCTCAACAGTTCAGTGCAATAAGTATGTAGAAATTAAAATGTTTACTTAAATATTATTTTCGATATGTAGAAAGTATATTACATTACACTCTCTTATCACAGATTCCCCTCACCAGGAAAATCAAACATACAAGTAGCAGAGATGGCCAGGTACAGTTTAAGAGAATCTACAAAAGGATCTCTATCAACGTTAAGCTTATATTCCAGGTCGATACAGCTGATGCTTGCAAAAGGTCAATCAACATGTCCAAGCTTGGATGCTACTGCTAAACCAACCAAATCCGCATTTAGACACCTATTTAAGTGCCCTCATGTCCTAAGGTGACTGGTACTAGCCACCTTCTTATACACCAGTACTTGTTAGCATCAAAGCAGGGCTCAGAATCAAGTTGCACTGTAAGCATCAAAAAAAGTTTTGGGGTGCTTATGTGTGTTCATCCATAGTGAAAAACCTTACATGCACCAGATCCTAAAATCCGGAACAGACTCAGAGGAATTAAGCTAGGGGTAGCTTTTGCGCTACTTCGTCAAAAAGATTTCATAACAGTAGCAAATAAAAATAACAATTAAGAAACAGCTCATTTTCTACATATTACAGCTACACAGTATTTCAGCCAGTGTAGTAGATACCTCACCTTTATTTGCAGGTAAGTAAAAACCAAAAAATCAATTGAGAACCCAAGCCTAGTTATACCAACACAGTCAGTACTCTCTGATGTGTCCCACCAGCTGAGGCACCTGATTTTTTTTTCCAAACAACTCAGAATGCAGCTTTCTATTGCAAGCAACTTGTCCATCTGATCAATCACTCAGCATAATTACACCTACATCAGCTGCTTGCCTTAAGAAAACTTAATCAGCTGATTAGCATCTTTCTCTGCTTTCAACTGTATTTAAATAAATGGAACTGCTGCTCAGATGTTGCCTAGAAGTAGATGACCATCACCTCATCACAATCTTAGATTCCTTTTCGCAGTCTCTTCAGCAACTCTTCCTCCAGTTCATACAGTTTATACTCATCTATTTTAGGCTGCAGATCTAAATATAATTAACTGGAGGTTTTTTAAATCTCTCTCTCGGAGTTTTCCACGGAGCATTCTGTTTAGATTTCACTAACAGTCTGGATTATGTACCTCTGTCACAAAAACCCAAAATGTTTTAAATATATTTTGAGGGTATTTACATTTCAGAAAGAACGCTGCTTCCACACACACACATATGTATGTACGTATATAAAGCATTAAACAATAAGATGGGCAAAAAAGCATAGATCCTGCAGGACAGTTTTTCACCTGGGTCTCCTTTTATTTACCCAGAGAGAAGATTTGGGCTTTCGTCATAAAATGCTTAATGCCTATGCTCCAGTTTTCCTTACTTCAGATGGTATTTTGGACACTGCAAAGATGTATTGGCACTTTACAATGGCCAGGGCTCCAACCGTCAAGAAACACTTAGAGTAATAGTATTAAACTGGTAAGAAATCATATGAGAAAAACATTTTTATTACAAAACTGACAAGTAAATTTAGGGTTATGCTACATTAATGTGTTGATATATTGCAACATAAATCTTCAATCTGTCTGAAGAATCATTTGGTCCTTTCATTTCGTTAAAACATATGCAACAAACAGAACCCACTTCAGAGATGAAGTAAGAATGAGATGCTTCACAACAGGGAGCGTGAGTGTGAGAAACAACTGTTCCAACGCAAGGGTGAAGGATTTTCTCTTGTTTGTAGTACCTGTATTTCTTACTTATACTGGTTTCCTGCCCTGATAAAAGGAGTCATAATACCTAATGCTTTTCCAAAAACAATACAGATATATGACAGGAAGTTTGGGGGAGGAAAAGAAATCAGACAAGGCAAAGTTCTGCACCACATAATCCTTTGATGGATGTGTAACCATGAGCAGTTGCAAGAGATCCAAGATTAAAGCATTAGAGAAAAATTCCTCCTCCTCACTGTTATCTGATGATATACACTAAGTGTAATATAACCACGGTTGGAAATCTTGTCTTTGTCTATTTTCCACTGATCATGTATGGTAATAAAAAGAAATCTCATACTACAGAAAAAAGTCCAAGTCAGGATTGGTACATCCTTTGGTTCCTCTATATTCTGCCTCTACCATGTCTAGGAGGAATTGAAAAAAACCAGCCAAAACAAATGAAAAATTATCCTGTGTCAGATGCTAGATATTAATTCCCATTTACTTAGCAAGGGTTCAAAGAAAAGCTATTTAAATAGCAAATCAACATAGCAGAAACTAGGTCATGGGAGTAGAGCTTCAAGAGCTGCATACACAATTTGAACATGTGCAAGTACTTCCGTGCCTTCGAGGTGGGATTCCTAGAAAATGAACTCAGAGGGTAACTTGCCAAGCCCACATCCCCCCCTCACTGTAAACACGTTCACGTGGACATGGTCAGCATGCTGTGGAGCTTCCTGAAAGCTGCTTACTTCTCCATCTTCCCCTGCAGCCATTCCAAACAGCTGGCCAGAGGAGCATCTCGCAGGATGAAGGTTTAAACCTATGCTTTTTCTGCTTACAACTGAAGCACTTCTTTCAGCTCCCATGATTAAATGCAACTCATTATGGGAATCTCTTAAGTCTGAAGAGCAAACAGAAGAGATGGCTATAAAACAAGGCTCTTCATTTTCTACCCCTACCTCCCCAAATAATTAAAAGCAGGAAATGGAGAGAGAGAACACTGATCAATGAACACAACGTGTGGAGAGATACAAGAGGGGGGCATCCTCTGGTGATTCACCGGTGCATCAAAGAAAGGGTGAGCATCACCAGTAAACAGGCACCTCTCTTACAAAACCTTTGAAATCTTGATTGCTCCTAAGAGCTTCCAGTTTCAAGTTAAATACTTCACTTAAACGTTATCACCAACAATGCTACAAGTATAGCAAGCCAGTAATTTGCCCACAGTATTTAGTTACATATTACCTGTACTGATCACATATCTGCAGATAAAAAGCTAAGCGTCAGAAGGCCTGAACCAGACAGGTTCTTCATAGGAAAATGCTTCATCTCCGCACACTTTCATTCAAGCATAAAATATGAGTTCCGGAATTTGCCCTCCCTGTACCCCAGTACCATTTGTACTGTCCGAAGAGCACTGAAACTGAACAGTCACCTTCCCACACTGAACTTCCGTCATTCCTTCTTGTCCAAAATAGCTGAGTTCATTCCCATCCAGAATCACACTAGCTGTGTAAAAGGTGTCAGGCTCAATCTGCACTGGATATTCAAACCACACGGGAAAAGTGTTACTTGAACCATCTGAGAAATATTTACTCAAGTTCTGGCCTAGGATAACTCCCTGTCGTTTGAGTTCAATCTTGGCACTGTACTCTGCTGATCCACAGCTGGAGCCGTATAGCCCAAAGCCAGCAATAAACACTCTCTTATCAACAGCAAACTGGATGCTGTCACACCGGCCCCTGTAGCGCCACTGGTTGCTGCGGTAAGCGCAGGACTGGAAACGATGGCATCGCTGAGGAACGAGGCCTTTCCGGGGCTTGCTTACAAACTGTAACTCTGGCTTTTTGGCAGCCGTGTACCAGAGGAAGATATCATTGGTTTCGTTGAGCGTCAGGATCCCAGACTGCGCAGCGCCATTTGCGAAATCATCGAGTGCCATGGTAGGGATGCGTATCAAGTACAGAGCCTTGCCAAGGACTTTGCGCTTGTTCTCTATGGTAGCCGTTAGCTCTTGCCGCTGACACTCCACTTCAGCCCAGTTCAGAGCTGCTTCGAAAACAACAATTTCTTTGGCATTCAGAGTCTCCCTTCGGAGAATGCTTTCAAGTGTCTGAAAATCAATGTCACAGAACCCCTCAGACTTCAAAGCTAGCTCAGCTTGGGCGTCAATCACTTCCCAACAGCGCTGGGTCAGGTCAGGTTCCTCGAATAAGCAGCTCTGGGAAAGCAGCACACAGGCATTCTTTGCACTTAGACTTGTCTCTAGAAAGTTGACGCAGGCGCGGGCAAGATGAGGGACGATGTACTTCTTGGCAGCATAAAGGGTGGCCAGTACGGTATCTGCAGCCAGATCAATTTCATCACAATATATGTATCTGAAATAAAACACAGGCATGTAACACTGCTGCTTAATGCGAAAATATAATTTGTCAATAACACCTGAAAATTATAAACCAAGAAAACTGAAATGGCTCCACATCAAAATTAAGCAGTGCTTTTGGAGAACACTGATTAAATCCAGAAAGAAAGTACAAACCAAATTCATTGCTTATGTAAGACCACAGAAGAGAAAAAGCTTAAATATAAGGTAAATAAAGCTTCACATTTGGGACACATGAAGTAAACAAAGGTTATGATTACAAACTATCACCCCTCCAGCAATGTCTTCCTCCTATAGGTGCTTTGGCTAATAAAAGGCTATCCACCCCAGGTGGGAACTCCTCAAGGGCTACCTTATTTGGCCAACCAGTTGCCTGGAACACGTGACAAAGAGTATTTGGACTAGATGTCGCATGATGGTGAATGATGATTTATTGAGGTGTATATATAAATACATGAATGAAAACAAGCTTATTGGGAATAACCAGCCAGTCTAAGAAGAGAAATGCTGTCAAAGTATATCAGGTGCTATGCATTTTCATAAATACTGGATTGGGATTTTTTAGTGGGGGTGGCTTTTTTTGGTTGTAGGTTGGTTTTGTGTTTGGTTTTTTGGCTTTTTTGTTTTTGAACAAAGTAATGAAGCCTATAAGAAAAGGTACAGAATTCTAGTTTTCAGGTTTCTTACTGCTTACAACATCCTAGCTCCACTAGCACTGTGTTTTCTCTCAGCCTCATTGCATAAGGAGAAAAAAAGCTTTACTGCTACGCCAGTGTGGCGGAAGAGATGAAGGTGAAATTCTATTTATGTGACTAAACTGCTGGGATTCATTGCTCAGAGAAATGAAGCATTGTACAGTTTGTTCTTTTTAATATCTCATGCTTCAGGGCCCCATTTGCAGCTGGTGAATGCAATGTGCTAAAACCATGCCAAATGTAATTTTACTCTTCATAGGGATAATCTTGATGGTTATGGTTGATAAAAGTGTCTTCCTCCAGTAAAGCTGAAGTTGTATGCGACCCTGTACTAACCAAAATTTTGTAGTTAGAAGGTTTCCCAACACAATGAATTTTTTGCAGAACAGATACACTTACAAAAGTGGAATTAGTACCTACGCTTATCTGACTGTAGCTGTAAATATCTTTATTTGTATTTTTGCAGGTGTAGGGTACTATCTTCCAAGCCACACTTAGAAAACATGCTCAGAGCAGACACTGCTCAAGCAATACAATAAAACTGAAGAGGTTAAAAAGAAAAAGAATACTTACATAGACACAATTTTTTTTTTAACCTTGATTACTTGGTTTCAACTGGGCTATTTGTAACAACAAAGCACATCTATATCTCACTGGCTTAGGTCCTTTACTGTCCGAAAAAATTTTCAATGTATCAATTCATTCGTTTTTATGATTCTCCTCATTGCTCTCCAACTCTTTTCTCCCTTCTATTACTTCTCTTTGCCTGCTTGTACAGCAGAGAATGATGACATCTGTTTTAAACTGAAATAGTACAAAAGTTGCTAGCTTAATATTCATGAAAGTGAAGAACTAGTATCACTGATTTACAACAGACACAGCACAGATCGCCTGTCAGCAATATTCCACACTTCCCACTCTGCCAATGCACCTCGACTCTGGGCTACAATTATTGATATTCCAGTTTCACCCTGTTCTTAAACAGAGGATTCTGCTAGACCACAGGGTTTGATGGTTTAGTACACATTTATCCTGGGATAACATGGGACCATGGTTCTAACTTGGTCTAATTTCTTCTAAGAGAAGACATAATACATTAGAAACACCAATTCAGTGGTCAGCCAGACTATGAATTTAACCCTATTTTTAAAACTGTAGAGAACAGCCCAATTTTTTTTTATTGGGAGAATAACTAGTATCTAGCAGTTGAGGTATTATTTCCTATGTTGTATCTGGCTATACCTTGTCTGATGTTTGTAGTAAAAATGTCCACTATATAGTAAAATACAAAAAAATATTTATGCTCTAAGTATTCAATGTCCATGGGGAGAAAAAGCCCAAACAAAACAAAACCAACAAAACCCCACATAAGCCCATTGTATTTTCTTACAAAGACTGTGATGGATCCCTCCTGTCTGCAGAAAAAGCATATGAAGGTGGGGGCTGCTGTGGGATAGGTAAAAAGCCCTTTCCTTCCACAGCAGCAGTATCACGAGCCTTTTCCCATCCACTGCTCACAGCAGTTGCAAGCAACACTCATGGGGATGATTTCCCAGAGGGAAAGGAGTGAAGGGGTCCTGGCTCCCTCCAAGCTCCGCCCAGTGCAGCAGATGCACTGGATCCTTCGATGAGGGAATGCTGCACTGCTGAGGAACATCCCTTCCCCTTCCCTGCACTGTCACGGCTGCAGGCAGCTCTGGCGTTCACAGGCACGGGAGCGCTGTGCAGGTTCAGGCACACTGCATCCATGGAAGTTAGCACTGGCAAGGTTAGCTCAACATCCACAAAGACCACTAATTTTTTTGTGTTTTTTTTTTTTTTTTTAAATAAAAGCTGAGAAGGTGAAGAATTCCATGGCTCTGACCATGCTCTCAAAGCTAGTTTCCTAAATTGCCATAGGCTAAATAACATGCCAAGACCTAGATGTCAGTATTGATACTCAACTTTTCTAGGTTCACTCTCTGAACACATTTCTTAATGAAAAATTCACAAAGCATGCAGTTTTTATATGGCAAATCATGTTTAGCCACAGTGAAATAGATTTGCTGTTCAAAAAGACAGGCAGGGTGGCACAGGGGAATCCAAGTATCTTGTATTTGTGCCTCGTAAAACTCTGTATGAAAGAGTCTGAGCTCTGCAGAAAACACTGGCAGAACCAGAAAGGCTCAAAGCAGGGATCCATAGCACACCTACTTACATAATGTCATAGCTTAACTTTACATTCCAGGTCTACAAAACATCTGTCTGACTTCCCTTTTTCCTGGCAGTTACCTACATTTGCACAGAACATTTCCGATATTCATGATAACCTATAAAAACTCTACATGCAACTTTGATCGTTCATCTACAATGCTGCTGAAGTGCAACAGGAAAAAAGAAACCATTCTTTAGTCACAAGCTAGTCAAAACAATCTAGGAAATACAGTAAATCGCTAGCTAGTGATTACATCATTACATGCAAGAAAGTCCACAGCATATTAAAAGGATCACTATCAGATACTAATGCATATTCTTTATCAGAAAGCAATTGCAGTTACTAAAGCTGAAAGGAAAAAAACCCTCAGAGCCATAGCATTCTTCTCTAATAATCAGAGTTTACAGATACATTGAAGCACGATTCATCAGGGAAGCAGCTTCATTATGCTCATTTAGGAAAAGACAGCATTTCTTATCCAGTTTGCAAGGAGAAAAAGAATGATCATGTAAACTGACTGGTTTTCTCCCGTTAGAACAAAAAAAAACGCTACTCATGTAAACAGCCTTTTTATCACTTTCCAAATGCAACAATATGATAAATGAGGAGAAATTTAATTTTTAGAGGCTATATTCAATAACTTAGGGTCATTTTTCTAAGATAAGACCTGCATACAGCAAGTTTATAAAAGAGCTGGACTGATGTCAATATAAACAGCCAGCAAGGGGAGGGGGGCGTGTTTTGTGTGTTTTTAACTTTTTACTATGCTTGCAAAGTAGAACAGATTTTTTTTTTGTTACAGCTGACAATTCTTTTTAGTAACTCCATTCCTTTGTGCAACATGTGTAGTGACAAATCAGATCAATAGGCATTACAGTATACAATGTGCCCAAAGATCCCCTGTCAAAGTCATTATTTATAACTGCCTACATTAGTCTAACAAATGCGTGCCTGGAAGTAAAGGGGGAGAGCAAAATGAGGCAAAAGTTTAAAATACCGGAAAGACAAAAAGAGGAGTATTTTAAGCAACTGCTTTCTTTCTGTTTATACGCAAGACTAATACTTTAACTATGACATTACCAGTGTATGTATACATCACAAAGGAAAACATATCCAGCAGACGAAGGATGCTTACTTCAGCATTGCGAGAAAAGCAGCAGGCTCAACATCTGGTATACGGATCTCATCTTTGTCCTCAGCAAGCTCTCCGTAAAACATCGCATGGAATACAGAGCTCCCAACAGCCAGGACATACTGTTGAGAAAGGGAAATCTTATTTCATGCTTTAAACTGAAAACACTGCCAAAAAAAAACAATGTGGGAGAGCCACTCTGAGCATACTGGGCTTCACTGACAGACTCCATAGACACACTTCAGTAAGAAATTAAGTCAAAGAACAGAATCACACATTTCCCCTGCATTTATTATCACGGGCATACATTCGCTGGCTACTGGAAAACGCTCACATCCACTACAGAAGTTAACTATTTCTACAGAATCTCAAGGGTAGTATTAATCAGCAGCACAAAGCAGTATTCCTAACTTTAAAATGACTGTCTTAGCACAAGCACACTCCTTAACTGAAAACACAAAGAAAAGCGAAGGACGGACTATTCCACTGCATGTAGCCTTTTAAAATACAGAATTAAGCCTGTCCCAGAAGAGCCGAGTCTCCCACGCTATGTCCTGGCATAACCGTGGGAGCTCTCTCTGGCTATCCCCGCTGAGCAGATAATGCAGCTGTTGCTTACTTTATGTCCTGGCAGCCGCTGGGTCCCACCTGGTGGCCCAACCACAAAGTGAACATCTGCCATCAAGTCGTTGTTGAACATCACCGCATTTCTACAAAAAGAGGCAGTGTGTTAATTTATGGTGCCCAGTAACGCTGTGCTTGCCCCGAACCTAAGAAATTACTTCTTAACAACTTCAAGTTGCATGTTAGAGAAGCAGGTCACAGTTTGTTTTAAGCTACTTTACACATCATCACACAAATATATGAAAGAAAAAAGTAAGGAGAGATGGGTGAGGAAAGGGTGTGTGCAGTGGAAAAAAAAAAAACCACCAAACTTAGGAAAACTTTTCAATAAGTGCAAATCAAAAGTCAAGTGCATATGTCACTGAAAATGCCATCTAAGGTCTAAACGCAAATCTTTATGGGGAGACTGCAGCTTCCAGCAACATTTTTATTTACTCACTACAAACAGCTGCACTGTCTGGAAGAGAGATATTAAAATATTTTCCATTACCAAACTACTTGTTTCACACACACAAAGGAGGACGACAAAAAAAAAAACAAACCAAAACCAACACAAACACCTCCCCCCTGTGTTTTCTTCAGCAAATAAATGGATAACTAAGCATACACATTATGGACATTTTGCTACTTTTCAGCACTCCATTCAAACAGTAAAGAGAACTGCCCTGAACTTACCTCTCTCTGATGGTTGGATAAAGCCCTTGCCAATTAGGTGCCGGAATAGTGTTGTTGTTATTGAGATTTTGCTGGTGGTACTGCTGGACAGCAGTTGTGTTAGTGTTGGCTGGTTTCTTTCGGGGAAAAATATCAGCAGCCATCTTCTTCTTCTTTTTGGTCTTCAAGGTAATGATTTCATAGCAAACTGGAGGCAATTTGCTGCTGCTACTGCTGCTGCTATTTCCCTTCTTAGAGCTTTTCTTGGACCTGTTCTTGACCGTCTCTGGAAGCATCAAGAAGAAGGTGAGACATTTCATGTTCTTTCCTTTCTCATCTACCATGAGTATACTTGGCTGTACAGCTAGATAGCCTAACTAGCTAGGAACATTAAGAAATGCACGTGGAAGCTGTTAACAGAGAGCCGCAGAGCTGAGAGTTTGCTTCTTTTCCAGCAAGACAAGGTGACCTTTCCAGTGCACCGAGTAAGAAACTGGCTTTAAGTTTGATCCAGTACTTGAATCGTTAAATACATCCCCATTATTCCTGCCCGTTTCATTTCTTTCCAGATTTCCTGATCAGGAATTGCCTGAAAGCACTACACCCTGCGAAGCGTGTACACTCGTGGCTGTGGCGTCGGCTTTCTGAAGGGGGCTAGCAAGACGAGCAGGGTTGCGCTGCCAGTCTGCTCAGCGAGCTGAACTTGTGCGTGGAAGGGATCGGAACAGAGTAGGTATTGCAGCCCTGCGGATGGAGTCAGCCAGCGTTTGGAGCCAATAGCTGAAGTCACCGATAACGATTGGACCCAGCCGCACAGTGACACCTATTGTAACGTACGCCGCTCCGACATTAAAGCGACAGCCCTTGCACTCTTCATACGCAGCGTTAAGTAATAAAGTAATAAACGGCACGCACAATTGCGTAAGCGCGCGTCTGGCCAGAAGCATGTGTTTTAGCTCTCCCTGATGCTGCTTGAATTTTCACAAAGGAAGCAATAAAAAGTTGAAATCAAGTAGAAAGACGTATCTGAATCTAAATATTTCCACGGGTGCTATTTCCACATGCAGTCGATATCAGCACGACTTCCTATGCCTCGATATTCCCGCAGATCCCTACCGTAACAGCAGTTCAGCAAAAGCACGCTGCACACTACAGCTTCAGAACCAAATTAAAGCAATCAACTAGCAGCAGCAGCAAAGACAGCGATGCAGTTAAACAACCCCTTTCAGCGCAGCTTCTACTCCAGCGTAACATGAATAGAGATGAGGTCACAGCTTTAGCTTTAACTCCTTCTGTTTCTAGATAATGTAATAGCCTTTGACAGGGGTCCCAAATCACTAAGCAGCGCTAATTAAGCCAGCTTACTCCAGATATGGCTGCACCACATCAGAAAAAAACCCTTCTAGATGTGCAATCAGATTAAAGCAAACCAGAGTGAATATATTTAATCAATATTTCAAAGCGTTAAATGAAAAAATCCAAATTATTTAGTCAAGCAGAAATCACTCCTTGAGATGCAAGCACACTGTGATTTTATTCATAAATACTTTCTGAAATAAACAGGATATAAGCTATATCAACCAAATTATTTAAATAGGAAAGAAGACTAATTTTCAGTCATTAGTTTACTAAAAACTTAAGTTTAGATCAGATTTCCTTAATGGTAGGTCAAGTGTATAAAAAAAAACAAGCAAGCAAGCATAGACACTTAAAACCAAGCGAGAATCTAAAAAAATATTAGGTGTCAACATTTGACACCTTAAAATATTGAGGGGTGGGGATAATTAAAATACGGTATCATAATTATTTTCAAGTTTTAAAGAAAAAATCCTCTTAGCTTTCAAGGGAAATTTAGCCACTTTTAGCCTTAATTATTTTTGCTGAACAAGAGTACAACAGTGAAATTAAAGGGATCAAAGGTTGGTGGAGAAATGGCTGACCTTGCTGAAATCCCTGACAGAAATCCGTCACTGACAAACTGAAGCACAGCAACAATATTCAGACTATTTATTGAAACACCATCACAACTGCTTGAATCACAGCTAGGGCTTGGTAACACACAATCTTCGAATGTCTCGAAACCGCAAAGTGGAAAAGCTAAGTTCAGGTATTTCAAAGATTCTAAGGTCTCCTTGGGAAGCACTCCATATTAAGCACTAACTAAACACCCTGGCAGTTGGCCATCTAGAGACTTTGCTGCAGTGGTTTGAAATTATACCATTTGCAGACACACATCTGCGTGCCTGTGCTCAGGGAAGGGGGAAACAGAAGGATATGTATCCATGCCTCAGCTGCTACAATTCCCAACCCAACGTCTTGGTGCAAAATCACCTTCACCAGTAATTTAAAAGAAGATGGTAGATTACACCTGGTGTGGCTGAACCTAAATACACTGAGAGGCCGGTTACGCAATTTCCAAAGAAATATTTTGTACCAAGCTATTCTTTCTTTTCTTCCTCCCTTTCTCTTTGGTTTCTGGTTTTTATCTGCAACAGATTGATTTGGAAGGGAAACTAACAGTCTAAACCATATTGAACTGCAGAGGTAAAAAAAAGGGATAAAGGAGAAAAAACTCATCCCGCAGATGGAATGTTCGTAACTGCACACAGCTGAGAGTGTTTAACAGGGACACAGCAGGTATTCTCAGCACAAAATTTGAGTTTATTGAGTTTGCATAAGTTTTTTTCACCTTCTTATGAAAATTTCCAGCCCTTCTAGTAAGAATAATCCTTTTGCCACTGCACAGGACAGACATTTCAGAAAAAAGTTGTTTAAAAAAACCCCAACCCTTAGAGATAACAACAAAACCCTTCAGAAAAACTAGTTCTCAGCATTGCAGTTGGCAGAAGGCAAAAGATAGCAGGGTTAGGAGATTCATATGGGAGATTTAATTTTCATTTCATAAATCCATTTTCTAGGCTACCAAAGTATATAAAAATCAAGGTCCTCACACTTTTTTTAAAAAAACATTTGACCAGTACAAATCCAAAGATTATACACATACCAGATAAGATCACTGGGATGCTACAGAAGAGAAAGCGAATGACAGACAGACTGACCATTCAACTCAGACTGGAAAAAACAGACTGTAAATGCAAATCCATAGGAGTCCACCATACCTCTGACTTCCATAGAGCCCAGCACAGTCTAGCATGTTGTACCTTCTTGGGGAAGGAAGAGAGGGAGAAGCTGCAGCTGAATTATGTTCTGCCTGAATCCAGATGTCAGACAGGCCTCCAGCAGAAAAGATGGCAGGATAAAAAGCTACCACAGTAAATAAAAAGCCTAACTGCTATCTTAGTCTGTTCTTATGCCATCAACCAAAACCTGGCTTGCTAAAACCGGAAAATAGTGCCAATTCCACAACAGACTCCACGAGTCCCTATGAAAAATGACAAGCCTCTTACAGGCCTTATACCGCCTTCTATTGCACTACATCAGCTCAGAAACAGCCTCCTAAACCAGCCATTAGATGCATATGAAATGGGTGAAAAAAACCCAAATTAGTGCTAGTTGCACTCACTATTCTTTCCATTTTGGCAGCAACTTCCATCTATTTTCCTACAACATAGTTTTCTTCTTTTACTAGACACATACTGTTAATGAATTTACAAATCAATGTGTTACCAGTCAGTAGAAGCAAGCTATGAACAACTCCCTGTTGAAAGACTAGTCAAAATCCCAAGTTCAAATCAGTCTGTCCCTGGCAAGAGAATCAAGGAAATTGACCTTCTATAACCCAGATCTATCAATTTCTGAAAGCTTATTACAATGTGTTCCTAATCTTCTTTAGCAAACCTCATTCTTCTTCATTAATTATATATTATCAGAACCAAACTTGACATATACAACTTAGAAAAAGGAAAATACAGTTCTTCAAAGACACATAAATCTTCACTTTATAAGCAAAGTAGTCAAACCAGAAATATTTAAAGGGCATAGGAAATTCCGTGCTTAAATATTAACACTGGCCTAATGAAAATCCAAAATGCCAGAGGTGAAGAATTAAGCAAAGGACTATATTCCGAGGCAGAGACACTACGCACCAAGTTACATATCCCTTTCAAATCTCAAGGGGCAAGTGACAAGCCCTTGGGAATCAGCTCCTAAATAAATATTGTGAACAACTGAAGCATCAGTTTTGCTGTTCCAATCAAATGCGTGCAATATACCTGCAATCCCGGTTTCATTTATTCCTGAAGACCATTAATATACCTAGACAACACTGTGAGGGTTAGCACAGAAGTCATTATAGCCCAACTCTTGGTACAACTTTTTATAGTATGGTACTACCATAATCATGCCATTCTAAAAGTAACTTCCATTTGAGAAATCATTTAATTTTTATAGGAGTACTCCTCCTCATACTACATCAGTCTTCTGCCACCATAGCAAGTATACCCAAGTGTTTGCGTGTCTCTCTTTTTTTTTTTAATTTTCCCCTTCCAATAAGTTGTTGGGTTTGGGGTTTTTTTTTTTTTCCTCTCTCATTTACAGGTCCATTCTTCACGTAATAACGTGAACTGGACAATTTTATAAAAAACAAGCTTTTATCAAAATTCCCAATTGTCTGTTACACCGAGATCATTAATAAAGGAATAAATTCCAAGTAGGCAATGAGAAAATGCATATATTTCTTTTCTGTAAAGTTGCCAAGTCTCTCCCTTGGCAGTCATTACTCCTATGCATTATTAACATTCTTGGTTTAAATTCTGAATTTCCCCTTACAAGGAAACAAATTTCAGATGATACACCTCGATTAACCAAAATAAACACACAATGTTACTGTTTAACAAATCTACCTTTCCACTGCTAATTTTCATTGAATTTACATTGATTTTATGCACTCATTTAGAAATGGAATGTACAAGTTCAAAAAACAGAAACAAAAAACCAACAAACCAGACAGCTGAGGAGCCTACTTCTGTTTACCTACCTATGAATTATTTAGTCACCTGGAAGAAACCTTCCCAATCACCATTCCAACCTTTCTGTTTGTAAAAACACCCATTTGGAAAGGGGACCAATAGCTCTACTCTTGATTTCCTCCAGTAAAAAATGCATTATAGTTGACAAAAATCTTCCAATCTCTTCTCTCACAGGTTTCTGATTGGCAGCACTGAAAGGAACCAAGACGGCATCCATTCTGTCTGTTGCATGTGAAAGTTGGCCCTGAAGTCTTGCTCAGTAAAGTCTTCTACAGAAAAAAACCCAAAGATGACTAAAAGCAGGGAGAAAGATGGGTAAAATTGCAAAGATTCTCGTAGATGTCAGAATATAGGGTAAAAAATAGAAAATGTTTCTTTCCCAGAATTGCCAAGAGCTGCGAAAGAGTAGAATAGCATCAGAGTAGAACTGCATCTTGAACCACACTGGAAGCTTTAAACCAAAGTCCAAAATAGCTGAATTGTAAGTTGCTATAGCTTTTATGCTATGCCACCAACATACTTGTTGGCAAATATTCTTAACTCTGCTTTGCATTGCCTGGATGAGGCTTGGAGCAACCTGGTCTAGTGGAGGGTGTCCCTGCCCATGGCAGGGGGGTTGGAACCAGATGATCTTTAAGGTCCCTTCCAACCCAAACCATTTTAGGATTTCACATACAAGGATTTAAATATTTTGCGTAATAATATCCACTAAGATGGTTTTTACATTTTTTTCCTCAATACCCTTCATGCTTTAAGAAAACAAAAGCAGAAAGCCCTGAGCAGCCCAGTCAACAGGTAAACAGAAGCTTAAAGAACGTGTATTTGTACGTCCTTTTCATTCCTGTATTATTTGCTAGCACATAGGCTATGTCTCTGCATGGCAGTTCTTTCTGGTCTCCCTACCAAAGCAGCCTTAATTTTTTGAATTTATCCTTTATGTATCTGCAGTCATTTTCATTACCCCCTTTTGATTTTTTACAGCAATATCCTTCCTGAGACACAGCAATCAAAACATCATATTTGAGAATAACATTTAGCCCTACACTTACTTGCGAATAAACATCCACTTTCCTTCTGTGTAGATTTCTGTTGGCTCGCTATGAACCTGTTCCTACACCAAGTGCAACATCTTCCACTGTCATTTTTTTCCTGTTACTTGCTTAGCTGCTTAAAGTTTGCAATTTAATCCCAGTGAGACGTTTGATAACTTTACATTTACACCACAAACAGAACAAAAGACAGAAGACTTCTCTACACTGCTGAATTTTGCTTTTAAAGGTTTTGTTCACAGCGGGGTCAAACCAAATAGTGTATTGAAGTGAAAAAGAAAAAATATTTAAAATTATCTTCTATTGTCATTATGATTTCAATACCATGCTTGCTGCACAAATGACATTCCGCATAAGCCACGACCATACAAAGAAAGGCTTATGTTTAAACGACCTGTAGTGAACAACGTACTTGATTCCGTTACAGTGAATTATCACAGAAACATTCTCTTCCGTGCACACAGAAAGAAGTAATGTGACATGTTGCATTACAACATGAAATAGATGATTTTACCAGCCCGCTGAGACATATTCCCCCATCTCACAGTTTAGGAAATGCAAGTAGAAAATATCCCACAGCAGAATTTGCAATTTATTCCATAAACATTAATTTGCTTCTTGATGGTTCAAAGCAAAAACAAGAATTCTAAATGAAGTCTGAGATGAGAAAACCTGCCAACTACAAAAATTCAATTCAGGGTTACAGGAGATAAACTGTTTTCCTCCTAATTTCCAAGTGACAAATTCAGCATTTGTTCCCCATCACTACTACTCTAGCTTGTCCATTTCATTTCATGTTGAGTTTTGCTCTTGACAATCTCTGGGGTCAAAAAGTAAGTTCTTTCTTAGTGGATGCCTTTTTTTTATTATTATTTACTTCTAAACATGATATTGCATCCTGAAAGCATTCAACCCTTTTTCTAAGACAGAGGTCAACTTTAATTCCACTCTGTCTCTTACCAAAACTGACTTACAAAGGAAAGATCAGATAGCTCAGGAAATTGGTAATGAGATACAGTGGTTTTCATCTCTAGGTCACTAATTCTAAATTGACCAGGGTCAACAGTAATCAAAAGTCATTAGCATTTAATGATCATTCAGTGCCCTGTGAGAAAGAAGCTAGTGATCTTACTGCACTTCAGAAAAACCACCACTACAATTAGTACTCACATGCTGCCTATTTCATGAGAGAAATCGGGATCGGATGACTACAGACAGAACTTCCAATCTGACAGGCAGATCTTGCCTATGTAGACAAACCTTTACACTGATTTTAACTTGGCTCAGAAACTATTATTTTTAAACTAAGTAGTTACTATAGGCTGTGATAAAGGGCCAGTTGGAAGGTGAGTGGTCCTACTCATTTACATCAGCAGTTCCCCAATGTCTTCTTCAGCCTACACACATTAAGTATGCAAAACGCAAATGCCAACACAGACAAAGAAAAGACACTTTCTCAGTGAGCCCTCGAGAAAGATGATGGCACTAGAAGAGTAACCACTCCATGAGTATCCACAGGGGGACAGTAATGTAAATGGCATTAGGGTCTGTCACGGGAAAAGTACATCATGCCAACTCGTAATTCCCTAAACTTCACTAGATGTAAAACTCGTGGCTTAAAAACGCAAAGCGGATCAGTGATTTGGCAGGCATGTTTACAGAAGAGTGTACCTGGCATCATTCAGTAAAAGCATTCTAAATGCGTTTAGAAAAGGGGAAAAATTGGTACAGCTTCTTGTTCCTACTGCATTTTAAATGTCAAAAGAGGAAAATTACCCCAGTTATAGAAAGAGGAACAGGCCAGACTATTGGCAAAACAAGCATTTGATAAGAAATGAGTTCTCAAACACGGTGGCTCTCACTTCTCGAAAGTGAGAATCAAAACCCGTAAATATCAACTCTCGCAATTTTTTGACAATTGTTTAATAAGCCTAATTTTGGGGTATGAAAGACTGCTTGGCACTAACCTGAGCTGTGCCCAAATAGTTCAAGGAATGGAACCAAACATTACATCCATTAAACTGCCCTGGACTGAATTAATCTTCCTCTGCCACTCATTAGAAGCTGTGGATATTGTTATTTGCTCTTGTTTCCAGACTGTCACAGCACATGCAGCTTCTGTTAGAATAGCCATTCCACACTGGAATAAAGACATTGCCAAATTTTTATTTTAACAGTTTCAGAAAATCAGATTTATTTTCCTTTGCTGCAAATACTTCAGTCACACCTGCCTATTAGATCAGTGATTCTGCAGTATTCCGCCTAATTTTTCCTCTTCGCAAGTGAATGGCAGTTACTCTGCAGTAATCCATTTTTAAGATGAACATACACACACTCCAGAAATTCTGGCGTCAGACTACTTTTAAGCATTAAGACGTATTGTCAAGAAATTAGGATATCCTAAATGCCTGCTGTCCTTCCCAACAGCTCTGTTTCAGAGACCCTAGGACATGTCAAAACTTTAGTAGAGAAAAAGAAAAAATCAAGGAAGGAGCAATTAATCAAACAGAAGAGCATAATTAAGTAACTGTGAAAGGTAAACATATATATGCATCAGTTTTATGTATTATAGTTTAATATAGTGTGAAAGCCTTTAACTTTTTGTTGGTATAAAGAGAGTAGTATCAGCTCGGTCTGACAGCGAAGTATTACTGAAGACAACAATCAAACAGCACTAAGACATCAAATGCACCTAGGTGCATTTTGTACATGTTTAAATGCATGACATTGCCATGGGATGTTAGGGTATTCCTTTGAGCTACGTTCCTGGGCAGAAACTGAGCAAGCTGTCTAACGGGGCAGCGATTTCTTTCATGTCCGAATTGAATTGTATGCTGGGGGCTCCAAAGGAAGGTAAAATACTGCAGCAAAGGGACAGTGTAAGCCACTGCATACATTTGTGTTGTAAGTAACACGCAGCCAGCCTCAGCTCCTCCCCAGTGTTAAGAAGGATGGCACTTTCTCCCCCACTAAGTGGGCAAGGTGACACACCGTTAAGCAGTTTGTGGCACAGTATGGATTAGATTTTAAAGGGATTTTGTTCCATCAATTATTGCAAGCCTATGTATAAAATCTCACACCTATCAGGCACAAGCAGACACTACCTGACTGAAGAGTTTTCTTTTCATACTCTTTGAAAATCTGGCAGCCAAGCACACGCTTTGAGCAAACAGAGAGGCAGCAAAGCTCCAATTCCAGCGAATGTAGTTTTTTGGAAGAAAATGACTCCTTTAAATCCTTTGGATGTGAAGAGGAGAAACTGCAGCTAGGGTGGATACAGAGCGTAACCTGGTACCTAAATATCCCGTCACAGGAGGATGTTATCAACAAGTCATTCCGCCCTGTACTCCAGTGGTACGTGATCATCTGGTGAAATATTTATTTGGGAAGCCAGGTCACCTCAGGACACAGGTAACAGGGCTGGACAAGGCAGTGTCTCAAGATGTTCTCCAAAGCTGTTTGCTGCGATTCTACACCCTACATAGCCAGGACAGCCAGCAGACATTCACAGATTACCAACCAGTTCAGCAGTGTTCTAAAACGCCAACACTTTGCAGACGGTGGACTCACCTGGTTTTCTTTTACTCTAGCTTGCCGAGTTAGCAAACTCAGATAGGGCAGCAGGATCAGAAAACCAGACAAGCCAGGCCTGGAAAATGGGAAGTTTGCAAATTTGAATCAAGTGACTTAAGCTTCCCCTCACTCCTCAGTGTTCTGACATACATTCCATTTCAGTCTGTAATTAAGGCACAGAACTGGAATTAGACTTTATGGCAGAAGACCGAACCGAAGACAACTTCCAGCACACAAAGCTTTTAATGTTTTTGTTCCCGTCTCTTTTCCTTCTTTTGCCTTACCTATCAGCTCTGAGACAGAAACTGTTGCTTATCACTTATTTATACTGTGCCTCCCGAAACAGGGCTTCCATGCCAGCTCAGGTATCCGAACATTTGCTTGTGTAAAACAAAACAACAGCCTGCAAGATTTGAGGAGTTCATAGAAAGAGCATCACAGGAAAACTATCTTGAATTATCCGAGAAAGTTAATGCTGAGCACGAATGACATTCCGCTGCAAAACTAGTGTCATTTGCACAAGTTCACACAACAGATGCAGACCTAAATTTCTTCTGAGAACAGAACGCAGGGCCTATCACCAGACCTGTTTTAATCAAGCCTACCTAGCACTGCTGCTTTCACCATAACAACCATTTGGTAACTTTCGAAAAAAATATTTGCTCACAAGCTTTAGCAAGCCAGTGTCCAAGTAATAAAAATTACTGTTGCAACCTGCATTGTTTTTTCTCAGCCTTAAAGAGTGAGCTAAAGGAATTCTGTATTGCTTCTGAAAGGTGTTTCCTCCAGGGCAGAACTGAGGATCACTTGAGGGGAAACACAAGGAAAGTTATTGTGCAGTTAGCTGCAGTGTACTTAGGGAGAGGAGGGTGGGGGGCAGTTTAAAAAAACCAGTACTGCACTCTACATGTAACTTCGGCAATCCCGCAGAACTTCTTTCAAACAAATAAGGTGCTAAGAGATTGGATTTGCAAAGTTAAATTATTCAATTAAGCCAAGATACCACGTGTTATGACATACCGCGCCTACTTTCTATAGGAAATGGTAGGACGAGTCACTTCCCACAAAACAATGGTATTTCAAGCCCAACCCTGGCATAAAATAGTTAAAGCAGTATGAAATACAGTATCATATACCTATAACCCAAAACTTCTCTTGACAAAATAACCAAGACCCCAAGGCACAGATTAAAGTTTGCCATCTAGATTACATGCTGAAAACAAAAGTATAGTGAACACTAACAACGCAGCCACCCTTCAGATAAAACACAGTCTTTGTTGTTTCAATTAGGTAAGTTTGTAATCATCCTTTTAGGAACACTTCATAGACTGGTTCAGGTTGGAAGGGACCTTAAAGCTTACCTAGTTCCGACTTAAGGACCATCACCTCAGCTCAAACTTTCTTCCTTCAAGTGAGAACAACCCACTGTTGCTTCCTATTTTTAAATGCACCACCACTGTGGGATCACTCTAGGCAAGGAAGTTTATAAACTTAACCCGAAGGTTACCACAGGTGGACTTTCTGGAACCCAAACAGGGGAACAGTAAATTGTAAAGGTGTGGGCCCTTAACTGAACTACCGAGTCTGCAGACGTATGTACACAGCAGAGTTCAGCCAACAAGGCCAGGAAGAGGAGGTGGTGTTTATGTCAACCCGGGTGCAATTATGAATTGTCCCTCTAGGAAGTTTTATTTGATACTTAAAATACTTATTCTTTTAAAGAAACACTACTTTAAGCAGGGAAAAAAAAAAAAAAAAAGGCCACCACAAAGCCCCAGCTTCCAGGTTTACATACATGTTTCCAAGGGCTAGCTTTCACGCCCCCCGCCGAGCAGCCCCCCGCCCCGGCGGTCAGGCTCGCCGGCACCGCCAGGTCCCCAAGCTCGGGGCTCCTCACCCTTCCCGGCTGACCCCAACCCACCCGACTGTCACAGCGGCTTATCACGGCCGGTTCAGCCCCGGTACCACGAGGAAGCCAACCCGCTTCTGCACAAAAGGCAGCTGCAAACATTCGGCGGGGGGAGGGGGGGGTAAAAAAAAAAAAAAGAATGAAACCTCTCGAAACGGCTGCAGACACAAACGGTGACTTGGATGGGGCAAAGGCCGTTCTCCGAGGGGCTCTTTGTGCCGGGTGAGCCGAGCGCTCCAGCACCCACCCGGCGGCAGCGGGCCGGGCGCTCGGGGAAGCGCTCCCCGCACTAACTCCCCCGGCTCTCTCCTCCCAAGTTTCGCGGCGGACGCGGGCAGCGCCCGGCGGTGCCGGCGCTCAGGTGCGGCTGCTCCGCCCCGTCCCCCGCCTCGGTCCGCCTGCCCCGGCCCCGAAGCCCCCGGCTCCACCACGGCACGGCACGGCACGGCACGGCACGGCACGGCACGGCACGGCTCGGCCCGCCCGCCGCCGGCAACAGGCGCCGCCGCCCCGCCGCGCCCCCTCACCCGGCGCTCCCTCACACGCCGCAGGACGGCCCCGGCCTCTCGCCGCTCGGGGCCCAGCGGGGCCGCCCCAGCCCCCTCGCCGCGCCCGCCCCTCGCCCTCCGGCACGGCGCGAGCGTTACCGGCAGCGGCCGTAACGGCGGCCTCACCCCCCCCGGCCGCGCACTTTGCACTGACCTGAGGGCGCCCCCACTCCGGGGCGGCGCGGCCCCTCACAGCGGCACGCGCGGCCCCTCCTCGAGGACGCGCCCGCTCGCCCCGCACGCACGCGCACGCTCCCACTCCCCCCCCCCCCCGCGGGCGCGAGCGCGCAGCCCGTGCGGGCGGGGCGTGGCGGGGCGGCGGGGCCGCGCGTGGGCTCGGCCCACAGCGCCGCGGCCTCAGCCCGGCCAGCGTCAGGTTGGGGGCCCGCAGCGAGGCCGCACCTGGGGCTCCTTCCCCCCCCCATCCCGCCCCAGCGCTGAACCCACGCCTCCCGTGGGGCCACGGCGCGTGGGTGCGCTGGCAGGACCCCCGCCTTTCCCCAGCCTGGCGGGGAGGTTTTTGTTCCCCTCAGAAATAAGGCCCCTGGACCGGAGGGCACCACCGGCACTGGCCCCACGGGAGGCCAGTCCGGGCCTGGCCCCACAGCCCACCGCGTCCCAGCAACAAAAACATAAGGTTTAACCACCAAACCCGGGGCTTTGGCACCAAAAGAAGTTTAGAAAAGGTGCGAGACAAACTAACACCACCTTTTCTTTTTAATTAAAAATTCAATTAGTGCCTGAAATAGATGTGTGCTGGCACGGCGTGAATCTGCTGGAAAAAGTGGGGCTCTTGCACGTGCACCGGTTCCCGTGAGGGCAGGAGTTTGTGGTTCCCTTTAGACAAGGGCTCGGTCTCATCTGTGGGCTTACACTGACCAAGGATGTCAGTCTCCACTCTTTAAGCAAAACTAAGAGCCACCCTACAGCAGAAACTCCTCCAGTCACAGCATCCATGTTTCATCCCAGGGGCAGCAACAGGCAGCCTGAGGGACGGACCATCCTACCACCTCACAGTGTCTTGGATCGTGTCTTGGGGGTGCTGGTGGATGAAAAGCTGGACATGAGCCAGCAGTGTGCGCTGGCAGCCCAGAAAGCCAACTGGATCCTGGGCTGTATCCAGAGAAGGGTGGCCAGCAGGGTGAGGGAGGGGATTCTCCCCCTCTGCTCTCGTGAGACCCCACCTGCGGTGCTGTGTCCAGCTGTGGAGCCCTCAGCATAAGAAGGGTATTGACCAGTTGGAGCGAGTCCAGAGGAGGCCACGAAGATGCTCAGAGGGCTGGAGCCGCTCTGCTATGGGGACAGGCTGAGAGAGTTGGGCTTGTTCAGCCTGGAGAAGAGAAGGCTCTGGGGAGACCTTATTGCAGCCTTCCAGTACCTGAAGGGGCTACAAGAAAGCTGGGGGGGGGGGCGGGGTGGGGGGGCGCTTTTTACAAGGGCCTGTAGTGACAGGACAAGGGGTAATGGGTTTAAATTGAAAGCGGGGAGATTTAGATTAGATATCAGGAAGAAATTCTTCCCAGAGAGGGTGTGGAGGCACTGGGACAGGTTGCCCAGAGAAGCTGTGGGTGCCCCATCCCTGGCAGTGCCCAAGGCCTGGCTGGATGAGGCTTGGAGCAACCTGGTCTAGTGGAGGGTGTCCCTGCCCATGGCAGGGGGGTTGGAACTGGATGATCTTTAAGGTCTCTTTCCAACCCAAACCAGTCTAGGATTCTATGCTTTTTCCCCCAAAAACCCCAATCAGTAAGAGGTTTATGAGGTGTTCCTGTCATGCTGCTTGTAGGGTTGCAGGGTTTAAAAAAAACACACACCAAAAAACACCCCAACACTTTTCATTTTTGAGCCACTGAGGAAATAATTGCCAGGGATAGAGGCATTTCCAGGATCAGCACCCAGGTTTATCCAGGAGCTTCATAAATAAGGGATTTCTCATAATGCCAGTGCATCTAACCACACGGGAAATTAAAATGTATGACTAGCATTTATTTTTAAAAGCATACCAAAAGGCTTTATTTGAAGCTTTAGGGTGGGTTGTTTTATTTTTTTCTCCCCCTGAAGAAACAATTATTTTGGAATCGCTGCTGTGTTCCGGCTCTAGTCTCCCATGAACGTTCATTTACCTATATAATGTACATGTTATTTTAGCAGATATCTTTGCAATGTGAAATTAGGCGTATCAGTGGATAATCAGTATTTTGCTTTACCCATTTTAATATTTTAGCTATTAAAATAGATAAGAAACTAAATAGCAACAATAATGCCTGTATATACACACACACGCTTTATAGCTCTTATGGATTTTACCGGCAGAGTGCATGCTTTAAATTATAGCGTGTAAATGATGATTTAATTGGGACTTGGGAAGCCAACAGAATATTCATTGTCTGAAGTGAACTTAAACATGCTGTAGACAACCACTGTAATTTTCCATCCTATTTGCAGACTGAAGGTAAAAGGCCATTTCTTGCAACTGGGGTAATTTAGACTGGCAAGTGGAGGGGAGAAACCCGTTCCTGCAGTTTAGAGGAGATCATTTTGCAGCCTGAAATTGAGATCCCATCGTGGGAAAACATCTTCTAGCTGTAACCCTGGCGCATCCATGAGTTAGAACATCCAGTCCTGCGATATTTTTTGCACACATGCTTCAAACTGAGAGGCAGCAGGTACTGCCTAAATAAGGTCCTCAAATTAGGGGCTCCACCCAGTAACACTTCTTTTGCTTTTTTGGGCTCCTTAGAGCTCTCCTGTGTTTCCAGCCCAGTTTGTTCCACTGTGAACAGGGGTTTGGACCATGGCTACTTAGCATTCTCCAAAGAGACCCAGCTCTGGTTTAATACTGATATCAACACTGAATTAAAGTGAAGCAGTTGCACACCCAGGTGAAGTTCCTCCACTACAGCCAGTGATGCAGGAGGCTGTACAGGGCACTGGAACATCACCAGTCCCACCCCATCCTCAGCCCACTTCACTCGTGGGGACTTACAGGCATGGGATGACAGGTTACACCTTGTCTGCATGGTCCAGCTCAAACACATGCTCATCATGCTGCTGCTTGGCACCAAAGTGCTGAAGTTCAGAATTGCAGTCTCTCCTCTTCCTCCTGCAATTGCACACCCAATATTATTTACCTGCTTTGAAGCCCACAGATGTCTGGATGCCTGCCTGAGTGAAGCAGACCTCTGCACAGCTCACTGTATTTCTCAGGGATGAGTTTAGTTACTTAGCATTGAAGTTTGCTGACAAGTTTCAGCTCAAGTCCAGAGCAAACAAGCCGCCAGGTAAGCCAAACCTGGCCAGAGCTATAGTACTGGGCCACCAAAGCCATCCTGCAACTGGGGACAAAAAGTGCAAAGCTCCCAGTGCTGCTGGCTGTTAATGCCCTCTCTCCTTGTGCTGTCACCTTCCAGGGTGACTATATGTACATAAAAATATGTATAAAAAAGCTCAAAAGAAAGAGGAGCTGTAGCCCAAGAACAGCTGCAGTGAAGATCTTTGGGGCGTTCCTTCACGGCTTTGGGGTCTTGCCTGCTCTCAGCCCAGGTTTCTGGGCAAGGTTTAGCACTGCACTGCTGGGGAAGGTAAAGCTGAAGCGGTTGCATGTTGAGGAGAGCCAATCAAAGTATTTTGGTTGGTGTCTGCAAAGCCATTTAACTGGGATGGGTTCTGCTCTGTGGTGGTGGTAAGATAAAGCCATATATTTGCACTGAGTCACGTTCAGACTTGTCTATTCTCGTGTCACAACCATATTTTCCAGGTATTGAGCAGCACTTTCCACAGCCTTACTAACGTGAAGAGCTATTTAAATATTCATTTTCCAGTTCAACTTGCATGCTGGGTAGGTTCTTCCAAGTGCTCCAGGGTATAATTAGTTTCTCCAAAAAGCATCTTCCCACCAGGCACTTTGCTAGTGCTGACCACGTTTCCCCTCCACATCTCCCCTCCTCCCCAACTTCTTAAAGCTTCACTGAATTTCTGCACACAGCCTCCCACAAAGGTTATCATCTCATGTTTAATAGGGGGGAAAAAGACAGCACAAGAGATTTACTGCAAATGGAAGCCATTACTGGAGCAGTTATCAAATGAAAGAACAATATAATAATGTCTAGTCATAAAGATATGAAGAGTTGCCTGTCAGAGGCAAACACCTGACTTGTAAAATTAGCCTGGGCAGCTGCTGCGAGCTTTTGGCAGTCAGGACAAGATCCTTGCAACACACAGTTAAACAGCCAGGTGTTTTGCAGCTATACAGGCTGGAAATTTGGTACCCAAATTGGCACCAGCCTGAGGGAGACACACTGGAATCCCAACGTTTGCGTGAAGCAGAGCCAAGGGTATCAGCTCAGCACCAGCCTAAATGCCCCCAGGGACATTCAGGCATCAGATGCCTCCCTAAACTAAAACCCCTATCTTCAGCACAGTTCTAGTTCATTGAGGCTGCCGTCCCCAGCCTCTTTTGGGTTAAGCATTATCTAATAACAGATAGTGTTGAATTTGGTCCACACTTTGACCCATAAGGTCAGGACACACAGGCTATGAAACTGTGGCTGAGAGACAGTGATTTCTAGTCCAGTGTATTGGCACAGGCAGTTTTCCTCATCTCTCCCAATTCTGCCCTCCCCTGAAGAGTTGGGGCAGAAACCCTTTCAGGCTTAACCATATGGCTGTTAACCTTTCCAAAATAAAAACGCATGGACAAGTAGATGGATCCGGTGACTATAGCAAGGGATGAGCAGGGGAATCTGACTCCTGTCTGAGAGCCCACATCTGTACCAAGGACCTTCCGATCCCTCCCACCACATGCATCAGCACCTCTCCACCACACAGACACTAGATTCCAGCACCCCAGCCCTTTCTCCCTGAACTTCCAGCAGCACGGTCAGTTCTCACACCTTCTTTCCTGCCAGTCATACACATTTTCTGTACCAGTACTACACCAGCACCTAGCTCCAAAACACCATTTCAATAGCCTGTGCTCCTTCTGCAGCCTTTTATAGCTGGAGCATGTCATCATTAGGCCTCAGGTGCAACAGACCCAGGTGCCTTTTAACCCTTCCTTGCCTGTCTCCGGAGAGCCAGTGATACCAGTGGTGGCTACAGATCATGCCTCTCTATTTTGTGACTGAAATCCCACTTGATTTGGTGTCTGGATGTCAAAGTGTTGGCCACTGTGATTTGTAAAACAGTTTAAGACATGGAAAAAAGCATGATGGGAGCCTTTGCTATGCCAGTGATGATCCAGCTGCTAACAGGGGTGGTCAGCCTAGCCTGAACGTAGAGAAAATCTCATCACAATATTTGCTTTTAAACATCCAGAAGATTGACTTCTGATGTCTTTAGCACTATCTTGAGAGCTTGAGAAAGAGCTGAAGGCTCTGTGGTATCTTCAGGAGCATCTGCTTTCCTGAAACATGCCAGAATAAGGTATTTGATGCAAGCCAAGGGATCCAAAACCTCAAAAAGCTGCTCTTCAGCATTCTCTTTTGGAGACAGAGCTCAAGTGTTATCTCAGCGGGAGCCTGAATGATCCCAGAGATTGAAAGATATGGAGAAAATCTTCCCTTAGTTTGAAACTTTGGCTCAACCATCCAAATTGCAGTGACAGCACTGCCTGAATGCCAGGTGAACAAACTTCTGCTTGAGTTGGTAAAAATATTAATAAAAAAATGAGCCACTTTTTTTTTTTTTGTAGCCAAGATCAAGGAACCACAGTCCATGGTCATGGGTTTTTTCATCTTACTGGGTTGTCCATCAAAAAAGGGAAAGATGGGAAGCTGACATTTTCCAGTTAAAGGCCGGCTGAAGCTGGTGATGGATATGGCTGTGGCAGACCGGTGGTTTTCTTCCTGATGTTGGGAACATAGAGAATTAAAAAAATGCCTTCGTAGGGTTTTTGCCAGGTTTTTGACCTGCAGACCTGTGCGCTGGCACTGGGATGGACTGGGTGCAAAGCAGCTGTGGGCAGAGCCCTGCCCAGTACCTGGGTGCCCACATTCCAGTAAGTCGTGCTGGTGGCGTGGCAAGGGGCTGCATGCCTCTGCCCCTGTGCTGGGGACGTGAGCGCTCCTCAGCCAGGAATCCTGGCTTAGTGCAGGGTCAGTGTAGGGGGTGGGTGGTGTATCTTCTGGATGCCCGTGCCTGCTGCATCTACCAGCATGAAGGGAGAACAAAAATATCCAGCAAAACTAGCAGGCCAACAGATGACTCCAAAAAGTCTGCTCCAGTGCTGAACTAGTCAAGTCTCCTAAAATCTGTGGGTTAAAACCTGCCTCAAAGTTCTCGGAGAGACTTATTAACTGGGAGAGCCTCTGAAAGGAGTTGCTTGTGATGAAAGAGCTGCACAAGCTCCCCAGGTTTCTGACTGGGCCATCAGCCCCAAGTAGCGGGAAGCACTAACAACAGATGAGTTTGCACGGATGCTTAGCTCACTCCTGAGCTGTGATGGTGAAATAAGATGGTTCTTTAACATAAAAATTAGAAAGGAAAATGGTTATTGAATTTTACTACAAACCCCCAAGGCGGGATGAGGAGTAGGATGTAAAAATGTTCAAGGAAATTAAACCAGCAATAGAGAAGGGCAGAGTGTTAATAACAGCAGCCTTAATTATCCTAACTTACAATGGGTGCACCCTGTAACAATTTTCAAGTATCATTCAAGTGATCACAACAGGTTTGACCCACCGCTTCTTAAATAAACTGCTGTAATTATTAATATGCATGTATTATCAGGAGTTGCTGGCAAAACCCTCGAGTCTGTTATTGTGGAGCAAAAGACATGGGTACCGATCTTGCCTTTAATAATTTTGTGTGTACGGGTTATGGACCAAGCTGGCGAGAGAGGGTGTGCAAGAGGATGCACACGGCATCTACAGACCATGCTGGGTGCGCACGAACAGGGGGCATGCACGAATCTTTACACCCCCCCAGAGTGATTGAAGAGATCAAATGCACCCAGTTTCTGCTCCAGAGACATTAGCTAACTCTTCCCTATCCATCCCTTTGCAAGTTTTTTGATGAGAGCGTATGAAAGGGGTGGATAATCCAACCTCAGCTCCATGGGGAGGGCTGGTTGCAGCGATCTTCACGAGCTTTGCCTCCTGCTGACTTAATATGTATTTTTTGATGCTGTCCTTTCGGTGCCTAGAGGAAGAGGACAGGCTCCCTCTGCTCCTGGGTTCTGCACAGCAGAGGGCATGGATTCTCCCTGAGTGAGGCATCTTCAGAGCTGTGACCATCTGGCTGTCATTAGTTTGATTTGATTTGATGGAATCAGACAAATGTAACAATTACTACAGCAAATCTCCTAATTAAAAAAAATACATAAAAGAAAAAAGATTATGATGATTGGGGATGAAGAAGTTTTTAATTTTGTGCATGAATGAAAGAGCATGTTAATTAAAATCCAGGGTTTATTTATTTGTTAGTCTTGTTTTGTAGCAAGCTCTTCCAAGGTCCCTGAACCTGGCTGACAGCTCATGTCTTCGTACAGCAGCCCTTGAAATCCTCCACACTGGATTTCTTCCCTGCTCCTCTTCTCCATCCTACCACTCCACTCCCACCTCTCCTCCCTAACAGCTCGTGGCCCCTCACAGGAGGGTGGGTGGTTGCAGTGGGAACAGCGTGGGGACAGTGAGGACCCTGGCAGCATGGGGTATTTCAGGATTGTTATACTGAAGTGCCAGCGTTGCAACGCCAAGTGCTGTGGAAGCAGGAGGCATTCAGCCTTTGACACCAACTGGCGTTGGAGATGTCTGGGCTAGCAACTTAACTTTCAAGCTCAGTAGGTGGTCGAGAAGAAGCTTCAATTGGGAACTAAATACACCGCAAGAAAATGACTACAATTCCTCGTATGCAGAAATAATGCCAGCAACAAAGCCATGCACGATTTATTCCCTGATGACAGAGGGTTCATTGACCTGTTTCAGGAAGCTGATGCTTTGCACGTGATGGTCCCAGCACAGCACCTTTGGTACATGATGGATGTCAGTACCTGCTGGGTCTTGTGAGGGAGAGGGGTGACTACCTCTGGAGTGAGGTGGACGTAGCAGTGCTGCTCTAATAGTTTGTCCTCTGAAATGCTTTTGTTCTGAATAAATACTTTGCTTTAGGAAAGCTGCCTGGCCAGCAGATAGCCTGGTAAACTGGTAAAGGGCACATCAGCCCTGGCCAAAGCCTGTGTGTGGTCCCAGGAGTTACTGCTGGAAACAACAGGCCCATTTTGTGAGGAAGTTATCACTTGTAGGAAAGCTCTTTGCAGCATGGTCACATTAGTACCCTGAGAAGCCACACAGTCTGAAAATTCACCATTTGTAAGAATACCAGGGTTTGAGAAGTGCAATGAGATTGTTGGGGAAAAAAAGGTCATTTTGGTGCATGTTGGCCTCACACTTGTGCCTGCCCCACTTTTGTCTGGCAAAATGCACATTCACACCCAAAACAGGGCAGGTTTGGGGAGAAATTAGCCAAAAATCTGATTGGAGGTATGCCCAAATGACGCATTTTAACCTTTCCCTCCCCCCCACCTCCAAATTATCTTGAGGAAATATCTGTATGAAACGTTTCAGCTTTTCATTTTAAAACTACATTTTTTTGTCCATTTCATAATTAAAAATAGAAAAAAGGGCTTTAAAAGGCCACGTACAAAAGAGGATTAAAGAACCTGAAAATGGAACCAAACTGTTTATGGTAGGTTTTTTTTCCGCTAGTCTCCTCAGCCAGTGAACCAAAAAAACTCCCATTATTCATACAGCTGAAACGAGTTGTATCGGCGTCCAAGAATTAAATGCAATTAAATATGTGTATGCAGCCTAACTGCAAGGTGATTTCTCTGGAAGTTGTCTAGCTGTGTATTAAGAGTTGCTGTTGGTGGGCTTGTCGCTGAGTTACGTTATTTCCCTTGAGATCAAAACAAATCAATGTTTCCCCACTCGGTGTGTCTGAAGATGATGTTTCAGTAACAGCTGAACAGCAGGGTCTGGAAGTGAACTGAATCATAGACAGAAAGAATATTAAAGTGGAAGAAAAATTTAAAGACTACATGAGCTCAAGGGGAAGAGATGGAAGAAATATTTTTGTGTTTTTTTAAGTTATTTGGGTATTAATGATACAATATGTGATTTCTCACACGGGTCACATTTAATACAACTGCACCAGTGCCCTTGCCAAAGTAATTTGATAAAACAAAACCATAATATGATCAGGGAGATGGGGAAAGAAAAAAAATGTGCAGAGGGGCAACCTCTAAACATGTCAGATTTCCTGTTCTGGAAGAAAAATTGCAAGAAAAATATAACTGCAGGCTCTCAGAATAGGTTACCTTGCAGTGTATACAGTATTCCTATTTAGGAAATAACCAGGACATTATATTGCTGTTTTTTCTTTGATTATACACACTTCCATGTGAAGTCAACATCTCAAGATTTCTTTTTTTTTTTTTCTTGTACAGTATTCTGTGTGCTCTCTTGCTGTTTCTTTCTCCTGTCAATCTGCGACTTTCCTCTTCCAACAGCTGCTTCACTAAAAGAAGGAGAGATTTTTCTTCAGTGAAAGATGCTTTTTTCTTTAGGGGAAAACAAAAGAGGGGGAATACAATTGTACTCTTCACCTGTAGGCAGATATATTGCAATTTTTATTTGATTTTTCAAGGATACAATGAAAAGTCTAGTTTGCTTATCTGGGTCTAGTGGAAGAATTTAAGATTTAGGTTTTCCACAGAGTCATGAGAAACTGTATAAATAAAGATCCCCAGAGTCTTTGAGTAGACTGATACCCACAGGAGATGTCCCTTCTTGGTCAGGACAGTCTCCCATCACTTACATTACCTGGTCCTCATAAGCAATGTGCTCCCAGGACTTTATAGGACAGGAGGTGGTGGGGCAGGCTCTTTGCTTGTGCAAACAGTGGTGTCCCTCTCAGTTTTTAGGGTGGTCACTGCTCGCACCATGCAAATAACAGCCCAGTTTGAACTCACCTTGGACAGGAAGGGCCTTAGGGTCCAGAACAGACTGGACGTGCTCTGCTGACAGTGCAAGCATGATTTATTTTTAATTATTTATTAGTATTTATTATTAATTCTTTTTAATAATGCATGGATTTCTGTCATGCTTAATGCTCCTGTTTGCAAATCTCTTTGTCAGAACTGATGTGAGATATGAATATATTTTAATTTGATCAAATAAGCAATAAGACCTGTCTGGCTCAGCTGTTGCAAGTGCCCTCCAGCCGGAGCAGCTGTACCACTTTACACCTGCAGAGATTTTGGCCCAAGTTTCGCTATAGCTGAGATCCAGCCAGTAAAACTAACATTGATTTTCAATTCTCTGAGTAAAAATAGAAAGGATTCTTTTTTTCCTGTAGGCAGACAGAAGTACATTACCACCAGAACAGTTTTTCTTAGCATGAAACTGGGCTAATCGACCTGTGGCAGCCTGCATGGTAGAGAACATGCTTCCACAAAAATGAGTATTTGTTTTGCTTTGGTTTTTAATAAAATAAAATAAAAATTAATAATATATAGTTATTTAATAAATTATTATTTGCAATCAGAACTTTATAGTAAGAGAGAGACAAACCAGACAAACACACAATGAAGAAAACCAAATATCCTAAATAGATATTAAAGCACCCTTGGGAGTTTGGGAGTTACCCTTCCAAATCAGGGAGCTCTTGTTTTTGTCCCCCCAGCATGGTGCACGCATCCCTGCTTCCTTTGTCTCTTGGCTTGCTTCTGGCTCACTGCTGCACAAGCACAACACAGATTCTGAGGCAATGTTTCTTAGTCTACAAAGAGACATAGATGGGAAAAACTGATCTGGGGGAAAAAAAAACCACATGGATTTGACAAAGTGTGTCAAAAATGGCTAGAGGTAAAGAGGAGTAAAAGGGGTGGGATGCTAGTCAATGTGCTTTCAGGTCCTATGTACTCATTGCTGTAGTTGTGTGAAAAACGGTGCATTGCTACCAACCTGTAAACAAGCAGCAGGTGGCTGTGCTGTAGGAACCATGCGTCCCTCTTGAAAACAATGGTGGCTATTAATATGAATAAAATAAAGCATTTCCCATAGGTAAGTGTGCTGACAATAAGAGTGAAGCTAAAAGAGAAAAGGAAACCCCAAACCCCCATTCAATGGAAACCTTTTCTTATATGTAGAAAAGCCTTTGCTTTGTATCTTGGACCTAGCACAGGACTGCTGGGAAATGGTCCATCACAGGTTTTTTGCCTGCATGAAAGAGGCTACATTTGAAGTCAGCTTCTCACTATATATGCATGTATAGTTGTTCCCCTGTTGGGAACACATGGAAAATGAGAATTAGCTGCCATTCCTTGTTTCTTTCAGAAGTACCTTAAATATTTAAGGCTTAAAGATAACCAGGTTCCAGGACAGTGCCAGCAAATACCAAATGAGGGCATCAGCATCTCTAGACATATGCTTTTGGATGATATTATAAACCACCCTGTCTAATTAAAGACCTTCCCTTCAAGCTTCCAGCATGAGGCCATTTATAGGGGGAGGGAGGAAGGAGAAGGTCCTGTAGCAATCTCATGCATCTCTTGCTTTCCTCAAGATTTTCCCACTAGCATTCATGAAGTAATCTATTTTTGATCTCTCCTAATAATGGGATCTCAATAATTTATTGCAAAGATGATAAATAATATTAATGAATATCATCAGCTAGCATCTGCTGTACAGGAACCATGCCCGCAGTCACCACCTCCAGGCTGAAACATCTTCTCATCAGCCTCTGCAACATGAGGAGAAAACTCTTGTCCTGCTGCAAGCAGACCTGGGAAGGGGCAGCACATACCTGTCTAAGGTAACACTTAAAATGGGGCATTAGTGCTGGAAAGCCTCACCTCACAGAAAACCCACCCAGATCTCCAGTGCCTGAGTCAGGAGATAGTGTGGTGCACCTTGGGGTGACTCAAGGCTCCCCATTCCCAGCTCCTCATCACCGGGTTTTCCTTTCCAGGCTGGGCTGCAGACGCTCAACTGACGTTTTGCAAGTGGGAAATTGAGGTGGAAGATGATAAAAGACGGTAGGAGCAGGGCAGAAAGCAGAGCAGAAGGAAGCACTAAAGCCTTGCCAACGTAAGCCACCTCTGACCATGGGTGACAGGTCCAGCTGTTCAAGCCTTACATTCATCCCTAGATGGTGTAATCTGCAGGTTTGGCGTGAATTCAGATAGAAAAATCTGTGACATAACGAGCAAAAGTGACCACTCTCTCCCTTATGCCAAAATTGGCTTGGAGGTTTCCCACCAAATTACTGACCAGGTCCTCGTCTTTAATTAGCCAGCTTCAAAAGGGGCAAAGCTCTACCCTGTACAGCTGCCAGTGTGGCAGGAGACTATGTGTGCATCTCCAGGGAAGGATATTTGCATAATTAGGATAAACTTGAAATTGAATCTTATTCATGTAATCAAAATATCTTTGGTGATTCATTTCCCATTCTTTCTGTACACTATTCAGGATATAAATAACTGTGGTTTAGGTATAAAAGACTTGCAAACCATCCTCCTGGTAGTCTTCAGTACAACAGAACAACTCTGGCAGGATTAATGGCTGCTGTTGCAGTGTATGAAGGGAATATCAATCATAGTTTGCTTGTCATCACGTTTCTGGGGTGGACACACGCTCTGCAGAGCAGGACTGACGAACTTGTCGGGTTGCATGGGAATCAGTTACCAGGAGGGACCCTTTCACCCATGATTGACATTTAGGGTGAAGATAGAGGGTAAACACTAATGACACGTGAAGTATTTCTTAGCTGGTCATCCAGGGACAAGTAGCATTAGAAGTGAGCTGGAGCTTTCCTTGGCCAAATACTAATTATAACGAGTGTAGAAAATTAAACGTGCAGTGAAAAGCCTTTCTTAAGTGGTGATGTAGCCTGCATAATCTTTATAAATGCACTGGCTAAAAAAACCTGATTTGTTAGAAGTGTATGATAATGGAAGAGTACCAGAGGTTTCAAATGGAGATCAGGTGAGTTCTGGTTCATACAAACACTAACTCCATTACAGCTGGGAGTCTTTCATGAAACATCTCCCATTAAAGATGGCAAAGGCAGGGCTCAGCAGAAGCTTCACCACCCCAGCTGCTTTGGAGATGAGCCAGGCATACAATGCAAAGCCTGCTTTCCCTTAGACAAACCTTAATACATCTGCAGCAATTGCACGGTCGTGTTGGCCAAGTCCTTTGTTAAAAATCTTGCTGCTGGGGGAGTACTGGGAAGGGTGAAAGGTTGCACCAAGATCCTGCTGCTTCACAGGCAGCAACTGCATGTCTGAGACTCCTAGGAAAAAAAACAAAGCTTCGTGGAGGTTTAAGGCATATGCCAATAACTTCTGGCTGGTTATAGCTGTGAGAGCCAGGTAGTCATTGTATCTGCAGGCTCCAACTATACACAACACAACTGAAACACGGTTAAGTTGTACTCTTAAGTAGAGGATGTCATAATGCAAAACATCATGATCATTGTAGGGCCAGTGTTAGATTTTTGCTGTCTCATCATTATTTCCATTCAACTCACCCTCTGTGAGTTCTTTTGAGCCTTTGGGAAGGAAAAAAATCTAGGACATGAGTCCTAGATTTAACATGGATGTTCTGCAGGGCTCAAGCAGAACCCAGCTACAGCAAACCAGTTCAGCCCAGTCCCCAGGGAGCTGGTTTGACTGGAAACACAGGGGTCATACAGACCTGATATGGCATCCAGGGGAGTGCGCTGCTGGCCAGATTCCTAAATGCTTGCACTGTGCTTTGGGCTCTTAATTACTGGTGTTTTGAAGAAAAGCGCTGGCTAATGTAGCTAGAAGGTTCACCCCTTCTGGGGGAAAAACAACAAATCACAATGCAATTCAGATAACAGCGTTCAGGAAGACTTCCAAGACGTGGCCTCATGACCTCCGAGATGGAGCAGCCTCGTATGGAGAGAAAGTATGGAGTGGTGCAGGCTGCGCCGATGGCGTGGGCTATGCGCAGTTTGAACATTGGTTACCCGCTGTCACCTACCAGCTAGGTCTCTTCTTACACCACCAACTCTCTCCCAAGATGTTGGGAACGGCCGTGGGCACCAAGCAAGTGCTTGCGATGTGCCTGATGAGTGTTCATCAACGGAAGATTAATGCGAGGGAGAAATTTGCAGAGAGATTAGCGAACAGATTCGGATGCCAGACAAGGCAACTCCAGTTGCTCTTTAAGGAATACATTTGTACATAAGCTAACAACTCTGCTACAGTTTCATACGTCATTAGGCTAATGTTCTGTTTAAATAGAGTTATCAATCATTTTGTGATTAAACCCCTTTGTGCCTGACAACAAATTGATGGGAAACGAAAGCATTAGTAGGTTGTTTGAGGATTATAAAATGGTACTTGTAAAGCTCCCACTGCTTCCGTGGAAGGTGAAAAAGCACAGAAGAACTAATTGATCGTGCCAAAACAAGCCTCCAAAAGTGCTGTGACTTAAATAGAAATAACCAACTGAGTTGCCTTTTATTTGTTCTGACATGCTTCAGCCTTCCAAGCGTACATTTGGGTCACATTTTCAGCTTTTTTACATGTAATGAAAACTTGTGTTTATTTTTTTTTTTTAAAGAAAAAAAAAGAAAAAGCAGAGAGAAAGATAAGGAAAATGGATTTTCATGGAACCTCTTCCACCAGCTTGCACTTTAAGGTAAAGATGTGAACTGATACTAGATCTCTTATTTCAGAATTAAAACGCTATACTCCTGCTCAGAAGTGATTTAATAACTAAAAAATCAGTTTCACAGTTTGCTCTTGGATGTCATCTTTATTTTAGTAGCCAGTTGCAGGGAGATACTGTAACAGTGCCCAGCTTCATTCTGTACTGAGGTTTTGAACTTAAACCATGAGTAAAACTCTTCCATTTCACAATCACATTGATGGGCTTAACTTCCAGATTATGGTCATGGGTTTTTCAGGGAAACCCCATTTTCTGCATCACATCCTGTATGAAATACGTATTTACTTTTCCCAGGAAGCAGTTAAAAATCATGTTTATGAGCAGCTGTCTAAATGCAATAGCTGTAGTTATTCTTCATTTCCACAGCTGTAGCTCATGGAAGAGAACAATGAAAGGTCAAAGGCAATGGCAGCCCATTTTCCTGGAACAAGATCTAACTCTTTCTCCAGCTCTCATCAACTACAACACGACAGGACAACCCTGAGTGGTACAGAGCAGGGGGAGAGACATCGGTTGTTCATTATCTCTTCCAACACAAGAAGGAGGTGCCTTTGAATGACACCAGTAAGAGTGTCAAGAGAGGCAAGAAGAGATGGTTCTTCACACATCAGAGAGATCTGGGGCCTCCCTGCCCATGGATGATGGGATGCAGGTGCTGACATAGATTCAAGAGTAGCACCTGGACTGCGCAAGCACTTGGAAATCCTGTGAGGCTTAATGGACAGGCAAAACATTTCAGGCCATGAACCTCTGAGGGGTTTGGGGCTCCATTCCTGCCCACTGGTTCCGGTGCAGGGATGAACTGCAAGATGAGAGGAGACTCCTACCTTCTTCAAGCAAATTTTGAATACCCATCTTGTCTTACTGACACTGTCTGATGTGAAAGCTGGTTGCACCCATTCCCTGATCAGGTGCCTACCAAGGGGCTCTCCTAACGCACAACAGCTTGAATTATAAATATGAACATGGGAAGAAAAAGCCTCTTGAAGCTTGATCGCCTCACTCTGGGAGCCCACTAGTGGGTGAGGAACAACAGCAGACTCTTGTCTGCTTCCTAAGCCACATCAAATGAGTATTTTTTGCCCTCAGCTCCAATTCCTCTGCAGAGATCATGGCAGTGGCTGCCTGGCAGAGTGCAGGGTTACGGGTGGTCACCTTGCTATGACACGCTTCAGACAGTGGCCTTGCAGAGCAAACAGACCTTCATTTCACACTGTGAGGAGAAAAGAGCAAATTGAAAGGCTCTGTGAAGCAATGCAGGCAACATAAGTCTTTTGACCATCTACTGTATGCTCTAAAGACAAAACCACTTTCTAAACCTTTAGATGTTATAAAAATGCCAGCAGCAGAAAAAAGAAGAGACAACTATTGCACTGTTATCCATAACATTTTTATGTCTCAGAATCCTCTGTATATGAATTTTTCATCTTTTCTTTAATAAGTACTGGCACACCAGGGAGCATTGGAAAAGAGAAAGAGAGTCTAAAGAGCAATATAATGCTGGAGAGAGGAACAATCTAACAAGCAATCCCCCTTTTAAGAGGGGCAAGCCAGTGCTGGTAGGTGAGCGTAACACTTGAGTGTACTGCCTCAGTTGCTGACCCGGGAGGTGGAGGGGACAAGCATGGGGAGGATTCCCCCTGGCAGGGTGTCCCCAGACCTTGGCAGGAGATCCCAGTGGAGCAGAGGACCTTTGAGCTGGCTGTGGACCAGTTTGCCCCATTAGTCTACCTATAAAATCCAGCATTTATTTCTGCTGTCAAGATTGTTTGTCTTGTTCATGTCCTCCCACAAGAATTGCTTCCCTCAGATCAGAGGTTGTAGGCAACAGCAAACAAGTCCCATGACCTGGAAAATGTGCTTGTTTTCAGACAGTTGAGACTGGAAAAACTTTTAATTTCATGATTGAAGCCAACAGCCTTAATTCTTTCTTTATCACAGATTAGACAAGTAACCATGACTGAATCAATTTACTTGGAGACTAAATAATGGAAGAGAATAAGCCCAAATTAACATTTCCATTCCTAACATTACTTCAGGGCACAGTTATGGTAGTTTGGGTGCATTTTTGCATTTGTATGTCTTAACAGCTCTGCACTTCTCTTTAAAAAGTTAGTAACTTAAATTTAGGTTTGAATTTAAATTCATGAGCGTGTGTTTTCTTGGGGCTATAGCATCCCCATGGCGTGCTTTATCTGTAAACTCAACCCTAAATCCCTCTTCATGTTGTTTTCTAGAGCTGCAGCCAAATAGATGGCGTTAATAATACATGTTCAGGCTGCACGCTGTGTACCGCCATCTCATCCTAACAGAATCCTTTACTTGTGATGCAAATAAGTATGATATCAAATTGATACATTTTCCCATTTGTTTCGGTTTTGAGAGGAATACGAATTAGAGCTGTCTTTTTGGTGCGCGAGGAAGCAGATGCAGGAGAGCACATGGAACATCAGCTGGTTTAATCTGCCGCAAAGTCACTGCTCACTCGTGTCCTTTGAAATATTAATCTGCTGCTGTGCTGGCACTGCCATCGCTGCCTCCATGCCAAGCTCAGTCCTACACCAACCTCCTCCCTGAGGAGATGGCGATGTCCTGCAAGGACCGACGGAGCAATTTCATAAAGTGGCACCAGGGGTGAGCAGTATCTGACACCAAAGCAGACGTGAATTTATGGCTGTTTTTTTTCTTGTGGAGTCTTAAATCTTGAATATAATTACTTAAAAGCCTTTCTAATAACATTATCCTCCCAAGGGGGTGCTGGAGCCTTTCTGGAAGTTCAAGGTAAAACCTTGGCTGATAAGGGTGCCAGCTAGAGGAAAGCATAGCATGGGCAGATGCTACAGCAAACAACTAAACCCCTCTCCCCCTCCCAGCTGTGTCCAAGCACCACAGCCCATGACACTCCTGCTCTTCCATGCCCAGGCTTCTTCCATGCTTGCCCAGGCTTCTTCCATGCTTGCCCAGGCACAGAGCGACTCTGTGGTGTGGATACGTAGTTATGGACCTGATTTCGAACCTACTTTATGTGTGATGTGGACAGGCATTAAGTTCACGGCTCGGTAAACAACATCAGGGATTTCAGCTCCGTGACAACCCTGCGTTGCTGCCTCTGCCAGTAGTACTTTCATAATTCAATGCTGCTAAAAGTCTTGGATTACAGTAAAAAGGCAGGCATTTATCATGGCTCTGTGGGCTGCTTTTAGCCAGACGGTTGAACTCCTGACACGCTGGCACTATTATGTTCGTTAACAATATGAAAGATGATAATGTGAGAGCAGAGCCTGGGGCTAGTCTGCAAAAAGCACTACAATCACTTGCAGGTGACTTATCTCTGTAATGCAGCGAGTTGAACTTTTGGTGTATGCGCTTTCTATTAAAGACTGATGAGAAAAACGCCCCTCAGAGTAGGACTGCCAGCAACCAGCTCTCTGAATGGGCAGTCGTCTAGTTACCCAAGTTCCTATCCATGGAAAAGACTTTTTTCTCTCTACAGACCTCCTCTGCGCTCGTTCCGTGCTCCCACACCTGCCTCTCAACAGTGTGGAGATCTCCAGGGAAAGGGACCAAGGTGACTCCCTCAATAAGCAGGACACCTTTAGAAGCCTGTTTAGAGGACAGAAGGCTGCAACAACCCAACCCAACCCAGTCCAGCCATCAGGGCATCGACCAGAGCAGGAGAGACCCCAGCAGAAACCCCCCAGGGGACTTGCATTCACCACCCCAAGCTGCAGAACATTTTAGGGTAGAAGGAGTCTCTCCTGTTAGAGCTTGGGCACCCTTTATAGCATAATTAAGGGTTTGTTAGACGAGAGAGGGGAAAATATGCACAAAATATTGCAGCTTTGGAGCACCCGAGACAGGTCTAAAATATGATACAATGTCAAATGAAGGTGCTTTCCACGTAGCAAGCCTGAGACCAGGGCTTCTGCATTTCTGGGGAGTGCTCAAGCCACAGGAGATCTCAAATTAGAAAAGGAGGTAGCAGCAGAACCCCTGGACAGAAATGTGGAGATATTGTTGGGTCTTTAACGTGGGATGGACCCTTTTTAGTACCTTGAGGGCAGCAGCCCTTCGGGGCATATGCACAAACAGATTTCTGACCCTCTGAAATTATGTGACTGCTTGCAAGCTTAACAGAACAGAATTAAGACAAATACCTGATCACAAAAATGCAAAGATGCTGCAGCAGCTCCAAACACAACCAGAGATATCTCGTATAATAGGAACCCTCCATCACCATTGTTTTCATGCACTAAAACCTCAGAATCAGCACAACTGCTTTAAGTAGAGCCAAGGACAAATTAAAGAGGAAAAAGCAAAATAAAAGAATCTCTTCTAGTTTGTATCATAAAACTTCTCTGAAACAATACGTCATGCTACCAAAATGCATATTAAAATAATTTTTTTAAATACTGTGACCTCAAAAGAATTATAGAAAATAGAGGAAAAATTCGTTGCCTAATGAAGCCATTGCTGAAGATATGTTACAGCACACAAACCCAATTGCCTCATGTTCATTTTGACAAATTGGGAAGGAAAAGTCTTATTTTTTCAACTATGAATAGTCTAAAATTAGCTCCATCCTTAGCCTTTGACACAATCCACATTAGACTTTTTTTCAACAGCAAGGTTAAACACAGAGAGAGACACCCCAAAGAATCACATTTAAAAAGCCTTCAAATCAGCCATATTCAAACATAAATTTATAAAAATTTATGAGGAGCAGTCCAGCAATTGGATAAATGAAACATTAACAGTCAGAATAAGCAGCACGAGGGACATCTGTAGTGTTATGGGAAGAACTGACCTCTTCGAGGACTCAGGGTTTATGTCTTGTTGCAAATAACATTTTGCCTGTTGAAAGCCAGAACATTTCGATCTGGAGGTAACACTTGCCAACTCCATTAGGGCTATGGCATTTTATACAGCAGCAACCGGGTTGAAACATATATGTGCTCTGCAAAACAAAATTGGATATTCAGTGAAATTACACCTTGCAGCCACCCGGCACTATGAGGAGATTTTGCACAAAAGCTGCTTGTCCAAAGAAGCTGGGACTGGCCTATCTTATCCAATATTTATCAAAGCATCAATTCTGGCGAGCCCTGTGTAAATAAGACATTATTCCTAGCTGATAATCTGAAAGTGAAATGTGCTACATACCAGAAAGCAGCAGGCTGGTTGCTGTGAGCCCTACTCAGTATGGATCAGGTTCAGGAATAATGTATGAGGGTTCCCAAGCTGTCTTCAAGGGATTCTCAGCAACTCACTGCTGAGGAAGGTTGGGCTTGATGGCAGAGAAGAAAACCAAACCCCATTGCCCTGTTCTGCAGCAGGAACCTGCCGCAGTCTGCAAACTCTAGAGAAAGTAGGCATTAAAGTGGAAATGTATTGGAAACACTTCTAGGCAACTTGTCGAGACCTCCCAAACAACACAGAAGTGAATGGGGAACAAGAGAGATCCATATTTTTATGACACCTGTGAGAACAAAAAAGAAATCAGGGACCATCCCTCCACTCATCCCCACATGATCAGGGTTTTCCATACATCCAACACTGCTGGGAGCACCCAGCAGCTCCAGTCGGAGATGGAAGATGTCAGGAGGAGGTAAGAAATTATTCATCCAACTGAATGTTTTAACAAGGGAGATGGTGTTTTGGTTATGAAAACTATTTTTACCTGCAGCCCTGGGTTGGGAAGAGTTAAACACTCCAAGTCTTCACAACAACACAGGATTTTCCAATTCTTTGCCTTTTTTTTTTTTCCCCTCTCCTTTGAATGGGTTTGTTTGTTTCCCTTGGAGGCTAGCAGTCACACACAATAGACAGATTTTTCAATTAAGCCTTTTTTTTCCACTTTTAGTCTTCAATGGAGCCCAGGTGCCAATTGTTTGCTGCTTGGTGCTTGCCTTCCCTTTCCTGCCTACAGTTTAACCCTTTTCATTCCCGCTTTGGGGTTGTTATTTCATTAAATACACTCCTAATCAGATGGCTGATAAAGGATTACCAAACGTATCAAGTATGAGTGACATTAAACAAGGATGTATATGGACCTTCCATCTATGAATTTAGCAACAGAAAGTCAAATATTGACCAGTCATTTCTGTTTCCTTTGAAGCCCTTTTCATAGCATATTTATTTATGAAGCGAAAACATTTTTTAATTTAAAAACAAACACAAAATAAACACCAATTCACCAACAACCAGCTTAGGTGAGCCTCTTCTGATTATTTAAGTAAGGCTAACAAAGACACTGTAAGTTTTTCTTTTCAATCCCTCATCAACCCATCACTTAACCGGGGAGGCAGCTTGGTGAGTTTTAGCACAGAGCTGCCATCCTGTGCTCATCGAGAGCAACCTCACTGACTGTCCCAGCCTCGGGAAAGCGCACATAAGTGTTTTACACAGATCAGGGATTAAGTTAGGCCCAGGCTGGGGTGCAGCTCGGTTGCAGTGTCACAGCTAGAGGTATTAAACCCTTCCATATATCAGATTGATTCTGGTTGTCATGTAGCCGCTGTGTTGCTGTCAACATGCTCCGTTGCAGCTTACCGTGACATCGTGATCAAGTGCTTGGGATCCTGCCTCATGTATTAAACATCAAACTAGGCAAGCAGATAAAATCCTGTCCCCACCGTGCGTTTCACCCAAATGTTGCTCTGCATCATCATTATCAGAGAAAGGAAAAAGACGTGGCCAGTTTCGATGCTGTAATGTCAGAGTCGCATCTCAGTGAAGAGCGCCTGAATTGTGTCACCTGCAGCTATCAGCTGTCATGCCAGTGGGGCAATGTTAGCAGGGAAAGGTGGAGAAAAAAGGGCAGAAAGGAGAGTTTGATAACGAAACACTGGAAGAACTGACACTGGAAGACATGAGAATAAATCTAAAACTATACCCTGAAGAATCAATAGAGCAATTTTTAAGATCAACAAGAGATCCAGCCTGGGACAAGGGACTAGCTCTCTTTCCAGATCCTCACAGTACCAGCATCCATCAGAGCCATCTGGATGCACCTTTCACCTTTGGAGAGGGCCTTCCTCAAACACCAGCCCTTGCTCTTCCTGTACTACGGAGGGCTGAGCCGCACACGGCTGTCTGCCTTTGTTTTTAAAAAAGAATTAAACACAGGAGAAATAACTCAATATCAAAATATTAAAAAGAACCCCCAAAGATAAGGGAAAACTGTGCATACATATCCACATAAAATAAGACTGAGCTACTAAGACAAAGATCCTACACTAAAGCAGCAGTGGTGTTGTGGGAAGAAAAATATAGAGGGATAAAGCTAATACCATTTGGAGGGATTTATGCACAATGTTAACATCCCAAGCAACATTTGTCAGCAAACATCTAGTGATTTGTCATATCCTGATTCACTCCTCCCCTGCAAAAGTGATAGGCAGAGTGTGTCTCTGAATACACTATTCACTAAAAGCCATCAACACCTGAGGTCTCATCCACAAAACTAGAACAGCTTCACCCTTTGCAAAAACCGTGCCCCTGGGGCTTTCTGAAAAGCTGGGATTTAGGAGGCCTTTCAGGGGAGCTGTTTCAATACTCAAAAGAGAGATTTAAAAATACATAAGGCTGTGAGACCCAATGAGACCTGGAAGAAATAGAAGAATGAAGTGTCTCAGAAGGCATCTCTTTCACCAGTGAAGGCAGATAAGCCTCAAAATCAGTCAACAGAGGAGCCAGGAGTGAAAGCCCCAGCATCTCCTGCTGAGCTTAAGGGCAGCAACCTAAAAAGGAGACACTGAAGAAGGGAAGGGAAGGGAAGGGAAGGGAAGGGAAGGGAAGGGAAGGGAAGGGAAGGGAAGGGAAGGGAAGGGAAGGGAAGGGAAGGGAAGGGAAGGGAAGGGAAGGGAAGGGAAGGGAAGGGAAGGGAAGGGAAGGGAAGGGAAGGGAAGGGAAGGGAAGGGAAGGGAAGGGAAGGGAAGGGAAGGGAAGGGAAGGGAAAAGACAGGCAGTGACATGAAGCCTATCCCGTTTGGTACAGCTCTGCGTATCCATCACCCAGACAAAAGCGTGTCATGTTTAGAACCCCTCTGCAGGTTCTGCCTGTGTCTCCTTCAGCTGCCCAGTGTGCCCCTGACACACTGTGTACCCACCACTGGGCTGTAAATGTGTCCTGGAGAGCCGTGGAATAGCTCAGGTATACGTAAACAAGGCAACAATCTCCTGCCCCAGGTGAGGGGGTCTGCACAGAGACCAAAAGCACTTGTCCCTGTGTCCAGCAGGCAGGAGCTGACTGGGACCACAGCACCTTCCTCAGGGCTAAACCTGACCTTTATTTTCCACAACCCATGCAGAAACAAGGTGTATTTGTGATTACTGCTCTCTAGCTAGACTTGGTTGAAATCAGCATTGGGCCCCAAAACTGCTTCAGGAGGCATGTATAGACAGATCCTTCTTCAAGACTCAGCTCCAAGGCAGAGTTAATAATCTCACGTATCTGTGCGTTTGCCAGGGATTATTAAATCAAGTGAAAGAACATTTCAGGGTTTTCTTCAGTTGATCATTTCAGAGCTTATTTGTAATAAGCTGCTTCCCCAAGAGAAGTTTCAATTATACCCATGCACACAAAGGAGAAAAAAATGAATATGATGCTAAGACAGCTCAGCACTGAGAGCAGCAGTGCGCAGGCTGAGCTGCTCCGATCGCTGCTCGGTGTGAGACAGCTTTCTCCAGCAGAGCAGCACCCCAGACATCGCTATCGCTACAGAGGCAACAAAACCCCCAACACTGGGAAAAAGAGGATTTGAAATGGAGAACAAAATTTGCAGAATGCCACCGAAGTTACTGTGAGACCCAAAACTAGGTATTAACAATTTTTCAAGGACAAAGTTACCAAGTTTCCAATGACAACTACAATCTCCCTCTTGCATATTGACCCAGCAGATGCAGGTTGTGTCCCCCTGCAACGCAACCAGGTTGCAGGATAGGGTTCCTCACCCCCTTGTCAGAGAGACTGGAGGGCTGCTTGTGCCATCAAGGGACACTCTCACACTGGGTCCTCCCTGGGAGCTCTAAGTGACAGGAATTGTTTCTCCTTGAAGGTGTGCTTTTAAGACTGCACTTTGCATAATAAAATAAAGGAGCCCAAGTCTGGCACTATAAGAAGAAGGTACATGAAGGTGGGAATTGCCCTCTGGCTTTGCTTTCTGTACAGGGTTCAGGGTGGCTTTGGCTGACCCGCTTTGCCTTCAGGCTTCTGCCCAGTTCCAGGCATTACACAGCAGCAGTCACTAATTACAGAATGTTACAACCAAGATCCTCTTCTTGAATTTCTGAGCCTTTATTTATCTAGTACGATCAACCTGTGTAATCCATGGGCTTGGGAACCATCGGCAAAATGGTTCATGAAAATATTAAGGGCTCTGCTTCCCAATGGGAAGCTGATGGAACAGCTATGGGAAATGAACTGGTACCAGCATATTACTAACACAGGGTAGAAGTATATAGTTTTGTTTTCAAGTCAAAAGAGGGGATGCATAATAGCTTTGGGTCTTCAGTGGCCAATGTATTTTAGAAATAGACTAACATACGTAGTCTTTCTGAAGACTCTATACCCAAACATGGATTTGGAATTAATTTAATGCACAATGCTTTGTGCAATTTTACCTACAGAATCCTAAATGAGAAGTTAAATTAGCATTAACTTGATAGCTTTTGCTAAAGGCAGACAAATGCAAACGGGCACTGGGCAGATTTTCCTGTAAGCTCCGCCGATCCCCATCAGTTCCCAGGGCACTGCTCCAAATATAAACCCTGATGATCTTCTAAGCAATTAGGTCTTCTACAGCAAGAGCTTCTATGTCAAAATAGACTCAGAAACGAGACCCCCATCTCTGCACAAATGCATATTCACAGCCCATGCCTCGCCATTTAATTAATGTAAAGAATTATGCGCAAACGTAAGGACCCCACAGGTTCATAAGGGTAATCCTTACCAATCCATATATACTGGTCTGGGGACCCAGACAGTATACACAAGCCAACTCAAAACATTATGGAATGAGTTAACAGAAATATGTGAAGATTCACCCATAACCTCCAACAACAAAGTATTTTGCTTCTGAGAACTGTCAGACTCACTGCAGAGGCATTTCGTAGTTGGTCCATGCACAGGTTGAGTCTCAGACACGTTGAACTTACGGCATGTGGTTTGTTCCTGCTATACCTGCACTCAGAACACAGGTTAACCACTGTTCTTCTGTCCAGAAGCCCCAGGTAAGACAACTTTAAATTAGTCCAAGTATGTCTTTCCTCCTCACTTCCTCTTATAGCACATTACATTGAGATTTGGGAAGAGGATGTTCCACCTCACAAGTGGGACAGGAGACCAGAGAAAGTCTCCTCAGAGGTGTAGTTATAGGAGAATGGCTAAAAAATAAGATCCAGACTGTGCACCTGCATTTCTCACTCTGGCCACCAAGCTGCTCTGACGTTTGAGTCAACATGAGTAGGTGCAATAGCAGTACCAACCACCTATCCAGAAACCCAACTGACCAATGCAGTTTAACTTTCCTTCCACCACTTTACACTCAGGTCCCCTATAGAAACAGGCCCCTGTTACAAATCCCAGTCCGTAGGAGTGAAAAGTTGTCAAGCCGCATTGAAAAAATACCACTGCCAATGCAATTTAAGTAGTAACATCAGCCACCTTATCTACAGTTATTGTAATGGAGAACTTGCATGCCAATTCACAGCCATCCAGCTACATTTATTAGGAGATGCTCATCCTCACATCTAGTACCAACTTAGTTCACCCAGGAAGCTTTTGGGAATCAGGAGGCTTTGAGCGACCCTCAAGGCTGACATGACAAGCTATATTTGCCATCATGTATTTTCATACTCTTTCAAAGTATGTGTGTGGTTATACTATTAGTATCCAGGAGCTAGAATTGTTCTCCTCTGTTCTGTGCCAGAAAGGCTCCAGAAGAGCCGGAATTACTCTGGAAATGGCAAAAGTCCAGATTTGAGGAGCACTGAACATGCTTCCAGCTATTCTGACACTGATCATTGAGGTGAGCTGCAGCTTTACGTGATTGCCTCTGACACAACAAATCCTCAAGACATGGGCAAGAGCAAGAGAACCTTTGTCTCATGGTTCTTCTGCACTGAACCTCAACAACTCACCACTTGCCTTTAATGCTCCTTGGATGGACAACATCTGAAAACCAAGAGGATTAAAGGGCTGTATAGGGTGTCTCTTAAACACTGAGGTTTGCAGACATGGCTCACTGCAATTTCAAAGCTACCTATACCCCAAAAGCAACCTTTACTCCATGATCTCAAGAAACCACCAACCTCGTCAGCTACCCAAAATGAATTTCTGATTTCTCCAAGCTAAATAAATAGTGGGTTTGTCCATCTGTGTTAACTACAAAAGACCATGGGGGGAGAGAGGTTTTTACCCTGTTACTAATGAATGTTAGGAGGGTTGGCTTCCTGATGAGCCAGTAGAGTTGTCAGAAAATACACAGCATAAAAATGATTAAGAAACAGCCTGATATCCTAATTTTGTGAAAAAACAAAGCCACAAGACACATAATCAGCCTTAACAGGAAAACTATCAGCTAGGGAGAGCACCATTTGTTCGCTGCAGAAGCAGCAGCAGCAGACTCAGATCCTTCCCTCCTGGAAGCAGATGCAGGTAGGGCAAACAGATATCCAAGGACAATGCACCTCTTGGGGCACCTCCACAATGGTAGGAAGGCAGGCTGACGTTGGAGGATTGCGCATCACCTGTTAAACAGCAGATTTCAGTTTCCCCGCTTTGCTGCAAGGAAGAGTCTTCGGCTGAGTTGACTAAACCCACAGCTGTGCATGTTGTCACCTTGGTAATCTACGGCTTGGAGCAATTTCTCCCTTCAATAGCTCTCAGAACTAGCACTGAAAGGCTGATAATTTTTTTTTAAACACCTGGGAAACATTTTTGAACCTCTTATCTGTCTGATGAAAGACACATCTAGATGAACACACACAATTGTTCCCGTAACCTGGCGGCTGAATTTCCTTGCTGGCACAGACAGGATAGAAAGGCACAATTGCTCTGTATGAAAACCAAGTTGTGATTTCTAAAGGGGTGATATTAAGACAAGCCTTACTGATGTCTCCATAGAGGGGACAGAAGGGAATCTCTCCTTTCCTGGGGTCTCCTGCAGGATCCTGTATGGCAGCAGGACCCTCTGCCATTTGGATGGGTCAGGCTGTGGCTCCTGAGGAGAAGAAATTCAAGCAGCAATAACACAGCTACATGTCCTTCAGTGAGACTGTCAGGGCATGAAAGCTCACATCCCAAAATGCACAACAGCAAATTCCCAAGCTCACCAAAAGGCTTCATGCCTCTTCATTTTCCCCTGTAAATGAATAACATGACCTTGGAAAGCTGCTTTGTAGTTTAGTTTTCTTTTTTTGTTGTTTGAACAGCAAAGCAACAGCTGTTGAGATATTTTCATTGTTGTCTTTCATTGCAAGAATTTGTGTGCTAAATATTTAGGACGTGCTCTCTGAAAGAAAAAAACCCTGTTATTAAAGCAGCTCGTGAGCAGACGCACAGTGTCTCAGCACCACTATTGTACAGGTCGTCCTGATGCTGTAGGAGTTGCTACACTGCCATGCATCACTGCAGCTTCGTCTCCGTGCTGGCATGGCTGAGTTATAAATCTTACCGCTGTTTGGTTTTGCAGCTACATGGCAAGTTTCTAATACACTGTGACCAGAAAGGTGGGATGATGCTGGCTGGGCAGCACCAGGGAGACAGATGCTTGTTGCAGGAAGGTGCTGCAGCAGTCAGCTGGATAGGAGAGCCTTGCTCAGACCCAGAGAGGCTGCAGCACAAAAGTGACTCAATTTCCTTAACACTGACATTGTGTGCCAGCACTAGCTCACTTCAGCGCTTTACCACCTAATACTAGTTTTGCTGAATATTTTATTTCTTTCATCATTAAGCTCCCAGATAGGAAAGCATTAACAGTGAAATGGACTTTACCCTGTTGGCCCTGATCCTGACTCAACTTTGTCTTTTTGCTTTGCTATGTCCATTGGCCCACCTCACCCTCGCTAAGGTGACTTGTTTAAGGACATAGTTGTATAGCACGAGCAGTTGAAGATCCCAAAGGCAGAGAAAGCCTCACACTACAGTACTTCAGCTAAGACAAATCAAAGCACTTCTCCAAGTTCAGGAGAGTTTGTAACAGATTTCAAAGCCATGTGGCTAGCAATCGTATTAGCCATTAGCAAACTTAGCCATGTGGCTAGCTAGAAGGAGGTACATGCCCACAAAGCAACTCCAGGAAACTCCAAGTAGTTTAAAAAGAAGATAAGGTTGTTCACTTGTAATTAGAATTAATTAGAAGAAAATACTCTTCTACAGGTTACACTACATCTGTGGCCAGCAGGTCTCCCAAACAACAAGCCACCAACCTCAGCCCAACCCTTGCTACCTAAATATGAAGTCCCTGGTCTCAGCTAGATATCCCAGACCTCTTCAGCTACCAATGCAGCTTACCCTCAGGAGCTGGACAAGAACCTTGGTCTGAAGGGTTCTTGATACCAGAGTATTGCTGTTTGCTCATGTTCCTGCTGTTCTCCAGGTCTGTAACCAAAAGCAACGACCATCTGACAACCTGTAGTTGCAGCTACAAGATGTGATGACTCCATTGGAGGAACGCAGTCAGCCAGAACTTGCACAGAAAGGGCATCTATACAATGAGCTCATATACAGCTCATAAATCTGGACTCAAAAAAAAAAAACTATGGTTAAAACACAAGGCCTGTTAATTATAGACAACATTTTAGATTTTTAAAGTTATTATTGTAATGGAAATGTATAAAAGAAAAATGCAAAAGTTTGGAAACCTAAAAGATCTAATAATCAAACTAATCAGAGCTCAATGCATAAAATACTGATTTGTAACAATAAAGTGGAAAAGCTTGATTTGACTTGGTAAGATTCTTTGACATTTCCTTTAATAGTAATGATATTATAATTGAGTGAAAAAATATAATCCAATCATTTCCTTACTGGATTTGATGTCAAGGCAGTAAGAAAACCCAAACAAGGCACAATAGCCTGGAGCAACCCAGCCTGTGCTCAGGCACATGGCAGAGGCTGACAGCATTTCCACAGCTGCTCAGCCTTCACATGTACCCTATAGATCCTGAGGCTCCAACACCTACTTGTGTGCATTAAAACATTTCTTCTGTATTTATCCAAAATGAAATAGCAGCCAAAATGAAACAGACCAAGTAAACCCACCAGATGGGAAAAGTTCAGGGCATCAAACACGCGCCAGCCTGAATCACCTTTGTCTGTCATTCCATGAGCTCACTCTGGGCCCGGTTTGTATCTATTCAAATTAAGGATTTTATGCTCAGTGTTTTATGCAAACTCACTTATCTGTTTTCTGCCTGACCCCCCTCTTTCAGAACCACTGCACCTGTGGGAATCCCACGGCTGTTAGCAGCACAGTGGATAGCAAGGCAAATGCTACCACTGACTGCCACCTCACTGAGGGACGCTCTGGGTTGTGCACCTCTGCTTGTTCCCTCTGTAAAATGGGAAAGGCTGTATCAGGCTTCTCTGATGGTGACTAATGGTGAGGAGCGTGTGGTTGGGAGCCCTCCACTATGTGTGTCCAGACTCCTAGAGGTTTTATTGCGCTGAGCTGCTGCTTATCAAGAACTGAAAGGTGCTCATTTTGAAATGGAGGTTTAAAGTTATTCAAGACCAACTATTCTTCATTTCTTATTCTCCTTTCCTGAAATTTTCATGGGTATTTGAAATCAATTACAGCATATCCCAATTTGAGTGACAGCTTAAGTCGCTTGGGAGATCTAATTTAAACAAAATCCACTACTTCCATTTTGTTTATCTCAGAAATGTCTGCAGCAGTTGGGAAGGATTTACACTTTAGTCAATAAAGGCTTGAGTAAAACCTCCTGCTATTCAAATGGTGCCAGACCAGGCCATAATAGAGCATAAACCAGGAATGAACCCCAGTGAAGGCTACAAGAGCAAAGTCCTCTGCAGTGAGCTGCAAGCTGTGTTTTTTCATTTGCTGCATTCCTGTGGCTAGCTCCCTCTATGCTGCACGTAAGCGGTGCTGATATAGGTGGGTTTTAAGGAAGATGAAAGAGAAAAGCAATCTGCAAGAGATGACATTGCTGATGCTCTCCCCATGTCAACACTGAAGAGTACTGCTCCCCATCCATGGGGACTGCTGACTGGTTTGTTAGTACTGCAACATCACAGCACACAATTAAACCCCAAATACATCACCCTGCAATTATACAAGTGGGAGTCCAGAACCCTGACTACTGTTTTTGGTCTGCTGTCTTCGATACCCTTATTTTCTGTTTGATACACTAGGAGCCCAGGAATAGCAGTCTGGCATTTTGAGGCAGCAGATGAAGTCGCCCCAGATGCACGCAGGGCTTTGCTCCTTGCTTTTGCATGCAAAGGGCGGCACCTGAGCCTGGGACAACATCTAGCAGGGTGATGCCTAGCTCCTCTCCCAGCCTCCCTGGGTTTTCCTGACTACAATGTACAGCACCCCATTATGGGAAAACATGTTTGCCTTCTTTGGTAAAAGTGGAAACCTGAGGGCACTCTGGGAGGTGAGGGGAGAAGTGTTTCACTGCTGGTGTTAGAAGCCCACAAGCCTTGCATGATCCTTTGTCTCCTGTACACTGCCATGTGTTATCCAGTCTATCACAGGAGCTGGAGGCTGAGGCACAGCCCTGCCTCAGCCCCTAGTGAAAAGGAACCTTGAAAATCATCACTTCTGAGTACATGGCATAGAAAAGCTCAAAAACCCTTAAAAAGAGAAAAAAGGCAGAAGAAAATAGGTGCACAACAAGCACTACCTGTGAGCAGAGTTGGAGCTCCGACTCCTCCTCCTCCAGAAAAGCTCTCCTCAAAAGGTGAAAAACATGTTTCTATATTTAACTCACTCGCTGAGTGGAAAATATGCCCCTGACCCAGCCTTATTTACCCAGGACATCCTGTGAGGGAGTGTTTAATCCAAACACAGAGCTGAAAATAAGATAGATGATTAAAATGCTGACAGAGCACCCCATTTATGCCTCTGTTGAGTGCAATTTTCTGCATTTCATAATTGCTCTGTCTAACCCTTTCTGCCTTTTGCAGAGCGTTTGCTCTTTCTCCGCTTGCCTCAGATTTCTAAATAAAGATTTTCATCGATTCTGGACTTTCTGTTCACCCCAGATGAGCATCCCTAAGGCAGAGAAATTGGTCAGAAGTGATTTTTCCCTTCTATATTTCTTGCAGTTTTGACTGAGTATTCTAAGTACGGGATGGAAACAAAACGTGCTGCTTCGCATACAATGCTGGTACCTCTGGTCTTATCCAAATAAATATGGACACTGAGAAATGGGCCCGGGCAGCCTCCTGCACAACGCAATATTACGCATCTTTAGAATTAAACCCAAGCTAGACTGTGAGGTTTTGTCAGGGTTTAACCTCGGCTAGCAATTAGGTACCACACAGATGCTCACCCACCTCCCCACTCCTCGAGTGGAGGAGGAGAATCAGAGGAAAAGACAAGGAATCTGTGAATTAAGAACAATTTAATACTTATACATATATTAATATTATAGTGATACTAATAATATTAACAATACTACTACTACTAAATAATTAAAATAATAGAAAAAAACCCATATGATGCAATTGCTCACCACCCGTGGACCAGTGCACAGCCAGGTCTGGAGCAGCGAGAGTCAGAGCGTGATTGCAGCAGAGTCCAAGCGTGCCTGAGAGCACAGCCCAGAAAGCCAAACAACCCACCAAACCACTCTCTAACTAACACACGAACAAATGAGCAATCTATGGCCCTTGGCCCACCCTGGCTTATACTGAGCAAGACATACTGTGGAATGAAATACTCCTTCGGTTAGTTTGGGTCAGCTGTCTGAACTGTGTCTCCCCCAGCACTGCTTGCAATGAGAAAGTTGGGAACAGAACTGGAGTATCAGAAGCTGAAAAGTCCTTAAATTGGTACAAGCACTCCTTAACACCAACTAAAAAGCACCAGTGTTATCAGTACTCTTCTTGGGGCAAATCCAAAAAACAGCCTCATACCAGCTATGGTGAAAAAAATTTAACTCTGTCCTGAGTCTAAAGCCAAAGGTCAGCTCCCCTGAACATCAAGGATTGGGGTTTAAGGTTTAAATTCATTACTGATGCAGCTGCCTAGTGCTGTCCTGATACAAGATCTGATTGTCCACCTTCATGTTTCAGACTGCCCTTCCTCAGACTAGCTACTCTGCACTTCTTAGTGACATCTTTGACCAAAGTCCCCACGGTTGCTGTAAGACACTATGCCATATGGATTTACAAACACACAGTTTCACTGACAAAGTCTTCCTAGTTTTAGGCACCTTTTGCTCTTTCCAGCTAGGGTGCACCAGGCACACCCCAATGCAGCACCTCAGTCTGAGCCTTAAGGAGCAAAGGGGTTTCTGGGACCTCCATTCCTGTAGTTATGTCACCCAGAAGAGACCTTCCTAGGAGGTGACCAGGCCAAGATGGAGTGCCCACCTCAGCTATGAGTTACTCGTTTACAGTCATTTATGCCACAGCCTTGATGTTATTAAGTGGAGTTTTGGTCCATGAACAGTAATAGTGTGCCTTGAACTGGCTGTAGCCTGTGCCTGTGAACAGCTTTGTTTTACAGGATAGGCTTTCTGCTTGCTAGTGTGCCTCCAGATGTTTTTAACAAATTGCACATATGTTTCTGTTGCCACTTGGGTCACTCTTCCTTGGTTCACACTTACTTTCATTGGGAGCATCTGTGCTATCATGGGACCACTTTGCCCTGCAAGTTAGACTTCCCTGTCAGGGTAGAAGACCAGCACCTGATCTCCCACACATCCCGAGCATCTGGCATGGTACTTGAACTGGGTCTCATTGGACTTACTGGATATATTTTTATTTCCCTGTCCCCACTGAGTCTGTGTTTGGCCATTCTCCGTATATGCACATACATAGGTTAGACTAGTAAGCTTTTTTGTCCATATGGTTCACTCAGTAACACAAAGTTAATGCTACTGGTTACAACTTAGACATGTTTGCTTTATGCAACTCTTCAACAGGCAAGAGGCTAGCTGTTCTGCTTCAGAGCTACTTACTTTTCACATACCCTTCTCCCCACAACTGAAACCTGAAGGACAGGATCTCAGTAAGGAAATATTTACATAGGGATTTGGGAATTTATGTGCAGTTGTTTTGTCACTAGTGAACAAACAGGGCATTAGGTCTGTTCCTGCTCATCAGGCTTTAGTTTAAGAGGCTGCTCTCAGTTTAAGAGGTTGTTCTGGGATCATGGAGAGCTTATAAGATGGCATGAAGCAGAAAGAGCTCTGCAGATCAATACCAAAACCAAAAGCAGATACTTTCCTAAAGAGCTGAATCTGCTTAAGCATCCATGTAGCCCTACATACCAACCTCTAACGTAGCCAAAAGCAGATGCTTCAGGAAAAATATAAGACTAGAGCAAACATATAGCTATGCTTCTTCTAAATACTCCTCCACCTTCCAGCTATTTGCTGTTCATGGAGTTCACGAGAGGTAAGTTTCTCCATCTTGTGCTGGAAAAAGCCATATGTGCAATCCCTACCCACCCTCACCATGCTGCCATACAAAGGTAGGCTTTGTGTCTCCCCAGCATGATTGAGGAGGAATAAGCAAGACCTGGCCAGAGTGATGGAAGCAGTGAACAGCAGAGGAGAGGGTTGTATATCCATCGGGAATTGTGGGCTCCAGGCAACCTGGGCTGAACTGATGCTTTAAAAGAAGCACCGATTATAACCCTCCCCTAAAAACATTGCTTAACTGAGTGGTAGTGGTCAGCTTGGGTGCAGCTTTCTGTGACAGGCTGATGTCCTTGAAAGACAACTGCCTGAATAAGCTTTATTTCTGCCCTTGATAAGCTAGCATTTTACATGTGTAGCCAGGATACTCCCTGTCCTTCAGAGCACACAGAAAAAGAGATGAGTTTTGCATCATCAGCGTTCATTCATTCATCATCCATTTTCATCCTCGGCAATCCGGAATTTTGCAGATGCAGCCAGGAGATTCCCTTTCCTTTGACTCCGAGCTCTTATCCCTCTGCTTCTTTTAAATTCCATGGCAAAGAAGAGGGTCTCTGCCGGCAAGAGCATTGCAGCAGTAGCGATCAAAATACCTCACAGGCACGTTCACTCAAGGCCTGAGATGGACCACAACAACTGGACTGGTAAATTGCTACTACCTCTGCATTAAGAGAGTGCTTTTAGCTTTCATATTAGATCATCATAAAACCTTTGCTTTATCATCTGAGTAATTAAAATACATGAAGCACAGAAACTAACTGACAAACATCCAAATAAAACCTCTCAGCTAGTAACTGGGCTCAAGAGCAAGCGGTTTCTTACGCAAACCTGCAAAGCCCAGTGGCCAAAAGCATCCCACTGAGCACTGCTGTCACCGAGGAGGTCACCTTCGCAGCCCTAATATAGCTCTTCAGCAAGAGCTGGATTTGTTGAGAGGTGAAAAGTGGTGCCGCAGCTTAGGGCGATGAGAGGATAAAGTTATCTCATCTTCCTTCAGCAGGAAGGGCCCCGCAATTGCCACTGTATGGCAGAGAATACCCTCAAGATGTGCTGACAGTTTTGACCATCTGTGTGAAACCGTTCCAAGCATCAAATTAAGAGATTTTTTTCCTTTAATTGCAAGTTTGAATGAATACCATTTATCAGCTTTCTGCTAGTGTTGCACTTTCAGTCATGGCACTGCCCAAGGAATTACAGCAGTGCAAATATTTGCTGGGTTTAACTAGTTTTTACATAATTATTTGATTTCTTCACAGAAAAAAACCCCTTCCCTTACTGGGAGTGCTGATAATGCCTAAAACTAAGCTTTTATAGGGGCAATTCAACATCTTTCCAAAACCCAGGTCTTCTGGACTCAGCTTGTGTCAATAATAGAGATATCTCTATCTGTTACCAACACACTTTGCTCTTCCTTTCTGGTTAAAGGTGGGAAAGGATTTTTTTTCCTCCTTTCTCTCCGCAGCAGCTTTATCTTCAAGTGGGATAAATAAGCATCACTGAGCAATGGCAGCAAGGATTCATTCTACATGCTGGCCTTTCATTTTGCATTTCAGCCTGACATCACTTTCCCTGTGCAGTTCTAACTTGCAAATAGCTGTGTTCTGCAAAAAGCACCTGGAGACTTTGAATTAGCACACAGTGAAAGTCAGGATTAGGAGGTGGTCATTAACAATAGCCGCATTCCCTGAAAGCCTCTCATTTAATTGAGCGGTAAGAGATTATTTACACTGTAACATTAAGAATCCTGGTATCCGAGCGTCTCATCAGCTTAAGATGTGCCCTTTAATTCCTGTTACCTAGCCAAAACCTCATGTCAAAGCTGCATGGTCCCTGCTTGCATCAAAAATGAATCACTTCTAGCTGTTGGAACCCAGTTTTTCCTGACCAGATTTATGTATCTGGGGGTGTAATGGGGTGCAATAGAAAGTTGGTTAGGATTCTCGTGTCAGTTTAGATGAAAGGATTATCCCTTTAAAAGAGTGGATTAATCTTTGTGAGACACCCCCTCCCATCTCCCACCACAGAAACCACTGTTTCTGGAAATCACCTACTACACCTAAATGACTTCCTTTAGGATGTAAAAAACTGAAGTGAATTAATTTATGGAACTAAAACCTGTTAAAAGAAAGGGACACGAGATACAACTCAGACGCGGACCTGTAGATCATCTCCACAAAACCTTGTGCTTAATTAGGCGTTGAGAACATGAAGCCATGCACAAGACACACTTCGGTGCCTTTCAGAAATACTGAAGCAATTTTTGCAGCCGGGCATTAGCCAGACAAGGCTGCGCTAGAGCATCGCCTCCCCCTGCCCTCCCTTCCCATCCACCAGGACACAGAATACTGACTCACTTGACCCCATGTCGAGCAATTTTATTTCTTAAATGCATTAGTAATTTCATTAACTTTGATGTTTTGGGGATTTCTTTTTTTTAAACACAGTCTAAAGCCAAGAAGGGCTTGTGGAGGAGATAATTAGTCTCTACTCATACAGGAAGACGAATAGGCCAAAGGGGACCGTTCTGATCCTCTTGTCTGATCTCTTGCCATCTCCCAACAAGGTCTGAGCAGTCTGTAGTAAATAAAAGCTAATCTTAACCTCCTGACAACGTCTGACCCTAACAAGACAGGACCTTGACAAGGGGTCACCTCCTTTCTTTTATGGTTGTCTCGGGGTTGGGAGTCAAACAGTCTCTACATTGATTTTTTAAAATATCAGGAGGCTTGGAAATCCAACATTCTATATGCATTAAGTACAGCTTCATATCTTCAAATCTTAATTTTTTTTTTTAAAGTTAAAAAATAAAAAAAAACCCAAACAGTGGCCAAGGCCTGACTCCCAATGGAGTTACGGCAGTTGCAGCTGAGAGCAGATTGTACTCATAATAGCTTAGTCTATCTGGTGCATACCTTTCTGTCCCAGACACTCCAGTGCTTTTGTCCCTTTGCTAGTTTTCCAGACTAACTCAGTGCATGAAGGCCAGTTCCTACATTGCTTTCACCCTTCCACTTTGGCCACCACACCTCATACCCTTGCCTCTAATCTCAAGACTGACAGCTTTTAGTTTTGTCCCCTCAGCTCCTATTCATTTCTCAGGCTGGGATTTTTTAAAACCTTTTTTTTTTTTTTATATTTTTTTTTCATGCAATGCCCCTCTCTACCCAACTGTTGTCTGATGGTAGACAAATGTCATTCTTTAAAACACAACAGGCCAAAGGGCTAAACTTTAGCACTTTATAAACATTCTGAAGTGTCTTACAATACTAAAATTCTAGCGTTCAGGGCATGGATGGCTCAGAATTTCTGGTACTAACAGCTTATTAGTATAGCTGCATCTTTTTCTTTTGACTAAAATGTATGTAGATTACTTCACATTGCAAATGGAAATAAATACAGAAAGCCTCTATCCTCTTCAAGGGGTTATTTGCTAAATCATCAGATGGCCAATCCCATGCTCAGATAGATTGCTCCAGACTTGACCCCAGAGTGTGCTCGCATTAGGAATTGTGGATAATTCAATGATTATTTGTGCTGGCTCAGCTTAAGGTTTCTCTTGAGCAAAGTGTTCAACGCTATGAAATTTACATCCCAATAAACTAGCCCTATAATATAAATAATGCTCATTTGCTTGTGGCTGGAACTAACATGTTCATTAATCTCAGCACCTCAGGATGGACTCGGTCTGGTTTACCACTGAGGAAAGGTCATTGCTTTGTCAGCTTTGCTCCTCAGCCTCCTCTCATTAAATTTCCATCTAGATGACACATACTTTGCTTGTTAAGAAACAAGGCTGTTTTAGGATTAGCTTAATGTGTGCTAAACCAAACAGCCTGACTGAGAGGAACAGGGCTCAAGAAATGGGACCAATGTCAATCCCCAGAGCTAGGCTGGTGCATATTGGCTGTTATTTTAGGGTTGAGTGAAGGAAGGAAGATGTGGTACCTGGATGTTTGACCTGGCCAGAGTGAGCCTGCCTCATTAGGTATCATCTTGGGGCCTCCGAATCTGCTTCCCAATGACCCCTGGGCTAGAAATCCACCCGCAGTGAAATCGGGAGAGGGAGTAGAAGGGTCTGAAAAGACAACAGAAAGAAAACATAGGGAAAGATACACCCTCATTATAAGCCAAAGCATGTGCACGAGAGATCCCAGCAACTGATTCATGGAAAGCAGCTGGCCAAGGAAGGATATCAGCAGGCTGGAGCCTGGTTGTTTCTGGATCATTCCCAGCTTTTCCACCAGGTGCTAGCTCATCTTCCTGACCCAGCAGAGAAAGGTCATTTATGGACTCTACTGTTACATTCTTGTGAGAGCTCGGTACGGCACTGCCAGCTTTATGCCATCCTAAGTCTGCTCAAAACGAGAGGTGTGCTATTTTGGAGATCACTAGGCTTTATAGTCAGTTAAGCACTGCAAAGCCTACCCATTCCCTGAGCTGCAAGAGCAGTTCCAAAGTAGTATGGTAGAAATATGCTCCTTCTGCCTACGTTTCTATCTTGTACAACAACCACTAGGGATCCCAAGGCAACACAGATGTACCAGTGATATTTTAAGCTTTCTACCTCATAAGAAATCAAGAAGAAATGCTCCAGAAATAGCCATTTCAAACTTAAAGAAAAGCTAGACTGTCCAAAATAAAATATTACATACATTTTTCTTCCTCCTGAGAGAAGAATCATGGGAGAAGGTATCGCATGCAAGAGGCACGAGTCACATTGCCAGCAGGAGAAGGGACAGTTGATACCTCAGATGATTATATTTCTCTTGTCACCAGATATGTTCAGCAGAGATGAAAGTTTCATCTCATGATGAAAATCCTTTGTCGAGCTCTCTCCCTTGCAGAGTGAGTTCTATAACTTGATCTGCTTAGCACAGTGCACGCCTTAAAGTGACCATGGGAGATAGCCCTTGATGTGAGCTATAGCCTGCCAGCAGAATAGCACACTCAAACCTTGTTGTTCCAATTAACTTTTGCTCGCTCCTGGTTAAGATTAATTTTTTTATTTTTGTTGAAATGGATAAAGCTGAACCTTTAGAAATGCAACCTTCCCGCCACGTACATCCCATTACACTGTCACCAGTGGCACAGGCAATACCAGGAAAACCAAGATTTAAGAAGCAAGCTGGAGAACGATTCAAACTGGCTTCAACAGTTATTACTGTTAGACCTGTTTGTTCACCCCTAAGCTTTGTGGTCTTTTCTTTTGGCTCTGTGCAGCCCTGAATCTGCTGCAGATTCTCCCAGCTCAGGGTAATTTGGTATTCATAAAACACTATTTCACAAATTTGCTGCTGCTGGCAGGTAGAAACATGCTTTGCTTTGCAGCTGTTTGCTGTACGTTTACTAAAGCATTCAGAAGCCATGGGGATAGAAGCAGCATGAAAAAGATACATTTCACCCTCTCCATTATTACTACAGTTGGGCAAATCCACAGCAGGTGCAAATGAGCATGAGATCCTCCACCTTGTTACACCACCTGCTCTGAGTTTTAGTCACTAAGTTCAGCCGAAACCATAACAAACATGTTATTTTAGGCTGCCCATGTAAGTTCTCCATATTTAAACACCTAAACTGAGATTTTCATCCTAAAGGCCATTCAAGAGGGCTTCCAGCTTTCCCATTGCTTTCTGCACTCAGCATGATCTAGACTCCATCACCACTTAGGGCAGCTAATCCACATGAGCCCCACTGATTTTTCAGGCATATCAGCACAAAGACATAGAAATGCTCAACACCCCTTCTGCACCCTTCTCCCCTCCTCCCACAGCCACCCTCCTGGCATGCCTTTACCCAGCATGATCATAGAGCTGATTTATCGAGACTCCTGTTACACAGGACATGATGCTCAGGGACAGAACTGGCACTGCACATTTATTTTATGGCACTGTGGGTAAATCCCACATACTGAAGGTGAGGAGAGGGGAAAGCAAGCACTTACACAGCCATTTACTGCACACCTTTCCTCTTTCCTGCAGATCACGCTTCTCCAAGGCTGTCATCTCCCCAAGGTGGCATTGAAGTAGAAAAAAGTCACATAAAGAGCTGGCAGTGAAACAGGCAAGCAACTCTATCTCTGAGCCTGAGGATCCTTTGGGAAGCATCCCTCCAGGACAGCAAGCAACAATCCCCCCGGACCATGCTGCTGGTGGACTTTGCAGGGAGGGCTAAGGAACCTATGGCATTAGCTGTAACAGGCCATCGCCTTGAAGTTCACCACCTTGTCAGGGCTGAATCCTTACCTCTAGGGCTGCATTTAGAAACCATATGAAGGGTAGCTAGAGATGATGGGGAAGGGGAAAAGAAAAAAAACTACAGCTTCCTTCAAAATCAGCAACACAGGACAAAAGATATCCCAATACCACCCAGCTGGTGCTTATATCCTCACTTTATATCCCCTGTCCCCATATTCGTCATCAGTATCATCTGAGCAAGCCAGAATCCCCACCTGGAGACAGGTGTGGACTGTGCTTTACCCAGCCAGCAGCATGAACCCAGCTGATATCATTTACACACAGGATGTGTCCAGATCTCCACAGAGAAAGAATTTTAGCAATAGAAACCAGCAACTGCAAAATTACTATTTCATGTTTAAACTAAGGCTGATGGTGCCAGGAGGAAGGTGACTCAGATGCATCATACACTTTCCTCTTTGGAGCTTGTGCCTGCGTCATCCTGCGTCAGCCATCAAACCGGCTCTGCTTTACTACTGCAGAAACCTGTTTTTCTTGTCCTTATTTCCTGCTAGATGGTTTCTTGCGTAGGTGGCAGCAGAAAGTCTACAGCACAACATTGTAGGGCCTGTCTGATGAGAGATTATTTCATTTGTGTTTGAACTGGTATTTATTACACTGGAGAGATGGGCAGTTTATCCCTCTGGTTTAGCCTGAATGGCTTTTTTTCAGCTCTCAAATAATTGAAGAAAACAGCTCTAAGGCATTTCTAGAATAAAAAGATGTCAGCAACTTAATAGCTGCTTTAAGTTCATGCGTTGTGTTTCTGAAGGGTGAAACCTCTGTGTCTAACCCTTAGGCTAGCTCAGGCTCATCACTTGGGCTTCCTGCATTTCTCACTGTCCCTCAGAAACACACTATAAAGTATAATTGACCCACCAAAGCCAAATTTGTCTCGATCCTAGTTCCTGCATCATCCTCCAGGTATATTTTCTCAAAATGAAATTCAAGTAGAAAGTGCTTTAGGAAATGCTTTGCAGACCCTCCTTCCCCAAAGGTCCAATCTGCTTTAATTAGGAATATACTCACAGCACAAGATTTGGATGCAGCTAGTGAGACTCACATTTCAGAAGAGCCATAACCAGTCTGATAAAGACATACTACTTTCAATCAGACTACCGGGACTTAGAAAGATACTTGAAGTCTGTCGACATACAACTCTAATAGTGGAAAATAAAATGTTGTTAGATATGCCTGCTCTCAAAATCAGCTTTGCTTGGCTCCATCTGGCCTGCAACATGGGCTTCTGCCTTTCTCTTTGATGTGCTCTGCTTACGATCAACCCAAAGTCAGTGTATTTAAATTCCCTTAAGGAAACCTTCAGATGATGGATACCAAGGCAGCCTTCCCAGAGTGGCTGCCGATGCCCCTGCTTCCAGGTAAAACTTCAGGCAGGAGATAGCAGTTTCCTGAGTGGGTTTTCATGTCCTCTCTGTGACGACATGCAGGCAATGGTGCATATGGCTCCATTTTGGCACTCAGTCCCAAGACAGGGTTGTGGCAAAGCTCTCTCCCCCTTATACTCGTACCTGGGCTGGCAGCGATGAGACTGTGACCTCAGAGCTGATGCTGTGTTTGCCATCAAGTCACCTGTGGCTCGAGCCAGACTAGGCAGCACCATGGGAAAAGCTAATGCAGCCTTGCTCTGCTCGTAGGTTTAATGAGATAATGCTTTAAACACAGCAGGAAGCGTTTGCTAAGAAGAAGTCAGCACTACCAAGGCCTTGGGGAACAGGTTCCTGCTGACAGATACCCAGGCTTAAGCCTCACTCTCTAATAGGGTTAGCACAAAGGCATTTGTTTCCCTGGCCCAATTAGAAACCCTGATTATGGGGGTTTTAGCAGTCTTCAGAGAGCTTCAGTCAAAACCAAGGAGACTCCACCCTTCTGGTCACACGTTGTACCACCTCCCACTATGGTTAAATGGCAAACATTAAGAATAAATGTCACTCCTCGCCTCTCCAGTCAGTCTGTCTGGCTGAGTCTCTGTCAGTCTTCAGGAGACAGAGCCTGAGACTGACAGGATGAGCCCTCTGGCCTCCTAAGTTTTGGAGAACGTTTGGATGCCTACAAAACCCCCTCCTTTTCTAATGCTGAAATTGGAGCTATCAGAATCACACTAAAGGTCTACTTTTGTTTGTCTTTTCCTCAGTTCGAGCCATTCCTAACATTAATGGGTTCTTAAATTTAGCATGTGTGGAAAGGTGGATGGATATGTCCCACCAGTAGACCAGGCCATCCTCAGAGGTGGCTGGGGGGCCCTTCTCAGCCACGTGCAAAGGCAACAACCACCCATGGACGCTATGCTGGCCCATGGGGTCTTCCGGTTTTTGGATTTTGTGTTTCCCCCAGACCCTTCCAGCTTTTCCACGTTTCCAAAAGGCCTTTTTGCCAAGCCTTGGTCACATGTCCTTCCAGAAAGCACTGTCTTCTGCCTCTCCTCTCTTCATAGCTAAACTACACAAAACTCATATGAAGGTAATTACTGCTGAGAGCTCGGTGCTTCCAGCAAATGCGGTTAACACTGGCCAGGGAAGGGATGCAGACATTTTTAAGGAGGATCCAATGGCAGAAAGGCAGGAGAACCTTATATAAAATGCCAATTGTTTTCTTTCAGGAAATGAGACAAAAAGTGTCTGTTTTTCTAAGGTATGTATTAAACACTACCATGCTGATGAGAACAAAGTCCATCCTGCCCTGCCCATAATGCTGGGGCTTGGGGAAAGGGTCAATGAAGGGTTTTTTTAAGTTCAAACGATATGAGTAGTCAAAAAGGATTTTCTAAACCGTGTTGATTCTTGCTGTAGGTAGACAGATGCATAACAAAATAAACAACAGATTAGCCCAGCACACTGAAGTAGGCAATATGGGTTTTTCCTTGCTAATTGCATCATTAGCTAATCCGCCCTCAAAGTTAAAGGACTTGTGTTCAAATTACTACTCTAATAATCCGTGATGTGATCTGTTTTCAGCTCAGCAGACAGGTCTCTTGCCCTCTTTGTGCCACTGATTTCCTGCCTAAAGGGATGATTGTTTTCCTCCTATTTGTTCCTAAGAAAACAGGAGGTTAACCTCAGGGAAACGACACTTTTTGGTTTTTTTTTTTTTTTTATGGAGGTAGCACATCAGAACAAAATATTGGTCGCTGTTAAATGAGGAAAACTTCAAGGCATATGTACCATTTTTTTTCTTCATCCAAAACCAATGAATCCTCAGATCCTCCTTTCAAAGTCCATAAATAGGGTTTGGAAGTGCATTGAGTATGAGGAGAGTCATCATTCTAATATTGCTCTGCAGTGCCAAGCTAATGCACTGGTAAATTAAAATCCCTTTTATTGGTACAGAGGAGGGATCTGCTAGTGAGTTATCTCTCATCTGCTTTGCAGGACAGATTACAGATATAATAGGGCAGCCTGCCAAGGAGGATGCCTCTTGCTCTTTAAAATTGTAAGGGACCTGTCACCAATGTTTATTTTTTCCCATTTGCTCTAAATTTTGTGGTAGCTTCTTGACCTCATTAGAAGACTTCAAGGCCCAGCTTGGGACTGCTGTCGGTAGAAAATTGAACCAGACCCAAGGACTATTCAATCAAAACAATACAATCACGGAAAAGCCCATCATATAGTTAAAAATGAAGATAACCCAGCTGCTGGCATTTGGCTGCGAGAAAGCCAGTGGTGTTGCAATGATACAGCCCTTACTGTAGGCTGGCTTTGGGAGTAGTGAGAGGCCAGGTATTCATTTTCCCTTTTTTATCCACATGACTTCTCCTCCTGGGTAACACCAGCTGTTGCTCCTGATGCATATGCCTGTGAGCCATCCAGCAGGATCCCTTCCTCCTAAGGGCCTGAAGGAGGGAGCAACAAGAAACTCACACAACAGGGTTGGGGGGCAGCAAGAGCAGGAAAGCCAATACAGTCAGTGCCAAAGGGACACAGCTAAGTCACTTGCTACACTTTCAGCGTCTCATCTCCCCATCGTGTCCATGAAATGGCCCACAGCAGGCAAGCTGGGATCCACCCTTGGTGCTCTGGGCTGGTGCCATCCTGGTAGCTCTCTGAGTTGCCGCAGGAAGAGCTCCCGTGCCAAGTCCTTACTCCTGCAGCTGAGAGATCAATCTCTCCTTTTCTGTAAATTTGTAAAAAAGGAAGAAACAAGGCAGTGAAATTTTTACTGTGGTTTATTATTCAAACTTGGCCATGACTGGCCTGCTCTTCTCATGCTGCATGAGGATTTGCAGCATACAGATTCCCCATTACCCATCCTTATCTCTGAGACCACATCTGTGCTGAAAGTGCCAGGGCTTGAGCACTGTCTGGGGATCATCCAATGCTGGTTTTGTGCTGACCACACTCCTTAGCACAGATTTGGCTGGTACTAACTCACTCTCAGCCTGTGGTCAGACATGGGTAAGTCCACCCGCATTGAGGGGTGAAGAAATCTCAGCTGTAGGGACAGGGGCAGGGTCACGCTGCTTGCCCTCAGATATAGTGAGCAGCACTGGCCTGCTGTATTTACTGGTGTAGTTGTACTCTCAAGTCAAGACAAAGGCTGTGTAAAACATAAAAAATATCATTACTCCAGATAAAATTGGTGAGAACTGCAGCTGCTCTGTGCCTCTAGAAACTGGGTCTCTAAACACTTGCATGGTTGCTATCAACACTGAAGGCATCTCCCAGGTACACCCTCAACTCTCAAAGCTGGTTAAGGGGCTGCTTACCTGCTAAGATCACTTCTTGCAGTGAAACAATGGCAAATACAATTAGTTGGATGGGCTCAGCATCGAGGAGTGCTTGGCAGTGTCAAGAACCAGCTCTTTCAGAGCTGACCATCTCCTGAAGGCACCATAGAGCCACTGCAGCACCACAGCAGAGAAAAACTCAGAGCAATGCACTGGTCAGGTGGAAAAGAAGGGACAATTTGTCATGAAAAGCCTTCTTGGCTGTGTCACCTAGGTGTGTCCAAGTGGATAAAGACCAGCAAAGGAGGAAACACAGAAGAAGTCGTGAAGAAACCATGAAAACGACACCAGACCCTGCTCCACAGCTCTCGCTGGCTGAGCCCTCCGAAGGACAGACTCTTATCAAGCAGAACATGTACAGTGTCCTGTTAGCCAACTTGTCCCCATGGGAAGTTTCCAGTTCCAACATCCTCTTTTAGGGTTCTTGCACAGACTGCAAACCCATAAACACCTATTTTTTGGAAAATGCCTTCCAGCTTCCATCCTTAGTGCCTAAACTCTTACTGTTCATGCAGAAAATTATTTGCCTCAGGTCTGTTTAGGCCACCGGAAGAGTCCTGGCTTCTTTGCTCATCGAGCACCATGGCTGGGATGGGTGTCTGCCTTGGAGGGGCTGACACCACTGCAGCCTGAAGTACATTTGGCAGCCTGTGCTATGCTGCTCCCAAGGCAGTGACACGTTTCCATCCACCACTGCTCAAAAGTTAAAAGCTTGTCATAACATGTCAGGTGTCAATGCTGAAACACAAGTCTGACGAGACAACTTTCAGTCCACCGCAGGCAGCCTGCTCTGGATGCCGAAGACATGGAGAGTCAGCATCTGAGCTACTGAAAAAAAGGCTTCATCTGCTCATGGCAGAATCTCTCCTCCTCCTCTTGCTCGAGGAATGCACCGTAGAAAGGAAGCCAGTTGGAAAAGTGGAGAAATTTTCATTTTAAAAACTGTAACCATTCCTTTTGTTGGAAACTTAAAACATATCTGTAAGCCTCAGAGTTGAGTGAACAGCAGGACACGATTTCCATCAGTATTCCTAATAAAACCCCAAGCACAAAGAAAAAGGAAGGAAACCCTGATCTCCTCAGTACAGGAAAAATCCAGTTTGCCAAGTGCTAGTGCTATGCCCGAACATGGGGCCATGACATCTCCTACTCCCAAAATAGTGTGGCCCAAACCCACTTAATATTCGGGAAAGGTTGAAGCTGGCATACAAATTATTAGTGCATATTAGTGTACACTGGTCACATAGAACAACATTGCATTTAAATTCTAGCCCCTGGGTGCTCTTGTAGGATGGCCAGTTGCATAGAAGAGAGGAAGGTAGCTGGCTACGAACATTACAGCAAAAGGTAAAGGAAGTCTTAAGAGGAGAATCAAGGCTGACACACCTTTAGCTATAGCACCTTTGCTGATACTTTCCCCTTCACAGCCTTTCCAGGGCAGTGCTCGTCAGGGAGATGTGGGTGCATGTCAAGCCTGAGGTGAATGAGTACCCCATGAAAGGCTGTCTTCTGTATGATGCTTTGCCTGTGATCTTGGGTGACATGATGTTTTCAGCTGTTCTCTGAGGGGGAAAAAAAAAAGGTAAATAAAAAATATACTGTGGTGTTAAATGCATTGCAGGTCAAGAATTGCTTCAGTAGCACAGCCCAAATATATGCCCTCAATAGATTATCCCAGTTTCATATCCTTTAGGCAACTTGCCTAAAACCCAGCATCGGCAAGGAAAAATCCTGTCAAAGATGCTTTTTTCTGTCTTTATCCTCTGAGTGTCCAACTCTTTTTGCTAAATCTCTACAGTCTGGAGCTCAAATTACCATTTCTGACCAGTGCAGAAACAAATGATGAAATATTCATGAGTTGTTCGTACTTTTCATCTTACTGAAGCAACAGCCAGCACTAAATTTGCATGATCTAACAAAAGAGGACTTTTCAAGAGAAAAGCACTTTATATAGTGATTTTCAAAAACTTATATATTGAGGTAAAACTAGGAAGTTTCTGCCCTTACTTGTGCTGAGTCACACATTGTTTGAAGAGCATCCCACTAAATTTTCTGAGGATGTGTAAATGTGTCATCTGGACCACAGGAAATAAAGCAGGGTTAAAACACTGAACAAAACTGCATTGAAGTTAACAAGCCCAAGGTTCATAAACCTTGTGATAGAAACTTGCAGAAACCTTTCAAGGCTCATCCAATAAAACCCTATGGCACTTTGTTCTTCCCCCCCCAAATCTCCATCTGTCTGAGCCAGCATCAGCAGGAAATTTTGCATGGAAGCTTGCCAGATAAAATAGCTACTTCATCTGGCTTTCAACTGCCATTAGTTTTACAGAGTTCTTCGAGGAATATGTTAAAATCTCTATTATTTTTAAACTATGTCCTATCTAAGAAAGAGGTGGGCTGTCTTGTCTTTATGTACTTGGTATCTGTCTTACAAAAACAGAATTCATCTGTGCTTTACTATTAAACATGCCATTAATTTCCATCTGCATTCTGCCCACTTCACCTCTTCTTATACCGAAAGCTGAAAATGCTCCTGTCCCCTGGAAATGCTCAAAAGTTCCTTAATTTAATTAAAATCTCACTCCCCTTTGAATTGCCCCAAACCTCCAGATACAGCTGTCCCACAAGACTAAGAGGACTTGTCCCTCAACCCTTGGGATGGGTTAGGCTTTGATACCCATGTTTACCTGCTGGCACAAAGAGGAGTTTGTCACCACGAGTCAGGGTGGCTATTGAACTCAGCTCCTGGTACCTTACCTCCATCTTCCTTCCCAGACCACAGGGTGACGTAAGGCCCTTAAATGCTTCCAAAAAAAGTTCACCGAACCTTGGAACCTTCTAGATTTATTTTCATGGGGATGGAGAAATCTGGTGATATTATGTTTTTGAAAGCTCTTCTTTTCCTTGAATAAGGTCAAAACAATAACATCCAGTCTCCCTCTGAGCCATGTGCTCGAGACACAGCATCTCTCTACTGCCAGGAGCTCACCCATGGCTCTTCCACCTTGGCCTCCACGATCCATTGTTTTGCAACCAACACCTCAGCTCCCAGAGTGTAAATCTCTCTTTAACAGGCAAATATGTTCACAAATGCCTTCTACTGGAATTATGTGCCATTTACCAGGTATTCTGGGGATCAAAACCCATTTGGTCTGTCACGGACAACTTTCAGAATAACTGGACTTCCACAAACAAGGTTTGGCTGTGTAGGTCAAGGTGCATTTTTTTGTTGTTGTCGGGGTTTTAAGGAGATTTTGGCAGGTTCCTCTAGAGTGTTTTGGTAGTTCAGATGAAGTTACAAGGTCTGCGCTCTATTACTGGAGTAGATCCCATGCGGAGAACTTTCAAAAGTGACAGAAACTTAAGGTTAGCATGGTGAAATGCCTCATAAACCCATTTATCTCATAACCCTATAGCTCTATAAATATCTCATAACCCTATAGCTCTATAAATGTCTCATAACCCTATAGCCACACCGCAGCTGCTCCCAGAGGCAGGAGCTTATTGAATTGCTCAGCAGCCTCCCACAAGCTGTGGGGCATGAAGGGCTTTGTGTGGGGGTTCTGGGGAGCCCAGAATGCTCTTGGAGGGGCCGTTGGCCACGTTACTCTAACAGAGGTTGTCCCCTCTCTGCGGCATTATTCACAGCCCATCCGGGGCGTACTGTGTCAGGGCCATGCTAACAACGGAGCAGAGATACTGGCCCCTCAAGGCCAGGATGGTGTTGTCCTCGTATTATAGGGTTGCATATAAATAACTGAATTCTCACTGCTTTCTAAAACTCACTTAAGCATTTTACCATGACAAAGACACACAGAATTGCAGGAAATTTGCAGACAAATGCAGGAAAATAAGATTTGTCATTTCTGGGGTTTACCAAACTTGACAGCATCTCCTTGAATTTGTAGGGCAGTCATTTACAGAGCAATGAATGTTAATTGGCGTCCTTTCTCTATTAATACAGGGGAGATTTTTCTTTCTATATTTTTAATAGTTGGGATATGTCATTTATGATCTACATTTTAATCATGAGTAGAGTATCATTTCAAATGAAAAATGCCAAGGAGGGTGTTGATGTGATGTTGTTCTGCCTTGGGCGTTAATGAAGTATGATACTGTGCAGCAGGCACGGTTGTGTTATGTGTAATGATACAAATTGAATGTAAGTAATATAATTATTTGTGGTGTAACACAACTGCTGCACAAATAGTACTCCTGACAGTAAATACCATTGTTATGATAGGAAGATACTGCTAATGTCACTAAGCATTACAATCAGTTCTTGATAACATCATGTGTACCAAGCTAATAAATAGGGAATTATACGCCTCCTGCACATTTCTGCCTATGTGAGCCAGAATTTGTTTGCTAATGGAGTAACAAATAATCCTGCTGGAAAAACAGTCAAGAAAGCTGGAAGTTAACAAACCAAAAAAAGTCCAAATGTAACACCTGCCACGGGGGAAAATTACTTTTCCAGTGTTGTTTAATATGCAAGAACGACACACCAGGTATGTAAAAAAGAAATCACCTTTTGCAAAGACAGTTGCAAAGCAGAACCTCTGCCCTAGCCCCAACGGTGGTAACAAACCCCCAGGAACAAGATACACACTTGCTGCCCCCAAAGAGCATCCTGAGCACTCATCCCTGCTGAAAGCTCAGCGGTGTGGGAAGTAGAACAGCTTTGGTTATCACGTGCAACGTGGTGTGCAACGTGGGGCCTGGGGGCTCAGTCCTGCTGCTCGCCACTCTTGCCAGCTGCACCTCTGCAAGGTACAGCTCTTCTACCGGCAAGAGCAACGGATGCCCCATGCACCTCTGCCCAGACCAAAAAAGAGGAAGGGCAGGCTGTGGCTGCTTTGATGGAAAGTGGAATTCCAACCCCCCAAACATGAGATGGTTCAGCAGGTCTGGAAACGACTGTGAAACACAAGTCACAGGACTGGAAAAACAGAAGCGAAATTTTTCAGAGAAGTTACGCAAGCTCCCAAATAAATTTGCTGGTGCTCCCTGCAAAGGGAGCGTTAGCAACTCTCCTGTGATAGACTCAGAGGAGAGATGAGGGCTAACATAAGCTTCACCATTTGCTAAAGGAGAAATTGGAGAAATCACTCAAACGAGGCAGGGATTAAACTGGGACTGAGCTCTAGTGAGAAAGCTCAAGGAAATTTAGATTACAATGATGGAGAGGAGGAGAAGATTAAAACCCAGGGCTGAGTGAGTAATGCACAACAAATGTATTCAAATGAATCTCTTCCATCGAGGCATTTCCAGGGCTCCCATCACCTCGCAATCTTTAATGCACTTATGCTGCTGGAAGGAAGGCAGTGCTGCTATTTCTGTCTTTCGCTTGGGGAATGGAAACACAAGGAGATTAAGTATCTTCCTCAAGGTGACCCAAAAAAGTCTGTTTCAGAGCAGGAGAATTTCAGGTCTCTGCATAGCCCGGAGACCATCGCTCCCAGCTGACTGTGAACAGCAGGCACATTTCGGGGAGACGTTTCTCCTCAGGTTATTCCTCCAGCTTGTCCTTGTGGACTGTAGATCCCTGGTGTGGGACACACCACCAGGCAGCCCACAGCCAGTGCCAGTGTTGATCCCAGGCTCCTATTCTGTGCTCATCCACAGACTTCTGCTGAAGGCACCAGGAATTTATTTTGGGACATCAAGAGGTGCAGGGTGAGGGTGACACATTTGGTCTGGCATGTTTGTGACTCCTTTAATGACTGCAGCAGGATATGCAAATTGTAGAGCCACCTGGAGTAATGACAGTGCTGAGACTGTGCCGTGGGAGGGAAAGAGATACTGAGGGACTTGCCTGACAACTTGATTTGCAATTAAATTTGCTCCATTTGAATCCCACACAGATGCATGGATCCAGCACTGCAGAACTGGATCCTCACCCATCAAGATCTGTGGTTAAAATAAGATTCTGGGGAGCCTCTTCCTTGTGCCTGCTGAGCTTGAGTTGGCAAAAATTTGTGAACTAGCTCCTGTGGCTATTTACTTTTAGTATAAGTGAATTTGCCCAGAGCTACTAGAAATGACACTGCTACTCCTTCCACTTCTACTAGGTAATTCATTAGTACTCAAGAGTTTGTTATAGAAAAATACAACACGGATTTGTGACAGACAAGAGACAAAACTCATTTTAGACTCACAGCCACAGCACACAGTTTGTCCCCGGTGTTCACACAGATGTCCTAGTAGAGACCATAAAGCTTTCATCCCCTGCCAGCATAGTGTAAAACAACACATGAAGTGTCCAGGCAGCACAGACTGAAGCCAGACAGGGGAACGGCCCCACCATTTCATGACAGGCCTCCTCCTCCTTTGTCTTGTGGCTACTCCTGTTTGTGGTTGCCCACTGGTCCAGCTCCAAGCAGCAGGATGAGTTGCTGCTGCAGACAGTGAAGGTGCTTTCCAGGGAGAAGAGGATGTGGTGCTGGTTCCTTTTGAGCAGAAAACAGTTTGGGCCCAGGTCCTGGTGGCCAGGCAATTCCTGGGCCTGATCCAGCAAAGGTCAGCTTGGCACATTTGGAAAAGTGAAGCCTGCTCAGGCTCTTGCTTTCACACAGACTGGAGTGATAAAATGTGGAGTTTAATTTCACAGCCCCAGCTCCTGCAAGAGATGCATACAATTTTTACTATTTAATTAAAAAAAAAAAAATCAGGAACAGCTCGGCACTTTGTAGCCAGCTGCCTGTGGCTTCCCACTCAGCCTGGCAGCTTCTCTCCTTGCTCTTCAGAAGCACCTTCTTCTGGCCCTCGATCCCAGAGCCTGCTCAGACATCTACCCCCATCCCTTTGACCTCACTGAGTGCCATCCAGGTGCCTTTCTTTTCTCTTTAGTGAAAGAGGTGCTTTTCAAGCACCTTTCAAGCTCTTTTCAAGTCTTGCCGTGTCTGTGCAGGGGGCACGTGAATGTGGGGGAGATGGAGAGCCACCAGTGGAGAAGCTCGCAGGACCTCCTCTGTGCCCTCCTACAGATGGCAGGGATTTCTCACCGTGCAGTGCAGGCTGATGGGTGGCTTGGAAGAAAAAAAAAGATGCTTCTGGGGGAAAATAACTTGATTCTGCATGCAAACCTGGGAATAGCACTGTCCCAAGGCTGGCAGCAATTTTTACCCCCATCTATATTTTGCCTGGGCTTTGACACACCTGTCCAGTTGCCAATACATGTTTTCTATTGTTGCCTCATTTACAAAAGGTTTTTCATTCCTCTTTCATCTTCTTCACACTAGGCCATCTGCCCCATCTCTGCTCCCAGACATGCCACTTCCCAGTTGTTTTCTCCAGGCTGCAAGGGGTTAGCTGCAAGGCAGCCTGCTTTCACACCTGCCGTGGAACGCTCAATGTTTCTACAAAATGACATCAAACGCTCTTGTTCCCCCCACTTTCTGCTGGGCACCTCAGGGTGACTGTAACGCTGAGCAGGGCCAAGGACAACCAAGCGGGGCTGCTTCCATCACTTCTCCTGGGTGAGTGTTTTAATCCAGAGCTGAATCCCTTTGCTGGACTCGCTCTGGACCTAATCCCAAACTCTAGTACAGTCCAGAAAAGTGCTTCCATCTATTTCAGTAAGCGATGGATGAGGTCACATCGCTTCCTAAGTAGAGCTGCATGGTGACTGGTTAATCTTTGTCCCCATCCCGGACTTGAGTTGCTTTAACATCTGCCACCATCCATCTCACCCTCGGCTCCCCATCGACGGGGCTGTGTCCATCTGCGAGACACCACCATCATCCCACTGCCCTGTGTGTGTTCTCGCCTGCGTGTCCTCCTTTTCCAAGCAGTTCCTTGCAGCAGGCTCTCTGCACAGGCACACGCATCGTGCTAATCCCCCTTCCCACTGCAATCAGCACCACTGGCCAAGCGAACATGTTAGTAACTAATTTATATAGGCACGATTTACATGCTTAATTAGCTTTGCCTTTAATTGCATTATTCACAAGGCAGGATATTTTACCAGAAAGTGCTATGCGTAGAGCCTGTTTGATTAACTACAGAAAGGAAAGAGTTCAGTAGCATAAAACTGAACCACCAGAAAGTCAATACATATTAAAGGATTTGAAGGGCTTTTTTTTTTTTTCCCAACTAAGTACATTTTACAAACAGCAGGGAGGACAAAATTCTGAATTCAGTGCTAGTTATGATGGGGTTTTTTATCCTTGTTGCTCTGCTGCAAACCAGTCTCAGGGTCTTGCAATCTTTTTTTTTCACTGGAGGATGAATAAGTGGTGCAAAGCCTGGACTTTTTCTCAGCCTACATTATTTCCCCTACATTAAACTTTGAAAAAAGGGCCAAACAGGAGGCATGCAACCCTTTTAGCAGGGACTCTGTCTACACACCAGCAGTCCCAGGGGCTTGTGCTCAGGAAAATTAAGGTAAAACCTGGGCTGTTTGCAGCAGCTCCCACAAAAAGATATTGCATCATAAAATGAAGAAAGCTTGCATGGCATTTTCAGAAGAATCCTGAAACAACTGTATGTACGAGCACCATCTGTTGGCTGCGTTACAGCTTACAGGGTGCAAACCACATCCCATTTCCAACAAAATTGCAGCTCTATTGCATGACACAAGGGACGGTCCCAGCTTTAGAGAGCGTTTTGTGGACAAACAGCTGGGCAGAGGTCAGCGGGAATTGCCAAAAAATCCAGCAATTTGCCCAAAGTCACTCAGTGTCTAAAAGGGGAACTTGGTGGCTCTCTACCTGCGCTTGCCATCCTGGATGCCCTCTAGACCGGCCTGCCAGCTGCTACAATTCAGGATACGACATTGTCCCCTTTTCCTATGCAAATAATATATTTTGGCCTCAGCAGCCTGAGAAAATTAACTCAGCCAAGGTTTTGGGAGCATTCAGGGTGTCTGGCCACTACTCTTGTTCGATCATTCTAAGAACAAAGACCTACAAATCTACAGCAATTTATAATCTGACTTTCCAATTAAGGATTTGACATGTTTTTATGCCTTTTAAGTGACAATATTTGTCAGGCCATTTGTTCACTGCATTGTCTGCATGTGCAGTTACACAGGAATTGGTTTAATTAAGGTTAATTGGTGCATAATTAGAGCTGCTGCCAACACAAAAGAATGGCTGCAGACCAGGGAGAGAGTCGATTTCTATCCAGCTCCAAAGGACAAATAGCGTAAATTGAAGATTACAACTGAATGGTAAAAACCTAAACCACTTTATATTTTAGCTCAGATTTTTGTAAAACAACATGTCTAACTGCTTGGCAGTGTTCTCCCCAGAGCAGAGTCCTGTCCCAGTCAGAGAAGCATTTTTAATGGTGGAAGGTGTTTGTGCTAGTAAATCTTTGCAGCTGGATGGTGTCCATTGCCAGTGCAGGGGAACCATGCAGGATGCAATTCAGGGAATAAAAATGGAGGAAAAGGTGGGGTGAAAAAAGATTCCTTGAAAAACAAGCTGTGATTCATTGCACAACAAAATTACCTGGGATTGCTGGTCTGGAACGAACCTGGTGGAAGCAACATTCCAGCCTTGTCCATGAGGGTCTCAGGTGATGCCACCAGTTTGAAAGACAACTGTGATGCAGTTCTGGCATCGGTGAATTGTTTCTGCAAGAGTCTGGGGGGATGATCACCACAGAGTATTTCTTATATTGCTTTTAACCCTTCTTCCTGAAGGGCACCCCACTTTTTAGTACCAAAACCAAAGCCAAAGAAGTAGTGCCTGGCTGTGAGCTTGGCTGCTGCCTCAGTCCTGGTCACACCTGCAGCTCTCCAAGACCAGAACTCCCAGTTAATCCAGCCTAGGGGTGCTGGGGTCAACCTTGCTCTGTCCTCCAAGGTGAAAGTACCTGGAATGGAGCGTCTTGGGCCACCACACAACTTCCTACCCCAGCTACTGCTAGGCGTATGCAGGCCTGGAGCATTTCCAGATGGCAAACCTTGCTCCAGCAGCCTGTGGGGCCAGGTTGGAGGACAGATTTCAAAATAATGAAGGAAAATGAGAAAGGCAGAGTAAAAGATTATAAGATGAGGAGAGTGAACAGACTGGAAACTAGGTGAAAACCCCACTAGACAATAAACAGGGTCTGACCACTCTGGTTCTATGCATGTGCACACTTCTTCAAAAGACCCAGAGACAGCAAATTAAGAGGAGGGAAGGGATTTCTCCCAGCTCACAGGGGCAGTTACTTCCTCTGATTTATTATTTAAGCACTGAAAGGAGCCTGCACCTGCTGAGGGAAATGTGATCCTGTTTCTGCCAAGCAAGGAATTACAGGGATCTACTAAAAAGGCAATTTCCTCCTCTGGTCCCCTTGACCAAAGAGTTTCCAAAAGAAAAAGTCACCAGCCTCCCTCACTACAATACTACAAATCTTCCTATTCCCATTGCATACAAATTCCTCCTCGTTACCATGGTGAAAGGACAAACAGCGGCTCTCCCAGCCATATCAACCCCCCTCTCTGCCCCTATCCTCAGAAGAAAGCATAATGGTCAGCAAGACAAGATTGGAGAGAAAAAAACCCTGTTCTTGGCACCGTTCCTCCATATGTCACCCTGTCCACAGCAGCTCTCGAGAGCCAGGGCAGTCTTGGAGCTGAGCAGCATATGCAGCTGCATCAGGCACTATTAGAGGCAACATATTCCCTTATTATTATTTTGGGAAAATCCAGGGAAATGGTTGTATATATTACAGAAACCCCCAGAGAGCCCTGCCAGGCTGAGTGGCAATATGTGCTGGAAATAAGGTCAGTCCCTCCTGGCCCGATGTTCCCACCCCCTCCCCCACTGCCAGAGGAGCCCATTTTCAAAGTGGCTGTTGTTGAAATAGACTGATTGGGGGTTTGTTTGGTTGGGTTTTTTTGGAGGTGGGTGTGGGAAGTTTAGAAACAGCAGAACAGCAGAGCAGTTTTGCAAGTACAAGCAGCTGAAGTTTGGGGATACACAGAATTGCTTTTTTGCCCTAATCGGAAAGTCTCCCTCTTTTCCACCCTGGTCACTCTGAGGCATGATGGCTGGTCATGCCAGAGCTGCCCCTCTGTCAACACAGCCCCTGTGAAGGTCCAGGCACTTCTTTGAAGAAGAAACACATGACTCTGTAATTTTAGACTTGCAGGTTGGAGCCTCTTGGCCTGAACCTCTTTCCACTTTGTCACCGAGGGCACAACGAAAGCATGAAACTAGGTGCTTCGGCACTGAAGGCTCCTTTGGTGCCTGATGAAAAACTCACAATTAAATATCTTTTTTAAACTGAGCCACAACCACAGAGCAGCTGCAGCTCCACACTGCTTGCAGTGGGATCCATTGTCCCTAGTTTAGCTGTCTGAGAATTAGATGTCCAGTCCAGGAACCCTCTGTGGTCCCTGGGAGACACCAGAACCACCAGAGGCCAATTATTCCTTCATGAGATGAACATCTCAGCCAAGAGGGCTGCCTTCTGAAGCAGCCACTTAACGTGTGTTAGGTGATGCAGGTCCCATGCCAGCTGTCTGATCTGTCTGACTTCAGTGAGTCATGTGCCTATGGAAAGCTATACGTACCATAGCCTTCCATATCAACCACCTGATAGACACCAAGTCTGGTGCTAATCTAAAGGCAAAACCGTTTTCAGACCAGTCCAAAGGACATAAAGAAATAAAATAAACTATGAATTAATGAATTTATTGGGGAAAGAATTATATGCTGAGATAGAGTCACATTATGCAGGTGGTTTCAGGTTGCTAAGCTGCAGGGAACAATTAAAAGCTTCTAAGGGGCAAAGTGATGAAATCACAGGGTCACAAAAATCCAAGGGCTCAGTACATGCTTGAACATGAAAAGCAGCTTCACTCAAGCTATAGGTAACACAATAAAAGTGTAAATAAACAAATTCTCCTTCACTATTGCACAAGCATCGTAACAACCACTGAATTTGTGCATTTTATCTTTGCAATGTGATTTTCTGGATCAACCCTCTCCTTTTTAACTCCAAGCAGCTCCCTTACTGTGTAGCTGTAAAGTGCTGTCACCAAAGTCTCAGGAAAACACTGTGAGAGTACAAGGGCCAGGTCTGGGTCACAGGTAATGTGGTTTGGCATGAGCCACAGAGAACATCAGGTTGGTAGTGTTGATTTATCAAACCAAGAGCTCAGCCATCCACGCTGCTCAGCCGGTGCCTCAGATGGCCTTCCCAACAGCCTGATGATGCAGAGGATTTACAATTTCCACGGTGTCTCTACAAGAAACTAGTTAGCACCTTGGTAAGTGAGGGATGAACTTATATCTCTGGTGAGGGCCAGGGAAAGGCAGAAATGGCAGCTTCCCAGAGATGGGAAAAAGCTTTAAGAAAAGAGGAAAAAGTGAAATTAGCCGTTTCTGGAGAGTTTCCTACACAGGCGCCAGAAGACAAACTGCCATAAGTCAGCACAACTCCACTGAATGACTGGCTGGTTCCAGCAGAGTCTGAACCCAAAAAGGAGTGGAAGTCCCCTCGAACTTAAGGCAACAAAATGCTTTGATCTTGCTTTAAACACAATATACCTTAACCTGGGGAAGGAAAGTAGCTCAGGCATCTCACAGTAAGGTTGCCAGCCATTTATCTATTATTATTACTATTACTACTAGTACTAATATTAATTTCAGGATCCAGTGGACAGCACAGCTGGGTAGGTCACCTCAGGCCAGCCTAACTTTGCTATGATCCTAGTAGCTCTTGAATCGATGGCCATCGATCATCATCATGACCATCAGCACTTTAGAAGGTATTATCATGCATATTCCTGTCAATAAAAGCTTTCTGCCACCTTTTTTTTCACACATCTTGATCAAAGGAGCACATCTCCATCGGTTCAAGAAGGCAATGGTTGTGCCAGATGTGGATGACCCCACTGAGACATTGTGGAGATGGCCTCTTCAAGGAACTGATTGGCAGAGTTCCGTGGGATGAAGCCGAAGTGGGGGCCAAGAAAACTGGTGAGTGTTCAAGGATCTTCTCCTCCAAGATCAGGAGCGATGCATCCCAATGAGGAGGAAGTCAAGTAAAAACACCAGGAGGTCTGTGTGGATGAACAAGCAGCTCTTAGAGAAAGAGAGGTGCAAAAAGGAAGCCTACAGCGGGTGGAAGCAGGGACAGGGAGCCTGGGAAGAGTACAGGGAAGATGTCTGAGAAGCCAGGGATGAGGTTAGGAAAGCTAAAGCCCTGACAGAATTAAACCTGGCCAGGGATATCAAGGGCAACAAGAAGGGCTTCTATAGGTACCTAGGGGAAGATCAGAGAAAATGTGGGCCCTCTATGGAAGGAAATGGGAGAGCTTGTTTCCCAGGATATGGAGAAGACTGAGGTGTTCAATGATTTGTTTGCCTCAGTCTTCTTCGCTGGCAAGGGCACAAGCCATACCCCCTGAGTCGCAGAAGGCAAGGGCAGGGACTGGGAGTCAGTTTCTCCTTTGGGACTGGGAGTCAATTTCTCCTTTGTGCCTGGCAAGATTATGGAGCAGATCCTCCTGGAAACCATGTGAAGGTGCATGGAAAATGAGGAGGTGATTGGTGACAGCCAGCATGGCTTCACCAAGGGCAGATCGTGCCTGACAAATCTGGTAGCCTTCTACAATGGAGTCGCAATCATCATGGATAAAGGAAGGGCAATTGATGTCATCTACCTGGACTTGTGCAAAGTGTTTGACATCATCCTGCACAAAATTCTTGCTTCTAAATTGGAGAGGCATGGATTTGATAGATGGACCGCTCGGTGGATAAGAAACTAGCTGGAGAGGGCCCAGTGCAGGGCCACTGAGATGATGAAGAGCCTGGAGAACCTTCCATCTGAGGAAAGGCTGAGAGAGCTGGGGCTGTTCAGCTTGGAGAAGGGGAGGCTGAGGGGGGATCTTATCAATGCTTAGCTATGTCTAAAGGGTGGGTGTCAGGAGGATGGGGCCAGGCTCTTCTCAGTGGTGTCCAGTGACAGGACAAGGGGCAATGGCCATAAACTGGCAAACAGAAGGTTCAACCTGAACGTGAGGAAACCCTTCTTCCCTGTGAGGGTGACAGAGCACTGGGACAGGCTGCCCAGAGGGTTGGGGGGTCTCCTTCCCTGGAGACTTTCCAAAGCTGCTTGGACTTGTTCCTGTGTGATCCTGCTCTGGCAGGGGGTTTGGACTAGGTGATCTCTAGAGGTCTCTTCCAACCCCTAACAATCTGTGAATCTATGAACTGGCTGGTTGGTCGTACCCAGAGAGTTGTAGTCAACATCTCAATGTCTGAGTGGAGACCAGCGACGAGCAGCATTCCTCAGGGGTTGGTATTGAGACTGGTGCTGTTTAATATCTTTGTCAGTGACATGGACAGTGGGATCGAGTGCACCCTCAGCAAGTTTGCCAATGACACCCAGCTGTGTGGTGCAGTCGACACACTGGAGGAAGGGATGGCATCCAGAGAGACCTGGACATCCTGGAGAGGTGGGACTGTGCCAACCTCATGGAATTCAACAAGGCCAAGGGCAAAGTCCTGCACATGGGTTGGGGCAATCCCAAACACAAGGACAGGCTGGGCAGAGCATGGATTGAGAACAGGCCTGAGGAGAAGGACCTGGGAGTACTGGTGGATGAGAAGCTGGACATGAGCCAGCAGTGTGTTCTGGCAGCCCAGAAAGCCAACTGGATCCTGGGCTGTATCCAGAGAAGGGTGGCCAGCAGGTCAAGGGAGGGGAATTCTCCCCCTCTGCTCTCCTGAGACCCCACCTGGAGTGCTGTGTCCAGCTGTGGGGCTACCAACTTAAGAAGGATATTGACCAGTTGGAGTGAGTCCAGAGGAGGCCATGAAGATGTTCAGAGGGCTGGAGCACCTCTCCTAGGAAGAAAGGCTGAGAGAGTTGGGCTTGTTCAGTCTGGAGAAGAGAAGGCTTTGGGGAGACCTTATATTAACCTTCCAATACCTGAAGGGAGCCTATAAGAAAGCTGGTGTGTGTGTGTGTGTGTGTGTGTGCTTTACAAGGGGTAATGGATTTAAACCAAAAGCGAGTAGATTTAGATTAGATATCAAGAAATAATTCTTTATGGAGAGGGTGTTGAGGCACTGGGACAGGTTGCCCAGAGAAGCTGTGGATGCCCCATCCCTGGAAGTGTTCAAGGCCAGGCTGGATAAGGCTTTGAGTAACCTGGTCTAGTGGCAGGCGGGTTGGAACTGGGTGATCCTTAAGGTCCCTTCCAACCCAAACCATTCTATGATCCTAGCATTTGAAAGAATGGGAATTTGCTGCCTCTAAATTCATGAGGGCCTTCATGCCAGAGTAGGACAAACATCCAGAGTGACCCTTTTTTCCATGCTTTTCATCTTTTAGATTGTTTCTCCCCTCCCCACAAAGCTGCCAAAAGGAGTAGAACTCAGCAGCAAAATTGTGCTGCGTTCTGCGGGCTAGTGGTTGTCAGGTGCTTGCTATTCTCTGCACACTTGCATTAGAGGCAATTTTTCAAATGACATTTTGCGTTGATTCACTTTCTGAGTGAGTATTGGTATTTAATGTACTCTATTGACCGAACTCCATCAAAAGCATGTTTAAGAAACATGCAAAGATTTTTGTTCTCAGACTCAGGGTCACATCTGAACAAGTTATCCCTGGCTGGCTGCAAAGTCTGTTTGTTGATCCAGGGCATCCTCTTTAAACATTTCTGACATATTGCTGGTCCTGTTTATTGATTGTACTCAATAATATACTCCTAGCAAATTTCTAAATATAATGCCACAGAAGACTGCTCAGCTCTAATGCTCTTCTTACACAGCCTTGCTGCAATCTCATGCTAATAATATTCTGAATATCTTCTCTAGAATAAGTCAAATGAGCCTCATTTGAGAATCAGAAACAGCTCATTATACATTTATTTATTTGCTTGTTATAGCAGCCTTGCTGAGTTATCAATCCAGTCAGTTATGCAAGGGCTTCTGCCCATTAGGTGCTTTTACTCTGTTAACAGAGTGAACTTTTTTTTCTCATTAACATGTGTGTGAAAAACAAAATGTACACTATATGGAAAGGTTATTACGACTTGTATAATGAAATACGTGTTGGGCCATAAGTCAGGCACCAGCTAAAAGTCACTTGCCGATTAAAAAGAAATTGTGCTGCACTTCGTTCAGTCAAGGCAGTGTAGGTGGGAGAGGGAAAAGAAAATGAGAGCAGAAAAAGAGAAAATGTAAGGGGATATTTAAGACACAGCTGCATAGATTGGCACTACCACTTGCTTTAACCAAGCATCGTGAAGAGAATGTTTCAGAAACAGACTAAAAACAACCAAAAAAAAATATCCCCAACCACCACCCAGCAAGACCCATGACTGTCAGTATACCGGTAACTTTTGTTCATAGAAGATTTCAGTATTCAGAAGCAGTGGTCCTTGAGTATTTTCACGTGCAGTGCCATAGCACTATCCACATTCTGGGTGTGGTGTTCTCACAGCCTTGCTCTCCCCTTCCAAGCTTTGCCAAGATGGGAACAAACCACTGGGCATAAGGCATTTCCATGACCCTGACTCCTCCTCTGCTACCTGCAGAAGTTGGGAATCAAGGCAACGCTCTCAGTCCTGTGTGCGCCAATGACTCCTCTGACAGCGTCTGGACCGACCCAGGGCCAAACCTCTGCGGATGGCTAATGCCAAAAGCAGTGGTAATCGCTCTTACGCTTCAGAGAATGGGTTGTTTTCAACATGTGGCAGCCTGATTCTTCTTTAGCATGAAGCAAAAGTAACCACGATGCAGCAATTTTCACTGGATTGCTCTATAATGCGCGCAGCAGGGGTTTTTTCTCCCGCACACCTTGATTTCTTGTTTGGGGCTGCTGTTTGTTGCTTAGCTACTAGATGCTGCCACAGCTGAAAAGCGCTTCTTGCAGTGTTGACAAGAAGGAATTGCTTCTTCATGGGGAGGAGAGGGGAAAGGAATTATCTCCTGGAGACACTGCTGGTACAAAACAGGCAGTAATCTGGTGGGAAGGATGTGATGACCTCAAAGGAGGATGTTACTGGTATTTCACTGTTCTAGATTTGGTTGAAAAATAATAGTAAAAAATTCCTAAAAAATTCCAGTTCCTAACAAAAAAACCCCACCAAAACCCCAAAATAAAACGAACAATATACAGCAGCACAAAAAAGCTGCCAGAAGTAGAATGTACTTCTGAAGCAGACCCTGTTTGAGCAAGAAGAGCCCCTGTTTGTCATCAGAACAGTCCATTACCACTAATGGTGCTGCTCCAATTGGTACCTGTAAGGAAATTTTGTCTCTGCAATTTGCACTTCTTTCCATACTAATGAAGTAATTGGGAGTTGGAATTATTTTTATTGCTAATTACGTTAGTTTTACATGCTTCTGGCTTGCTTCAATAAGCATTTAAGAACAGAGACTTTTAATAGAACATTAAGTAATATGGAGAATTAAACAAACAGAGTGATGGAAGAGATTTTAGCTTCAGTTTTGAACTGAATTACATTGCTGGATGAAATTTCCCTTTTGTGCAAATGAAAGGAGATCTGTTATCACATATACAGTACCATCATCTGCCAGGAATGCTGACCCTGCAGAATCGCACGCAGTCTGATCATAGACAGTGCTCGGGCTACCCAAGGTACGGTGCAAAGAGAGGCTGTGGGAAGCAATGCCTGGCAGCCAGAGGCAGGGCTGACTTATGTGCTCGCTCCTGTGGCTAGGAAGTGAGCATGTGTTTGAAAATCTCTGCTAAAACATGAGATTCAGCCCTTGTCTGCTTCTGCTCCTGCCTGAAGACCAGGCTGCTCATTCCTTCATTTCACAACATAGACAGAGAGTGGCAAACTAAAGAGATTGAACTTCTTCAGGCTCTCATTGTTCTTTGAAACCAAACCCAGAACTGCTGTTCCAGTTACTGTTTTGCAAATGCTCTGTATGTGGCAAGCACACATGCTGATATCTCCCGAATAGCAGCTTTGTTTCCTGAGCTCAAAAAATGTTTCAATCTAACCAGTATAAGGATGTGCAAAAATTCATTTGCATAAAACTTATGGTGCACAAACCTTTTTTTATTTTTCAAACAGCACCAAAAACTTGGACTTTATTTTCTTATTTATTTACTTGGCTATATATTGGCTGAGTTGCCTAACAAGAAACATCCTATGTATTTTTAATTGCTATATGCATCTGTCCAGACAGAAAGCACTATCACAGCCCCTCAGCTCTTTCTGCACTTCCAGTTTTGTCTCCCTAAGCTGGTTCAAAAGAGGCTAAGGTCTACACCACACAGAAACCTACCACAGAAATGGCCACATGCCTCCACCTTTAGATCTGGAGACGCAGTCTGAATACTCTAATTTGGAAGTCTCCATGTGTGTGGACATTTGACTTCCGTTTTTCTCTCCATCTGCCCCCTCCACCCTGAACTTCAAGTCTGCATTTACTGTCCGGTGCCAGAATTGACAGGACAGAAGCTTTCCTCTGGCTCCTGTGGGCATATGATCACACTTCATTTAACCCCTGCCTAGCTTTATTTCCCCCAGGGAGGAGACCCATCTTGCCAAGCATAGGCAAAATGAACCAAGTACAATGTCTGTGTATATAGACAGAGGTGGTGGTGTTTGGTTTCTGGGCACAAATGCCCCTTGGTACATGGATGGCCGGATGCATGAAAACCTTTGATCCATCTGAGCACATGAGGGGATTTACTGCTGGGTAACACTTCTGCCTCTGTAATCATAAGGAATTTTGCATACAAGACAGTACCAAACAGAGCACAGCTGATGTCAATGAACTGGCTCCCACTGCATTCGGTGTGCTGGGACAGTCCTTCAGTGACCCTGAAGGGAAGATGATTGACTGAAATACTATATAGCATTGACTGACTAGTAATTACAGGGGAGAGTCAATGACAGATTTTATTAATGCTTAATTAAGACAGATAGAAGAAGACTTCCCTTGGCTAATTTGGTCCCCTGAACTTGCTTGCACTCTCTCTATTTCAAAGTGAACGAGACTTAGAAAGGCAAACTGTGTCAAGCATTGCAACTAGCTCCATTTGCCTGGAGAAGTTAGCATAATCCTAGATGGGCCTGCAGGCTGTCTCTCCAAGGGATTCTGCCCGTACAGAAAAATAAGGCAGTTGGTGGGCTGCCAGAGCACCTTTATTATAGAGAATAAAGTTGAGAAGAGCAGCTCTGCCTGACCAACTGCCTAAACAACTCTAGAGCAGGAAGGTTGGACTGGCTGACTTTGTCTGAATAGCGCCCAAACTTGAGCTGCTGTTTGGGGCTGCTTTGCCCTCTTGTTCCCAGCAAGGTGTGGGGAAGGCAGCTGCGTTCTGAGCCTATGCTATGAGGCAAAGTGACACAGAGCATCTTTAAATGGTCAAGGGAAGCAGAGGTCTCCTGTCACCTCCAAAACTGTGCATCCTTCTTGCCACTGCCCACACCATTCCCTGTGCAGCTGATTCTTTTGTGATGGGATGTTTACTTGCTGTTATAGACTGCCTCAATCACTATGTTCATTACTATTTCTGAGAATCAAAGAAGTAAAAAAAAAAAAAAAAATAGGAAAGAAGAGTGATAGTCTTGCTTGTCTTAGGCTGGCTGACATGCCAGCACTTGCTGAGTGATTTTAGGGATTGACCTTCAAAACTCTGAGATTTTTCTCTGAGGCATAGGTTGCCTACAAGCTACCAGATTTGGCTTAGAGCAGACCATAGAATCAGAGGATCATTTAAGTTGGAAAAGACGTTTAAGATTATCAGGTCCAACCGTTAACCTAGCACTGACAAGTCCATCACTAAGCCGTGTCCCTAAATACCACATCTACACATCTCTTAAATACCTCCAGGGATGGTGGGTCACCCACCTCCCTGGGCAGCCTGTTCCAGTGCCTGATAACCCTTTCAGTGAAGATTTTTTCCTAATATCCAATCTAAACCTCCCCTGGTACAACCTGAGGCCATTTCCTCTCATCCTATCACTTGTTACTTGGGAGAAGAGACCAACACCCACCTCTCTGCAACCTCCTTTCAGGGAGTTGTAGAGAGCAAAGAGGTCCCCCCTAAGCCTACTCTTCTCCAGGCTAAACAACTGCAGCTCCCTGAACTGCTCTTCATGAGACTTATAAATCCTTATAGACTAGTAGATTCCAAAGTCTGCCAGAAATTTCTAGGCAATACTGTCAGAAATTTTATAGGACCAACAGTGCAAATTTGTATGTATCATGTATGTGTTCAATTTAAAAGAGAAAAGATAAACCAGAGACATTTCAGGGGAAAATCAATCAGTGGCACAGAGCCTGTGTATACCACATCACAAGCACTGTCGGTTACGCCAACAAGCCCACCCCAGAACAAAGGCAGTCGCACGCAGGGAGGCAAGCCCTTCTTCCAGGAACATCAGGCGGTGCAGGATATCAAGTCCTAAGAAAACAACTGCGTTCCCCCCAAATCAGTTCCACGTGTAGGGAATGAAGCAGAGGGACAATTATTTGCCACATCTTCTTTCCAAGGATTATGTAAGAGAGAATCAGTAATAAAGATGTCTAAGAGTGAACATTTGTTCCCACGCTGCAAACAATATCATCCAAACTCAGAAGGCCAGGTGTGACCACACCACCTGACCAATCAGACACAAAAACATAGGAGTCACTAGCCACGTTAAGGAATGCACCCCCCCTTCCTTGAGAGCAATCGTAATGATTTTTGTTTTCTTGAAAGGAAAACGTGCAAATGAAAACCAAACTGAACAGTATTGTAGAAATTACTGCTGAATCTGAAGACACACTGCACATCTTCCTACTCCCTCACCTAGCACTTGATTTGCCTACGTAAGCAAAGCACTATGCAGGTGTGCCAGGGAAAAGCGAGCTGTTACCTGCATGATTCTAAAGGGTCAGTGTAACTGCAGCAGTGCAAACGGTGTTCTCATCACTACCTGCTCACTACTCCATGTGTCAAGAGGTTCCGCCAAGGTCGGGACACCGGGTTCGTTCCGATACCTTGTGAAGTTACCTATGTGCTGACGTGGTTGTTACAAGTGTGGCTGGCAAGAAGTAGAGTGCTGGGGAAAGGTGAGCAACAAAGCAAAAGGCTTAGTAGTCCATATGGGCCAAGGGGTATTTCAGGGCACACTGATCTGGCCAGACAGGATCTCCAGGGATAGCCAAACTACTTCTGTCCCAGGAGAAATCCTTGCTGGGGAGAGACCGTCTTAGCTCTCTTAGGCCCTTTTTGAACCTTGATCCAACACTCCTATGCAAAGCAAAGTAAGCACCTACCAGTTGCTCTTGTGGAAGGCAAGACCAACCCCCCCTGTCTACCCTGCAACCAGCAGAGATCAACTGATCCAACTGGTGCAACCACACCTGCCATCACTGCTGTGTGAACCACATAGGAGAAGAGAGAATGGAGGATATCACAGAATCCTAAGGTTGGAAAAGACCTATAAGATCATCTAGTCTAACCTCAACCCAACACTACCATGTCTACCCATGTCATCCCAACCACTAGACCATGTCCTCAAACACCATGTCTACATGCTCCTTGAACACCTCCAGGGATGGTGACTCCATCACTTCACTGAGTAGCCTGTTCCAGTGCCTGACCACTCTTTCAGTGAAGAAGTTGTTCCAAATATCTAATCTAAACCACCCGTGATGCAACTTGAGACCATTTCCTCTTGTCCTATCACCAGTTACCCAGGAGAACAGACCAGGACCCCCTCCCTATAACCTCCTTTCAGGGAGAGAGCAAACAGGTCTCCCCTCAGCCTCCTCTTCTTTAGGCTAAACAACTCCATATCAGCTAGTCTAGGGCAGGGCGTAGCCCTGCTTATAGCTGCTCCTGCAATCTCAATACAGACTTTGTCTTGGGGATAATGACCACCAGCTCACCAGCCAAAATACTTCTGGTATTGCCAAGGAACAAACCTCTCAATATTCTTGCACTGAGAATATCCCATGCTTTCACCTTAAAACTGCAGAGCATTTTATAAACTGAAGTTAAACACCCCTAAATGCAATCAAATATTATTAATCCAGTTTCCAAAGAATGTTTCCAAAGCCCTTATTCCTGCCAGTTGAGAAGTTTTTCATATATTTCATCACATCAGTTATACTTCATTAGTAAGTCTCTAAACATACGCTGCAAAACCAGTAGAGAAAATGCATTGATTCTGTATGTGTTTGAAGAATCTGTGTTATCCATTACTGTGTTATGGGTGAAAAGCTTTCTCTAGCATGACCCTTGTGTGGTTTTCAAGCCAGAGGTTTTATTTCCATTCTGAATCATCAATCTCATGAGATGTTGTTCTGTTAGTTTACAACGAAAGTTTATATTAAACTAGAGGTAAAATGAAACATTTCTCCTATCTGAACCTAGGAATGTTTTACTCACGCATGCGGAATTGAAACAACTGTGCAGTCATGGAGAGTTGGGAGCTGCCACCACCAAAACCACCAGTCCATGTGCCTCTTCTAGGCTCAAAAGGGTCTTTGTGGCATGGCTGGAACAACAGACTGGGATATATGAAATTCACAATTCAACAGACATTCGTCTGGAGACCAAACTAGGTTACCTGCGTGAAGCACAACTATGGAAATTATCTTGAAGTTTCCTAAATGAAGCAAATAACCTGAAAAAATAAGTTTATAATTAGCTCCAAATGTGGGTGAGAAGAGTGGGGATAGGGTGCAAGGAAGACAGGGGGTTTTAGCAAAACAAAAGTAGAAAAAGTTGTTGGAACAAAATGGATTGTTTGACCCAAAAGTAAGTGGCTTCGTTGCAGCTTTTTAAAATAAATTTAATCTAGGACCTGTCTCTAGAGAAAATACTGCTTCAACATGAAAGGTTTTAGATATTCTGCCTTAAAAATGTCCAAATGGAATTTTCAGGTTTTTTCCAAGAGTTTTTTCCTCCCTTTATAATGGCTTAAAGACTTTGATGTGAGTTTCTGACTGGTATCACTCCACTCCAAAAGGCTTTTTGTGTAAAAAAGTAAAAACATTTATTCCAGTTTGATCTTTTTCCCCTGCCCTGCTCCAAAATGCCCTAATCACACCGCTACCATCCTGCAGCAATATTCCAACTACATCCTAACAGCAGGAATTGTGTCATACCCATTTCCCACACTCACTGCCTGCCTTACACATCCGAGCAGGGTCTGTACAGTACCTAACAGCAGGACACCTTACTCTTCTTTTCCCTTAGGCATTATAATACTTAGCAAGATTAACATTTTTAGCATGATTAGCATGCTAAACAAGGAGCACAGTTGTTATTGCAGCATTCATAAAGGTACAAATAAATCCATCTCTTGAGTAGATCCAAACACAGCCTCTGAAAAACAAACCCTTTGCAGTTAAGTCTTCTTTCTCTTTCTCTACCTTTTACTGAGAGGTACTCAAATACAACAAAACATGAATACCAATCCTTTTGCTTCCCTCCTACACTTTCAGTTATTGTTCTCCTACAGTTGCCTAATTAACAGCTGCTAATTATGCACAAAACCACACAACATTGCTGTTAATTATGAACATCGTATTGTCAGGATAAAATAAGAATTGTGAAAAAAAATTTAAAAGTGGGAGACCAGCCCGGCTTGCTTCAGTCACCCCAATGCCATGCAAGTATGGTGGTTTATATCCGAAAGTACCAGATTTTGTCAACATTCTTGAAAGGAATCACACAGAAATACTCTGCAAGCTGCAAGATCACATAATGGCATCACCCTTAGAGCCTGAAGTAGCGTTCAGAAATAAAAGAATACAGTTGCAGTGGACCAGCTAAGCTGTGTCACCACACAAGTCTAGTCCTTCAGCCAGGGAGCAGCAGCCCAGGATTTAAACAAATACACATTTTACACCACACTCACTCTATGGCAGTTTGGAGGGATGTCCCAAGCCAAGATACCGGCTTTGGAGAAAACAGGCCTGGAAACACCGCCTGAGGTTGACCTTGAAGCAAGCGCCCACGGGTGTGAGCACGCAGCAGCCAGCTCAGCACCCCACTAGCACACATGACCGCAGTTTGTATGCTGGGGACATGATCTGGGGGATTTCTGCAGCTTGCAGGACAGGAGACCACTTTGCAAAGCCAGTTGCTCAACACGCTGTGAAATCCGGCAGCATAGCACACATCTGCTCTCCACTGTCTCCTGATCTAATTCTCAAACCAGGAGGCACCAGTCCCATTCTTCTTCCCCGCAACCAGCAAATACCGTTTTATAAGAATAACAATCCACCTCTAAGTCAGAAGAATAATGTTTTCTCGAATCGCTGTAATTAAAACGTAAACATCTGTACACTGCAGCTCCATCATGTATCTCACACAAGTGTCCCACACTTGCATTACGTGGCGAATTCCACATAAACATGCCAGGATTTTTGCAAAACACCATCCGTCATGCTTGAAGTTGCCAAATATTTCTTGACAGATTTCTATCTCTTGATAATACTACTGTGCACGCGACAGCCACAACCAGGTAATTGTTATTTTAGTGATGGTGTGAAGTTTACTGCTTACTAGGGTAGAATGAAACAGCAGTTGCTTGGTTCATTTTCAGTATATAGCATATTTAAATCTGAATTTTATATGTTCTGCACCATTATGCCCTCCTAGGGCTGGCAACATCTGGAATCCAGTGAAATGCTGAACCAGCATTACATCGCCCAGGACTCTGAGCTGGCTGATGGTATCAGCACTCCTCAGAGGGTCTTTAAAATGAGAAGTTTCGCAGCAGCAAATAGTCTCAAGTAGTTACTCCCTTCCAAACCCACAGTCTGGGATGCCCAGCGCTTCGGCTCATCTCTAAGCAATATGTTAAAGCGCTTCTGCAATTGTTTGTTGTTTTTTAAAACTGGAGTTCAAACTGAAAATTTTGTTCTGGAAAGAGGGGAGCTAAAGTAAAGCAGAGGTAGATTTTTAAATAAAAGCATATTTCCCTTCAGTGACACACTTAATCTTGAAGGTGTTAAAATGAAATGCTGCTTTAGTTTTGTTATTTCCCCACATCAAGCAATATACAGAAATCCACCCAAAAGTTTAGGTGTTTCCATTGCCCTGAAATGATGTTGTGAGCTGAGACAAGAAAAAATAAATTCCAGATATCCTTTGACAGTGATGTAGCAAGGTACACCAGGTAGAGCAGTATGTCCCCAGGAATCCATGGATTTCACCTTTCTGGTCACCTCTCAGGTCACCAGCCAGGTGCCGGCAGTCAGAGAGCGCAGCAGATTCCCATGGCCAAGCTCCAAGTCTATGTCTCCAGTAACCAGAGACATCTGAACCTGTGATTACCATGTTCAGTTGACTGCGTGGCTGCTCACTTCTGGGAGGTGGTTTGCTGCTGGCTGGTGTGATTACACGTAGTTATGAGGTTAGTGTATCTGAACATGGGTGTTCGTGGTTCCAGACGTTAGTGGTTTGGGATTATTTTCTTCAAATAGTTGTGGCTTGGAGGCCTATACACTGTCGTCGTCTGGGTTATGAGTTTTGTTAGCACACAGTCATTACTCAGCTCTGATAAAACTATATGAGAACAAAATCATCTCAGTAAAGCTGATAAGAAATCAGACCCTCTCATGTTCAAAGGCATCTGACATCTTGTTCCAGGCAAGGATGAATAAGGCTGATGGTAGAATAAATAGTTATTTGCCTTAACCAAACTCTCTTTATAGGGAGAAATGTAATTCCCAAAGAAGAATAGGTAGCAGATTGCTCCAAGTAACCATAAAACTAGATGTCTGGTAAACATTTCTCTGAAGAGCCTATCCTCACACTGTTTCCATTACGCTCACTGGTTAGGCGAGAAATACCACGAGACAACATGTTCTCTGGAAAACCTAAACCCATATGTCAGTAGCAATCATATAGAAGTAGAGCTGGCTGCCATTTGGTAAATGTTGATGCTTTTTCAAAGTTGCTGGTTTGGTTGCTGTTTGACTTTTTGAAATCAAAACAAAACAAGACCACCAACAAAAGCCACCAAACAAAAAGGAGGGTAACTCACTTGCTCCAGTAATGAGTCAATGACAGCAAAAGCTGAACCACTGTTATTTAAGATGTTACATTTTGGCAAAATTTGCATGAATTTTAATTGTTGAAGAAAACTATACACTGTATATCTATCCTGAAATTCATTGCTCTTATTTAGTACTACTTCTGTCTGGCAGAAGGATAAGCAACATGGGAATGCAACCCTTATTGTTCATATTTGTGTTCTCCTCACATGTATAAGGCAGAATAGAACCCAACATATTTGAACCTCAGTAAAGATGTTCACATCGCATCCCTCCCTATTCTTTGCGTATTGCATTTTGAAAACCAAATGTTGGATTATAAATTCAGACCAGGGTTACTGAGCTATTCCATGGTGCCTAGGGAGGGTGTGTGAATTCATTTTACACCTCCTCCAACAGCACGTTCTCTGTTTTCACTAATGATGCGAGCTCTGGTCTGAAGTTCACCTTCACAGTGGTCAGAGCAAACTGCGATGCATCTCTCCCATACTGCTTGGCTGAGAGTGTGGCCCAACGCCTTTAGGCACCTCCTTGTGCTACTTGTAAGTCTGAGTTTCATACCAAGCATTCACACCTCATTTTTTATCAATTAAAGTAGGTTGAAAAGTTTAGGAAAAAGAAGTATGTTCTTAAAAGAATTTTTGAATTTGTGAAAACACCATTTAACTGCTTGTAGGTTTCTCCCCCCACTTTCTATTCCTTTGCACCTATACTTCCCTGACAAAGGGTGGTTGAGACAGGTAGGGGAAAGAAAAATAAGTTCAATGTCTAAACTTGCAGTGATTTACAAATGGATATTTTTCATAAGATTGAAAACCAATGTAAAGTTGTTTTTAATCTCTTCTGGAACAAATCCGTTTCCAAAAGCATGGCTGGCAAAACCCAGCAAGCCAGTTTGCACCTAAAATCTTTCACGCGCTCACTTCCATCCCACTTTGAGAACTGTAGTAGGAATTCAAGGTTGCCTAATATACAAGCCTTTTTTTGGAATTGCTTGTTGTTACAGAATATAAGGTATAGAAGACCCAGGACTGAGGCTTCCTTTTTTCCCTGAATAACTGTATTATGTTGTCATTCAGCCTCACAGCAGGGATGCAAAACTCTCCTTTGAATTACTGACATGTCAGTAACTCACTTACCACATGCTGCTTTCTGAAGGAAAAATACCCTCCAAAACCCATCAAAGTGTACCTTTCCTTTGATGTGGACATCATTTCCAGACCCTTATTTCAGTGAAAGATTAAGTCATTTGTGCAATGAACTCTGATGCAGGTATTAATACCTTGGTTCTTGTTTTCCCTATGTCTCTTTACTTCCTTTGCCAAAGTTGACGACAGTATCCAAATGTCTTGATGCATTAGAGTGCATCTTAGCCACGTAAGACTGCTTCTTCTGACCTCCCTCCCTCCAGCTTGTTCCTTTCAAAACCTCTTTCCATGTGCTACCAGATAAGCATGGCCAGGTTTGGCTCCAACTGGGAAGCAGCTTGCACTGGGGACAGCTGGAAGATGGGGAGTCACAGGGCAAAGCACACTCAGAGTGCATTCGCCCATCACGGGATTGAAACCGTGTCTGTATGTTACAGTCACTTTTAATAAGCTCTTGAAAAATTAAATCCTGGGCATTCAGTCTCCTGGTGGGAACAGCAATGTGCTGTCATTCCCTCGGCCAAGGCACAAGGAAACTGGATGACTCTCCTGAACACACGACACGGTGCAAAGAAAGCTGTACATCTTTTCACATACAGCAACCATACCGAGGTTCACACAGACTGGAAGAATGACTCCACTCTTTCTTCTCTAGTCTCCAGAGAGTTGTTAAAAATGTTTTGCTTTTGATGTATCTGCATAGATTATACACAGAGAAGCTGCTGACCACAAGGGTACCTGCACAGAGCCTGCCTGTTTACTGCTCACCCTGCATTTGTTCCAGATCCACAAAGCACTGCAGCCCCAGAGCTGAACGAGGGGTAAGCTGTTCAAACAAATCCCAAATCTCCAAGCTGAACTGAGTCAAACTGCTTGGTTTCACCTTCCATATCAAAAGCATACCTAATTATGGAGATAAAGGTATACAGGAGCCCTAATGCACTCATAAGGCTGCTGAACTCCAGCCTACACCTGGAGATGGTTCTGCTTTGCTTAGATCTGCTTGGGAATTCCATGTTTGAATTACTTTGGATTTTTAAATGAATGTTACAAAAAGCAGTGACTACACAGAGTTGCTTTTGCTAACAGTTTCGTATAGCATTTTCTGAAGTATTACTTTGATTGCTTTTCTACCTCTCAGTACTATAGTTTGGAAGACAAAAGGTGTATCATTCATAAAACTAAAATAATCTTGGCCATGCACCATGTAATACCATTCACCTAATAAAATTAACAGTAGCTTCTTCCTAAGGAAGTTTTTTAAAGGGAAACAAAAAAAAAAACCTTAGAAACATTTTCCCATGAAACCTGCTGTGCAGCCACAGACCTGAGCTTCTAATTTGTTGCAGACCTCAAACCACGCTGGGGTCCAAACTGTCGTCTCAAATGCTGCTGCAAACATTTCTTGCAGCCTGATGTTGAACATAAATCCTGTGTGTACCATGAAAGACGTGGCACAGCCTTGCGTCCTTTAACTACAAGATGGTCTGCCTTCCTACAAAAGGCACCTGAACAGAGGGGAAGCAGTCTCAGATCCCATTGAACCCACAGGGATGAGGATAACCTTGATATGCCCACTGAGAGCATTTTTGGTCAAGTTGCTCAACCTCTCCACTTTTCCAGGGGCGAGCAAGACTGAGGTCCTTCTGTAAATCACTGCTGAATCTGCAATTTCAAAATAAACGGCAAAAGAAAGTAACTTCACTGGACTTTGTGTATACTTCAAGTTATGAAATATTTTGCTAATCTGAGGCTGAAGTGATTTTCCTTATATCAAATATATATTCCTTTTGAAGGAAGTAGTTTGTAAGGCATTCTGACTCCAGGGGAGGAGAAAGATATGTAGGGCCACAGCTGCTTTACTGCTGCCCCGACACCTCTGTAGCACGTGGTAGCTTTTGGTAGAGCAACCACTCTTTTACTGGGTTTGGTCCAGTCCCCCATTAGCAATGGCAATGCTGCTCAGAAGCAAAATGACACAACAGGTTCGGTGTAATTTAGGGCTCCTTAGGTGAATATTTGTTTATTGTGTAAGCGTAGTCAACAAATATGTTCATTCTTGTTGTCACATCACTAAACGTGGGACATCAGAATAAAAGCACCCTAAATACATGGGTGTAACTTGGAGAGAGCTACCCAAGCCCCTTGTTGGGAAAGACAGGCAAGGCTCCAAACACAGCACCCAACCCAGAGTCAAGTCCAGTCCGGTTCCAACGCAGTCTAAGGACCTCTTACCTTCAGGCACTGGGCTGCAACGTATGGCAAAGGCTGAACTGTGACAGCAGTGAGGTGTTTGGAGAAGACACACGACAAATCTCACAGCCAGAAATGATGATGAAGCTGTGCAGGAGTTGGTCAATGCAAATTCTGCACGCTTCAGCTGTTAAGCAACCAGAGCTGTGCTATCCCGCGGTGCTGAGCACAGCCAGCACCAACTCACGGCACTACCCAACTCACCAGCAAATGCACTGATAAAAACAGCGAAGCAGCCTTTGCTAACTGCCCCACATGTATTAACGAGGGGGTGGTATTACCTTAGTTTGAGGGGTTTTGTAGTAAACATACGAAAACAGATTTTCTCATCTAAAGGCTCAGGATCACACAGAACACCCAAAGCAGCAAAATAGCAGATTTTACCTTTCATTTACTGGCTGAAGTACAGTCTGGAAAACAGCAGAGCCCTGAGAAAAGACCTCTCGGCAGAATCTGGGCTGCTTCTGCTTGCAGGCATCCTGTAGCTTTGTGCTGGAGAACTGATCTCAGCCAGCTACAAGCCCACCAAGCCAGGTGCCCAGCCAGCTGGGACTGGGAGCTGCTGCAGAGCGTTCCCCAGCAGGCTTTCTAATTAAAAATTGAAAGAAGACTAATTCAACAAAAGCAAAACATCACAGATGAAACAACACATACAAGAGATGTTAAGCACATGCTTCTAACTGGCTCCACACACCTCTGAGCTTGCTATGCTGCTGAAGGCCTGTTTCAGCTTGTGGGGCTGACATTGTGATATAAGCTCCTCAGGTGATTTGGCTGTTAGGTTAATTGCTGTGCCTCAGTTTCCCCACTTGTGAAGAAGAGGTAACTTTTCTCCCATAAGGGTTCTGAAGAACCAAGCAGGAAAGGAGAAAAGGTGCTCAGCTGCAATAAGAGACAGCTCAGAAATGCTCAGGCAAAACCCCTGCTGGGCCTGTCCTGCAACCTGGACCTGGCTGGGCTCATTCCCTACTACAAACGATGGGAGCCTATGAAAGCCAGGCAGCTGCTGCTCCTGTAACACCCTTTGAAAATCTTGAGGTCCTGTCTGACTAGCAGGGACAGCTGAGCATCACTCAGATTAGTGGCCCCATTCCCACCAGGCTCCTTGCATAGAGTCTTGAGCTGCTTGTGAATTGGCTGCTGAACCACCCCACTGGGCACGGCAGCTGTTTAAAGGCCAAGGGCTTGCTGTAAAACACTGCCTGATGGGTCTGCTGTAGCTGTGCCACCTTCTGCGCTGGGATGCCTGTGGCTTTCCTATCTTTATAACATTCCTGTGTTCTCCACAGCCCTTTCAGGAGCTTGTTTGGCCTTCTGGAGTATGCATCATCTTCTGAAGGGCATTCAGGGAAAATATGAAAGCATTGAGAAGCCTGGTAGAAGAAAATCAAACTTCTAGCATGGAGGGATTGTAAATGACGTGAGGATTTCAACAGGGAGCAATTCAGCCTGCCCTTAGTATATGCAACCTTCTAGGGACAGAAAGTATTGGCGATTGTACATCAGTCGTGACTCTAATCCAGGCCCACGCTGACATCCTGGCAATGGCAACAGATCTGCCTTGATCAGGCTGCCCCACATCCCTCCATCCATCCCCTTCTCTGTGCCTGGCCCTGCCTCTGAAGCCCAAACTCCAGCCCCAACTGATGGGTTTTAACACGGTGCTCCTGGGGATCTGCTGAAATATTGACTTACAGCTGCAGAAAGGCCGGGGTCTGCTGAGCCAGGCCCTGCAAACTCACATTTTTCTCTTTTAGTATGTGAAAGAAAATGGCTTAGGCAATGCGTTTGCTAAATGGACTAGACATATTAATGTGTTCAGCATACGGTGAGCAAAAGTGGCTAAAATTGAAGGTCTGTCAGTATAGTTAGATCTTTATTTCTCAGCTGCAAATTGCTGTAGGCTGGAACTGGGCAACATGATCTCCAACAAAAAGTGCATTTTTATTTTCTGAACCTTTTTTGTGTGTGTGTGTGCCCATTTTTGTATTATGCATACATAAAGCAACAGCATTAGAGATGCTGTTAGAGATCTCTGCTGTTAGAGAGGCTTTTGCCATCCTTAGGTAATGGAGAAGAGCTGACAGCCTGTGTTTAAAGGTGAACTGTTTCAGTTGTGCTGGCTCGTAGTGACCCCTTTATGATTTTAACATAACTTTACGTGTGTGAAAATAGAGCTATGGGCTAAACCTATACCATCAAAGGAAAAGAGCAGTGAATCCCTCCTCAATGTCATATAGGCATGCGGTGGCTAGATATGACGTATTTTTCTCTCTGATTTTACAGTGCTGTTTTTGTTGAACTGGCACGCTATTAGGTGGAAATACATACACCCAGCGCAGCCGTCTGTCTGTCCAGGGCACTGAACTTTCCAGCGGGATTCTCAGCTGCGCTGGTACCTGCAAAAACCTGACATGCGAAATTGTGGGTGGGAGATAAGTGTGGAAAAAAAATGGTTTATGGCAGAAAGCACTAAGGCAAATCACGTTACTGACTTTGGTGTTACTCTTACCCTAGAGTCTCTCTGTCCTCTAGTGGAACATTTCTCCTTCAAAATTGGATTTTGGCCTGACCACTCCACACTTTTCAGCTCCTTGCTCCTCTGTATCATCATATAAATTTTTTTCCCCATTTACTGGCAGAAAGGATTCTTTGATGCTTTTTCTCCTATGGAGTCTGTTTTCTAGTTGCTATAGCCATGAACACCCAGAGAAGCAGTGTTCCCAGGAACTGGAGAAAAATACAATTGGTGATAGCTTAGGAATAAATCAATTGTTCTGACTAATAGATCACACAGGCTCTGACATAAAGTTCAGATCTCTGACTTCAAGCCTGGCTGTAAATACTTGGAATTTGGTAAAAAAGACAGTTTTTCCTGCAGGATTACTTCAGTCTGTCCAGGCTGCTGAGAAATCTGCCATCAATTTAAGAAGTTTGTCATGCTCAAAATTAAAAAACCAAATCAAAACATCACAAAAGAAAGAGATTTTAGCAGACCTTTGTTTTATTTTTTTTTTTTTTTTTTCCTCCTGACAATTTCTTTGATATTCTTCCAGGAGGTGTGGTGGACAATTCTGCCCAAATGTACATTTGCCAGGAACTTTAATCACCTTCACGAGCCCTGTCTCAGACCTGGAGGCAGCTCCCTGGCAACATATTCAGGGCTGGGGTGGGTGGATTTTCTCTAGGAAGTTTATTTCAGTGTTAACCACCTGAACTGAACCTGGGGACTCTCTTGGGAACTGTCACCAAAAGCTGTCAAAAGAAAAAGGAAAATAGAGGGATCCAGAAAATGTCTCGTTGGCCCTGAAGGAGTGTTACAGCACACCCCGGGGGGACGTGGGAATTGATGGTTGGGAACGGACACCAGGTTATTTTACATCCAAATCCTTTTTTTCTGAAGGTAGCCAACTTCAGGGGATGATGAAAGACATTTTCCTAAGGCAGAGTGAACACATCCCTGTAACAGTTTAACTTCCAACTGTAAAAGCTTGGGGCAGTGCAACAGTCCTTGCTAACTTGTATTTTTCCCTTAAATATTATAAAGCTAGACTGAAAAATAAATGGAACTTTTCAGTCTGATATTGCATTCACTGGAAAATGTTGATGTACTTCAGTTGAACCAATGCACAAGCTCAGATCAAATTCCTTGGTTAGAAAGAAAGCACACAACAATCTAATGGTAGAGACCCTATGTTCTTGAAATGAAACAATTGTACCTTGCCGTTCTGAAGCTGTTTCACGTTGAAGATCACCTAGCTTTAATTTGAAAAGATAAAACCACCTTCACTGTCTCCTTCCCAAGTTCCATAAGCTTTGGGTTTAAACCAAAGGCAGCAAACTAAAAGCAACCATCAGTGCACCCTTGCGCTGGATGTGCTGCTCATCTGTAAGCTTCTCCCTGTCTTAGAAACGTTTTCAGTGTTAATGCTGTCCTGCAGCGATGAGTTCCATGGCTGAATTACACACAAGTTAAGAAAGGATTCTCCTCTCTCCCTCCCTTCCTCGAACCTGTCTTGAACTTCAAAACTGGTTTCCTCAGTGTATTTAAATAGACTGCAAACTTGCAAGGGAATGCATGCACTCATCGTTTAGCTCAAGGTGCATAATAAAGATGTAATAGCTCAAACTTAGTTCTGTGGATCTGTGCTTTGGGTAGCTGGCAACGTTTCTGATCACTCTTTGTACTCATAAATAGAAATTTAAATCTCAGCTCAAAGAGAAAACAAATCTCAGAGCCTCAGTGTGAAGCAGGGAGCACATTCATCTGACCCACAAAACCATGCTGCATTGTGCTCAAAAGTGAAATATTTTCCATTGAGCAGTAGCTCAGAGATAATTATTTTATAATGTTACCTGCTGTACTTGGCTGCATTTTCTGCTCATTTCCTTCTACTGTGTCAGTGCCTCTGATTTGCTGTGGTCTGGTGGCAACTGAGGGAGCAGTGGGCATCTTACACAGCTATTTGTGCAAAGCTGAATTTAGATGTCAACGATTTGTTATTGTTAACTCATGCCACGTGACAGGAACATTTTCTGCAGAGTGACAGCTGAGTAATCTCTCACTGCATGTACCTCAGATTAAAAAACCTGAAAATCTCCTGTCTCTAAAGACTGCCAGGCAAGCAAGCGTGAGGAGACAATGATCAGCTTGGACTCTAGAGATAAACTAAATAATTACCTGATGGTTATTAGTAGTTTATTACCACAAATTCTTTTTTTTTTTTTTTCACTGCGGGTGGAATTCTGTATGAAAATGTTTGATGAGCAATGACAAAGGTTTCACTCCCTGCCATGGCAGGCTGCAACATCCTTGAGACAGCATAGCAGTGAAATCACAAAACCCCCTGACATGTGAAAAGGTAAAAGATAACTGTGGGAGGCATATGTAAAGAAGGGAATTAGTCCTATGCATGCACAGACATTTGCTTCCAGAAGCCCAAAGCTGAGCATCCACTCTAGGAAGACAGATCTAACACAATATTCCTGGGACATTATTTTGCATTAGAGGAAATATATATTTTATATGTGTGTGTGTGTGTATACACACATGCCTATGTATTTTTTTTTCTTTTTAAGTTACAAGAAAGATTTTTGATCTGCATCCATTTAAGGAGAAATCATCCCTGTGACTCAGGACAGAAGGGCTCCCTACTTTTTAATCATCACAGCTTTTGGGTTTCCCCCAAGTAGCAGCAGCCAGAGCTGAGCCTCAGCACAGGCTGACCCAGGCCAGCCCCCTTCCTCATTTCCCCATGTCACCATGGCTTTGAGGCAGAAACATGCAAAGCAGTTTCTTTTATTTTCTTATATTTTTAGGGCAAATAAGTAGAATTTTTAAGCTTTGAAATAACTAATTACCCTCCCTTTGAGCTATCCCAAGGACAGTTTCAAAGAAAATGACAGGGGATTGGTGATAACTCCATATATTTTTAGATAACAGGGAGGAAAGCAGTGAGGCTTTGAAGAGGGTGCCAGTGACAGTCTGAGCAGGAGCCTGCCAGAAAAGTGTCACGTCCCTGCCACCTTGTGACAAGGCTCTACAACTGCAAAACCCCAGAACCTGCAAGCCCTGGAGCTTTCAGATGGACCTGGCTCTCCTCCAGGATGCCCAGAGGGAAACACAAGGACAGGCATCCACCCCCAAGGGTCCTGGCAGAGCCCAAGGCAGGGATGAAGTCACTGGCATGATGTTTGGGGACTGGACCCTCTCTGTGGGTGACGGTGGCTTGCCCGCTGCCTGCACCCGAGGTCTATCACAGGCTCTGTTTAGCCAAAATCCAGGTGCTGTGTTAGGAGCTGACAGGGGTCAAGACTTTTCAGATCTCTGGGTTGCCTGGACAAGAGGAGAAATATTCCCACCACAGGGAATGAGACATCAGGAGTTCCCACAGTGAGAGCACTGGTACTTACCAGAGGGTGCGGATATCATTTTTCAGTGGTTGGCTCTGCTTTTCCTCCTAGGCAGAGCTCTGCAGAGCGCTTCAAACTTGTCTGTTTAAGAAAAGGGGAAAAATAGGTTAGCCAAGTTTTTTATCCAGACTTATCTGAAGTTTTTGCCTGCTCTGCCTCTTTCTGACTTCCTTGTCCTAAGAAAACAGCTGCCTTTGGCCTTCTAAGGGGAACTTTTATGTAATGCTTAAAAAAACCCCAAAAAACCAAGAAAAAAGTGAGTGTCTTATTTTTAAAGCCTCAGCCAAGGAAACACGTTATCACAGCTTCTCCATCCTCATGTCATGCAGAGCTGTGGCACCAAGCCAGCGCTGCTGCTCCTCCGTTTCATTCTCAAATCTGACAGCAGAACTGAAGGTTACTTTGGTTTTCCATTGTTCTGGTTTTCCTGCAAAAGATCTTTTTGTGCCATTAGCCCTCGATGGAAAGGACCTTCCTGCCTCACACACTAAGTGACAAGTTACACAAGCTGCTGCACCCTTGTCTCCAGCTGGGAAGGAGTTTTTTCTTTCACTGGTGCCTGGCTGCCCCAGGAGGAACTCAAAGCTGAGCACACAAGCAGATTTTTGCCTCTGATGCTGTAAACTATAAGAGTTTGCCTCTGGGAGAGATGTGCATTATTTTCTTTAATGTTTGCTTAGCAGAGATGCAAACAGCTGAAGGAAGAAATTTTTATTCCAAGAGTTTTTTAATAGTAATTGCATGCTACAAAATTTCAGTGCAGGGAAACAGAGTCTACCAAGGCATGCTGGCTAAGGCTACGTGTGCAGACAAAAATTATGATGGCCGTAACCATCTGTGTCTGTTGTCACAATTCAGGTCAAGTGGGTACCCATTACCTTGGCAAGGCCACCAATGGCTCCACAAGACATCAACGAGGCCACCAGAATGTGGGCAAAGAAGGGGACTGGCAATTTTAAACGAAAAATAATAAAATGCAATTGAAAGAATCAGCTCTGCTCTACACAATGATGCTCAGCTTTCCACAGGTTGGTTTCACCATCAGTGAAAATAACCAGCTGAGTAAAGGAAGAAATAGGAAAGCCAAGAGGTTCTTCATCATTACTAATGTAAGAACAAGGGGTAACAAGTCAGGCTACCAAAGTTCAAAATAACAAAAGGAGACAGTTACTCATGAAAAGGCTTGGAGGTCTATGGGAGTCATTGCTGGAGGATAGTGTGGACAAACAGAGCTTACATAATGCTAATAAGTATGTGGAGAAGAAATCCTCTAAGAGACATTAAATACATAAGACCACAACCCCAGCAGGAAAACTTGAATGAAAAATAATTATACAAAGAGGGAGCAGTATCATATATGCTTGCCCTTTTCTTTCTGTCTTCCAGACATGATTTTAGATACCTTTTATTATTTAAAAAAATTGTCTTCTAAAATAATAATAAGTACTATTAAAAGCAGCATTTTTTCCACTATTGGAGAAATAAGAATTGCCAACAATGGGGCCATGACAGTCTTTATGGAGCAGAGCCACAGAAACCTGTAACAGAAATTTGATAGGATAAGTCACTCTACATTGAGTGCAAAATTCCATATGAGTTGGCAATTCAGTTCCTTTGCATCAGGAATCTAACTAGGACAAGCCAACCTTGGGCATCATGAATGGCAAGATAATAAGAGACACATTGAGGACATGCCTTAAGAACAGCACCAATATAACTTCCACATCAACTAATAGTATGATGCAGCCTTAAAAAGCACTACACAGAAGAGCAGACAAGTTGTCCAAATCTTACATAATGATAACCAAAAGCTTAAATAGAACAGAACACAACTAGAACAACAGACATTGGCAAATGCCCTATATTCCTACAGCCCAGTGCATGTTTCTTACTTGACTTGTGTTCAACTACATACTAGGAGTCACCAGATTCTGGGTGGATTTTATGGATCCATACTCCACACAGTTCCAATTACAAAGTCTGGAATAAAAGCACATTACATATTTTATTTAGCTGCATCACTTGAATTGTTGTCCCCTTGAACAACTGCATTGTGTCAGGTAGTCAGTGGGTTTTGGATCAAATCTTCGTAGCAAATATTAAATTATGACAGTTTACTGACCCACTGCAAATTGCTTTACACCTGCACACCTCAATCACCAAGACTTTCAGTGCAAGAATCTACAGAAAATGAGACCTTGAAGTGATGTCGTGTCTGCAGCTCTTTCATCTAGTCAGCCCAGCACTGCCAGGCTGGAAAGTAGGATTTTGTTGGGGTGGGTACGTTGCATTTTTGGAGGTACAAAACTGTGATTATTTATCCTTTTCCATCCTCAACTTTTAGATGATAGATGTCTTTTTGTAGAGAATCAAATTCTTACATCTGGGTAAAAAGATTGTATCTTTTCAGAGGCCATCATGAGACAGCCAAAATTATTAGCCAGTGGTAGGAGCAGAGACAGGTAGGTTTGGTGGAAATTTGGACACAGAAACACTTGTCCATCGTAACAGGAATTAAAGGATATCAGGCAATGAGAATAGCATGCTTAAAGTGAAGACCTAATGAATACACCTTATGATTTTTTTTTTTTATTTAGCTATCTGGTCTCTCTCTGAGCAGCTGGCTTGATGAAACAGCTAAACTTTTGTAAGTGGAAGTGATATTCAATTGCACACCTAGACCCTCACTTATGGATTTATTGCTTATGCACAAGAACAGTTAGATTTGCTGTAAGGGGATTGAGATGCCAGGCACTATTTATATATTTATATTTGAAATACATGTATTTTGTCATATATATTATATATATACATACAGTACAAAATCTAGTCAGATAAATCAGTGCAGACAACAGTGCTGGGGAAAGAACCATTCTTTCTGAAGTCTATCCAATGTTAATTTGCTCTTGGAGATTTGTACCACCTGACAACTCTGCAGTAATGGTCTGATGTATCAAAGCAAGCATACACTTACCTCTAAGGACATTTATAGACTGTCCATTCATATTCAACAAACATTGCAGCACCAAGATGTAAGCGGTGAGTTCTTAACAGCGGTACAACGAACTCCTGAAGGACTTTCCACTCATGGAAGCTGGCAGGCTACTTTCCACTGAAACAGTTAAGTAACTCCTTGCTGGAAGTACTTTTGAAAGCCTCCTTTAAGCGGAAGAAACAGACTCGCTTGGAGAGACAATGTTTGAAAGCCTGTCAGAATCCATTTGAACACATTGTTATCCCAGCAAAAGTAGGATCTTGAAAACAGCAGATGGGCAGATGATACTTCTAAGCCTTCCCTCTGCATCTTAGCTATGTCAAGATAGGCATCTGAGGAGAAATACTTATGCCCTGAAGATGTAGTTCAAGAGCTTTTGGATGGATAATTGATTAAAATAGTCCTTGCATGGAGGGTAAAAGCAGGTCACAGGTGCTTCTTCTGAACTGAGCAGCAAGTATCCATTAATTAGTTTTCTTGGTAGGATCAACACAATAACAAGTGTTGATGCAGTGTTTGATATCTACAGGAAAAGCAGCAGTGAATGAGAAAAAAGGAATGGGGATCAGAAGAAGGGCATGACACAGAGGTTGCAAAGTCTTTGGTATTTCATATGAGAAGTCCTACACGTCACAGGAGATGCTTGGGTTCTGTGTATGTTAGCTTGAACTCAGTGGATCAACATAATTGACGATGCTTAGTAGGTTAATAGAAGTTCCTAAAACAATAGGCTTGTAAATAATAGGCTTATAAAGGCACCAGTTGTCTCTGTCCCCATGCTGAGTCAACTAGAGGCCAATGAACATGGCCAATACTGTCTTGGGTCTAGGCTAACTTGCCTTTACTTTAAACCTTCTCCACCGGGTAAAGGGGCAGTAACAATTCTCTGTGCCACCTGAAAAACGCCATAGCCCATCTGACCAGGGTTTAAGCCTTAAATATCCCTTGCTCTGGAGTTCAAAGGCACTTTACAGGACAATTTATATGTAGCATAAGTGGAGCTTAGAGACAGAACAGTCATGGATCCTGTTATTCTCAGCTTTGGTGTGGGTGGATTCACACCCCATTGACTTCTGCTTTTGAATGTGAGACTTCAAAACCCTGTCAACAGCAGAGATGTTTTCTAAAACTTTCCTGCCTTTGTGTGCACCAGCTCAGATTCATACAACCCTGCAAGCTGGAGGTGATCAGCCACCAGCAACGGATTTAACGCCACGGCAATTGCACCTCATAGGTTAGAATGGGGCCTGATGACATGGTGTTGAGAATGCATGTGGCAACCAGCAACCTGTCTGTCTTAAGGCTGTTTGCAAGCAAGAGATTCACCTCTACCACAATATTATGTGTTCTTACATTTTACAGAATGATTAGCCATGGGTTCTTTAAGAAAAGGAAAAGATTTTTGAAGACTCCTACTGAGAGCAAAAGCTGTCCAAGGGAGAAGAAATCTATATCCAATGTCTCTGAAAACCCCACAGAAATGTACTGCAAAAATATTTCTCTGGGCATGATAGTTTAAGAAAAAAATTAATGGAAACATAGTGTAGAAACAGAAATAAATTCTATATTTAATGTGCTGTGATGGACAGGATCCTTAGGCCTCCCTGCTTGTGTAAAATTTTGTGTGGTCCCTGTGTGAACATGTGCAGAATGGGGATTGCACAGCTCAGGTAACAGGCCTGCAGGCATAGTACAGCAGTAAGTAGCATGGAAAAGTTGCAAGAGAAAGGAAGGATAATTTCCTTCGGAAGGATAATTTTTTGGTTGTCTCGTAAGAGGCATTTCAGGGAGGAAGTTTTGCTCTTACCTTGACCTTGATTGAAGGTGTTTTACTGTGCAGAGTGCAGGAAGAGCACGTAAGAAGTCTGTGCAGTTTCTGCCCAGGCACCATGTGTTAGGTGTGCATCTGTACATATATATTCCTTTGGCAGATCAAACAGGACCTACAGGGAAAAAGCCTGATTTAAAAAGCACGGAAAGGCAAGTATTTCTGTAATAAGAACAGATATGCTCCTCCTCACTATATTTGACTACATGAGGATTTTTCCAGCAGGTGGCAACAGCAGACCAGTTTGTAGAGCAAGGGCAGAGTTTTGCAGGCTGTAAAAAAGCTCTCTGCGCTGTGCTGGACCCATCACACCTTCCTCAGATCTGCTTCTTACACTCCCTGTAACATGCCCGCTCAGTACCCCAGGGCAGCGTTGATATAACACGCAGAAGAAATCAGCGCCGCAGATAACGGCACTACGATCTCTGGAGCTCTTGGTTTCTGACCTTGTGGATACAGGCCTTAAGAGATACCCTCTGCATCTTAGCCTAAAACCAGGGCTTTCCCTGAATAAGCATTATTTATCTCCTATATAACTTTTTGCAAAAAAATGCAAGAGGCAATTAGGCTGGGAACACAGACAAACATGGATCATAAAAAATACAAAGTGACGATGCTTTATCAAAGGTGTCTCTTCCCGGGCACGTGCAGAAGCCAGGTTCATGTACCAAACTTTTAACCACACTCTTGTTATTGCTTCTGAGCCATCTGAAACAGCTGCTTTTAGGAAGTGCTTGTTATTGCCTTGGAAAGGTGATTACCCTGCTTGAAACTGCAGACTCAGCTCTTGGCCCCTGGAGGAAAGAGTTTTGCCATGGACCCCAGGTGCTGCAGATGCCAATATCCGTGGAACGATCAGGGAGACTCCGCCGCCGAGCTCCACCTTGCTCTGCCCAGGCCCTGGGGAAGACGTGGGAGTTACATTTAGTAATCATCACCCCTGCACCATTGTTTTTCCATCAAAACTATGAGAGCACTATTGTTTTTAATAAATAGCAACCTTGTTTTGTCATTTGTAAAGTATAATATGAATGAAACTTGAGGACATATGACACGAGATAAATTTACAGCTGAAGGCTCCAGTCTTTTTCTCCAAAACTCAGGCAATGTGTGGCTCTTCCCTTACACAGAAATGCAGGCCAGATTCAGGCAGTCAAAATGACTGCTCAGGTGTAATATGAAGCTTGGGGAGCACTGCAGAGGCTGTGAATGGCTGTGAATGTCAACTGATATTCCTTGGAAATAAAAAAGTAGAAAGAAGTAATTCATCATGAATCCCCTGAAGAAATCATACAAGGGATGGGTGGGGGAGCAATACCTGAGAGCCAAAGCCATGCTTTAGTGGGATCTAAGTTTGCTATTTTGCAGTGTGACTGTACACAGCTCTGTTTTCACTGAAATCAGAGAGTGGTGGCCACTCCGGGGCAGGCATCAGGTCAGCTGGGGCTCAGGAGGAGACCTGGCTGTAAGAAACTTAAAGCACTATCAGGTTATTGTACCCAACACTATCTCAGTTCTCAGCAAAAAGGTGATACTGATTGCCATTATTACCCTGTTTGCTAAATGGAAGAGCTGCTGCAATGCTCTGTCCTCTTCACATGACCGATGCTCTCAGTTGTGTTCTAGGTGAACGCCACGCTTCAGCTGTGTTTCACTTCTCTGTGTGTTTTCTGTGCAGGGGACTACGATGCTGTTTTAACTTTTTTTCTGCTCTCACATACTTCTTCAAGAAAAAACAGTAGGTTGAAGAGCAAACTGCCTTCTAACTGCCTTAAGATCTTTTACCAATTGTGGTAACTCATGACACACTCACTCACTGCTTGTGTTATCTTTATGTTAACGCTGTTTACAAATGATGGGAATAAATCCAAATCCAATGGAGAAAGTTTCCCTTTGCTCTCATTTCAATACAGGGGCAGAATTATCACCTTGGAAAGAATATTTCTCTACCATTGGTAGATGAAAAAGTAAACATCCATCATGTGAATGCCTGCCACACCACAGCACACAAAGCTACTGCTTTTAATTAGTTAGGCTGAGGGCTTTTCAGTTTTTCTTTTGCTCTTCTAATGAGGAGGACTGTGAGGTGTCTTTGAACTAGCTGCAGACTTGAAAGATCTAGTAAACAAGGATTCTTTATACCATTTCTGGTTAGAGCTTGTCCTGACAGATGCCTTCTTCCTCCTGAGGTTTAGACCACGGTTTGATCTTTTTTTTTCTTTAACCTCTGAAGCATTTCATAACATGATGGGCAAAAGACCAGCAGTAATTAGACTGATTGAGAGCTGGAAGTGTAGAAATGGTTGGAAATCATTGCTGTTCTCAGAGCTGACACTGACGGGTCCTTAGGTCTCAATCATTACTCTCACAGTTTTGGGAGGCCCTGTCCAGCAGTCAACAGACCTTGGGTGCTGCTGGAGCTTGCAAACGGCTTGCTGAGATATCTACGCAAGCTGTGCTGCCTGCCACGATGCCCTGGGACAAATCAGCTCTTCCCTACTGCTGCTCCAGTGTCATGCCTACAGAAGGTGGGAGAGAAGGAGAGGAGTACAGGTTAGCACAACGGCAATGTGTAAACTGCCAGGTGTCACTTACCTGTACTGCAGAGGAAATCTTATTTTTCAAAAGTTTTCGTCATGACATACAAAACACTGCGTACTTCCAAATCTGGAGTGATAGCCTGGCGTGATGCCCGGGGTCACGTCTTACATAAAGAGTTATTTGTCTCCTTCACAGTGCTCTTTATCCTACTTTGGCAGTTGATCACCAAAGCTACCTTAAATCATAACAGCCAGGCCTCTGGCCTCTGTATGACTGTGCTTGTTCTTGCTTAGCTTGGGGACTGTTTCCTATTCCTCAGGCTTCAGAAACTACCGAAACCCTCATGTTTTCCTGATGGCTACCTACTTGCAGCCCTCTTCACACTGACTGGATTACCTGCCAGGTTTTCTAATGGACATGGCATGGAGGACAAAGACCTCCAAGAGGTATATTGTTGGACAGATGATTGTATGTCTGACAAAAAGTGTTGAGTGATATTGTAGCTCTGAAGATCATAAGCCCTGAAGGTTTGAAGGCCTTCTGATTATGTTGAGCACACACTCATTAGCCTCTGGAAAATTTACCTGACTCTTCACCTGGAGAGAACCATTTCCCTATGTTGGGGTTGGTTCAGTCTCCATTCATGAGGAGGTATTAATCTGATCCTGGGTTGATACCACTGCCCTGGTCAACAGAGGCTTTCAGACATCCACCCAGCAGCACAGGCAGTCTTTGATGCCATACCAGACTGGAAGAGATTTGAGTAGGCCATTCAGACTGTGTTACCATTGCCAATAAAGTCTTGGCTTGAATCCCAAATTTTGGCAGAGTGGTTCTGCCCAAATTTTCTGCTAACAGCTATACAGTCCAGCTTGTCTGCTGTTTCCCAAGGAGGAAGGCTGCAGATGTGTGTCCATCCATGGAGACCCAGGGGAGGGGCTCTGCAGGAGCCCTCTGTGCTGAGATGAGGGCACCAGAGGGTCTGATCCTGAATTTAAGGGCTGCTGTGCCCAGGAGACCAGTAAGGGACAGGATTCAAGTCGGCTGTGCAGTGTAACGTCACCTCAGAGGGAGTAGGCTCTGAATCCCTTCAGTTACATAGTTCCCTGAGGTTTATTGCAAAGAAACAGAATTACAGTCACCCCTGCTCTACTTAAAGCTGGATGGAGGAGGTTCAAATGGCCAGTTGCTGCGAGTTTTCGTTGGTAGAGACTAGCAGTTTGCCAAGAAACTTTACAGGACAAAACATACATCCCAAAAGTCATTCTGATCTTCAGAAAAGTTCAAATGCAAAAGCCAAAGGAAAACTAAAATGTACAGGCTGATGCACAACCACAAGGGACAGGAAAGGTGGATATTGACATTGAAATACCTATAAACTTCAATTGTTTCTCAGCAATGTTTTATTTATAATAGAAGAAACTAAAGGAGCATACAGCTACTTAGTCCAAATGAAAGCTGTAGAGAGTAATTAAACTTGCATTTATCAACACAGCCAGCAGAAGAGTATCAGTGTCTCTTTTTTTCCCCTCAACATTTATCTGATAAAGACTTTCTGACTGCAATATTGAAATTTTATGACTGTTACGTTGTTGGAGACTCACCTACACTAAAATAAAAAATTGCTGCTCTAAAGCACCAAATTCTCTTTACTGCAGCCAGTGGTTTACTGCTATATATTGGGGCATACTGGGCAGCTTATTTTCATTCAGAAAAATTGAATGAGCTTTACAAGAGCCCTCTCCAGCAGCAGAACTGCAGCTGCCATAACGCTAGCACTAGAGTAATTAGAGAGGTCAGGAATCAGGTAACACCACCAACTCTTTTTTTTTAGTGCTAGATAAACCTAAGTACATGCCTTTAAAAAGTAAAAGCTGCCGAGGTTAATGCGTTGGGGGTTTTGGTGTTTTTTATTTGCACTGTGCTCTTGCACCCTGTGCCAGGTACCACAAGAACACAGCAAACTATGATTTTTGCTTGGAATTCATGAATATTCAGTTATGGGCAGCTTTAAGCTGCAAACTGAGTTGGGACACAGTACACGGCAGTACAATTTGTTGGAATAAACTGGTCTACAGGAGAACAATATTTTGAAAGATTTTAAATGTTTTGGGAAAGAGCTGGCAAAGTCTGCGATCCATTTCACTCTTCCCATCGTGAGGTAACCTATCATCAAACACTGGCTTCTAAAACAAAATCTGGCAGATTTGAAGTTTACCACATTATGTCTCCCAATCTGCTTTCTTAGCCTTTCTCTTCCTCAAATGTTGAGGCTGCATTGCATTTTCCTTTCTATTCTGAGAATACAGAACACTTTGCCAATACTCTCCTTACTTTTGGTTATTTTTAAATCTCTGCAAAAGCTCACAGTTTCTTCTGTAGCCAATGTCTATTGTTTATAGAAGCAGTTCCAATTTACTTTCTATAAGAAAAAAAAAATAATCTACTGCCTCGAAAGCACTGCAAGCATTTGTATTGTTCTCCTGCATTGTTTTGCTCACAAAAAGGAATTCTTAGGAACCGCAGAGGCATTGAGTCTCCTTTGCTCACTCTTTCTTCACCCCCCTGCTCTCAAATAGTGGCTTTCAAGCAGTGACCTTTCTCTCGTGGAGGCCAGCTTGTTATTTTGGGTTGGATTTCCCTGTCGATTGTTCTGCGTTTCCTCCCGCGCTGCCCCGCGGCGAAGCCGCTGCCGCCGTTCCCAGTGGCGTGACCACCCTGCGCTCGTAACCCAACTGAGCACAAAGCCCGGGTGCTCTCGGGTTGCTGTATGTAACCATGGGAAGAGTCAGATCGCTGGCAGCCTTTCCTATCTTCATGCGGATGGCCAAAAACCAGTCAGTTGCTAATAACAGCCACAAATTATAAAAATCTTTTGCCAGATTTTTATGTTTTATAATAAGATTTTTCTATATTTGCCATTAGCCACCTTGTACATAAAATATATAACCATCACTCAGATGCTAAGAAATGCAAGAGCAGCATTCTGGTACTGTTCTCAAAGAGCTTCATCCATGTGTGTCATAGCAAGACCCACATAAAAGCCTGATCTTAACCTGTGTGCTTAAACAGCTGATACACTTCTCTGCACATTACCCAATGTGAATAAACACTTGTCATCAGATGCACACTCTCTCTTAACTAGGTTTTTCCTTAAAATTACAAATCTTCTGGAAGGACATGCAGAATCTATCGTTGTTTGCGTAGTACCTCTGCAGGATCTGAACTAGTTTGTGTCACTGTAAAACAGTGAGCCCCACCCCACAAAAAGCAAAAGCATGAGACCCATGTAAGCTTCAGTGCGAGCTTTGAAATCAGTCTAAGTTTCCAATATAATCTTTAAATAGACAGGAGCAAAGTCCAGCCATTCTTTTTTTTTTTTTTTTTGAGAAATCATGGAATCACAGAATGGTTTGGGTTGGAAGGGACCTTAAAGGTCATTTAGTTTCAACCCCCTGCCCTGGGGAAGGAAGCAAAGTTGAATTGTGAAACACAGATTTACTGTGATGAAGAAACTCATCTTGAATATGCTGCCACTGAGCCTGGCAACAAATTTTGTCAAAAACATAAACTGGTACATTTCAAATACACTTAGCAGCAAAACATACATCTTGATTCCTTGAAGACTACTGCCGGCCTAGGAATCTGGAGCTCTGGGGAAACAGGCTTTATTTTAGAAGCAACATGTTCTGGTCTACTCATAAGGAAATATTCTCAGAAATTGCTGTTCACCAGGAATTTGAAAGCTACTCATTTTGGTCTGACGCAGAATGTAGCCCAACTGTGAAGAGACAAGGTTTCTTGGTTTCTTGTGAACTTGAAACCCTGCTTTTCAGCCAAAGCCTGTCAAGACCCTGCTCTCAACTTGCGTGTACAAGGCTCAGAGATAATTAGCGGAGTCTTTTAAAGACTCAGTTCATTTTGAAGTCGTTTATATTTCAGAGTTCAAACTGGGACAAAGTACATTCTTTCACCCAAAATATTTGTAAAATTTTTCACTTCTGTTTCTTTCCCAATAATAGTTTCCATCTGCCACTCACTGCAAGAAAAAAAAACCAATGTCCAAATTTTAAAAAAATGCTTACCTGTTTTTACATCCATTTTGTAATTTTGCAAGCTTCAAAACACTGATAGAGCAGGTAAAGGAGAAACAGAGATGATGCTAATATGACCTTTTAATTGCCTTCTACTTACTTCATGGTGAGGTGTGGTAGGATGCTGAGAACCTGTGCTAGCCAAAGTCTGAATGCACTTCACTATATAGTATAGGTAGAAAGAGAAAATGAGCCCTCCACCCCTCCCCCGTGTTCTCCAACCTTGGCAAACATCTACTGTGTTCAGAAACAGAGTGTGAGACAGAAGGAAGGTGACGGAAAGGAGAAAAAACAACATCTGAAATTTCAAAATGTTTTCTGAAAATCAAAACAAGATGAAAATTTAAACTTAAGGGAAATATTTTGCAGCACTAAATACTTTTATACAGAAGCCTGTAGTTTGCAAGAGAAATGTTTAAGACACAAATGTTGGCCATCTGTAACTGCAGCAGTGAGCTAGGCATCAAGATGGAAAAGGTGTCATGGCAAATTGCCTTTCCTCCATCTCTTGAGCGCCGCATTTAAATGAGCTGGCCCATGTCCCAGAAGCAGCAATGCCATATTTGTGTTGTGAAAAATGTAAGGTGCTCGGCCTGAGAAAAGTGGCTTCCCAGCAGCACAGCCATACTGTTTCTTGTGTCCACACTAGCTGTTCCTGAACTACTTCAATCATGTAATTGTCACTGCGTACAGAGTGAAAAATTTCCTCATCTCTGTTTCTGCTTGTACCCAAATCACTTTTGCGCTCCTTGCAAGTAATTTGGGCTACAAACTTAGGGCTATGCTACCTAGAAGTAAAAAGGGAAATAAATATTTATCATTGCTCTCATGCAATTGTATGCATGCTGTTGCTTGTGTGTGTCTGAGGGCAAGCAAGTATGAACAATGAACACACGTCCACAGAATGTTTGTGCATGTTCAGTGGCTCGGATTCAGTTACATCTATATACACCAACACTCATTATATGAAAAATGTGTGGCTCTTATTTTAAAATGCTATGAAATCTCTGAAAACATAAAAGCACCTGCTGCACTTCAGAGTCTGACACGAGATATCTTCCCTGAACTCGTTTTATCTAGAACTGTGTATACTCAGAATGTATATAACACTGTTCACATGAGACCCTGTTATCCACAAGTACTCCAAAGTTTATTCTGAACTATCTGAAAAGTATTAATTTCCTTCTTCAATCTCTCTTTTAACCAATTCTTAACACATCATCTCCGCCTTTCGTTGATCCCTCTCCTCAGCATATTTCTATTCATCTCACTAATGAGAGGCAGATTGATTTCTATCGTTTCACCTTCAGTTGCCTTATCGATGCAGTGACTGTCTCGAGGGAGGACGGTTACCATTCGGTGACAGTGAAGCTCAGGTAGAGGACAGAGATGTATGCTGGAGTACTTGATGCTCAGTTGCAGCCTGAGTTGCAAAGAAGTTGAGGCTATGCTGATTCACACGAGTTAAATACCTTTCACTTTAATTATGAGGATTTTTTGAGCACTGAAGCTAAACTGTAAACTGCCCAGAGCTTCATGGCAACAGTAAGTTTGGTCTTTGTTTTAAAATGAATGACCGTCTTTACAAAATTGGAGATAATCTGCTAAATGATTACATTCCTATACACATGACAAAAGATTAGCACCTTCCATACCTACCTTCCCACCAGTGTTATATGCCCAGTCACCTCCGCTGGTCCACTCCGAGACACGAGCTGAGAAATGCAGCTGTTGAATTACTGGAAAATTTAAGAAAGTGATTTGGAGGGCACATCTTTCCAGTGGTTTGAAGACTGTTCAAACAGTTGTAATATTGCTGCTTCTTTCTTTCTTTCTTTTTTTTTTTTTTTTTAATTCAGTCTTCGGTGTCTTTTTCTCTTTTCCCAGGATTACACGCTAAAGGAAATTCAACCAATCATCAGGCTGTCTCTTGTTTTCCGTGTTAGTCCTGGCTTACTTGAGGAGATGATATATTTGACAGATTTTTAACTTGGCTCCATCACCCTGCATTTCCCCTTTTTTTCACTCTGCGCTTACGATTTGTGATGGGTAAATCTCAAAATATTCGAAATTTGGCTTGGATAAGCAACTGTACGCTTGAAGTTTACTTTTCAAATTGAAGAGATTAGGGTCACTGCAACAAGCACATGAATTACATGTCTTGAATTCATGGGATCTGAATGACCAAAGTCTTTGGCATACTTCAGGAAGAGCAACAGCTAATAACTGTATTTCCCAGGAGCAGCCAACATAGTTATAAGTGCCCAAAAATTAAACAGAACAAGGGGATTAATTAATTTTCAGTACCCACCAAAAGAAATGAGAGCTGAAGGCATCCATGGATTGTTCTACTTCAGAGCAGGATTCTAATGCTGTATCCCAGGTAAAGCTTAAAGGCCTTATCCTCTGTATGGTCTGGCCAGATGTGGGGCAGGGGGTAGAGCTGAAGATTGTGAGTGCTATATAGGTGCTGTTCTTACAGAAAAAAAAAGTTTATACTTCCTTAATAGACCAGTAACCAGAAGGCACATATATTGTCCTCTCAGCTGCAGAGTGCACTCTTAGCTCACCCTCCCTTCAAGACAATGTTATTCTTAGTGTGGAAATCTTAACTGTGATTCTTCACTGACGTTTGGCACAACTTTAAAATCAACTTTCCATAGCGATAGATCAACTCCAGAATTGGCCTTGACTGTATTTTCTCACTGAGAAAGCAGACAGGAGATGAAAATCAAAGTTTAATCCTGTTGCATGCTTTACCAAAGCAAAATACAATGCCTATCTGGGATGCCACATCTATCGTATGCCTGTGTATTACCTGTGACAAGTATGTTCTTGCTCTGTTTTCAAATATAGCAGCATCACTGAAAACAGTCCTGATGAACAAAAACATATCTACTTTTCTTGTCATGTTTTACATTAACTGAAAAACTTGCTACAGGCAACAGAGATGCCTGACTAAAACTAAGGGGGTTTTGATGAGATTTTTCTTTGTCAGAAAAACTCTCATCAGGAGGCTCGTGAAGGTCCCTGTGGGTTACAAACAGGAGATATGCAGTTTGCAAGTATTTGAGCTTTATACGTTTGCATGTGCAGAAGTCCAGGACATCAGCATTTTGGGGCAGGAGTTGGGTAGAGATTACTGATACTGGCCAGGGGTATCTAAAGTGGCAACTCAGATACTACAGTTCTTTTATGCAAAGAAAGTAATTTCTCTAGTGTAGGCAAAATGGGTACCAAGCTCTTTGGAAGATCTGGCCTATAAAAGTAGTACAATAAAATATTGTTTCCTCCAATGGGTGGTATGAAGCTCGGGGAATGAATGTTTGTGGAGCACTCAGACCCTGGTATGAAAAAGTGCTGTAAAAGTTCAAAGTATTATTGTTATGGCATACTTACTCAGCAAGGCAGGGAAATATCAAAGGCTTGCTTCTCCCAGCTGGCTCGGTCTTATCTCGAGGAACTGTTGGTGGGTGGTGATTGCTCTCAGGGACTGGTGATGACAGAGGAGTGAAGGCACTAACCTCGCTTACAAAGCTGCTCTGGGCACCCTCCTGCATCAGCCAAGGCCTCAGTTCCTCCTTGGTGCTTTTGGTGTGCCTACACCCTGTTCCCAGAGAAAAGCCTGACGTGAAAACAGAGAGCTCTGACACCTGGCTAATGGAGGCACTCAGGCTAGGGCTTTCACTTGTGACTGGTACATTGGGAAATAATTGATACAAATTGCCTCAGACACTCAAGGCTGCTAGTCCTCCTACCCACAGGCTATTTTTAGGTCCAATTAGGCAGATAAAATGACACTGGAATTAATTTTTGTATACTCCAATGTTTGGGTTTGCCTTTTTTTTTTTTTTTAAATGCTTCTGTCTAGATATATGGTAAATGTCTGAATTACAAAAAGCAGATAAAGGGAATTATTTTCCTCCTCTTTAGCCGGAGATGTTCAATCACTGAGAGACTTTCTCACTGCAAAACCACTTATGGCTGATTGTAGAGGAATTTGCTCTCACCACCTTAAACCCAAAGCAAATAACAGAATATGAAATAACACATATTCTTGGCATCAGGCTTCAGGAGAGTTCCCCTGGCTCTGCTGCAATGAAAAGGCTAGCAACCCACCCATCAGAAGATAAAATACAATTAACTAATTCAGTATATAAATATTTTGGGTAGAGAGATACAAATCGACTTATCTCTATTATTGTTTTCTTTATTATTAGTTGCTGTTTGCTAAGACTGAGTTTTTCAAAGTTTTCTTTCACAATAAGAAGTCCAAATCTCCTTGCTAAATCCCACCCTAAATTTGATGTTGATTGCTTTTGCAAGCTACTGGGGAACAAAAGCAGGGAGAGCAGTACAACTGGCAAGATAGTATTATTCACAGTTGTTATTACTAGAATTTACAGACAAGCCATTCCCATGTTATTTGAATATAATTCATACACTTAGACTAAAGGGAGATCCGTAGCTGCTGTCTAGTAAAGCCCCTACCTGTGTAATGCTTTCTAAGATAAGTAGCTATTGTGACTGCAATGGGAAAAGCAAAACCTGACTGCTGGCCTCCATGGTTTCATGCACTGCCGTAAACTCCTCCAAAATCTTAAAACTCTCCATTCCCCAGGCATAGACAAGTCATGAATGGCATGTTCTGCAGCCAGGCTTGTAGGCTCAGAGGCCAGCGATCAGAAGGGTGAAATGTTGGCTGTGTCAAAGCCAACAGGAGCTTTGCCACTGACTTCGGTGGGGGCAGCATTTTGCCTTTGTAGTATAAGCCGATGAAAAGCTCTGCCTCATAATCACATTCCTGTGGCTTAGCATGTAAGTGCATGTTGGCTGTGTGGTGGTGACTGCTCATGTGCATATTTCTCAGCCTGAAGGACATGTCAGCAATGCCACTTGCTTTATCCCATGTGAGAAGAGAGGTACAGAAGTTGGGATTTTCTATTTGCCACGCACAGGGCTTGTAGGATCAGCTCCCGCAGCATCTCTGATAGTAGGTTAGTAACCTGAACCTGATACTTGATGGTAAACAGTACTGAAATGGCACATGTTTATGAGACAGGGGACTGATGGTCCCAGGCTGGGCCAAAACGAGGTCCTGGGCAGGGTGGGGGGGAACCCTGGGGAGACTGAGCAGGCATTACAGCCTGTTAGTGCTCGCAGAGGACTGACACAGGAATCATAACCCCAGGGAAATAAGTGCTTAATTTTCTGATGTAAAGACACCACTAGTTCATAGCATTTCAAATGTAAGTGAGCTATGAGCTCTCCTTATTCTGATTTCTTATGTCACAGGCCTAACATTTCACTGAGTAACCTCACATAAGACTCATAAATTGAGTCTGCAGTGTAACTTCACATAAACCAAGCTTAAAAAAAGCTCTTGATAGTTAGAAGAAAAAAAAAAAATCATTAAATGAGTTAGCAGGAGCGAACTATTTTTTTTCTGCATTAGTACCACCTTTTGTGGTACTATATGTATTTCTTCCTTAACTTCCTTCTGAAGGCAGCACAAACATAACCTTTGGGTTTGAGTTTCTTTTCCTCTGTATCTCTTTAACATGTCTTGGCACTAAGATGGCTGGTGACAGGTGGGTAATTAGAGATTCCCTATAACGAACTACAAATCTGGGGCATAAAAAGCTTAAAATATCATCAGGTGCTCAATATTAACTGCACCAAGGTGCGGTTTTTATTTTCAACAATCCATGCTGTAACTTTACCTCAAAATAGTGGTTTATAGTAACTACTTACATGAACATAACTGAGTAGGTCCTGATCTATTGAAAAAGTCCTTTAAAATATGGTTTTTACACCTAAAGACTTCATAAGGCGCTTGCCCTATTTCCTTTTGAAAACAGGTTTATATTTATTGTGAATGCCTGCCCCATCACCTACTTCCTTGGTCGGCATCTGAGCACCATATTGGCTTTTCCATCTCTGCCTATATTGAACTCTGCTTTGCAGTAAAGCTTACCACGATATCTCGTTGTTCAATCCCAGCTGATGGTGAAGAGACCCAGTAACACAAAGATCTGGCTGAGAAAAAAACAACACAGTATTTGTTAACATGTTTTCAAATACTTGCAGGAAACCCTGGCAGCTGGTGTTCAGCAAGGACTCTGCAAAGACAATGAAGCTGTGGGGAAATTCTGAACTTCCAGGAGAGCAAAAATGATGTTGTCACAGACACAATGTTGAGGCAGGTTTGTTTTCCGTCCTTCTCTTTGGTAACAGAGTTAATGGATTCTTCCAAAATCCCAGCTCTTAGCAGATTTAGAGCTACAAGGTCATCGCTTGAGCACTCAGGTCCAAATGAGGGCTCATATCTCTGAGAAGGGAGTGGAGATTGAGCATAATGATTGCTCAGCTGCACTTAGCCTTGAGTTTTGGTGTCAGTCCAGATTCAGCACTAAAAACTGAATATCACAGGAGGAAGTAACTTCCTATCCATAGTGTTTCAAGAAACTTTTGTAGGAAGGGGCAACGGAGGAGAGAGGAAAAAGGAAAAGCTGCTGTAAACATCTGAAATGTTAAAAAATGAAGGAAAGTAGAGTTTATCTGTAATGGTATTGGACACTATATATTTATGCATGCAAGCTTTCTTGACTTTTCAAGTAGAAATTACTCCAAAGGAGCAAATACTTTGCTTCAGTCTCATTTTGTAATGCCCATAAACATACCAGAGATGAAAGGTACCTGGTTGAATTTGGGTAAAAATACATGGGATTTTGAAAAGCAGTAAGAAATGCCTGGGAAAAGTGACCTACATATGGTCTTAATCATGCCAATGGATAACCCCCACATTACCCTTTGAAAGGTCATCTGATAAACATCAACATTGGGCTTTTCTCACAAACCCAACACCTAAAAGTGCTTCAGGCTACTGTAATACAGCATGAGAAGTTAAATTAGAAGCATATATTTGGTAATAGCACCTCTGAGAGGGAGTCTTCAAAGCCTGTTCCCCCATTAAAGGATTAGAAGACCAGCATACATATCAGCAGCTATACTCCATCCAAACAGAAACAGGAGACAGAAATCAGCATTCTGTTCTGATTAGCTGCTTTGATTGATGTAAATTTCATAATTACTTCTTTATTTTCTTACATTGCTGCAAGCATACAATTGAGGAATACTACAAAAAAATACCACTATGAAATAGCACTTTCAAGCTCTCCCCTATCTCATGGGTTGAGTGGTGATCTTTCCAGAATCCATGTTGCTGAGGCACACAAAATAAAGCAGTCTCCAAGGAGCTGATAGTCTAGGGTTCAATTGTTTTCAGGAGTACTCAGAATACAAGATGCAGACTTAGAAATAAAACCATTCAAGAATAAGAACGGGGTCATTAAATATTTCTCAAAATTTGGTAATTCTATATGAAACAATGGGAAAGAGATTAAAAAACCAGGGATAATTAGAGTCAGCACATTAAAAGCACTGCTTTTTTTTTTTTTACTTGAGCATCTTCACTTCTAGAGGCAAATCCATCCGATTTTCCTGAGTGCTAGTATTTTGAGATTATCTGCCCCAAAGGCAGGCAAGAAATAGGTCTGATTGTCCAAGAAATAAGGATGAAGGCAAAGGGCACAACCTAAGGATTGAAGACTGGCTGAGAAATTGGAGGGCTTAAGGTGAAAGAAATTCTCTGTATTAAGGTCATTGATGAGGTTAGGATATTTTTAACCTGGGAAGGAAACCACTAACCAAGTGTTCTTATGCTTTTAGTTTGGTGTTGTTTTGTTGTTTGGGGTTTTGGGTTTTTTTTGGTTTTGGTTTTTTTTTTGTCTTATGCCTGATTCTAAGAGGGACAAGTTCGGTGAATCTCTCCACTCCTCTAAACAGAGGTCTGAATTATGCTGGCACTTGTAGGCTTTAAGGAAGGCTAGGTGGAAATAGAATTTTCTCCCATTTTGATAGCCTTTTGCAGCTGATGAAAAAATTCTCTACATACGGGTTTTCATGGAGTTCCCTATTTATTTCATCCACACATCACCTTTTCAGTTTACACATCAGGAGATGTGATTTCCTCAGTGCTGTCTCTACAACTCTTGCCCAAGACCAGGAGACCAAGCTGTGCTCCTTCTTCTCCTTCAGATTTCATTCTCGCCATCAAGGATTTGGGGAGGCACAGGTGTAATTTCCAACTGTGTTCAAGGTGAGCAGGACATGGCAAAAGTGGCCTTGCTCTTTTACAGACACAGTGGCTCTGAACTCCCAAATTCTCTGTCTTAGAAGTCCTAAGTAATCCTCATGGGTTTTCTCTCCTGGACTCACGAGAACGGTAGAGTAGTTCAATTAAATTGTCTTTCCCAGCTCTTGATCAAGGGGAAACATTTCTAAACCCATTTCTCCCAGTGTCTCTGTGTTTAACAGATCCTGCCCCCACTGACTCCTATCTTAAGAGCATACAAGCAGAAGCAGGCTGCTGCAGCAGGAATCCAGAAGCTGGAGCTGTCAAAGAGTCTTACTAGATACCAAAGGGGCTAATAAAAGAATGGGTGTTTGTTATATTTCTGGCAGGGATGGTTGCTGAAAAGCCTAGAGAGAAGGATCCTGAGACACCTCAGCTCCTAAGTTCCGATGTATTTCTAGTTGATCAATCTCTATGTCTTTGTGGCTGAACTAACTTCCCACTTCAGGCTTTTGACAGCTGGACAAAGCAGGGTTTGAGCCGTGTCTCGCTTTAAGTAAGTGTGGAGAGATGTTTTCAGTCTGACCTTGCCAAATCAGTCCCTGGCTTGGGGTATTTGCTGAGATCCAGGAAAGATTTTCCCACTGAATTGCAAGTGGGAATAACTAATTCAATCCACAGCGATTTGATGGAATATTGAAGTGACAAGCATTTTGGGAGATTTGAATCTACCTCATGATCTGCAGAGCCTCTAGCTTCATAAAGCAGAAGAATATGCTTATACATACTGATTTGGTGGTGGTAGAGATAAAAGCTGATTATGAAGCATAATTTTCAGAGACAGAAGGAACATTTTTAACCACATTGCAGCTGTGTTCACAATTAACCTTCCATACCAAAGAGATAAGATTTGGCAAGAGCAAATGTGGGCTTTGTTTGGCTTTTTGTTCTTAAGTTCACATATTTTGTTAAAATATATCAGATAATGAGATGTAAAAGCATATATACAGATATAACAGGGAGCAGCAGAATGGCACAGAAGCAATGAACAGAATACAAATGCATAATCACAGATTGCAAAAGCAGATCTTCTGCACTTAAACACTTTCATGTACTTTTCTCCTCTGTTTGTTTACTCTTGTTTCTTAAAAAAATTATCAAACAATTCAAATGAATAGCAAAACGAGCATAGAGGACTTTACCCTGGATCTCCGTACTGTATAGCAATAGTTTCCCTCCCTCATTTGCTGCCCTGAGTCATTGCTGTGCTGAGTGATTATAATGTCACTGGGCTTTAAGATTACTTTGAGGCTTAGGTTTGTTTAATTCATACACTACTTTCACTGTCATTATCAGTGTTGTCCTGAGAAAATATTTTGCATATGTATGTCACAAGTTAATAGTAAATACACTAGGTGGTACTTCTTTGAGACAATTCCGAGCATTTTAACATATTGCAAAGAATTTATGTTCTGCTTTTAAATGTCAACTTCTCCATGATTGCTCTCTTAATGCCTTGAGATGTTCAGGCCTCTACCAAGTGTACCAACTTCTGCCAGAGCTGGAGAGATGCCACTGTCCTGGTTTCAGCTAGAATACATTTAATATTCTTCCTAGTAGTTGGTATAGTGCTGCATTTTGGATTTAAGATGAGAATAATGTTGATAACACACTGATGGTTAAGACGTTGCTGAACAGTGCTTACACTAGGTCAAGGCCTTTTCAGCTTCTCATACTGCCCTGCCAGCAAGGAGGCTGGGGTACACAAGAAGCTGGGAGGGGACACAGCATGGGAAGGTGACCCAAACTGTCCAAAGGGATATTCTATACCATATGATGCCATGTCAGCATATAAATTAAGGAGAAAGCTGGTCAGTGGGCCACTGCTCAGGGACAGGCTGGGCATCGGTCAGTTGGTGGTGAGTAATTGTTTTCATTTGCATCATTTGTCTTTGTTGAGGTTTCTTTCTCTCTCTTTTTGTTATTTTTCATTTAAGTACAATATATTGTTATTTTATTTCAACTACTAAACTGTTCTTATCTCAGCCCACAAGTTTTCTCACTTTCACTCTTCCGATTCTCTCCCTGTCCTGCTGTGGGGGAGTGAGCAAGTGGCTGTGTGGTGCTTAGTTGTCAGCTGGGGTTAAACCACAACAGCCATGTAGAAAGCTGACTTCATCATACTCATGCCATTGTCCTCCTCTGTTTTGGATGGCATTTTCCTGGGGGAGGTGCCCAGAAAATGTTGCCTGATGGTGGGATTGCTGCTGATTTGGTCAATGCATTAAGGACTGAAAAAGGAATATAATGAGCTGAAAAGCATAAGTTTGGAATATAAGGGCATAGGTATACTGTCAGCTGCTCAGAGCCTTGAATCCTTTCTCCACAGGAGTAGAAAAGGTGTAGATAACAGCAAAACATATTCAAACTTAAACCTTGATTCCTCTTTTCATCTGGCAATATCTAACATTTGGGAATAGAATGGGGCAAATATCAGCCAGGACCATGCAGTAGGCATGCAGCCACGCACCTTACCTTATCCTTGTGTTGCTCTGTACCAGACTGCCTCCACACTTTTGTATTTACTGATAATGTTGAAGCAGGCACAATTGCAAAGATGAGCCTGGAATGAGTAAGAGAAAAAAAATAGGTTGTCAAAAACTGCATTTAGGGAACATAGCAAAGCATGTAAATAAGTTATGGTATCAATAACCTGACAGACTGCTCAGCCAGGGGACTGGAAACAGAAAAAGAAAAGTCTGTTGAACAAATAAATTAATTTTTACATCTAAAAGTGGATTTAATAGATTAATAGCCCCTTACACTGAATCCATGTTTGCTCCTCAAGGCAAATCCTCAGCTGATACATACGCTGAAAATTTCTCTACCTAAGCCAGTCAAGGCTTTCTGCTTTACACAGGGGGAAGCTGTGACCCCCTGATTTCAACAACCATACTGTGTGTCAAAGGCCAGGAATCCTGGATTATCTCACAGAAGTCAGTTCCCAAACTCCCTACTGGCATATTAAACAACATGTTCAAACAAAACAGTGCAAGAAAAAAGCAAAACTAACTCTTGTTGGTTGAGCACACCCTCAAATGCATTTCTACCAGCTTCTGTGAGCAGCCTTTAGCAATACAAGCCTTCTTTGGCTCCCAGAGAATTGGATATTTCATACTGATATAAGAAACCTGCTGCCACAAATCAGCATTTATGTGCCAGATTTCCGTTAAACTAGCACGAAAGAGCAGCCATTACTGGGACTTCCCACTACGGCAGATAATTAAGAATAATATTCAGTAGCTAGAAAAGTAGGCTCAAAAGATGCGGGTTCTACGCTGAGGTCTGCTGTTGACCTCCTGCACAACCTTGGGCAAGTAATTTCATGTCTCCTTGTTACAGTTTCTACAGCTGTATACTGGAATGATACTGAAGTCCTCTGTGAAGTGCTTTGAGGCCTACTGTGAGAAAAAGACTGTAACCCCTCCAAATATTTCATGAATAACTAACTGCAGTGATGATAATGCATGAAAGTGTCACAAAAAGACATTTCAAAACTCCCTGCATGTGAAGTTATGAAACACTGAACTGGAAGCTCAATTCTCACAGTTTTCCCTCTCTTTTAATAAAATTTTTAAGGTGACTTTCTGAAGTCAGGACAACTGAAAATGGGATTACTAATTGCTTCTCACCAATTTCTATCTGGGAAGATTAATCACAGGAGCCAGATATTTTTTTCTGGCCCTCGACTGACTTATTCCCTCTATGTGGTCAGAGGTTAATAGGATGTACTGTGGGAATAACTGTGATAGCAATTCTGTCTGAATCAGACGAGACTCTGCTCTTTCTGAGCTTGATTCTTTTGCTCATTCACTACTTTCAAATACGGAGCAGGTTGATCCCAAATCCACTGTCCTGTATTTATTCCTACAGGAGCCACTTTTCCTACCTGAGGACTTACGACTTGAGAGTGGGTCTGGCTGGTGCGCTGTTGGATGGAGCTGCTCAGACATTAGGTGGGTGAGAGGGTGACTTGCACAAGGGAATTCTCCACAGCCTTGAATTATTCCAATAAACACGTAAACCTTGACTATTCTCCATCACAGATTTATGTATAATTTGGCTATGCGGAGGGTGGTTTTCAGCATGCTTTTACATGTGGTTTGGTGATGTTGAGTCTGTTTCACAGCTTGCTTTTACATGTGGTTTGGCTGCAGTGAGGCTGATTTACTGCGAGTTTTTACATGGAGCTTGGCTATGCTAATGCTGGGGTCTGCATGTTTGGGATTTTACTACCCCTGTAGTAAGACAATGCAGGTCATAATACTGAAGAACAATTTAGATAAAGTGAGAAGTCAAAACCAGCTTGGCACTGTTCCCTGTAACACCATAATAAAATACTCAAGCACTATTACGCCCCAGCTTCCTCCATCACGACGAGAGAGCTGCTGCCTTGACTCTTGATTTGAAGTCGTATGTTTTCTGTTTCAAATGCAGGGGATTAGATATAAATCCTTACCTCAATTTCAGAGGTGGGATCCAAATGGCTTCCAGCCATGTCAGCTGTTCTACCTTTGTGTGGATTTAATGGATAGTCAATAATATATTACAAAGAGAATATGAATTATTAAACCTTTTCTTAACCAGCCCAAATCACCAGATATAGCTATCTACAACCAATAGTTTTTCCAGGCAGTTTCAGTTACATAAATTTTAAAGTGACAAAACTCATAGGAGAAGCACTATTTTTCCCAGCTAGACCATAACAGTCTTGCAGAAATTGTTATTCCCAGCCCACACAAAACACACTGGCAAACTTTAATGACTACCTCTGAAGTTTAAATATGGAAGCATTATTTTGATGCAAAGATTCATATATGTCTTTTCTATAACATTAGCTTTTTCAGAAGCTTTTGTCTACTCATGCTAGTCATAATAACCTTTTTCTGTGTAATGTTAATCAAGTTAATTCCTTTCAGAGAAATAAAATTATTCACCAAATTTTCAGTCTAGCTCTTCTCACCCCTAGAGCAGAGCTGTACATCCCTGGTTTTCATTGGCTAGATCAAGATTCCTATTACCTGCAATTTTCTTGTTCTATGCTTCAAATACAAGATGGAATGAAACCCTTCCAGATTTCCCATCACATAACTCCCAGTACTGTTCTAATTTTAGTTTTCCTTCCTTTTATATGCAGTAACAGATTTACATGTACACAGGTTTTATATTCATTGTCTCGTAACTTGTCTTTATTTTTCCCTGTCAGCTCTCAAAGGGTGGAAGATAAGGCCGAGAAGGAAGGTAAAGGGGAATTACAGTTAAAGTGAATTCTCTTCCAAGAATCTACCTAGAGAGACAGATACAATTTCCAGATGCTATTGTAGGACTTAACAACTTAACAGGGCATTAGGTGTCACTTAAAACTTTTAATCACGTACCAAGGGCAGATCTGCAAAAAGAGACCTACAAACAGAATATAGTAATAAAGTACAGTAAATGCGACTCATTGTGCAAGTTGTCTAGAAATAAACATGCTCAGCAGATGAATTAGAAAAGGCAGAACAAATCCTTTCACCTTTGCTCAGTTCTTGAAGCAGAAACCTGAGTGAGTCACCATAAGAAACAAGTATTTTATCTGCAAAAATGCAAAGGAAAAACTCCACCCATTGATGCTTTGATACAAAGAGAATATTTCATATTAACAACTTTTAAACGCTCATCTGTAGTAGCTGTTAGTAATTTCTGCTCTTTGGTAAAAGTGTTCTACATCCAGTTACACTGCTGTGTCCTGGATGGGAGCTGCAAGGCTGAGCACAGCAGCTTCTGGATTATGTTAGTATTTCACCTTTTGTATTTTCCTTCAGCACAGTAAGTTTGGAGTACCTCCCTTTCCTGAGTTCAGAGCTAGTTCGCAGAATTTCCTCTTCCAGAACTGGAGGACAGATGATAAAAAATAAGTTTAGAGGAGGGACTTGCTTTGCTGGTTTGTTTTGTGGGATTTTGCGGGGGGGGGTGGGGGTGGGTGGGGGAGTGTGGGGGGGGTATTTTATTTTTGTTTTTCCTTTGGTGTGTTGTGGTTTTGGGTTTTTTTTTGGTTTTTTTTTTTTAGTTCTAAATTCCATGAAATAAAATTTTGGATGACCTGAAACCAAAAGAGACATAGATATTTAGAAATGAGCCATCCTGTTTCACTTAGCATTTATAGAATGATTCACAATTTCAGTTCAGTTTTCATAAACAGATGTAATACCATAAAAACTCATAATGGAAAGTATTTCTTGAAATTGTGATATGCCTTTATTAGAAGGGATGCACTTTAGATCACTCTTCTTTCCAAATTTATTTTGTTCAATAGAGTTCATGACTTCCTGTGCAATGAGGGCATACTGGAATTTAACAGCTTTAGCCATGTTTCATTTATCTTTGTAATCATGCTGTAAACAGCCCGTATGAAGACACACAGGTCATTACATGCACTCATAAAACAGAGCAAGTAGTGCTGGCAAGGGAACCTGCACAGTCTTCTCAGACCAAATTCCTGTTTAAGCCTCTGAAGATAAGAGCCAGATTAAGCTGTTTATGTTAAAAAATGGCACATGGCACCACTGGAAGTAGAATGGCTACATATTAGCTGGGGGCTCAAACTACAACCTAATGCTTTTCAAACCCTTCCACATCTTGGCTGAAATGAACTGAGGGTTTCTTTACCACTGTTATCATATCAGTTCGTATCAGAGTCCAACATCTGAAGTGCAAAGATTTGTTTCCAAATTAACCACATTTTGCATGTGTTTGATCTGATTTTTTTACTGCCACTCACCACTCCATTTATTGTATCCCTCATGAGACAGATCTGGAAGCTGTAAGATTTCAAAACTAATAGTTTTGGACTCTCTCACAAAACTTAGAACTTCTCATTTGCAGGTTTATCTCCCAAATAAAAAAAAGCTTAGAAGTCTTTTACTTTGTTAGGGGACAGAAGTTAAGATTTGCTCCTCAAAAGCATGATTCCCATCTATTCTTGCAGGAAAAGTGCTGGTTGTTGAAAGTTTGTGTTACAGTCTGAAGAGCTGCCAAAACCAGAGGCAAAGTAACTTCAGCATTGCACGTTTTGTGGGTTCTGTAGGTTTTCAGAGGTAATGAATAGAAACATGGACCCTTGTCCTCAAAGGTAATATGGCCTCAGATATACTTATCAACACCCCATATCTCTAGGCTCCCAATGGCCAGAGGATATTTTAACCTTCAAAACCAGTAGGGTATGATCTTACCCACAGTATGTCTACATCAATATTTCTCTTACTAGTAGCACCAGACAGCAGAAGGATGTATTATGCATGGAGTAATACTATATAAATACCTTGCAGGTACACAGCACAAACAGTTTTTCCCTTGGGAACTTAGTGCTGAGCTTTACTCTTCCAAGGCTGGTCACAGTCCATCCAGATGAGCTAGGCTGGAGCGGCAGACTTCAATATCACAGCCAACTGGGACTGCCTGAATTATTTCTTTAAATTATTCCTTCTGCCAGCCCACCTTTCCCATCGTAATATCATCTGTGTAGTTGCATTGGCAGCTTCCTGGAAAACTCTAGCGTGCACTGACCGGCAATATTTCTGCTGAGGGCAGATATAGGCAGCTGTATAAAGAAGGCATTGCCAGGTTAAGCTGTTTCCTATACGCACGGTGAGCAGACACCTCTGCAGAATTGCTCAGGCAGTACTGAAACACAGAGATGTTTCCAGATATCTCAGTGGAAGGTAGGACAGTTTAGAGAATATTGTAACGAATAATGTTGATCTCTTTTTACTAGAAATTCTCCTTGGGTTGTTTTTGTTTGGTTTGTGGGGGGTTTTTTTGGGGTTTTTTTGTTTGTTTGTTTGTTTTTGTGTGTGTGTGTGTGTGTTTTAGGTTTGGGTTTTAGGGTTTTTTTTAACACACAAAAAGGAATCTGAATGACTAGTGAAAAACTACCTCCTCCACTTTGTTGCATCATGAAGAATCTCAGGCTGGTATCAGGGTTTTGCCCTTCTGTGTCTTTGCTAGCCAAGGATGCAGCATATTGAGGTACCACAGGCAATACTGAATGTCTCAAGGAAAGGAAAAAGAGGAGGAGGACGAAGAGCAAATTCCATTTTAGAAGCATGTAGCAGCCTTGGGAGAATAGATAGAGCCAACCCCTCAACAGTAATATATGAGGTTAATGCATTTTCCACCCACTGCTGCAATTAATAAGGACTGCTGCTAGACACCCAGGCTAAGCTCTCTGCTACAGCATTTCTCCAGACAGCCACTGCTCTACAAATAACAAATCTTACCCAGTCAGGGTGAGCCGGTTATGGAAGTTTGCCAGAAGCATAAAAAAGTATGTTTTCCTTTTTCTACCCAAACAACCCTTCTGCTGAATGCAATGTCTCTACATGTTCACATACAAATATATAAGCAACATAGCAGCAAGCTAATATAACACCATCGAATTTCAGTAACCTAACATCCACAGCATCAGAAAAGCAGATAACCGTTAACTAATGTTTTGCATCTACCACTTAGTATGTCGTGAAGACACCGGGTTACAAGTTTTTCCTATTATTTTTCTATTTATGGATGATTTGTGCCTCAGTCTATGTGGAAATTACTTCTTTCCTAAGTGCTAAACTCTGCACTGGACCCTGCTGGTGAATGACTTTGAAGAAATCTGTATTCCCTCACTGTTTCTTTTCCTACAGATCTTGAATTCTGTCCCAAGATGACTTCTCAGCAGCATTCATTGCTGGGGATAAGCCACGCTGAAGGTGCCCATATCTGTAAATTTCGACTAATGTTCCTGAAACTCTCCAAAAAGAATACAGGCATCATCCTTTTTTTATTTGTATTGAAGAAACAGAGACCCAGGAATTGCAGAGCTGTAAAGACCAAGTAGGATCCAAGCTGTGACATACGTAAAGACAAAAAAAAAAAAAAAAAAAGGCTACTAGAGACAATCACAGACTCTGCCTTTTCCCCTGCTACCTCCAGACTCATGAGCAGTATAAATTAGCAGTTAATGGAATTGTTACTCAAGACTGCAACACCTGGAGAACATGCAATGTTCCACTGGTCAGAATTTCCAATTATGTACCTTGGCTTTATAATGAAAGAAATTTCACAGTCTCTCTTGCAATGTACAAGAAAATTCCACTTATTGAATTTGCTTGCAAACCACCCTGTTTCTGAAACTAGAATGTCATTATTTATCTGAACAATTACAGACTGAATTTAGTGTTCCTGACATACAAATCAACTAGAACCATTTTTTTTTGTTTCCTCTGTTTTCCTCCTTCTCTAGATTTTCTTTTTTCCTTTGATATTTAATAGCAGCCATTATTCTATTATAAAGTTGTTCTTCAATGCTTAAGCCTCAGTGCTGCAATCTGAACAGGCAATGATCTACAGAGAGGAAAAACTCATACCTGCAGAAACACTGGGACTGCCTAACCAAACTGGAAAACTCCTGAGGCAAAAGAAAGAGGAAAAACTAGGTGAAAAGACTCTACAGTAGTACATCCCATTGGAAAGTTCAGGTCTCATATCTGTCTTGGTTACTCTCCGAGAGAGTTTACAGTACAAACAAATCAACAATTTCCCATCCTCATATCTTATCTAGTCTCTTGTATTAGAAATTTAGCAGCATTGAGATTTTGACTGCTGAAGAAAACATATTTCTCAAGACTTGTGCAGGTTTACATTCAAATGAGAATGCTGAACACAGTCCATGTTTGAGGTGAAGAGAAAAATATAAGTGCCTTAAATCAAAGCACAGAATGGTTGTGTTTTGATTTAAATTTCATATTAAAATAGATTTTTAATTTGTGAAAGCCCTAGACAAGATGCAACATGACCCTCTGCAAAACTGTTCCTAGACTTCAGTGGTAAGTCCCGACTATGATGGTTTCCATGCTGCATCCAATTTCAGTGTAATTTTGAGTGTGGTCTTCCAACAAAATCATCATCTCAGCATGTTATCCTGGAAATATAGCTTAATAAATCACAACCAGTACTAAAATTAAAGAGGGAGGGGGAAAAGGGAAAACTCACCAAGTTGTAACCAGTAGCCCTTGAAAATGAAAATATTCTTGCTAAAATCTCAACAATTTTTCTCTTGTGAGCATACTATAGTGAGTCTTGTAGATAACTGAGTCATTGTTTCAAATCAGATTTGATTAAAATTCTGAAGAGCTAAAGAAAATGGCTGTTTTCTGATTAGCCGTACAACAACAGAGTAGATTCTCTGTTGAATTACCTACCTTCCTTCTAATATATCATCCCCTACTACTTCTTAGATTTAATTTCAATCAATAATCGATGTAATCATTACTTGCTTCTTAGTTATGCACATAAACTCTATATGGAGAAAGACAATCCTCTTCTGAAACCGTTTAGGCTGTGCAGTAGCCTTGGAGAAGTGTACTTTTTTTCCACCCCTCACAAGAACCACGATAGTCTAAGTAATTTTTCTGTCATTGTGGTAGTGGTGATAAGTGAAGTTAAATAAATTCATAAAGGTTTAAAAAGGTACTCTTTTGGCTATGCTTAAGTCAAAGAGAACATGGAGCTTTCTGCACACTGTTTACGGTAACGCAGCCATTCCTCATTTCTTGACCTAGAGGTGGCTACAACAATCGAGTGTTGAGCATGAAATATATTCATATATATTAGGAGTAATTTTGGGTTTTTTAAATCATTGCTAAGAGCTGGTGCCAAATCCTCTCCAAAGTCCAAAACAATCTTTCCCTTTGTTATGCCATGCTGGAAGAAGGTTGGCTATGTGGCCTTCAATGAGGGGAGGCTTGGTGTGTCTGACCAAAACTAGTGAAGTGTGGCAAATGGTCTGTATAACAGTGGTCTGGGTGAGGGAGAAAAACAAAACCATCCAAGCACAGGGCGGGTAAACTGTTAGTTCTCACCCCATTAAAAAAAAAAAAAGGAAAAAAAATAATAACTTAAAAATACATGGGGGGCAGGGGAAGGGAGGACATAAACTTAGAGAGAAAAAAGCCCTTATGATTAGCTGCTGAAGATAGACAAAAATCCAAGTACTCACAACACACCTAAAGTCAACCCAGATAAAGCTTATGATAATGATATTTGAGAACCTGAACATGTTCCAAGAAGACCTTTACTCTGCAAGGTACTGAGCTACCTCAGATCTTGCTGGAAGATGCTAAAAGCTGAAGTCTTTTCAGGACTTGTCCTTAAGTGTGCATTTTATGCTGTCGAGAAATAGTTGCTTTCACACAGCAAGCACATGTGTATATGCATTCTCAGAATTCACATGTACTTCTTGCAGTGCTTTTTGATTTGATCCCCAAATTCCATCTCCAAAGCTGACCTTTTTCATGAAGTGACTCCTAGGCCTCAATGGGTTCTAGCTATCCCAGAGATGGCCTTTCCAATGTCAAATCTGAAAAGGGAGGAAGTGTGTGAAGAAAAGTCTTCACTGAGCTTTTCCAAGGTTTGTTTATATAGAGCTTATTTCAAGTGTACTAGTCCACAGGAAAACCAAACAACCAGTTTGGTTTTTTAATAGCTATGACCTTGTGCCTCTGTAAGTGTTCTCCAGCCTTGCACAGGAGGCTGCAGGTGGGACACCTTGTTCTTGCACCCATGTGAACTGCACAGTTGTACATCAAACATTGTCAGCAACACAATTTACAGCTATGGATGCGATCACATCACACAGTACATGACAAGGCTCTCAAGTATTTCTCATGCCAGATACATTCTGAATATTCCTAACACCGTGATAATGTTCATCATTCATCATAGAAACAGACCTATGAAAATCAGAAAAATGTCTTTCAGCTTAACCACTCCCCCAACCTCTCTCCTACTGAAATAGCAGGTTGATGAGTGTATTAGCATGTAGCAGATCCTCAGCATGACCCTCCTGTTTGTCCTGTGGCTCTTTTGCTCCACTTAACAGTACCACATGCATCAGATACATCATTGCTGTAAGCCCAGCAAAACAGATTGCCACTGTTATTTACACCAATTAAATATCGCCACTGCTTGTCAATAATTTTAGAACAAGAATGGACTGTAAGGTTCTGCATATTCCCCACCCAACATCTTTAGGAGAGCACGGATCCAATCTAAAGAATTTCTGTGTTTATAATGAAAATCATAGTGAAAGAAAATAGGGACATACATGCTGACAACTTCAAGACAAAGCAGAGCACAGTCACCAAGTTCAAACACTTAGCATCACATGCAAAAGAAACCAGCTCTACACCCCGAGTAAGTTTTTTGTAAGCTTTGGGCTGCAGTAACTGGGCAGTCATGGTTATGAGGGTCATCTTCTGCCCCAGCGGGAGACACATTCAAGGCTCCTATCAGGTTGAGAAAAGCAATTTACTTTGTGGTCTCTGTAATCCCTTGAAAAGATGCCTGTTATGATACAGGTCACTCAGCTTTCCTAGTTAACAGTGTTGTAACAGTTTTTCCTGTTTTGGTAACCTGCGAGGCAAAGGCGTACAGTTATCCGTACCACAAAGCCCTTGGACACCATCCTCATTGCCTACTGCTCTTCTGTACCTGGTAACAGTCATGGACTTCTAGCTCTGCAACACTGCCATTGCTTTTAGTTCTCCCCTAGCTGTAGTGTCCAAGAGCATGGGTCATCAGGCTGCATCTCAAAGCCTAGGTTTGCTTCTTTCACAGCGATCTTGGTCTAACAGACCACTCGACAACATGCTCATTTTTTCACCTCTTCTTTACAGCATTAAGGATAAGAAAACAAAGTAGAGCAAAGTTGGAATTTTGTGATGGCTTTAGGTAATGCTGTAAGGTGCCCCAGGACAGTAAGCAAACAGAGCCTACCTCGCAAACCAACCTCCCTGCGTGATGTACGTCTTAAAATGATAGTTTCCAATTCTAGGGCACAATCAGACGGTTTCTAGTTCACACGCACTTTTATTTTCTTTTTTAAGCCTTCTAGGGTTAGAGTAACAAATTACCTACATCTTCAAAGTAGGTTTGAGGGTCCCTCAAGAGCACAGGGCCAGTTTTAGCATTAGAGAGACATTCATCTTCAGTGCAGCTCCTACAAGGACTGGTTACCCAAGCCTGAGATTAAATGTGTACCCAGACCAATGCAGAGAAGGTGTGTAGGTAGGGGCTCTCAGGTGTGGCTAGTGCCCCAGATAGGGTTGGGCCAGGTCAATCAAGGCCTCCTGATGAGCTCAGGGCCTTGACAAGTTGTTCCTATTTCTACAAATTCCTGTGAGGAGGAGCATATGTTTGTTGTTTATGGGGTTAAGCCATCAGGTTGCCTCTTAGCAGCTGGTCTACAGTCCATAATGCTGCCATAAACAGAGTTTGGGATTTGGATCAGGAAACCAGTGCTTAAGTAAACATGAGTTTGCTTCATATCTGTCTGACAATACGTGGCATTCCACACACTGATGGGGGAAAAGAACTGTACGGAACTTGTTCTTAAAAAAGTCAAACCCTGCGTTCACAGGAAAGTGAAAGTAACGCCTCCTTCTCTCTCACACTTTTCTCCACTGTATAACCCACTCTAGATATATATATACATAAATAAGTGTATAAGTTATATATTCTCTTGTGTTGCCAAAATCTGTAAATACAGGTTCGTGGTGTGCATAGTTATCCTATATTTGAAATTATTTCAGAATTTCCCGAACAAAATAAATTAGGAAAATAAAAACCTTGCTTATCACAAGAAAATACTAGAAGACACAAAATTAATCTCCAGTGCTAAGTAGAGAGGTGAGCCCATGTAACTGTAAGGTCAGAAGCCTCAACATTAGGAGTAGGTCTCAGTTCTTACATTATGGAGTTAAAAAGTTGCATTGATAAATATATAGTTAGGACATAAATGCCAAAAAGAATCTCTGGAAGTTCCAGCCCCTGAACCACTGTAGAGTCCAGGCTGTCAAAAAGATTCACGATACACCCCAGATTGCGTATAACAGGCACAAACTGGGTCTATTAACTTGAATCAAGTGCCAACGGTAGAGGCCAGAAGATGTAGGTGGCCTGTTTTGATGGAAACATTTTCCCCTCTGCTGCCACATTAACAATCTGTTGTTGAGTCAGATAGAGAGAAACCTTCCTCCCTCCCTGCCCCAACTGGTCTCCTGGGCTGGATCGTCCTTGCTGGCATGGTCCTTGCTGCCCACCTATTCTGACTTCTGAAATGGCCGGCCACTTTATCCACGCTGTAGTGTTGGTTTCTTAAGAACCATTTGAAATTAAGTCAAACACTCAAAGGGATACGATTTTTCTGACTATACTTTTATAACATCAGCAACAACTCAGGTTAACGTTTTTTTGATTTCTCCCTCCCTGGACATATGAACCATTCCAGAACGTGTATCTGAATATTTGATTCTCTCATATATTTATTTAGTTAGCAGTGGCATTCCTATTTTTATAGCTTTGAGTTTTTAGCTTTCTTGTTAGCAACATTAACAAGGTTTACGGCATATAAAGTGAGCTGTGGCATTTAAAAAATGTTGGTCTAATGTAACACCAGCTTTTTTTTATATACATGTTCAATGGCAAACTCCTACTGACAAGCAGAATGCATTTCTATGTCTGGGTAAGTTTATAGATGGTGTTCCCACCTCTGGGCCACAAGGTCACAAATTTGTTTCTGATTCTATTAAAGAAACACTCAACAATGGTAAGTTTGTGTGCTTTTTTCTTTCTTCTTTCTTTCTTTTTTTTTTTTTTTTTATGAGAGGGGACTGTTTTATGTGAACCAAGATCTTAAAGATACTCCAAGGGATCTCTGCTGAATGCTGGGCTTTTCACCCCCATGCCCTGACGAAGTAATGCTGGCTGCAGATTTGAGAAGCTTTGTCTGGCAGTTAGATAAAACAGATTTCAGGGAAATCTGACATGACTAAAAAAAGAGCAGGCAATGTCTCTCTTGTCTGCCCATGTGTAGTTAGGCTGCCTTCAGAGGGGCTGCATAGGAGTAGGATTTGACTCTGCATCAAAGGGATGTACAGGACTTATGGATTCACAATACCTGTTTTCAGTTCCTATTTCCTCAGCAGATCCTCTGCATGACTCCGAGGATCTCACCCAAAAGCTTTGCTGCCTAGCCCTCCATGCCTGTGGGATGGAAGGAATAATATTCCTCCCTTGCCTGACATCATGGGGGACTTCAACCACCCCAAAATCTGTTGGAGGGACAACACGGCAGGGCACAAGCAAGCCAGGAGGTTCCTGGACTGCACTGACAGCTTCCTTCTCCAAATGATAGAGGAGCCAATGAGGAGGGCTGCCGTGCTGGACCTTGTTCTCACCAACAGGGAGGGGCTGGGGGCTGCAGCAACCATGAAATAGTGGAGTTTGAGATCCTTAAGCAGGTGAGGAGGGTGCACAGCAAGCTCACTACCCTGGGCTTTAGGAGAGCAGACTTTGGCCTCCTCAGGGAACTGATTGGCAGAGTTCCATGGGATGACGCCCTGGAGGGAAGTGGGGCCCAAGAAACCTGTGAGTATTCAAGGATCTTCTCCTCCAAGATCAGGAGCGATGCATCCCAGTGAAGAGAAAGTTGGGTGAAAACACCAGGAGGCCTGTGTGGATGAAAAAGCAGCTCCTGGAGAAACTGAAGTGCAAAAAGGAGCCTACAGTGTGTGGAAGCAGGGACAAGGCGCCTGGGAAGAGTACAGGGAAGTTGTCTGACAAATCAGTCAACTTGCCGCCAGCAGGTTCCGGGGAAGTTATTGTCCCCCTCTACTCTGCGCTGGTGAGGCCTCCCCTGGAGTGCTGTGTCCAGTTCTGGGCTCCTCAGCTCCAGAAGGACAAGGAGCTACTGGAGAGGGTCCAGCACAGGGACACTGAGATGGGGAAGGGCCTGGAGCACCTTCTGTATGAGGAAAGGCTGAGAGAGCTGGGGCTGTTCAGCTGGGAGAAGAGGAGGCTGAGGGGGGATCTTATCGATGCTTATCAATATCTAAAAGTTGGGTGTCAGGAGGATGGGGCCAGGCTCTTCTCAGTGGTGTCCAGTGACAGGACTGGGGGCAATGGCCATAAACTGGCAAACAGAAGGTTCAACCTGAACGTGAGGAAACCCTTCTTCCCTGTGAGGGTGACAGAGCCCTGAACAGGCTGCCCAGAGAAGGGGGGGAGTCTCCTTCCCTGGAGACTTTCCAAAGCCGCCTGGACTTGTTCCTGTGTGATCTGCTCCGGGTGATCCTGCTCTGGCAGGGGGGCTGGACTAGATGATCTCTAGAGGTCCTTCCATCCCCTAACACGCTGTGAACCTGTGAATCTGTGTGAGTCAGGGACCAGGTTAGGAAAGCTAAAGTTTAATTCTGTCACAGAATTAAACCTGGTCAGGGATATCAAGGCCAACAGGAAGGGCTTCTATAGGTACATAGGGGATAAAAGAAAGATCAGGGAAAATGTGGGCCGACTGTGGAAGGAAATGGAAGAGCTCGTATCTCTGTTGAAAGAATTTCAGTATCATCTATTACTGTCCAGAAGGCAATAATGAAAATTCAGAAGGGCAAGAAGTAGAGCCCTTTCTGTGGGATGCTTGGGTTACTGCAGCTAGGAGGATCAAGGCTAGGTATCACATGCCTCTACTGAAGGGAGATCAGCTGGGATAAAGCAAGGAGCCAGAATTTCTAGGCTAAGAAAAAGACTTGATCATGTTGCAACAGGACACAGGAAAGAGAAGTTGGCTCCAGTGTCTGACTGGAGGACATTTAGCTACATGGGAGGACTCCAGGTCTATTCTTTCTCTAATTTCCTTAGGCCCCCAAGGAAGCTTTTGGTGGAAATTTTCTTCCATTTATGGGAGGACTGGAAAAATGAAGGCTAGACTGTGACTGAGCATCTGGCAATAAGAAAGAGTGTTCAAAGGAGAGAAAACTGCTCAAGCAGGTTTTGAAAGTGCTATGCTGCACGGCAAATTGACCCGTGAAAGCGACAGACTGCCACTGCTGGTCATTACAAGTAGATACTTTTGAAAAGTGCCAGTTCAGGAAACTCTTTGAGGCTTGTATCTAATATGATGACTTTGCTCTCTGAAAGTTGTCATCATCATAGAATCTTGTGGCCCAATGCAGTACTCAGTGATTTTTTGTTCAATGTCACCTGTTTCAGATTCTGTCCTCCATGATATCTATGGGTTTGGCTATTTAAAGGATGACAATAACACACAAAACTATTACTAAACATCTTTGCCCAGAGGAGGCGTTTCTTCTTAACCGGTATTTTTGTGCAGTATTTGATTACCTCCTAGATAATGGTTTATGATCATCACGCAATACCTTTTCTAAAACAGGTTGCATGTCCCTCCTAAAAATGGCAAGTTTTCTTTTGGTTTTGCAGATTTGTTTTTTTTTTCCAGTGTTTTATAAAGAAATTCCCTTAAAATAAAAATCTATGGCTCAGCAGCAGGTATATATCTCCCTACAATGCAGAGGCAGTTCTCTACCAAAGCAAACAATCTGCTTCACTTGTTGCTGTCTCTCTTCATTTGGTTACTGCTACAAATCACTTGGGCACTTTATAGCATCAATTCTGTGAGAAAAAAATGTGGTTTTAATGTGTTTGTATATTTATCAGAAAAATAATTCAGAACAGCTGGGGTGGCTTGTCTTTGAGAGATGTGATTAATAAACAAGGAATGATCAATTGCTTTGCACCACATTCAGGCTTTCCGCTCTGTTAAATAATACCAATATTTTGATTGTTCCAGGAATGTTGGTGAAATGCATTCAAGGCAATAGGGAGTCTTTGGCTTGTTTGCTATTTGTTCCCATCAAAGATGGGATTTTCTTGATGCCAAGAAAAAAGTTGATCACAATTTTCTATATAGAAAGATAGCAGACATTTACCTTTCATGTTTAGCTGCACCTAGAAGACATTCTTGTGAGATAGCTTTCCATGGCTCCTCTGTCCTGCTAGGTGTATAGAACAAAATACTTCAAAGCATTTTAACTGTCATGTTTCTGCTGAGGAGTTTCCCCTCCTGCAATGTTATACATATGTGAAATCAGTGCTAAAACAACAAAGTACAGTGACAAATACTGAAATTAATTTTGCTCAGCAGCATTCCCTACAAAGCAGTGTTTATGTGACCGTGCTAGAAGACTCTCCTGAGGGAGAAGGACGAGTACCCAGGGCTGCTGTGCACATCTGGTTTGGTTTGGAACCATTAGCCTTCGTAACACACACTGCAAACACCACAGACGTGGCTCTGTTCTTTTGAAGCACAGTAGCAAATCTTGAGTGTGTACTGAACTAGATCCCCAAAAGGTATAAAGCAAAGTAACAACCCCAAAATCAATCCAGCTGCTGCTCTTCACACATGTTACTTCTGATATGAGACTCCCAAGTAACACCATCACCATTCCAATGTCTTCTTATAACAAAGTACCACCATGCCACAATATACCCAGTATTGTGATCACAATTGATCACAATTGATCACAATTTTCAGTAGCTACCCCATGCCCTGCGCTTTCAGTGACTCTCTCCCTTCCCTCTGCCCTTCCTTCCCTCTCTTCTTCCCCCAGAACTGGCATCACTCAGCATTTTGGCTAGGAGACCAATTCTCCAAACTGAAAACATCAAAGCATATCTCTGGTTAGATCTCATCCCAACCCCCCGAGTTTGTTGACTTGGAAAGTGAATAACTAATAAGGCAGCATGCCATTGTTTTCTGTTTATTATAATGGAAATAAACTGTTGGCTCTAAATCAGGCACTGATTGTTCCTTTGATATCATTGCCAGGAAGCAAAATAAAATGGCTTTTTAAAAATCACCTTTCACAGAGAGTGCCACAGGCATTTGAAAGATGAGCCTTTTTCCATGTCAAAGGCTCTACCAGAAGTGCCAAACACACTAGAAGTAAAATTCAAATCCTTCCCTCTTAAACCAACAAAAAAAAAAGCACAAGAGCGAACGCAAGAGCAGGATCGCCTGGGCAGCAGGATCTCATGGGCGGGCTGGCATGCCACAAATGTCCTGCATGTGCTCATGAGGCTGAAGCAGAGCTGGCTCCATGGTGAGGTGCACTTCCTGAGGAATATGGAACACATCCTTTGCATATTTTTTCCCCTCAAAAAAAGCACAGGTGGGCTGAATGAATGACTCTGTCTGCCTGGCAGCTCTTAAACTAATAATAAAGAGACTTTAGGAGCCAAAAAGACAGAGGGGTTGCTCTGCCTCAGAACTTGAACCACCTATACATCTTGCTTGTGTGTTTCTTTTGAGTTTTTTGGGGGGTTTTTTGTTTTTATTTTTTTAAGCTACACAGAGCAGCAATTTCACTGCACCCCCAATGCCTTCTCAGTATTTTACCTTCTTCTGTACAGACTTTTAGGCGCAGACTTTCAGGTGTTTAACTTTCTCTCAGACTGCTACCACTTCTAGCTAATGGGGGAATAAGTTGCGCATCGGCACCACCGTAAGATGCACAGAGAGGAACTTCCTCGTTGGAGTTTATAGCTGGATCCAGATCTTAAGCGATCCAGAGCACAGTGGTGTTTGGTTTTCATGATGTGCTGCAGTTTGATTTGGCTCAGAGCAGGGGATAAAGCGGAGTGCCAGATTCAGATCTCAGGCCAAACTTGTATTTTGTGTTTCAGCTACCAAACTTCATCATGGTTTGGCAAAGTTGTGCTCTCACCTGCTCACGCCATGTGGAGAACACCTGTGATTTGCTGGAAAGGCAGTTGATCATGCTGTGAGAAACTTCCTGTTCGAAAGCCAGCCTATGAGAGACAGTTTCGGTTGACGCTGGCTGCTGCAGATGATGTGCGCTGGGAACATGGAACCACTGAAACACGCTTAGACTCTTCAACTGCAAAATAAAAAAAATGGTGTAAAGAAAAGCTGTCGAGTGCAGACTGCACCTTTATGCCTTTCTTTGTTGTCACAGCTCTTGGAATCAGTGCAACCTCTTTGTTTGTAAGACTGGCACTCAGATGCACAGCTGCAGCATGAACTGAGAATACACTGAGAGAACTAAATAACTAGATCACTTTCTACAAAATCCTGCTTTTGAAAGAGTCTGTAGTACTAGTTCTAGCTAGTGTTCCTAGATATCATTTTTTAAGAACATGCTGGATGACCCTTTTTCCAAAAATCAAACCAATACCCACAGCTTGAATGGCAAAAGATCTGTGCGTGGCAAACAGCATGGTTTGCTAAATGTTAAGTCCCTGTTTGACACAGATCTTTTGCCTATACTTGGCTCTAAGTGTATCCTTATTCTGCAGAGTTTTTAAGTATGTTATTAACTTCAAGGCTGTAGCTGTGTCCCACAAAATGGGGTGATATAACTGGGACCTTTTAAAGTGCTTATGACATAGGTGCTTTTCTGAACTGAAACGTTTGAAGGGCTGCAAAGTGCCCTTGGATTGAGTAAAGACTTTCATTGGCTTCAGCAAATATTCAGGCAGGTCCTAATTTTTATACTTATTACTAGCTTATAACGGGATATTTGGAAAGGAAAAGGAAGGACCTTTTTCTCCAGATAATACCATCTCCACTAAGTTATTTCTGAAAATAAAGGGTGTGATTACTGACCTGTAAGTACTTGATGATCACACTTTGGTTTGAACTTTTATGAGTGTATGTAGGTTTACTAACTCTAGCACTGCCCAGTAATTTATTTCCCAGGTGGGCTACGAAAGTCATCTGGAAGAAGAAAAACCGTGTCTAAGGGCTTGCTGTGTAAATGGATGATTGTGCTAGCTGGATTTGTGCATGTATGTTTCTGGAAACGGTTTTCAGGGGAGAGGTAGAATTTACTTTCCTAATAAAATCAAATCTTTTTCCTTAACCCAGAAATAGTTTTTCAAATTCTTTCTTATTTTATTTTGATAGGTGATCAGTATCTCCTGCTCTTGGGTGTGGACAGAAACTGCGCTCAAACACAGCAACAAGGCATTCAGACTCCAAAAGCTGCTATGACAGAGGTGTGAAGAAGTTCTGAATGACTCAACAGGGTCTTTACAACCATGTTGCCCCTTCCCAGGGTATCCTTCTTTCCCCAGAAGACAATCAACCTGAGGGACTTTGCACAAACTTTCATGCACCAAATAGCATGAACCAGAGTCATGGTACTCCCAAAGGTAGCACAAAAGTATAAGGTGCCAAGTGCAGCTTCTGTGTACTCAGTAAGTGCCTGTTTACTGGCCATGAAGCTCACCTGAGGAAGCTGGCAGATGCTGTGAGACTCAGCAGGTTGATTCTTTTGTGCTGTTTGAATCCTAAAGCACTTTGGTTTGGATAACAGTTACTGGTACCTCTGTTAATTGCTTGATGTACATTGATCTGTCCTATCAGGAGAGGCAAAAGTGTATGTCAGACCTGAAAATCCAGTTGGCATTGATATTCTGGCACATGAGCCATTACATATTTACAGGTCCTCCTTGGAGACTGTGGAAATGTTATACTGTGGCACGCAAAACTGATATTAAACCAAGTTTCTGCTTCTACAGCTGATGTGGCCTCTACTCATTCCACACAACAAATTACTGGGAATACATCAATGCGAAGAAAGGTCTTTATTGCTAAGTCTACTTCTGTTCTTTTTTAAAAAAACTCTCTTTGGCAATATCTATGAAACTTTAGGAAACTGATTCCCCAGGAATCACCTCCTGGACACAGCACAGTTAAGACTGGTGTGACACTCATGCTGAAGTTATCTTGGTTTAACTTTAAAGCAGCACCTCCCTGAGGACCTCTCAATTCTGGAACAAGCGACGTGTTTCTGCGTTCTCTGAGAGCCTGGATTATTTTTAATCTTCTGGATATGTTACAAAGATCAATTTATAGTCTCACAGAGACAGTAAGGACAAGGGTTTGGGGGCAGGCAAAAGGGGAATTGGCTGTGGTTGATTAGTGAATATTGTTATTTCTGAAAAGAAGGAACTTTTCAGGGCAACTTCTACTTTCTTGCACTGCTTGCTTCATTTCAGAGAAGTTATATTATGAACTGGCAGAGATCCATGGAGTACAGGGCATCCATGTTCACTTAGGCCAGCAGAGATTAATGATCAATACAAGTCCTACAAGCCCCCACAGCTATGTAAAGGTGCTATGTACTAAAAAAATACAGATGGTGATGAGAAGAAAGCTTTCTTTTACTCTCCCTTTTACAGTTTTATGTATACTACAGTGAATTATCCCAATGGCTTTGTTCCCAAATTGCCTTCACCTGGAAGAGCATCTTGTAATTTTGAGAGACACAACGAGTTAGCACTTCCAGTATTATGCAAAACTCCCAGTAAAAACAGGAAGGCTAGAGTCTGAGCAAAACTATTGTATGCACTCCCCATAATATTCATTAATACATGTTTTAAAGTTCTGCATTCAGGTTGCAGACCCATCAGTTCAAATATTTACCAGAAGTCACCACAAGAATATAGCAGACATGCATACTGAATCTGTATACATTTCAAAAGTCATAAAAAACAGTGAATAGAATCTTTTCCAGTTCTACTTATAGCTAACTTAAGCCTTACTTACTTAATTGTGCTCTTAAAGTGCAAATCCTAACACTTACAAGGAATGCAATACAATTGCTTCCTTAATTCTGGCGGGTGAAATATAAGAACCGCAGAGTTTTGTATTACTTCCAACCAAAAGGGTCAAATGGCCTAAGTTTACCCAAATTTTCACAAACGCTTTTGTAAGAAACCATGTCAGGACATTTTTACAAAATGGTGATAACATCCAGAATTACATAATCCTGAATTTAAAGCTTTTCCAAGTGTTTTGCTTGTTTTACACAAGCTCCACGATGATTGTTTGCTTACCCCTGTAAGCAGCACCAGGATTTTTCAGAATGGATCACTTTCCAGGAATTACAAGGCAGATTTTTAAGTCTTGAAGCACAGAAAGCGTTTGTTCTTTGGAAAATGTCATTCCTGGAAGTGCCTTTCACCGAAGTGCTCCTCCCTGACGAGTCCCAGGGGACCTGTCACAGGAAGGACTGAGATGAGGTGCTCAGCCAGCAGCTCCCAGGGCAGGAAAGGCTTTAGTGACACAAAAGACCTCTAAAAGTGTGGCACGTCACCAGTCTATACTCATCTTTCTGTGAGCACTTATCTAACTTCTCCAGCTCCACCTTGGCCAGTCCCTGTCCCCACAGAGGTGCCCAATGCCTGGGGTGATGGGACAAGGGTCTACCCTGCTCTGCCTGTGAACCCAGGCACTGTAAGCAGGGGTGATGGGAGGGTTCACTTCCAAAACACCCTCCTGATCTGAACTAACCCATTCTGTGAGCCTGTGAAAATGCTCATAGTGATGCACCCTTAGTGGGAAGATCTGCTAAAAATGCAAAACAGATGCTAAAGGTTGAGAAACACATGTACAAAGAAGAAAAGTGACATTTTCAAAAAGCTGGGCAGAGGCAGGAGCCGAACCAGGATTTGCTAACTTCCTCTCCATTGTTTTATCTATACTGCTGCTTCTTGAACTTCATCTTAAATCTTGACAATTCATAGCCTTTCATGGACATCTTTTATCCCAAGGTTAGCACTCTGTAATGCTAAAAGTTTGAATATTGAAATAAACATCCCAGTTACAGACAGTTATCTGACATCAGTGAAATGGTGAAGTTCCTATTCCCTGAACACTTGTAAAGCTTTCATTTTCCCTCTCCAACAAAACCAAGATGACCTTCTCTTCCCCTTCCCTCAGTACTTCTCTTCCTGGGGCCCATGTGGTTTTCTTGGCCTGCCTTAGACTACTGCACTCAAATCAGAAGACAGATGAATTTTCAATATGAGCTTTATGGTTAGTAGTACCCCCTTCCCACTAAAATACTGCAGATTTCTGTGGTAATTCTACTTTCTGAGTTGTCAGAAGTATGCAAAAGCCAGGCTTGTTACATGTGGACACAATTTAAATGGGTAACAATCCAGTAGGGAGTTATTTTTTATAAAGGCAGAGTTTTACTGAGCTGTGGTATGGTGCAGAATCAGAACCTCCTACAGACATATGGGTTTTCTCTTGTGGAGGTCAGTACGTTCGTAGGACACTAATAGTAATAGCCTTTAATCTCTCACCCTGTCTCTAATAGCTCAGTTATGGCTAGTTGCATTTTAATTCCCCTGTTGACAGCTCTGATGTGAGCATTCAGTAGCTTTGTCTTCAGTCTGGTCCACAAAACTTTCTTTGAACTATCTTTTATGCATTTCACAGACTGGACTTTTCAAGGAGCTGTGGCTGCAGCTTGATGTTACCTAACGGGAGTGAAAGCCCCCTCTCCACAAGGTGACACATCACCTCAGAAGTTTCTTGGTCCCTGTCAGATGAATCGCTCTTCCCGCAGATCACCAGAAAATTGATGTTCCCTTACTAGCACAGATCCACGTAGACCCAAGTTTCTCTCCCTGCCCTCTAAGTTATCCAGCATGTAAACTGCACACGTGTATTAGCTCAGCCCTACATCTGATGGCAAGGCATACATATTTTGGCAATGTAGGCTACACCACCTAGCTCTGTGGCTCCCACTATAAAACCAACATGCCACTGTGGAAGCTTGTTGGGAGGAATCTGTTCAAGTAGCATCTCCCAGTTGAGAACTTGTGTATCAGAGGAGTATGTCCAAGAGTCCGGAGATGAAGGGTGGAGTGTACCTGAACTTAGACCCATATTTGTCCCCAGCCCCATCACCTGCTGCTCCTGGCTGGACCCCAGGGTGGATGCTGGACCTACTTTATCCACGTGCCATGTCTGCAGCAGATGTGCTCATGTACTGCTTGCACAGGTGTCCCTCTTGGATCCTGGTTTACCTCCCATCTGAAGCAGCCCTGCTCCTCCTTTTCCATGGCAGCAAGGCTCTGGAATATCCTTGAGAAAGGATGTTTCAGGTTCTGGTTAAAAAACCAATCCCTTTACCTTCAGTCCGGGAAACAGTGTTGCTCTTCATTGCTCTACGTATATGAGCTGCAAGGAAGATGGCTCTGTAATTTTCTTATGAAGAAAACACACTTCATTTTACCCCTGACAGAAGGCAATCCAGGGCCAGTAAATGATTGGCAAATGCCTTCTATATTCATCTCTTCAAGTATTTTGGCTTTTCTTTACTTTTAATTTGCCTGGAGGCAGACATTTGAGATAACAGCTGTTGTGGTGATATTATCAGTCATCTGCATGTCGGAGAATGCCAGGAAAATGCCTGTGGAGTAGACCTCTTGGGTTTTTGGGTTTAACTGCTCTGGGGCAAATTCATTCCTTTGTCAAAGCTCTGCTTAAAATATGAGAATATAATGGAACTGGTTTCTACCCTCTGTGGAGAAATGTCTTTTCTTACTAATAGAGCACAAGTTCCCTACCTGCTCTTTGATATCCCTCAAAGGTAAGTGTACTAGGCCAGTCCTTTGCCAGACCTGATCATGTTTTTTTCTTGCTGATAAGCAATGTCAGAGCACATCTACCACCAGGATACATCTTTGTGATTCTCTGGAGAAAGATGTAATTTGCTTGCTCTTAAGTAACTGGGGAGGCTCTAATAGACCCTGTTAAAGCGGTCTTTACCATCTCATAAAAGACATTGCTTAACTTCGTTGGATTCAGTTATAAGGTTTGCTGGGGAGGAAGGTTTCTTTACTTACTGAGGTGGAGGGTTCCCAATGTCAAGGATCGTGAATGAGTGGCTCCAGAGTTTTACTTCACAAAGCTGAACCATATGCAAGAGAGCCAAGTAGGTTTATTGACTCTTTAGAGAAGATACCACCAGGAAGATGTTGGCTTGAGAATTATTAGTCTGCATTCAATTGTTTTTCCAAAGAAATCCAAGATGGAAAAACAAAATACAGCTTTGGAAACAATCTGGGATGTGCCCCTGTTTAGTATATTGGTGATGGTAGACCAGTTTGTCCAGTTAGTTTAATGAAACTTCACATCCTTTGTACTACAGAAGCTAGTTCATTATATTTTGACTGAAAATAATTTGTACCTAGGGACCTTGAACTACTTGACTGACATTAGGCCTGTGGGAAGATAAATAGTTGTGCCTATGGAATAACCATTACTCCAAAGAAGCACTGTAGATATAAGCATTTTGTGTGTTTGTGGATGGATCTGAGCACAGAAAATAAAGGCTTCTTCACGCATATTTACTGTTTTCTCATCATTTCCTAACATCTCTTAATCATATGGTAGCAGAGATTTCCCTCTTCCACTTCTTTGTCACTACAGAAGGCTATTTTACTAGAAATTAAGAACTCAGTTCTTGTTTGCACCACAGATCTCCTGACCAACTGTGGGCAAGGCATCTGGACTACTGAGGTCTGTTTCCCCACTTGGAAATGAGCATACTTCCTAAAAATACAGTTCAGCATTCAGATACCGCAGAGATAGAGCTCATGCAGATACCTGTGCAGAAGAAATACATGTGAAAGAGAAAGCTGACCTCGAAGGCAAGCTTTGAAGAGAGATCACAAAGGTTAACCATCCAAGTAAACTGTTACCAAGTAAATCTTGCGGTTTGTTTCCCAAAGGTAGCTTTTTCAGCTTTGACACACCTGTTTCTAAGTATAGTCAATATATAAAAACAAGCAAGCATTTTTGCAAGCTTTGAAGATGCACAAATTACTACTTCTACCACTGCAAACAGCATTTCCTTACTCCTGTTTCCAGCAGGCGTGTGAAACATTTTCACTCATGGTATTCAGATGCAGCTGCTTGGAACAATGTTAAATGACTACACGGGAGGACATACTTCACATGCCAAAAATTTGCACTGAGCTCAAAGACAGTATTAATAGTGGAATAAAAAGCCACTCTGGATCTTCCAAAGACAAGAAGAATATGCTGTCTGCTTAAACATGGTGGAACCAAAAAAGGTAAGCTGTATGACATAGTAATTTGCTAAGCACAGCTCTGCCTGCCTGCTTTCATCACTGCTAATGTGGTAACACAAAGGATTTGTTCAGCATAGGTGAACTCCCTCTTCCAAATGTCTCCAGGCTTTTTAGCAATTTTAGTTTCTGGAGTAGAAGGGTATCTGTCTCACAGTGTGTAAGCTTCGAGGGCTGGGAATGTAATAGTGTATTTTCTACATCATCGTGGCAGTATTGTTTGGGCTAAATACAGAGGCTGAAAAAGGCCTTTCTTTGATTTTTAAGGAGGTTGAACCAACAAGAAAAACTGCAATATTTATCTTATTTAAACTGTGAAAGTTTGTATTTCCTGTGAAAATCTGGGTAGAGGTTTGGTCCGTTTGATAATGTTACAGTTCAGGTACCAAGATACAATTTCTAAATTGAATTCTAATTGAAGATTTTATTTCCACTCTTCACATAAAAACAGAAAATATGTTAAAATCAGTTTTGATAAACAATTTTTTATGGAGAAAATTTTGTCTCAAAGTATCATCTAACTCTAGGGCTAGGCAAAAAGAGAATATATTAAAAAAAAAAAAAAAAAAAAAGAGTTATAAGAGATACTTTCTTGCAAAGCATCAGATACCGGCCATTGCTGAAAACAGAGGTTGGTCTCAAAGAACTGACATCTGATAAAGACAACATGTTCTTGGAGCTGAGTTGCTAGAAATGAAGGTAAAAAGAAAATCAAGGGTTCATTAGTCCAAAGCTACTGGTTATTACTTACAGTTTCCTTTGGACACTTTCTCTTTGATATTATAGTATCAAATACCCTCAAAGCAATCTTCCACTAAGATGTGGTTCACTAGAAAACTAACTGCCTTTCTCTGGACTTATCACCTGGAATTTAGAAAAAGGGCTATGCAAAGCTGAAGCAAGGGAAAATAAGAGAGACAAACAAGGAAATGTCAATTAAGATTAATAAGATAATACCTGGAGTGACTGGCTTGGCAGTCACGCATTTCCTTTAACATTTTCTGTGTAATCCATTTCTGTGAGATGAATACAGTGATGGCAGTTAAGGGGGGATGACTGATTTAACAGAATTTTTCACAGAAACAGTCTCTTTCAAGCTTTTGGTGTTTTTTTTTCATTAATAGTAACTTATTCTTTGTTAGTCACAATGACAGACAAGTATCCCACAAGGAAAAAAAGAGGTTGGGGTGAAAATTCAAGCATCTGAGAGAGTCATTGGCTCCATACAGGTAGTCTGTTGGTGGCACCTGGGATCTTATTCCTGAGGGTTTTGGTTTGTACAGGAAGGAAGGGGGTCTCAGAGAGGGGAAGAGAAACTGGGAATGATTCTAGCTGCCTGGAGAAGAAAGGTCACTTCTCCTGAAAATGGTTACAAGTTTTAAACATAATCATCTTCAGACAAAATATGGAAACAGTCTGAGAGAAGAAATCAAAACAAGGTGTCTCCTGCACCTCCTTTCCCAGACAGCATCCCTCATCACCCATGATTACTTTCCTCTTTTGGCTCTGCCCATCTCTCTCAGACAATGGCATGGCTCATGATGGTGCTGGGAAAAACAACCACCCTAACTTAGCCCACAGCCTGGTACAAGATGTGGGTTTGAACCCCTGAGGCAAGGAAGCCGCACATCCGGGACTCCCAGGTCTCCAAGTTGGCTCTTGCCATGGCGTTATTACGTGCAAAAGACAGCGCTGTTGCACCACTGTTTCCATTGAAAAAGCTGCTTGCCAGAAGGGCTAGCTGGGAGCCTTGCAGAATGCATGCAGGCAGATGGAGGCTGAGCCCTATGTCCTAAGACAAATGTGATGGGAATTCAGGTGTCTAAATTCCCCGTATGGAAAGAGGAACTTCCCTTTTCTCTCCTATCTTATCTTCGATGCGTGCACATTGTTTTCAGGGAGGGAGTAGGAAAAATACAATTTAAAGGCTAAGCAGCTAGATGACACTCTTCTGCAGGATTAGAATTAGAATCAGGGAGCCACCGAGCTTCCTCAAGGAACACTAGAGCACTATGAATTTTAACATGGGCCTATATGCCAAAATTTGAGCCCTCCGGTTGGGCAGGCTGGTACCTCAGGTCTTTTATCTCAGTTTCAAATTTCTTTCCTTGCAGAGATGTTGGGTCTTCTTTAGGTCCCTTTTTGAGTATAGCTGTTTTGCTTAACACTGGTGTGGTAGGCTTACACCATGCTACTCAGCAAGAGGTTCAAGATCTTGAAGGGTTAACAGTCTTGTTAGTCTTAGCAACAAGGTCTTTAGAGGGGAAGGGACAAGTAGTCCCTGAGTATGTACTCCTTTCCGAACTCAGTCTGATTTTCTTTTTTCTTGCCAGAGAAATAGTAAGGCTGAAGGACAAGCTCAGATGATGATGTTGTGGGAGAGATGTGTGTTGGAGTGGATATGAGAATGGAATGGGGCCCTGCTACTTGCACCATGCTACAAGGAAGCTGTCTGACTGGCATATTAAATGGGGATATTTCTCTGCCATTCCTTTTGACACAGGAAATTCATGTAACCTGTGACCACTTGTCTTCATTGCCAGAGAACATGTCTTTCTGTCTTGCTTCATGTAAAACAGCCCATGATTTTTCAGTTCCTCTCTCTGAAGGCATTCTCTACAGTGAGTGACCCACTGCTTGTTTTTGCAAAACTCTGCAGGGAGGAGGGCCAAGGATACCTCAATGTTTACATACCGGGATGTAATGGCCTCGTGTTGCCTGCAGATATATTCATATCAGTGCAAGTCCAAGGTCAGATCTTGTTGATGAGTGGTATTTTGAGCTCTTGTTATACACACACACACACTTCCAAACTGTGCTCGACTTGCCACAAGCTGTTTACAAGAGATTGAGCCCATGGTGAATCAGCCCTGGCATGCAAGTCCTGTTCTGCTCCCCGCATTCTGCGTGATGCTTCTTGGCTGCCTATTCTGCGTGAGGCAGGAACACCGCTGGACATCGGCAGTGCTTTGCAAACCCCATTACCTAACTAAACACTGGGTGAACGGGACTTATGGACAGTGCCCTCAGAGATCCACTCACACCAGTGGGCTGATCCAAGTATTTGAAGACAAACATGCTCAAGTGATTTGTTGGAACGTGACCTGCCAGGCTGATTCTCTAAGTTACTACCAGTGACTTCATACGGATCTTAATAGTAGGAACACTCAAATACTTGAACACCTAGGGGTACAGCTTGGCATTTTAAACAACCATATTTCTCTTAAGGTATTTGATGCGTGAGTGGTAAAATCAGAGTGTCAGTATTCAACTTGGAACATATGCCTGAGGCATTCACCGAGAGGCATGATAAAGAAACTATACAGTGCATATATTTTAGTTTTAAATAGATCAATGTGATAATCTGGGATCAGGTGGGATTCTGCAGCTGGAAGAAAAGAACAAAGGGAGGTCATTAGTTATGCTTTTAATAAATCAATTTGTTAATTAGGGATCAGGTGGGATTTTCCAGCATGAGACAGAGGACAAAGAAAGCTCATTAGTTGTATTTTAAATAAATCAATGTTTTGTTTGGTGTGGGATTCTCCTGGAAATATAGGACAGGGCAAAATGGAACAGAGAATAAAAACGACCACTCAAAAATACGCTTACTGTGGGAAATAAGAAGTGTTTCATACTTACTTAGCGCATTTATATTTTCTAGGCACCCCTTAGCACAAAACCATTGTGGTCAGGTTGAAACTCATGGAAGATTCAAGGAAATAAAGAAAGAAGACCTGTAATATTCAAGGCAATAAAGAGGAAAGGTTATTTCAACTTCGTGTGGCTCACCACATCTAGCAAATTGTTTTCAAAATATTACAGCATTCAGAACCACTGGACACGTCTGAACCCTTGGGTCCTAGCCTTTTACCTGACCCCACAACAGGAAGGTGTCATCTACAAGGTAGATAATGTCTGCCAGGTCTCCGCTGCAAGAACGTTCACTAGGCACTGATCTCTTCTTCCCTGCGGCGTATCAGGACAGCATTTGCTTGTTCTGCAGATCTCTGTGTATGGAGTTCACCTCTCAATTGTGCAAGGTTGTACAAAACCTTAGTGATCACCCCTGGCACACAGCTGACTCCATGAAGGTCCTGCTGAAGCTGATGTGACTATAACAAGCACCTTTTGTTTGAGGACTTTTGTTCCTGCAGCTTCTGAAACCAAAACATTTTCTGAGTAAGAAAGGGAGACAAGCAAGTTCAAAAGGACGATGTTCAAATGACCAAATCTGGCAATCTTTGGGCTATTTACTCTTTAATGCTACAGTGAGGGGCAGCAATTCAAAGCCATCAATACATATTAAGGACTGCCAAGCACTACAGGAAGCAAAAGACTTTATCATACTCAGTACCCATTTGTTCCCTGGTGTGCTGCACATTAAAACGACCTCTTTCAGACAACATTGCTGCTGCTGCTTTTCTTGCCTTGTTTCAGTTTTGTCCTCCACAGAGGAAGTCTTGCTTGCTGCTGATGGGCAATAACCCATCTTGCAAGGCTAATATTTCCTGAGGGTGCATCTTCTCGTGCCACCTGCACAACCAGACACAAATGGTAATTACCTCCTAGGAAGGCAATGGCTCATCTGTGTCACTGTCACATCTGGCCATGGCTAATAGGTGTGCAGTATTTGCTGTGAATTTAAAAAAAAAAAAACAAACAACATTCTCTTTCAAAGGTCAGTAGATCACAAGTTCAAATTTCATTGGGAATTGCCAAAAGAGCTGCTCGCTGTCCCAGCAGGCTCCTCGTGTGTGATAGCAAGGCATCGGCAGCAGCTATCTCACTGCTGCTGTTGTTTCAACAGACACATAAAACTGGAGACCCAGTCAGCTGTAGCAAGAAATAATAAAGTTACTGAGTTTACATACAGTCTTAAAAAATTTCCTCAAAGAGTCTTCAGTTTATTTTCTCACCTCAGTGTGAGGCTCAGTTTTAACAATATGACTTCCAAAAGGGTGATTTACCCTACGGCTTAGACAGACTGTTGTGATGAATAGTGGATACTATTTCAACAAAGAAACAGCGCCTCGAGTTTTAATCAGCTATGTAAACTAATAGAACCTTGCTAAAAATATTTTTGGCCCTTCCTTTTCAAGCAGATTCTCAACAATGAATAGAAAAACACATCATATATATGAGTTACAAAGCTGCTCTTCTTATAAGAGGGGAGTCATGCGGAGTCCAAGCACAGCAGCATCTTCGGGAGTTCAAAGGTCAGCAGTAAGATTCAGTCTGTGCTGAAACCTAACCTATGAGGTCAAAGACAAAGAACAGTTTTATTTTCCAGATTTTTCAGTAAAAACATAAAAGTAATTTCAATGTTCAAGAATGCAAATAAAGACCGTAAGATTAGTATTTCAAGACAGGGGTTTTTTTTCTTGCAACACTGACTTAAGCAGCACTTCATTTCTTCAACAGAAAATCCATTGCCCAATCATAAAAGATTTTCTTAAGAAAACACTCAGTGACTTATTTAAATAATAAATTTCTGTACATAACCTTTAAAAAAAAAAAGAAAAGAAGAGGAAAAGAGGGGCCTTGGACGTCCAGGGAAGGCTGGTTTCTTGAAAGTACTGAACAGGATTTAACAAATGTAAACAATCCTGTAGTTCCTACTCAGCCAGGTTAGCTTGCTTTCCTCCTCCTCAGGATGTATAACGAGATGGAAATGGGAGACACAGAACTGCAGTCACAATTTAGAAGAACATCAGTCAGTGAAACACTCAAGTACGTGTTTGAGTGCTATGACCATAATTGGGACACAAGTGTACAAATGAACTGGAGTATGATTAAAGTTAAGTTTCTTTAAGATGAATGGATTAATGTGGATGTTTATGTAATTTTAAGCATCAAGGGCAGCAAGTTTAAGCAATTTGTCCAAATTTATATTGATTTTTATGGGAAACCATTTCTTACTTCACAAGTCCCAATCTCAACCTCTCAAATGGCTAAAAGCTTGTCATTCCCCTTGCTCCAGTACTGAAACTCTGCCTAATTTCTACTTATTCCCATGGTGCCTTTTGGAAACCCAGTCAGGGAACAATGGGGCTGCTTAGGTTCAGCTTGAGAAGGGGACTGGGCTGAATTGGCCAAAACCACCTTTACTGAGCACAGCTGGTCCAGCTGATTTCTGGACACTGTCAAGTTTAGACACCAAAGCTGTGTGCCTGGCTGTACCACAAAGTCATAGGAGAATGAGGGACTGAAGCTTTGTACCTCTTACTCTGCATACACACTGCCTAATCCAATGCTGACTGCAAACAGTAGGAAGCTCCCACAACAACTAACCAAACTCCCACAGAAGAGTCAAACCCAACATGGTCCTATTAATTAATTCACAATATTGTCTTTTCTTTGCAGTCTGTGATCAGGATTTGAAAGTCAAAGCCATTAATCTTCAAAACGCTAAAATGACAGGCACTTTATGAGCAAGCATAGGGTCTCACTCCCTTCGAAATCCACCAGAGAGAGACACACACACTCTGGGCCCCAGCCCAACTTTATCCTGGTCTTCAACTTGATATGAACCTCAATGATGTGAAGCTCTGCTGGATGGCTTCAAATCTGCCTCCAGACTGTTGCTAATTGGAAGGACTGTTTTTCTTTATTCTTTCTGCAGTGTTAGCAGAGGCACACTGGCAGTGTGCTGGCAGTGGTAGCTGCCACTTTGGGAAGAGTTTTGACTAAAATATACATTGCTTTGATCAGTGGCTTCCCTGTAGTGTAAGATAAACATGATCAGCAGTTTTGGTTGGTGTTCATTCCTAAGGCATATGCTGTGAAGTTACAGCACTACATTAAGCAAAAGCTTGAAAGGAAATTATTGTAGCCAACTGGGACTTGGAATTATCCTGAGACTAGAAATATTAAAATCGAAAATGAAGGGAAACCAACACTGCCTTTCCCCCTCTGCCAGCAGGGTCTTCCACAATGTCAAGTCCAAGAGGTTAGGGTTGAGAACCTTTATAACAAGGCATTTATGTCAGAGGAGGAAAGATATGAGAGTATGTTCCATAATTAACTTAGCATTTTATGTCTTTTCATTCAACACCAGAAATATCACAGAAGTGCACTTCCCTTCGGTTGGTAAAGCTTGTTTGAATCTCACAGCTGGGGCCTAGAAGAGTTGTCTGAAGCGTAGCCATGGTCTTTATGTCGAGACATTTAAATGCTACTTTTTCCTCTTTTCCCTTTTTTCTTGTGAAGCCAAAATGCTGTCTATTACAGGAAACTAATAGCTGTTAGTACAAATAGCATTCATGGAAATTGTTTGCTTTCTGTACTACAGCTTTGTATGCAAAATTAAACTTTAGGAATTTGTTTTAAAATTTCTAATGCTTAATTAAGGCTTTACATTTCTAGGGAAGAGAATGCAGTAAAAATTACATGATTAAATAAAGATTTGCTCAGAGAATGGCAAGTAGCTTAATGATGTTACTTATAAGTTCATAAAAGAAACACAGGCATAAGAGGAAAATGTAGCATCATGCTTTTTTAATCTGGACTATTTATGACAATTATTATTTCCCTGGAAAAGAATGATTTCTCTGGTCAGTGTAGGAACCAGACAACCCTTCCTTTTGCCATCCCCAAGAGTGGGCCAAACACTACATAAAAACCACAAAGACTGAGCACCACAAAAGTGAATGAAGCTGCCCCAAATGAGTTCTGGGTGACTGATTCATTCGCTATCTGCAAGGGCGGGGGGCAGCGGTTGGGTTCTGCTGTTGAGTACACGTGGCCGGCTGGCACCAACGGCTCCCCTACATCATGCACTAGTCCACTCTGTCTGTTCGAAGGCCTTTTCTGATAAAGTAATAAACATACCATAAAACTGTTTTACAAGGCAGGTCTCACTCTGCTCTCCAGCTTTTTCTCATTAAGGACATTGCTGCTTCAAGGAAGTTCAAGCTGCAGCACATTTACCATCTGCATTCCTTTGACGTGTTTTGAAATTATTGTAAAACAATTGGGAGAGGAGGACCAGGTTTGGGGGGGGCTGAATGCTTCAAAGAGAAAGCAGATCAACGTGTAAGCCCCAAATTACATAACTAGCCCCACCAAGGAAATAAATTAATTTGTTTCCCAATGGCTTATTTATATAACCCTTTAATTATAGCTAACCATATCACTAGTATTATACCATGGGAAAATGTAAAACTGTTAAGCAACCTACCACTCCGCCCTCTCCAGACCGACAACACAATCATTAAGCAACAACTGCATGTTAGGACATCGCCTGCTCTTTTGTCTTTCAAAGGTATAGTTCAATAATGTGGCTCTGAAAATGTGACCTCAATGCTAACTCTTTTTCTAGGGCTTTTGTGTGCTCCTAAACTCCATCTCCCCATTGGATTGTAAAAACAGGACAGCATTTGACCTGCTTGCAACACAAAAAGGGATATTGTTTTAAAAAATCACCATTTTCTCAGTCTGCACATGAGTCATAATCAGCAGTTGAGCCCTGTTAACTGCAAGTGCTGCTCAGTCTATGCTGGCTTTTCACACGTGGTAAGTTTAGGTAGCTCTGTTGACTTCAATTAAAGCATTTCTGATTGTTTCTAATTCAGTAGACACCAGCTGAGACCCTAGCTTTTGCCCTACAAAAGGCACAGTGTGTTGAAGCAGCTTGCTGCAGCTCCTTGAGGTCTAATGAATGCTACATATTAGGAGTTATTACACCAAACCGCTGTGATGAACAGAATGGCAACAGTAACAGGGGAGATTCTGCAGGTGAGAAATATCAGAATTTTCTGAAACTGAAATTGTCAAAGCAGCTGTTTCAACCCTTGTTCAGTCCACTTCAGAAACAACAAATAAATATTTCTAAGAAAAATAAACTCCTGATGATATGAGATAAAACTGATCGTGGCATGTGGAGAATGCTGTAACTTCAACTATGGGCTTGCAAGAAGGGTTTCATTACAAATCATGAAAATTCTTTCTAATGTTTTTGTGTTTGGATTGGCTTTCAATACTCCAATTAGTGGAATCTTTCAGGTAAAATTACTTTCTTCTCCGTGAAGGGGTAATTCTTAGTGGCTCAGCAGCACTGTAATATGAACAGCTTTATTTAGGTACAAAGATAATGCATCTTAATGCTAGAATAGCCAGTGTAGCTGGATATTAACAGCCCTACATGAGACCAAATTAGAACAGATTATCAGGGGTGCTTTGGCATCTCCATCTGTTGGGGTCTACACATCAAGCTAGATATCCTAAAAGACAGGCATCATGTCCACCACATATGTTCAGTGCAAAAACTGTGTTTGGGGATGCTTTGAAACCAGCCCTGAAGATTAGGAGAGAGTTATTCCAGGCTCTGTATTCAAGAATCTACAATACTCTTGACTAAAGTTCAAAAAGAGCTGAAGGGAAAGCACAGTATACACAGGAATTGCCCACAAGAAAATTCCTCAATTAGCTTGCTTAATAATCCTTTCTTTGTATTTATTTTTAATTTAAAGATGTCATAAAGTGAGTTTTAGCAAACCATTCCCACATACTCCGTGTATAGTGAGATGAAGCAATGCTATAATTTTATCTTCTACACTCTTTGAAGCAGTATTTTGCTGGTCAGGTCTGCGATGCCTGAGGATGGCCTTTAGACCAAGCTCTGTACTCTTAAAGACAGATCAAAAGAAATTTGGTCATCTCCTTCAAAAGGCAGCCGTTCCCCTCCCCTTTTTCACAGAACTGCAACATGAAACAGGGCTTAGTGTCGAGGAACGTCTTTTGTAATAGAGTATAAGTGTTTTGGCTCACAGTCTCAGTTTTTCAGATGGGAATAACAAGTTAGTTATCTTCAAGGGAGATAAATGAATTTCATCGCGGTTCTGAACTAGAAGGGGGAAAAGTGGTGGGTTTGTATTAAGGAAAAATTAAAATGTTAAGCCTCATGCTAGCTGCTAATATATTAATGGTATTATAGCTCAGGATTTTATTATATCTGAACATAGACACAAAATTATTTAAAAATATTAGCTATGACTTCAACAAATAAATACATTTTCAGCTCTCATGATGGTAGAATAATGCTTTCAAATGTGGCCAGTGTGCATCTACCCCAAAAACTTGAAAACAAGAAAAAATAACAAGCAAGCAGCATTCCTGAATAGTGTGTTATGATTTTGTGATTTCTCATCCAGATCTGAATTTTAATCAAAAATTAAGGCTTGCAAGGGTGAGATCTATACAGACACATATACCTCTTGCTGACCTTCCATGTGACAGTCTGAGTTATCCAAAACAGAGAATAATTGTGCCAAGATGTAGAGGATAAGATTGGTCTAGAGAAAATGCAAAGTGGTCAAAAGCCACAAGTCGAATTCCTAAATTGTTAAAAAGTTTAGTTAATATATGTTTATATATTTTTCCCACAACGTATTATTTCCTGATTTTGGCTGAAGATAGTAAAGTACCTTGAAAAAAACCATTTTCACCCTGTGCTTAACTCAGCAGAAGCCAATTTCTACAAGAAATCTCTAGGGAAAACCTATTTTCCTCCTTTTACTGGTTGGGTGATTGTCAGTCTTCTCCAGGATTCCCTGATGATTCATCATGGAGTTAGAAATTTACATACAATTGTTCACTGTACTTCAAAGTCTTTTTTAAAACAAATTCTCTCATTCAGAAAGGCAAGAACTGAAAACTTTTGTGAAATCTGGAGAGTGATGTACATAGCATTAAAAGAAAAACCTTTATCAAATGAGTTTCTGCTGCAGCACCTCAGAGCACTATGCACCACAGCAGAGGATCTCCAGCCCTCCCTGGTCTGACTGCCTGGACTCAGCTGGCTTGAGCTCTGCAGCTCCGGGAGCTGGACTTCAGTGGGGATGGCTGGCTAGTGAGCCCTGGTCTGCGTTAGCATTTATTTCTGCCCTGCTTCTTTGTACCTTGCAATAACTAGAATTGCATTCGAGCGAGAGCGGTGATCGGGTAATTGTCAGGCAGATGTGGCTATTAATAATCTGCTCTTTTTTGGGGAAAACCAAGGAAAATGTCAGGTAGCCAAAAAAAAGTCTGGCTACCCAAGATCTATCAGAAACCTGGAGAGACACTATCACCTGGAAAAGAGGGATATGATCTGGAATTGATTTCCATTCTTCCTAATATTCCTCAGTAGAACAATACATCTGTGAGCTGGAGAGGAGACAGCCGGTTCTGGAGAAAGGCTGGAATTTACCCCACCAAGACATAACCTTCTCTAGTGGGAATAATATCACCACAAAAACACATCAAACCTGAATATTTCTTGCAACTCTTTGCAGTTCAGGAAATCATTGTGCTGCATTGCTATTTGTAACTAATATAATTTTATCTCTACTCTGTGCCCACTTTCTGGTAATGCAACCTAGTCACATTGCTGACAAAAATACGGGGAAATGGGGATTTATGGTCCACTATACTACAGTTAATGAAGTTAACAGGGGGGGAACAAAAAAAGAAAAACAAAACCAAATCCTGTATTATAACTCTGGGTTATACAGCTGCAGAAATGACACGTGGGAAAAAACAATTGACATGTTTTAACTTCTGTTAAGAAAAAAATGGAATAACGTTTTCATTGACTGGAAAATATTTAGTTAGATTCTGCCATAAAAACATATTCAGTGGAGAAAAAATAAAATCAGATCCCTGTGTATAAAACTAACCAATAAATAAACTTTTTCCAGCTTTTAGAGAAAACTTTCTGAGATTTTCAATCATGTCATAAAAAGTTGAAAAAAAAAAAAGTATTCAAGGAGCACAGGTTCATTCCTGTTTCTGATAATAGTTAATGCTGGCAAAGAAGCATTGATCAGCCTAGGAAACATCCGCACCCCGTGTATAAATGGTGTACCACCAACAGGTCTTATCCCATGCATGGCTTCTTTGTGCAGGCCAGTCTGCAAAGGGAGAATCCAGGAGCTACCGGGAAGCCAGCGGGAATTGTACTCCTACCTAACGAGGCCATCCTTGGTGAAGCATTTGCTATAACACTGACGTTTGCTTTTTCTCCTGAACCTTTATTGATCCTATAGGAGAAGTGTTTACACTGACAGCATATTTCTACCAGCTGAGGATCTGGCCCTGTTTTAGCCTTCTTGACTTATTTTTTGGCATGTTGCTGCAAGTGGGTTGGGATCCTGCCAGGGCGAGGGTGAACAGAACAGCATTCCTGGGCTCTTAGTAGTGTTGACCATTGTATTGATGTGAATACATAAAAACCTTCAAAGGCAGAAAGGTGACTCCCTGTCATGTGCAATGCTCCTTCTAGTCCTTTCAAGCCACAGATCATCAGCATAGTCTGTACTTGAACCCAGGACATGCTGCTTTCTCCAGTGAACGAGAGATGGAGATTATTGTAGTGAATAGTAACAGTAGATGAGGTGCTATCTTCCCCTTTAAATTGAGCCATTCAATTTGTCATGAATGGCTGAGTATTTCTTGCTGGCATTTGGGACTTAGATTTCAGCACTGGGAATAGAGTGAATAGGATCAATGATGAAGCTGAGGTACAAAAAGAAGGAGCAAAAAAGGGCAAAGGACTAAAACCGACAGAGACAAGCAATTACAAGGTGTATTAATGTACACCAGGCTAGGCTGGAAAGAGGGAAGAACTTATTGTTATTCTGGGGGATTTTTTTCCATGAAAGATAAAGGGGAGGGAAGTGAATATTTGTTATTTGGGCAATTGCAAAGCTGTGGCTGCAAAGAATAAAGAGACCTTTTAGAAGATGGCAGCTGCCTCTGAGCCTGGAGTGTGGTACTTGATATTACAGTCTACCCTCCTAGTGCTTTTTGGCCAGCTTTTGAGAACAGCAAGGAAGGCATTCAGAAGGAAGACAATGACAAATGTCAAGAAAGAGAGAGGAAACCTGGAGTTTAAAAGACTACTGAGTGACAGGAGGGTTAGATCAAAGGCAGGCATTTACCAGGTATTTATAATTGCAATGCTAATAGAGGTTAATGTGGAAAGCAGAGCCTAAGGGTGGATGTCTATGCAATCACAAAGCATACATATGTATATTTAACACACACATATACATAAACACGCTCACATATGTATGTATATATTGTGCTTCAAAAGCCAGCTGGTCATTCAGCCAGACACGGTCACCTGTTCCAGTTTTCCCTGGGTTGTCAATGGAAAGGAAGCTTTTTGCAGACTGAGCATTTGAACCCCTTTGCTGTCAGAGCAAGTGAGATGTTTTGGAGGGTACACACAAGATGGGGCTCATGTGTAAATCACTGGAAATGCAGAGTCAGAATTTGTTGCTTTATAAAAAGGAAACAACCCCCCAAAATCTGTGTCCAGCAAGACCGTGTGTGTTTTCATGGCTGTTAACGAAGAGAAAGGAGAATCCTTATTAAAGGATTTTTAAAACCGAGTTTTTTATCTTGCTCATTTAGAGGGCTTGATTTTCCAGTACCTCAGTACCAGTTGGACAACTAAATGAGCATCAGTTTTCTAAAGCCTGCACAATTTTGCTAACATAGGCTCAACTTTGAGCACTTTTGCTTACCAGCCCTTTTCAATCTTATCTCTCTCACAGACATGCTCTCTCTTGTTATCATTCTTCCACCCATTCCTTTCCTATGCCACACACGGATTTCAAAAAACAAAACAAAAGCATTTCCTATGGGAGTCTCCCCATACTCATTTTAAGAAAAAGCTGTTCTTGTTCGCCCTCTGTGGCATGCAGCAGTCACATCTGTGTATTGCAGCAAGGACAACTACAACTGTGTCTAGAATCACTCCTAATACCACAGCTATGTCTGATTTTACAAGCAAATCCATTCTAATGTCATGTACTCCCAGATCTAGAAAAAGAAATGTCAGGTATAACAAAATACCACACACAAACTCTTAATGAAAGACCATAGCAACACTAAGTGAATAACTTTGCATACATATCCAAATCTCTTCACCCAAAGACTGCCAATGACCGGGGGGGTTGCCCATAAGTCACCACTAAAGGACTAGGTCGTCTTATGAGTCTGAACTAATTCATGGAATCATAGGGTCTCTGTCAGGAGTTTTAGGAACGTGTAATACAAATAAAAGCAATATTTTAAAAATTCATTATTTATCCAGGAGATATCTTGTCTATAAGGAAAGATGCTTCCAATCATGGGGTATAAGCAACTTAGGTAACCACCACCAGAAAGAAGTTTTCTGCATACATAATAAATACATTCCTTCTTTAGTAACATGAATTTTGCCTCCTTTGTGCTAGGTCCTATATGCAGAAAAGGATGGTAGGCATGAGAAAGTGGTATTAAGGTACAGCTAAGGTATATATGCATATATTGACTCTATGGGCAAAGGATGCTTATGTCCACAGCTAATCAGTTATGTCAACGCGTATCATGCGGCAGACAGCTTCATCCCTGCAGCCAAGAGCTGGGAGCAGTTTCTGGTCTGGGGCTTGCTGCCCTCTTCAGCAGGGTTGGCAGGGCAGGCTGGCCCACTTCACCCTGCCTGCAGGACTGGAGACCCAGACAGCAGGAGGGGCAACCTGGCAAAGAGCAAGGGAAGGATGGGTTTAAGGCACGGACCTGGGCTCTGAGGCATGCGGGGGACCGATGTCCCAGCGGCTGTGTGGGTAGGAATGGGGCGTCACACAAAATTTGGGCAAGTCTGAACAACTGCTGCAGAAACGCTCCTCTTGATACTTCCTTTTGCAGAACTGGAAGAAAGAGGAATACTGGGGGAAGGGCAGAGAAAGATGCACACCCATACACAAAACAAAATTAATTTCTGGCATTTACTGTGAAATCATAGCAAAGGTCCTGTGGGCTCCCTCATTACCTCTTGCTAAGGACAAATACAAGGCATCATTTTCTGTCTTGCTGTCATCTTCATGCACTACTTTTCACAGGTGTTTCATCAAGCACACAGATTAGAAAACACAAATACAAAAACATGAATGTAAGGATCTGCTTGAAAGTCTTTTTGAAATAATGCTACTAAGACATGTTTCTAAATGTCTTTGCTAAATGAAGGCCCGTGGCATCACTAAACTGAAAATGAAGCAGGATTTTTAAATGTTAAAAATGGGCCAAAACCATAATATACCAGTTTCTGTCTGGAATAGGATTAGGTTAAAATTTAGAGGTTCAGGTCTGAGGCTGGAGCCAGACTAAGGTTTGGGTCTGTCAGCACAAGCATCCCATGAAAAACTGAGCCGACATTCAAGCCCGACAGTGGAAAGCTTGTAAGTTCATTTGGAGGCAGTACGTTCTTGCAAGAGCTCTGCCATTTGGGACAGCATCCAAAAACCAAGCAAAAAGAGGCCCCTGGATGTTGGTTGGTTGGTTTTTTTTGGTTGGGTTTTTTTATTATTATTATTATTATTTGAATAAACCCATTGTAGGTTCTAAACAAGTTCAAAACTGGGCAGACATGCTAAAACAAAACCACCCTTCATTCTGGGAGTAGGGAAGATATGAAACTCCAGTTTGGTCCTGTCTCTGCTTTAGTGATATCCATCTTAAAGCAAGCTCCTTCTAAAAAAGAATTAAGAATTACAGCAGTCTCTTACCAAGGCTCCACCTAGCAATAAACAAAAATATTGCTTGGATTATTTTTCAATAGCTGAAAAGTTAAAAGCCTTTGTTAACAATTAACAGTTTCTGTGGCAAGCTCTCATCCCTATTTTGCAACCCCATCCCATCTAAGGTCAGTGATGTGACGGAGCACAGATCCTTGCGTGTGCATCCTTACTGCTGGCTGGAAACCCTTCTTCCCCCTGCACCACCCATCATAAAGGACCTACTCCTGGGATGAGGTTTTGGTTTCTGTCAGGTGACATCAGTGGCTCCCTGGAAAAGCAGTGTTCCCTGGATGTATGAATCTCATTGCAAATACTTGTGAAGTCTTTTTTGTCTTCAAGTTAATGTGACTTTTAGTCACTCTTCTAGTCATTTTAAAGTATTCATATTAATAAAATTGTGAGAATGTGCTTTATTATCTCCCCCCTTTTATCTTACATCACTTTTGGAAGGAAAAAATGGCTGTTCTGGCTTGAGGCTGCAGTGTGTAGGAAAAAATTCTGAGGCAAAGCAGATGTTGCAGTTTTATTTCCCATCTCAACAAGGTAGGATACGTATATGCTCCTGAACCACCTTCCTGAACATTGCCTCATATATCATTCTGGTAGAAGGTTGCCTAGCTTCCAAACAACTTCTCTATATATATATATTAGCCACAGCTCAGTTGTATGGAGGTGAAGGACCACTGAAACTTCAAGCAATAATTTATATCAGCTCCCTTTTGTGTTTCTGTAATAGGCTTTTATATGGAACAGTTATACCCACTGGGCAGAGAACCAAAGCTTCCTAATAAAGAGCAGGGCAGTGAAAACACAGCAGTGCTTCCCCCCTCCTCCTTCAAAAATCTGCATGCATGATAAGGAGAAGAGGTAAAATTTTCTCTGTGCTTGAATGCACTCTCACAGGTCAGTCTTCCGAAGAGGTAACACCCTGCAGGGCTGGTGTAACAGGAACCCAGAGAGGGAACCCAAGTCTGGGTCCTTCCCTTCTCCCTCTATTTTCCTCTGCCTTAGAGAATAACATTACTACTGGCCTAGCAGCACCTCCTGAGATCATGGCAAAGCCAGTTGTGATTACATCCATCCCGTTTGTGATCTCTCACTCTTGCTCATCCAAACAAGCAAAACCGTGTGACTTAACTTCAAATAAAAGAACAGTGTTCCTAACTTCTACAACCTTTCAGTGTATTAACTGCCTCCTCCTGGCTGAAAATTTAGTCTCTGAAGAAATGTGGAAGTCCTGTGCCCCTCCTATTTCTGTTATTCCCACATCTATGTGTTTGTTACTGTCTCAGTAGTTGTACTGTAGAAGTACCCTCTTCATTGTGCAGATGGAAATGAGGTGGCCCAATGGGTAGGATGCTAATCAGCCTTTCTATTCAGATGTTGACTCTGTGAACTCTGCAGATCGCTGCAACTCAAAGGCATGACTGCATATCAGACAGACATCCCTGATCCAGCTTGTTCAGAGGTGACCATGTCAGTGTGGCTCTCCATGCTTGGGTTGGTGATATTTAGCCAAAAAACCCTGCAGCTCCCAGTGAACGTCTCCCCTAATCTCAGTTTCCCAGTCACCACATCCAATGAGGCAATTTCAAGCCAATGCAGGCATGCTATCACCTGCCAACCTCTTGATGGCTGTGCAAAGCATTACCAGCAGGCGTCTGCTGTGATAGACACAGAACTTTAAAATTCATGAGATCTTAATGTGACTGAATAGTGTTTAAATTGGTTTTGACAAAACAGAAGATCCAAATAGTGAAGAAAGAGGAAATTACTTAATTCTGAGGTATTTCAAACCTGGAAGAAACTTCTGGTTTGTTTTAAGGTCAAGACCATCCCATTTTAACAGCCAAACAAATTCTCCAATCTTCTATTATACAAAGAGGGGATATTTCACTCATCCTTGCTTATCTTGCTCTGCCTTCCTCATAGCCATCGTCACCACCACTATGGCTGCATGTTGTTTCAACTGGGACTGTAGGAGACAAGTGTAAGAAGATGAGTGATCAGAGATACATGGAGGGGAAAGCGGGCAAGGAAGGAAATGAAAGAGGAGGAGGAGGACGAATGCACGGGTAATGGGAATCCAGAGAGCAAGAAGTGGAAGGGGAGGACCAAGCTGTAGCTGAGTGAGACTAGAAACTCAGCTAGACAGCTACCATCCCACTGAGGGGCACTAAACTTTAAAATTTCCATTCTCTGTACCAGTGGTCAACACTGACTGTGTGATTTAATTAAGTTTTCTACCATTAGTTATGCATCAGCCAGGGAGGAGAAACCCACAGTCTGCTGTGTGATAGATTTCTGTTGTGCCCTCTGCTAGGTGGTATGCACAAACAGAGAGTTGTTGGCTCCCTAAGAGGTAGGAGAGAAAAGTCCTGTCATACCAACATAGTTTTGAAAAGTGGGAAAGACAAATCCTATTTTTTATTTGCTTTTTACTTTTTATTTATTTGCTTTTGCTTCTTTCCCAGGCACTTTCTTCCTTCTAGGTCAGCCAGTTTAAATTGGAGCCTGTAGCAAGAGATCCATTTCTCACCAAACAAACTCCTCTACAGGAAAGCTCACATCTTTAAATATATTTTTAAGTACATTTTCTCTCTTGTTCCCCATTCTGAATTTGGTTGCTTTATTTTTCAGCTGATAATATGGACAAAATTGTGCCTCTCCTCTACACGGGAAAGTCAGTAAAAGAGCTTCTCAGGAGTGACTGGAGCAGCTTGGGAATTCACCTACCTTGGCAGGAAAGTTCCAATTCCTCTACTTTTCTAGGCTTAATAAATTCCTGCTCCCTTCAGCAATAATAAAACAAAATCAGTCTCCTGGGGAAGAATTCAATCCAACACACTGTGCTATTTTAGTCATTCTGAGCTTTCATTGGTGGGAGATAAAAAAAAAATGGGATGATAAACCCTTCCAAAAAAGATAAAAATAAACCTACCCTAAAAACAAGCTTTGTCCTTTTCCCCAATCCTTGTACGGAGTTTCTTTAATGGATTCTTAGTGTGTGGATGGAAAGCAGTACTCAGTTAAAAGCATTTTTGTCTTCTAGGCTCTCCAAGGCTTTCCAAGTACAAAAAGTAGAGACTATATGTGGGTATTGTATACCAGATTTATAGACGGTATACCCCTGATTTATACCTCCTGTGCATCACTCAAGGTACTTTTTAAACAGCTTGTGTTCCATCTATTTTGCATATATTCCTGCAGGAAAATCAGGTTTAGGTCTCTTCTCTTCCCATATCCCACCACCCAGGTGAGTTTGGGCAGGAAACAGAAAGAGGGTGCTACACTGTGCATAGAGCAAGGACAATTTTATATCTAAAAGCCCACATTGTTCTCATCTGCCCTAGTGAAAAATCCCTATTAGCTGGAAAAAATCAGTAGGTCTTTCATCACAGAAACCTTGGCACTTTGTGAAGGCCTCCACACCCATAATATTATTGAAGAACTTTATAGAATAGACAATTATTGCTGGGCAAGTAACTGATTCTTTTAATTCACTGACAGTTCAAACTATTTTGGTTTAACTTGAAACCAAAATACAGATTTTTATTTTTTTTTAATTTGAGGAAAAAAGAAAATGGAAGGGAAAAATTTCAGTTCAGAACAAATTAAATGTTACAGTCAACCCAAAATGACATTGCATTTATAGGTAGGCATTTTCAAAGATATTTTAAAATACAGTTCAAAGAACTGTGGTGGAGTTTTTCTGGAAAATAATTTTTATTTAAATATTTCAGTCAGGTTTAGTTAAACATATGTCACTACTTATGTTCAAATAATGAAAACATGCAGGGGACTGCTTTCCCCCAGCACCAGAAAGAGACACTTTTCATGCAGTTGATGGCACAGGCAGCACACCTTCTGTTCAGCTGCAGGATCTTGGGCAACTCCACACCCACCAGGCACAGAGGAGCTGAGCCATCAACACTACATTACAGATGGTTAAAATTCACCTTTGGTCAAGATTTAGTGTAGTGCAGCTAGACTAAATTTGAACCTAACTTTCAAAACCAGAAGTATTGTCTCAGAAACCATCACCTATCTTTATGACTAAGAAGTTTACAAACCAGACAACTTCCCCACTCATAAATTCTAGTATATGAATGTATCTGAATCAAAGTTTGAATACAACAGTCAATATTTAAAAGAACTGAAGGATACTCAAGAGCACTGCTTAACCTCAGATTGACTGTTCAGCTTTGTAAATCTTGCATATTTGTGTATGAACAACTGGTACGTTTAAAAATAATTGAATATGCGTTAAGAAGGAGTAGTACAGCTGCCTTATAAGGTGAAGTCAGTATTATGTTAGTAATGAAAGACTGAAGCTAATGCTCTTAACAATTGTTTCAAAATCCTAAAATAATAAACGAAGAGAAGGTCTCCATCATAAACACATTTATTATTTCCACATGGTGTTTGTGTGTATGTGTGTGTGTGTGTTTGTACAGTACATACAACTGAGCTTGCCTTCACAAATTAGAAATGTTTTGAATTCCATACACGCAACAATTGCTCACATAAGAGGCCTCAAGGTTTGTTTTCTGACACCCTGGAGAACCCAGGAACCTTGAGAAAATCAGTAAGATCTGCTTAACATTCTCTGCTTGCAGTTGAGTGACTAGTGCGGTATGTTTTCTGCTCATGTCCATAAACCTGAGCCAAAGCCCACCGAAGACAATGAGGTCAGGCCCCTGCAAAAGTATATTAATGCCTCTGTTCTTATCCACTGTTACCAACACTTCCAGGATGGCTGTTATGAACACTGACAGAGGTTGAGAGTTTAGGCTGAACAGAAAACAGGGCAACCAAAGTCTAAAAGCTGACCTTATTGATCGATGTGATACAAGAGGGCTACTTAAGACCAGTAGTTGACTTCTAATGTCTAATGAAAGAACTCAGGTCAAGATTTTATCTGCTTTTTGACAATAATATCTCATAGTTTTACTTCAACTTTAGCTGCCTAAATACCTTTAACAATCTAGATACGCTGCAAGGAAACAGTATGGATTACTCCAACCCGTTAACATGGAATAATCAATGGAGAGCAGTGTTGCTTTAGGTGATGAAATACTTAATTTTTGTTTATAATGAGATGTCTTAATAGTGGTTAATCATGTAAAGTAACACTCACTTTACTGTTCTACCCACATGTATTGTAGCCCCTTGTATTCTTGGATCTACCTTAGCTGCATGGCCCTACATGTATTACTCCTCATCTTGCCCAGTAGACACAAGCAGAATAACAGTAATAATCTACCTGGCTAAATGCTCTGAGATCAACTTCTGCATGAGAAGGGCTGTATAAGAGCAATACACATTCTTAAAATATCTATTTAACCTGTCATACAGAACCAGCAAAGAGCAGTGTGATGGTATCCCTTCAGACCCTTAAAACAGAATGCACAACTGTGATGCTCTTGTAATCTCTTCTGGGCCCCCCCAGAAACTATTTTTTTGGCTATTAAATTTAGCCTAACTACTTTCTAAATTCTACACAGTCCTAAATATTGTCTGATTCAGTATTTTCTATACGTGTGTGCAGAGTTCTGAATGTAAAGAAATCAACTTCCTTTTTGAATGTGTAAACAACCAAAGTAGCTTTGGAGGACTTTGTTGTAGCCCTTTTCTTCACTTGCCTCTGGATCCTTTTTCCTTTATTACTTGAACATCCCTCTAGGGCAGAACTTTGCAATTGCCAGTTATTCTTGAGGAAGGAAGGTTTTAATGAATCAGGAAATGAACCATTTAACTCCAAGGCCTAACACATCATTTCTTTTATACAGTTAGCCTTGTATTTTAATGATTTAGTTGTTTTCTCAATACTTAATCTTATTGTTTCTTTTTGTTATTTTTTTCCCTACCAGTCACAGTGCTTACTTAAATATAAACAATTACATTTAAAAATAAGCAGTAAGGTCTTTTAGAATTTTTCTGGTTTTAAAAGATTGTTTTAACCATTTTGCCACTGCTTGTGCTCTACACCTGCTGCTCTACCCACATATTACAATTCTGGAACCAGCAGAATTTAGAACATGAACCTGATATGTTTAGTGCCACAGCGGGCAATGACAACTTTTTTTAGTATTAATCCAAGTACTGTCTTGTGACCAGTAAAATAAAAAAATTCCAGTAATGCAACCGTAAGATACACACTTTGAAATCAAAAGCAAAGGCATCACTCAAGGGCTACATGTTCACATGAATCTCTCAGAGCAGTTAGGGAGAAATAATGTCTCTGTCAACACCTTGTTGTGTAACTCTAGAAAACTCTTTAAACACTCAATTTTTTCCAAAAGGATTCAAGTGGAAAATTCACAGAAAATAAGACCTTTCATGACTATTAAGATGCAACCTCTGTCTCAGCAATCTCCTGACCTGCCAACTGGAAGATGCCAGAAGGACGTATAAGAGAACATTCACTCTGTATGTGTTTGCTGCCACTAAAGGGAAGTCTCCAGGTGAGATTGACCCACTACAACAGCTCTTCCAAACCTTGCAAGAGAGTAACAAATCCATTACTGTTTCTGAAGTCCTTCCAACTTACAGCGAAGGAGATCATGCATACCCCAAAAAGCTCTACTGAAGTCAGTGAAGAGAAACCTGCTTTCCTAAGAGATCACTGAGAAGGATGAATTCGAAAGGAAAGTACAGAACATGCAGGTCCACCTTGAGTTCAGCTGCCAATCTTTTCTGAAAAACATCAGGATAAATTTTATAACTCCTGTGCTTTGGGCCACTTCTGAGGTAATGACAGACTTTCGATGGCGTGAATGTGTCAGCTAAGGTGGAGAGAGAAGACAAGAGTGCTGTCTGTGCAGAAGTAGGGTCATAGTTGACCCCACAAAACCATCTAAGGGGGGTTTCACTTCCTGCTAAAAAGCTGCAACATTGGCTTCCAGAGGTAAAAAAACCTGATTCTCATGTATGTTAATCAATAAAACAGTGGCATCAGAAGGGCCCTGTCTGCACAGTCAGCACTGATACTGGTGGTGGTCTGACCAAGAAGGCGCAGCTCTGGCAACTGTAATGCTTGCCACGTGACTATTACTTGTGTCTCCAAAACAGTAGTTGATCTGTTCTTACTTAATTCAGAACTGATCCCCTTAAGGTCTTCATACATTGACCCTATTGCTTAGCAGTGAATAGAATCATAGAATGGTTTGGGTTGGAAGGGACCTTAAAGATCATCCAGTTCCAACCCCCCTGCCATGGGCAGGGACACCCTCCACTAGACCAGGTTGCTCCAAGCCTCATCCAGCCTGGCCTTGGACACTGCCAGGTATGGGGCACCCACAGCTTCTCTCAGCAACCTGTCCCAGTGCCTCACCACTCTCTCCGGGAAGAACTTCTTCCTGATATAGCTACAGCTTAAGGCAGCCAAGTCAGCTCCGTAGAAATTTTTCAATTCTCGCACCTTTATCTCAAGAAATACCCTAATCCAAAACCAGTCACTGAAATCAGCAGATGTGTCTATGCTAGAAGTGGCAAGCTAGTCCCCATGTTTCTTCAAAGGTTTAATCTAGCTCTTAGGGAAACCTCAAGGAGTTTTCCCATGGATCTGAAGAGCGTAAATCCAAGAATTATAGTGGTGGCATAAGATCAGGTGTAATTTAGAAACCAAGTGTTCATGGGTGTGCATGTATGTCTGTCTTCTGGTTGCTTGGGAATCTGCTTGCACGCTCCACAGAGCAAAATCTAGCCTAGAGTTTTTCCCCACCTAAAAGAGAAAACTTTGGCACTAGGAGCTGGTAGGAAGATTCCCTGTCTCTGCAGCTTCCCATGCCATGGATATCTGACCGTCAGAAATGGGCACCAGGGATGATGTTCATGAACATCAGGAATCTGCTACTAAATGTTTTTAAAAAATACAATTGTAAATCAAGTGTTGTTGCCCAAAGACACACTAGTGAGAAAGGCTGCTAGGTAGTAACGCCGCATCAGTCACTACAGGACTGTACAGTTTTATGTAAAAGAGTTGTCCTCAGAAGCAAAAATGAAGTCATAATCTTCCACTTCTGTTAATTAACTAGGGTGGATTACTGCTTCAAGATTTATTTAACAGAAGTTGCTAATTAAGATACTTTGCACACTGTGTGGGTGGGTAAGTGCATGCAGAAGTTACAAACACTGAGCATAGGGGTTGTGAAGAGGTGTAAGTGTGGCCCTGGCTGGTTTGGCATGTACGTATAGGGGAATACGTACATGCATTGCTGGATAAAGAAACGGGGGTGGGGAGAATTGCTACAGTATGATGTAAGACACAAATATGGGTGAAGTATTACGAGACTGACTTGAGTGTCTTGGGTGATAGGTGTGGTGTGCACATGCATGGACTATGGGAGTAGGTGCTATTGAAGGGGTAAGGACTAGTGAGGCTGTAAAATACATGCACTGAGGTGATGAGGTTAATGTTGGATGATCAGATTTCATTACCAACAGCTGTAGTGCTTGGAAATTGCTGTCTGTAAAGGGGTGATTGTGTAAGAGAGCATGTTGTGTTTCCCATTTGATGCAGTTTAGGCACAGTAGGTGCATTATTGTCTCCTGTGCAAATGGTACGAAGTTCAGAAGAAAGTTAAGAAGCATGCCTATCCCAGTTGTATAGCAGATGTACACTGCACTTCTATTTTTATTCTTTGATTCTTATAATTTAATTTCTTTAGTGTGAAATACAGCATAGTGCTGGGGGACAGTCAAAAGACAAAACAGAGCCTGCATTTCAAAAGGAGAGAGATGTTTTGGCTACCACCTGACACAAGTACTTGCAACTCATACCAGCTGGCTGCTCAGACGTGTGTATCAGCACTACGGCAGGGCTGGTCATCAGCTTTGCATCACTTGGTAAGACTGCGTTTGCTCAAATAATGGCTGAATTAGTGCCCAAGTGACATTGTGGCAGCAGTCAAAAATCCCAGTCCATGGCTAGAAGCATCAGGCACAGGAGAATGAATGTGCCTGCTTAGTTCCAGGCCAAAAGAACTAATTATGACCTTTTCTTTCCCATACTTCTGACCCATGAACAGCCACACAATTTCTGCTGATAATAGTTTATTTCTTACTAACCAGAGACTCTGCTTTCTGGGCAGCTTTGTGCTACATACAGATGCTCCTCCTGTGGTGATCTGGAAATGATTACTTGACACTTTAAAACTCATCACCATCATGCAGGGCATTTCTTTCTCTGAAAGGTGGCTCCCTCTGGATAACACATGAAGAGCAGGAGAGTCAAAGCACTAAGCAAAGATTTAAGACTCTCTGTGGGTTTATTATCAGAGTGAGTGAACACCAGTGTCACGCATTTACAGATGAGTAAACCTAACAGAGAGACAAGGTTGACACATGCCACCACGGACCTGAAGAGCTCACAGGGAACCTGATTCATCTCTAATGGCAGAGAAGCAGAACAGGGAAGGTACTACTTTCTTTTTTTCTTTACTCGCACTGAAACATTGGAAGAAAAAATATGACCATACCATTTTTAAAACACAAAAGAGCAACAGTGCTGAAGTAATTGTCTGGGCCAGAACTGAGCCATTGAGAAACCTATAGACACTCTGCCATCTTTATTACACCCATGAAGCATAACTCCAGCTCTTGCCAAAACCCTTATTAGAATTCCTATCTCTTCAATAGTCCCCAAATGTCAGCAAATTCATACTTTTTTTGGGCAAACACAGACACCAGATTCCAGCAGTAAAACTGTAGAGTTTGTGAGTGTGGGTCAGAGTTAAGTTTGTTCTCACACAGAAGCAGATTCTCACATGAAATTATGGAGCACAAATGCTGAGAAAGAAGGCATGAAGACACAGAACAACTGAAGTCATAAAGTAGGCTCCTGTGAGAAATCTGGACTTGAGGACCTGTCCTTGTCAGTGGGGGCAACACAGCCTAAACTAAGCCATGGATATTTTTATGATTATAATGGTAAAATAGCTGAGACTGCAGCCAGTTTAAAACTTCCGGACTTCAAGCTTTACATTCATAAAATTTTAAGGACCAAAACGCTAAACTGGAATACATTGTGACTGCTTTACAAGCATGACATCTGAGGGGCTCAACAGAGCCAGGGTCCACTAACTTCCAATGCCCCACAGAGCTGCTAAGCTCTGGAGGGTTTCTGGGCTTCTTGGCTGGACCACACAGCTGTGACTGCCCACCACGGCTGCCAGGCACCACGGGGCTCCCCCGTCTCCCTGACCTAATGAGAGGACCAGTCCCTTCTGAAAATCAAGGGTATTGACCTCTTATAAGGAAATTCTCACCCAAATAGCTATATATTTATCCTTTCATTCCCAGGTTACTATTTTGTTAGAATTATAGCAGAGTTCATTTCTTTCATGTAAACAGGGTCTCACTCTTTCCACAGCAGCATCAGCACTTGAAATCTGGCCTGAAGTGGTGAAAAGTGCTAATATCTTTGTGGTTTAGGGTGGAAAAAAGTCAGTTACTGTATGCTTATGCACATCTATTTCTAAGTGACTGATGAAGTTCCCATTGAATTTCCTGAATTAAAAGGGTGCCAAAGACTCAGGAAATGCTACTTTTTCATGTAAGAGAACTTCTTTAATTTGAAAAGTGCAGATGAGAGTATTTTTGAGAAAAAAAAAAATACAAATTTCTTTTTTCTCCAATAGTACAATTAATTTCAGAGGAAAATCTTACTTCTTTGAAAAAACTGGAAGGGTGAAAGATGAGTTTGGATTGAAGGGTTTGTGGACTTAACTCTGGACACATTATTGATGCTTCCATCCTAGATTTTCTGAGGTGGCTGTGAGAGATGAATGTGCAACACTGATTGCCAACCTCCTGTCTTGACTTCATTATGCAGAGTGCTCACCAAGTGCTAACTAGAGCCTATTATTCAGTTCATTCAGCTCACACCTGGTTCTTAGTGAGATGTTACACTGCTTTAACACAATGAACTATGGCTTTATTGCTCTCCGCTATTTCCTTCTCCCTCCAGCTTGAAAAACCACATTTCAATCAATGGCTAATGTCAGTGTGGGAGTAATAACCTTCATTTATAGCAGCAAGTAGGGACATCTGGACAGGCCAGGGAAAGAAGCAGGGAGTAAAGCCATCAGGATGTGCAGATCACACCATTATCGTAAGAGTGCTTGTTTTCAGGAAAGCTTGTTAGTGTGGAAACATCCAAAACACTCGTTCCTTCGGCTGAGACTTTTTCCTCTGGAGGACACAGAAAGGTCAAAAGAACTGACAGCATAACAGAAGTAGATAGTATGTTTATAAGTTGCAAAAAATCCAAAACAAAACAAAACAAAACAAAAAAAAAACCCCAAAGCATATTGTAGCTGTTCAGGCCAATCCTTAAGGAAGATGAACTGGTGGTACTAGAAAATCCAGAGTCAAGTACAAGAAGTCTAACCTTGGAGTTAGGTGGCACCGTGGTAATCCAGGTCCCGCAGCAAGTTCTGCCTTCAGGACAAACCAATAAGGCTTTCTGCGCTCCCCTTACCCTTCCACCTACACACTGACAGCAGCAATACTTTCTTTTCTTTCTGTTATTTACCTGCCTTGTTAGTCTGCCAGAGTTTTAGGTGACAAGGACCCTTTGTATGTTACCTATTAATACTCAGAGCTTTTAGAGCCAGCTGTAATGGTATTAACAATTGGTAGGGGGAGGGTACTGAAGGGTACATCCTCCTTGTACCGAAGCCCCAGGTAGGAACCCGGCTTATTCCCATCAATAAGTCATTTGTAAGCCAGTATGGTGAGGATAGAGGCTATACCTGTTCAACATCTGCCTTTCTTTTACACTTTCTAAAAAATTAAATCCCTGAAGAATTCATGACATAGATTGATGTGAACAGGCACTTAAACCCTCCTTGAACTGGGAAGTTGGTTTCATGTCAGGAACAACTGTGAGTTTTACTCAGGGCTCTGTTCAGCTTTCTGTGGTCAACACTTAATGCCAAAAACCTTTTCGCATGGAAGGTGGTATAATTCCAGCCACTGGACAAAACCGTCTTCTCTTTGCTAAATTACTTCTGGAGGGAAATTCCATTTTCATGGAGAAACTTAAGCATTTCCACAGCAAAGATGACATTTCCTGGCAAAAATAATATATTTTTTCCCTTACTATGCCTGCTGTTCACTTAGAAGCAGAAAAATAATTTGATTCTTTCACAAGAATTAAAAAAGAAATGAAGAGGACAGCAGTTTGCTTTTGTTTTTAGTTAACTAAACTGAAAATTAAAATTATTTTGCAGAATTCTAGATTACTAAGCAACTTCTCATGACACAGAGATACAGCTTTTGGCTGTTACGAACCAGGTTTTTTTCATCCACAGAAAAATGAGCATTCCCTTGGTTAAATATCTATCCCTTTAGGCACTTGGATCCCTTCTCTAATACGTCAGAAATCAATTATCTGGTTATCCTCTAATTTATTAAACCTCATGTCTCGGATTCTGAAAATATTTGGATGCTGCTGTAATGCATTTTGTACTGGCAGAGCGATTTGTGCTAATACATTTTGCACAACTCAGCCGAGGCATCTTGGCATTCTGAATCAATCTGAACTGTATTGAATACAGTTTAATTAATGTCCAATGTACCGTGCCTTGGTGAAGCGGACAGCTGGCGGCTTATCTTCCGTGACCTTGGGTGACAGACACAATCTGGGATAATGCTAATGTGTGTCTTTTGTCAGTTGATACTGGGGGAGCCAAAAAGTCAGGGCTTCAACAACCAAATGATTAGTACATATCCACGGGGATAAAGATGAGAGAGAAGATATGTCTACCATGAAAAGTCTAAGTACTTTGTGATTCACAGATAGGCTAATGCCAGATGCAAGACAATAACTTTTCATTTTGCAAAATATCGTACACTGCTTTCACCAAAAGAATTATTACAAAGAGGGAATGTAGGCTGGGGAAAAAATGTTGGAAATAGTGAAGGATTTTGAGGAAATGAGCAGCCTTTTCACTAGTTTAAAGTGCCATCACAGCTGGCAGATCTGGGCAGACCTTTTATTAAAGACGAGCCAGTAAGATAGTAAGGTGCTTAGTAAGAGTTAGGGTATTGCACAGAGCTACTGTGGGGTTGTAGGACCTCCAGAGGAGAGAATAACGAAAAGACCAGTACTTCTAGTCAGAAATCACTGAGACAATGAGTCAAATTCATGGAGAAAAGGCTAAGACAGGAAAGCTAAAAAGTAACAAGAGAAGCAACACAGAACCTTTGGGATCAGCTCCTGATTGCTCACATTTGTATGCAGGGAATTGTAAAACGTTCATAAAACCAGATTAACTTGTTGTTACAAAATTCTAATAAAGAAAACCTAGAAGCATTAAAAAGTCATTCCAGTTGGACAAACACGAAGAAATTATGGAGGAATCATTTTCCCAAAGGATAGGGAGAATTTGCTAAAATAATTTTTCCTTGTCCAAATACAGAACTGGACGCAAAACCTAGATGACCAGAAATGGAAAACTGGAGTCAATGGATCACCATTCACACTTATTTGCACAGATGAAGTTATAAAGTTTCAGTGTACTTTCCCCATGTGAGTACAACATACTGAAGATGGAGAAGCTTTTCTCCATCTTAAGAAATACTAATAGTCCTTTCTAGTAATGACTATTAGAAATGAAGAAATAGACAAGAATATTCTTTTAAATACATTCACAGCTTATTCTTTTCACTTCTAAACATCTTGTAAAGCTACTTCTGATGTTCCTCTGGCAATTGGGAGAGAGGCTAATAGGGAATATAATGTAGTATCTCATTTAACATAATTGCCAGTAATTACTGATGCCCTAATTTCTCTGGATCACAGAATTTTTCTCCACCAACTTTCTACCAGGACTTGTACTGGAAGCATGCCATGGAGGGTGTGTAGCAGCAACCAGGAGAGGGCTTTGCTAAAGGCCGTGATACGGATTTCATATGCTGCTCATATACAAACAAATGACAGTAAAACAACCAACACTTTATTCAAAAAATAAAAAATTCTGGGTTTGGTTTGTCAAATATTTTCTCCATGCAAATTATTTTCCTGTTTCTGTTTTCCTTCAATTCCTTTCATATAGTTATATTCGGGAATAATACCTCATTACTGCCAGTTGCTGCAAGCTTTATAAGATGGAAAAGTATAACATGATAATTTTTTTAATGCATACAAGTTAATAAAATCTGGTCAGAAAACCTTAGAAGCATTTCCAGTAGAAAATGAAATCCAGTCAATTTTGAAACATTTCATGTTAATGAAACTTTGTTCCATAGTGTGAATTGCAGGGGATTCTGATAATGTCAAAATACCTTATTTTTCATGCTGTGGTCCAGAATATCTTGGGACAACTTGGAAAGAAAAATAGTCAACCTTATTTAATATACATAGGAATACATATGTATGTGTGAAAAGAAATAGCAATATTAAAGAACACAGTGTAGATAGCTAGCTATGTTCCCTAGGTGTGCCTCTTTAATCTTCAAAAACAGGAAGAAAAACATAATTTTCTTCCTATGTTTTTTTTATGTTATTATGCCATTGATATATTGACATCTCATCACAAAAGAGAGCTTGAAATCTACAACCAAAGCCTACCTCAAATCGCTGCATACACTAAATGTAAGTAGACAAATCTTCCAATCTCTTAAAAAATACCCTGCCCATAAATTGTCAAACCTGTAAATGTTGAGCACAAAATTCTGAAAACAACAGGCCCACCTCAGAGAAAGCAGTAATCTTCTCTTACTACTGAATTCTCATATAAAATAGGAAACTTGCTTGAAATGAGTCTTTATCACGTTCTCACCTCTCCATTTCAGATTAGGGCAAAGTTTTGAAAAATTACCTAGTTTTTAGGTTTTCCGTCAATCAGATACAGTTTACAAACTTGCTGTTGATTTGTCACTTTCTCACTAGAGCTGCTCTGCCTGACCTAACTTGGCAGTCTGCAATCACACTCTGGACAAGACCGGCTCAAGCTCCTCAATAATATTGTAGCTCGACTGTGCCTGCAAATCACAACACAGAGTTGTTTTCCATTTTCCCTGCTTACCAGTTGAGCAGCAAGTACTTGCATCAAGTGGGATATTTAGCTCTGTTCCCATCTGGCTACAGGTGTTTGCACCACCTCTCCAGACTTCGACATCTCCTATCTTATCACTGCACCCTTTTGATCAAGAAGCATCTTTGTGCAGATCTATTCTTCACTTCACAGCCAGTGTAACCTGACTTATCTCTCCCCTCCCGCCCTCATACAGGACCTGGGAGATGCACTCAGGCAGGCGGTTTGGGAAATCTGGATGACAAGGCTCAGAAGTCCTTTGTGTTGAATTTTTTTTTTTCTTTTTCTGTTTGTCACAAACAACTGGTGGAAATTAGGGAGCTAGGAAGGTAAATACAGGCACATCCTAATCTTCTCCTCCAAGGATATGTTAGGAAAACTGTGTTTTCCTATCCAGCAGCAGCTGTAGCATAAGAAAGCCTGCTGTTTCAGGCAGAAAATCTGTCACCTCTGTTATGTGCCACCATTCAGTAAGGTACTTAAGTCACTCATGATCTTCAATAACAGAAATAGCTCCATTGATTTCAATGGGACAACTCAAGTGCTCTGAGCAAGGCACACATACCTTTCCCAACTGAGGCCGCATCCGGCACTCTTATCCGTATGCTCATGTGAAGCTGCTCTGCAGGGCAGCTGTGAACATTATCGGTGACCGGGAGTCTCAGGCTGAAATAAAATGCTTCATTTTCAGTGCTGAAAAGAACCGATTGGCCTTCGTTTTCAAGCTACTCATAGTAAAATGATAAACAAGCAAAGGTCAGATTTCAGACTGCCAAACTATTATCAGGCCACCATCCACAGTAACTCTTCAGGAAAATGCGTAATTGCAGAACTAATGAGTCATCTGTACACGGCACAATTACCACAACTGCCTATGTAATCACTGTAATTGCATATAACAAAGCATGGATGGGAGTACCCACAGCATCGCAAGGCCTAGAAATGAAGGCCAATCACTTACAGCTGAACACACACATAAATACACGCACCGTTTTCAAGTAGATGACTCTTATAAATGAACGTGCAAACCTATTAACCACGCTCTTACGTACCCTGTATGGAACCAACATTGATTTTGGCAGTTCAAAACAGCTGGAGGACAAAACATGGAGGACAATACATAATACACAGAAGTGAAACATGGAAGATGTGATGCAGAAGAGTGAAGGAAGGTATGGGAAAGCAGCAATGAAAGCTAAGGGATACATATGTATGCATGAAAAAACACAAGAACATCAAAGAACACTGTGCAGATAGCAGTTTGGGCTCCCTCAGTCTGATTATTTCTCCTCCCAGAAGAAGGAAAAGTGAATCAAGAGAGGTAAAATAAAGAGCAGACAGTTACAAACAAAAGACCATGAAGATAAGAGCGAGTCAGGAGAGGGAGGAAAACAGATGAAGCTCTAGGACTAGAGGAGAGGGCACTGTTAAGCTTTGATGACATTTTGTTTCATTTCATATATTTCGGCTTCTTTATTGCTCTAGGACTTTGGCAGACTTCTTAAATCTCTGGAAGTGTGAGAAAAAGACACATGGCATCTATTTGGAACTCCTGGGGGTTTCACTGCTGCTGGCTACTTAGTTTTGTAATTAAAGGCAATTTAGAAAAGGTAGAAAGAGAACCTGCTGCTCACCAAAAGCCACAGCCCCTCCTGAATAAACTACCAACTCCACAGGAAAACTGATCTTTCATTATTACTGGAGTCATAGATTCAGACACCAGTAGAGTATTCTCGAGATTTTTAGGTTCACCTTCACAATCGAAGCCAAGGAGAACACCTGGATCCCTACGTGGACTCCAATACACTGCAAGCAAGCAAATGTACGTGTTTAAAAAAGGTGTCGAAATCCCAATGTAGAGAATTCACGTGATGGCAGCCCAGCAGCTGAAACAGCGGCTGGTCACGCGGGGCACTCGCAAAACCATCAGCCTCTCAGACACATTGCAAGGCAAAAGCCACCAGCCCCTCAGGTGGGAGGTCGACCCTCGGCAGGGAATCTCGCCAACCCCACGGCACTCAGTGTGTGGGCGAGAACGCCATTTGCACACTGAAGCTGCGGGGTTTGAAGGCAGGGAGGTGTTTTCAGGCTGAGCTGAAAAGCCTTCTCCGGCTGCAATCCTGACTAGTTAAGCCAACCTTCCTTTAACCTCAGGCACAATATCATTTCTTTTTCCACACGGGAAAGAAATCCACACAAGCTCCCTGGATTGGCATTTGTACCCAACCACTGTTTAAATATTTTTTTATACTGTTTAACAGTATGCGCTGTTCAGCTGCTAATATGACCTGCACTGGGAGAAAAGTGAATAAAGGATTTAATTACAGTTGAGATGTCCCTGGTGTAGTTTACTGTTGTCCTGTAAATCCTTCTTCTTCACTTATCTCCAGCACAAAGAGGCATCTTTTCCACGGTGAGCAGGGGGAGACGGGGGAATGCAGCACACTGCCATGCAAGGATCCCTTTGTTGACCGGGCTTTGTGTGGGAACGTACCCGTGATGAATGACAGCCAGGCCTGAAAATTAGCTTTAGCTTTTGTGAGCTCAGTTTTCCTTCTAAATTACCACACTGCTGTAACTTCAGAAGCCAGGTATTTCCCTTGACAGTGAACGTTACAATCTTTTGGGCCAGGATGTGGAGATCTGAATGCCAGGCATGACTCACAGGTAACTTGCTGTTATTTTACAGAGCTCTGAAAGGAGACCACTAGCATCAGGCAACTTTAACTTTGCTCTCAACCACTGAAAAAATCCTACTGACACTATCAACAGTTAAGCTCTAGTGGTGTTGCAATGACAGGAAATATATATATATATATATTATTTTAATATATTTCCCCAACAGACCCAGCTACTGTAAAGCTCTGGAGAACTGTGTAACACATGATAATGCTTTCATCAAATCTAGGCCAAAGAGAAAGCCTCTAGGGTAGAATCATGAAGGCAATAAAGCCTTTGTCCACACTTCAATATTTACATAATGTTATATTCACTGTAATACCTCAAGCTCCCAGTCAGGAGTGAAGCCCTCTGTACGAGGACATACCAAGACTGTCGTTACCCTAAACAGATCCCAGGCTAAAATGAAATGGCAAGAGGTTGAGGAAAGGCAGTTTAATCATCACACTGGTACAGATGGGGAAATTGAGGTACCCAAGTCATGCAAGGGAGCTGTGGGGCAGCTGATAGCTAGACGAGGCATCCTAATTCCTCTTCTTGCCTCTTAAATTAAGGTGTTGGGGGCCACACACAATCCAAAAATATGGGTAGGTCTAGTCAGTTATTCACACAGATATTTCTGAGTTTTCACTCTTTGAAATCAACTTTTAAAAGGAAAAATAACATTATTGTTACAAAATACATGACTCTCAAATGCATCCCCTTTGCTCCTTGTTTTGTCAATGTTTCCAAAGACCTGCTTCCCACTGGGAGGAATCCTAAGCACAATGCCCCTAGATTGGTTGCTGTGTTTGAAAAAAACCTAAGGGATAAGACTAACTTGGCAGGGGAGAGGCTTTCCAAATTTTTGTGAGGAAGCCTGGCTGTGTAAGTTCAAGTAGCCTGTCTTTATCCACATGTTCACTATTACAATAACCTATCACTGTTATCCTAAGATGTACAAATTGCAGTCAAGTCCTGGATCCGCTGGAACTGTAGTCAGAGAACAATGTAGGAGCAAAATGATGTCCCCAAGGTTGCCTAGTAGATGAGTGACAGAGATGGAGCTCCTCTACCACGTTCCCCGATAGAATGGGGCAGTGCCATTCCTCATCCACATGCCCCACAGACACAAAGACAACCCCTGATAAAGGTGTAACTTTAGTGAAAGAAGTAGCATCCAGAGGAAAGGAATGGGTGCCCAAGAACATTCTGCCCAAGAATGGGTGAGATGGAGTGAGAACATGTTCTCAGTTCAAGCAGGTCCTGATCAGCAACTAGTATACCCACAAGCACCTTGGGGAATTTCTAGCATCCATTTCCATCGCTCAAACACAAAGATACGCTCCTACCAAACCACACTTTCAGAAGGCCCTGCAGTGTTGCAGGACTCTCTGCTTTGCTTTTAATGATTTCCTCATGCCTTTCAACTCTTGGGCAATGTCTAGCTTGACAGAAAAAAGAAATCAGCTCTGCCCATTTTCAAAATTACAAATGTATCTCATAACAGCATCAATTTTATTTATCTATAAGTTTTAAAATGCTGTAAGCAAAACTAAAAGAAAAGAAAAGACTTCAGGCAGGAGAAAACAATTGTCTTAGATCAATTTTTACCAGTTTCATTGTAATAAGCTTTCCTGTGCTTTCTTAAAACCTGAAACACTGTTCCTTTGTTCCACTATTTTCATCCCAGATCTGAAGGATCTGTCTTGCTATCTGCTCTTGAATTCAAGTAAATGTTTTATAAAATCCTTTGGCAGGGATTTCCCCAGACTGCTACCCCCTCCAAAACACCTGATTTCCAAGCTGAGGAGCACTAGTTTAATCAGTCCTTCCTCACATGGAAACTGTTCCAAAACATTCATTGTACTTGCTGCCTTTCTCTAATCTTGTTTGTTCTGCTATACCCTTGTTGAGCTGAGTCTTTGACATGCATGCTGTATTTCAGATGTACCTAAACTGATGGCAAACTGATGTTTTCTGGTTTGTACTTCATTCCTCTCATTTCATTTGCTTTTCTGAGTGCAGCCAAGCACTGAGCTGATGTGCTAATTGAACTAGACATCATAACCCCAAAGGCTTGCTCCTTTGGTAATGGTCAGCTCAGAGCCCACCATTTCATATGCGTAACTAGGACTGTATCTCCCTGTGTGTACCATTTTACGTTTATCTACACTGAATTTCATGTGCCAGTTTACTGCCCAGTCACTTGCTGCTATAAGACCCTTCTCCAGTTCTGTACAGTCCTTCCTCTTTCTTATCAGTGTGATAAGTTTACAACATCACCAAATATTGTCATCTCATCGCTCCAACACAGACCTCTACCGCACCTCACTGCAGACCTTCGCTACGGGAACACCCATTTACACCAGCTTGCCGTTTCTTCTTTTTCAGCCAATTATATATCTACAGCAGGAGCATCCCCTTCATGCTTCATTTCTCTTAAAAACCTTTTGTGAGGATTATTATCAAAAGCAATCTGGGGATCCATGCAGAGTATATTATTTGGACCACTCATATCTACGTGCCTTTTAACCTCTTTAGAATATGCCAAAAGCTCTAACTTCAGAAGGAATCCTTTTGTCAAATCAAAATACATTCAATTGTTTTTGAAAAGCCAGAGCTGAGTGTTTCTCTGAACAATTTGGTCAAATGAAGTCCGGTTTTATTGTTAATTATCCATGATCAGATATTTACTAATTGCTTTCTGTTTATAGGTGCATTACTCAACACATTTTATGAGAACACCATTCCCTACAGCATCTTCTTTTATAGAAACAAAGCTCTTCCTGCATAAAAGTACGAACCACTGAAGCAGCTTGCTGGATTTCATTCACATTAGCCTTCCTTCCTGTGTTACTCAGTAATCTGGCTTATTAGATAACCATGAAAAAGGTTACAAGACGTATAACTATATTCCCTTGACGGTGTATGGATGATATATTTAGAGGTTCGGGTTGCATCTAGTAAGGAGGCTGAACTGCCAGACTTTCATTAAGAATGGAACATAAGGCACCTTCAAGTGTAAGAGTTGCTGGAAGCTCTGGCACGAACAAAGAAACTTTACTGGGCCTTTTCCCTCTTCTTGTGACAAATTTTATGAAGTTCTCAACTAACTGTTTTCTTCTACCATGCTAATAAGCAGATACACTTTATGACTACACCGAATCACAGAAGTGAGACACACTGTCCGGGTTTGGCTATTTGCCTGTGATGTGCAGTCACCCCACAGTAAGGGCAGACAGTGCTGGTTTTACCTTCCACTCCTGTTTGCAGACAATTCTCAATTTGTCGGAGTTCTCGAGGTAACACAGTGAACCAGCACAATTACCTGGTGTCCTGGCCATGACCTGGCCTCTGACCTTACCAGTCTGACAAGTCATGAGCTGACAGTTTCTGTTGCGGCAGCTACTTCTGCCAGGCAGCCCTTTTTGCTGACATAAACCACAGCAGAACTGGCCAGAAACAGTTTTTCTGTCCCTATGAGAGTGTGTATGTTTAAATACATACAGAGGTTGTTCCCATTTCACATGTTCTTCACAGTGGCCTGGAGGATAATTTGAAATTGTCTGCATGTCTGTGAAGACAGGAAAATTTGGTCCATAAACTCATGACAGACAGAGAAATGTCAGTAACTCTTGCACATCTTAAGGACAGGTAAAGAGAGAGACAATGCTGAAGTCCAAATGATTAAAGCATGAAACAACCTTCAAGAAATACTAATGATGGATTCATATATCTCTATTTGTAAGCCACCACCTGCACTTGATTTGCCATTTGCCATATGGCAAATCAAATACATAGAGAACAGGAAAGACTTAATATCTTTCCTCCACATGACCTGAAGTTCAGCCAGATGAGTGGAAAAACAACACGGTAGCTGCTGACAGCCACAATAGCATACCGCTAAAGAAAGGTACATTATTCATCAAACCTATAGCAGGTCCAAGGATATAAATTTGTCACAGAAGAATTTGGCTTATATACAACACCCAGAATGTCAGAGGAAATACACTGGAAAGAAGGCATCAGGAATTATTAACTGAACTCCTCATCCTCTGTGTCCTGTTGGTTACTTCTGCCACAGCCAAAAATGCTTTTCTTGAAGTCCATTTCCTCTTCTCTTCCCCCCACTTTAACTTTTCTCTGCTTCTCTCTATTATCATTAGAGCGATGCCCAAGTAATTTTCCTACCTGCCTTCCAACTTTTTGTGAAGGTCCGAACAGCTTCCTTTGCCTACCCTTCGGCTATGCTGGAGTCATCAGCAACTGCAAGCCCAGTTGCCACCCCCATGCTAGCAGTCCCTGATTCAGCCCGATTCCACTCCCACCTCCTTCTCTGAATTGACACCTCCCCAGGGACAGTGAACCATGATGTCTACAGGAGCCACTACAGTGCTCTTAACCCTCCCTCACAGCCAACACTTCTACACAGCCCAGGGAATATATCAAGCCTGACCCATCTTCTACAGTACTAATTCACTGTGAGTTGTTCTGGATAGTCTTTGAGGCTCCACTGACTTACGATCTCACAGTTCAATAACGAGGTTCAACACCATTACCGCAGTGGTTGCTGCCCTCAAATCCAAAACCACTGAGCTGTACAGTTTTATTCCTTAGCACAAAACATTTCAGCTTACTATATCTTACTATTGTAATGTGGAGGGACACACAAATAAAATTCTAAAAACTAAATTAAGTGCTGTTAAGGGTATTTCTACTACTTGCATTACTGTGAGGGAGGTGCAAGAAGATGACAATATCACAGATTCTAAACAAGCAAGGCCACTACTAAGGTAAATACAATTCACAGTTTGGGTTTGGGTTTTTTTTTTGTTGTGGTTTGTTTTTTTTTTTCATTTTGTTTTGGGGTTTGGGGTTTTTTTTATTGAAACCTGACTTTGAGTGTTACTAAAACTATACACATTAAAAAATTACCTACAAATAAGTGTCTCAATTCTTTCAGTGCTGCTGTTGACCACTATTACTGGTTACATTTTAAAGATGAACAAACTTAACTTTTCTGTTTCAGAAGGAAATTCTACTAACACTTATTCCTGCAAGCAGACCTATATTATTAAATTAAGTGGCTCATTAAGGAGAGCATAAATTAGTTTTAAATCATCCAACACTCTCAGGCACTCATTGCTATAGCTAGGATCAGAATTCAGGATCTGCTGAGCATCTTGACACTGAGCCATCTGTTTCCATACCCATACTGATGCTGAGGCCATAGGACTAGTCCAAACACTTTCATATAGGGAAATTAAATATAACACAAACGACACAGGCTAGCAAAGCCTATATCAGGAAGAAATTCAGGCTTGGTCACTTGTATATTCTCATTAGTCAAATTGCAATCAGTATACTACAGTGGAAAGCTTCAGAAGGCTTTAGTCAAAGCAGTAAGTTTAACGATTAACATACTGACTGTTAAAGTTTGAAATATCATGCTTGACAAACTTGTTGGCACGTAGAAGTGGAGAAAAGGTGACAGTTTGGAACATCAAATATGTGCTGCTCTGTATCACCGAAATTATGTAAAGTGCAAAGGTTTATCACCTGAAATCCAGACCACAAAAATCCTCAACCTTAACCCAGTCAGGTTAGAGATTACCTCTTTTTAATTAACAAAGGTTTTTTATTTTCTGATATTACACCTTTTCAAATCCCATGATATCATGCTGAAATGTGTGAAAAAGATTTCAGTGAAGCCAGAAAGCAACTTTTATAAAATCTTTATATACATTTGGTAAAATAACTACTTCAGTACCAATTTTGGCGTGGTTGTTCTCCTTTTCATTCATTCCAGTTCATGGGCTATAGTGACATGGATTGAAAAGTACAATTAAAAAAGTAGAATTAAGAATCACTGTGTCAGAACATTTGAAAGCAGAAGCAATGCAAAATAATACACTTCTACCTTTATACAGCTCTGTAAGTTTTGCTGTTTTTTACAGGAAGATAGTAAAACCGAAGTCAGTTAGCCCACTTCATCTTAGCAACATTTCACTTCCATTGGTGCGTCATCTTTTCCTCAATTTTTTCCCTCTTAATGCCCTTCAGTATCTTCATCATTTTCCTGAAGAAGCCAAGCAGCACTAAACTCTGAACAAGTGCAGCCTCACTGACACGACAGCAAAGAAACTCTGAAAGACTTCTACTTACACACTTCCTCACTAATATCCTCCAGAGCTCAGATTGCTTCATGGTATGGCCTTTCTCAGATGTAATAAATATAATCATCCACAACTTGAGCCAGTGAAAAAAAGTAAAGAAAGCAATAATAATGAAATAGTATCTGAAGTGGAATGATGTGAACTGATTTTTTCAAAACGTTTTTTTCCTCCTAAAACTGAGCTACAATTTTACTCCTTGAGCCAAATCTATCCCCAACTTAAACTGGACCATGACCACAGTACGTTACTATACACACAGGCACGCACACAGAGTAAATAAAGCTGAAACACTGTGAAAATTGTGGTGAACTGAAAGAAATCACTAACATCACAAAACAAGTTTTAAGAGGACACTGTAAAGTTAATTCTCAAGTCTTCAAGGCAAAATGAAAGTCTAATTAAGATTTTTGGCCAAGGTTTAATAGCTATATAAAGAAGGCGCATATACATTCTCCTCCCCGAAGATAAATCAGTGTGTAATTACTACAAGGCCAGCAGACTGGGAAATTAAGAGGAAACCCCCCTGTGTTACAGGCCCCAACTTGACTGTTACCTGTATTCCTGCTGATTATCTAGACCGTTGGTCTCTGCCAAAAATTAAGATGAAATTTTAATGTAATACAATTTCCTTGTTTTCAAGAATGAACATGTGAACCTAAAACAATGATCCGGCCTCGTTGCATCCTTTACTTGTGTAGCCTCTGACTCCTAAACTAGCAACCTGACTAAAAAGGACATGCAATGCCCTTGTCAGTCACTGCTCCTAAAGATGAGATGCAAAGATGTCAAAAGTTCACCATTTTATAGTAAAACTATAAACAAAATAGATATATATTTTAAAATATACAAAATAAAAAATACTGGGTTATAGCAATACCATAAAATCAAGTACTGAACACTATAACCATCTCACCTGTGCTTCAGCTAAACCAAACTATTACATGCTTCACTGGGAAATGAAGAGTTTTCATTTCCCAGTGAAATACAGGGAAATAAAAATTAATGAAAATTAATTTGATATGATCCTGTTTTAAAAGTTTTTGTATCTGTGGGATTTGGGTTATGCTCCTCCACTCAAGTGCACATACTCTTAACAGATAATCAGTAAATATAAGCAGAAAATGGTAGAAGCTTTAATTCTCCAAGATGAACAATGTTTATCCTAGGAAAAGCTTGCAGGTTTCTTTGAGTTACTGGCTCATGAAACCCTCCTGGGGCAAAGAGAACAAAGAAGTGAACCCCATAACCAGAGCCAGAAGTCTTACATTATGTTGTTTTGGGGTGTGGGAGAAATGCATTTTGTGCACCCTGACATACTTCTCAGGGAGAAATTTTGAAATACTCTCTGCTTTTCCTTTTGAGTATCCCATCTTCTGTTCCAAATCGTTTAACAAAAGCTCATCTGAGAATGTAGAGCTGGTTGCATAGATTTTAATTCCTGGCTTGGGACGTATCCATAATTACTGTTGTTGTTGTTGTTTCTCACCAACATGAGTCACCATCTGGCAATGAACTGCAGTCCAGGAAGCTTCTAAAACTTCCCCTTAATTTAATTCTTCAGGATTCTCACCCTCGTTTAGCATATTACCAGAAACCGATCCAGATGTTACAGGGAGAGGCAGGAGATAAGCAGCTACTAACTGGCTTAGACAATTCTCTGTAAGGGTTGGATCCACAACAGGTACTTTCAGACACAACTGTAAGCAATCACGAAAGTTAAAAGTTCTTTTTACTGGAGAATAATTAAATGAATAATTTATACAGGTCATGATTCAGCTGAGCATTTGACTACGCACTTAACTTAAAGCTTATATTGAAATCAGCTGCAACTGGGTATTAGCACATATGTTAAATTAAGCTGTGTTTCAGAATTTTGCAGAACCAGTGCCTAGCATGTGAGAGAGAAAACACATCTGTGATACATAGATAGCTGCTGGACTGTAAGTCTGAGTCCATTTAGTCTCAAGTAGGTTTGAGCTGTGATTTAAATGAGGCTTGAATAAACTGCACCAATACTAGGATGAAATATCTTGAACGCCCCCCCCCCCCCCCCCCCCCAACAAAGAAAGGAAAAAAGCAATTCTATTAAATGTGGTCAAAGGAAGTAATTTTTCCCTGAGAAAAATGAAAATAAAAAAAATAGAAGAAAAGAAGAAGAAAAGGGGGAAAAAAATCAGGACATGTTTAAAATTAAACATCAACTTCAGTGATTTTCCAAGCACCTCCACTCAGTAGTGAGGGCAGCTCTCCAACCTGAGAAGCAAGTATGTTTGCAAAGAGCTCGAATTCTTTGAATTTTGGCAACTTAAGTTCAGAGGTGATCACTTCAGTCGAAGAGAAGACTCTCATGTGGAAGACACTTTGCACCTCTATAAGTTATTAAAAATGTCTGTGATTGATTCTGGCCTTTTCTAGTGGCTGGAGTCATATTTTTCCTTTTCTCAGTGTCTCCTGCCAGGATCATACTGGAGCAAGAACATGATGGCAGCATTTACAAGCTTCTTCAGGCTCCCTGGGCTTAGGGCACTTCCCCTATAATCCAAAGGGCTTTGCTGATGAATGCCAGACATCCACAGTTCCCTCTTTTGTGGCAATACTTACACACAAATTCCTAAGCTGGCCAGTACAGCTCAGGGGGGTGTATCTCATCCGTTTCTGAGGAATGCATTAAGGTGGTGGGGCATACGAATACAATATGGTAACCCAGGGCTGAAAGGGACACAGTGCCCTACTTTTGTCAGATTACTCGGTCGCTGCTACCACTAGAAAAGTCTTAGGCATAAAATTTCACGTATTTAGAAAGCATTGATCAGCAATAGTAGGACCAATTAGGTAAGAACCATGTGCATTATTTAGATCCTTATCAATAATGATCCTCTTTAGCTGTTCCTGCATCTCAGCTCGTGAGTTTGTCTAATTGCCCCCTCCCAGTCACTTTGGGCTGGCTTTCCCTGGGGTGTTCGTACCGTGATGTGTTTCTTAGACTTATGTGTAGAGACATACTGGGAGCTCATCAGGCTGCAGTCATTAAAAATGGCTTTTAAACCTGCACAGAGCTGCTGGCTTAAGTACAAGCACCTCTTTTTTCCTGCTTCCCTGGCTCCCTTTTTCTGTGAATGGGCACAAGGATATCACATGATAACATGGGGCACAGAGCTTTCCCCTCCTTAGAGTGTTTTAATTAACATTTCTATTATACACACTCATTACCACATTCCTGGCTTTAGCTTTAAACTGGTCATTCTTGTTACAAGCCCTCTAGGACATAGTGGTAAAACTTTACACATCTTATATTATAGCAATTATTAATCACAGGTACATTTTAGTGATTGAACTACAGCAATTGCTACCAGTCTAAACATAATACTTAAACAGAAACAAATGACAAAACTGGGAATGGTGGTACCTGCATAAGGGAACACTCTTTTGACCCCATTAATTTTATAGAACCCTTTGGGGGCTTTATCACAACTACAACTATTCCACAGCCCCACAGTGTCTGGGCAAGTGAAGTGCTTCTGTGGCAGAGCAGGTGTGTTGGATGCACTTATTAAGGTGAGCTACTAAATCAACTGATGACCAAAGTCTATGATTGGATAGTGGCTAGGAAATGCTCCTCTAAAAAAGCATGTAGCAAATCATAAAATATTAATCTGCAGAGATGGAGGTGGGCAGCAGGTTTTCTCTTTAAAGCCTACAAGGCTGACACCTGCAATAGATTCTGGACATGCCAAAGAAGAGCTGAACTTCAGCAAATCCTTGCAGTGGTGTTCCACTGATGCTTTTAGCCAAGAGAAGAACAAGCAGCCAATGAAAGGAAGGATTATGTCTTTGAGGTGGATTTTGGCTCTCCTGCCCATCTTCTGCACCAGCCTGGTGCAGCCAGAAAAGCTATCTGGCTAACAAGTATCGTTGTTGGTATTACTGGTTAGCTTTCAGCTGGATCCACTCCCTCTCCAGACCTCCTGTTGGGTGGAAGAAAAGCCTTTTCTGTACCTGATCAGCTTAAAGTGACTGTAGGAACATATCACTAGCCTAACTATATGCTGGTGGTGTTTCAGTGTTTTTTCTGATAGCACTTCACCCTTTTTGTGTTTGCCTGAGCTTAGAGGGTGATTAGTAGGCATTTTCTAAGAATGTGGAACAACTGAAATAGGAAGCTGAAAGGGAGGCTTTATGTGCAGGCTTAGCCTAGTGGGAATAAGTTCTTTCTTAGATCCCTCTAATTGCTTTAATAATTAAGAAACAATTTTGTTAAGCTATATTATACTTAATTTTAATAAAATCACTCATGTAGAGCCAAGAATTTAAGCAGCACTTCATGTGCATACAAAGAAAAGCACATCCCTCCTTCAGTTATGCCTTCAGGAGAAATTTATAAAATGTGTGTGAATATCTAAACTGAGTTTTAAAAATCTCCTCTGTGTTTATGAATTTATTCTATGTGGACAAAATGAATGACACTGGTCAACAAGTGCCCTAACCAGGCTGCTTTAGGCACTTCTGGCTCTGATGCAGAAAAGTACTTGACTACATCCTTTTCTTTAAACAGTTAAGTGATCACATTAAGCTCAATGGAACCACATTTAGACCTCAAATACAGCATGTTCTTAGGCAATTTTCTTCTGGGGGCCTCTACTTTCCATTGTTTATGTAAGTCAATAAATTTTCACTCTAAGTTAAAATTAGCTAGGATTTTCAAATTCAAGACAATAGAAGATCCCTGATTTGCAAGGGGTGGAGGCTTGGCAGCTTTGTATGTCAGACTTGACATTCTGGAAATAAGACTTGAAAACCACCCATATATATCTTGAAATGAAAGGGGTAAACTTTGATCTCAGTCTGGATGCCATGAAAACCCATGGTGGTTCCACTGGAAAAAAAAAAAAAAACAAAAAACCCTCTTGATTGATCCCACTAAATTTTCTATGCTTTGGGCTGTTTCTTTACATTTCCTTTCCTCCACACATTCCCAGGGTCAGTGACATCCACCAGCGTGCTCCAGACCTGGTTCAGTTAGGAAGCCTTTATGGAATATGAGCTGTTTGGATGGTGAAAGTAAGTAACCCCATGAAAAGCATCTACTAAAGCCAAAATGAAACACCATTTATCTGAACAGGTCTGATGCAGAAAGGTACCCACCCTGGAATAGATGGGTATCCCAGCCACACCTAAGGAAGCAAAGAATATATATGAAAAGCATGCTTTTTAATTTTCCTTTTTAAAACTTCATGCTCAAAAAGGATTTAAAAAAGCTTAAAGTTTTTTAAAGGACTATTAAAAGAGTTTTCTCATCAACCTACATTTGGAAAGACTTCCTTTTATCTGCATGACTGCTGAAACAATAAACTCATTCTCTATGCCTAGTTATCCAGTTGCCAAGGGTAAAGTAACATTAGAAATAATTTGGGTGGGGGGGTGCGGTGAGGAGGGGAAGACCAACAAGTGCTGCCACAAATGCCAGCTGGAATAAAAGTACTTCTTGCACTGCATCAAGTCAGGACTCTAAAGTTAGTTCCTATGATTGCAGCCACCTGCTAGAAGGTTAAACATTAACCTGACCAGGTAGGAATTTCTGTGCCTTGGATAAAAACCACACTAGTCTCCGGGAACTGCCAAAGTCAAGAATATTTGTCCTGTAACTGTAACTACAGCTGCTAAGATGACTGTGTTAGAGCAAATCGTCCTGCTGACCGTTTTTCACTTGTATTTTCTTTGTCACTAGATGTCACTGTACACACAAGCCTGTGCCTGGGACTCCAGGCAATCTGGGCACTGGTGGCTCGAGGAGATGGGAAGGAACATCATGTTTGAGCGCTGCTGTTTGGCTTTCACTGCTGTCATCTGGATTTGCATCCATTTCACTTTTCACTTCATTTTGGGGAAGAAGCAGGTTTATTCACTTTTGCAGCATATGTTTCATAGTTGATTTGAGGAATAATTTATTTTTTTTTAACTTTGAAAATTCCATTAATGACAGCTTAGTATCTTCCAGCTCAAACTTGACAAGCAGAAGAGCTGGCCCCAGATGGGCAGCCAAGGAGCAAAACCTGAATTACAGCTCCAGTTAGTAATGATCGTAACTGAACTAAGGGTGCAGTGAAGACACCCACAGCAGCCTCCTGAGCTTGGATGCACTCACAAGTGAGTCCATTCCCTTCATGTGCAGGTAGCAACTGGGATTCATGTTGTTAAAACACACATCTTCCCAAAAGACTGAAACCCAGCCTGAAGACAAAGCCAGCTTAAAACCCATCATATTGTATTACTGAAGCCCTTTACCCTTAATGAATTATCCAGCAACAGAGAGATTTATATCTATTGTCCATATGCACATTAGAAAGCAGTTGACAGTGTAATAAATGTCTTTCAAACAGTGGCTTTTCTGAGTATCTTGTGAGATTTTTCACTAAGTCATATAATATGTGCGCTCTCTGATTGGAGACTGAAGCAATAAGAACAAGAAAGTGAAAATCAAAGTGATTTCAAGACAGCTGCACCAATTTCTCATTAAAAGATACTCAAAAATAGCTGTGTGATTTTTACTTTTTGGCAAATTTCCTTTTGGACAAAATTCATTTACTTAAAGATTCACAGATATTAAATTACACGAGTCACACAAGGAATTAAAGTGAACGCACAGGGATAGATATTAGCTCTTGTAAACCAACACTACTCCAGAGACTTCTGATTTACATCAGTTAGGAATTTGGCAAGCAGGTTTTATTTGGTTCTATGTTCATAGATGATTTCCCATTCATCCAGATTTACTAGAGCTTGTTAAAACTCTCTTTAACAATTTCAGATAGGAAGCTCTATAAACCACTGACTTTATTTTCTGTATAAGAGATGCTATATTTGCAAAGAGGCTTTATGACTTCAAGATAGGCTCAAGTGTGGGAAACACTGAATGGCAAAGGTATGTTGAAGTATCTTGATCCTCAGCATCGGCTCAGTGTAAGAGGAATAAGGGACTATTTTACATGTCCACATCCTTTACTCTAGGAGGCACTTATGGTATCATATTGGACTGGGTAAATAACTAGAATCACGGTGGTCAAGGACAGAAAGACTGCAGGAAGAAAACAGTGTCTTCTCTTCACATGGAAAATTCCCAAAGATAAAATGTGAATCTGCATTTTGTTTGCTCTGAGAAAAAAAAATTGGCAATATCCTCGTCCTGTGACTGGGGAAGTGTCTGAGCAGTTGCAGCTTCCTGCAAATGCATGTAAATTTACACTGTGGTCTACAAAAGCATTTATGCATGTGATTGTGACACTTTTTTTCCAGAAATATCTATATACAGTTAGTTTGGAATATTGAGTACTCAAAGAGAACATGAATAAGAAGCAGTCTTTGCAAAAGGCATTCATGTAGAAATTCCAATATTTATGCATTACTTGCCCAGCTGTAGAGTACTAGGTTATTGGCTGGGATAAACCAGTGTCATCCTATTACTTATGTCAGAAGACAAGTGATAGTGCCCACCTTTCATCTCTATATCTAGATATTCCATAGTTTCTATTCTTAATGGAAAAAGAAGGCTATAAAACTTTGCTGGAGAGAGAGAAGTCCACAGTGCCTCTCAAGGCTTACTCAGACTCACACAGACAAACAGTTTCACATACTTTGCAGGTTTCTTTCTACACCAACTAACTAGTGACTTTTTGCAATGCCCATCCTCTTCTAACTCCCCAACTAGATGGCCTTTTTTCTTCTCAGCAGTCATTTGAATAATCTATTTTATTTTACTACAGACAGAGTCAGCACCTGACATATTCTACTCTTTTCCTTCCACACCAACTTCACTCTCCCATGGCTTAGTTAAGAAAGTAATTAAGTTTCCTGTGGTAGGTGATCACCTCAGTTCGGCAATAAAATAATTTCAATTTCAGCAGTATGTAAAATCAAATGAGAACAGTGGAGCAGATTAAATTAATCAATAAATTATCTATTCTTTGAGTATTACTAAAAATCTTTCAGAGGTTTTATCTAATATCTAATGCATCACTGCAGACTACCACTTCTTATCAGCTCCAAAATGATATAGGCAACACTGTCATGTTAATTTTCTAGCTACATAATTACCAACAGAAATAACAGTACTGGCAAGAAATATGCATAACAAGCCACTTGCAAAGCCACTATAGTTCTACTAGAAATATGAAGATTCTTCAAAATTATTCTTCATATGAAAAGAGCACTATATAATTACAAATTCAGTGATTTTTTTTTTAAAGGTTTTGAAAATCATTTGTGAAAGTGAAAAAAAACCCCATGAAATTATGAGAAGGCTGCCTTGGGCTCTTTCCCTGGCAATCTTCATGTGTCAATCCTGTCTTGTGGCAGTTACCTACCCACAAGTGACATCCAGTCCCTCAGCAGATCAGCCCTGGCAAAATGTGTCCATTAGCTTTTGGGGAGCTAACTCTTGGCTGGCCAGATGGTTAAATGATAATTGGGTTTTGGAAGTTGACTGTGTCCACTCCCCAGTGTCTTGTAATCACGGCGCATGCAGTTCCACGAAAAATGGTCCCACTGGAGAACCTTATGAGACTTTCAACTGTTATGAAATGGCCACGTATAATATATCCTCTCACATCCATCTGCACAGTGCTGGATGGACACGTGAAAGGATAAACCCTTAGCTATCCTTTTCCTCTAGGGCACTGCAAAGCCCTCAACAAAAGTGTTGCCTTTGGAGCCCCACCATAGGAAGGCAGGCCAGGAAGACGTATAAAGGTCTGCATCAGGCACTATAGAGCAATAAGCACTAAAGGTGTGATTAAGACTGCAAGGAAGGGGGATTCTGTGACAGAGTGAGGACAGGAAGGCTCCAGCTGGTGGAACCAAAGACCAAAGAGATACCCATATCCAGATCTTGCACATAAAACCTATACTGAGGTGTGTACTAATTGCATGTAGTACTAGAACCTAGTAACTAAGGTATTGATACTAACAGTAATCAGACCCTTGCTTATATCAGTGCTCCTCTCTGATAACATCACCCACACAAGACCTGTTTACTCCAGTCTTTTAAAGGCCTATTGTGGGAGCTTACAGGTTGTTATTTTTTGACCCGGGAAGAGTGTCAAACTCCATTGCTATTCACAGCCCTCAACAGGGCGAGAGAAATCAGGAGTACATGCAGACAGGCCAGCTTTCTCCCTCTAGTGCAGATGAGGTCTGTTTTTCCACTGCTTTTGTCGTGATCTCCCAGTCTAATGCACATGCAAATGATGAACAGATATTGGCCTATTCCTTGATGCTGGGCCTTGTTTTGTGTATGAAAGCCTTCCTCCGTCCTCTGGATTGATTTTTAGCCTACTGGTTTTCATGATCTGAGTCTGAAAAGTCAAGTATTATTTCAGTAGTCAGTGTATATCACTATTACATCAACTACAGTACTGGGGAAAAACATCAAAGGTGAGCAATCTGAACCAGGATTTGTATGGACATTTCAAAGGTTGGGAAATATCTTCCATTAACCAACTTTCTAAAAAAATTTGCTTTCTTCTGCCTCAAGACATCTCCTTTAGCACATTTGCTGATGACCGCTGATGAGTAATCAAGGCAGTGGCTTGTGTTTAGGCCTGGGGGAAGGAAATAAAGGGTTGGGATCCAGAAACAGAATAAGAAAGGAATAAGACTTCTAATGTTGCTCTGAGTAGGGGCAGTCTCAGTGAGGTCAAAATTTGGCCCTGCAACATTATCTTTACTAGAAAATATCACGACACAGGAATCCCAGATATTTTTGCATAGTTTGTAGAATTCACATAACCAGGCAGTGACTGCTTACTTGTCCAGTAAAACAGTGAAAAGATTTCTCAGCTGGGTCGGATAAGCCTCTGTCAAGCCCAAGGTCGACTCTTCTAAGACTGAGTACGGTTTGCTGGGACATCCTTGGATTTTGTCATTTACCAGGACCTTGCTGAAGCTGCTTGCCATGTTCCACTGACTAATACTCTTACACCTGTTTTTCAGAAAGGAAAAAAAGCTGACATTATCTTTAAAACAGGTGCCAGTAAAGCCCATTTTCAACGACTGTTTTTCCCATCTAGGCATACTGTAGGCTAGGTGATGGTTCACCTGCCATCAACACGTCAGGGAACGTGTTACACTGCTTTCTTTTATTGTACTCTAACTGCCCTGTGGCGCATATAATCATCTCCAAGCAGTTGGCCTGAGGCAATTAGTGGAATCCCTGCCCCTCAGGTAGGGCATAAATAAAGGATCTGTCACCACTGAATAAGCTGTGAAACAAAGCTCCAAGGACGTTTGCCGAAGCAGGTGACCAAGAAACTGAAGTTGCTGAGCCACTAATGTACTGTGATGGAAATAAGTGTATGATACAACTTGGCTGCCAGCATCCTTAATTACAGGACATGGCATCATTTGATTCACAATGGAATAAATGGATATATTTATATATTTGGAGGTTTGAATGAGGATTTCCTGATTTCCTGATGAAGTCATTCCTTTATTAGAGCAGCACCTTTTGTGGCCCTCTGCAGCTAAGGTCAAGTCAGCATTTCCATTAAAAATATCAAACCTATTTTCAGGGGGTTATTATTACTCATTTATAGAAAAACTCTGTACCGGATGAGACTTGGCATACAGGGTCTCAGTCCAGGGCAAAGACAGGGAGAGGTGGAGATTTTTCTCCTTTCATTGCTTTAAGTACACAAAGAAACACACAAATGCTAAGTAGCAGCAAATTATGTATTTTAAAGACTAATAAATCCTGCATGAGCTTTTTCCTATAAATCCTAAACACAGACTTCTGCTCTCAAGTATATGGGAGGAGAATATTAAAAACCATTAGCGTTTTTGTCTGGGAAAGTAACTGCTTCTCATGTGCAGTGACTTCTTTCCCAAGAGTAATTTTACAATGTCTTTTATTAACTGAAGACTCTACCCAATTAATACAACAGGCTGCAGACAAGGGCTCAGCACAGTAAACAAACTGAGAGTTCTGTTCCAGGACTGCTCTTGCAGTAATGTCAGTGCAGACAGCTCTCTAAGCAGCAGCAGACCCGCCTGGGTGTAAGACCGCTGATGAGGGGAGCGGTCAGGCCCTGTGCACCCTGTCCCGAGAGCCCTGGAACAGGAGGCTGTAATGACTTCAAAGGAGCTGTTGTGCACTTTCATGGGAATAAGCGATGTACAATGCAACCTTGTTTACCCAAAGAGCTCAGGTGACACTTAGGACGTCCTGATAAAGGCAGTTGGGATGAAGGAGGGAAAGGTCCAGATGGGCATGACAAGATCGCTCTCCAGGGACCAGGAATCCCCTCTGCCTGCTGAGAATTGGGAGGACACGTCCTCAAAGCCTTTTAGCCAGCCTTCTCCCTGCAGCAGACACTTTTGGAACTCGACCTACTCTTGAAAGACCAGCCACCCAGAGACAGCATCGCAATGAGAAGGTTTACTCCTGCCGCACACGGCGTCCATGCAAAAAGCATACTTCTCCAGGACTTTCACAATGTGGCACTGACCCTGCCATGCCCCAGTGTGCCCAATCACACCCACGTACACATGTGGTCTCTTCCATTTCACAGAAAGAAACTGCGCAAGGAGCCTCCCTGCAGCCTCCCACACCCTCAGCCTTGTTCAAAATGCCACGAGTCAGAGCCCTGTGCTTATATCCAGGAAGGGTGGAGGAACTTGAGCTGTCAGGAGGCTCACTGCTTGATTATTTAATTTCTTTCTGCTTTGTGTTTTCTTTTATCTTCCACTCTTGGGGCCAGAGCCCTGGGTCAGAGTCAAGCCTGATTACGATGGTGCTCTGCAAACACCTCCTAAGAGCTTTTTCCCAAAAAGCAGACCACCTGAAAAGAGACCTACTTGGCTAAAATTGCACACCCACGCACTGGGATGTTAGATTTCCTAATGACTTGCCCTGACATTGCCTGATCATCCTGGACGCACTACTAGTAATGGTCTGGCCCCATGTTTGGTTGTACTGTATTCCTTTTGGCACTTCCATGTGGCTATTCTGATGTTCCCATCAATTCAAACTGAAGGGTAAATCCTGAGAAATACCCTGTTCCTAGAAGACAGCAGATAGAGTAGATTTTGGACTGCAGTGTAGCAATATAAAAGGGAAATGAAGAAGCAGGGATGGAAAAGGATTTATTCATGGACAGAGTAAGAGTAAATTTGGTATTTATACTTTAAATTTTTGCAGCTTTCTGTTTTTACATTTTGCAGAGCCCATGAAAATGGAAGGTGCTGCAGCAGCTGGGTCTTTGGTCTTAGGGTGACAGAAGTCACCAGAATTTGAAAAGTATACGGGTATTTTGCTTTTTAGAGTGAGACTCCTGAGCTAGGGGAAAAAAAACCCCAACCCCCCAAAAAAACCCAAAACACCAGCAAAATACATTTTGGGTTTTTGGTTTTTTTTTTTTTTTTCTTATCTAGTGACATGAAGGTGGTAGGATTTTTGGCAATAAGGAGCCAGATGGGGGAAGGATTAGATGAACACTGACTTGTCTTCTGTGTCACTGTCACTCACAAAGATGAGCTCACAGACATTTCACTTACAAAAGCAGAAGCTTTCTAATATGACTCTCCTTTTGGCACTAGGGCCGCATCCACTAGACCTAACATACTCCTGGGGTGTGATGAGCTCACACTTACTGAAAATTGGTTTAATGGGAATGGTGGTTTCAAACCCTGTGCATCAATGGGGACCATTTCAGAATGTATCCAGGACATGCAGTAGGGATGTGCCAGAAGAAATTCCATGATGATTAACCTCCAAAACATTTCTAATGCAGGCAGAGTCTAGGGTAATTCCTTTCCTTGTAGCGTATTCAGTACTGCCTGGCTAGGGATACTGTCTTTTCATCCAGAGTAGTCCCATAAAGCACAACCAAATATAAAAAAAAACAAAACCAGGTATAACAGATGTTACATCCCCCAGTTCTTAAATATCCTATCTTTTGCTTATTCAGAGCCTCATATTCAACAGATATGGGGCTCTGAATAAAATGAGTTTGCATAGCGATATCAGGCTCACAGTGAAGCAGGAATACAGCCCTGATCTGCTCAGGTTTGAAACAGTGTTCTGTGCTGTTTGAGTCGCTTCCATGGCCAACATCAGAAGCCAGTGATCTCCTCCCCTTAGGTCATCGCCTAATACTCTGGCAGATATTGTTCTCTAACTCACATGCACAGAAATCCTTGATGTTTATTTGTGCAAATCTGCTTGCCTAAGTGGAACGGAAGACTGTAAAACATTGAGTGTCTGTAACAAATATTTCATGCTCACTAACATGGACCAGAAGCCAACAATTGATGCACTTAATAACATCCTCGCATTGCACTAAACGTTTATGAATGTAAATCGCTTACTGCAGCCCCTTCTACCTTAAACACACACACTACTAAGTACATGACCTCAAAAACACAGGAACAGCCACACTGGGACAGGATCTCACCCAGTCCCAGAACTGGTCCTGTCTCCAACAACTACCAGTAGCACAGACCTAGGGACAGAGTATGAAAAATAGGGTAATAACTGGAGTACATTCTAGCAATAAGAAGCTGTGTCTAACACATGCAGACTTGAGGTAGACAGAGAAGGCTGAAGACGCTGTTTGCTATTTGCACTTTGGAAATTTTATGCACTCTTGGTGTAGTGACTTACAGAGTAAGGAATCCCTAAGAACTCATTAATAGGTGGTGTCTCTTATAGCTCCACTGAGACTGAAAATGAGAAATAAAACACAGACTATTTGGGAGAGTTGCCTGTACGTTTCACTGAAACATTTTAGAATTCCAAATGTTTCCTATTATTTATCATTTTATATATTTGCTCTTTTGAATTCCAAGGTAATGGGCCAAGTCTAGGAAGACTAGAACAGGATCCAACCAAATCAGAAAAGAAAATTAAATCGTCACTTTGCTAAACACAACTGAAGCCCATAAAAGCAAGAAGCAGCAGCAATAAGGCTCAAATGCCATCCTTGCCTCCGTCTGCTGCCTTTGAGGAAGTCTCCAAAGTAGGGGTGATTTCACAGGTCACGCGCAACGCGCAGGCACCACAAGATAGGTTAAGGAGGGAGTCCCAGCCTTAACTCTGCATGTCGCTCCTTCTGTGGTTTCAAGTCAGACTCTCAATGTTAGTACAACCTATTTTTTGTGGTTTAATAAATCACATACTTTAGCTTATGCAATGACTCAGAGTGAGTGATTGTATTCTCTTCTGGCCCAGAGGTGGTGTGATCATATCCCAGCTCTGTAAGGCAATGGAAATCAATGGTTGCTGCTGGATTAGTTTCAGGCAGGCTGGGGTGTGTGGAGGTGGCGAGGGGCTGGCTCAAACTCTGAAAGTTTACTAGTTCCAGATGGAGTTGTTTACAAAAAATAAAACATTTTTGAATCAGCTTGTGGTTCAAACCTCCTTCCTGACCTTCCCTTACCAAAACAGACTAAAAAGACATGGCTGAGTCTTTCTGCTGACTGACAGCCTGTTATACATGATCTAGTTTTCTCCTTGTTTTAAAACGTTTTGCGAGTCCAACTACCTGCTGAAGTTCAAACATCGTTAAGAGCTTCACGGGGATGTGAAGTCACACGCTGCTCGGCGCCAAGGTTTGCTCTCCTGCACATCTAGCAGTGAAATCTGAAGCTGTTCACTGCTGCACACATCCTGCTCATTAAAAGGCTTTCCCATTACACAGAACTCTCTTGCATGAAGTACTTTGGCACCCTGATTGATTAAATCCCTTTGAAATCACCTCCGTTACAACACATCTATGTTACCGAGAGCAAGGGGGAGGAGTGGAGGGAGACTTGTCTGTGTTATAAACCTTTGGGCTGCCCTGCAAAGCAGCAGAAGGAACAGGGAATAAGCAAAGGGCAGTCGTGGATGGAGCCTGACTCTGCCGGTACAAAGGGCTACACCAGGGTCAGATTCAGGCGCAACACTGAGCCAAACTGTTGCTCAACTCCACCCCTGGCACCCAAGGGCCAGCCCTTGCCCATCTGGAGGGAGAGGCCAGCTGGAGTATCACATCGGTAAGGGCAGAAAAGCAGCTGAGCAAGGTGCCTGCCGGCAGCACCAGCCTGTCTGCAGGAACAAAGCCCAGCCATGGTGGTGGCACCCTGCATTTTTGTTATTCCAGCCACCACTCTGCGATCGGCCCTGCTGTCTTCAAGTGCTGGGGGCAGCGACTGAGAAAGGAACCTGCTCTGACAGATGTGTGACAGATTTTCTCCATGATTAATTGGTATAAGGGATAACCCATTGCCACTGCAACTTTGTTGAAAGCTCTTTCTCCCAGCAAACCTCGAGGACTTGGGACTCAGCCATGTACATTTACAGAAGTCACTAGTTTCTCATAAATAAGACTAAAGAGAATTTGTTGCAGGGACTGTGTCTGAAAAATGTAACCTAGTTTGCAATTTGAAGGGGGTTTATTACTTTTTTTTTTTCCTTAATGAATCAAATCCATACATCATGTGTCTGGCATTGTTTGTACTCTGTGGGCAGCTTATAAGAAGCCAGCAAGAATGGCTTGTTTTCCATATACAGTTGCCCTGCTGTGATCCACAGAAACCCCCCCTGCCCTCTTCAGAAGGCATCCCTCCCCTTTGAAAATACGGCACACAGTTTCCTCTCACGTAACACAATCAAACAGGCCCTCATCACATACAGTTTTCAGGGGATTATATTCAGAACATGTGCTGGAGAGAAAACTGGTTTGGAGAGGTCAAAAGCAAAGAAGCAGGATATCTGCCTACAAGTATTTGTGGGGGGCTGAAGCCTGCACGGCTAATGTAATGGGATATGCGGCATACAGCAATGTTTTTGGTGGGGGAGTGGGGGTGGGGAGAGGGAAACAACCAACCAACAATATTTGGAAATGTCTTCTGAAGAGGAGAGGGAATTCATGTATTTGCCCCATGTAGTTTGTATCAATTTTCCCACTTGTAAACATATGACTTTTCTGCCTGAAGAGAGAAATACATGGTGAAAGCCATTTCCTTGTTCAAATCCCATATTTCACAAGTCCAAGAAACAAAGACTCCAAGAAATAAAGTTTTAAAGTGAAAAAAGTTCTCTTCAACTTCAGAGCATACAAAATTGCTGCTCTAAGTGCTCAGAGATGCTGCATGAAACAAAAATGAGCATTCATCCTTCTGGAGAATGATGGAAAGAGAAAAAAAAAGAAAACTTCTAAGCTGCCTTTGCTCCAGCATCCTCTAACCAGCACTTCACACATATCTTTTAGCTGTAGTGTTTCACACATCTGATTTTGAAGAGCATTTTCATATTTCCCTTTGAATTATTATGTTTTTCTTGGTTCTCATTACAGCAATGAGGGGACCCAACACCCCTCATAATCAAAGGCAGAGCAAGGATGAACAATAAGAATTGGAACTTCCCACCAAAGTCTGTGAAAAAAGCAATTACGATTCTAGCTGAGAAATGGGAGCGCGGCACTGGGGGCCCAGCAGCCACACCAGCTTACAGAGTTTGTGCCCACCCCACGTGCTGGTTCCCAGCCCTGAACTCAGCCTGCAGCCTCTTGGCTGTGACAAGCAAGCAGTCTGTGGGGCTGTGCTGTAAACCACAGCAGTGAATGGATCCAGGTTTAAAAATAAACCTGGAAAATAATAAATGCAGATCAATTCACTGCTCTGATATAAATAAGGCCACACGAATGGCTGTCAAGACAACACTGAGGTGCTCAACAGGGTGAGCTTGAGCACCTGAAAGGGAAACTCTTTAAACCACTAATGCTGCCACAACTAAAGTCTGGTAGACTGGGTTTCATGGTGCCATTTGGGCTAAGGAATGAAGGATCTGCAGTGAGAAAACTCTAAAATTCCTCCAGTGGAAGCAGTAAGAAAAATGGCCAAGCTTCACCCAGCTCTAACCATTGCTTTACCTTTTCAGCCATGGGAATATGATTGAAGCACTCTTGTACACAATATGGACCCTCCACTACTCCCTCTGACCTGGGCTGAAGCTCCCACTTCCCTACTCACTTTAATTATTCTCCAGCTTCCCTCCCTGCCACCCCCTGGACTCCTCTGTATTTCAATATTCTCTCTCTTAATTTTATTTTGGATTTAAAATAAACCTTTTGAAGAGATATTTCCTTTCCAGTGCCATACTACAATGTAGAACAGGTCTGCATTTGATTAGTAAATTCATCCCATGCTGGTGTTTTTCTATCCTTAGTGTCATATATGTTTAATAAAATGCTATACCCTTCTCTGTCCCCAGTTGGGCCTTTTTTAAGGGAAGCTGTGTGTTAAAGAGATAGGAATATTTGTGATGAAGAAAGGAAAAGGAATTCTGCAGTGGTTAAAGTTGATAACCAGGAGTTTCTGAAAGAGTGAGCAGAAGTGGCAAGCAGCAAGCACACAGGCCACTGAGCACTTCCACGTTTTCGAGACATGTTTAAAGGCAAAAGCACTCTTGAAAACAGCCAGCAGGCTTCCATCTGCCTCTGAAAACTGGGAGAAGTGTCACTGTGAATGCCTCCACACCAGGTGCCTTTCTTAGGGCCCAGAGCCACCAGTAGCCCAGAGGCTGCCAGCCAAGAGCAGGAGACATCAGTAACAGAGACGAGCCAGGAGAAAAGCAACGTTTCTGCAGAGGAAGGAAGTGGGTAGCAAAGTGGCACATTCTCAGGTGCAAGAAGTAGTAAAGACCATATACCTATACAACATGTGCAGAAAACAGCAAAAAGGAGGAAACCACGTACAGAAATGATTGTCCAACAGTAAGGCTAGGTTCTGGGGAAAGGTTGGGACATGGAAGTGTGCAGGCAGGGAGAAAAGATGTAGAGAACACAAGGGCAGGAACTGACAAAGAGACAGAAATGGGAAGAGGAGAGAGAAGTGTGGGCAGGTTGTGGCCTTCAGCTGGTAAGCTGGCTGCTACCTTTTACCCTTGTCAAAAAGCAGTGAGGAGCCCAGGACATCACTGAGCACTCACTAAGGCATCTTGCACTTCATGTGAAATGCAGCTCAGTAGTCCCTCCACCCAGACTGGGTTGAATCCTTCCTTCTGTACTTGTGTCCTTCTGGCATAAATGAAGCTCAGTGCAAATATTTATAGGATCATAAGTATCACCAGCAAAAAGTCAGAAATACCCAGACCCTACTCAGAGGTAAAATGCTTCACAGTTGTGTTTGTGGATGGGGTATATTGGGGCAGACAGAAAACGGACCTGATCTTCCAAATAAAATGTAGCCCAAAGGATAAAACTACTGGGGTGGGAAGGTGGTCCTTGGTTCAGTCACATCAGATATTCTATCAGGATCTGCCGGCACCCTTTCCCCACATTTGCTCCAGCTCCCAGAATCAGCCCAGAGCTCAGATGTGAACAATGAGATGTTAATCTGATCCATTGCAGTCTGCAATTTGAAAAAAAAACATCCCAGAAGTCACCTCTTCTACAAACATACCCATCTAAAAGGGATATTAGTTGACGCTTTTGCAAAGAAATGCTAAGACAAGGCCTCTTTTGTTATGAGAAAGATCTCCCAGTGACAGACAGCTGCTGTGCCATGCTGCGCACAAGACTGCAGATACGAATTACCTTGCAGGGAAACATCTCGGGCACCAGTATTTTGAATGTTTATCATTGGCTGGCAAAATGAAAGGGGTCTCCAGCATTTCAGAGAGGATAGCCAAGACTAATTGCTGACACAACATCTTAGCTGGCACTTTCTGGAAGATAGCCTCATTAAAAGTAAAAGTCAGAAGAGGAAAGTTTACTAGAGTGCTTGCAGAGACGGCTTACGTGAAGGAACTGAAAATGAGCAGAAGGGTTGATAAAAGGCATAGAGGTTTTACACAATAGCATATTCTCCTATAAACCACCTAATTCTTCTGCTTGGTATTCATCACTGTCAGAAGCCTTTATAGCAGTGAATGAAGGCTTTATGCTTAGCCTCATTATCAGCTCAATGATAGAGGGCAAGGCGTGCACATGAAGTTCAGTACCAGAGATACGTTGTTAAAATGCTGCAATTTGTCAGCATTTAGATAAACAAATGAGGGGCAGACCGAGTGTGTGAAGTGACCTCTGCAGCATTCACGGGATATTTTGCCACTTGTTCTGAAAAACGTATTCAAGCCACTCTAGATTTGCTTGGGTGGAATGAGAAAACATTGATTTTAAAAAAATCTCTTTGAGCAAGACGGAGGTTTACTCTCATTTTAAGTTGTTTCTCTCTGTGTAACCCTGTTCTTTGTTTACTATTGTGCTTCCCATAGACCCTGACATTCCAGTAAGGCTTCTTAGGCTTGATCCTGAGCAACTGGACTCACCAGCACATTCCTGGTGGCTTATTTGCTAGGACAGGCTCAGGGGCCTGTCTCTTGGTGGTATGAAGAGTTCAAAACCAACTAATAACCCATGTGAAATGATAACATATCACAGTGATGTAAGTGAAAGAATGTGCTCTTCCGTACTTCAAGGAATAAATAGAAACTCAAAGCATAAAAAAAAAAAAAAAAAAAAAAAAGGAAAAAAAAATAAAGATTTAGCACCCTCATTCTTTCCCATTGGGAAAGCTGATCTTTTAGTTTTTATTTTCAGTAATATTTACTCCCAGGCTTACGTTAGCCTGTTTTCTGTCAATTCTTTCTCCCAGTGCTCAAGTGAAACACACTTGAAGAGCAGACAATGCTTCTTTGCAGAGGACTCCATTTCTTAGAGAGTTTTTAATGATGCCGTGAAAGACAAGCACCCGAGAAATCAAATCAAATGAATTGTAACACTTTCTGAAAAGCGAGATTATGCTACAATGGGGTTTCAATCACCTCCGAGAGAACGTTTGTCTGAAATCAGGCCTTCCTCAGATTATACACAGCTGTTGAGCTGCCTAATGCTTTCACAGTTTTCCTATGTTAAAGGAAAACCTCGGTGGCATGGGATCACCATCAATCTCAATACCTCATACAAAGTGGAGTCACTAAAGTCTCATTTGCAGCCCCTTTTCTTTTTGGCCTATACACAAACTTTTCTGCTCATTTGAAGAGAATTATGTGGGCTTAATTAAGTGTAGTAACTTATTGGTAGCACAGTGCCCAATCAATGAAATGTGCAGATGTGATGTGAAATGATGGGGCAATACTGTTGAGAAGAATACAAATCAGGGTGACGGCTATTATTTGTACCCAAAAGAAGTTATTTGGGACTCCATTATCCCATTCACAGTAATTGTGGTGCACCAGATGGTTACACTGCACAAGAGTCTTCCACGACCATAACATTTCTTCTGAGCACCTTTTCTTCTTCTCTAATTCACCATAGGACGATTAGTTTCTTATTGGGTGTTTATTGAAATGAGGGGGGCTAAGGAACAGATTTAGTGCATCAAGGAACAAAAGGGAGGGGAGACCTATGAATCAAAATAAGAGACTGCAGCTTGCTCTGTTGTTTTTCAGAGGCCTTGAAATAGTCGCCTTGCAGCTTATCTGCAATGACCTTCCCTCCCCTCCTTTCTCTGGCCTCCTTCTCTCCGCAAGTCCAGGAGATGTAAAGTTTTTCAAATCTGACCGGCTGCTGTGCCGTCTGTCAAGGCCTTTCCAGCCAAGTGAGCAGTTTTTCATTTAATTCACTGAGTTGTCCTCAATAAAATTAATTCCTTCTCATCGGCACCATTGAAGCAGCGAATAGGAACAAAATCAAATGAGGTTGTGAATATAGTGCTGGTCATTAACTAGGGGCACTGACTCTATCATCTGTTCATCCCTTCGTCTCACTGAGGTGTTTACAATATAAAAGGAAAAGCAAAGTGGGTGGGGAGAAAGTGAGAACAGAAAAGCCTAAGGAGCCATGTTCTCAGGCAGACAAAATCAGCTTATTTCCACAGCCAGTGAAGCAACAGCTGTTTGTACGGAAAGGGTCTGGCACTTGCATCGGCACTGCCCTAATGCTCTTGCCCATCGCCTGTGTGAATCGGTTGGCAGGAGGTTAGGCAAAGGTATCTGAACATGCACACTCTGCATGTGCAGAAAAAGGGGAGCAACTAGGCACTTTGCAGCTACATACCACTGATTTTGATGTTTCAGTCTTTCTCTTTGGGCTCAGGTGAAAAACATCCAGACAGCAGTTACCTTGGGCTTGTACTCCACGATGAGCAGAGCTCTGTGCTTACAGCAGAAAATGAGTTAGCCTTTTCCCTTGGCAATCATCGCTTCCTAGCATCTACCTCCTGAGCCCAGCAGTGTCGTGGCATTCCTGGACTGTCGTGGTGCACAATAAGGAGCATGTAGGCTTTAGTTTTAGCATACCTGTTGGTATGGTTACATGTGTTTGTTAAACATAATGATGGCGTTGGGACTAACGTATTCATGACTTTCCTGATTAAGACAACAACATAGCTCTGGTGGCGTCTACTTGAAACTTGATCATGTGGCTTCAGAGGCTGGCAACCACATCCTACTTTGGGGTTAGCCAAATAAAACTATATTTTGGTTTAGTGCTGCTAGCTTTGAGGAAATGATGGCTATGAAATTTGGGCCAGAGTTTATGTTTGCTTAAACTACAACTGCCACGAGACAGAGTCCATCTTTCCTAACAAAGGAAAGCAGCGTATGAAACATGCCTTTTTTAATAACAGTTTTCAAAGGTGCTTTCCAACTTAAAGACACAGATACTACAATGCCACTAGTGTTCTGAAACCTATATTAAAATGACACTAAGCCGCAACCCACAAGCTCAAGTCACGCTTTGCAAACTGTTTATTATTTGCAAACACATAAAGCTTGATGACATGTATCACGTAGATTCAATTTCAACCATGTATTTTCTTTAATAAACAAAACATGCTGTACCAGCAGAGTTATAACCAAGTGATGATAACATCTGGTTTTCAGACCATGTGCAGGTCAGAAAGATAACTTTTTTCCCCTAAAAAAACAAGAAAATGGAAAAAAGAACAATCCCAAATCTGTCTTTTTGACCACTACTAAATAAGTAGGGGTCAATTTTCAAAGACAAGTAAGGGTTTCACCATTCCTGTTTACTATTGTTTCAAGCAGTATGCTTAATGCTGATCTAGGAATTGAGTGCATCTCTAAAACGTCTAGATGCAAACAGACCATACATACATTATGATATTTCATGTATGTTTTACATGAAAGAAGAGGAAACAGAAGGCTGAGATGAATGGTTTCAGACTCTATTTTTCCCTTTTCTTGGTACAAGCCTGCTATGGTGACATCAGGTCCCCATAATCCTGTTTTCCATCTCAGTTACATTCTTTACTGAATGAGATAGACCTCTGCACTGCACAAGAATCAGAGCCTTTCTTTTCTATTTTTCCTTGCTCAGGAATAGTACTTTGCACTGTCAGACCATGCCCATGTTGAGAAGAGACCAGAGCCAGAGACCTTCTCCAATACATGTTGAATACATCTGAACAGGCATAGGACCAGGGTTATGGGAAATCTACCTCACAGATTCGATGGAGATCTGCTTTGCCACCAGCAGAAATGAGAATGAAAACTAGAAGCCCCAGTTCAAGTCATCATCTCTGCATTACTGTCCTTTCACTAACTAGATCAATAGCCTTAGAGTCTCTATCATGCTTTTTGGGCAGATCCCTTAAAGTCGAGCAGAGAGGCAGCTAGAGAGCAGAGACACAACATTAATGATCTCAAGAAGTGCAATGGAACTTTTCTCCAGGGGTGAGTGGATTAGAAACAATATAATCTGTTATGTTGAGAAGAAAACTTTGGCCTCGCTTCAACTGAACATAAGTCTTCCATTGACCTCAGTGGGTACATAATTTCACACAGTGGTTTCTATTCTTAATATCATCGTAAGATTAATATAATTGTAATCCAGGAATGTAATTCTGGGAGTTCAGATTCTTCTTCAAACCAGTCTGAAACTAACTGAATTTTGGCACAGCTTTCCTGACCATTATGCAGTTTTTAAATGGGAATCAGGTTAGTCGAAGTGAATTCCAGTCTGTACCCTCTTTGGCAAACCCTAGGATAATTCCACATTTTGGCTCATAGACTCGCAAAATGCCAATCAGATCTCGTCTCACTGCAGCTGGGAGACAGTAGTTAACCAATATGGCTAAAACCATAACATTTTGTTACCACAGTGTTTTCAATTAGGCGTTAACCAGGATTCAGACTTTGTTTTGCAAAATTGAGAAATGAAGTTCTGTTCTGATTTCCTGCATAACTGACTAATTCTGTACGAGTTCATATAAGCAAATTTAGACCCAGCTGCCAGCAGGTGTGCTGGAAGTTCAAGGCTATGGGGAAGTCAAATGCAGAGGGACAGCTCCTACCCATGGCACTACACGTTAAATCCTCAGAGAGTTGCCTTCCCCTACAGTTATTTTCATTGACTCATATTCATCTTCCTGTACCAGAGGACTCAGACTGATTTTTTGAGAGGTGCCTAAATATGTCTGAAGAGCTCAGTTTTACAGACTAAGATGCAAACAGAGGACACTAAGAGGGCCAAAGGCCAGGAGGATGGAGCCATGAAGATAACCAGACCTCTCAGCGTGGGACCCCGTACACTTCCACCAGCTTTAGCTTTCCCAGTGATGCCAGTGAGACAGCTGGGCTTAAGTGTGCACAAAGTCAGTATCAGACACCACCACAGGTTCATGACTGCTCATCTTATGCCTCAGTTTTTCTGATGTTTTAACTCCACCCACCCCCCCCCACACACCCCCCCCCCCCCCCCGAAATTGTTCTGGTGATATTGTAGTTTCAAATTTCCACTCAGACTGGCCTTATTACAGCAAAACATGAATACCCAGTATTTGTGATGATGTTTGGTCTCCCAGGCCAGCAGAGAAGGTTTTTCCCATGCTTTTTGTTTAGATCTTATCTATTAAGGGCTATAGCTGCTCTGTTTTATGCAGGTCTCTTATTTTTGTTCTTTAGTAAGAACACAACCATGCAAAAATATGTGTGATGAAGCCTTAAACCCCCTGAGACCTATTCAGTGTGGAACTTTGCTACGAAGTTGAATGTACAAAGGAATGTCTTTCATTAATGGACATTTATATATCATCTGCATAATGACTCTATTCCCTCTCTCCTCTTTATGCCTTTTATCGTCTGACATTGGCCACACACTGGCTGTTGGAGGTCAGTTACAAGACCAAGATTTGGATGAGAACATTACAGCCTACTCTGTGGAGAATCTAAATGATATAGTTGCCATTGACTCTGTCAAAAACCTTTTTTTCCCCTTATTTAAGGGAAAAGTGGAAATGAGGATTAGATTTAACACTGGTCAGGGTTAAGGTCAAATCCAGTCATATCTTTTTATAGCTATTCAATTAATTATAAAAACTACCTGGTTTGGTGGAGTTATTTCAGCTATAGGGGGTTGTATGCCTTTACAATACTATTTTAAAAATCACTGGAGATAATTAATTGTATTGATTTATACATGCTATTGTATGTATCTACCTGGTTTTTTAGGGAAAACTTAAAGAGCATAGCTATTCTGATAGTTACCTTAAAAAAAAGGCAAATACATTTTTGTTCCAAATCATTCTTCAAAGTAACAAATAAGCAGGTAGTCCTTTCACAATATCACCTTTCCTCAAACAAATATTTTCCAAAGCCAGGAGAAATGTGGCACCTCAAACACTCCAGCTTGGTTTTTGGCTTTGTTTTTGATTTATTTTTTTTAACCATGAGAGTGCCATTTGTGAACAAAATGCAGACCTCAATTATGCTGGAAATCTGTAGTTCTGCCCCAAACTTGTCATTAATTTACAACCATTGTCTGTCTGCAGGGCTAAAGTATTAAATGGGATACTTAGGTAGGAATGTAAAAAGAGTAGCACTTTGAAGACCAAAATATACATCCTGCATGTTTGTATATATTCACAAAAGTCATACAAATATTTGTGAGGCCAGATATTTATATTTAGGATAACATGTTTTTACTGCAAGACTTGAAACTGGTTTGTACCTACTGGTCCTAAACATAAAGCCCAGACTGCTACAACTTTCACTTAAACACCCAGAGTAAAACAGACCTCCAAGAAGACTCAAGGAGAGGTTCCCACACCAGCAGCAGCGAGCAATGAGATCTGAAGCAGAACTAGCTAGGAAAATGTTTCTAAAACAGCTTCAATTGCCTCCCCCAGTGGACTTCTACAAAAACTTTTAAAAACAAGAGTCTTAAAAAAAAAATTATATTATTACTTTGTTTGGAGCAGAAAACTTGATATTTCCTTTTTTAAATTAATTTTCTTTTCAAAATACACTGCAATCTACATACATAACAAATAAATTAACAGATACAACCACAGTGTGCCTGAAGACATGCAGACTTGCAGCGCACACATCCCCAGGGTCCAGTTTCATCCATCACTGTACGTAGCAGGAGTCACGGTTTGGTATGGTAGGACATCCCCACAGGCAACCTTAATACTGTATGCAGTGCTGTAGCTACTATACAGATAAGGAATAGTGATGCAGGAATGGGATGGTTGGCAAAGATAACCCTCCTGAGCTCAGTCCCACTGCACAATGTTTGAAAGGGAGCTTTGTACAACACCTTCCTCTCCTTCAGGGTGAGAAAGAGGCTACAGTCTGAACTGGTTAGCTGCAACCGGAGCTCTTGGAATCATGTTTCCTTGAAGACTTCTTGGAATCCAAACATTTCTCAAAGTTTTAAAATTTCATATGATCTGAGAAACTTATTCCATGGCTGAAGTTGTTTCTTGAGATTAGAAGTGCCTAACTTCTCCACTCCTTTGAGCTTCCTTTTCCTCTCCCTTCTCCACTCCCCAACTCTCCTTGCCTTTCTCAACATCCTCTGCTCCCAGACTCCAGCTACTGCCCCCATGCCACCCGACGTTTTTCAGCTGAGCTGGGGTGGGGGGTGCTTCTTGATGCACTGCAGATGTGGACTGTTAGTGGTGCTTTCACATGGAACTCAAATTGCTTGAAAAAGTTTAACCCTGTGACTAAATTCTCAAACCTGCAAACTGTAAGCAAAGCCCATGCTCCCATCTAGGCTGGAAAGGGCAAGTTAATGAAAGAAACCCCCACTCTGGCAATTCACAGGATGCATGAAAAGAAACCTAAACCCCCCACATTCTCAATGCTAATTAAGCAATAATGATCAAGGCACAGAGTATTTCCTGGGGATTAATAACTAACTGGGAGGAGATGATGACCCCAGACAGTCATTAATCCTCAGGAAATGCCCCGCATCGAAGCTGTTATTGCTAGTTCAGGCTAAATATGTGAGAAGGGAGATTTTAAAAAGTCCATCTTGTTGGAGGTTTTTCCATATATTTTCTCTTCAGTTGTGATTATGAGCCCACTGGAGCAGGATCTCTCAGGCCCATCAGCCAAGCAGATTGCACAAAATATTCCTCCAGGCCCCACTACGGTCAGAATTAAAAATTAAATCAGAGTTCCTTAAACAGACATTTCTGCGGATGTACCTTGCTCTTCTCTAGACATTCAAAGCCTGATCCTGAACGACGTAGAGCTGTGTCAGCACCCACTGAACTCAGCGAGCTCAGCCTCTGGACCTCAGATCTGTGTAACATCTGAGACTCTCCTCATCTGGCCAATGCTGAGCCCATGGAGCTCACTGCTTCTGAATACAGGCCCTGACTCTAGGGTCTGCTTGATTTGAAGCGCATGCCTAACTTTAGACAAATGTGTGCCCAACAGACTGGAATCATTTAGTAGGTGATGTGTTAGTAACCAGGAACCCTTTGCACCTGAGATCTCATCCTCAGATCTTTAATTCTCAGCAACTCATAGCCAATAAGAGGGCACATGCACTGAATTTCAAGCGTACACAACATTTTCGGGAACTGAAACTGCATTTACTGGCAACAGTCACAACCAGACAGGAATCACCATGATACAGTTATCACAGTGGTGCAGTGTAAGACCCAGGCCTTGTGAGTACATCAAACCATTCTCACTTCAAGTTCTCCATCATCTCAGGTGCGTGTGTCTGCAGGGAACACACACTGGGATCTTCAAACAATAATTTCTATCAAGCTTTTATAAAAGAGGAATGACCAGATAATCCTAACAGTACTACTATTTATTGAAAACTGTTAGTTGTACTGAAGACCTCAAGACACAGATACACACGTTTGAATACATAGGCAAAAGAAAAGGAAAAATCCTGTCACCACAAGTTCCCCCCACACTGACATTTTCTCTTAAGAAAGAGTTTAGCTTCTGCAGACAAAGAATGGAAGTTAAACAAAAAACTTCCTCCTCATCATTGGTAGTCTTCACGTTTTACTGAAAACTGAGTGTTTTGTCTGCCATTAAATACTTTTTTCAGTTTAAAAAGAAAAAAAAATGAGAAAGTTCCATCTACATTAATCTTTCCAACTAAGTTAAAAAATAAAGACAATGCTATAAGTAACAAAAGATAAACTGCCTTCTCTAAAATCTTATTATTCTAAAATCTTAAATATTATAAAGGTTAATAACAGGAAACAAATATGTGGCATATATTTACACAGGTATATACGTGATATGCTCTTATTAAGAGCAGTTTCAGTTGTAAGCATCATTCTCTCAGCTCTTCTGTGTCACTCCTTGTCAAAAAAAGCCTCTAAAGAATAAAAAAGAAAGGTCTGATAATAAGCCCTGCCTGAGGTCAGGTCCTATGTTAGGTTGAAACCATGGAAAGCATTCAGCATCTAACAGGATTAAGATAAAGGAAAATATTTAGAAGAAAAGACAGTTAAAATTCAGCTCCAGCTACTGAGAAAATTAAAAATGATTCCCCACCACCACCTTTGAATATAGCATCTCTAACCAGAAGAAGAAACAGTAAGACAATGCAATAAACAAACTACAGAAAGATCTTAAACTAACGAGCAGCTAGATGAATTAGCAAACTCAACTTTCACTGAATCCCTGTTTTATCCTCCACATAAATCTCTTCACTTTACAGCAATACCAGTCCCTAGTGTTAATAACACAGTGTCAGCGATTTTGGTAAGATTTATATAGGAGAACTGACTGAAAATTGCCTGGTCATGATACATTCCTTTGGAATCAATGACACACTATAAATCTTTAAATGCATTTGTGCTCATATGGTTCTGACATACTTCCAAAATGTACCCTGATATTCATTAGAGCATGGTGTTGCAAAAAAAAAAAAATAATAATAAAGTCTCTGTGTTATTTTTTTTTTTAATGGAGTACCTACAGAGAACTTTGCAAGAGCAGGATTCTGAGATGTATTTGTCAGATGAAAATTAATAATTATTTTAAAACAGAACCAACCCTACTTTTCCATACCATGAGAGGAGTCACCTGGTCTAAAGTTTCACGTTGGCCTATTTCTTATTAGCTGGGTTAAGCTGGCATCAAGAGGCTATCATCTATCAAAATATCAGCAGGAGAAACAATTGACAAAGCCACCACTTGAGAATGTTGAGTAAACTGGGTAAAAAGCAGTGAAAGAAGTTAATGTGCAACCTGGCACACAGTATGAGCCCAAGCCGTGAGAACCACTTATGTGATAATTGGTCCCTCGTAATATCTTCTGCTCTCTAAAACATTGTCTTGGGCTTGTCTTTCAGCACAGGAACGGATCTCTTTGAGACGCAATGAAACAAACACCCACCTGAAAGCCCCATCCAGCTGACAGGGGAGGAATTCAGGTGGGAAAGCTTGCAATTTCTGAACAGCTACAAACAGTTTCAGGTAACTCCAGACTCACCCAGGGTCAATAGAAAAAAGCAAACTATTTTTTGAAAGAAGAAGAAACACATTTATATGCATCCATTTATTCAGTTCAGACAGAAATGAGTAACCTCTGGGATTCAAAGTATCCCTCTCTCTATTTTTATCCTCCTTGTTGTCCAGCCTTATACAAAAAAAAAAAAAAAAAAAAAAAAAAAAAATCCTCATTGTACTGACTGAGCATTACCAGGGGGAGAAATGTAAAACCAGAAATTGGAACAGGAAAGGAGAAAGCTAACAAAGCTTGTCTGTCTGTAAAGTAGGAACCCAGGCAGCAGAAATGTTAGAATATATAGAATCATAGGATAGGGACCTTAAAGATCATCTAGTTCCAACCCCCTGCCATGGGCAGGGACACCCTCCACTAGACCAGGTGGCTCCAAGCCTCATCCAGCCTGGCCTTGGACACTTCCAGGGATGGGGCACCCACAGCTTCTCTGGGCAACCTGTCCCAGTGCCTCACCACCCTCTCTGGGAAGAATTTCTTCCTGATATCTAATCTAAATCTCCCCACTTTCAGTTTAAACCCACTACCCCTTGTCCTGTCACTACAGGCCCTTGTAAAAAGCTCTCCCCCCCCCCCCCCCCCCCGACTTCCTTATAGCCCCTTCAGGTACTGGAAGGTTCTGTAAGGTCTCCCCAAAGCCTTCTCTTCTCCAGGCTGAACAAGCCCAACTCTCTCAGCCTGTCCCCATAGCAGAGGGGCTCCAGCCCTCTGAGCATCTTCATGGTCCTCATCTGGACTTGCTTCAACCAGCCAATATCCTTATGTTGAGGGCTCCAGAGCTGGACACGGTACACAAGGGGGGGTCTCATGAGAGCAGAGTAGAGGGGGAGAATCCCCTCCCTCAACCTGCTGGCCATGCTTTTCCTGATACAGCCCAGGATCCAGTTGGCTTTCTGGGCTGCCAGCACACACTGCTGGCTCATGTCCAGCTTCTCATCCACCAGTACCCCTAAGTTCTTCTCCTCAGGGCTGCTCTCAATCCATTCCCTGCCCAGTCTGTACTTGTGCTTGGGATTGCCCCGACCCAGGTGCCGGACCTTGCCCTTGGCCTTGTTGAACTTCATGAGGGTTGCACAGTCCCACCTCTCCAGCCTGCCCAGGTCCCTCTGCATGGCATCCCTTCTGTCCAGCATCTTGACTGTACCACACGGCTTGGTGCCACTGGAAGACTTGCTGAAGGTGCACTCGATCCCACTGTCCATATCACTGACAAAGATGTTAAACAGTACCAGTCCCAGTACCGATCCCTGAGGAACGCCACTCGTCACTGGTCTCCAGTCAGACATTGAGCCATTCACCACAACGCTCTGAGTGCGACCATCAAGCCATTTTTTTATCCACCAAGTGGTCCATCTGTCAAGTCCATGCCTCTCCAATTTAGAGACAAGGAGGATAGATTATGAAACTTCTTATAACACAGGTGTATCATAGGGCATCCAGGCTTCATTCAGTCTTTCCTTGTGTACATATGTATGCAAATATACAGGTACACATATATACAAGTTTTTCAAACTTGAGGGAGTGGAGGGCAGAAGGACCAAAATCAAAGCTAGAGAAGTATGACCACATTAACACTCATACATGTTCATATATATATGCATTTTGAATGAGAGCACTGCTGTGCAGAGGCAAGAATGAAAGTCACCTTTTGAAATGTATCCTTACAGGACAGATGACGGAAAAGGTTTAAGTACAGGAGTGAAATTCACCCTATAAGGCAAATTATTTTACTTTCTAAAGTTGGTGTGCTCTGGGCTTGTAAAGTGACCTAGGAGACCGTTCTAAAATGGGATCTTCTTGAGAGAAAAGGTCTGATTTGTAGCTACTGGAAAATATGAAATCTGTGTATGTTTTGGCACATATTTAGATTCTCAAGAGTCAAGAAATGGGCCTCTTTGTTTTTTAATGATTCAGAGAGTGGCAGCCAGTCCTTAAAAAGTGGGAGAACTCAATGTTTGTAGAGCAAATATAATTTCCTTTATGACAGAAAAGTTCCCATAGCAGAATCTGTTATTTCTTGTGTTGTTTTAAAAAATAGTGATCCATGTTCAGGCTTGTTGCTAGAGCAATAAACATGTGGGCAAATGCTGTTCTCAAGAGATAGTTCAATAGCAGGCCAGGTGTTCTTTTGTATGGATCTGGGCCTTGTCATATTAACAACTGTGGATGAATCATGACAAATTTCCTTCAGATTTCACCAAAGCTTGTGATAGCCATAGTTTCCTACTCATTTCATACTAAATCAAAACCTGTTCCATCAAAAGCACCATCCTTTTCATAAGTAGTCATATACTGACTGGTCTCTCAATATGTCAACGGAAAAGTAAAAGGACAAAGTGAGTGTTTGGTATCCAAGATTAATAACCGTTCTGGGATTTCCTTTAATGAGATCACCCAGTGTCTCACAAAAACAGCAGTGCTGCAGCCACAACAACTACATGGAAATAAAAGAGACTAAAAAAAAGCACAGAGATGACACTAAAATTAGCTCTCATGTGACTAAAGCTCTTATACTTGATAACTAATCCAGAGTCATGAAAAGAACATCGTGATTTCTGCTATACCTGGACCTCATTCAGCCAGTGAGAGGGAATGAGAAGGCTCTCAACTGAGGACTCATGTCCATGCACACATGTAAAGGGCTTTCTGGGGAGAGTGTGGTGCAGCACTGCACAGATTCCAGGTCAAGGATGCAGCTGTAGACGGGAAACCCCCTTCTGTACTATCTTTGGGCATACATTTGCTCAGATGAATAGAAGAGGTCCTAGAAGCCAACTCAAACATTGGAACCTTGAGGATCCATAATACAAAATTACCAGTTCACTCCCTGATCACATCCAGACTGAAGTAGCTCCCTCCAGTACCATGTCTAGGCACAGGCTAGCAATATTGTTCTTCAGGGACTGCTCCGAAAAGCAGCAGATTCAAGACATGTTTTGGCCTCCTCAACACTTCTGCAGTACTATCCCAGCAGTCTTTACACCCTCACACTCTCCCACATGCCCTTACACTGTACCCCTGTGCAGCTATCACTGGTTTCATGCTATAAAAGGAACATGCTTGAGAGTGGGAATACAGCGACACCATGTTTCAGGCACTTGATACTGGGGAAAAAAACCCACCCTCAAATGCTAGTTTTGTAGGACCCTTTGGGAACCCCACAGGGGTCAGATAAATTCAGGTTCAAAATACCATGAAGCAGAACCTAGACACTGTTCTAATAAGGAGTTAGCATGAACCAGTCTGTGCTACTTGGCTTTGGGCACAGGGACTGCTCTCTGCACGGCTTTTTATTTTGAGCTGTAGACACAGTGAAGGAGATCTGAGACCTCTGAAGTAAAATAGCTGTGGTTTCAGTCTCCATAATCTGCTTTTATGTATCCTCAGCTGCCATACTGAGAATTTCCCTTGTTCTGCCTTTCACTCATCCTCCCTTTAGCTGAGCTGGGAAAGAATTACAGGAAAAACAGGTGACTTTCTGTTTAAAGGATCTCAACTCGAGATCAGAACATTGCTACAGCAGAATTATGTTTGTCCTCAATCAAGGAGTGACTAATTTATCCCACTACCTTCTGGACAGTGTAACTCCATTGACTTCTGAATGATCATGACCTAAGAGAAAACCTGACTTTCCTTTCCTTGCCAGAGGAATATTGTCAGTAACTGGATCTAGAGGAATTCAAGACAGTTTTAGACTTTGTCTGTAGGTCAAAGAAGACTGAGATGGTCTAATGCTGTAATCAGTAAGGAAACCATAACTTTCTGCATCCTTTGCTAAACCACTAATGGCATATGGAGTGCTCAGCAGATGGAGTGGTACAGAGATACACATCTGGAATGCAGGTGCTCCGCCAGATACTTGGTGGCATTCCAGCAGCTGGATTTCTCTGTAGGCATCCTCCACTGTTTATTGCTAAGAAAGAGGTTTTTCCCTAATTGGCATTAACAATAACAACAATATCTTCTCCCTAACAAGCTAAAGGCTGGAGTCAGTCATACGTGTTGCTCTGCTTCCCTTTACTCTAACTCTCTTATGATTAGACCACCCTCCTTTTCATCTGCTTGGCAGACTGCTACGCTGGAGTGGATATTGGGACCACCACCAGCTGCAAGTCCTTTATTACTTGTCAGTTCTTCAGCTAAGCATATTTTTTATTCCTCTGCAGCTGGGAAAAAACAGAGAAAAGCAGCAGTGACTTCTTGAAACTAGAATTTATTCAGTTTTACTGGTAGCTTTCATAGCCTGGCCATCATCTGCTGTGCTAATGGTCATGTTTCTGCAATGGAAGGGGGAACTTACAAGCCCTTTCAGACAGCGTACCTCTAAATACAGCCACACTCAATAAGCCTATCTCTTAGGAGATAGGCCCCATTAATTCATCTAACCACATACCCTGTTTTAGCTGTGCTAAGCATCTCTAGTAATCTACCAGTGAAGATGTATGTGTATCTTTAAAGCAAGGCAGAAGTTTATGTGCATGCTCTACAGGCCACTCAGGCCAGTGCTTAAAGCATGCTTCCCGGAAAGTATGACACAGTGCTGCAAAGAAAGTACAAGGTAAAAAGGAATTGAGTTGTTTAACCAAAACATTAGTTTAGCTGATTGCTAATCCGTATTTCAGAATGTCTTCATTTTTTTTTTTCTCCACCTCAGTTAAATTTTCATTCTCAAAGGTATTAAGACAATCTACATAAAACCTGTCATGAATATCTGGAATGCTCCATCTGAAGGTGTCTCTCCCCAGACAAATTCTTGCCTCAAGCAAAGAGTGGGGTATGTGATCTGAAAGTGTTGTGTCATCCTGCTTTTACTTTACTTCTTTAACACCTTTTAGAATCTAGCTGGACACAAAGACTAATTCATTACAAAGTCAGGAAAGTTTTGGTAATAGGATCTGCATTATTCTTCTCAAAATGTTGCATTATTACAAAATATGTAATAAGGAAAAATATTTGTGATAACAGGCCTATAGAAAGCAAAATATTAAAAAGGTATGTGGTTGTTCAAGAGAAGTTATTAGAAAGAATTGCTCTGCACTCACTCTCAGCCCATGGCAGTTTGTAAAGTCCCTCAGTCATGCAAAATTTGAAGCTTTCTCGTTGGTTGAACTTGTGGTCATGTGTGACTAAGATGACCACATGAACAGTCATTTCTGAACATGCCTTTTTGTCTGAATTACTACTGTTTATTTCCACTATATTGTACCTTCTTTCAGCCACTGTATCTTGAGTGATAGGTAGCCTCTGATCTTTCTGGGCATGAAGGAGCAGACCTTGATTCTTGACTGAGAACTGTACACGTTAGAATAACAACATACAGGAGCATGAACGGTCATTTTTTTATCTGGGATTTTTGTCTCTCCGTTGGACGAAGTTGTAGTTCCTTCTTACATGCCTTACTCAAGTTGCCCAACTCTTGAACATAGAGGGGAGCAGGAAAAGTTGCTCATTCATTTGTTCTTTTCAGGTGGAGAGCTTCGGATGGGACAAGATTGCTTACTCCTCTCATCCACCCCAATGTTTCTGAGCAACATGGTCTGGGAGTAGTTAGTAACATATAAAGCACAGAGGCAATCATTTATTCACCCACCATTGTAAAAAGGAAGCCCAAGATTCACAGGCAAGTTTCAGACACACAGTGATTCTGGACACGATTACTGTCTTGGTTTTATGCACCCATGTAGTGCTGCAAAGAAGGTCACAGCCTGGCCTAACAGGAAGAATAATCCGGCTTCTAGGACACCTGCCCAAGCATTAGGAAACCATGTCAGAGGTATCCTGCATTACCCCACTTTCAAACGCCAACTAGGTGTGTCTAAGTTCCTTTGCAGAGTTACTATGATGTGTAAAGCTAGGTGATTTAGACATCCCTGAAGGAAAGGTAGTTAGGGTGCCCAAGTTCACCATCACAACAGAGAGGCGTTGTTTATTTTTTCTTGCTTCCAAAACGTAATCGTTGCCATAATTGTGAATTCATCAAATGAAGATGGTTTTAACTTAATATAAATGAGCAAGTATCAAGTATCTGTAGTCCTAAACTGTCTTAAGAGCAAAAAGATGGAGAACATAACATCAAGATAAATTACGTTTAGAATAAATGAAAAGCCACATGATGATCCTATTCAAAGTTTGTTAAAAACAAAATACAGAGCCCAAACAGGTGTTTAAAAAAAAAAAATAATAAAAATCTAGAAACCTTAATTTAAATCCCCAGGTCAAGATATAATTTCCCAAATGCCCAGTCAATCTTGTTTTTTACCATGTTGCTTATACTACAACAACTACTGCAGTCATCTACGAGAGGTCTGCAGCTCCTTGACTTTTATGAGGATGGAGGTTGCAGTGGGAAGAAAGCAAGCTGTTCTAGTTTTTGCCACTTAGAAACGATCCTTTGAGAAAATTCAGTCAGATCGGTGTTGCTGGATCATAGCTGATCACTTCTGTCAATACCAAGTGACCTCAGTAAGTAGACCATCATGCCACCCAAAGGGTGTGTGTGGAAATTTTATATATATTAAAGGAGACAGAATCAATCAGGGATATGAACAAAAGGGATATCTCTGTTCTGTGACTAACAGCTGAGACACTGAGGGTCAAAAGCAGTTTATTTCATCACCTAGCATTAACGATGGGATGCTTCGCCTATGCTATCTCTTGACCCATTCTATTAGTGAATAGCTTCTTAAGATGTTCATATTCTCCAAGACCTTCCTTTTTCTTGACCTGGACTGTAATCACATACCATACAACAAACATATGCTATTTCAGGCACTTAGATAGAGTTTTACAATTCCAGGCTGCGATCAATTACTGACAATTTGAGATTTATAACAAGTACTTTTTTCCACAGAACTGAAATCTGATGGTGACTTCAACTAGGAACTCTACTAAAGCTGAAGAACTGATATTTAAAGAAGAGGCCCCCAATGAATTCATATTTTAAGATTTAGCAAACAGAATTGGCAACTTCTGTGCCAGTTTTTATCAGAGAAAGATTAAAGACGGTAAAAGACTGAGTCAATTACAGCAGGACTTGTCTATGTAAAAAAGTTACATGAAGGTAGGAAACTAGTTACGCTGCAGATACACCAGTATAGTTGCACATATTTAAACATTCATTCTACTCCTCTTTTTCAGATTATTTTTTGCCACTAGGAAAACAGTTTAATTCTTATGTGGAAGAAGAGGCCTAGAACCATGACTAACTAGTGCCTTTAAATTAGAAGGGTGGTTGCTTCTATGATCAAGAAAACACAATAGTGAGTTTCACAGGACACATCTACCCACATAAGACCACTTCACCTGGCTACCTGTGTAATTAGGTTCCTAACTTTGGTGCAAGTTGGGTTTCTGAAGTTGGATGGGATGAATATGGACCTAGAATATCCAGAGAGAGCATTACAGTAATGTGGGACTGCAGTCTTACAAACTCTTTGCGCACTACTAAAAGGGACTTAATGCTGAGTCAAAATCTAATTTACTTCATGTCCGTGCAAAGGACCATGTATTTAAGCTTACACTGTGCACCACCACATCACATGGAAGTGTTCAAGCTGGTTTAAAATAACGTCTACAGAGCCAGAAGTAGTATATCTTTATATCTAACACACTAAATAACCATGATAAGACACAGCTCCAAAGCATCATGTTAATGTGAATTGTCTTCTTCTGAAAGCCATATGTAGGGTGTTTGCACTGAACTGTGAAGGTAACACCATCTCACTGGAAACTTCCTGCTCTAATAGCATGGGGATGTGGTCACGCCCTTAAGTGAGGGCTTTCACTACTCAGCCAAGTGATATTTTAATACAGTGCATAATGAGAGCTGCATGAAGACAATACTATACTAAGGCAGACTCAAAACTTGGGATTGCAATTCACCTAGCAAAACTGCGGTAACAGGGAGGTGTTATTTCTGCTTTAGAACAAGTATATGTCCCTTCTGTGTTATTATATATTATTCCTTCTGTAGGAATAAGCAAAATGCTTATAGATCTTCCAATGAGAAGAGAGAGCCTGCATTGAAGAGTGGCTCAGCACCATCTTTCTTTCAGAATTATCTATTTCAGAAATATAAGATTCCAATCAAAGATTCCTGCAATCCATAAACATTGTTAGTCCTGGTTAGGCGTTTTGAAAGCTCTTGTCTTGAGTGTTTCAATAAAACTGTAAAGTTTAGTAATGAGTTACACCTTGCATGACGGCAATGTAATGAATTATGCTTTTCACCAGTTAAGAAAAGACAAAGAAATCATCTCGGGTTGAGATGCAGGACAGGGTGTAGGTAAAACACACTATTGTATAGGTAAACATGGGTCCAAATGAGAAGGCCCGTGGTCATGTAGGAAGTCTGTCCTGAAGTTGGAATTGAACTCAAATCTCTCAGCTTCCTGCCTTGTGCTCTTCCTACCCAGCCTAACTTCTCATTGGCCCTAGAATACCTCAATGATTAAACAGAAGTTACTCCAAATGAACAAACTACTCACACGGCCTTGAGGATTACACTGATTCTCAGGAATACATATATTTCCTTCTCAGCCCCCACCCCCATCTTTTCAAAGCATTGTAAAGAATTTTTAAGAGAATGCTCTGCAAAAGACCAAGTGAATTGCCTTGTTTTTCTGAAGTACATCTGTAACCCATCTTGCTAATTCTGAACACAAACAATTTTGCACACAAAGATACTGAAATTTCCTTTTTCCGTGACTGCATTGGTTTTATATGCTTCCACCGTTATGTCTCAGTAGTTCTAGGACCAAACCTGTCACATTGCAAATACAGCACATCTTGATGGGCCATACAGATGTATTCCAAGTGTTTGGGATATGACTCCCAAGTCATACGCAGCTGGATTTCTTGGCAAACTCTCACCCTCTTAGAGTTTTATTTTCTATGTTTGTAATGCTCTTCAGCACATGTAGGTAACGGACCATGTACATGTAAAGCATTTTTGTAAGAACAGATCTGGATGTCCTCAATTACAATGCTTTCATCCATGCATTCCCAGTGATTTGCTTGAAACCAAATATATTGTTTTTCACAGGTATTTCCAAATCTGGTCCATAATGGGGAATAAAGATTAGAGCCAGTAAAATTTTTCAGCTGGAAAAATTTCCCATAAAAAGCCAAGGCTTCCTTGAAAATGAAATTTTTCATAGCACTCAAGAGTTACATTTATCAGATTTGAAGGCCCAGAATTTTCTATTAACTTCACAAACACTCACTTCAGTGTGATTCTATCCAGGCTTTTAAAAAATATCACAAACACAGTGTAGACATTCATAGTAAGAATTAAATCTTACAGGAAAAGCTGTATTTTTTATCACATTAAAAATGTAAGAATTTTCTATTTTTCTTTCCTGCCTTATTACTTTCAATTTTTAAATCCAGTATTTATAAAGACAGCATTCAGAATGGTTAAAGGATATTAATTATTAATGAAGCCTTTTCAGCAAGGAAGAATATAGGGGTTCTGAACGGGTTTGAGATCTTTGTATCTGAAAGATGAACTTTCTGATCCAAACACACTGCTGTGGAAGGGCCTGAGTTATTGTACAGGATGGGCCAGGAAGGGTCTGTCTCTTCTCTATGACCTACAGAGGACCCCAGACAACTAAGAGCTGGAGTATTTGACGGTAACTGTCTTACTCAGCTTTTCTGCTAAGTGCAGTATGATAATATTGTCTGATTACACGGCTTTCTGCCCCGAGATCACGGATTTTCAATGTTTTGGTTTTTTTTCCCAGGGCAGTGGAGGTTAAGGATGTTTTGGTATTTCAACACAGGTCTCAAAGATTTGTCAGTTTGCAGGTGGATGGATTGCCCAGTTGTGATTCTGCACAGTGGTTTTGTACAACTGGACTCAGTGTTTTCTTGCCCTTTTTTTCCTTGTTGAAATTTCATGGATGGTATTTGCCAAGGTTTGAGACACTGCAATTCATTGAATAAAGTCCTATTGTGTCTACCCGTCATCATCTATGCTGAAGAAGCCAAGCCTTCTCTGGGTGCATTCCCATACTTCATCAGGCTGGATACAAACGTGCACCATTTTACTGCTGGGCTTATTTGTTCTAAAATCTCCAGATTCTTTACCTCATTCTGGCAGTGGAAAGCTGGGAGGAGGGCTTTTAACTGAGCATATATTGCAAACCCACTACATTTAAGCCTCCTTTATATTAGAACGGAGAACTGACCCCACATTCTTCAGAGCTATAATGAATAAAAGGTTCACTACATGACTTAATGCACCACACTCTCTGTGTTTGGTTGGGTGCTTCACCTTTATTGAATATGTTACAATCTTTTTAAATTTAGGGCATTTACTCCACACCAGGATCTAATCTATCTTGCCCTTTCTTTACTTACCTACTTAATACTGAGATTAATACTATATGTGAACTATTTTTTTTAATTAACATTTTCCTTGCTACTAGAACAGCTGGGCAAATTGATCATTCTCCTTTTTCTAAAAATTGTTCTTTTAATAATATTTCTGTTTAATAGTATGATCTCAGACTAGAGTTTAGTGCTGCTCTTTTTTTTTTCTCTTTACAAGGTGTCTTTTAAGCTTGTTATTGTAAGTACATGTAAATAGTTGTTCCTTATTTCAATTTGATATTTGTTAATCTTAAGCAAGTAAGAACCATAGACTTTTTTCATACTTGTCAATACACAGAAATGTTAATAAATACAACTTTTCACATTAAGCATCATGTGCTGCTTTCCACTTTACTTTAAAAGGTCTAGCAGCAGGTAATTCAAAGCTTCTAAGGCCAAAAGGGCCATCCATAATTATTAACAGGTACTAAGGAGACTACTAGGAATTATGAGTTAATGTCTTTCATGTGTCTTGAATTCTGGAGAAGATTCGCTGTTTTAAGATGAAGTTGGGCACTTATTAAAGAAGTCTCACAAATTGATGAGGTGTCTTAGGGAGCGCTCTGTTTGAGTGCAACTGTGAAACCTAAGCTTCATACTACTGACCTCTTGCCTCTTCCGTGCTATATGCCGTCCTTCAATTTGTAGGCAGGTTCCCACACAGCATGTACTGTTCATTACCCTAGCCGTCTGCTCAGCTTGAATCCACACAGGCTCCTGGCTATCATTCATTTTTAGGTGCCAGTTTTTAAGACATGAAATAAGTCAAAGTTTTGATGCCATGCCTATTCTGAGCTTGCCACATCATTCTGATCACATTCTCTGCACAGACTTATCAAATTTACTTTTGACACGTCTCTATACATCTTGACAGAGCAGTTGTTGGTTCTGTCCTATTTCTAAGCAGTCTTAAGAGGAAGAACTTAGCAACATGCAATTTGTAAGATACCCAATGGTTGATGTACGCGTCTTCTCAAATCAACCTACTATTTCCTTTATAAAACTGGGAAGTAGCTATTGTTGCTGTGCCAGAGGCCCTCATCAGATTAAAGAATTCATTGCACAAAGTGCCATGCAGAACCATACAAAAATGTGGTCCTTATTCTACTAAATTAATTTTGGGGGTGAGGATAACTTTGATTTAGGAAATAACATCACACAATATATCTGAAAGCATGCTCGTTGTTCTGGATTCATTTCCTCATGCTTTGTTGGCAGAATTGAGTTTGGAAGAAGAATTCAGCTGATCAGTTTATGCTGAGTAAACTTCTATCCTTCCTAGTTGGTAGGAAAAGTTATGCAGCTGTTTCAAGGGCAGCTGTATAAATTCAACTGAATCACAGAAAAAGCTTTTTATTCATTATAATGCGGCCTGGGGCAAAATAAAGCTAAAGTTATTAAACTGTAACTAAAAGCTAACCACAATAAAATACATTGAAGTCAAGATTAAAAGCACATACACAGTATGAACTCCTAGAGTGGAGGGTGGAAGTTAACAGAGGAAAAAAACACCTAATTCCTGAGTGAAAAACAGAAATTCCTGAAATCTCTGTTCCTGTAGCTGAAGTGGATTCTGGGATTTGAAAACTGGTATTAAATATCTCCATCACTCAAAAAAGAGAGAATCAATCCAATAATTTTCACTCATAAAAACAATAATAATAGCATGTTCTTTCAACCATGACCTCGATAACATTTTTTAAGAGCTTCAGACAGCACCCTATGTCAAACTGTAGCTTTTTCATGGCAGGGTTGAACTGTTTCAAAAATACAACCGTTGGACAGGATAAACCTTTATCTTCATTTGCCCATTGTTACTTGTATTTTTGTAGCCTTCTGGTAGCAAGAGGTCACATTTCCATGAAGATAAATTCCTAATTAGACTAAACTGTGGTCTGAGGTCATTGCATATCTGTGCCAGGACAGACTTAGAAGTGATGGTGAATAGGAAGTTTTTGTGTTGTATTGTCCTGGCTTACTGCAGCTGGAGCCAGACAGTGTTAGGACCCATATCAGCATGGGCTAAAGCAGGCATATCTTTCTAGTTGCTCATCACACAACAATGAGTAAATAAACACTGTCCTCCATCCAGACTGAGCTGTCAGCCCAATTAAGCATGAGAATGTCCTAACGCACCATGTTTCCTATATCTTCACCTACAGTTTCTACCACTCATGTGCCTGGGGTGATTTCAGATAGACATGGCTGTATTTAAACACAGCTATGCTGCTGGCAGGGGTCAGGTCTGCTGTGTCAACACTAATCCTTCCTGTCTACTATCAGCTAGTTTGACGTTTGATTTGTGTCAAGTTTCTGTGTCCACTGGAAGCCAAATATCACAGCTCTGAGATAACACTTTGCTGCACTTTCTTCCAATTACTAATAATTTTGCATTTTTTTCTCCTCAAACTCTGAGTCAAAGGGACCACAAGTTACCGAGGCAAAGTTGCATAGGCCCGAGACATTTTACTAGAACGGACAACATTTCCCTTCATAGCATTCAGTTGCAGTTACAAAAGAATTAAACAATGTCCTCAAGTACAAGAATTTTAGGCCTGACATTTTGAACATTGAAATGTGCTCTTTGGTTTTCTCCAGTGCAATGGAGCAGGTCTAACATAACACTATTTTTATATACATCTTAAAATTTGACCTAAAAAAGGTCCGGCCACTCAAAGCACAAAATATCTCAATGTTCACGTCATACTTGTTCTAAACGAAGCCAAAGGCTTTTCCCACCCCTTCCAACTCCACCGAACAGTTTGTTATGACTCTGTGATAAAGATCAGTATCTACTGAAAGATAAGCCAGGACCACCACCAATTCAGGCCTTCAAAGCACGCTGAACCACATTATACTACAGTGTGAAAGGATATGCCTGTCATGAAGGTGCCAGCTCTTGTCAGAAGGCTGTTCCTCCTATTTTTGCACTACAGGAGGACTTTCCCATAAGCCCCAGTAGCTGTAGGGTAAACCATTAATTGTATGCTGTACAATACATAATGTATATGGTCCACAGCTCTGGCATGCACAGCCATCAGGTACATGATGTAAATGGGCTCAAACACAGCCCAACACACCTGGATAATCCTGAACTGCAAAATCTCCACATACAGAGTTTTGAAATCAAGATAATTTTTTTACATGCAGGAGCATACTCTCCTTCAGGTGCACAGACACAAGTAAATACGGGTAAAACTTGCCCAACAAACAGCACCTAAGTAAGTTGCCTGAGTTGCATGTTTACTGTGCAATTATAAGTCTGTGTGAGAAGGAGCATAACACCTCTTAAAATTAAGCTATTTCTTCACCAAAAAAAAAAAAAAAGGTTGAAAGTGTTTTAATCTTAGTTTTAGAATATGAGCAAAAATAAGACTACAGAACATATGTGCATGTGTATGTGACACAGTCACTAGGGATACAATTATATACTATATGCAATTCAAAGTTTAAATATATTTCAACAGATTTAGGGGTTTGTTTGGTAAACAGTATATTAGTTCCAACAGTAAACAGTAAGGCTCTGTGTTGAAGGGGTCTGTCTTCACAACACTTGTTAGTTACCCCTTATTCTAAAAGTTTTAGCACTTTTAAATTTAAGGGGTAAATTATAAAATAAGAGTTCTTCCCTTATACCAAAGTTACTAAATCACTCCGGCCTTTCACACTCATGCAACCACATAAGACTTCTGTGGGTGAGGCATGCTAGGAAAGAAATGTGCCCTCTCCATCACTGATGACAAAATCTGACCTTGATCTCATTTGAGACTCTGGGAAGGATTAAGCTTGGGATAGAGAAATCCAAAAGGTAAACATTTATTTTAAATTCTCAACTAGTAGCAAAATACAAATATGCACCTCAGGAAAAGAAAAAAAAAAGAAGAAAGAACTGTAGTTTAAAAAATTAAACAATAATTAAAAAAAAAGAAAATTCAAACAATGAACGTAAACACTTAGGATAAAAAAGATGTTTTAAGCTACAATGGAAGTTTAAGATCATGCAACAACCACCCTTATAATGAGATATAAACGCATTGCTACCTCACCGGTAGCAGTAGGTAAGATTACACTAATTCCCAGACATATTTCCATTTTCCTGACTATGTTCATGCACATACCATGCTCAATCTTTCAAAGTGCTCAGCCTTCTAAAGCCACAGGGAGGGTGGTCAGCTCTCTTAGTTTCTTCACCATGCAAAATTCACTTTTATTTCTATGGGAATTCAATAGCCACCAAAAGAGAAAAAAAAAAAAAGTTGGAAGAGCACCCCTTTAGTTAAAATCCAGGTCACAAAACCAATTACTTTTCACTTCTATGAAAGTGGAGGCTATATTAGAACACACATGTGCCACATGCTAGTTTATGTTCTGTAGGTATAAACAGTCCTCAGGTAAGGATATTATTTTCATATGCTGCTTCGATAAGGGGGCTGGTCTAACTGATCCCTGAGGTCCTTCCCAACCTGAGCCATTTTACAGTCTTACAAATGAAGACCCAGATCTTTATCTGGAGACTGGGACTGCATAAGAGTATAGAATTACAACCTGTAGAAATGTAATTTGAACTTTGTTTTTGTTTATTGTCAGTAGTTTTGAGTTCTTCATCTATTGGCTTGATATAATTTCTGAGTGTTTCTCTTGATTCTTCTGGTCACAGGTTGTTTTACTCACCAAACCTTGGAAACTCATGCCATCAACAGTTTCTAGCTTAGCATAGCTCACTGCCACTCACAAATGAGTGGTTTATAAAAAAATCAAATACTGTTAACTTGCTGTAGCCTGGTCCTGTTTGAGTGGATCTATTGTTTCTCTTTGCTTTGAAGAGTACTTCTCAAGGCCACTTTGGCATGTTGCTTGGTACTGGACCATTGCAATGACAGACTAGAAAGTCTGTGGAGGCAAGAATTTGTTGTGGACTGTGACATGAAAGGGCATGAAACTGGCATTGCTCGTAAAGCCTGCAAGCAACTGAGGGATTAAAGAATTAGAGGAGAACCTCCGACTGACAGAGAATTCTAGGTACACTGACCCATGCTGCAGCTGAGCTACCCATACAATACCAAACACAAACAGAATGAAACTCTAGTGCGTACACATGGTACAATACTGGTGCTCAGATGATAATTTACACTTTACTCATCATGCTTAAGTCACAAGTGAGCCATCTAAAAACCAATCTACTGGATTTTAGGCCTTCCAAACCAATACCTGATAATGCTCTTTTTCAGTCACTTCTCTGTTACTAACCACTAAGGTGTACTTTGCAAAAGTGGTACGTTATTAAGCAGTGAAGGAAAGCAGAAGAGATCCACAGCAAAACTTGAACCAAAGCAAAAAAAAAGTTTACATGACCCTTTTTGCTCCATGCCACCTACTGCAGCTCAGCTCCCCCATTTTTAAAAATAGACACCTAAAATGGGAAACTTCCCTTGAACATTTAAGAATATCGACCCTTCTCTTTCTAAATTTTCATGACTCTCTTTTCCTTATTGCACGGAAAAATGTTACTCCTCACACCTGTTGACAAAGAAGTGGATACGAACAGTAACAATGAGTCCATCTCTATCTAAGATCCTGCATAAAAAGTCTTCGAGGGCAGGCAAGAAGCTTGGTCTTATATGAGTGACTTGAGAAGAGGGAGGACCAGAGGTAACTTCAAGTCTGTTGTATATCCTTAATGTAGAAGAGGAAATTCTGCATCACATAAGGGACTGGAACATGCTTCTCTTCCCTCCCCTTGACAGCAAGAAGGGAAAGGACGCGCTGAAGCAGGAGTTCACCTGTTTTCAGGATTGCTCCTGCGGCAGGATGGTTATATGTTACCTACTGCAGCCTGGGCACAAGGTGGCTGTGACCAATGCTGTTTTCTTAAGAATTTATATCAGCCACTCAGATTGGCATCTCTTTCAAGAGCCATCCCAAAAGAATTGTGTTATTCCAAGAAAAGGGAATGCGTAAGACAAAGGGCGAAGACTGTCAGTAAAAATGCTGTGAAATCTGCCTCAGCTTGACTCAACAGGGTCAAAAGAAAAGTGGTAGAAAGTGAAAGCTTCAGCATCATGTATATGAAGCACATCTACATACTTTGATGAGAGTGGTTGTCAGGATATTTCACACAAGTCACTACTGTGCTAAGATCGAACATAAAATTTTGGGTGGGCTCTGAATCCAATCATTTTAAGGCATAAGCTTTAATTGAAAGTATTTTGTCCACTTGATCTTCAACTGCTGATATCCTTTGTTACAGCTGGCAGTAAATAACAGGGAGCACAACGATATGACCAGAATGGACTTGTCCCTGTGCTGAGTGGTTTGCAAACAATATTTCTTGGCCCTTTTATGAGCAATTCAGAACTTCTTGGGGTTTTCCAGATGCTTTTAGATCACTGGTTCAACATGGCCTAACCAGCCTCTTTTACCAGACAGGAACTGGAACACATGGCTTGTGGTTGCGGTAAATTAATAAGGGGGTGAAAAGAAAAAATAAACAGAAGGGACTTTTCCCATGTGTTTTACAACACTGCAAATCTCTCCACCATCCAGTTCATCTGTAGTGTACTATGCTCCTGCCAGTCATTCTTGTGCTTGCTTGTTATATATAACACTATTCTTCCCACCGCAAATTTTATTTCTAATGAGTTCTCTGAATTTCAAAAGGCCAGATACTGATGATGTAAGCTGGTGTCACTCCACTCTAGACTTTTAAATCAGATCCAGATTTGCTTCTAAAATATGTATTTAAATGTATGAGGAATTCCTTACTTGTAATGTACATAGCCTTAAGCTATCATTATTGCCTCTATTTGCATAATAACATTTACATAGCTATGTAATAAAAAATGTTCAGGAGTGACGTATTTTTACAGAATGAATTTCACTTTACATAACTATATCAAAAATTATGCCCAACATTCATATACTGAAAAATGATAATACAGCATTTTAAATTCTTAAAATGCAGCATTTTTCAAAGAAAGATTGAAAGATTCCCACTAATATCCAGGATTTCCTGAAACAAGTCTTATAACCAAAAAAGCTTTTGTTGTTCTTTCACACCCTCATCACTATCAGTCATTTGGTACAAGTACCATGAAAAGTGTGTGGAGGGGTGTTGGGGGGAGGGAGGTTTGTTGCTGTTTTGGTTTTTTGTGGTGTAGCTGTGAGTTTCTTCCTAATTATCAGTGGAATATCCCTGGAAACCACTTTCCATTCATTTCCCCAGGCCTGAGGAGTGTGAGCAGAACTGACAAATCTCAGAAACATTCTGTGAAGAAGCACAGTGAGTCTTATTCATTTTTTGGCAAAGCTTAGGTCAGCCTGTGGTTCGTGTAGTCCGAGAAACTATTTAAGCATCATTCAAAATTACAGTGATCAAGAGTTGCATTTCAGCAGAGGAAACCTAAAAGGCTGTATAGCTAGTTTTCCCACAGTCCCTGAATCCAAAACTTAAATCTTAGTGTAGTCTCACCTTCAGCTTTAAACAGATGATCAACATTTGTAACCAGCTGATATGCTGTTTGTCAAAGGATGCGACCCTATCTCTAGCTCAGCGTGATTTTAAGTAAGGGAAACAAACCACCAACTGCCTTAAATTCACCAGAATACATTGGGGAAGTTATTTAACTTGTAAATAAAGGGCTTTGCTGTGTCCTTTTACAATCGTTCCAGCATTGCTAGCCCCTTCAATGCTCAGGCCTGCATGTTCTCAAAAATCTCCTCTAAGCAAAGTATGAGATCAGGCACCGGGACTCCATCCAAGAGTCCACTGAAACCCATGGAAATAATCCCACTCATTCACTGCAGTTAGCATGGGAAACCACATCTCTCTGAATGCACCTGAAGTATATCCACAGTCAAGTACTTAATCTCCATGTATATAGCTTAAAACCATAGGTGTATGCTTATTCATATTCTGTGCATTTGCAATAACATCACAAGATCCACTTTTCTTCCAAGACGTGATTTAAGCAGATGATAATTGTTGGCAGTAAAAACACATATTATGGTCATGCCCAAAATTCACATTTTTTTTGCCAAGCATTACATACAATTAATTTGTTTGTGATGTGTAATTTGTCCCATAGACATTATCATGCCTCCTCAACTGTTCTTCAGTGCTAGCTACTACACCGTGACTAAAAATAGTATTTGTTGACAGGTTTATCACGCACAACAACTAGTCCAAATACAGGCCAGCCATTTAGTATAGAGACTGTACCCAGGCTTCACCAATTATTAGAAAATAATTCTTAATAAGCCACAAAATATAATTTTAAGGGAAACTACTGAAAGAATAAACTACTGATAAACTGTAGCAAGTAATTGCTGCATGCCTTTAAATGTGCTCCACCAGCTTCTCACATACAACCTCTTACTTGGGTTTTATCAGCAGTCTGCTCTGTGCAACCATGTAACTGAGTCATTTCTGAGACCAAAGGCAATTTGTGCACACAACGTTGTGGCCACCAAGGGGGAAAAAAACCCCATAAGGTACAACAATGGCTAAAAAGAATGTAGGCAAAATTCTGATGATATAAATATGGAGGCTTCTAAAAATTAAGCCACGATGCTTACTCCCGAGAGCCAAAGTTTGAAAATGTGTCTGTGCAGGAAGGTGACCATCTTGGCAAGGCTTCAAAAGGAGTCACAGACCTCTCTTGGTGTTGGGAATATCTGAGCTTGTCATAATCCAAAATGCTAATGTGCGTTTTGGAATGGTTATTAAACCTCATGTCTTGAAGCTGAAGCCAGAGAGCAACTGCATCGAATCTCTGAAGTAATCTAACAATGAGGAACAGATTATCCCACATTTTGCTATTATGAACCTTGAGACCTTCAACTGTAACATTGGGTTATTAGCTGAAACAGGTTACAGGACTAAGTGAATCTTCAGTGTGAGGTTGTTCTTATATCCGTACTGCTTTGACAAAAAAAAAAAAAAAAAGAAAAAGAAAAAAAGGATGTCTGAGCACATTTGAAACCTAAACTATGTATATGGAATCAAAAACAATCAGGTGAACTGACGCTCCTTACCTGTAAATATGCCACTTGACCTTTGTGAAACATACATATGATTAGCTTGCACAACTGGATGTGTAAAAAAAGATGAAACAAAGTACTAAAACAAAAAAAAAAAATTGGGAACTCTCACTTAAGAAAATTTACTTTGCCTCTCTCAGCATTGGACTTTATTCTGCAATTCACACATGCATTTTTAATATCCTTTTGTTTTAGTTTTATACTTTTCACTGTAGCAGGAAATAAGATGCTGATTGAGATATCACAGCAATGAATTAAAAAGTGATCTGAGAAAGCTATCGTAAATTTCAAATCGAGATATTCTTAAAATGCTTATTGAGAGACTGATCCTGACTTTCTTCTTTTGCCCTTTCAGATTTTAACTAACAGCTGCAAGAAAAAAAAATGTGCTAAGGAATTAGGAGAGATGAATCTTTCATATGGGAACCAAATAAGATATTACAGGTACATGGATACCTTCAGTTTCCTCATGAAGGAGGCAGTTAAGTTGCTACAGACTCTAAATTCAGTGATTTATGGTAGTAGAAAACTATACAATATGCTCTTGAAATGCAGTTTGAAATGACTGATAAAGCTTTAGTCTGACTGAACACATACAGTAGATAGATTAAGTGTCTGGCTTATCTGTCTGGTCCTGGGTATTCATCAGTCAACCTAACTAACAAGCTAAAACTCAGGATTGTGGTCAGCAAGTTCATATTCATCTAAAAAATATGGGGTCTGCAGTGAGCTCTTTCACAGTGCTCTCTTCTTTTCAAAGAGTGCACATTGAATCTGTTTAATGGTTGCTTACCCCTGCTAATGCTCTCCAGCTAGGAAGGGAAAGAACTGTGGACTTGAGAAGCAAGCTCACCCCTTGCATTTACTTCCCCCTTCATTACTTTTTAACATCATTTTAAGTAACAACTGCTGAAACCCATTAACAAAATCATTTTATGGTGCCAGAGATCTCAATAGCTCATAAAGTTGTATTATGAACCATGTTAAATTTTGTACGAGTCAAATGTGATTTAATAGCTTTTAATCAAAACACTGGTGTTTGCTGTGTGGGTAGGTACCTTCCAGCTTGGTACAAAAAACAGCTTCAAAGTAAAGACCCAGCTCATAAAGGTGAAGTGAGGTAAGAAATGTGTGGCGTAGTAGATCTTGGCACAAACTGCTAGCTGGTGTAAAGCAGTATAATGCCATGGTTCTCATGAAATCCCAGCTTCTGTAGCTAAGGATGTGAAGGGACTACATCCACAATCAGCGCCTTCACCAGTAACTCCATTTTCACTAATTTAAAGGATGCGACTATCAATATCTTCACAGGTCAAGTAAGTTATTTAAGTGGCATTCAGAGCTAAAGAAAATTTAAAGAATGTACTATAGACCATACGAGGAATTCAGCACAAGATGATCCTATTCTGAAAGATAAGCGTCCTCCCTGCCACCATTCACCACTTTGGGGGAATAAGGAAAAAACCCAGGATCAATGAACTGCAAACCCTTTTGCTGATAATCCGTGCTGAGTTTCAAATAAGCCTGTGGAAGGACAAGACCTGAGAAGCTATTCACAATAAAAGAGGCAGTGGACACAAAAGTATATGCTGCTAATTAAAAACTTAAAATTATATCACAATGACTTTAAATGAGAATGATCTCAGTCTAATCACATAATACTTTCTTTTGTGCTCCAGGTCACGCCATCACTCAGATGCAGCATTCAGGAAGCGCATTTCATTAGACTAAATAAAGCTTCAATCATGTGTAAAATTTCCAACTTGAATAGGCAGCCATCATATCATTCATCAGTCTAGATGTATTTAATGGGTGTAATTTCTTCCTCATATTTCTGTGTTGATTGTTTCATTTCCATTATAGAAATCTTTCAAGATTGCTCTTTTTGCTGTTCTTTTGGTCAGGATAAATAATGCATTTTAAGATTTATTCCAAATACATTCCTTTTTGCTTGTCAAAAAAATTGGGTGATTGAGAAATTTAAACGAAGACACAAAGAGAAACAGCAAAAACAAAACTAAACACCCACCCCCTCCCAGGAATCAGATGATGTTACCCGTACTTGCATGTCTTGCAATAAATAATTATGGTTAATCAAAAACAAATTGAGCAGTCTTGTTCAAACACAACAGCCCGCTGTGGATTCTGACACTCTTTCTACAGCTGAATGCAAAGGGGCTATTTTCAACATATGATTTCAAAGCAAAATACAACACCCAAAAGCCAATCTCCATCCCTTGCTTCCTTCCCATATTTCACACAGATATCGATGCATAGGTGAGCTGTACAATAAAATCTTCTACCTTTAATTTATCAAATTAATAGAATGAATTAATAATTTGAGAATGATTTGCGAACTCATCAGACAGAAACCATAGCACACAGTGTAGCCTTCCTGCACTAAATATTTGTCTTCTCTCTTAATTAAAAAAAAACCCAAACAAACATATTTTCTTCTAGATATCTAGAGTTGGATGCAGTTACCTTGCTTATCAGAGGCCAAATTATGACAAGTTAGGTATAGTTCCAGGCTATGTACACGTCCAAAATTTCCACATCAACAATGTAACTTAGTTTTCTATCTAGCATGCTTCCGCCACCCCACACTTTCTCCCCCTCCCCATTTGTTCCGTTTTCATGTAGGACAGAAATGCAAAACATCACAACGGGACTGGACTAGATAACCAAACTAAGCCTTCCCTCCTCCAACCAGCCTAAACCTTTCCCAGTTCCATTCCTTTAATCTTCTCTGCTCTTTATGTGCATTTCATCTACCTGTTGTTTCGTGACTTGGGCCCAAACCTGTAATGACATCTGTTCTAGCGAATTAGGTTCAGCAGAATCAAACAACAACTTAGAGTTCAGAAACCCATGAGTCTAACTGGGTCCCAAAACCTTGAAAGACTTATTAGCCAGCACAACCAAGTTGGTGGATGAAAACACAAAGAACCCTACATTAGCCTTTTCTGGTATGTGAACACATATCGGAATCCTGGATGAACAGGATAGGATAAGGCACTAATCCATCAGGCTATTGCAGCTGCAACCATAATAGTCTACAGGTTAGTGATTTGAAGCCTATGGAATGGAATGCTGAAAAACAAATTGTCCAAAGAAAATATTGACTAATACCTCTTTTTGGTCACAAATTCCAGCAGAGACCAGTTATGGACATCTAGATTTTTTTTGAGGATTGGGACACCATAGGAGGAGACTAACTGGGAGAGCCATAGAAGACACAACCTAAAGAGGCCTTGATACTTTCTTCACAGTGAAGGTAGAAAGCTGACAGATTTAGTTGCAATAAGGAAAAAAAAAAAAACAACCCCAAAAAAAAAACCCCACAAAAAAACAAAACCCAAAGGAAAAAAAAACCCACACCCAAAACAAACAAAACCCCACCATATCACTAAGGCAGCAGTTATTTGTTTGCAACAGAAACCAGAAAAAACACCTCCAAGGATACTTATGACTTGAACAAAAGTACAAACTTAGATATATATTAAACTCTAAGGACCACCTTTCTAGGCAGGAAAAGTAGCTACAGTTCAGACGACTTTTGTGATAACATATCTACTCATCATTCCAATACATGACTTAATTTTCATTCAAGTCAGTGGTAAGATTCTGATGACTTCAGTGGATACTGCATTTGAGAACTTTGTTCAACACCCAGAAGAGAAAGTGAAGGAAGAAAAGCCACAATCTTTCTCCAGGGACCATAGGGAGGCTGGAACAACTTTTCAGCTCTGCCAAAAGGTTCCTGTGTGACCTACTGCCAACTGTTAATTTTGTCTGGCCAAGAAGCTCAAATATATTTTAAACACCTAATGAACTTTATAGACCAGTGCCTCTGTGCCATAATTCCCATTAAAAAATGCAATAGTACCTGAGAATATTTTCAGTGTAAGAATTTGTAAATGGTCACAGTAACCACTTTTCCGCTCTTTTGTGGCAAAGTGAAAGTAGGTGTAAAACTTTCCTCATCTATAAGATGTGGCATCAGTGTGAACAAGACTGATTTTAAGTGAATATATGTCATATTGTATTTCTCTGATAAGAGTCCTTAATCAATGTGAAAAGAAATTTCTAAGTTTCATAGAAGAGATGTTTATGATGTTACTATGTAAAGAAAAACAGATAAAAAACTTGTCCTGTAAAGGGAAGTCTGCATCTTCCATCTCCATTATAGGGTCACCCTTCAGATTCATATGTATGAGTGGAGCTTTTAAAATACAGATCAGCTCAGGCCAACTGCAGCCTGACAGGTACATAGGATTTCTTGCACTAGGTATCTCAGCATCTTTAACCTTGGAATTTTTACATTCCAAATTATCATGCACTTTTAAGCATGTGTTTTTCCCTGTGTTTCCACTGTCTTAAGACACTGTCTGAAAATTCTTACCCAGAGTTCCACTCTACAATTAAGCCATGGCAGAGGATTTAGGAGTCCAGACTGGGACACAATTTCAGCATTACATGGGCATTCCAGAAGGCAATACACATGGCTAGAGGATTTCCCTCTCAGGAGTTGCTCAAAAAAAGCTTCATGCCTCCTTAACTCAAGACGTATTAATATTTTTATTCCTACTGGCATTTTTTGTTAGATAGCATCTACAGACCCCAGTCATCTGAGGTCTTGCTGCTTGCTGTCTTTAGACAGCCAGGGAGATTTAGGAATCAAATTTAGAGCTACAGCTTTCCAGCTTGGACCTATCAGATAGATACTAATGTCCTTTTGGGACAACCTTTGCAGAGCATAGCCATTTCCCAAAGGCTAACAAGAATGTTGTTATTTACTTCGGCAGGCACAAGATCAAATCCAGCATTACCATGGACGTATTTCCCAAAATGTTCTACCTGATAAAAGTATTTCCACACTCTAAGGGGAGTCAGAAATAAGAATGTTAGCAAAAAAGTTCATAAACACAGTCCCAATGCAAAAGAGCTCTGCTTCAGACCCCGACACAAATTCTCAGCTCATCTGTTTCTCTCATTATAACCAGCAGATACAAAACAGTTTTTCTTGTCATGAGAAAAAGGGTTAATACCAGCTGGAATTTATTTACAGTTAATAGCAGTGGAAAAATTGCAGCAGCACAGCTTGGTCCAGTATCTAATAATAAAAAATAGTTTCTTGTAAAGAGTCTTAAGGGCAGAGACTCTGCAAGTTCTTCACGTTTTTTACATTTTTTCTTCAAGAAATAACACAGAATGCCACTAATCTCAGCATTTTGGGATAAAGTTTTCCATAGCTTTCTGGTGACCTTGACAATAAGGAAATCAATGACTGATAATTATAAGGGAAAAAAGAAAAAGAAGTTGGCCCAATCTGTCACCAGTGCATAAACTGTGGTATTGCCAGGTTTTTGACTAGTATATTCAGTGAGAAATAATTTTGGTCTATTTTAAGTGTGCAAACACATTGGAGAGAGCAGTGATATACTGTTAGATTAACTTTATTGTTTGGAAATGCTGATCATCTGTAAAAATAAAGGTCAAAAATTGTACAGAGGTACCCATAAGCTAAGTTTCTCAACTCTGATAAGGGAGGTTGGGGCAGGGGGGAAGGGAATCACTGAAAATTCAAGCAAGTCCATAGCTGCAAGAACAGTTTCATTGAGCCCCATTGATGTTACTTTTAAACATCTGGAAACTCTTGCATGGTTAAAAAAAGCAAGTACCTTCGACTTGTTTGGATTCAAGAGCACTAAGATAACAATGAAAATCAGGTGACCTTGCTTAAAAACCTTGGTTTAGAATCATATTTCTCCAGTGTCTAAATCTTCAGCTGCAACACTCATATAAAAGGATCTGAGCCTATGCTCAGTAGGGTCCACACAGAGAGTGCTATTAACTTCAGGGCATATTAGATGCAGCAGTAGATCTGTAAAGGTATTTACGCATCTAATTCCCATTGAAATCAATAGTTTGGGCTTTTGTCCTTCACCTCAATGATGATTTAAGTCAGAGAAAGACGTAAGAGGAAAAAAGTCTAACTCAAAAAGCCTAGTTTCTAGAAATACTGTTACACAGCAGCCAACAATACCACTGTTTGAGATCCCTGATCATCCTGCTCTTAACGTTTCCCAACACAGAGACAAGATGTCTGCAACCATTTATACCCAATGGTTGACAGAAATGGTATGGAGTTGCCACATTTTGACATTTCCAAAACATCTGACTGCGTAAGTAACAAATGGCAGGGTTTTCTCCCCACCCACCCCCACTTCTTTTGATTGTTTTTATTTCGCGTTATCAAATACTTGGAGGAAGTCAGTTTATGAAAAAGATCTAGGGTAGGCCCTTCTCTGAAAAATTCCCACTGGTCTGACTTCAAGGCTAATAAAAATGCTTTATGGCTTTATTGTTCCTTCTGTTGATACTCCTAACTGGTCAGCAACCCCCTGGGGCACATTTAGTGCAACAAATTCAAGTTTGAGTGCCTGGTGTCTCATACACAGCTCTAGTTAGCAGTAGGTTTCCTGTTACAAAAACTCAGTTCTGCCTACTGTGTAATTTTATTTTATTTTTTTTAATTCCTCACCTGTTCCTTTCCATGTTTGCAGGGAGAGCTGATGATGGTGATAGATTTTTCCATAACACATTTTTTGCTAAGTGACAAAATAAGAATTATACAGTATATTGGAAAAACACAGAGCTGTTTCCCACCTCTGTCTGCACTCAAAGAATCATCTCTCAAATTTCTTCCACACAGTTCAGATATAGATGTAAACTTGACTATAACCTACATATTCTATATGGAATTATTAGGCAAAAAAACCCTGAAATTAATCAGAAGCCCAAAATACTTAAAAAAAAAAAAATCTTTAATATATTTGGACTTTTATCACCTTCTGCTATCCTACAAGTAGCATAAAAATGTTAATTGTCTGACATTAGTGCAAAAATTACACTAATTTTGCACTACACAGACAGATACGGAAGTAAAAGCAGGCAGTGCGCTGTTAAATCCTTATAAAGTAGGTATTCCTTCAAATGGGATAGTATACAGCACAGAATGAAGGAAGATTTCTCTGTCTCTTGCAAGAACCAGCCTTTTATGCCACAGGTAACCTTTCCCTTGACTTCAGGCAGAGCAGGGAAACACTAACGTGGTTTTGATACAGTCACAGAGTTCAGCGGGAGCATTTGCACTAACTTCAGATTGGTTTGGAACACACTCACTGTAAACAGGGATGGCAAAATGGCACAAAACCCACAAATGTACTATTTAAAGCTAAGGGAAAAAAAAATCCGTTGTGGTTCAATCCATCCGAAAAAATTCAAACTCATCATTCTGAAACAGACTCAAAGGAATTTACTCTTACCTGTACTCTTATGTTTTTCATACTTCTTAAAATTCTATACAGTCTACTAAAACTCTAGAGGTGTGGGAACAAAAAGTAATAACAATCTTTCTTCTTTCAGGACTCTGAACAAAATCCTGGCCTGACTGAAGGTAACGGAAGTTTTTTATTGATTTCTATAAAGCCAGAACTTCAACCCCTGAGAAGAAATTGCAACCCCAGTTTAAAAGCAGAATCTGTCAAGAAAACTGGCACAAAAACATAACTAAACAAAGTACACAAGGGATTTCAAATGAGATTAGAAGCATTGTTTTGACCCTGTGGCTTTCAGAGGGGTGTGAGAAAAACACAGTAACAGCACAAGAAGCCTTTGCAAACCAGGCAGCCGAGACAGACAGTTTAAAGGAATTGGAAAAGAAAGTCCAAACGGAAATGGAGTGAAAGGAAAATACATCTCCATCTAGGGTGAAAGGAATGAAAACCAATAATCATTGGGATTCAGCTTTGTTTCTGTGGTAGGTGCTCTAAAATCTGTGTTGGAGGAGCAGACAGAAAGGTCATGGAAGTCAGAATTATTATATGAGAAAGGAAGTAAGGAACAATGGGCTCAGAGAAGTCATGACAACTGAAGGATTGGTGGTCTTCAGTGTGAAAGAATGGGTGGCCTTTATTGATGGGCTCTTTCTATAGAGATGAATTACTGTGTGCAATATCTATACAGACCAGAAGTGCACTGGTGACAGACTTGCTGAGTTATTTGCTGTGGATAAAGTATCTAAATATTCTTTCCTGATTTTGATTTTGAGCAAGCTTAAGTACTGCTGTAATATGTATTACAAACCCCAGTCCAGCAAAGCGCATACATATGGTTCTTAACTGCAGCCACATGAGAAGCCTCTTCAGCCCCTGTGGGACTGTATATGTGCTGAAACTGAGCAGAAGGGTATGTTTCGCAAAGAGCAAGATCCACTCGACTGAACACATGAGCAAAGAAGTGACGTGAAAAAGACACAGTTTCACAAACAACGGTTAGATGTCTACTGTCAGTTCTTGTGGAGCACTGGTTACTACTCTGTGACTTAGTTTCCCTTCCCGCCCCACACTTGTTCTACTTCGTTTACTAAGATTTCCAGCTCTTTAGAGCAAGAGGTCTTCCTCCTGCATCTGTATTTCACCTATGACAAAGGAGCCTTGATGAGCTATCAATCACTGATGGTTCCCAAATTACATATTATGCATTATTTGTAGCTTGTGACTGATCACTAAATACATGTCCCCTTTTAATCAGGAAAAGCAAACCAAAACAAGCAGCAAAGAGCGAGTAGAGAGAGGTGTTATTGAATTTTTTTGCTTGTTCTAATTGTGTTATTCATGTGAAGATACTCCTCCAGCAGCAATGTGAACAAAACCCCCTGTAAACACTTTCAGAAGAACGACGGAGGCAGGCAGGCAGAAAGGGCTGAAACATTTGCTGTGACATTCAGAGGTGCAATTGCAGCAACTGAGGGTGAAAAGGGGTAGGATCTAGTAATACACGTTTACTTCAGGTTTAACATAAGAGACCCATTCATAGGTGGGAAAACATGCTACGTTCAAACTTCTGTTGGGAACAAAGCTGGCCATTGCGACAGGGAAAAAAGGAAAGCACACGAGGACTGGGAGATTTCCGCTGGAGGAGACATTTTGTAGGACAAAACTGTGGGAATCTGTGGGTGTGTAGTACGCTGAGGTTTGAACTTGGGAACTGTGAATGTAATCTTGACATCCAAGACTAGTAATGTGCAGAAGGAGCCAACACCACAGACCACCTAATCTCTGAAAAGTCCGAGTTGGAGCTGTCGCCCACAGAGTGCAATCCATCTGCGTGCCACGAAATCTCACAGTTCTCAGTCTGGCTTATGTGCAGACTTACAATTATCTGTCCCGTTATACATATGGACCTATTCAGTTTCTTTCTATACCTCCTGCAACTCTGAATACGTGATTAGCAATATGATGTAGACAAGTGTTTTTTTCCCTCCCAGCACCCCCCTCCTTTTTTTTTGGTCAGGAAATGCCAGCCCTTGTGAGTCTCTCATAGAAAATGAATGGGAAATTTGCAAATTCCTGTAAACACCCACAAACTTTCTCATGATCTCTCGTTACTTTTCAATGGATGGTCCTTTGAAACTCCAAGAAGTCTGGGCTGCTGAATACAGCAATCGTATTGTGCCAGCCTCCGAAATGTGTGGTTGTTTCACAAGGCCAATGCCCACACTACCTGGAGCTGGGCAAGCAAACAATCACTTTAGTTTAACAGAGAAATTGACTTTTTTTTTTAACAAAACAAACAAACAAAAAAACTCTAAACCACCACCAACACACCAGCAGAGATTTGTTGAGCATTAGCTTTTGCAGGATAATCCTTGTTAAGGCATGTTCAAGCACAGGCTGATTCAGGCTTGCACTGCTAGTCGTTGAGAGGGTCCTGCCAGACGTTTTCTGCAGTGCTGAGCCTGGACTTCTTAGCATCAAGTCTCCAGCAATTCCTAAAAATAACATCACCAAGCCCTCTCATACTTGGCACCAAAGGAACCTAAATCATATCACTGTGGAAGAGCACTGTGATACAGTTTCACCCAGTGACTCAAACGTCAATCCCGCAGCTCCCAGCTCAGCCAAGCGTCCATTTGAGAAAGACACCACATCTTGACTGGAATACAGAAGAATGAGTGAAACCACAGGGAAGAATATCTAGCAGTGGATTTCATTTGCAAGTCTCCAAAAGCGTCTAAGAGTTGTTGGAAAATAACATCTGACAGATGTTCGTGCCTGGAACTGTTCAAGCCAACCAGGTAAAAAACAAAGAAATCAGTCCTTTTGTGCTGTACGAACAGTCCAAGCTCCCACAAACGCCCAGCCAGATGACCCTGAGATGCCCTTACAGATTCATCAGCAATTCAGCAGCAGCCAGAACAAGGAGGAAATTGGGGGCCTTATTAGAGACCGGCCAAAGCAAAACAAACCAAAGACTTGGTCGCCACTGCCAAAAAGCTGCTTTCACAAGTCAGGAATCCTGATCATGCAGCTGCCTCACTTGCCCCTCATTTGCCCACATCCGCTGAGTTTACAAATGAACCTATTAGAAGGCATGATTTTCTATTTTATTTGTCAGGGGAAAATATGGTAACAAAAGGAGGCTGTGAGTGAATGAATATGCCAATGCTCTTTTTGGGTTTACTGGCATGTCATTGTATTTCAAAAATAGAACTTGATTTTTAAAATAAACAAAGCATAATATGGAGGTTTCTGTGTAAACAAAAGATCGTACATGTGGTGTGATACAAAATTTCATGATCAAGAAATTTCTTATTCAGCTTGTCTAATCAGCCAGAAAAACCTTGCAGTCAGTAGACTTTAATTATAATTGCATCTAATTGATTCATTTTCTTTCTTTTTCTTTTTCTTTTTTTTTTTTTTTTTTAATCTGTGGTATTGTGGTGCTGCATCAACAGTAGTTCTTGACACAAGAATGCACATTAGGGACTCTAGGGTAGGAAACGGAAAGAACCATATGAGTAACTATCTCATACACACTACATTGTTTACTTACTATTTGTTTCCATTAGAAATGCTCAGAGGCATCATCAAACTAATCTCTGAATCTGAACAGCCATCTCTCTCCTGCCTTTGAGGGGAGCCCCTGTCCACGCAGGGAACAAGCAGGGAAGCTGGGCCCCAGTGCCTGCAAGGGCAGCTGAGTCATGAGTTCTTAAGTTGCTGGTAACAGAGAGAGTAAAGCAGTGCTAGCCATGGGCAGATACCTAGTTAATAACCTTGGGAAAATCATCAGCAGAAATAGAGGCACCTCCAGGCTTATATGACAAATAAAAGGGAATTTTCAAAGATGTAGATGCCTGTCAGAAGTTCACATCCTTCTTTCATATAATCTCTGTATGACTTCTTCAAGGCAGAACAGGGTCCCTGTGACAGTTGAAAATTATATCCAGATTGCTTGACTCAGTCTTGGAAGTATTATTCTTCCCTTAGCAGAGTGGCTAACATGTCCAGCAATAGCTAAACGAATTAGGATCCTAAGCTGCCTTTTCAAAGGGTTTTGACAAAATGTCACATTAAAACAATGGAAAGTAGGTTCTTAATTCACTTAGTCATTGCTGAAAATGAACAGAGGATTAACAAGGATCGTGCTACAAATACACTTACGCTCTTGGCACATATTTAAGGCTTGCTATCGGCATACGCTGTGTCAGTCTCTTGACCTTTGTGTGTATGGAGGGGACACTCAGAATTCACACACCCTTCTGATGTTTCTGCCTGGCCAAGCTAACTGGCCCCTACTCAGTTACTGCTGCCTTTTTTAGCAGAGTTTTCTAAAACTCCATGAAAAACAATAGATATTGAGAATCAGATTTTGGCTTCATCAAATGGCACTATAAAAAAACCCCAAGACTCTCAACAAAGATGTCAGTGACTCAACAGCTCTCAGTAACCACTGCAAAATAAACATTAGACAATAATTGCTATGTAGGGGTTGAGCATCTGTTAAGAGGAACCATATTTTCATTGAACTATGGTTCCAACGAAGTAATCCCCAGCAGAAACATGGCTGAAGGGCAGTACTTCAAATGTGGAGTGTGTTGATACACAGCAGTCTCCCCTCACACACCAAACACACTGTGCTCAACTATATAAATACCACAAGGTTTTTTTGTTTTGGAAGAGGATGTTTTACAATAAAAGATATATTTTAAAGTCAACACATTTCCAGTTATTTGTGTGGTATCATGTCCCCTATATCACCGCGCTAGCCAATGGCTCTGAGGGTACCCTTATATGTGGGTTTGGCATACACCATGCAGTGGAGATGCAGCCCAATGCCAAACCAATACTGGAAGTCCACACACTGAAAACCCCTCTCAGCAGGAATTATTAGCCAGGATGCAGCTGTAAATGCATGCAGCCAGCCTACTTCCCCGTGCAAGCGAGCTCCTGTGGTCTGGGGAGACGTCTCTGTGCCACACGCAGCACTGGCTCCTGGTCTGTGGTAATTTTGAGTCAAACCGACTCAACCGGCATTGTGCTGTCAATGCGATCCCACTAGTCATCTTTGAAGCAAATGCTCATTCCTGGGAAATTATGCTTTGTTTGGTAACTCAAACTCCTAAAAGAAAGGTTCTTTTGATGGTAAAGCTATGGTAAACTGGAGGAGTGTTTGCTCTCTGCCATAATCTCAGATAATAGAGCCAGGTTTCTAAACAGAGCTGAGCTTTGGGAATCGGCTATTCCTGTCAGACCCAGATTCCTTGTAGCAAGAATGCTTGCAATTCATGTGACTCTCTGTCCCAGGACAGTATGGTTGTGTAAACAGAAGACTACAGTGGGATTGTACTGAAGTTTCATGTCATACAGAGAGAGCTGACTCCACAGCTCTGACTCTCTGCTCTTACCTGTTGTGGGACATACCAGTGTTATGTGGGAAATACAGCTAGGAAAGAAAGAAATCATTGTACTTCTGCTTCTCTTGATGATAGGAGAAAGAATGCAAGTCTAAAACAGGTTATATTGAACAGTGCATTTTCTTATTTTTATAATGTGTCGTGTGCAAGTATGCAGCACACTGGATATATCCAGATCCTAAGTCTAGTCTGGAAAGCCACCCAACATTTACATACCAATCTGAGTGCCTAGAGGAGTGCAGACTGAGTTTCAGAAATGCTGAGAACTCTCAGTTCCTGCTGGAGCAAAAAGTCAGAGCCACTGACACCCAAGATGTACAAGCAACTACTGAAAATCCTGTACGTGCACAATTAGACTCTTAAATGTCTTAGAAAAATCTGTTTCATGATGAAAAAAAAAATGTAAGCAGTTGTTTTTGCAAACAATGACAGGATTGCAGCATTTACACAATTTATAAGTAACATCACTGAATTCTAAATTCAGTATTTTACAGTCTTCTCTACATATACAATTTAAATTATTAAATTGTGTTTTCTAGCATAAACATCAATATTGCAGCATTTAAGTTCTCTCCTAACACACCTCTGACTAAATAATATTTTTATAACTCACTTCTAATTAGGAGTACCAAATCCTACTCTGGAATTTCAATATAGTACAAACCCAGTATTTAGTGAACATGTGGTTTTTAGGCTGGTTTTAAAATATCATTTGCAGCATATTCTAGAGAGAAAAACTGTTGAACTTAAATAAGGCTGGTCATGGAGAATGGCTGCAGCTTTTAATACTGCTTTGTCAGTAGTGACACAAGTAATTTCTGTTGTGGAATGATCCTCACAATGCCTCTTAGGCACTGATAAACCCAAGTGGCTGGAGAACTAGAAGTCCTGATCCAAAGTCCCTTAAAGAAACAGGCTTTACAGAGTGACTTAATACAAACTCCCACCCTCAGCTCTGGCAGCTGAAAGAGCAGAGGACAGAGACTCTGAAGGACAGCTAAGCAGTCAATTACACTGAAATTCAAGGATTTTGGTCCTTGCATCCCCTTTCTAACACTGGAAAAAAACTCTCTTTGTAGCAATTAAAAAGCTATGAAGGCAAAAAAGGCTTTTGGATGCTATCTGGCTTGTGTGGAATAAGATACTGTACAAACATGCAGGAAGGAGGCAGTGTCTTCCCTGCAACACTTACAACAGAAATGAAAACAGCAAACAGAGCTTGATATAGCACAAGGAAACAATAAGGCAAGATCAGCCTTCGTGAAGAACCGAGTAAATCAGCTGCCTCTCATCTCTTCTGCAGGTACTCCAGCAAAGAGCTCAGCAAATTGTCAAACCATGAATCCTCCACGTTTCACCTGAGAGAAGCAAATCACAGCTTGCCAAAAACAAACCAGCCTTTAACCTCTTCAGTCTTTTAACCTTTACATAAACTGTGCTTGTTTTCCCGTATGAACAATGGCCTTATTGTTTAAGTTAAAATACAGTACATGACCTGTGATGTTAGGAAATGAATGAATTGTTGTGTTGTCAACAGTTACTTTTTTCCACGCCCCCCCCTGTATCTAGGAATTTCTTTCCACATCTTTAGTTTTAAGGAAAACATGACACTTTGGAGAATGCCACTGATGTCCTACATCAAAAAATCATAGTAGTGAAAATTATGTTACATGGATTTTCGGTAATTCAGAAACTCCTAATTTAGGACCACTTTTCAAAAGAATTCCCCTCCAATTTAGGCATGTAACGTATTGAGTTTCAAGAGTTTACATTGACCAGAAACCCCGATTTCAGACACACAGCAGGCACTTTACAAAACCTGCCTACTTATTAAAATGCCAAAATGGAAGCAGAGCTCTTCTGAACATCTGTCCAGACTGTGGCTATGTGACTCAAGATGACTGCATGAGAAAATACAGGGTAGGTAAGAGAGTAACAAAAGATTACGAAGAAAATCTCAGACAATCAAGCAACATTAGACATGAAGTTCATCTTCAAACACTCACTGCTTACTACAAGTTCATTTAAAATTGGAAAATCTCCAAAATTATTATGGCAAAGATGAAGATAAAGCAGAATTTTTACATATAGCAGAGAAGGTATCCAAAGTATCCTTCTTCTCAAGGACAAGAGACAACATCATAACAGTTAAGGAAGAAACATTTTTGAAAAAGGATCTTTGGAGTCCAAAGAAGATATTAAAAATAAATTAATTAATTACACAGAGTTTTCTAGAACAGAACACTACCATCAACTCTAGAAAGAAAATGTTCTCACTTTTGTGAGACCAACTGGACACTAATGGATCTATGAACAAATGTTTATGCAAAGGAAATGTTTTCCAGCTTGGACCAGTTCCTAAATGAAAGGACAGGTCTGGAAGGTATGAGTATAAATGGGACTTGTCTGTGCCAAAGTACTGTGTGACAAAGCTGATTTCAGACCTCATTACCAATTTTAGCAATAGAGGCAGCATGCATTTTATTAGATATAGCCTTGGGAGAATTTAAATTTAGGAGAAGCATTTGTTTGACTGGTTTTGATCAGCAGTCTCCCTTCAGCCACTGCTTCCATGAGCCCCTGGGAAACGACCAAAAATACTCATCTGATTGCTCTTTTGTGGGATATGCTTATATATCACAGAAATGCGAAAGGGATACCACTTCAATGATATAAGGCATATTTTAATCACCGGGTAAGGAATTATTATCCTACAGCTCTGAGATTTTAACTGGTAAAAATCTCAGGGCTAGGTCAAGAAGCATAAGGCACCCCTAACATGCTACTTTCACAAAACTAGTATGAATATATCATAAATTGGATAGAAACAGGAATAATCTAAAGAGAAAAGAAAGAATATAATCAAAAATGAAGAGGTAGATCTCCCAAATAAGGACTCCTCTGAGCTAACGAGAACAACATTTCCACGTTTTTCATCAAAAAAACGAAAGAAAAGGAAGGAGAAAAAAGAAATCGTTCCACATAATGCAACAGCTCCTCAGTTAATGTAAACTGGCGCCAGTTCATTGAAGTCAATAGAGCTACAGTGATACGTACCAGCTGAGGATGGGGTGCTGAATTTGTAGGCATTTGGCATAATGCCAGCCTCTGTCTGCATACAGACTAGTATTGTGTATGTAAACACTGTCTGACTCTCGAAAAATCATAATTTTAAAAAAATGCTTTATAGTTCTGATGAATTTGTCATGTAAAACAAATCATGGGCTTCCTGTGCTCAGTGCCTCCACCCGAGCAGCAGATACTTGCCAACCTCCTATGTGTCTGGTTTTGCTCACCAAATTCCACCAAGCTAAAAACTCGAAACACAGATCAGAACAGAGCCCAAAAGAACAGCTGCTTGCTCTGTCCTAAATAAAGAAAATTTAAAATTTCATGCTGATAGTGTTGTGTGAAGATTAGATTGTGCTGTTAGGGAGTAAAGGATGGTGTTTAAGCTGCACCCTGCTAAAAACCACCAGGACTTTCAGATTCCCCCACCCCCCCAGTCATTATTTCTTGTCCTCACGCTGTAGACTAATACTTTGCTGTTGTCCTAGACCAACCCAAAGTCCCTCCTTCACGTGAGTGTGATGACTTTGTCCACATCTTGCCTGCTTCCAGCACCTGTTTTGGGAAGGGAAGAAACAGGGTCTAGATCTATTTAATCCCTTTAAACCTGCATTGGCAATCTGTGTTTCCACATGTTTTCCTTTGGTATGTTACATTATATATCTTACCTACCAAATGTGCAGTTCATGGTAGACTTTTGTTCCTTGTCAATGTAATACTAATTCTTAAATACATTTGTTCACATACATAGAAGTATAACTTCTGACCTTTTGAATACTTTAGAGACGTCACTTTTGGGAGCTGATTACCCTTAGGACTTCCATTGTACTGTTTCTGAGGGGATCACCAGAATAAAGGAATAAAAAGGCTTTGGAATCAGGCATTTAACTTTCAAACACTCTTTACACAAGCCATACTAAGCTAAAAGAAAACAATTACTTGGCTGCCAATTATTCAATTGATTTGTATGAAGACATAAACAAAAGCAAGAAAAAGCACACGTACTTAAATATCTTGGCTGTAAAGGTAGAGCATTTCTCCTTGTGTTTTTCACCCTGTACGGTCCAAGTGACAAGATGGTTAATCTGAAGAACTGTTCTAGATGAACACCATGGAATAGGCTGATGTCTGAGACTAGACCCTTACTGCTGAAGAAGTTTGTTAGAGGTGCTCATTTGAGACTAGGAATCAGGTAAGAGCATGATCAGTCAGGCTTTTGGCACAGGAAGCACCATTTTAATGTAGTGGTCTAAGTGCATATGAGTCTTATAAATTGACATAAGCCGTAGAAATGTCTGAAAACAACGATGTTTGGCAGCAGTAATATCAGAGGCAGATTCCCAGTTGGACTTTACATGGTTTTATTGTGTTTCCTTTCAGCAGCCTAATTTTGTCTGAGGCTCAAAAAGAAAAGAAAACCTTTTGATTCATCTTATCACAATACCATAAAAGCATTAGAGATTTCCATGAGAGTATACCATCAAAGGAGAAACAAATCTGAGCAAGATCAATAAATCTAATTCCATATTAACTGTCCAGTTCTACTTATTTAAACTAAGTCATTAGGATTTATGCCCAAAACTGAGCCTTAAGTTTGATGTGCATTAGTTGGTCCAAGAATGACTTTTTAGTCCTTATCTGTGTGCCAGGTTTAACGAACACATCTGTAACAGTCTGCTAACACAACCACATAAAATATTTGGGTAGAATCTATGCCCACTTAAATATACTCTGTCATTTATCCGATAAAATGTAATTATAAAAATAACAAATTCACCTGGTTTATGAAATATTTACATCTCATTTTAGGACCAAACCCAAATATAATTAATAACTGTAAAAACAAGGGATAAAAAACCACCGCTGCTTTGCCATACTTTCATTTGTTGACAGTGGTTTTGCTTAATAGAAACATGTGGCCTGTGAAGGGGAGGGGGGATTGTTTTGGGGTTTGGTTTTTGGTGGGTGGAGTTTTGGGGTTTTTTGAGATCACATATAGTGATGGAAGAAAAAGTTAACAATAACCAACAAGAGATTTCACCAAGAACTCAAACCAGCCAAAACCGAAACCTGTTTTGATTGGAAAGGAGGAAGAGGAAGTGGGTGTTTAGATCCAGATCTAAATTAGGTTTAGTCGGCGGTTTGGGCTTTGGTTTCATGACCAAATCAGGGCTAGGGTTCTTGTACAGACCCGAGGATGATGAAATCTTCTAAACCTGAATCATGTAACATGAAATCTTGTAACCTGTTGTCTTGAGATTTTGGTCCCCAAGACTGGAAATCTTTTTATAGTTATGACTGGTTGCCTGATACCACTGTTTTTTATGTCTGTTTTGGGATAGATTCTTGAAATTTCTTTTCCTCAGTCACTGCTTTCCATGATGCATAGGAAGAACTCCAAACCTCATATTTGTAACTGATATTCAAAATGTTTTAATTGAACTTTAACCATTTTGGCCCACATGCAAAAGAAATACTTTGGCATGTGCTAGTATATAGCAAAATTAAAGATCCCAAGGAACACGAGGAGGGCGAGTAGTAGAGTATAGACCCTGAACTTCAGGAAAGCAGATGGCTGATGTAGGGAACCGGTAGGTGGCATTCTTTGGGCAACAGCTCTGAAAGATTTAGGCTGTCTTCAGGGACAAGCTCTTATCAGCACAAGAAAGTTCTACCCCTGTGCTCGGAGAAGCAAGTAGGGATATCAGTAGGCCAGCAAGGCTAAACTGGGAAATCCTGACAGAGTTCCAGTTCCAAATTCATATACAGGAGGCAGAGACAAGGATGGGCTACAAAGGATGAACATAGAAATATTGCCTAGGCATGTAAGGCTGGTTTTAGCAAAGCCAAAGCTCATCTAGAGTCAAAACTAGCAAGGCGTGTTAGGAACCATGAGAGCTTCTAGAATCACATCAGTAGAAAAAGGAAAAACAAGAAGGGGGACCACTGCTGAATGGGGTGAATGACTGGTAGCTACAGCAGATGCAGATAAAGCTGAGGTCTCAATGCCTTCTATTCTTCAGGCTTCACCAACCAGGTCTATCCAGTCTTTATGCCCACAGACAGGGTTCAAGGATAAGAGAAGTTGTAACTGGTCAAAACGAAATCCAGGATCTTTTATGAAATCCTGACCCTTATAAGTCCATGCTACCAGGAAGTATGGAGGCAAAAGTGCGAAGACCAGTGGTGGCATGGCAGGGTCACTATCCTACTGATAAAAAGTTATGTAGATCAAGGGAGATCCCCAACGAATGAAGAAAGTCAAATGTTTTACACATCTTCAGAAAGGGTAACTAACGGGAGATTACCTTAAATCCTTGATGGAGTAGGCCCTTTAATCGAAACACTTTACAGGACTCCCAAGGGCAACCATGGTCCCCAGTTCATCTTTACCATACATGCTACAGAGCTTTCTTGACTGTAGTGGCAATGTCAATTTAAAGAGGGGACAGAATGTACAACCAAGACTAGGAGTGTAAATGAAGACAGTGTGTTTTCATATCGATGATACAAGTCTATACTGCTTCCACTGGCTGCTAATTCAGTATTCATAGGCCACAGTATCAGTATAGTCCCACAAGTTACAGTACTGAATTATTTCTATAAATGGAAGAAGTTTTGCTGACAATTGTTGTCTTTGGGTTCAAACTAAGATGTGAAAAGATGTGTTTAAAGCAAAATTCAACCTTGTATTCAAAAATAAACTATGCCTTTGCAATAGATCCAGTTCTCTTTTCTCCCCTGCATATGTATATATACATACATAAAGGCATTTATGTATACGTTTTTATATATACACACCCACACACTCCCTCTCCATATAAGGTCTTGGTAAATACGAACTGGATTTGACTCGGAAGGGAAAGAGACAGTTTAATTTTAATAGGTCAAGCTCACATATTATCAGACAAAATGAAAGACAAAAAAAATCCCAAACTAAGACCATGTAAGGTATGTATCAACCAGTTCTGAAAAAGGTTCCCACTGGAATTATTCCAGACTAAAACAATGAGTCATCCCCTAAGGAATCCTGTCCTCACATGAAATATATAAATCATTGTCCATTTTGGAAGGATTACACCAATAAGCACATATCATTGAAATGTTTTTCTATTTGAAAGTGCTAAGACAAAATCCAGAATTCTATTCTGTAGATCCTGATTTGCAATGTGAACACGAGTCTCACCACAGTCCCCCAGGGACAGAGTCATAAGGACATTTAGTTCCTGCATAGTCAATGTATGTTCCCATATGCCTCTAAATCTGGGCAAATGCAAACAGGATCACAGCTTTCAGAGTTTTTCTCCCTTTTTTCCTCCCCCCACACCCCCACCCCCATGAGACAGAAAAGCTCTGTGAGGTGGTTGTGGAAGAACAGAGAAGAGTATAACATCCTAATGTAATACTCCATAATCTCAAAGTTTGAAATCTATGCAAGAGCGTTATGACATGAACAGTTTCTCCTTCTCAGAATACTGTGTCTGATTTGCAGGCCTGTTACAGAAATTACTGACCTCCTGCTACTTGCTGGGGAGAAAGAAAGGATGATGTGCTACCTGAGGGCAAAATAAGACTGTAACCTCTTACTGGAACTCATAAGGTTAATGTCAAAAGTTGAAGTAGAGAGAACTAGCTAATTATATGATATTCCCAAAGAACAGGTTTTACCTTCCATGAAACGTTTCCCATTAGAAATTCAGAATGACAAACGCTTAAATGTGTGATTTTTAAAATAAGATGTCTCACGTGACACTGTAATGTTATACAGATAAATCAGTAGATATTCTTGTGTATCACTTGATTTTCACAAAACTCTAAATGTTTCACACAAAATCGAATACTCGCTGAACTACATATTGTATAAAGATATGAAAGGGGATGCTTTCTTCTTGAGCAAACTTTCCTAGGAGGACAAGACAGGCAAGAGATAAGGGAAAGGAAAGCTTACAGATAGGTACACAAAAAACAGAACAGCCTGATGAAGGTTATTGAACAACACAAGGCCAAGCCAAAAATCACGTCTAGCATTAGATCCACAAGGACCTACATTCCTTCCCAGCGGATCCAAAAAAAGGAAAACTTACAAATCAAACACTCTATAGTTCTCTGAGGTGGGTGGGAATCACAAATAAGCTCTCCCATATCTAATATCATTGTGAATAAGATACTAATAACTATTGAATAATTTTAAAAAATATTAAATCCTTCAGATTAATTTTTATTAAGTGACCTGTCAGCAATAACTTTCAGAACTGCCTAGCAGCAGCTATTCCCTCCTGCTTGGAGGGCAAAGGAAAACTGAGCTTTAAAAGCATCCTCTGCAACCTCCAAGCACTTCCTACCTCTCTCCTGGCAAGACAGTATCACTGTATATGGAAAACAAAGAACAAAACAATTTTTTTTCTTCCACTTTATTTCATCAATCCAATCTGTCCCTGCCAATCCCAACATATCATTACTGCAACTCATTCACCGTTAGGCAAGCACAGGCTCAGCATATTCAACCAATTATTTAAGGAGCACTAGCTGGTCTTAGATCTGCTCCCACCTGATCCTGCTTGCACAGCAGAAGCCCACTGCCCCTTCAACCCACAATCTGACAGAGATGGTCTGCCTTGACAGCCTGTGCATGCACTAACGCTGCCTCCTAACTCCTACTGGAACGACTGGTCCCTAACTTCTATGGCAAGATAGGATACTCCATCTTCAAAAGGAAAGTCACTAATCTACATGCTTAATGAAGACATCTTTAGCATTTCTTTTCTTCGGGGCTTTTTCCTCTGAAAGCATTTCCTTCATGGTCTTTGCCAAGTGTTCACAATGCAGCTTTACAAAAGCAACACCATTTTATTTTGCACCCTGTAGAGGCAGTGACCTTTAGTCACAGTCGGGATCACATTTATACCACTTCTCAGGCATGAAAGAAGAAAACTTGTGAACACTGAGAACACTGCTTAGTCATTATTACTTCATTCTGTCCCACTCTTGACCAGTTACATCATTGTTTTGAAATGTATGTTTTAGATGCTGAGGTCAGCATTTTAAAGGTATTCTATCACATTTCCTATGAAGCTGAAGCAACGCAATCTTTCTGTTAGGTCGAGTCTACAACATTAAACATGTGTTAAAGCCTCGGTGTAACAGGAATAAATATGCTATGAATAAATAACAAATGAACAATTGAAACGATCAGGCAAAAAAGTTGTACAAGGGTTTTTTTTTTTTAAGTTACTTAGACAAACATTATAAACATGGTATGCTGGATCAGATAAGCAACTTTTTTCCAAGCTTGTCAATGCCTTTTTGATTGTTCCAAACCAAGCTTTAATTCTATGGTACATTCAAGAATATAAAATGAATCACAGGACTCAGGGAAGGAAACAGCTTAGCAATAAGTTTAGCAAACGAACAAACCACTCCCCATCACCAACGAAATAGTTAGCTCCTTACAATATACCCTTGAGTATTTTTTCTGATTAGTTTTAAGTAACTTATACATACTGTTACTACTGCTTCCCTTGGGAGAACATACCATAGGCTAATAGCTTTCACCACCAGGAACTTTTTCCTGATGTATAGTCTAAATATGCCTTTTTGCTCGGTTTTACCCCAGTAGTCCTAGTTAAAACTCCTCTGTATCAGGTGAAATACTTTCAGTCTGGAGTGTTTGCATTCTGTTATTACTTGTGGGCAGCTCTCTTGTACATCACTTAACACTTGCATAACAGCTGACAACGATCTAAACATGGCAAAGCTCAGCAATACAGGAAAAGATTAGGACTGCCCCAGCCCTCATCAAGGAACCACATTTTAGACTTCTGTAATAGACCTAAGTATAAGCTGTACAGGCAGCATATTTTGTAAAGCAAGGAATTTGGGTTTTCAGTGTCGGAGGGGGAGGAAGAAATCTATCTGCTAGCATAATGTTCATATAAATAAATACCTTGACCAGGTATTTACTTTTTCAAAACCATAACCATGTTTACTATATCTAAACTCAAAATATACAGAAGAAGGAAAAGAAAACACAACAGGTTTTTAATTTAACCATGAGCTATCTTTTAGGCATCCATGGCTTTGAGGACAGCCATCATAAAATTAGTAATTTTTTCAATATTTGACATTTTTCTTAGGCACTATATTATTACTAATAAAGATTGAAAGCTAATAACCTGATATATCATTCCGCTCTTTACTCCTGTTGATAGAAAATGCAATAACAGTAAAGCAGTGTGTTTAAAACATAGTTTCATATACGATATAGAAAATAAGCACTGGGATATAGTTTGGTACTGGGAAAAAAATAAATTAAAATATTATCAAAGACCGGATGAGCAGTTTGACTGAGTCATTATAACAGTTCCCTTGGGCAAGTCACTAAGGACATGATCCATGACCACTGAAATCAACAAAAAGATTCCCACTAATGCCTATAGGCTGCAGATGAGGCCTTTAAAATCCCTGTCTCTCTTGGTTTTCATCCATAAAGCGGAGATAACATTTTACTACCCGACAAGAGTGTTTTGAGGATGACTACATTCATCTATACTCAGTTAACAAAGTGATGGGAGCCACATATATATGTACATGTAAAAATTTCTCAAACCAGTGACATGGGAAGATCCCCATAGCTGAAGGCTATAAGGGAATTATCATTATACACTCCCTTAAGATGCAAAACCAGACACAGCTTGTCATAAGGTTAGGAATACATGACTACGTGGATACCAAGGCCACATATTTATGTTCTACTTCGCATCAAACCACAGTTTGCACAAACAGTATGGAACTTTCCTTCACTTCTTTTCAAAATTATTTTATTTTTAAGCCCTCCCCTCCTTCTCCCATCCCCCAGCGAGAATCTGGCAAGAGATGTGGAGCATCTGGGTTAGAAATGACAGCTGGTGGGTAAGACAGCATCAAGCTCTTTACTGACTTTTACTTTGGTCTTCTGGGAATGAACAAAAATGAGACTTCTTCATAATAATCACCCCAACTTTTGCCCTTGAATAAACTTCAGGAGTGAGCCAAGTCCTCTTTGGGCAATCAGAAGGGGTTCTTCATAGCCCATAAAGCAGAGTTTTTTGGAAAACAGGATCCTGTCTCATGGGAAATTCCAGTGTTCCAAAACATGCTTTGTGCTCTGACTTGGAACAAGTAAAATTTTTTTCACTATGAAGGTTTCCTCAAAAATTTATCTTGGAAATCTTAAATACTAAATATAATGTTACTTAAAACTAGAGCATGATATAGACATTGAAAACTGAATGAGATATGAGATTAAATTTTGTCAATATCCATTAAACATTACAATATAAAAGTTAAGCGATGTTTCTTTTTTTAAAAAAAAGAAAATGAAGCAAAATTCTATGTGGAAAAAGTAAAAACAAGCCACTCAAATGAGCTTAGGCAGAGCATTGTGTGCACGTAACTGCTGTTTGCAATAATTAAGACAGCTTGGTACCTCTCTGTGGCACTTATTTTGAGACTGCAGAAAACACCATCAGTGTAATGAAATCATTTTATTCTTACATGATGTTTGATACATTCCTGGGCAGGTATTCATCTAGGATTCTTACTGGAAGTCTCTATGGCTGTAATGATCTGTATGGTTTAAGGATTGGCACTCAAACTTTTTACACTAAAGACTCGATGTCGTAGGTCTTATTTTCCTTTCAGTAAAAGCTATCTTATCAGTTTATTGACACTGCAGCTAAAAAGCAGTAAATACCTTTGACTTTATTATTTTAGTGGGAAATACATCCCACGCCTGTATTTAAACCCCACACCTTAGTCCTTTGTTGGGAAAAGGACAGAGACAATGAGCTCTCTATGAGAGAGGCCTGCGTAATGCTAACATGGTCAAACCTCCTTGTGCAACCGCAGAAATATCAAAGGCAGGGAAAGAGCAACTGGAACCTTAGAGACAGAATCCTTTTCACAGACATTTGACTAATCTGATGATGTATCCGTAGCGCTATGTGCACCGGAGCAATGAACTTGCCTATACAAGCAGTAACCTTTTGCCTGTCAACAGGGTTTACCTGAAGGGAAGCTGCACCATCAGTTTTGTACAGCAGGGCTTCCCACCGGCCACAATTACATTACAAATACTTAGGTTATTAGGCTGTAGGTTGTAAAAGACTCATGCGTGTGCGGGTCTATGAGACCAAAAGGCTGATTTCATCTGCGCAAACACCCTGATTCACTGAAATGTGATTACAGGGGAAAAAGAAAGGAGAAATCTAGACCGAGATGCCATAAATACGTGACAGCAGCACTACTGGTATGATCGCGATACATCAATAGACAAGACAGCCACAGAAAAGTAGATGACAGCTGCCACAAACAGATAATTGGGGCATCCATCAAAAGGAATCTCTGTGTGAGAAATGGATGGGAGTAAACATGAAAGTGTAAAGTGCTCCTTTGGGCATGTGGACTCATGTTTGCAGGCTCAGATGTAAACAGACAACCTCTGCAGGCCAGATCCAAGTCTTTCTGCAGTTACTGGAAGATTTCTACTGTACTCCATCAAATTTGGATCAAATCCTGGAGGGAATACAAACATTTATTCTGGTTGCACAACACCATACTGATGATTTTTCCTGTTGGTCCCTGGGAGAAATGAAGGACTGTGTTCGTAGGTGCTCTTGGTGACAGAGAAGCTACCATTTGTTCGTTCTTCTCTGTGATCCTCCCTCCCTCTCTAGCTGACCCCCATCATTGAATGCTACAACCTGATCAGGGTCTTTTCCCCCTTTCTCTCCTATAACCCTGTGCATTATTCATGCTGACACACAAGTGGTCCTGATTTCTCAGGATGTTGTCTATAATTCCCTTACACAATCACTTTTTAGTTTCTCCGTATCTAAAACTCCTTCTCCAAAAACAATTGCTTAGGAGCCAAGGATTATTTACTGGCAACCATGAGTATGTCAAACCCTCCAGATGTTTATTATTATTACTACTTTCCAGGGGTGTCAGCCAACAGTTCTGTTTGTGGCTCGCCCTTTACCAGGACATCAGATAACTGCAGCTTATAGACCTGAATTTAGCATTGGTCACCCTTTGATCCACAATTCGTTTTGCCTTCTGTTAGGCTGTAAAATGTTTCAGCATTAGTCCATGAAACTCGTCTCACCAATTTGCTGGTATTGAAATACTTTTTTACCAGCCAAAGAGGCATTACGGACTGTTAAAAAAAGACTGATTATGAATTTGGCCTTGCAACTGACTGACACTCCTGTGGCAGTACGTATTATTGGCAGATAACACAAAGAACATTTTAAATGGCACAAACTTTATCCGTCATCCAATGCCCAAAATTACCTCTGTACAGGGAAAGGTGAACTTTTCAACAGGAGAGGAAGACAGCATTCTTTAACGATTTCATTCTGCTTCTTCCAGCACATTTTCTTCCCCACCAGTGAATAGTTTTCTGCTCTTCTTGGACCTCAACATTTTACTGGCAATAGTTCCAGGAATATACCATTCAAATAACTAAGAAAAAAATCAGTTGAGCCCCCTCCGCCCCTGGCTTCCAGATAAAACTCCATGAACACAAATCCTATTAAAATCAAACTTGTCCTGAACTCCAAAGAACAGAATTGAGTCTGTTCCTCCTCTGAGCAACATCCCAAAGAGAGAAAGTGCCCCAGGAGGGAGCACTGCATCTGTAAAACCAATTCCTCCAGCAGCAGCCTGCTGCAGAGGATGTGTGCCAGGTACTGGGTGGAGGTAATGTAGGAGATGAATGGACAGTCTCCCGGGGATTTCTACCAGCTGCCTACGACTCAGAACTGATCTAACCTGTGCCATGGGTGGGGCAGGGCGTCAGGAAACCATAATCGCCTCCCAGCTGTTCCTTCCTTCCTCCACCCATGCTCATTGCTGCGGAAGCCAAGCACAGAGAAGGGTTTTGGCAGGATAACAGTAATATGCCAATGGCAGAACATGTGTTCAGCTCATATAACTCTTCTGTACATGCAAGGATCAACAAGTCTGTGCTACTCACCTAACTCCTCATAAAGAAGTAGAATGCTGGCTTATATAAAACAAGCTAACAGAGGTAAGAAGCAAACAAGTGGTTCACTTTCAATGTTTTCATGGATGAAACACTGTTCTGGTTTGGTTTTGCTGTGGGAAAATTCCTGCTGCAATAATAACTTTCATTTTTATGGATCCCTCATGCTTAACAAATTGACAGACTATTTATTTAAGGATCGCTTCACCCACCACGGAAATGGAGCAGTCTACCGGGTAAAACATGGTGTCTATTTTGCAGCACTGCTCCAAAACTTAGGAAAGATGCACAAACTTCTGACCCGTTTGTGACAGTAAATGGTGAGATTTCCAAAGGTGTCTATGCAGCTGAAGCTACCAGCTCAGGCTCTTACAAGCATGCAAAGTCAGACAGAGTTCCCATTGACTTCCGTTCGTGTTCAGGCAGAATTGAAAATCATAATAAAGTCCAAGTAGCTAACGGCCTTGGAAGTTCAGCTTGAGAAAAATTTCTCTCGGGACAGGCCGCGATCATCACTGTGCTAGAACCTGGCTTGGCACACCACCATCAACAATCTTCTCTTGAAAAAGGTGCCAGAAAAATCTATTTTTCCCATAAGAGAATAAATTCTTTCAACTCGCCAGACATAATTTATTCTACTGAAGTCGTCCCAGAGTCACATTAAGTCACGGAAAAGCATAAAAAGGACACGGGATTATTTTATTAGTATTCTTGCAAGATGTTCATGTTCTCTGAAACATCCACAACAGCATTCTCCCAGTTCACCACTGTTAAAATTTCAGACATTTTAGACAGAGTGGCTGTAAAATTAATAGGTCTGACCATCAATCTGCAAAGCGTGTTCACAAGTTTGCACTCAAGTTTAAATATCAGAGGTTAATTCAAAGCTTACAAACTGCCCATGTTAGAGACCACAACTCATGTAGTACTGAAGTTTAGGTCTGTATTCAAACAAATAAAAAGGGATTATTTCAAGAATGCTTTACACCAACCATTGCAATTTCTACTTTCTCTTGCACAAAACAGCCAAAATCTATAACTTCCTGGCTTGAATTCAAAATTATTTTGTCTACAGATCTCTGAAAATTATTGCTGATTGGGGATAAAAGGTTAGAAAACGATTAGAGATGTAAGGAGTTTGAAGTCTATGCATCATCTACCTTACTGAAACTAATTATATTATGTTGCTAGTGATCCTGACCTTAAAGGTCTCAAAAAAAACTCAGTTAAACTTACATTAACTTCTTTTTATTCCCTTTCTGCATTTTAACTCTTTAGGTGTAAAACTTTTCCCTAAAATTAAGATTCTTTGGTGAAAGTAGCACAGGACAGGTTAAGGAATCTGGGACATTAAGAACTATAACATTCTGAATAAAAGTAATTTTTCTACTTTTACTGGTTTTTTCACTGTTTGTGATATGGTTCCAGGAGGTGTAGAAGATCCTAATGTACAAGCTAAATGCCTGTCCTGATATTTTTAAAATACAAGAAAAAATAAAAATGCTAGTTACAAAGAAACTGGAATATGGTTTTCCTAACATGCATCTTGCCAGGAAGAATCACAAAGTAGAGAGAAGAGCAGCATAACATTCCAGGATGAATTCTCTGCAGATTCTCTCACAAGCTGGCTGAAGTGGTTTTTATTGCTAAAGTGATGTCAAGCATTGTCAAGAAACCCAAAAACCTCTAATCTATCCAACCTTGAACACTTATACAGAAACAGCTCTGAAATATGTATTATAAGATACTTTCCCCAATGAAAAGCTGAGATGAACACTTCAGTTTCCAAGAGAGAAAGAGGGAACAAATCACACCCTTCAAGTCTGTAATGGAAAGAGAATTGCAGTACACAGCTTTCCCTCTCCTACACCAGTGAATGTAACAACGGACCCTAGATTCCTCTGCTACTGAGATGTGAGGGAGACATCCCAGGACAAGTCTCATGTCTCTTAATTGGAGGAGGAGAAGTTTTCAGCCAAACCAAAATGAAACTAAGTAAAGTTTTCCAACAGCCAAAATCAAGTTTATGAAATCCAGCGCACTGTTATTCTGTGTTCCATTAGTAAAGAAGAAAACTGGTGTTGGAGAATAGCAGGCTAGGTTTTTCCAATGCTTTCTCCATGGGGAAGGGGCCTGGGTCACAGAGAAGGCTGAAGACAGCTGGCTTTCTGGCAAAAGAGTAGCTGAGCAGAAGGAAAAAGTACTGAACTCCTGAGATGGACTGGTCTGCTGGGTTTTTCAGGCTGTATTAATGCTAAATTGCATGGTGTATAGCACAGCCCTGATTACATAGCCTTCACAGGGGAAAGGAGTCTTTTGTAAACGTGATACTCGGATTCCACATTCAGCTGTCTTCACGAGATAAGTCGTTCAAAAGGGTTTTTTAAGCTCTTAAAATGAAGACACACAACAGTCATTCTAAAAATTACATCTTGGAGTTGAAAAATGTTAAGTTCAGGGATATTTAGCTTCATATTTTGCATTCAGCCCAATCTCTAGCAATAACAACACACAAGATGAGAATGGCCAGCACATAAAGTATTTTGATAAAGAAACCTTTAAATAAATTGAATTCATGCTGCATTAACTATGCCCATGCCAGTAATAACGTTTCCATAATAAAAGAAAAGGAAAAGGAGTTGCTCAGAAAATGTCCCAATGACAAGGCAATGAAGTACCATAAATGCAAGACATGGGCAAAACATATAACATGTATGACAAGGTATAACGCTTTCATTGCTGCTTGCAAGAGGAAAGCCTATTCTACAGATGTAACTCTGCCACTTGGGAGTAACGTGATAGTTTTTACTCAACAGCAATAAAACTTGATAGCATCCCACACTCATTCGTATCCTGTAAACATCACTTCCTGCTAGTCCAAATTGTCCAGTTTAGTGTGAAAAACAGTTCTTTACAACTCAGAGTAAACAAATATAAGTTAAGCCTAACTATTGGCATTGCATTTCATACAATCATAGAATGGTTAGGGTTGGAAGGGACCTTAAAGATCTGACATTCTCAAGTACAATTTAAAAAACTCTTAACCTATACTTTATCTGTTTACTTAGTAGTAAGGTGGGCACATGAAATTGTCTGCAACACATTATATTTTGCCAAGCAAAATCAAGCTCGGTTGTAGTATTATTAAGCAGCATGATGTCTATCACCGTGGCTAACACCATGCACTAAGCCAGGAACCTTAAACCACGAATCACTATAGCCTGAGCTAAAGCCAGGTTCTGTAACTTGTGATTTTTATTAGACATTGCCTGTCTCACTGTCCTCTTCAAGAATTAGACAGTGAATTCAGCCTTGGGTTTTCAAGCTGCCTAAGTTAACACCTTTCTTCTAGATAGCATTTTTGTGTGTAAGGTCTCATAACTTTTTATGAGAAAGATTAGGTTCATCACTACATGAGAAAAAGGAATCACACAGATGAAGTGATTTATCTGAGATCAAGCACAGACCAACACACCAAATGGCAGAGGTATTCTGAAAAGGATACGGACAGCTCAGAGATGCATGAATACGACAGCCACCTTCTAAAATGGTATAATTGATCCAGGTCTCTGGGTTTAGAATGAAATGTCCTAAAATTCAATCATTGTTGTTATGACAGTAAAGCCACGGTAGCTAGCACCTTAACAAAAGATTTCAGAGTTTGACAGTGCACAAACAGGCCAAAGGCAGGAAGTTTATTTTCATAAACTTCAAAGAGCTTTAAATCAAAATGAAATCAATGGCTATTGCCAGATAGAGCTTCATGCAGACCTCAACTGATTCACTAAAAATTACACCATTCAGTGATCTAAGCAAAATAAACCTGTGGTCTCAGCAGAGCACATAAGAAATAAAATATATATTTCAAGAGCACTGTCCATTGCATTGCTTGGTGCTCTCAAAGAAAAGCACTAAATGCAGAATAAAATGTGACTATAATTATAATTGTCAACATAATTACCCTTCCTAATGTAACGTCATTCTTCTAGATCAGCTATGAAGCACAAGTGTAAAGCAGCTGGGGACGCACATCATGCTGCATGTGTGTTGTACCCTGTCTTGGATCAATGACAGACCTTCACCTTCATGCAATTGATTTGATGTTAACTCTGACAACAGCCAGTTTTATTATATTTTTTACTATGCTATGCACACCTTCCTATGAGTCTCATTTATTCTAGCTCCATATAAATATTTGATGCAAAGGAACTCCTTCATGAGACATAAAATCGAAGGTCAGCATGCACAAATTCAATTTAAACAAGTTCCAGTAATAACTGTACTTTGTGTCTGTTTTAAAATTCCATCAAATAATAATTTTAATGAAAAAAGACAGAGAAAGGGAGGTGAGATGGATAAATTATATCCACATATTTTCTTCTTAATTTTGGCTATAATGGCACTTTCTCTTCACTTTCAGGCCATCTTTTATTTCCAGACTGTCCCAGCAAGGACTCCAGTAAACAGCGAACTCAGCACCAAGGTTCAATTTCCCCCTGTTACACATCCTGGTTCTTTTTTATGAGGCCAGTCATTTTTTTGAATGGCACATCTTCCTGACCAAGGATGGAAGGTAAAACACCAGATCTGAATGCACCCTGGTGACGAGAGGTGACAAGACTAAACAAACCAGTTTGTTACCATTCAGATTCCTTAGTGTGAGTATGGTCCATGCTGTCACAACAGTGCAGCTAAGACCAAACACCCTTCAAGTCAACAGGTGTGGAAGTAATATAAAAATGTTTCAAGATTCATTTAGTTACAACTTTTCCATTTATCTCTTTTCTTTTGGGACAAAAATTGCTTAACGGGGGGGGGGGGGGGGGGGGGGGTGTGATGGGGATAGATAGATGTACCTCTTATTCTGCCAAATATTTGGCAGAAACTTGACTTTCATGTGCTATAAGAGTGACAGGTAAGACGATTCTGTTGTGAGCGTCTCCCTCTTTCACGTGTTCATGGTGTACTTAATAAAAAAAAAAGAGTAATGCTATTGTCTGTTGGAAAGCAAAGGATCTGTGCAATATTACAGCCTTGTAACACACATCCGAAGCACTGGAATTGCAGTATAAAAGAGAGGCACAAGCAAGCTTCACTGGCAAAGCATGCATTTTAAATAAAGCTTCAGTACTCAGAAACAGACAGTCTCCGTTCTCATTCTGAGTAATGTCTGCCTTCTATTCAGTAGAAGGGCCCACAATGAAAGTAACAGACATGCCAGATGAAAAACATCACCCTGCAAGATCCCTGTATGCTGGAGCACATCCTGTAATTGCTTACTGAGATATTTCCCTCTGAAAATATGCGAGGAATAAAGAAGGGATGCTTCATGTTAAAAAAGGGGGAGGGGGGGAAATGAAAACAATTTATGTCCAGATCATTCCCTTTCAAAGTTTTAGTCGGATCAAAATCTGATTTCCGCGGTTTTTGCTACAGAGCTTGTATGATGCTTCCCCAGCTCCACTCCCGTAAAGACCAGTTCTTACTCACACCAAAAAAGTGCTTGGCACTGATTCTGCTAAAGACTAAGAGCCTTGCTAGCAGCCTCCAGCTAGGAGAAAAACTTGTCCATATGAAGGGCCTGGAAGACGGCCTGCAGTAATGGTGTCACACGAACTCCAGTGCTCAGTCTTAAATGTGGCCACAGACACTAGATGACAGAGAGAATCACAGAGCAAACATATTGATTAGTAAATACACTGATAATTGGATGGATATTTTAATGTCATATTATTCATTCCTAGGTACCTTTATCAGAGAACTGATTCAGTTACCTGAAATCTGCAGAGAGATTCATCTTGATTTCATTTGGGTTTATGTTAGCTTATTATATAGACATCCTTTTATTTGCACTCATGTATCTGACAAATAATAAATCATCCTAAACTTCTTACTCAGATCAATACTCATTTTTCTTTTCAGAGTAACTATTATTCATTTTTCTGTTTCTTTATTCTGTTTCTGTGTTAATTTTTTAGTAATGGAACATAAAGATGGCTTTAGCCTACTGAAATAATACATTAAAAAAAATCAAAATGCATAGATTGTAAATAATCCATTCATTTAAGTTGAATTCTCCAAACTATTCAGGAAATATTTATGCATGAAATTCACATTCATATGAATTCTGTTGGTGAATGATAAAAAAAAAAAAAAAGAGTGGGAAAAGTTTGATACTGTACAATAACATCTTTGTAGCAAACAATAACATCAAAACTGTTAGTTAACAGCATCAACTATATGACTTTACCTGGTCCTAAACAAGAGAGGAAGATGAAAGGAAGATAAAACTAGTGCATATAGCATATTGCTAGAGAGCAACAACCCGCGTAGAGATTCTCCAGTCACTTTAAGTCTTTACTAGAAGGTTGGATGCATTCTTACAACTGACATTTCAGCTCAGGACAAAGTTATGGCCCCATCCTGAAGCATCAGAAATTTGATCTACACATTGCACTCAGAGATAATAATCGTCCCAACCATCCCTGCTGGCATTCAGACTTACGAATGTTGGAATAATCTCATCTTTGAACAACAGATATAGGCTATGGCTCTAAACTGCCGTCATTCGTTAATTCCATGTTCTATGTGGACACACTGCTGCCAAATAAAACCAAAAAAATACCTGTGGTACTTTGCTCCTTCAGGCCTTCACTGAGTTTGTAGCATGACAGATTCTCACACTCAAGCATCCCTTTCAGCATTTGGGAAACTAGGTTTACAGATGGTTCTGGTAGGGATAACTGGTAAAGAGACATGGGGGGGGGGGTCCTAACCCTCTGCCACAAACCTGTCCAGCAAGTGAAGCTGACAGCACCAATTATTACCTTAAATATGACAGTCAAGAGGATGAATATAAGTTAAGCTTATTTTTGGAAAGCACAAATTCTTTACTCCTAAAACTGATCTGTCTATAGATACAAAGTTGGTAATACAAATCCAGAAAGCAAGCCCCTGAGGGAATTAAGCTTCACTCACAAGTCTGCTGAAGGCACACTTTAGCCAAAGATAGATGTGCAGGAATTCCTATTTTTCACATTTTCTGTTATGGCAGCATTTTGAGCTATATTCAAGACCAGGGCCCTGCTGCAAAAGACACTGGGTTAGCATATACTATGAAACAGACCAATAAATAAAAAGCTTATAGAATAAACAGAAAGGACTGATCAGAAGAAAGAAAATCAGGAGGTTATTTGGAGATCGCAGAGTAAGGAAAGCCAAAAGATAAAACATGAGACAAATGGAGTGCACTGTCTCTCCAGAAGATAACTGATATTATCATATATCACAGAATGGTTTGGGTTGGAAGGGACCTTAAAGATCATCTAGTTCCAACCCCCCTGCCATGGGCAGGGACACCCTCCACTAGACCAGGTTGCTCCAAGCCTCATCCAGCTGTGCCTTGGACAATTCCAGGGATGGGGCATCCACAGCTTCTCTGGGCAACCTGTCCCAGTGCCTCACCACCCTCTCTGGGAAGAATTTCTTCCTGATATCCAATCTAAATCTCCCTGCTTTCAGTTTAAACCCATTACCCCTTGTCCTGTCACGACAGGCCCTTGTAAAAAGCCCCCCCAGCTTCCTTGTAGGCCCTCTTCAGGAACTGGAATGCTGCTATAACGTCTCCCCAGAGCCTTCTCTTCTCCAGGCTGAACAAATCGAATTCTCTCAGCCTGTCCCCATAGCAGAGGTGCTCCAGCCCTCTGAGCATCTTTGTGGCCTCCTCTGGAATTGCTCCAACTGGTCAATATCCTTCTTATGTTGAGGGCTCCAGAGCTGGATGCGGTACTCCACCAGAGCAGAGTAGAGGGGGAGAATCCCCTCCCTCGCCCTGCTGGCCACACTTTTCCTGATACAGCCCAGGATCTGGTTGGCTTTCTGGGCTGCCAGCGCACACTGCTGGCTCATGTCCAGCTTCTCATCCACCAGTACCCCCAAGTCCTTCTCCTCAGGGCTGCTCTCAATCCATTCTCCACCCAGCCTGTCCTTGTGCTTGGAATTGCCCCGACCCAGGTGCAGGACCTTGCACTTGGCCTTGTTGAACTTCATGAGGTTGGCACAGGCCCACCTCTCCAGGCTGTCCAGGTCCCTCTGGATGCCATCCCTTCCCTCCAGCGTGTCGACTGCACCACACAGCTTGCTGTCGGCAAACTTGCTGAGGGTGCACTCGATCCCACTGTCCATGTCACTGACAAAGATGTTAAACAGCACCAGTCCCAGTTCTGACCCCTGTGGAATGCTGCGTGTTACTGTTCTCCACTCAGACATCAAGCTGTTGACCAAAACGCTCTGAGTGTGGCCATCAAGGCAGTTCCTCATCCATTGAGCGGTCCATCTGTCAAATCCATGTATCTCCAGTTTAGAGACAAGGATGTCATGTGGGATGGTGTCAAATGCTTTGCACAAGTCCAGGTAGATGACATCGGCTGCCATTTATCCACCAAGGTCATGACCCCATCATAGAAGGCCACCATATTCATCAGGCACAATCTGCCCTTGGTGAAGCCATGTTGGCTGTCACCTCCTCATTCTCCATGTGCCTTTGCATGGTTTCCAGGAGGATCTTCTCCATGATCTTGCCAGGCACAAAGGTGAGACTGACTGGCCTGTAGTTCCCTGGATCCTCCTTTTTCACCTTTTTTAAAGATGGGGGTTGAGTTTCCCCTTTTCCAGTGAGCAGGAACTTCACCAGACTACCACAGCTGATCGAATATGAGGGACAGAGGTTTAGCAACCTCATCTGCCGGTTCTTTCAGGACCCACGGATGTAATTCATCAGGTCCCATGAACTTGTGCACCCTGAGGTTCCTTAGGTGCTCCCAAACCTGACCCTCTCTAATCATGGGTGGTTCCCCATTCTCCCAGTCCCTGCCCTTGCCTTCTGTGAATTGGGGCATATGGTTTGCACCCTTGCAAGTGATGAAGATTGAGACAAAACAATCACTGAACACGTCAGCCTTCTCCATATCCTGGGAAACAAGCTCTCCCGTTTTCTTCCGCAGAGGGCCCACATTTTCCCTGATCTACCTTTTATCACCTGCGTACCTATAGAAGCCCTTTTTGTTGCCCTTGATATCCCTGGCCAGGTTTAATTCTGTCAGGGCTTTACCTTTCCTAACCTGATCCCTGACTTGTCAGACAACTTCCCTGTAATTGACCCCGGCTCCCTGTCCCTACTTCCACACACTGTAGCCTCCGTTTTTGCACCTCAGTTTCTCCAGGAGCTGCTTATTCATCCACGCAAGCCTCCTGGTTTTTTTACCTAACTTCCTCTTCACTGGGATGCATCGTTCCTGATCTTGGAGGAGAAGATCCTTGAATACTCGCCAGCTTTCTTGGGCCCCACTTCCCTCCAAGGCTTCATCCCATGGAACTCTGCCCATCAGTTCGCTGTGGAGGTCAAAGTCTGCTCTCCTAAAGCCCAGGGCAGCGAGCTTGCTGCGCACCCTCTTCACCTGCTTAAGGATCTCAAACTCCACCACAGTCGCTGCAGCCAGGACTGCTCTTGAGCTTCACATTCCCCACCAGCTTCTCCGTGTTGGTGAGAACAAGGTCCAGCACGGCACCTCTTCTCATCAGCTCCTCTATCTCTTGGAGAAGGAAGTTATCATCACCTCCTGGCTTGCTTGTTATCTGATTGTTTGTCAATTAAATCATCTCTAGAAAGTACCAACCTCCAAGTGTTTTCTACTAACAGAAACTAGTTAGAACTAACTAGAACTAACAGAAATTAATTGTTGGAGCTCTGCTAGCTGGAGACCATTGAACCAGGCAAAATCTTGGGTAGAGAGAAATGATTACATTACCTACTGAACATGTATGAGAAGCTTTTCTTCCACAAAATTAGCTTGGTGCAATCATTATGGGTTGAAGATCTATTACTACTGGCACAACATTTAGGTATTAGGTTATTGTTACATAACACTGTCTGTACAAGATACTGCTATCCAAAAACCTGTCTCAAAGACTGAACGTTAAGCCATATATTCCCATTCTAACCTGGTGATTCACTGTTAATCCAAAATGCCTTCAGAACTAAGCACAAGATGTGATACAATTCATTTATCATCTTTCATCCTGAAGAGAACAGGCTGAAGCAAGCATATTTGGAAGAAGGCCTTTATGATGGGCTTTTCAGCCTGTTTTCTTATGGAAAATAGGCTTAGATAATTGACTGAACTTTCTACCTCCCAAGTTTTGAACCTGTTGCTCAATTTTAACTTAATCTAATACAGGGCCAAGACATACACTGTTCCCATAAATTTTGTTAGAACATACAGTTAGGTAGAAGAAAGATCCAAATTAATTTCAATTTAAAGAAAGACTGCAAAGCAATCTGACCTCAATGTATGTATGTACTGGACAGTGCCTTAAGAAACTTCGTTAGCAGTTCCGAGACGAGCAAAACTGAACAAGAATAGGTGCCCACAGCACAGACGAATGACATCTAGAGATTTGTGAAAGAACACAAAACCACGCCTGTTCTTTCTAATACGTGAAAATATGGACAATATAATTTCTGTGCCAGTGAGTTTTCAGCTGAAAGTTGGTCACACTACATGTGATCTTAGGCTCCATTAATCGCTGTTATAGAGCAACCAGAAAATTTTAAAAGTAAAAGCTATTTGAATAGTGACTCTCAAGTCCTTGCACATTTGGAAAATTTAAGCTAATTATTATCTGTTACTGTAGTACAGTAATTCTTGGACAGCAGGTCCTGAATTGTTAGTACAGATTTGATGTCAACCAAATTAATTGACATTTTCAAATGCATTACTGAGCCTCATCCAACTTTGAAGGAAGCTAAAATAAAGGTTCAATTACATTTTCCCCTATTTAATATTTTCATGTAAAGTAAGGTAACACACCATGGTTTCTACTTGTGTATTGTGATTCATTTAGAACAAAATAAGTGTTGAAATCTTACCAGAAATTCTGTTTAGCATGAATCCTTACCCAGCAGAACTGCTGTGTTAACAACGATGTGTTCAAGCACATTTATATAGCCCCCAGGAAGAAACGTACCTCACCCAAAGCCTGACAGCAAGAAGATACCCTTTGACTTCAGGGAGCTTTGGATTAGGACTCAAATTATTAGTGACCTCAGGCAAAACCAGCAAACTATTTAATATCACCTCTTTGGGCACTCAAATTATCATATTAAAATCCATTTTATCATTGGCAAAGTCAATCACATTATAAATGCAAACAGATGTTTTAATGTGTCTTTGGCATTTGGCTTCAGGCAGAGTAAATTGAACATTTTCAATTTCATACAGTTTAGTTTCTGTGAAGTTAAAGTAAACCAAATGATTTCTCCCACAGCATTTGTACTCACTGTCACCACACTGATGTTTACTTTGTCACACATGATAAAAGCCTGGTTTGCTTGATGACACTGAACCTGAGTAGATTGAAAAATTAAGGGGAAGGGGGAGGAGGGAGGAGATTCACTTTTAACTCACCCTCTTTGCAAGCTGAGCTTTTTAAGATTTGCCCACCCATAAAACAAGACATATGATTTTGTTATAGTTGGAGCCCGACTGTCAAAAACACAGTCAATATGTTATGTGGTATTGGGCTGCTTCTACTTTGTATGATAACACTGTTATGCTAAGTCATTTTATAATGCACTTTGATATACTATACACATGAGCTAATGCACATATGTATTTATGCACTGCATGCTTTGGAATGAAAAGGACAGGAGGCAGTGTGGGAAAAACAGGCTGAAGGGGGAAAAAAGAAAAAAAAAAAAAGAAAAAGGGACTCTACGATTCCCATAACTCAACACAGCATATTGTTCAGTTAACGCATAGGCCAGTGCCTCAGGCCCTATCACTGGTTGACAGAATTAGATTCTGATTCATGCTCTGTAACTCACTGTAATGCCAGCCAGGGACGAGAGCGTTCCATGGGAACGGTTCAGCGGGTCCCCTCCTTATCAGCTCCAGAACAGCTGCCAGACTTTAAGGTCGCTTGATAGAGAATTTAATTCTCAAGATTGTACATTAATTTCTGAATTCTTTCTTATCCATGTGCTGTGATTTGAGACCGCATTCAATGCAGCCCAGCACGGGGCAAGCCTTTCCCATCCACACCCCTCCTTCCTGTCTGCAAACTTCCTTCCTATAGATTTACCCAGACATCTTTGAGCTAAATTAACTCCCTGTACTTCTTCGACCAAGCACTAGCAGATGGGAAACCTGATTATGACCTCAAACTGGCTACCAGGCAGAGGGATTTTAAAAATTATCCTGCATGTATAAGAAGTTTAGTTTATTCTTCTGCCTTTACCGCAAAGTAAAAGGACATTTATTTTCACACTGCAGCTAACCACTGCAGTAGTTCTTTACAATAATGATTTCCCACCCTATCGATTTGTTGTCAGGCAGTGCTCGCTAATGGCTGTAAAGTGGCTTGAAATCCCTGGATATACTATGCAATTCTTGAATAAATATTACTTTGCTTTATAATCCTCTGCTCTTTCATATTCATACATTTTTAAATTGCTCTTTACTATGGTCAAGAGCACTGCAAAATGAATGCATGAAAACAATCGAACAATGATTGAAACTCCTGGCAAGCCAAAGTGGAATTTAGTTGCGGTGGAAAATTTCAGTATTAGAGTTTAATATGACCACTACTCCTGGTTTGCTTAGGACAGTTCCAGGTTCCACAATTGTTTCCTGGATGGATGTAGACTGTGCATGAAGTAAAATGAACTCTGTGTGCTAGAGAACCAGAATCCTCTCCTTCCCTCAATAAATTGGTCTGTCTGGTAGTAAGTTATTAGTCTGAAAGGGGCTCCTGTCCAGAAGGGTAGGTAACAGCGTGGGTATTGACATTTCTCTGCTTTCCAAACGGCCTAGTTATGGGCAGTCCAACAGATTAGGTTAAGCAGACAGAGCAAATTAATTTATTCATAATCTTTAATTCTAAAACCAAAATAACAGCTTTGTTCCAAATAATTTAAACTGAAACCAAACCCTAAATAGCGGTTCACATAAATAGACAATTACAGGAACCCAGACTGGACCAAAGAGCTATCTGGCATGATCACACCATGACCAACACAGGCACTTCAGAGGAAGGTGCAAGATATTCCAGAGGAAGCAAACATTGAAAAAATGTTGAGAGGGAGCCACAGTCCTCCTTATGCTGTCCCAAAACCCCTTTGGTTTGTACCCTGACTTTATAAACATGATTTTCTTTCATCCTTGCTCTTTTAGCTGTGAACATTCATTAGCCTTAGAAAAAGAATCCTGATAAATCTCTGGCCTCAGAAGTAAGAGGAACAAGAACCACCAATTTATTACGCGCTGTATCAGTCACTTCTTTTTGCAGCTTGCTGGTTTTCAACACTATTGCCTCGCTCCTCTGCAAACTGACTTTTACTTCATATATTAATCTTAATAGCTGTTCCCTCTGCTTTTATCATTTCAACCCGAATAATGGAAGACAACCAACAGGCAATCAAGACTGAGAGAACAAGATCAAGGTCAGTGTAAAAACCCATCAATTTAGTGCAATTTTATCCTGTACTTATTGAAATCCATGACAAATTCAAGACCATGGTTATAAGGAGTGTCCTGGAAACGTAACACAAGACTGGGAGAAAAGACCTATGTGTGTCCATGCTTCAATTGAAAGGCCTCAAATAGTTGCTTGAACAGAAATAAAATTTCTGAGGAAATAATGAGGTGGAAGTAGGCTGATGTGTACAGACTTTCCCTCCTATTTATGATCATACAACAGGTTTATGTTAAATGCTATACACATATTAGCCCCCAGAGTTTATGGGCATAATTCCAAAGAACAGCAAGCGGTGATATTGTTGTCCAATCTTCTCCCTAGGAGAGGAAAGGTTTTTGACAACTGACAAATTTGCTGTGGGGATGTGATGTACCTGTTAATGTTCTGGCTGGCCTTCTGATTTTCCCCACTTTGTAGACCATTCTTGTTACCTCCCAGCCCCAGATGGACTTAATTCTAGTGAAGATTTTTTGGCCTGTTTTCATTTGACTTCTGTCAGTAAAGCCTAAAGAATGGATTAGATTATCAATACCAAAGCTCACACTCATTTTATTGGAGAAGATTGATGTATTTTAAGTGCAAATTCTTTTTTACACACAGACTATTGCACTTAGGAAGATGACTTACATCTGTAACTTGCAATGTTTTCCATACCCCTAATAAAATTGTGCATTTTAATTATTTGCTTACTGTTTCTTCTGCAGTAACAACGGGTTACACCCTTAAAACCATTTTAACAATTCTGATGCTATTAGAAGCAGCAGAACTAAGTGTGCTTAGGGAAAGGTTGTGTCACATATCAGAAATTGGGTTTGAAGCCTGATCCCTCAGGCCACCACTCCTTGTTTTTCTCTTTCTTTTCATTTAGCAAGACGTGAAAAGATATTTCTTCATATTAATTTGTCATTACGTATTTGATTCCACTTGGTTATTTGAAACATAGAGGCAAGTAATTACATAGAAGTTAACCAGTTCTCAAAGACTTCCTTTAGCATCAAGATAGAAAAAATATTACTATAATTTAGAATAATGACTTTGTCTTTATTTCTAACTTTCAGTTGGTTACTGTAAACCTGATTCCTATTTATATTTTACATCACTGTCAAAATAAAAGGAAAGTAAAATAAGCATAAATTACGATTGCATTCACATTAAGAACCTCTAAGGAGCCAAATTCCACTCTCATATGAAAGAACTGAAGCTGATTCCTCCAGGAAAAATGTGGGCATCAGGTGTGTGCAAAAGTGGATATAGGTATGTTTCACAACACTATGTGCCAGCTACTCTGGTAATATCACACAGAATCTGAAAGCATTGAAAGAATAGTCACAGGAGAGGATTTGAGAGCAGTTGCTGGCAGAGAAGTAAACCTGAAGACCTGAGGAAAAAATGGGAGAGAATTTATCCCAAAACTTACTCTTCACACACACAATTTCTGGAAGCTTTATCATTTTATGATGTATTCTCTGTTCTTCCAATATTCTGCTGGTCTATGCCACTTCTGCAAAGTTGAAAATTACACTGTCATAGATGGAAACTTCAGGCTGGGATCTGAACTTGGCAGCCATGGTAGGTTCACTTCGTTGCAGAATAACCAAGCTTCATTTTTACATTAACCTAGTCTAGATCAAAACCTGACCCATCAAACCTACCTCATTAGAAAAGTCTGTTTTGTCACACTTGTTCTGTTTCCTTTTCCTCAACATCAGCAGTACCAGCATAACCTGCTATTCCTCTCTCTGCAGCTCAACAATAAACACTTTTCCTCAGGTTGTCATCTTGATTCTTTCAACTGTACAGCTACAGTAGCATGTACTAGGAGTTTGGTAAAAGTAAGTTCAGTAAATCTGACACACAAGAGTCATATTTAATAATTCTTCCTAATGCAAACTGCAGAAATGTCCTGTGTCTGTGATGCACAGGGACATGCTGGTAGAGATCTCTTAAATCTGTACTGGTTCCCAGGACTTGGTGTAGTAAGAATGCAAAGAGTTTTTCTTTCCATAAATAGATGTTGCAGGCATATTTGCTTAGACCCTTGAGGTTGATGATCAGCTGTAGCTCCTCCCAGTCCAGCAACTGCTCAGAAAATGCCAAATAGTGAAAACAGAGTCCATGAACCATCTCACAAAGTTCATATGTGCTGCTACGAGAAGTAGGGATTGAATCTCCCCTAGAGAACTGTCAGCTGATGATCCTTCCCAATTAACAATTGCGTAACGTGGGGGGAATTATGGTCTAAATTTCTTGGCTCAGCAATGTTTCGGAAAACCCTAGTATTTGCTTGAATGTACCTTTTACAGAGCTTACAGACAATTGGAGGAAGAAGAGTATAACTAATTAACATGGTCAGTTCAGCTATAGAAAAGACTTACATTAGGCATGTTTACCACAAAGATGGGAGATGTTAGGGAAAAGTTACTTTTATTTTGCAAGAAAAGACAATGGGTGAGTTCTGTTTAGAAGAGTGGATCTCAAAGAAATCCTCTATTTTGTATTATTCTGAGGAGTTTAGCTTATAAAGAACTTCTTCCCAGAGGAAGCCTGACAGAAGGGATTTCTATAATCTTGTCATGTCCTTCAAGCAGCTTTTCAGGCCAATAAACAAATATGGCATATAGCCATCATGGGTGAAGCCAAGGAACACATGGCTTTTTAAAAAAAATATATATTTTCTTGCTTTCAAATGTCATGACACAAAAATTCATGAGAAAATGCCTTGCAGCTCCCAGGAATCCTAAAAGAGCGAAGGCTCTTTATTAACAGAAAGACATCTAGGTTTGAAATCTGCACTAGGACATAATGAAGCTCTGTAACTCCCAGGAAATTCAAAAAGCATCACAACATTTAAAATGGAGAGGGGAAAATATGTCTTATTCCCTTCTGCCTTTCTTAACACAATGTGTAATTACACAACATATATTTAAGCAACTTATACTTAGCCTGTGGGACTCCACCAGAAGTGATTACAGTGATGAATAGCTTATTAAGATTCATTGTTGTCCCCAAAGATAGGGCCATGTCCTCCATTGCAGAAGAGAGACAATTAGCTTAGCAAAAGCAAAGATGGATAGTTTCTACTAGACTCCCTAAATTCGGTGTCACCCTCCACACTGACCAATCACATGTGACAATTCAAAACAGTCAAAAAACACTCTCATAACCATTGCATGCTAAAATAACCACTGGCATGCTGGAGTCTTGAGATTTCTCTCTCAGAAATTCTGTTAGTGCTATCCTAGGCAGAGCCCAGACCCTGTTTCTGTCCAAACTGGACAAAGATGGGAAAAAAAATGGTCAGAGTTCAGAGCCATAACCTGCAATTAGAATAGTTTGCCAGAGAAAAGCAGGAAGTTACCCCACTCAGGCTGACAGTCCTTTTTCAGGAGTGCCAAACTGTCCTACTATTGGTGAATGTGTAGAGTTAAAAGAATTTTGGTGCATTTTGCGTTAAAACTTCCAGATAAAGTACTTGGGAGAGTAATGCTAGAATCATGCTAGCACAGACTGCACAGTGCACAAGCTTTTCAAAAATAGCAGTGTCCGTTTCTTTCCACAAAAAAAATCTGAACAGAAATGAAGTGCCTCATCCAAAAGGAGAGATTGTACAAAAGCTAGAATTGCCTGAATTTCTTTAGAAATGTGCACATCCTTCCATGGAGAAAAGTATTTTCTTTTTTCTTGGTTCCCCTCCTTCCGTCACCCCCAGAAGGCATTTGTATTTTGTCATCTCCTCTGCTGAATTTCATATGAAACATGGAGCTGTAGCAAGATTAGGCTTTTGGATTAAGATATACTACTTGTTCTACATTTCTGTTAATACATTCACTTCTAGTTTTCAAAAAAGAATATAATCTAAATAAATTGTAAATGGTATATTTACATTTCAAGGAGGACTTTTACATTTATTAAAGTGAAAACTAGATATCGACAACATACTGCAACTGAACTTGTGTCTATCATTGTTCAATATAGATTATCAAGCTATGAAATCACAGAAATTCCTCACGGCAGTATAAAGTTAGAGCCTTACATGTCTAATACAGTCAAGTTTCTGATAAGATCCCCAGCTCAGGACAAAGCTCGTGTCTTCTAGTGACTTCTGAGGGACAGGGAATTCACCCACCACAGGTCATAGAATTTGAATGTCTTGAGAAAACATGCTTGATAATCACTAATCACATTTTATAATATTGTCACTGGACAGGAGTTCACATTTGTTGTTCTGTTTCCCACATTCAAAATCAAGTGGCAATTTTAGTAGGCAAAGACAATACCAGAGAGTCACACTGGGCTATGTCTTCTGATGCACATTTTCTCCCCTCTGTTTCCTCTGCTGATTCACCCAAAAAGAAAACATGAGAAAAACAGATAAGCTGAAGTTAACCTTCAGCTGGAAGACACTCATGAGTGGATTATTGCCTGTCTGCTTCCGTCTTCCTCCTAATATGCTTTGTTGTGCAGTGAGAAGGAACTGAATGCCTCATCCTACACCGGAAATGGCTGAATGTCAAACAGTGGTTGATAAAATACAGGCAACATCTACAGCCAAACTCTTTCCATGGTCTTGGGGATGTAGTTTCCAATTCGTTCAATATGAGACTCATATTCATAGGCATAAGGTGGCTCTTCTGTCTGTGAAGGCAGTGTGGTGTTTTAATTCACAACGTGAAAGGATGGGAAACGTGAGCATTCATCTAGCCAGAGAATGCTCTGTCCACATCATTGAAAATGCCATCCTCAGATCTGATTAGAAAAAGAAAATCTATGGATTTGACAATACCCAGTAATCCAAAAACCTCATTCATTTATAATATTTGGCATTATACCTCCAAAATATGAACCCACCAAAAATAATCTGACATAATATTGCAGACGCCAATCTCCTCAGGACTTTTGGCAAAAATATACCCGCAGCTGGATCCTTGTTATATTGCTTAAGGAAGGTTTGCATCTCCCTGAGTTTTTAACCATATGTCAACTGCCTTGTTACCTCCCTTGGCTGTGACATTTTTACCACAACAAAGGGGATGCCAATTGCTCCTAGTCAACCCTCATTCTTACTTCAAGTGGTTTTGATATGGATTTATATAATGCATATGAATTACAATGCATATAAATAAATCTTTGTGTCCTGTTTTTTTATATCATCACCTTTTTAGGTAGCATGAACTGCATCTAACAATGAGTAATTAAAAATGTTATAGTATTAAAATTTACATGAAAAGACCCCAATTATACAATTCATATTTTTTGATAAAAACATACTCAAGAGATCTCTTTCAGAGGAACGTGTTCATACATTTCAAAACTGGAGTGTATTTTCCTTTAAATACGTATTTTCCTAGTTTTTAGGCTCCATATGGAAATCACTAGGTGAAATGCTATGGCCTGTAGGTCTGGCACCATGACCATAATGATCCTTTCTGACCTAAGAATCTATCCAAGTGCTTTGACTTACAAGTGCAGTATTCTGCATCAGCATGAAAAGAAGCTTATTCTTCCCCACACCATTTTTATGGCATTACTCAGGCATTTGTGAACAGAATTTAAAGTAGGTCCAGCACGTCACAGATTTTGAAACTGCTGCATTTGCATGTAAGAAACAGATGGAGAATTACATTGCCAAGACCTTACCCACTCCGTAGGAAACTAATTGGAGCAACAGTGTAAAAACCATCCAGTTTTAATTGAAGATGTTTATGGGGTATTTTCTAATCAGTGATAGAAAACTGATTCTTATAGTCACTGATGTCATAAGGAAATCTTCCCAAAGAAGCCATTCTGATTTTTTTTTTTTTGCCACGAAGAATGTGAAACGTATATAAAAATTATTATCTGTCATGTAAGGGAGATAACACTCTTAGTTCATACTGTATCAACCACATATGACTGCAAGTATTTGTTACACAGTCAGAATATGTTTAAGTCACCTATTAAAGAAACCTGTTCTGTCTCATTATTTCCCAAGGATCCTCTGCACATCTGCTCTTTCTACTGCCTTCATCTGTCTCTTATTAGACATTATCTTCTACATATGGACCATCTCCTTGTGGTCTGCAGTTATGTATCACTGAGCCAAACCATATCCTAGTTCACAATAGGGAAGAGAGTCATGAAAGTCAACATTTTTTGCTAACAGTTAATACTATATCATCATGGTTATGGCTTTTCACCTAAGTTATGACGACACTGTTGTCCTGGCAATTATCAATCTTCTTGCATACAGGCCCTCAACACCAACCTCAGATTTGGGAGTGTTCAAATCTCTCCCATTATATTTATATCTCTACAAGTCACCATGCTGCAGAGAGCCATGCCCTCCATACTCCTCAAAAATCCAAAAAGGATCCTGCAGTTTGCCTTAGACCCTGAAAGGGATCTTCCTTATCCTTTTGTGTTGGAAAGCCTCCACAACAGGGATTTCCTTTGAATCCTCCACCTTTTATTCTGCATAGCCCATTGCCAAGACCTATACTCTGCCAAGGTTGTTTTCCTCCCTCAAGTTTCCAAAATGGATGATGTGCCAAAGATAAGTCTAATAGAACATTACAGGCCACTTAAGTGCTGTTGCAAAATTTAGCTGTACTGTACCAAGTACTGAAAAGATTTTGCAATGAGACCTCTCTTCCACAGCAGTAATATCTTAGAACATAAACATGTCCTTATAGGGGATGCTTTTTTTCATCATACAGGGCAGTTGGACCGTACTAGCAGGCCAGATACAAGACTCAGTCAAAAAAAAAGTCCAATAGCTTCCAAATTAACTCTCCACTTTAAGCTACCCAGATTCCCTCCTCCTAATATCTCTATGCAGAAACCATGCAAGCGATTAAGGAAGTTGACGGAAATTAAATCTGAAAGTTGGTTAAACAACTTACAGCATGGACTCTACAGAAATACGATATGGCAAACAGTAATATGGGATTACAAACAGGAAGATAAAGGCCTAACTCATTTCTTTACGTCAGATATAATCACTATTAATTTCTTCTTAACAGCATGCAAAACATGCTCAAAATGTCTCCTTTAGGATCAAGATGGAACATGAACTAGCCTGGATACAAGGTCGGATCTGTGAAAACAAAAAGGGCATGAAGCACTCAGAGAGGAAGGAAAGGATGCATCACTTAGAATATTCTAAGTAGAACAATCCAAATTATTTCAGTATTAGTGCCAAAAGAATCTGGACCAAAGTCACACCCATATAAGTATTCAAGCTCATGCAGTAGATCTCTGTCCAAGAAACAGGATCAAATATTTCTATTCTTTTTCTGTCTGGCTTTAGAAAGACTTTCTGGAAATGTCAAACCAATCTATTTCACACTTGAGATAAGAAAAAACAAATCAGAAAACATGCAGCAGAAAATGTTTCAGAACCTTATTTAGATGCCTTAAGTATAATGGGAACATTATTTAAAGGCTTGACCTAAACTTACCACAAGGTAAGACACTGCCGAGGCAGTCAGTCAAAGTCAGCTATTCTATTATTGATGCAATAAAAGCTCCAAATGCCACGTTGGAGGGGTGCAACAAGCCAACCCTTCTTCCACAAAGTTGTTTTATGCACACTGTTTCTATATCACATACAGTCACAATTTTTGGATATGCAGTATTTATATTGGAAATGCTAGTCTGAAGCATCCCATTCCGAAAGCTAACGTAGCTTTGTATTGATACAAAGATATGAGCTGAGGTTTTGCTGATGTAGCAAACCGTTTTGTAACACCTAGATTTAAACAGACTTTCGTGAATGATATGAGTCAGTAAGGCAGGAGCACTGCGGCTCCAAGGGGAGGAACCTGCAGACACATATGGAGCTTTGAGTTGGACCTTTTATTCCATGTACAAGAATGTCAAGCACCAGGATGAAAACCGGTTTGGACTTCATAGAATATTGTTGCAGGGTGGGATTAAAGAAGCCAACTCACACGCTGATTCTTCAATTTCATACATCTACCCTGTCACTTATTCTTAACCTGAGGTTTCAACCTTCCATTGAAGGAAGGCATGGTGCTGAGGTGTCACAAAGATGACTATAGTCACAGATAGCAAATGACAGCAGTGATAATGAGAATATTTGCCATTTAGCATGGAACATTTTGACACAGAGCCTCAGCATTTAGAAAGCCATGTCCTGCTACTTGCATCCATGGGCTCTTTGGCTGAGATGCAGAATTTGACAAGTGGGGCAGAATTGGTCAAATGCAGTATCCACTAGCACAGGGAACTGTGCAGTGACAAGTAGGGGCCCAGAGCATTACACAGTAATGGTAGAATAATTTAGAGCATGAGAAGGGTTCAAAGAAACCCCTAGAAATTATGGAGACAGAATTCTTCTGCAAGGACATGCATTAAGCAGAAAATAAATATATGAGTTGACATTCCAGAGTATTTAAGTATTTTTCAGGTTCCATTACACCCAGCACTGACCTGTGAAAGAGTCCAAGGAAAGGCCACCTGGATGAAGATATGCAAAAGTGTTTGAAATCGTTTAGTTACCCCAAACTGCCATAAAAACATAAAGTGAAAAAAGACAACCTTCAGAGGGGTAATCCAGCTTTCTTGATATGAAAGAGAAAAAGCTGCTAAGTATTTCAAATGTATCTTGGACCACAGTTAACTTGAAAAAAAAAAAAAAAGAAAGCCAAATTCTCACAGCTTCCTAGTAGGGAACATAATAAAGGAAATACATGGTGAATTTAGCTAGCTGGAGTTTCTGTATCCTTCACTCTAGACATCAAACAACTGTACCACATTGCGTCAAGCAAAAGAAACAGGAAGGGAGAGATCACACAGCTTGAGTTCTTTGGCTCCAATAAGGCCGAATCATTGCTGCTGAAAAGGATGGAAATCCTATATTCTTCCTGTGGGGCAGGAAGTACCTGTAAACATCTCAGAAATATTCTACTTTAGCATACAGTAAACAAGAACACATCATATCCACTGCTTCAGACCATGTAAGGGGAAAGAAACGGACAACCTTGGATTCAACCTAGCAGAAGTGTCAGGGGAACTGAGTCATAACTTAGAGAAAAAAAAAAATTAAAAAGAACTTTTGGGAAGGAACAGGAACTGAGGTTTTAAGTGGGGCAATTCCTAAGGAAGGAAGGACACCTACTACCTATTCCAATTTTGCATTTATGTAACTGCAGTGGCTGCCATCCAAGGACCTGAAAATACTGTAGGGCTTCCAGTTAACCAGATTTCAAATTCCAGTGTGATTATAAAGTATGGTTCTTCATTTTACTAACGTACTACTTAAGGCATAGAAAGCCAAATGTTTTGGTCTGGTCAAAACGCTTAGCCTGGAGAGAGTTTTACACTTCCACCTTGAGGCCAACACTCATTAACTAAAGACCCCCAGTCAGTGTAAAAGGTCATTCTCAAACAAGAACCAGCTGCTGTGCTGTACATGAAGTTGACACCCTTAGCTATGCCTACACAAATGGACATTATATGTATGGACTGTACATTTGTAATTTCTGTAGCAGCATTTCTCATATGAAGACAGACAACATATATCTCTAGTCTGAAACTTCTGTTCAGAAACTTGTGTCCAAACCCCATATATTTAGATGTGTTTGTTGTCTCTTTACTGAAGGAAGATCCTGGGAAGCGGACTGTAACTCCAATCATAATTGATGTTTTTCAGTCCTGCTATTTTTCCAGGAGTGGATGTAATTTACTTTGAGATTGAGTTTTATTTCAGACAGACTATAATTCTCAAAGAACCCAGGACCTGATTTGTCGCTGTGCTGGCCACCATTTGTATCAGAGACTCAATGAAACTGAAACTAAAGCCTGTCATAGACTGCAACAAAGCAGATAACAGGAAAGTGGAATAATTGAGGACAAACTTCCAAAGGTCTAGTTCTCTATGAACTTCATACCTTTAACACAGAGCATTTAAGGTAATACCTGTTCCCAAAATGGCCTTGGGAAGCTCATTTAATTTTCCTCAATTTCCACTTGTGTACGGCAAGAATTATTACTGCTCTGAGGAGCAGGATGGGATTTAATGAATGATTGAACAGCACTCTTAAGTGATTGTCAAGCAGTATTACAGTCTCTGCACCATCACCCTCCCCCCCTCTTTTTTAAGCACAAATACCCGTATAGTCACATTACTACTCTTTTACGCTCCATACAGTCCACTGCCAAAAATAGTTTTGTGTACTTGCTAGAATTCCCACATCATTACCTGGTTTTAATTTGTAAAAAAATTGGAATATAACATAAGCGCATTTTCAACTCCGCATAGCAGTGTGCAAAGTGTAGAGCTCAAAGTTCTTGACAGTACTGAACCGTAACACTGAGTTGCAAGGATTGGAGGAAGGAAGCTGAGTGTGGTGACAGTGGTATTTTGGGGGTGATCCAGCTAACTGCTGGACAATATTGATTGATGCATTCCCATGAGGACCTAAAAACAGAACAATCAAGGCACAAACTATTGATCACAGAAGTCTAGAGCATAAAGACTGTGACACCTACAACACTCTGCTACAAATAAACTCAAACCAGGAAAACCTCCAGATAATATTTGAATCAAGACCTTTTTTCTTTCTAAATCTTTCAGTGTATAATGAATCTGACCATTAAATTAAGCTCTCAAATAGCAATGTCCCTATCTCTAGAAACTCAACTGTCCAGGTAGATATCGTGAGTCAGTAACAGGTTTTCGGTTAAACTTCAGCAGAGTAACAGACTTATGCAAAAACATGGTTGCTCTAGAGCAAAAGAGAGAGGAAAGAACAAACGTTTATGCAAGCAGACTAAGAGCGCTGTTTCCTTTATTGAATGGCATTCCGTGGAAAGAGGAAATACAGTGCTATTATTACTCTAATAATTAAATATCTCTGCACTTTCATGTAAAAGGAAGAGTCTGTCTCCAATGCATGCCAAAAAAGTGCCTGAAAACCATTAATGGAAATCCTCAGTAAACCTATCTAAAGCCAGAGCAATACACTTGAAATGTTCTACCAACAAGCCACGAGGCCTGCAGACATTTCAGCAGTAGATGCAGAAGGGGTTTGAAAAACTTAGTTTTCATTCCAAGTTTATAGTGAATTAGAAGTATTTGAAGAAGGCTCAAATAGGAAAGCTGAAATAACTGAAGGCATATCTCTGCTGCAAAACAATCCAAAGGAACAGCACCTGGAGGTGTGCAGCAATATGCACAAACACACCTAGCCAATTATTATAGTGGGTTTTTTTACGGGTGCTGCTCTATACCCCTCTCCCCAGGATATCAGGCAGCATGTCCCATTACTCTTCTGATGCAGTGGGATGATCTGGTCTGAGGTTTTTTCTTCCCCAGTGACTGAGGGAAGATTAGCCTTCTTTTATAGCTATGATGGTGGGACTACAGAAAGACACGGAAGCACTAGCAGCGTCTTTGGCTTGCACCAACATGGAGTGGAGACCAAAGGGACAGCAGGACCCAGGTTACAGTCCCTCCTGCCCCCATATATGTCAACAGCCAGCACCAGGACTGATCCTGGGTGTGCCTGAGAAGGCTGAGGAAAACACCCAAGCAAAACCCTGATCTAACTACACTGAATCCAAGAACAAATTCTGACAATCCAGCTTATTTCAACCCCCGCTCTTATACTATAACCCACATTATACCAAGGGTATGCATGGGGCAATGAACTACAGTCCTTAGAAGAGAAAACCAAGCTTATATTTAATCAGAGACACATGACATGTTAATGGATAACTGCAGATTAATCGAAACCATTGCTAACAAGAAACTTGGGGCTTAGAAAGTAATATCATAGAAACTGGATAGAAGTACTTATGCTGATTAGGCAAAGATCTTAAGAAATGTTGCATATATTGAATATTCTGTTCTTTGGATAAATTATTTGATAGAGACTTCAGAAAAGATAGCTGAACTCAGCAGACAGAAAATTGGCATGGAGACCATACCAATATAGAACTGCCACCATTCCGAATATGAAGGAATCATGCTCTGTAATCTGCTGCACCAGAAGAAACTGAAACATATCCTCAAGTAAGAAAACAGTTAAAACATTTTTCATGTTGTTAGGTCTCTGAGGTAGCAAATCTGCATCAAATGGCCTATAAAATTTAGTGGGGGATATTCCTTCCAAAAGAATTAGCTACATAAGCAGATAAAGTCTAATATAATGAGGAAAAGGGGAAAAAAACCCAAACACTTTTGAAGTTGGGTATTTCATTACATATTTAGCTGACTGTATATAAAAAAGAATCATATAAGAATAATGTTCCCATTTATATTCATATTTTCTTTATAACTAAGCTATGTTACACAAATCATCTACCATGTCTATTACGTCAGACGAATCATTATGTATTTGTACCTACCCAATCTTCATGTACCAATATAGTACCTCAGAGTTTCCTACCGAGCCTCTGGATACCTACACCCAGACCTACAGTGAGACACTGAAAGAGCTCTGTCATCACACTCCTACGGCTGATGCAGATCATCAGTGAAACAGCAGTGTAGGTCAGTGTGTGTGCTTAAAAAAGGCATCTTGCGTGACTGTCTTGGTACTGTGTTTGCTGAACACTCATACACAAGGCTTGAGAGAAAAGCTGTAGTCTAACCCCAAAATATAAAAATTGAGTTTTGCTTACAAATCAGTTCCATCAAAAGTACTGAGAAACAAATCCGCAAATTCCTTTATGTTCTGTAAAGGAGATGCAAACTTCCAGGAGACGATAAATTTGACACCAAAATACTAGAGTTTTTAAGCCAACAGTTGAAGTTATCATCACCGCTGTTGTTCTGGATGTATTTTAAACTCAGATATCAAAGCAGCACAGGACCTTCTTGTACACCGTTTTGTGGGTAAACCACCCCTCTCATTACCGTGGCAGGTGCTAATAAAAGCCTGACCTAGTTGAAATGGTCTGAAACTGAGGTGATTGAGGTAGATGTTCAGGTCCTTCTACCTCTCTTCATCATTGAGGAAAAGGGGATGAAACATCAAAAGGGAGGGAGAGGGATTTGTCTCCCTGCCAATGCATTTTGGCAGCTCTATAAAGTTGGGATGCCCAGACACCATATAACTGCTCTTTAATTACTCCACATGATATCCATTCCAAACTGCCTTTGCAAGTATCTGGGGATTAGCAGTATTCACAATAGTTACTAGGCTGCTTAGAAACTCTTTGCAAACTTTCTTTTGTCAGAAAATTGGGTTTTAAAACTGATTTTTTTTCTTTCTTTTCCTACGAATTGCAGAAACAGTCTTATTTCCTCCCAGGGAATTTTATTTTTTTTTAAGTGTTGGTTATTGTTAAGTTTCTCTTTTTGCTTAAGGTGGCCTCCCTTCAAACTTTTAGTGGTTTTGACACTTCTCATCTGAAAATGCATTTAGTTGTTGCAAACTGAAGAGACAGTGTTGAATTTTGGCTTTCAAATTAAAATTGTTGTTTTAATTTGCTATGTTACCTTCTAATATAGGAATCATTTTTTTTCTGAGCAGCTCAACGCTAATACAGTGGTTTTTGAAGATGACTAGTGCAACTGGAAACCTGCCTTACAAACATCAAATTACAGTTCAAAGCCAAGCTACACTGAAGAAACTCGTGCCACAGTCTGTAAGCAGCAGCATATATTTATAATCTAGCATTATACGTGAAATTTCACACTCATACATATACAAGTATTAGAACTAAACTCCAAAGAATGGCTTGTCATAGACAGGTGCACACACTGTCTTTCTGTCAGCTCAGCCAGAACTGATGCCTGTTCTGACCATGGGTGGTTCAGCTGCATCACTCACACAGTGCCTCTTTGAGAGCTGTGCAATGTAGGGGTCTTTTAGAATCAGAAGGAAAATAACTAGGTTTTATCAAACCTGCAGTATCTCTTTCTCTGACACGTGAAAGCAGATCTGTATCCACACAGGCATTGATTACACCCTTTCCACACTGCTCCCTGGACGTCCCAGCATGACTGGGTGCAGAACAACTGAAACAACCTGGAAACAGCCCTGGGTAGTCATCTCTATACATCAGTGGTTCTGGAGACTTCAACATTGATCTCCAAATGTAAAATGTGGAAAGACAAAATAAAAATCTTATAAGGACCCAACTCCTTGCTGCAGCTTCTTCTACCCTTTGTTGCAGTGAGTAATACTGACAATTGCAGTAAGTCATAGGACACTTCCACATGATGCAGTGTTTCTTACCATAAGCAACTTCATTGAAATCAGTGGGATCACCCATGTGAATAACAGCTACAGACTAAGAATACTGGATTATAACCCACAACCCACTGGGCCGCCAGCAGGCAAATACAGAAATTTAACAGAATTAGTAGAGACAGGTTCCAACCTTCTCTAGCAATAATTGCACCTCCTGACTTGATGAGAAATCCCAAAGGCTTAGTTAAATGCACGTATCACTACTGAGAAAACATAGCAAGAGGAAAATTAATATTAACTGGCTCACCTCAGAATCACATGTTTTTCATACCAGTTGAACTGAATTTGTTGCAGGAAGGTTATGGATAGTGTCAGCTTTATACCATTACAGGCAAAACATGTCTCCTGTATGGTTTTTATTCCAAATCCCTTTACAGTGACCTAAGATATTGGATCTACAGCTCAATTTTTTCCCCATACTGAGTCCAAGAAGACATTGATATTCCTATGTATTCATTTGTTCCCCTGGGATAACTGATATCTGATCTCTTTGGGTATTCCTCTTTGCAGTCCAAAACCACAAAAATAGTTTGGCAGCTAAAATTACTGACTATGTTTTCAATTCAACAAGGTACTTAAACACATGCTCACCTTTAAGTGCATGGGTACCCCAGTAACGGTTATCCGTTGCTTAAAATCAAGCAACTGTTAAACTGGGACTTACACAGTTTTGTGTAACATTTTACACATAATTTACACATACACATTCAGAACTTAGCCTACACATACATATTCAGTCCTTAGCCTTTTTCATGACTTGTTCAAAGCTGGCCAGAAATTCTGTCTGTTCCCTGTGTAAATGGCTTGTATAGCCATTTCCACTAATTCTTAAATTAATACCAGTGCGCATGCAGCGATACACACAAATATGTTAACTCTATGTGTATATTGCCCATTTTCCATGCCACATGCAACCTGCAAGACCAACAGTTCAACATTCCTGCAGAAAATGATCTGGCAGACTTTAGGCTACGTCCCAGAATGCACTCCAACATCTCCAGTTTTGATGTAGACCAGATACAAACGACTAAACAGAGCTTTCACCTGTCACCTCATCCAGCAGGAAAGTAAGGACTGTGCAGATGACAGCAGTTATGGTATCTCACTGGCCAGTTCTTGGAAAGCATTTCCAGCCAACCCTAATCAGTAGTTTTCTAATTAATGAGAATAAAATGACTACACTCGATACAATCTTGATGAAGCCAGTATGAAGTGAAGGAGGTCATGCAAATCTTCCTGTATGTAATGAACCTAGGGCAAGCCCTCACTACTTTTATAAAATAGATAAAACATTACCATGTTTTACAGTGTTGTTACCAAAGCTGGTAAACACGACTTTGATGCTGTGGAGGTGTAACAGACCTCCATGTAAATGAAAGAGCTGTCCTTCATGCCATTTGGTTTTTTTCAATGAAGAAAAAAGCCACTAAAAGTGAACTAATGATTGTGAGGGTGCTTACAAATAAGTAAAGACAAACTCCGATGGAGCGTTTCAGGTAAAAAGACTAATTCAGAGCAAAAGAGAATGGCTAATGTCAGCATATGCCCTGTATGTGTAGCATTCAAATTACAGAAAAAAAATGGTTTGCACGGAAGTCTGATATCTCAAACCCTTCAGTACTCTATCCATATGCATTTCTAGGAAATTCTGTAGTCAGTCCAAATTCCAAGGGTTAAGAAGGAAAAGTTTCTAAGAAGTCAAAAGACCGGGGGGAAATCTCACATTTAATTTACACACTACACACTGTTTGGTAAATAGCAGCTATTGTTTAGAGTAGAATGCAGTCACCATTCATTATATTTTGACTCTACATTCTTCATTGGGAATTCAGGAAGTGGTTCAGACTAAAATATTCCCTTATGTTATTTGACCTGTAAAAACTTGGAGACAGGCCAGATTCTGCAGTTCTTAAACAGACAACACTCCCATTGACTTAAAGTTGACTGGCCTCTGCCACTGTGCTTCTCAACTTGAGAGTCAGTCGTTTGGTGCATGGTGTGGTGTCCACAAGAAACTGAAAACAAGACCATTTGATATGGTTAGCACTGTTATTCATCTGTCTAGAGAGACGGCGGGTATTTTCTGAGCATAATTTGTGCAAAACTGTACCTTAGGAAGAGAAATAAACATTGGAGTATCTCATAGAATTACATTTTATTACTATTCCTTCCTGTTGCTTCTTTTGAGTTAGATGTAACCAGGAGCTTTTCAATGCATCCCAGGACACATTCAGAACAAGATACGTAGAGTAAAGCTCAGTCTTGCTGATGTGAGGTAAAAGTAGGTATCCAAAGACCCTGTGGGTCTGGGTTTCAGTGTTGCATTTTTAGGCATTTGAAAATCAAGGCAAACTCCCAGATTTAAGATAGTTCTGCTTATGATTTTACTTTTCCCTTAAGACTCCATTTTAAATTCTAGTTAAAATTAAGGGAACAACACTTAGGGGGGTGGAGGATAAACACTAACATCAGCATTGCTTTGGAGTCATATTCCAACTGTCATCATTGTATAGCTTATCCTGCTTTGAAATCAATATTTGGCACAAAGAGAGGGTTAAAAGTACATAAGATTGTGCCACCACCTGGAAAAGACCATTCCTTTTGGCCACCTCTTCACACTCAGCTTTGTTAATCGAGGAGATTAAGGCGAGTAAGAGAGATGCTGCCCTTCTCAGAAGACAAGATAGCCACAATAGCGTCTTCCACTGGCTAGCCTGACCATGCACGCTTTTCTACCTGAACACCCTAGCTCACATCAAAATACGGTCAGACGCTACACTCCACAATACACCTTCAGCAATGAACTGCACAGCGTGTATCCTGTGAACAGAATTAAACAGCAGAGTGCGTATGTGTAACTTACTTATGAATATGGATTTCATTGCAAGTGAAGGGAACAATGTTCCTAGAACACTTGCCTTTGAAAAACATCCCTCTGCAGGTAAAGAACAAATAACTGGTGGGTGTTCGGTTCACATCAGTGCCTGATATTTTTAGGTCACGACACTTAAGAAACATTAATGTTTAGCATTTATCTTTTAGAATTTAATCTATCAGATAGGAAATGCTTAGTTTGGCATCAGCATAGGATTACTCAGTGTTAGCTCACTGGTTATATTTCCACAGACTTTAAGACCTCCTGTTTTTTAGACTTCATATTTTTTTGATAGCAAGTTAAAGCGTGAAGGTTTCTTCACCATTATACTACACAATGGAACCAGGTAAGGGACTTCTAGTATTTGTGTACCCTCTTTACTTGGCAACTGCTCTTGCTTGTGTCTGGAATGCTCTTTGTCTCTCATCCAGAAGGAGGTTTGCCTTATAGCAACCTGTGACTCAGAGCACATTCCCTTCTGAAAATGGAAAGGAAAATAGAGTGGAAAATGGAGATCCTTCGGTTGGTATCAGTAGCAAGTTTGGCAAGAGGAAAGTTCAATTCCACCCTTTCTCCATCCCCCACTCTTTTTTTAATATTAAGTTTTGAATGGTCCTGTGGAATTCTGTAAATATTTTATGACGTATTTTATAGGTGGAGTACTTTATATCTAGCAGTCTTTTTGGAAGCATAATCATTTAGTTTGGTTTGTCATGCCCCACGGTTCAGCTGTAACTGCTTCCATCTGTCCAAAGCTGTGTACAGCTCACTAATTGTTGAACCCCTTAGGTAGCCCTTGCTGTTACTATAGGTTTATTGTTAATCATTAGATTCAGGAAAAATAACCTTCTTTGACACTACCAATAAGAGTTTCCAAGAATGAAGAAAAAAAAATTCCTCATGTTTTAATTGCTCTTACCATTTTTAAAAAGCACTCCTTCAGCAATTTAGGAGGAAATGCTTATTGATATGACTGGTTGAGAGAAACTTATATCAAAAGAACTCCAAGGAAAATTGGATTAAACTATCAGTACTGAAAAGAATTTTAAGAAAGATTAACTTTTCAGCAAAATAATGTTGAAGAAACTATCTGAAAATACTCTTTGCCTGCAAGTTCCACATCATATTCATCATGTTCATACAGAGAATAAACCACACCTTTTCAGTAACAAAATGTATTTTCTATTGTCATCTGATAACACTTCTTCCACGGTTTTTAAAAGAAACTGAAAACCTGACCCTCCATCATAGAAGCCTCATAGGGCAAAGGAAGGAAACCTAGTTTGAGTGTCTTACAAACTGTGTGAGCAGCTATGGAAAAGCTTCATACAATTTATAAGCGATATTTTCCTTAAAAATATATGTAGTACATATGACTTTTTTTTTCTACAAGATGCTTTAATAATCTGTCATTATTGCTATATTGCTAAATACTGATATTTTTTATTTAGCCCTCAAGATAAATAGCACACTATTACCTATGGTACTTTACATCCATCACACACTACATCAGAATATATCTGTGTTGCAGCAAACCCTATTGACAAACGGGAATAAATATTTCCCTTTAAAAATTAATTTTTCAAAATGCTGATTTTAACAAATACAACCTTTCTTCTCATTATTAAAACCAAGAAATTATAAAGAAATTAATATTTTTGCATGGCGTAAGTTGAAAATACTTATCTTTTTTATATTTTTCAGACTGTGTGATAATTTAAGTTCTGCAGAAGTTTTGGAAACAAATTTGCAAAGCAAATAGTCCAAGAAAATGAAAACTACCATATAGAGGGGTTTTTTTGAGGTTTAGGTTTTTGTGTGTGGTGTGGTTTTGGTTTGTTTCCTTTTCAGATTTTACGGTTTAGTGAAAAAAGAGAAAATTCATTTTTCAGTAAGCAAAAAGAAATCATACTCACTCAATATCAGAACTTGCAAGGGTCCTAACCATGGAACAAAATATCATTGCTCACAATGTCTGATTGTCTTCCTGGAAAATTTATTCATTTCAATCATTAGGCATACTGCTGCAAAATACAAAGTTACTTATGCCTCTTTCCAGGAAACTGAAACGTTCATAACCCCTCAGCTGTGGTCTGCCCTTAGCATGAACACAAAAAAATAAAATCCAGAAGGAGCAAACGTGGGGCAGGTGAGTATTCCACCAGCGTAGAAATGGGAATAGCCTTGTACCTGGGAACGGCACGGGTGACAAACGGTACAAAGAGCTGCCAGAACAGAGCTCAAGAGTCAAGCTCAAAAATAACAGGCTTCAAAAAGGGGAAGAGAAGAAAATAAATAAACACAACCAAGAACAACCAGGGAAGGATGAACTTGAAAATGAAAGTAGTGATAAATGTCTACATTTTTTCCCACCGGCTAACAAGATAAGCAGTGTTACAGCATAAGAGTAACTTAACTCAAGCATAGAACCCAACTGTAGCAAGGAACGCTTCTATTTTGTCACACAATGTGGGTTAAACTAATGCAGAGAATGATTTGGAAAGTACCACTGAGCCTAAGATCTTGTATAGAGCTTGAAGAAAACCTCTGCAGCCAAGACATAACTTTGGTTTTGGTTTTTTTTTTTTTTTTTTGCTCGCTTTCATCTGACTGTGCTTTGTGTAGCAGTTGCACGAAAGCCTAAGCTGTGCAACATGTGAATTTTATCCTTATCAGGTAACATATAGGTGTTACTCTATACTCACAGAAGGAATTAATTGCAAAATTCACCTTGATCCAAGTTCTCAGCCTCTAAGTGTCCCTCTACACATGATGAAATCAGAGGTATTAAACTTCTGTACATGACTGTATGGTGTGAAAGGTTTTCACGTGTAGACAGACATTATATGTATAAGTAAATATGCACTCATACATACTCACAGAGCTCAAAATAACAGAGAAAAGCTTGCTACTTCAAAAAAGTCCCTGCCACTCCTCTGTTTTGTAATTTTACCTAGGACTTGCAATTACAATTGTAAATTGTTTATTTCTAAGAGAACCAGAGGACAGTCCAGTGGAACTTCAACTAGATATTTGGTGCTCAACTCTGGGAACTAATATAAAATTTTTCATCTATGCTGAGAAATCTTTTTCATATTAAAATTAATATCACCATATTACCAACCCCCACCCCCATATTAAAAAGGGGCCCACAAGGAAGCTGGTGGGGGGCTTTTGACAAGGGCCTGTAGCAACAGGACAAGGGGTAACGGGTTTAAACTGAAAGTGGGGAGATTTAGATTGGATATCAGGGAAAAGTTCTTCCCAGAGAGGGTGGTGAGGCACTGGGACAGGTTGCCCAGAGAAGCTGTGGGTGCCCCATCCCTGGGAGTGTTCAAGGCCAGGCTGGATGAGGCTTGGAGCAACCTGGTCTAGTGGAGGGTGTCCCTGCCCATGGCAGGGGGGTTGGAACTGGATGATCTTTAAGGTCCCTTCCAACCCAAACCATCCTGTGATTCTATAAAATGTATCTCCAGACACATTAAAGACTTGGAAACAGAATAAAAGAGCTGTGATGGGTACAGCTGAGTATGTAACTCTAAATTCATTTCTTCATGTGAATTACAATTATTATATTTGCAATGTATTTATATTCAATGGAAAAAAAATCTGTTCTCATAAGAGAAAAATTTTGCTTTTATGAGATAATTACAGTTTTGACCTTGCTTTTTTATGGAATTCCCCTTAAAAGCTGCTGATTATATACCATGAAGAACAGCAGCTGGTGGGTATCTTATTTGATTAACAATTCAAGAAAAATTTACAAAACCTTAGCATACAAGATCACAGTTTCCAGAGGAGGATGGAGTCCTGCCTGCTGTGCATCTCTGCAGTGCAACTGATTTCAGCACAAGCCTTTATTCTGATGTGGCTGTACATTATTTAAGGCCAAAATTCCCAAACTGATTTATTGGACATTGCTACTAAATCCTAAACCGTCTGCCAAGAAAGTAATTACACAGGTCCATGTTCATATTTTTAATTGCCTAAATGTTTTGTTGTTTAGGTTTTTTTAAATACATGCATTTCTAATAGGCATGTTTCCTATGCTGCTCTAGAAATTTAACAATAATGTTTGCAAGAGGATAGAGAAGCAAAATACAAAAACAAGACAATAGTAAACACTGGGTTTTAATATTTCATAGGTGGCCTTCCAACACAAAGCAGCCAATTTGTAAACAAGACATTCTTCATTGCAGGGTGCATGAAAGGATTTCATGTAGTTTTTTAATTAGAACAGTGTGACGCTCTGATTTACGTTAGAGGGGAGAGACTTTTAAAGCCATCTATATACAAATCCTAGGAAAAGAAATCAAGAAAAAATCCACAGCCTTTAGATTTCACCTCCAAGTGTGGTCAGTGATTGGTTCTAGCTTCAGATTTGAGTCAAACAAATAACCCACCTCAGTTTTATTGTGTTTCCCTGATCAGCTCATCCTTCCAGAAAGCTGTGTGGTGCTGTTAACCCTACAGCAGTGTTTCTATCTCTAAGAAAATTAAAAAGTGCTGCCTCAGGTGCTTCTATGGGTAGATCGTATGTGTCAGCAATGGATTCAATTCAAATCAAGAGAGCCATTAGGATCAGGACCTCAAGGTGCCTTGCCAGGGAAACGGTGTGCCCAATTCGTATCTTCAACACATTTATAATCTTTTTATTTTTACTGCACCATAGGTTTTCATGCAGCTTGCTCTGTTTTCTCTCTGAGTTTATTACAGGCCCTGGAAATTCTGCCTTCCCTCTGTATTTACAACTGGGACACAATTTGCCAGGGCTTGTTGAAGACAAAGGGTCCCTTTAAAGGTTTTGTGTAAAGGCTGTTGTCACTGAATCACCAGCTATAGTCTTGATCTTATTCCTCTGAATTGTAATGACAGCAGGATTGGGCCCCAAATGAGATAGTGTCTCTGACTTTTGAGTCAGACTGTACTGTTAAAATTCCCATTGCTAAAATGCAGCCTTTCTATTTCTTTGTACGCAATCCTCAGGACTTCTCAATAACAGCAGGCAAGAAAATTCCAATAATGCCAGAGGGATCTTTACTTGCCTCAAGTAGAAGAGAATCCATGGGAATTCTCAGAAGCTTTTTTCTCTTGCTCCCTGCAATTATTTTCTATGCTAAAAGCATAATTGAAGGGGAAAAAGCAGATTACATCAGCTATCAAGAAGGAAAATATCAAGAAGAAATTACATACACTGTGGAACAGAAAGATACTTCACTGCATCAGGCGCTAGGCTGGGATCAGAGAACAGCACTCGCTTCCAAGGTTGGACATAGATTTTCCCTATGACCTTAAAGCAAATCATATCTCCCCTGTAAGTCTTCACTACTTCATAGGAAGTCTCTAGGATAAAACTGAACAACAACTCAGAGGTGTTCACAGACAACAGCAGTGAGACTGTATAAATATCTAGACAGTTAGAAAGCAAAAACAAAGTGAGAAAAACTATGTATGAAAACAAATGAGTAGTCAGGAATAATTACTCCTTTAGAAATGAAAGTACAGAGTGCTTTGCCTGGAGATGTAAGGCTCACCTGCACTCTACTTGAAAAGCTGTTGTTGTAGGAGAGTGCGCTTAAATTATTGAGCTGTCATAAGAAAACTCTTTTCCTTTTTTTCTGATGGGATGAATTAAAAACAAACACATCCTTGTTTTAAGTGCATTAGGAAAAACGGGCCAAGCGGGACCATGTGCACCTACAGTGGGGATTTCCCCCCTCTCAGTTAAAGCCATCTGACATCCTTACTTTGAGCAGAAAACAAAACTTGTTTTTTTCTTTCCTCCCTCCTCTCCCTCCGCCCCTCCCCAGAAAAGCCATATAGCCAGATAAAACAAACTGCTTCCCATTGCAAGCAGCTTACATGAAAACCCAAAATGGCAAGCTGCAGCCAAAGTGTTTTAACTGCCAAGGCCCTATCAGCAGGGTACCATTACACACCAGACCACCTCCTAGGCTCTTTTCCATGTGCACTGTGAGTTTACCACCACTGATCCGTAACTCTGTGATTTCAAGGAATCTGGTGTTGCCCTCTGGCTGACAGGGGTTGATTCCTGACTCCAAATTTGACAGGGCAATTCGTTAATGCGCTGTGCATCACATTGGTATGATCTGTTGTAGCTCAGCATTGCTCTCAAAGGTGATGCTGAAAAATCAGTAGTTTCGGTACACAACCAACCGTAAAGACATGGGGAAATCTGGTTTGTGACCCAGAGTATTCTGCTCTGAGTTTATAGATGTTCTTCCTTTGTTTCTGACATGAGACTATAAGAAAGCAGGGCCCCAAAGAGTGCATGTTACATGACTTCCTTCAGCTCAGAACAACTTCCCATAAAATATTTTTGAATTAATAAACCATCTTGCTCTACACATTAAAATTCCTCTGCCTAAGATAAACGAGACTGCAACAATTAACCAAAGCCACAGAAATCCTAATAAACTATTATAGAAAGGATTTAGAATTTCTTCTTTCAATAATTTAGAAAAAGCAACGATACCTTTTCTGGTGGGCACCCTAAGAGAAACTTTAAAAGGGTCATAAAATGCAATTTTAATTGGATATTAAATTTGATTATTCAAAAATTCTCAACACTAAAAAAAAGGAAAGAACTACCGAATATGCACATAAACTCTGTAGATAAGGAAATGCCAATGCAATGGAATTTCTTAGTCTGGATCCATTCAGACTTCAGTGGCATTAATATCAAGGTACATTGTGGTGGGGAGGGCAGAATCAGGCCCTAGATACATATACAATGAAAATATTCCCTAATGGTTTCTGTGATCTAATAATTTTCTTCTGGCAAACATCGTGTCTGTTGTTACAATAGGCAGTTTTCCTTACATAATACACAGAGTGTCACGCTCATCACCAGACTCCTCCGCAGAAAGAGCCATGAAAGAGGGAACTAAAAGGGTATCTCCCTTTTCCATCCCTTACCCTTTCAGCAGTCACCCTGGGGTGGCCAGCTGGCTGACTGCTCCCCTCCCACACTCCCTGTTCTGCAGGTTTTCTTGGGAATCATCTGGCCCCTGCACTGGGCACTACACTAGCAGTCATCCACAGGCTCCATGCATGGGGGGCTTTATTATAGGATGTCTTTGCAAGTCCAAGCAAGGGAGGACAGTACCAAACAGGTAGCCCAAGCACTTTCCTAAAAGCAACAATTCATGTGTGTCTTCCTGGGCTCAATCCAACTGTATGGAGAGATGTTCATATGGGCAGGCCTTCTAGCCAGATGACCAGAAGAGCTTGGCTGTGTCTCAAGATCCCAAACAAGGACAAAACCAAGAGCTTAGCATCCAGTAACTCTGATGGGGACATTAGCAGAAAACCCAACAAAATGTTTCATATCTAGTTTATAAAAAAACAAGGCAATTATTGTTACTAGTGGCTTGAACACTGGGCCTATGCCTGACAGAGATGCCAAACATTGGCTGTCCCAGGCATTAGCTAAAAGAGAAGACTTTCAACAATGTACCATGTAAGGTACTAATAAAAATTTACACAGGGCTAGGCATCCACAGACTATTTAGTTAAGTTATTCTTTATATTTATTTTCTGGACAACAGCTCTGCAAGGTCAATATGATGTTATTTGAATCTTATGCATTATTAGGAAGTCATAATTTTAAAATTCTAAAGATGAAAAGTAGGATTTTCCTGAGGGGGAGGGGAAAGTAGATACAAATACCGTGGCTCCAAAATTCCCAGGCATAAATTGTGTAATTTAAATCTCCTAAATCTGTGAGTGAAGCCACACTTTATGTTTACAGCTGTTGTTCAGAGTGGAGAAATCTTTTGGCCTGTGATAGGACAGCATCTTATTTCTTTAGTCTTGCCTAAAATTTATTATTCACGGACCATGGCTCTTTCCCCTTAAGAGTACTTGGCTAGAAAGCTCTGTATTTCACACATCAATCTCATGTGGATTAGTAAAGAAAACAGCAATTTCAATCTATTTACAGCCAGAATGTTGAAAATTAAAATCTCCAAATGAATGTGTCAGTTAAGCTGCTCAGGCTACTGTGATATTCCTTCATCCTCTTTGCTGGCTAAAAAAATGAAGAAAATGTTACATGATTCATGTAGAAAGCCTGGAGGGAAACTACAACATATCCTATGACTTTGTGTTTTCTTCCCTACCTTTTTTAGTCTGTAACAAACAGCTGTTCATTGTCTAAAATAGCAACTCCTTTTTCAGTCTTTTTCACGTCAAAAGGAAGCCATCTTATCCGTCCAGTTTTCTAACTCTAGAGAGGCATAAACACTCATTTCCGAGTGTCAACATTTACACATTTCAGTTCTGTGAGCCCTGGAATCTAAAGGCCAGAACACCATCTTCACAGGGATGTTTTCTCAACTCTTTCATCAAATATCATAATTGCCTGTAACTCACCTTTCCCTCTAAGATCACTTGTTGAACCTCCACTTGCTACATTCTCTCAAGCCTAAGCCAGAGTAGCTGATGTAAAGAGTGGAGATGGCAGTTATTTTGCGATACCTTATCAATGAGCTGATACCAGTGTCTCTAAAAAACCCTTACTAATGGCAAAAGAACTTTAGCACTTTCTCATGGTACCAGCACTTCACATTAGCTCCTAGTCCAGTGTGACACAAATACCTTCCAATGTTTTTTATTTTAATGCCACAGCATAGTTCTTACAGAATGTTTTATGATTTCCATCCCTGAAGCCTCATAATCTACGCAGCACCCTTCACTGTTCCTGCTCCCTACCTCAGGAATACCTTTTGCTATTCAAAACACAATGTCGTATTTTATTTATGAGTTTATGTATTTTGAACTGAGATTCTGAAACCTGACAAATTTTAAATCTAAATGGCCATCTTGGTTTCAAGCCAGGACCTTTTCCTGATAAGGTAGAGCGAGGAAACTTCTGTAGAAGTGGAAGTGTCTAAAAAGAATGCAGCAGAGGTCCGCAGAGATAACACAGGCTTGATGGGCAGCAACTGAACCAGCCTCCTAAAGAAAAATATTTGCAGCTTGCATTTTCAGCAATGCAAAGACTTTTTCTTTTTTTTTTTTTTTTTGAGAAAGAAAAGTTTTCTTATACCAAGAAAAATAACAAGGGAAGAGGTATAGGTCAGAATTTTGTTCACTTTCAATTTAAACCCAAAACGCCCTCTGTTGAAATCAGCAGACATTCTATATTTACACCAGTGCCACTCAGAAAAGAAGCAAATATTCCAATACCCTTGGAATTTTAATATACATTCATGTGCTTAATACTCAAACTGTTGCAAAGCACGTACTGAAATGTTCAGTAATGTTATTATGGGCTAAAGCCTGGAAAAAGCTTTACTTGCCTCATGAACTCTCCCATTGACAGTGTAGATATCGTTCACAGCAGCACTAGTTATTACAAGGCAGATTCCAGCCCTCTTTCCCACACTGATCATGCTAACATATGGGTAATCTGTTGATTTAAACAGAAATCCTTGGAGAGTCTGGTGCTACTTGAGCTACATAGGCCCGCCACGATGGATCATTGGGAAAGGTAAGAGTCTCTGAATTCCCCTCCTCCGCAGGCTGGGCCAGACTCTGCCGCCCTCATATCAATCCAAAAAAAGTCTATATGCTCATTATCATACCAACATAGCTTCATTTACACTAATGACCAAAGTGTGAGGTTCATCACATGAATCAAAACCAGACTCCAGTCCATCTGAACTTCGGTGCTGTCAGAGCTAGGGAAAGCCATACAAGCATGGGTTTTTGTCAAATTTGTACACTGACACAGGGTGTCTCAAAGAATGACAACTTTGTATCTCTTGACTGAAGTTCCAGTACAGACTAAATAGGCCCAAACCCTTACATTTCTGGGCTTACACTGAATTACAGGCAGCTAAAAATATTTAAAGTAGATTGAAAGAGTAAGGCTTTAATTAATCAGTGTAGCCTTCCCTCTGGCAACTTTCACAACAGATAATAGCACGCTGTTCACACAGTTCCCTTGAGTGAAATCCTGGTGTTTGCAGATGATAAATTTGTTTGCTTGTTTTCTTTTTATTTGTGTTCTGTTTTCACTAAGGTATTCCACATAATCAGGATTTCTTCTATGCAAGAAATGAGGCCAGAAACACGAACCTTTCCTATTTCCTCCTCTAATGTTCTTATAGATCTGCACTTTCTAATGTTCTTAGAGATGTGAACTGGCTTCAGGTCACAGCAATGAGCCACAAAGCACATTTGTACCAACTCACAGAAAATGTGAGGCAAAAATCCTTACAGACTGTCCTTCACTGCTCTACAATAGGTTGTGCGAACTTCACTATTTTTTCTATTCAGTTGCATCCTCTATATCACATGCAAAAGGACATGTATATAACTTTTCTAGCCAGTCATCCAGCTTCCCATCATGAATTTTTCCAAGAAAAGATCCTATTTCGTTTATAAATGAAGATTTTTGTTTTGTTGCCTGCAAAGATTCCATGACTTGTCCTAATTCTAAATCTCGCTTCGGCCAAATTTCTTCAAGGCAGATTAACAACAATTTTAATTAACATGCAATTAACTTAAAAATTACTGAAGAGGTATTTCCCCCCAGTATAGCCTTTATTCGGTACATATATAATGAATTCCTACTTCTCTCTGGATATATTTTTTGTCTATAGATAATCATCAGGATCATGGAAAGAGAACAGAGAAAAGCTATCAATTATATTTTCATCCCCGTACTTTTTTAAAAACTGAAAACTTCAAGTGGATCACAGGAAAGTATCCCACCACAGGCATCTTTCATTTGCCCAATGAAGCCCTTACTCAGCAAGTCACCACAGGTTTCACTGACCTTCTCAATATTATAAGGGTCATATTTTCCCATGGATGAATTGTTCTGAAACAATTTCTTCAGTGTGTTAGGCACACTGGCTCTTCTTTGGCATCAGGCATGCGTATCCTCTTGGTTTCTTTTTTTTCTCTTAAACGAACATATTTATTGTGTCTACCACTAGGGAAATCTCTCTTTCCTGAAACTTCAGCATTTTAACATTTCTCCCTTTGTCCCTTTCCTCGTTCTAAAGAAAAAGGTGTTAATGAACTGTACTGCTTCTGAATCCTTGTAGAAATCCCCTTCTCTGACTTCTGGATGTGACTGTGACAGAACATGTAGTGGAATGTATTTCACTTTTCAATCAGGAATCCACTGGTATGTTGGCCATAAAGCAAGCAATTAATAATTTCAATACTAATACTTTATCTAGAATGAAACAACCGAGCTCAATGCTTTTTATTTCCTCATCTCAAAAGCATGCAGAGAAACCTGTAACTGTGAGTCCAGAATGCACCCCAAATTCAGATGAAAAGTTCAAGTCACAAACATAAAACTATCTATAGATCATCTAGGATATATAGTCAAACCTTGGTCAGTGACAAGGACTGAACCTGAAGCGGTTTCAAACAGGACAGGACTTCTCCCTAGATTAGGCTTTGTGTAGCTTATTGTCATCTAGTAGTAATAATTTGCACTTTGGGATAGGTCCAGGTGGGCAGGGAAAAAAACTGTTTCCTAAAAGACTTTACACCAATTAACTTGAGTAAAAAAAAAAAGCCTACCCTTTGTTAAAATAGGTACAGAAAGGGGTAAGTAACAGTTCACCTAAAGCTGTGACCACAGTTAATCAAGCCGCCAGTCACATAAATAACCTTTCCTATCAAATTTGTATTCAAATATCTGCTTTGGTAAAATAAGAATTTACATTACCACATTGGAAATAAATAAAAGGAAGGAGAACTCTACCCCAATTTACATTCTCATTTGCCATTTTGGTTTACAGTCAGTGCACTCACTGGGAAATGGAGAGCATCAACCCATGTTTACAAAGGAATTCTAATGAGCATATGCAATGTCCATATTTCTTTTCAAATTTCTGGTGAAAACACAATAAATATTTTCACTTTTACCATTGTTAGATATACCAGCAATGATTTATCCCTGTCACTGAACTGAATATGTGATGATAATTGCAGCTACCTCCATATTCCATGCAGTCAGTGCTTCTTTCAGAACACTTAGTATCAAGAAGCAAAGCCTAGAATATGAGTATGGACTTACACATAGAAAAACAATTAGTTTAGAAAATAACTAAATACATGCAAATCTCTCTGCAAACTAGGATTTATCATTTGCCTTGGATACAGCAGAAAAGTTGGCATTTAAATTCAAGTGATAATAAACTAAAAATGAATAGAGTTATAGACTCTCAACATTTGAACACTTCCTTGGATTTTGTACATGTTTTGATATTCCTTAGGATTATCTAGAAAAAGATGACTAGTAATGGGTTTGCCAAGGACTGGTCAAGTGATTTACAGAATCCTGCCTAACTGTATGGTTTTGGACTAGGTGTGAGAAGGGAGAAAAGAGGAAATTCCCATTGGCTAAAAAAAAATAAAAAGAAGCACGTATGAAAACCAAATGAGTAAGAAACTTGCTGACTCACTACCGAAGGACATTGTGGAATTAATCATCCCTACTCCTTCCCCAGAGGTCAGAAGGAATTAGTTTGCTGTAATATTTTTGGAGTATTTGAAATACCTAGAAACTAGAAAATAAATCAGCTGAAAAAGACAGACCTGGACTGGGAAAGTTTGGAAACTGTTTCTACCAAGGATCAAAATAGGCTTTTACAAACAGCTCTGAGTTTACTTTTATTTTTCCTCCCCCTGTGTAACTACTGCTACTTGAAAATGTCTTCACTTTCCATCTATGGGGAAGTATAGGATTTGCACAATAGTAGCAAGAAGTCCACATCACAGGCACCTTTGCCACTGGCCTGACTCCTCCTGACTTCATCTATACAGCACTACAAGGCTGATATCCTCCCACACCAGCCCTCCGTTTCGCCCAAGAGCTTGCTAAAGCCAAAAATCCATTTTGAGAAATGTGGTAAGTGCAAGAGCACCTCAAGAAAGGGAAAAAAAGTAATGGATGTTTTGCAACGCTAACCTCAGAAAAGTTTCTTCAAACTCAGGATCTACCTACTTGTCTCAAATTATGTTTCTAATTTACCAAAACACGTGTGCTCTTAAATATGTATGCAGCTTCATTGACTTCACATACTTAATGCTCAATTCAGATATTTTTGCTAGACCAATTCATATAATAAAAATTGCAAAACTAATACCACATGTTATTTAATGCCTATTAAAAATATGGTTGTGTATTTAAATGTATGTCATAATCTACATTTATAGCATTACTCAAAGAATGGAGGTCGCTGAGGTAGACAGTGAGTACTGTGTGTTTGCAACATGCTTAAAGATGGAAAGCCTTTTTTATTTGTCTTCTTACTATTAGCTGGCATTGGTCAGCCTAATTTTCTCACATGTATCAACATTGCAAATAAGAACTGGTCTCATTTGACAGTGCAGTAAAAGGGTAATTGGACTTTAACATCAAGTCCCACAGCCTTTCCTGTGACAAAGCAGAAAATTATTCTGCCAGTGGATGTGAATTTATTTATAACAAGGAATTTGGACTCTATTTTAATCACTATTGTACTTAGTACACCTAAAAGAAATCTGTGATAACCATAGAAGTCTCTATACAGGGTGTGGGAATGGTGTCTTGCATTTGTATGTCAAGTAAAGTTAATCTGTATTATATTTGATTTTGTATTCTTTTACAGCCTTTGTAATGTATCAGGGAGATATTTATGGGGCCAAATTAACACAGGTTGTGGACTTCTGGTGGGATCCAGTTCCTAAAAGGCATACATTTCACTGCTGTTGCTTCATCCACACATAAAGTCTCCAAAATGTAAACAATACCCATAGAAACAAAAGAGAACATTGAGATGTTTGAACAACAGATAACCAAAAGGTCATAGCACAATAAGGTTTCTGTTTCATAGATGTGAAATGATTTGTGTTTACATCATACATTCTCCCTTTGGAATAATTTTTATATATGACTCAGAGGTCTGGTCCACATCCCAGAGAAGTCCACGGGAAGGTTCCCACTATCTCACTGAGCTTTGAAGCAGGCTCTGGAGTACATCCATATTGTTTTTCAACATACACACCATTTGCTTAAATATGGAATGACAAGTCTAACCAGAATTTATATAAAGGTCTGGTTGCAGCCTTTAAACCTGTGCCTTCGTTCTGCATCTTACAAACCCCCTGACAAGGTGAGCTTGAGAGGATGGGATGAAGTCAATCTAAGTACTAGGAGTCAGAAGGGAAACCAGTTCCTAATTTCAGCCACTGATTCACTGCAGGACCCTGCACAGGTCTTTATCTTCCTGGCTGTCCATTTTCCAGTCTGAAAACTGGTAACACACACACATGGCAACACTAAAACCAAATGTTGCATCCAACCAACAGTTCTTAAATAAATACTGTGCCAAAAAAAATAAAACAAAACATGCTATCATAAAAAAAAAAGCAAATTCCAGTAAGACATGCCTTTAATTTTCAAGTTATTCTTTCTACCTCTTCTTCCATTTTCCTTTTACTTCTGCATATGTACATGTATAGATACACACACACACACACACACAATCATTTAGCAAGAGATCAAATCTGTCTTTTCCCAGATATTTAGAGAATGATGCTCCTCCCGTATTTTTTGCATCTGTTTCTTCAAACACAGTGCTTTACTGAGGCGAATCTAGTCATGATTCAGATCCTTTTCCCAGGCTCAACTAAAGCAGCTGGCAGACACACATGACCAGTGTAAAAGTGGAGAACTTCAAAATAAAGGTATGCTTTGAGAAAACACAAAGTGACAGTTCATAGTATGTCCTTCAGTCTAGAACTCCCTTTTTACTTCACAAAAGCTTCAAGTAGCCTCAACATTTACAAAAATAAATAAAACCAAACAATATAAAAGATGTCTCTTTGCACCTCTCAGATTAAGTGGCCTGACCCAATTGCACATCACTACTGGGGAATTGATTTATAAGGACCATCCACAGGTATCTGACAGCTGTAAAAACTACAGAGATAAAGCAACAATGCACCAACACAGATTGAAAATCATTTAAGCAGCAGAAGCTTTTAAAATAAATATTTGAAAGGTGAATTCAGGATAGAATAATTTAGTTTGCTATAAAGCAGAAATGCCCTCATTTGCTTTAGACTATCTTCTTTTGCAAGAAACTAAAACTTGTTATTCCTTTATTCTTATTTATTCACAGAGTTCCAGGTCCAAATGAATAGCTGTTATCAGACAGTCTGGCATTTTGCATGAATGACATAAAATCCAGTGACTCAGTGTTAAAACGGAGCATAATTTTTGAAGTGGGTCTCGCTCATACTGCATACATTTGCATCATGTAAAGTTGCAGTGGTCCAAAGATCACTGAATTATAGAATTGTTTCAGTTGGAAAAGACCTATAAGGTCATCAAGTCTAACCGTTAACCTAACACTGCTAAGCCCACTACTAAACTATGCACTTTAATACCACATCTACATGTCTCCTAAATACCTTCAGAGATGGTGAGTCAAGCCTTCCCTTTTAGTGAAGAAGTTTTTCCTAATATCCAGTTTAAACTTTCCTTGGTGCAACTTGAGACCATTTCCTCTTGTCCTGTCACTTGGGAGAAGAGATCAACACACACCCCGCTACATCCTTTCAGGTATTTCTGGAGGGCAGTAAGGTCTCCCCTCAGCCTCCTCTTCTCCAAACTAAACCCCAGTTCCCTCAGCAGCTCCTCCTAAGACTTGTTGTCCAGACCCCTTCTCTGGACATGCTCTAGCAGCTCCATGTCTTTCTTGTAGTGAGAGGCCCAAAACTGAACACAGCGCTCAAGATGCAGCCTCACGAGTGCCCAGTACAGGGAAACAATCCCTGCCCTAGTCCTGCTGGCCACACTGCTCCTGATACAGGCCAGGATGCCATTGGCCTTCCTGGCCACACTGCCAGCTCATATTCAACCATTAGTCCACCAACACCCCCAGGTCCTTTTCCACCAGGCAGCTTTCCAGCTGGAAAAGTCCCCAAGCCTGTAGCATTGCAAGGGGTTGTTGTGACCCAAGTACAGAACCCAGCACTGAGCCTCATTCAACTTCATACAGTTGGCCTTGGCTCACCGATCCAGCCTGTCCAGTCAGTTGACTGAAGTCCACCAAAGTCAGTAGTGGGACTTCCAACTAAATCTCTTGATAGGCTTTGACATAGTACAAAAACATGAAAGGTAACACAAGCTTTGTCTGGTGGACCAAGGAAGGAAATTAATTTCTAAGGTGATAGTATCCTGTCACCAGTCTTTCTTCCAATGACGTTAAGAGGACATTTGCTTTTTGCAGTAACTGTGGTATTATCATCATCCTCAAGAACCAAATCCACACTGGAGAGTTGATAATGTAAGCATGCTATTTTTCTATGCTAACATTTGCCCAGTTCATATTTCTGCTTGCACACACAGTAATCTTTAAAAATTGCAACACAGATATTTGCTTTTGAATGAAGTCTTCTAAATCAATTTCAACCCATGAAAGAACAAACCTGAGCAGCTCTCCAGAGTGGTACATGTATATTCAAAATCTGTAATCTGGTCATACAACGTATCTCCATGTACCATAAAATGAGATATTATGTATGACTGCATGCTATTTTTTGTCATCTACCCCTTCCCTCCATAGAGCTAAATGTCACAGTCCAGCTCGGCGGCAGTAACCATACACTGCTTATGCGTTTCACACACAATTACACACGCACAGAGGGTTGTATATCTGCAGGCGTATGGCATACTGGGGATAGACATTTAGTAGACAAAACATCAATATACAGCCACTGAGGATGTGCCCTAAGCTTGCCCAAGCAAATCTCAATGATCCTTGGCCTTCTACTACCCTAGCATTAAGTTTCTTGTCAGAGATGCATGGGGATGCCAGTGATTCCAACCTGTTCTGCTAGTTAGAGACGGGTAATATTTTCCAGTTACCACGGCGGCAAGCTTCTGGTATTTAGCTGTGAGCAAGTAACATTTTAAATACATAAAAAGAGTTTGATGAGGTAATATAAAACATTATGGTGGCGCCCAATAGAGTCTCCCAGGTCAGTAATATGCAATTTAGAGTGTTCCGAAATAACAAACAGGCTCTATATACAATAGATTCTAATGGCTCTTAAAAATGCACTCATCACCAAGTTAATTTTAATGAATCTAGTATTAATAGTAACTTTTTTATGTCCTAGAAATATTTTTCTTAACAGTTTCACAGCTAAATGCAACAGGCAGTGCAATCACTTCTTAAGATTTCTTTCTTCCAATAGCAATATTATTATGCAAGTCCAACAACTCCTCCTACTACTGTACTAAGAGCAGCGAAGCCAAGTCCTGCCTCAAGCACAAGTCACTGCCCAAACATCCACTTAAAGGGACAGCAGCTGCAGCAATTTCACTCCACACTGTTCAGGTTTGTTGGGATAGCAGTGGAGAGCAAGGAACTCCCTGTCTGCACACAAGGCCAGCTCTTCACGTGTGCAGGCCGCTTCCTGCACCGGTATTAACATTATGACAGATTATAAAACATTTGGCTGTTGTTGTTCCAGCATTTTGATCAATTTGCCAAAACCATTTCATTTCCCATACCCAAAAGTTATCTGCCCAGTCCAAGACAGATACTAAGGCACTTCTATATACATGAAAAAAAATGGGGATTCCCACAAGTCCATAAAGATGTCCTTCCCTCTCCAATGTCTATAAAGAAAGACTAGGCAATTAATTTAGACTAGCTGTACAATTTTTAAATTCCTACACCTAATTGAGAATTAACACCCCGGAGAGTGGTATTATTCCACGTCTTTAACACTAGGACGCTGTTTACATTTTTCTAACACAAGACAGAGCCTAACTGGAGTTGTTGAAATGAAATACTTGATCAGGATGAATCGAGACTGTACACCTCTTACAATTGTAGCAGTAAAGTATCCTGGGTTGTTCTTCCCCTTCCGTTTCTGGATCTTTTAGATTCACCTACATCACACTTCACATTTTTCCTGAAAACCATTATTTTTGTTTTAAGTCATAACCGCAAGTTGAGATTCTCAAAATTCTAGGATTTGTATCTTTAAATAAATCCAGATTTCACAAAACCAATAATAACAAAGTTAGAGACATTTTCTAAAAGTCAGAGCACAGAAATCTGGACTATCACACTGACACAGCTGCTGCTTCATTTGAAAAAAAATGTATGTATCATACTATATAATTTGGGGTCCAGGATAATATTTTTCTTCCTTACTCTGTGATTGAAAAGGACTACACCGAATAGACCTTACTTCTGTTGCTTACTATTCCAAAATTCCTACAGAGATTAGGCCACGGTATTTGTTACATTTTTCAATAAGTGAAACATCAGTAACAAGGGCTATTTTAAATATATGTTTTATCCTAAAATATAATAGTCACGTTACTGGATATTTTTTTATTATAATGATAATAGTGTATTCTGAAACATCCAAGCCTTAACTGTTCAAACTTTCCTGCTTCTCCACATCACAAAATGTGGAAACAGCTGCATTCCAATAAATAGCCTTGTTGCACCACAACGATACACCCTTGCTTTCATCCCAAAGTATACTGAACATTTTTTGCAGTCTCTTAACCCTTGATTACCCAAAATATTTTAGTTTCCTAAACATTATTTATGTAGTAAAACTGAACTATATGTCCTACAATTCTAATTTCATTACATCCCATGTGTTTCATTATGCTCTGGTTATTGTTAAATTCATATATACGCGTATACACATTCTCCATGTTTCTCGAGTCAAGAATCCTCCAAGGCACTCTTGGAGTAAAACAAAGTTGTAATTTTAAGCAAGTGGAGTATCCCTGATTTAGTAAGGGAAGAATGGGGTGTTAGTCCTCAAATTGCTGTTGCCTTTTAACCACGAAACACACACCACAAAATGTTACTTGTGGTGGACTAAGAAAGAAGAATTCCTTTCATAAAATTTAATGAGTGTAATGTTTCTATGTTTTATAGGGCACAGGGTGTGAAAAACAGCTCAGTTTTAGCCCTGATGACATTTTCATATAGGTGAAAGTAAAAATAGAGAGAGAATTGACATCTTGACAGAAAAGGGGCACAGTATTATGTTGCAAGAGCACTGTGTACAAGTTTAGAGTGAAAGCATAACATCTGATTCTAGTTCTACACACATATGGCCATGCAAAGAAATTTGGGCATGTTTCCTCTTTACAGCTAATAGAAAATACAGTGATTTGGGCACGATGAGGATATAAGATTTTGAGGCGGAAAAATGGAAGTTATCCCAAAAACATTAAGATCGAAACTTCCTTCTACACTGCTCTAGAATTACCAGCCTAGAGTGAGTGATCACAATTTATTCTATTACTTGTTTAACATCAGAATATTTTAATGAAAATATATTGATCAGTCAAATCAGAGAAACAAGGGTATAGAAACTAGCAGGAAAAAGACTGGATAATGCAGTAACACTACTGTAGGATCTAAAGTGCTACAGAAAACTGGAAATGCAAATTAAAAATGCAACGCAATACCCAAACATGCTTTTTACAAGCTGACAAAAATTAAAAAGATTTCAAAACAACTTTCCTCTCAATTTTTTTTTTATAATTGACAATATTACAAAATGAAACAAGAATGTCAAAACCCTTTGCCTTCATAGTTTCTTGTCCAGATGTCTCTCAAAACGACTACATTCCCACTAAAAACATGATTTCATTCCCAATAAAAACATGAAGTTCCACTTCCTTCCAGAAAACTCTGGTACATAGCTTTAAGGTAAGCTTACATTTAGGTAAAAAAAATACAATGAATCAGTTGCACTGATTTAATCCTTTGTTGGTGCTTCCTTGTACCCAGCTACAATTCTGATTCAAGAAGCATTTCAGCATGTGCTTATATTCAACTACATGAATAATCTCCTCTGTCCCTGGCAAGCCTTCCAGCAAAGGCTTAAAGGCAAACATAGTTTAGTTCTAAGCGAAGGAGTAGATTTTCACTTAACATTCTACAGAACCCAGATCTACAGCAATTAAAACAAACAAACAAACAAACAAACAAAGGAAAAAACCCACAACTCTCAAAATCCTGTACGGGTCAAAAAGACTAAAAGGCAAAAGATCCCACTTTCTAATATTAGTTCAAAATTGAAGAGGGATGTGATCTTGAACACGGACCAACCTACTTCCCTGGTGCTTTTACCATGGGGGACCACTGTTTTCACAGCTATGACATTATGATAGATTAGTATGAATCTCTTTCCCAGCATTTGGATGACAGCTCCATCACAGCAGCTAACCTCCCACTAGGCATATTTTTTGTTTGTTGTTGTTTGTTTGTTGGGTTTTTTTAATATCATTTTGCCTTGACAGAGGCTTTTTTTTCTTCTATTACTGTAAAAGACTTATTGCCCTCCACAGAAAAATTAATCAATGAATAAAATGAAGCACTCATCACAAAATGAGAAGATAGTTTCTAATACTATCCAAAATAAGATATCAAGCTTGCTTGGTGGCACGTGTAGAGCACACACTCTTACGCTTGCCTGACTTCAAGGACTGACATGTTACCAACAAAAAAGCACCAGCTGACATCAGGACCTCAGGGACCACATCAACACTCTCAGCAAAAGGATTCTTTCAAGATCTTTGGCAACTATTTGGTTGCTTCTTTTGAGCCTCTAGCTACAGCTCTTATGGGTAGCAAAATCCAGCACGTAATGAAAAGATAGCTCAGAATGCTTAGGTTTCATCTAATACTCATGGAAGCAGACAGGAAGGTTTCCATAGATTTCAAAGTCTTTCAGATCTGCCCTGGGAAGTGTTGCTCCAGCAGATGCTTAGGACAGCTATATGGAGTTTGTTTATATAGAATCCCAGAAAGCAGAATGCAAACAGTACAGGAACTGGGGCATTTTGCAATCACTCAACATTTGCTATCATGTCTTTGTCTTGAATTGTAAAGCTTTATTACCCTAAGATTTTTTTCACCAGGTTGGAAGAATGCAGCGCAGGAGCTGATATCCTCTGGATTTTGCACTGTCTGCATTTTCTCAAGCATGGTTAAAAATTTACGTCATTACCAGCAGCAGTGCAAATCCAAGAGACGTTTTTACCTCTACATAGTACTTGGAAATAAGGGATTTTTTAAAGACTTTTTTTGTTGGTTTTGTTAAAGAAGTTAACTGTTTGTTACATCATCATTTTAGAAAGACTCTTCAAGTCTATTTGGGCTCTTACAGTCCTATTGCTATGGCCCTTCCCAAAATACGTGAAGTAACACTGCCTGACAAGCACATCTCAAATTCCATCTTTTGTCCTTCTCTCATTTTTTATTGATGGGGATAACTGTGTGACTGATGAACGATTCCTCCACACTACTCTGTCCCAGTTTTATTTAAAATTTGAATGCATACACTACGTGATTCCATGTTAAAGAACTTAAGATTAAAAAAAGGCACTTTGCACTTGTACGAGAAAGAAATTTACAATGGTCTTTAGTTACCTGAGGGCTTCATTCCATTCCTGAGGTAGACTGCCAGTTCAAAGTTAATGATGCTCATATCGAGGCATCTAGTTACACATGCTGCCATTTAGAAAATAACCTTAACTCAAAGAACCAGATTGAGTGAGAACTATTGCAGAACAGGCATTATTTTCGCTCTGTTGCATTCCCTTCATTTCAACCACTGTCATGTGTTATTGTTCTGTTTCTGAAAGTCTGTACACAACGCCGCCTTTGGAACTAGGTCCAGGAAAGTTTGTGATAGAAATTTCACAATATTTAAGATCTGGCTTTGTCAGTTCACTACTGTAACACCACAGATGAACCTGAACCCTAGTTCTCTTTATGTTCGGTTGGAAACATTCAGCATCCAAGACTAGAACTATCAGATGGATCAAAATAAAACTTAAAGGTATTCAAAATACGAAAGCAACAAATTAAAAACCAGAAATGCACCTAAGAGCTTAGCATCCTGGCTCTTCCCTCTATCTTGCTAGTCATCCAGTCAGTTCTTTCTTATCACTTTTCCTTCCCAACCGTTCTGATAGAGGAATTTTCCCTAACTAGACTAGGAAGTGGAAAAGCCTTGCTGCCTGGCCTCCTTGGTCTCACCAGTGGCTGGCAAACACACATCAGGCCTGTCTAAAGAGCAAGCAGAGCTGCATGAAGCACTATCTGGAGATACTAATAACTTAAGGACAAAAGTCTATAGCTGTAATAATATGATCTCAGTGTTGACATGAAGCGTTAAAACATTTTAAGTGATCAAAAGGGAATCTCAGGACACCATGACATGAAATGGAAGAATAGCTTTTTTCTGATAAAGCTGTGATATGTAGTTGCAGAACAGTATCACAAGGTACTGTAGAAGGAAACTAAGATGTGCATTCTATGGAGAAGTTTTAAACCCTACCACCCTTTTGGGTTGTTTTTGGGGGGTTTGTTGTTTTTTCTTTAAAAAAAAAAAAAAAGACAACCAACAAAAAAGTAAACTTACATGTTTTTCCTTTTAGGACTAGTAAAATATAGTTGGGCTATTTTAAACAACAATTAAGTTTTGATCAATCAAGATCACAACAACAAAAAATCAGTTCTCAACAAAAAGACATTTTCATAGAAAATTAAGAGGAAAAAAAATCCATTGTGGTTTTACTATTTTACAAACTCTGTCACAATACAAAATAATCATAAGAAAAATGGAGAGGTAGATCCAGTACTTCAGAAAACAGATTTCTGTTTATCTACTAAGAGGTTTCAAGCTAAAACCCCCTATGTTGTACACTAATCCCAAGGTATAGACATACCTTCTGTGACTTTGAGCAATGAGAAATGAGTTACCTAATTTCAGGGAAAGTATTTTTGGAAAGCTAGCCTCCAACAGTAAAAGTGAAAAGAAAAAAAAGCCCAATCAAGCATGAATTTGAGATGTTTTGATACCTGGTCCTTTTTTATGTCTCCAACTATATGACAGTGAGACTTAAAGACTAGATATTGGTAGTCAGTATTAGAAATAGAGAAGACAGGTAATTCCTAAAACTACAACTTCAGTCAGTGAGGGGACAATGGGAGCTGAATTTGCTCCTTTTTTATAATTGCAGCTACTTCCCCTGTGACTCTTCTAGCAACTTTTGCATTCATTATTTGTTCTAATTATATTTTATTATGCCTTTGTGGCTTTGTGTCATTTTTATGGCTATATTTTAATGCACCTTGAGACATGTGCAAGGTGATCTATAAATCAATTAGTAATAGCAATTGTGGTAATAACATCATTATATTGATGGAGCTGGTGAGTAATCTGTAAATTAAGTGCTTTATGTTTCTCTCTGGTAACTACACCATTTCATACTGGTTCCTGCTTAATGATAAATTCTTTTAGAGGAGTGGTTAAAATTTTCTGAAAAGGCTAAATATTTGAGAGAACATTCAGGAATCAGAATTTCCTGGAACAGCAATACACTGAATTTGTCTGAAAAATATGTAACATGAGCATTACAGAAAAACAAATCATTCTAATGAAAGGGAGACCCTTGAAGGTTTCCACCAAGAAGCAGCAAGCAGTTATTCAAAATATCATTATTTTGTTTGCACTGCCATCCCACATGTTTCAAACACTTTCCAGATTTCCCAAAGTGCTAAAAGATTTTTTTTTCCTGTAAAGAGATTGCTGTTTGCTGAATGCTAGGTAGTTTACAGGGTGATTGATGATGAACATAAGTTGTTTTGCTTCTCTTGGAATACTCTATCTTAAAGGATTCTTTTCTTCCCCTCCCCCTTCCCAGTGAAATACTAATGTGTTCTCTTAATATCTATTGTATATACTTATAAAAAAAAAATCACCATTAGAAGGCAGTAAATAACTCAGTACTGTCATGCAACACTACATTTGAATTCTGGTATTGCTAAGAAATGTGTTTGAGCCACAGAACTTCACTATACAGTCCTGTAAAAGATTCCTCAATATCACACTTGAAACCAACAAAATGCTACCTGTGGCATGCTCTCTTCCACAGACTCAGTGAAAAGAATAACAAACACAGCAAAGTGAGGATTCGCTAACCCCAAACTAAATCCTGATTCCTCACTTCAAGCTAAAACATTCTCTTGTACAAAGCACGATATACAGCAATGCTTGCTCCTTCAGTGTAGACAAAGACAGTAATTCACTCCCCAAGATTTGCTGATGTCATAAGTGTATGTGTCATCACTGGGACTTTTTTCTGAATGTGGCTTTGTATTCTACCTACTATAAAGCTTATAATAAATGTATAAGCTATACCTCTGAAACTGTAATTAACCCTTAACTTTCTCACATTCCGTCAGAAAACCTCCAGAAGCATAAATGAGGTTGAACAAATCTATGCGATCTACCAACATTGCGATTAACAAAATTGCAAAGATTATAAAATAGCACAAAAGATTAAGCATTTCAGTCGTTTAGTGTATATCCATCCTTGACTATCACAGAATAATCCATGGGAAGACACGGGCCTTATCTACAACAGAATAAGCTATTATTGGTTCTACATAAGAAAAGAAAATCAGGTTTCAAATGGAAGATTTTCCACTGTACATAATCATCAGCTGCAGTACTACTATTTCTGAGAAACTCAGTTCTGCCAACAGCCAGTGAAGGGAAGAAAGCAGCCAAGTCTGCAAGAGCAAATTACAGTCTCAAACAGTTTTCCTATAGATCGCATCTTTTGATACACAGACCACTGCTAACTTCAGCATCTACAAACTCAGAATTCAAGAGCAACTTGACAGGTGGAAAGCAAATAGAACAGGGTTTTTGGTTTGGTAAATGAAGACAAGTCCCTTCTCTTATTTCAGTACCAAAGAAATACAAAGAAAGCTAGAACAACAACAATAAAATTTGGACAAAAATCAAGCCAAATGAAGAAGTATTCACTTTTCACTTTTTTTCATGAAAACGTTGTTTAAAACAACTTTTTTTTTTAAAAAAAAAAGACACTTTAAAAGAAAGTTTCCTTTGCTTTCTAGTAAAAAAATCTAGAAAATAGAAAAAAAAAAAGTGACCACCACCTCTGCATGCATTGCAAAAGTTTTTAAGAAAAATAAAGGGGAAAAATAATCAAGTTTCTCATAAATTTAAGACACTTTTCACTTTAGTTTTTCATCCATTTGTCAAAAACCTATTTCCTTTCAACATTTTTCTAAAAAATATTGCCCTGTGATTCAGCCAGCACTCAAAGGAGAGTGATTGTACTGCAGTAAATACACTGAAATCAGAATAAAGTCAGGCTGAAGTTTCCCATCCACCTCTCTTGACCCTGTTAACTACTGTACTCCCTACCAGCAGGCCTTAGCATAGCAGAAATGACTGAGGCTGGCTGTACTTAGGGACTGAAGTGGTCTGTTTATCCATCAGACAGCTACGCTACAGCAGCCAACCTTGCGCTTTTAACAAGCACTTGAACATTAGTTTCAAAATTGAAAACTTAGCTAACATTCAGCTCTGCTTGTTTAGCTTTTCTCCAACTTTGCTTGGCCTCACTAACCCAAATTTGGTTCACTGAGTGCTGTACCAGCCGTGGAACCTTGTGAATTCATGTAGGCAGCGAATAGAATTATTTTCAGCACTGGTGGGGTATTTTTTACAATAATCTATGTTGTTTAGCTTAGTTTCCCTGATAGCACCAGACTTCCACTCATTCTGATGTTTTAGTTTTCTAAACAGCTACCTGGATGGTCTATGCAAACGCATAGTTTGAAAATTGTGCAGAAAGGGATTTTTGACTTCTTTAAGTTTCAAACTTTTCAGGTCCTACCAGTTAAACAGAAGCTCTCTCTCTGTTCTACACCTGTGCAGGGACCATCCCCAGAATCAAAAATGCATCGAAATATTCAGAATCAACTTTCTATCACCGTGTAGTCTATTATTCATACCAAAGAGCTACAAACACTTCAAGAGGAGTGCTGCTTTAAATCAGAACCAGTTTTCAACATGAAGGAGTCAAGCTTTTGCTCAGGTTCCTCAATGCCAACCCCAGTGAGCCACGCTGACAGCGCTCCAGGCCACGCAGGACCTGGCTGAACCTCTGGGCACGTATTGGGAAAGCAGCACTGGGTTGAGTATTTTGTTTTGGCTGTTTAGGTTTTTTTAGCAAGTCATACTAATACTGCTTTCTTTGTAAATCTTTTCCAGCAATATTGGCTGCTTCCCAGACTCCAGTGAGGATGTCTCTGAAGTCAGCTGCAGTCTCTGAAGTGTGCTGCAAGTATCATATTGCAGAATTTTAAATGCCTACTAACTGAATGCAGTTGCTTTATTTGTGAAAGGTGGTGCCAGAAGTATTATTACATTTCAGATTCTTTTCCCTGGATAATGGTGGAAAATTCTGTTTTAAATCCATCCAACACAGCAGTTAGACATAGGAATGTCCGGGTTTTTGTTTTGTGTTGTTTTTTAATTCTGACAATTACATTCCTTTGCTTTCACCTTCATGTTTTTAAACCATGTATCAAAAAATCACATGATTAGTAGTCACATATAGAAAAACCCAGAGGCATTTTTATACATAATGTTTGTCAGAATAATTAAATACATACACAATAGCATGTGTGTTATGAATGCTAAAAGTAAACCCTGACAGGTATTTTGGTCTATTACTTCTGTTTCTGACAAAAGGCAACAAAAAGTGTTAGAAATAAGTTGCTGGTTGCAAAGCTTCCAGTGACTAATTTCCAAATCCTAAAAATATGAAAGTGGAATGGGTAGAATCAGAAAAACTGATCTCAGGAAGATAGAAAACAAAATGGAGAAGTGACTTGATCCAAAAAAGAGTAAGAATCAGCTGGACAGCTGTGTGTAGCATTAACCTAATGCCAATGTGTTGCATGTTAGCTTAGAAGGGGCTTCAGTCTGTTTGCCACCGTGCAGGAATGTGCACTTTATTCTTCATAAAAATACCCTGTTTTTTAGAGACTTTTTAGATGTTCACCTACTTTTTGGCTCCACATGAAGTTGGTTAACCAAGTCATGTTTTTTCCAGTCTTGTTTGTTTGCTAAGTTCTTGGTATATGGAAGGCAGAAGAGGCAATAGAGCGTTTTACATAATAAACTCACTCAGTGTGCTATTAATAAAAGTCCAAAATAATTCAGACTTTCTTCCATTTCAAGCCACAAGATAATAAGAGGAGGCTCCAAGAGAGGTGTGGATCACCCACGAGAGGTCTGAAGAGCAACATGTATTTTTACTGGAAGTCTGCTAACTAGCCAAAACCTTTGGAATATCATGACACCAATTTGGCAAAATGATATCTCTCTCTGCTTTATTGAAAACATCTTAGACAGCATAATGAAAAAATGCACTTAATTTTCATGGTTTTAAGCTTGTCTTTCTGCTGGCCTGGAGTCTGTCAGAAGAGTGAAGATTAGGAAATGCAATGGAGCTTGACAGATTTCATTTGACAAAAGTATGAGCGAGCAAGAAAGAGATGAAAAATTTAAAAAAAAAAAAATCCATCAAGAAGTCTGGGATGGGATTTTCCCCTCCCATTATGTATTTATAGCCTCTAAATAAGGATTGAATCCAAAGTCAACTGAAATCAATGGGGAGACATTTATTGACTTCAGTGAGTATTGGATCAAACCCTAAAAGCAGAGCTTCCAAAAATACAAGTAGTACTGTGGGACATGTTGTACTAGAAATTATCACCAAGAATGTGAAAGTATAACTCAGCCATATTTAGGGTCACTTATTGGTGACCGGAGCAGATAAAACAGCTCTTCTAGCAGATACAGGTGACCGATGGCTAGACAAAGTTTGGCACCTGTTCAAATGTCTAGACATTTGAATTTCTCATTTAGGTGAAGCTTTCTGTTTCCTGGGTTTTCAGCACAACAAAGCTCTGAAATATCTTCATGACACTGAAATATTTGGTACATTAGGTCTGTGACTATTCACACAGTAGAGACACCACTTGATCAACTTGACCACACCTACGTACCCACTGGTAACTTCTGTGCTATGGTAATAAAGGGCAAAATGTGGTTATACATACAAGAATGTGTTCTGATAACATATTATTGCCTCCTTCTGCAACGTGACTGATAAGAAGAAATGGGAAAGATGCAGTGCAACAGCAACACATTTTCATTATAAAATTAAAATAAAATTAGAGTAATTGGAATAATTGTGGTAGCTCTGGAAGAATCAACTAAGAGTACTGAATACAGATTCTTTTTACCAATATCTCATAATATGGAGTGTTTAGAGGTAGGAAGCAAACATATCAATTATCATCACTTTCTATGTCTGCAAAGGTAGCTGAGAACAGCATGTGTTTTTGTAGACAGATTTAGGCAGTAATCAAAGCAACCAAGCTCAGAAAATAGGCTGTGTTCTTCAGGAAGGATGGTTCTTCAGAGTTTGTCACAGCAAACACATCTGAATATCTGTCCATTTCAGGACTTAAATTTCATATGTAGTAACAAGCATCTCAAGGGCACTGGCCATACTAAGCATGGGTGTCCCTTTCCTGTTAATCATAATCTTACATTCAACTCATCAACAAGAGCTAACAAGACCTTCAGAAAACCTGCCAGAAACCTGTTAAACCGTCAAGTATTCAGTTTTGAAATGTGTTATCTATTTGGCAGTTGGAATATCCACTACCCAAAAGTTCAAGATGCTTTAGAAGAACACTGTACTCAAATGAAAACATAGAGAAATCTAGGAGAAAGTGAGCTGGGATTAGCTCCTCCATATCAGCTGAGGAACTGGTCTGCAGCATCCAACCAGCTGAAAGTTGACTAGGATCAGCAAGCCTATAAGAGACCTGAGACAAAAACTGCTTGAGTTCATTTGTCCTCAAGGAGGTTTCTTATTATGAAAGATGTCTGTTGGCTGGTGCGAGAAGATCTGTAGCTAAAGCTCCTATCACTTTGAGTGATGAGGATATGAGCAGGATAAGAGCAGATGAGTGGGGAAAGGGTAGAGAAAAAAATGAGTTTGCTATGCTGGCAGACTCACAAGTCAATTTGTAGTTATCTCATGCACCAAAAATCTATGGTTTATTTAAGCATTAAGACATGGTTTTAACTAAGAGTGCTATCAGCCAGATAATGACTAGCTGAGGTGCGAGCCTATGCCGCTAAGCAGTTACGACAGACCAAACCATACTAGAATCACTTCAGAGATATGAAAACAATAGACCTTTCAAAATACTTTCACACTTGTCTTATACTTCCTAAAAGCAGAATGCTGTTGCAAAAATACATGCTTTGGGTATTCCTAGTTAGAGACTACTTATTTTCCATCAGCAACCTTTAGAGGTACAGAACAGCTCTCCAACAAGGAAACACAGAGAGTTGGGGTTGTTGAGCCTGGAAAAGGCTCCAGGCTGACCTTATTGTGGCCTTTCAATTAAAGGAAGTTCTTATAATAAAGATGGGGACAGACTTTAGTAGAGACTGTTGGATAGAACAAAGGGTAATGGTTTTCAACTAAGGGTCATTCAGGCTAGATATAAGGAAGAAATTTTTTATGATGAGGGTAGTGAAACACTGGCACAGGTTGCCTAGAGAGGTGGTAGATGCCCCCATCCCTGGAAATACTCATGGTCAGGTTGGACTGGGTTCTGAGCAACCTGCTCCTGTTGAAGATGTCCCTACTCATTGCAGAGGAGTTGGAATAGATGAGCTTTAAAGGTCCCTTCCAACCCAAACTTTTCTGATTCTATATTTCCAATTACTTGCAAGCCAAGCAGCCCTACTTTGCTGGACTTCTAGGTCCATTGTCCACTGAACACCAACCTGTCACCTTAGAAATAAAGTATGAAACCAACTACTCCAGACATTCATTACAGAGCTACACTAAATATGTTCCTTACTCTTGATTTCATAAGCACCAAAACCCAAACCTTACAGGAGACAATGGCTTTCAGAAGTGTTTCACCTTTTTCTAGGCAGGACACGCTTCTAGTCACAACTTCTATTGGGTACTCAGGACAATTCCTGTGCTGCACTGCTGTATCATTTTTGCTGTCTTTAGGTGATCGTCAAGAGAACAGCTTAAATAGAAAAGAACAAGCAGTGAAGTGCCTGAGAAGGGTGCATAAGACTCAGCTGAGCTGCCTGCCAGCAGGATCAATGGCTGCCCGCTGGTACAGCCCGTACAGAAAAGATAACATCTACATGGTATGAACTAAGAACCGCCTTGTCTTCAGACATAATTACATCATCTGACCACTGAAGGAGAATGCAGAACTCTGCAGATTTTGACTGTGGGAGGAATATTCTGTATTACATTCCAGGATTTCTAAAATATATATTAAAAAAACCCCAAACACCCAGAATTAACTTCTAATTTCCTTTTCATTTTCCTTTGGGTAATTTTAATTTTTCTTGCAAAGCATTTTACATCTTTTTTTATCTGGATACAATGTTTTCAGCAAATAAGAAATGTCTCTGTTGCAGCAATCATGTATATAAACCAGACAAATACACGATTAAGACAGGGTGTGGTGGAATCAACTGTAAAGTGAAAAGTGAAAGTTTTATTTTCTATACAAAGCTGTTCCAAATTTTTTTAAAATGGAAAATTTGTAATGAGGTATTCACCTGTTCACATCCACAAAGACAGATATATAGCATGAATTAAAAGAGAAGAAAGGAAGACTAAAGTTTCATCACCTTTTGGATAATTCTGTAAACTTGCATAAAACCCTTAAGGCGTTTGCAACATGCTGATTTCCAAAATCTGTTTGCAACTAAGTTTAAGGTCATATAAGTGAACTCACACTACATTAAAATAGCTGTTTTAAGAAACATTCAGATTCAGAACAATGTTAAATACTTCTTCATTTTTCATTTATTTTTAGATTTTGCTTTTAGGAGACAAATTGCAGGTGGTGGAGGGTTAGAAGAAGGAAAGAAGTAGAGCCTTTTCAGAGGAATTTCTTTTTTACAGCGTTGCCATGATTTTTAAAACACCCCACTTCTGACTAAATTCAGAACGTCAGGAGACGGATACCAGATGGAGACGAGACTGAAAGAATTATGGAGTATAAATCATCCCTACTTTGATATAAACTGTTTGCTTTAAGCACACATATTATGCATTATACATCAGGCTTCTAGAAAAAGTGGAGTTCAAAATTATGGAGATACGTAGAAAATATGGACACATTCCTTACAGCTAAACTAAATGTGAACTACATGTTTTATCATGATCAAAAAGAACAAGATGAAATTTCATAATAAGCACATCGGGCCATGAAACCAAATTCCTTTAGGGTTATGTTCTTTCTTAGGGTGCATATTAAAGTCTCCTAAAATTCAGGAGACACTGTCTGTTGATTATAGCAAATCCCAGCACCTTTTCAGATTACTGAACAGTCTCCTAAAACAGAAGGCTCTACAAGGGTCCTGCACATCTGATAGTATGGGAGATCTGCTGTTTTGCAAAGTCAGGAGGTCCTGTCAGCCCGACCAGTGTTACGAATCCTGGCCAACACAACACCTTGCTGTGTTAGTAATTACCAGAATATACAGCTAGAATATAGCTGGAAACAAAGGAGACTGGAAAACCTGGAGTCTTTATGGCTGGATCATGAAAGATTTTTGTAAGGATTATCTCAGGTTCATGCTAAAAGGAACCTTTGGATCTTCAGATTTTTTGGAGGATGGGATGGAAGATAAGCGGAATGTTATCCAAAGTAATGCAGAAATATCAGTGAGGACCAAGGCTTTTTTCAACTGAATGTTGTAATATTACAAACTAAGAAATTGTCTTTTCTATCAATCAAAATATAGAAACACTTGAGAAAAAAGCAGGTCAGCATTACAGAAAGCAATCTTGACAGAACATTTATCAATAATACCCAAAAATAACTATGCTATGGGTAGGTGAAATATTTGCCTACCATCCCAGTAGGGACAGAGTACACAATTTTTTCTTGCAGCAGCAGGTAACAACCAAGTCATTAATGTTGACAGCCAATATCAACATCAAAAAGCAAATCACTGGTATTAGTAATACTGGCACTAGAAAGCAATCAGTGTAGGGCAGGCAACTGCTGTGATCCAAAACTGTGTTTAACATAAAGTTAGGCAAAATATTACAGCAAGAAACTGAAGGCCAGCCAGACATTCTGCATTTCAGCTGCGAAGACTTCAAGTCTTTGAATTCGGATTAATGTAGTAACTCAACAAGCCTGCAGTTAGTTTCCAGCCACTGAGGAAACAAGTTAGGCATGGTTTTCAATGCAAGGTCATAGCAGTGTGAACATCATCCTCAATAACACTGATGATAAAGTAGTAACTAATACACTAATCAGCATTCATATAACACCTTTACATTTTTTCCTGTCTGCAAATGTCAAAATATTCCATGAAAAAACAGGTCAATATCCCTCTGTGGTGACAATTGCAGGGGCTTAATTGGGTACCTGGCGGTTGCATTCCTCTGTTTTCTACACTGTGGAGCATGTATGTTCCCTTGCACTCCTTCCAGACATCCTCATGCCCCTGCCACAAAGGAGAGGCTGAAAAAATAAACCCAATATGGTTGACTGATAAAGAACAAAAATGCATTCACATGTAAATACAAAAAGTCAATCATGCCTGAAAAGTTTAAGTAGTATGCAATGCAAATATTGCTGAATTCATGGGAAATTAATACAAAAGGTAACCAGATGCTTCAAAAAACCTGGAGAACCCTGTCCCAAGACACCAAGACAGATAGCATAAAAAGCTTAAAGCAATAAGAAGCAAAGGAGTCACTTCTAGCATTCCAGACAAACGCTCTGAATCACTCTCCGGTCCTCCCCAGATTCTGAATTAATAGCGTCAAAAGCTAATTAAGAAAGCATACCAGCTACAACGTTCACATCTCTAGAATAACGTGGGACAAATCAGTACAGGCTGGGGGCTGTTCTCTTGGAGGAAAGCTCTGGGGAAAAGGACCTTGGAGTCCTAGTGGACAACAGGATGAACATGAGCCAACAGTGTCCCCGTGGACAAGAAGGCCAACGGCATCCTGGGGTGCATTAAGGGCATGGCCTGCAGGTCAAGGGAAGTTATCCTCCCCTTCTACTCTGCGCTGGTGAGGCCTCCCCTGGAGTGCTGTGTCCAGTTCTGGGCTCCTCAGCTCCAGAAGGACAAGGAGCTACTGGAGAGGGCCCAGCGCAGGGACACTGAGATGGTGAAGGGCCTGGAGCACCTTCCGTATGAGGAAAGGCTGAGAGAGCTGGGGCTGTTCAGCTTGGAGAAGGGGAGGGTGAGGGGGGATCTTATCAATATCTACAGGGTGGGTGTCAAGAGGATGGGGCCAGGCTCTTCTCAGTGGTGTCCAGTGACAGGACAAGGGGCAATGGCCATAAACTGGAAACCAGAAGGTTAAAACTGAACATGAGGAAACCCTTCTTCCCTGTGAGGGTGACAGAGCCCTGGGACAGGCTGCCCAGAGAGGTGGGGGAGTCTCCTTCCCTGGAGACTTTCCAAAGCCGCCTGGACTTGTTCCTGTGTGATCTGCTCTAGGTGATCCTGCTCTGGCAGGGGGTTGGACTAGATGATCTCTAGAGGTCCCTTCCAACCCCTACCACTCTGTGAATCTGTGAAATTCATATTCCACTGAGAATTTTTCCATGAATAAAAACAAATTTCACTTTTGGAGAAATATTAATTGGCTTTCAAGAAATCACAGGCAATATTAGAAGTGTAAGCGTAACAGACTTTTGTCTCTAAGGACCAGAAAACCATCAAATAAAATGCAAAATGAACTGCAAAGAGCTGATGCTGCTTAAGAGCATGAATTCCCCAAAGAAAGGAACTTCAGAGGAAAGAAAAAAAAAATTGTAAATACTCAGATCTTATGAGCTATAACTAACCAGAGCTGGTCCTAGGAATGGAGATGTACAGCATCTAAATTCACAGCTAACACAAATTCTGAAAACCTTTGCTTTCTACTATATTAAAGTTTTCTGAAAAAAAAAAAAAAAAAAAAAGTCAGTATAAATATGGGTGACCTTGGAATTAGTTTACTTAGATTTTCCAAGACTTTGATAGTTTCTCATATGAGCTTTCCAAAGAAAGAAAATTACCAAGGAGACTATTGCACTTTTCACTCACATACACTCTCACATACACATTTCGCACCAAAAATAAGCAACAGGAAAACAGTTATGACAGAGAGCTACTCCCTCTCAAAAACAATGTAACTGAAACCAAGGACAACTGGAAATCACTTCAAAATAGTGAGGGGAAATCCTCTTTATTCCACTAGTTTTGTACTACATTTCATGGTTCAAAATTTCATCTTACATAAGTTGGGTTTTCATTGTGAGTCTAAGACACAGATAAATTGATTAAAAATAGAATTGAGTGGGAAGAGAGGCAAGAAAGAATGAGTATAGAAGATGGACACAGAAAGACAGACAAATTCAGTGAAAAATAAAACTGTGGCTGTGTAGGTGGACATATATTTACGGGCAACTTCTTAGCTTACCTTCCGTGTACCTTTGTAAGTCTAACTCAATGCAGACTCCAGAAAACTATACTTTTGTTTTGAAGCTGAATCACTTTCAGGAGCAAGGAAAAGAAAAATTAAGCCAGACATGGGTTTGAATTATAGGAAAAAATAAGGCTTCTGAGCTCAGACTGGTTTTTGCTGTTCTGATAAACATATTAAGTCATCCTGCAAATTACCACGTTCCACAGGGTTTGCCCATTGCTTGCATGCAACCAGTGTGCCAGAGTATATTTAGTAGCAGGCTGTCCTTGGCTGCCACACCACATATGTGGGGTGAGATGGTCTCAGAATCTTTTAATCCCAATATCCCCTTGCCTGCAACACCTCTGGACCAGATCACAGGCCCAGCTGCGTTCCAGCTCTATCAATTGCTTCTTAACGGCAATCTTGACACCTGAAATCAACTCTTCTGGGTCAGCGTTATCTCCCCTTGTCCATCACACCCACTGAATGTTTGCATGACCGGACACAGACACTAGGAACGCTTGGGCATTCAAGTGGATAGATGTACTTTAGCATCAGTCATCTTGCTGCTCTGATTGCAACACACCTACTAGCTCTATCGCTAATCTGCATCTCTAATAACTGCCTGAAGAGTACCAAAAGCTACTGGGGACACCACAACCAGTTTTTTAATGATGAAATGGGGTTTAAAAGTAGAGCCCAAGCCACAAAAAGGATTTACTGAGCAGCCAACAGGGCAGACATTCTTACAATGTCTGGACTCCTTTTTCAAGCTCTTACCATAAAGAAAGTATACATGTTACCCTAGGCACCCAGGAGACCCTTCAGAAAGGCTCATACTATGTAGCCATCTGCCAGTACTCAGATGCCAAACAGGGCATGGAGTTCCACTGCCAAGAGGTGCTACCTACTGACAACCAAATTGACTATTTTTTCCACATTTTGAGAATGTCTCCAAACCTTGACCTGGCAGGTACTGTTAAAATGAAACAGCCAGAAACTGGGGTGCTGTGAGCTCGCCGAGATCAGGTATGTATTTAAACAGCTTTAATGATATCCTAGGGATCAAATTAATAATACACAAATGCTCACATAATAGTTTGTTACCCTTCATCAGCTAAATCAAAAAGTCAGGTGCTTGGGTGCAGAAGCCATCAGCCTGCAGGGAGCTACCCACCTTTATGCCTGCTGAAGATGCACTGCATTACAATGAACGCCTTCACATGACACAGCAGAACTCTGTGGTGTCCCTCCACAGGTTTAATGGAACTTGTGCATGTTCAACAAAACGTTCTCAAATTCTTTCCTCTCAATTCTTCCATTTGATTCTCCCTACCCCTGATGAGAAATACATATTTGTCTCATTTTTTCCATTTAATGCTGAAACTTAGATAACATCTGTTGTCACACATATAGGTTCAGAAAATGCTTTTTGGTTTGAGGATGGTGGAAGAGAAGAATTTCTTTATTTGAAGAGTTTCTATTAACATAAAAATCTTTGCCTGTTTATTGAGATAGATTCTAGTGCCCAGCTACATTTTTTTTTTCTCTCCTTATGAATATTTGGCTTTATCTGAATTCTTTACTGTATTTTCAGACTTCTTACTCAGGTTCAAAGAAAGACTCTGTTTATGACTATTTGTGCATTCCTCTTTGGGACAAAGGGGTTGGTGTGCTTATTACGCACTTCAGTGGAGGAAGATTTTGTGCAATTACATTGCACATATGGTAACAAAGACTTTCACAATTGCAGAGGGGAAAGATTTGTACATTTAAGTTCCAATAATTTGCTCAAAATAGCAGCTAGAAATATCAAGGGGCATAATCTTATAATATAAAGCAACAAAGCTTGCTTACACAGAACTTACTATAAGATGACTCCACAAAAAGAAGTGTTGTTGTACAATGCAACTTTAGATATTAAAGATTGCCAGAGTAAAAGCTGCCTGAGATAATATTGGTAAATACACCTAAATTCAAGTTAGTTAGCAATCTGGTTGAAATGAGTCCAGAGGAGGCCACGAAGATGCTCCGAGGGCTGGAGCACCTCTCCTAGGAAGAAAGGCTGAGAGAGTTGGGCTTGTTCAGCCTGGAGAAGAGAAGGCTCTGGGGAGACCTTATAGCACCTTCCAGTACCTGAAGGGGGGCCACGAGGAAGCTGGGGGGGACTTTTTACAAGGGCCTGTAGTGACAGGACAAGGGGTAATGGGTTTAAATTGAAAGCAGGGAGATTTAGATTAGATATCAGGGAAAAGTTCTTCCCAGAGAGGGTGGTGAGGCACTGGGACAGGTTGCCCAAAGAAGCTGTGGGTGCCCCATCCCTGGGAGTGTCCAAGGCCAGGCTGGATGAGGCTTGGAGCAACCTGGTCTAGTGGAGGGTGTCCCTGCCTATGGCAGGGGGGTTGGAACTGGATGATTTTTAAGGTCCCTTCCAACCCAAACCATCCTATGATTCTCTGATCTTTGCTACCTGTATTTCCTGTAGCCTTAAACCCGCAATGCCTATTGTAGTTGACAGAAAACAAGAGTCAGGACTGAAAGACATCTGCTGATGGGTGGCCTTTGCAGGGCTGTTGCTCAGTCAAGCATGAGTGACAGTGCCAGACCTGGTTTTGACTGGTATCACTATGCCACTAGCACAGTGAACTTTCATTAACAGAAAGTGGGCACATCAGATGTGAGAAGGGTGGATTTTCCAATCATCCCACCATGAATCAATATGTGGAGATGCCTATCCTTTAAGCACACCGAGCACTATACTGTAAGAGGTCCTGAAACACCCTTTATCTCAAAGGCCAATACATTAGCATCAATACTTTTCCCTACACTAGCCTGATATATCATCCTATAAACAACAAGCTCTGAAACATTTGTTTCCATAAGAGAAATCCAAAACTTTTATTCTGCAGTATTTACACTATTAAAATCTGATATATTGTTTATGTTTTCTCCTTGAATCTAGACCTTTATACATTATATATTTTATAAAAATTTATAAAAACTGGGCTGAATATTGACATGAAAGCATTCAAAATGAAACATTCTCTGAATGTTTTATTTTCTGTTTATGTAGAACAATTATGGGAATTTAAAGTGAGTCCATAAGTTTTGATTGGCCTAAACTTGCGTTTTTAATTGAAAGAAAGCTGGTGGAAAATTATACACATCTCTAGACAGGATGGCTTTTTCCTCACTCCAGTACCTTTTTCCAATTAATATCTAAATGTCATGAAACTTCAGAAACAAGAGGATAGATCTCAATTAACAACCCCAGATAAGGGGCAAGGGGTTTTGCGTGACTTCCCCTCAGGCTATTTGGTTTAAGGCATGCAAATAACAGAATTACAGTGATTAGGGATGGAAAGGACTACTAGGTCAGGTAGACCCCGTACCAGGGCAGAGGTATTCCCAACAGTCTCTGGGACTCTGCAGAGAACATTTGAATTATCCCAGCTTGAAGACTACTGTGTAGGAAGAGCATGTGTGAAATCACACAGTGGAAGGCGTGCAGTCTCTCAGCAGATATGCCAGGTCCATGAACTGGGAGCTGTGAAACCTAAACAGCCAAGGAAGGTGGATCTATAGTGTTCTGCCTCCATGTGTGGTGGCATCAGCTACTGACAGGTATGCTCAATGGAAGGAGTTCGCAGAGGTGAAGCAGATAAACTACACAGAGTTACTTTCTCACGGTCTTTGAAAAACAAAGCAGAATCAAATATTTCAGCTCTGGAAAGAAAGGTAATCCTCATGAGATACCTCTTGCACACAGTGGGCTTGTAGAGTGTGAGAGCCTGAAACAGATGCTGCACAGGATTTTTTAGACATATATGTATAAGTTTCACCACACTGAATTCTGCCCCAGTGCATAAATGAACAGTATTTCCCGAGTGCAGTGAGGGCTGAACTCTGTTACATCACCCAACGTTGTGTTCTGCAATAGCATAAGATATCCAATACAATAAACAAAGAATGTACTAAGTTTTCTGAAAGGAGAGAGGAAAATTCCTGCTACTCCCAAGGCAGAGTATCATGGTAGGTTAAACGGCAGAGGAAAAATATTCAACAAATGGAAGATAGAATTTGTGGGATACTTCTTGCTCCACAAATTCTGCTGGTGAAGCAATAAAAAGGGAATGAAAGGCAAAACAGGAAATGCATGTCACCATATCTCCTGCTTTACCTGCTCCTGCACAGAACTAGACCACTGGCACAGAGCACCAGTTCTTCCTACTGTTGGATTACATTTTATACAAAGCTGCTTTAAAGCTGTTCGGCGTCTTGAGTAGTAGAAAGGGGAGGGACTATTGGCCTGGCTGCCACACTCAGCATTTTTCTCCAGATTGTAACCTTTCCCTAATCTTTATTGCCTCTAGTATATAATTTGTTCTGCTGAAGACCTTGAGCGGTGAGGAAAAAGTTATAAGCAATCCTTCTTGACTGTATCAGTAATGAAAAGACACGGTTTTCAGAAGCTCATCACCCTGGAGAAAACTAGGCCCGGATTGCAAAGTCAGTCAATGAATCTCTGCTCTGGGAACGTAGTAACCTTGAGCACATCAAAGTTTTGTGCACAATTTGTAGGGGAGTGCTGAGGAAAATGTTCAGCCCTGATTTTGACACCCTCTCTTCTCTATATAGGTAGGAAGCATTTGAAGTTAGCAAATGGAGTAAAAAACAAAAAAGAAAAGAAAGCAAGCTGTTCCTTAGAGGAAGAAAGCCAGCTCATCATCACATCAAGCCATTCATAGGCAAAAATAAGAGCAACATTAGATTTTAGTTTGGGGTATAAACAGTGTTGTTACAAAAACTCTATAAAAATGGTCTTGCAAAACATGATGACTAAGAATCACATTGCTGAGGTACTATTTCTTCCAGTTCCCAGTGAAAGAAGTAATTGCTGTTTCCCTGTAAAAACAATTCATGCCAGCTTTTGAGCTCATTCAGCTCACCCAGCTAGTGCTTTCAGAAAGGAAACTCCAACTACTCTCCCTTTTTCCCTACCCAATCCCCCTACTCTCACTACACTAAAATAAGGTGATACATGAGGAAAAATATCAAATCCATAGACTGAAACCTAGAATACATTTGCAGCAACATACATTCAAAAATTACCTGAGCAAAAGAAAATTAGTAATGATGGCCTCACCCCCAGCATGTTATTTAACATAAGGACATATTTAATATCACTCCGAGCCGAAAACTTTTCCCAGTAACACCAGGTCCTAAATGGATTTCCCATAAATAGTGGGAAAGGGCTTTTAGCATGCATGTTATAGTAAAGCTTTGATCATGTCTACACTCATTTTGGCTTTTCTCTTTACTTCAAATCCTCATCATCATGCTGACCACATACTTCTCTGGCTTGTTTGTTCATGGTAAACACAAAGCAAACACCAACAAGACATCTTTCTATATGAATGTTCTACAGTTACAGCATAAAAATTCACAAATGACTCAGTTTATGACATAAAGCCTGGGATATCCTAGGCATTCCCAGAATACTGTGATTTGATATGAAAAGAAAACCAACAGGACACATTTGCTCTACTCCAGTTTGCTATGTAAGCAGGCATGACACACTGCTACCCCTCACATCTGGGCCCTGCTTCTAGACAACCAAGTTCAGAAGAGTAAAACATCTCTATCTCCTTACTTCTTTGTGCAGACACATATTCCAAAGTAACAGTAAAGCCCTAAACAAATAAAGAAAAAAATATCTTTCCCACAGAAGTGAATCACTGCTGACAGTTTTGTTTTGGGTTTTTGTTTTGTTTTGTGTTTGTTTAGGGTTTTGGGTGTTTTTTTCAAGATTTTATCAAGAGGATAGACAGCATAGATGGCTTCGCCTTGACCATGCAAAGAGCATAATGAAGCAGAAACCATTTTTCAGTGTTCCTGACTGTGTAAGTCCAGGGGAGGGAGTTATGGAGGTGTTTTAGTTTGAGGGGCTGTCACGCTGGGTGGTGGGGTGGGTATTTTCTTGGTTAAGATATATGTGCAAGAAATCCCTCAAGAGCATTTACAGCCAAGTGATAGCAATGCCCTTTTCTTCCTGGAAGAGTTTTCATTAAATCCCATTGCAATTAAAGGTTCATTTCTAAACAAAGACTGGAGGCTTAGGTTATGGAAGGAAGTACTATAGAGGAATAGCCTGTGCCTCACCTCAGAAATGTTTCTGCACCCCCCAGCCTCACATTAGTGCTGTTTGTTCCCACTATTGACTGGGATTCCTGTAGCTCTGGGGGCACAAGGCACACACGTTTAGTCCACGCAAAGACCACTGAGAAGGAAAGATTCTTGAAGTGTCACAGGATCACACACAATAGCAAGATGCTTGTGAATTGGTGAGAGAGGATGAAAGTGAACACTTACACTTAATGAACAACCTCTGCTATGTTGGCTTGTATCCAGAAAAAATAACCCATTACAATCAAAACTCAGTTAAGTCAAACAGTCCATGCTTAATTAAGCCCACTCTAAGAGTTTTCTGTTCAAAGCAGCTGATATTTTCAGCAGGTGAGACTGAAGCTTGCCAGCTCATAGTATCAAATCTAAACCATTAAATGTGGGTGTCCATGCTGTGTGTACTGGTAACATGGAAGAGGGGATGTAGAGCCCAGAACTAGAATATTCAGAATACAAAGCCTCAACTGAAAACATCAATAGTGATGCTTATACTACCAAGTAAAGTGGGCCAGGCCTTTTCTCCGGTCCTGAGGCCAAATGAATGCACAGCACACCTCACATCCACATAAGCTGAATATTTTTTATCTTTCCAAAATGGTGTCCTCGCTCCTACTAGCTACTGGGACCAGGCCCTGGCTGCTCACTGTTCCCAAAATATGCCCAGAAGTCACTTGGGTGACTTGTCAAAACTGTGCCAGTTCTGCTCAACTGTCTAACAATTAAACAATAGGAACAACCAACATAAGCCTGTATTCAGACTCGTGTCCCATCCTTTTTCCGTTTATTAGGAGAATATGCAGCCCATCCATCCGGAGATCATTAACTGAAGCAAATAATTTATTTGGAGTTTAAATGAAGGGTCTTGTCTTAGAGGTCATTACAGCAGGCCTGAAGCCAGCAAGATTCCTTCCCCTAGCTCAAACAAGCTTCACACCCAACTCACAGCACCAGTTCCTGCGAACTGGCTGACACACTAACTCATAGCAGATTCTGCACCCTAAATATAATCCCAGATCACTAATATATCCTGAGCTTCCTGGTGCAAAAGCAAGTTCAGAAAGTCTAATTCTGAATCTTGTTTGAAGTGCGTGGAGGAAGAGGGAGAAAGAGGCTGACTGAAAACAATGAGTATCAGCTCATTTTAGCCATCAAAACCACAAAAATGTCTACAGTGTAGTTCAGTCATAAAGAATGGAGAGAGAAGATAAGGAAGACAGGAAACCACACACCTAAACACACATACACAGAAGCACGCATCTACACACATACATCAGCTCTGCCTGTCTGTAAAAGTAACAGACATGCAAATAAACAGAAATGCTATTCAAAAGATTTCTCCTCTCATTTTCAGACAGAGGTGTGCAAGCCAAGCCTTGACTCGTTTGTGGATAGGGTGTTTCATTGTGGTTTGGAGATGCATCCAAAATTCTTTATTACTCAAACTTTGGTTCTGAGTGTATTTTTATAAGGAGTCTGAGAATGAAATATGATTCATATTTACATCTGTTAACATGTTGGGAACAAAACAGAAAAAAAAAAAAAGAGAGAGAAGGATGAGCAAACTGCTGCTGAAAGAAATAAAAAAAGTTGGTTCAATTTCCCACAAGACTTTCTAGGTTTGGGCTGCAAATGTTTATGTTACCAGAAAGACCGTAGAAGAGGTACAGACAAAGGACAGTGGCGAAGTCAGCAAAGGTTTGAGCTCTGCATCTGGTCTTCCAGTAATGTTGCTTTGGAGAGCACATAAGAAGTGTTGTAAATTAGTTATGCCAATTCAGGATTTTGATAAAAACTGTTTAGTCCCATGATGTAACTTGCTCTGGCTAGCCAGAGCTCTTCCCCGTAGAAAGAAGACATTGTAGTATTTTTGTCTGTGTGAATGATGGGTGTACATATTCTTATAAATAAGATGTTATGTGTAATCTTTCCACATAAATCTGGGACAGCTGAAGTATAATGGAAGGAAAATGTCGTGTATTGCAAAGAATTTTTTCCCTAAATTAACCTCCATAAATGTCTTAAGAACAGAGGAAGCTTCTAATGAAAGGACCTTTATGGAGATGCAGATCATGACATTCCATTCATAAAACCAGAGAGAGGCAACATGATGTAGTTGCAAGACTAGAGGCGGGGGGAAGGAGGTAGAGAAAAAAAAAAATTCAGATTATGGCAAAAGCTCAGAGACATCTTGGCTAACACCATAACAATCTGTATCATCCAGCAATACAGTGATTTCTCAGATCAAGAAGCACTCTCCATAAAAATACTATTTATATCAGAGTAATTAAGTAGATTACAAGCAGTGATGGACAGGCAGTGATAGGCTGTACATGTAAACAAACATCAAGTCAAGGCAGACACGAACAACCACAGATGGGAGCAAAAACTATTATTCATTTCATGTAGATGAGTAATGAGAGCAGGGAGATTCATCTACAGGACCAGACAGCCTATGACAGAGTGAAGAATTGAAATCAGAAATCCTGAAAAATAGTGCCTTTCTTCTTAGGGTCTGCCGCCCCCAGTCAAGCACCAGTTTCAGAGTTAAAGCTGAAGTAAGAACGGGGATCAAACATCTTACTGCATAATGGAAGGATAAGAAGATGTCTCCTAATGAATGAATACTCAGTGAATGTTTTGTCCATATTGGGTTAGACATGGTTTTGGTCTATCCACACACAAAAGGGAAGGTGGTAGAGACAAAAGGAAAATAAGTGATTTTCTCAACTTACCATAAAGGGTAAAACCTTGCCCCAGTGAACCACACCACCTCAAAGAAGGAAAAAAAAAAAAAGAAAAAGAAAAAGAGGAGGCTCAGCAGATAGAGAAATTAAGGGGATGTCTGAACAGCCCCCACCGCAGGCCTAACAGCGCAGGAGGACACTCAGGAGGCTGCAGACCAGATGCTGCGGAAAAAAGCTGCCGACCAGTCACAACTAAGAGAGAAACATTCAAAAGGAGACTCAAAATGCCTTACACTCTTTTTGCAAGCATTTATTTCCAGGGATGTAACTAAGCAAATGGAGGGTTACCAAAGCCCAAGTACCTGAAAGAAGCTGCACTCTTCCCAAGTTGTTAAAGCATGTTCATGTGGGACTGTGAGAAGGCTTTGAGAGCTCCCGAGATGGAAACCACATGCTAGCATACCCCCCTTGGAAAGAGCCCGATGTGCAAGCCAGCGAGCAGACCACCAACTAACTACATGTGTACAAGTGCTCACTGGGTGTCTTTGACTTTTTGAGAAGCAAAAAGAGGGGGGCAGAAAGGTTCCCACCCTCTGGAAAGAGCCTGACACATGACATGTGTAGGTTTGCTGCAGGGAAAGAATCCCACTCCAGTGAATGTGTTGGAGAAGCTGCCTGACAAGACAAAGTGGCTTGCTCCTTGCTTTCTCTCCCGCAGTTTATCTTGCCTGATAACGAGGTAAACCCAGCATGGGCTGGTGTGAATTAGAAAATTGATAATGGACCACATTTTGCACACTTCCTTGTTTAAACTGATCATGGTGACTATTTCTAAGGTAAGAAATATCACAGTAACACTGCGATTTTCCTGTATCAGTGAGGGATCATTACAAAGTAAAGGATGCAGGAAGAACACTGCCAGTGTCAGTTATTTCACTCTCAGCAGAGAGGTTCGAGCTCCTCTATATCATGCTTGTTCTTATTTTCCGTGGATGCTCCATCCTTGAAACACAGTAAGATTCTCCCTTTTGCTGATACCTGTCCTCCATTCCATCACTTTCTCCCTTTTCGCTCTTACAGTCACACTCTCGCATCAAGCAGTGCCTTATGTGTCACAATACCTTGAGCCATAGCATTGTTCCCAGTGTGTTATCTCCAGGAGAAGTGACAGGTATCATTAGGATTGCCTAACTCTTCGCATCATAACACACTCCTCTACAATTGCTTATAAACTGGTCAGTGTATAGAGCTTTGTGAAATACAGCATAACTGCGCAAGGAAGACAGGGCCCACTCTCATCGAGGGTCCCTTTATAATACTCAGAAATTTGGCCTCTGGTTATGCTACAGAATTCCACAAAACTTGGACTTATCCTTGGTTCTCACGTATTGATGTGTTTTTGAAAATCTGGCCTATCATCTCTGCTGTCTTCCCCAGATGCAAGGAAAAAAAATACTTCTGCACTGCACAAAACTTTCCTCAGATGAATCCCCAAACACTGGAGAGAAATTCAGAATGGGAGGGCTAATGCACCCTTTCCACAGGTATGCAGACTTGTTTGCTTTTCACTGCTGCCCACCTTAAAATCCTGCAGTCACATCTCAGCAGAATGCTGTGACACAATTGTTATCTATTGCATTTTCATACTACTACTCTGGGGAGGTTTCAGCAGCAACAAAAATACTGCTTTTTATGCTTGTTTTCGGTCCAGCAAAGCAACGGAGAACAAAGATTTTTTTGTCGTTGCTGTTTCTTTAAAAAAAGTGTATCCAACTGTCATTCTGCCAACATTTAGATTGACACCAAGTTGCGAAATATTATAGACAATAAGAAAGTAAAGATCTGAATTTTGACTTCTGCAGAATACAGCTAAACAAATTTTCTAAGAAATACAACCTACCCAAATACAAATCCTGTATAAGTCTACATATCTCTTTTTTTTTGTTAACTTTGTATGTTGCAGAATTATTTCTGTAGTGCTTCAGCAATATCAAATATTTGTTTAGACTATGATTTACCATAGCTGTACTTTATAACACATTTTTACACAGGATCACTCACTTACTAAAATTTTAATCCGTGCGTAAACGTCACTAGACTAAAATCCTGCTGCATTTCCAATACAAGAAAACAAGATGTCAAACTATATTCACTTTAGGAAGAGTATCCTGAAACATGACATTGACTATAGGGGAAAGAATAAAAGTAAATAATTAAAAATTATTAATACCTTAAGGGTCAGAGAAGCAGAAAGATCAGATTGCATGCAATCTCTAATTAAATAAAGTAGCTCTGGCTTTATATTAAACACAGAATAATTGGAGCAGTAATAAAACACCTTTTTTTAAATCATGCCTAGTATATTTAATTTTTTAAAATCTTTTCTTATACTCAGATAAGTCAGTGTTAGGGTTTGGAGGTTTGGGGTTTGTTTTTTTTTTTAATTTCTTAATTATTTTTTGCAGTTAGCAAGACATTCAGTATCTAAGCCTGTAGCATAATTCTTTTAACCTTCTCTGCTGCTCCTGGATTTTAAACAGATGCAAACTTGCACTGTTCCATCCAATTCAACAGCATTACATCAGCTGTCACATCACTGATGACAGTCTGACTTTCAATACAGCCACCTGGAATATCCAGGTTGCATGGATACTTTATCACATCAGGACCTCAGCAGGTGTAAGGCAGATGATAAATGGCCCTGCTAATATACTTACCTACAAACTCCAGCCCTCTCTTGTGCTCACATTCATTAACTGGATGAAGTGCAGGCAGGGAATGAGATTTGGGATACAGGTTCATGGCTATTAAAGACTAGAAAGAAACAGACTCATTTTGACCTATGACAAATCAGTATCCGCTCTCCAAGATGAACAGCAATTCAACTAAACCACTGTACAGTAGTAGAGCTTTGTAGTTTTCTTTCTACTACAGAAACATTCAACAAGGAACATGAAACACAGACCCTGCCTATTCTGCTTAGCCCATTTTAAACTACACGTTTCTAAAAAAGAAATCTTCCTCTAGTAAAATGTTGATTAATCATTTGTAAAAAAAAAAAAGATCAGGCAATTATCACTGCAATTAATAGTAATAGCCATCAGCATGACTTAGTAATTGCCCTGCAATCTGAAATACTTTATTTAACTACTGTAGAAGTCTTACTGTAACTTAAAGATACACAAATGTGTAAAAGAGATTATGTAATAGCCATGAATGACATAAACTAAAATTCTTAGAAGTGAAACAAAGAGAAAGCTCCCCTGAGAAAAAGAAAGGCAGCAAACACTGGGGCTGTGTGGATGAGTGGCTAAAGTATCAGCACTTAAGTTTTGTTGTTGTGGATCAGCTCAGACCTGAGGTTAACTATCAGGTCCAACAGATCTTGCGGTCTCACTTCAGAGGACAGAGGTATCTCCAAGCAGTAGCGGATGTGATGCAGTATCAGCGCTGCTGACTGAACAGCAGGCAGTACTGAGAAATATCAGTTCCTTTGAAACAGATAAAACTAGAGCCAAGTTGTTAGCCAAGAAATGCATTAGGTCCCACTTTTGTTGGTCAAAGTTGGTAGAATGAAATATTTCTGGTTTGAAAGTGTCTTCTTTTTCCTTCCTGTTCCCTTTAAAGTTGTAAATAATGAGATTTTGGGGATTTTGGTTTGGTTTTATTTTGAGGGTGGAGAATTTTTGTTGTTGTTGGATTTGGGGGGGTGTGGTTTAAAAAAAGCATATCTAAATGAATTTTAAAGAACTCACATTTGTAGTGAAGAGTGACAAAAGACAGGTGAGAGGAAAGAGGCATAGGATCTTCCCTTATTTTGAAAATAGTTTATTCCTTTTGGCTAATCACACAGCTAGAAAAAAGCTGCAGAGCTTGAGGAACTGCAAAGTCTCATGGATTTTATTCCCAGTTCCCCTTTTGTCCACCAATAATTTGCTTACACTTCAATACAAAATTCTGGATTCTCCCCGTTAGAAGTGACATTCCATTCAACTCCAAGCTATCCCTTAAAGTTAAATATAAATTGGAAAATCAGTTTGAAAAGAATTTCCCACAGATATTAAAAGATCTCATTTGACCTTTGCAAAAATCATTTCACTTTTCGAACAGCAAGTTTTGTTTTTATTCTCTATGCTTTTATGATACCACAAAGAAGTTTCTATGTCATAGTTATAACTAGAGCGGAAAAGTAGGGGATGAAGGCTCATGTGGCCTAGCTTAGCATAAAAGCACTAACATCTTTACAAATCTGCCACAGTATGCTGGAGATCTAGACTACAAAACCAATGTAGAAAGCGTATTTTTCTTCAAACTGCTAAGTATGTTTTCACCTCATGACTGCATCTGAGCTCTACCAACACCAAAGTAACAGACAACCACTGAATTTTACCCCAAACCTCTTCAAGAGCCTTTGTCTGTCCATGGAAGACCCACCAGTGCTAGGCATATATTTTATTCTTTCAGTAGTCACTGAGCCTTGGCTGCCCAGAAATGCAAGAAACTTCTGAACAGGAGACTTAATGTCTTGTGTTTTAGAAAGACATTAGATATCAAAAAACCCCCAATTTATTTATTAATTTTTACAGAAGTCCATGAGAAGAAATCTGACTGCCAGCCATAGTGCAATTCACTCTGATAACACAGAGACTATAAATCTTAACTAACAGCTTAACGTGTGAGGCATTTGATGTGTCTGGGAACCTGCTGTATGAAAGAAATTAGCTGTAAAAAAAGAAGCAAAATGCCTATTCCCATGGGAAGAGTCTGCAAGACTGGTAATAGATCATTTGTTCATTTGGAAGACACTTGTTCCTCTAGTAAAACAGCAACTAATATTTTTACTTTGCACTGCTCAGACAGGAAATATGGTGCTAAGGGCCAATAGACAGAGCAAATCATCGTGCTAATTACACGGTCAGTAAACATTTGCTCTCCCATGTTTCCTAAATGTCTGAATAATTCCTGGTTAGAATTCAGTAGTGGAACTAGTCACCTTCTTCCTCTCCGACGTAAACGCTGAGGAGATGTATCACATTTTAGAGGATATCCTGGTTAAACACTCGGATTATCATGTCACCTGGAAAAGGTTGAGTGCTGCCACATTTATAGGGGAAATGAGAGGTGTTTTGAAGTATCAGAGAAGTGAGGTTCTGAAACTGACCCTCAGTAGGTGGCAAACATCCAAATTTAAACAGCCTGATAGATTTACAAATGGGATTGTAGAGCAGGAGCGCTTGCCAGGAATATTTTTTGTAGATGACAGATCCCTTCTAGTCGTCCATTCAACTTTCATATATAAGTCAAATTTCTCACCTGAAGAAACATTCAAAATTAATCACCTGATTACATGAAAGGTCATGATATGGAAAAGCCTCATCTTTCCTACAAAGCCAAAGCAAAATACATGTCTTTTAAGGCACAAAGACCTACTTGCTTGCAGTCATCTTTGGGGTTTACAATACCTGGTCAGACCCTGAAATTCTGAATACCCTGATATTATTTTATCAGGCCAAATCTTCATCTCTGCCAACTGTATAACAGGCAAAGATCTAGTCCAGGAGCTGGTCACAAACTGAACAACATCCTGGGCATCTGACCTCCCCTCAGAATGGGTTTGTATGTTACAGAGATCCATCTACAGATTCCTAGTAAACTACCTCCCATCCACACAGCACACAGATTCCTGACTGCTACTTACTGGATCAGGATGGGCAAGTCATGGGATGCAGTTGTGTCAACACCAAAGGAAAAACAAACATTCAAGTGTTTTGAAAATGCTTCAGAGTGAAATCCTGTTTCTCAAGTGCCCCGAGTATAGCTTCACCCTCATAAATTTTAGGTAAAACAGCTCCCTAATCCTGAACAGCGCAATTGCAGGCAAAATGCTTGACTTCCACCCACTGCTTCTCCATGCTCTCAACACGTGCCACCAATCATTTCCATTTTGATGTATGGTGGCTTTTAATTCTAAATGAGGGGGGGTTGTTGTTTTAATTTAAGGAAAAAAGGAACTGAAGACTCACAAGGTGAGGAGGAGGTGGGTTAGATCCTGTACTGGTGCAGACTGTCAAACCTCTCCTAGAATCAGTATTGCTGCTGTGGTTGATATCAGGAATTACCCAGCTCTGTACAATTTCTTTCTTCACATTTCTACCCAGTTAGAACTAATGTTCCCAAAGAGGACATTACTTTGGAAGTGATTTAAATGCGGGACTTTCAGAGACTTTACAGGGTTAATTAACAGCAGTGGTGAGCAGGAGATTCTCAAATGCATGAGTAGAGTTTGGGGTTCCAAATATCTCCCCAGATCCAGCCTTATGTTGATGGTTCCCAAAAATCAGCAGGCTGAGAGCATGAGCAGCACACTGCTGAACCAGAGGCTGTTTCTCAAACCAGTTCTAAACAAGTCCAAGGCACTGAATTCAACATCATCAGGCTTGAACAGGGGGTGCAACGCCCACCGCACTGACAACTCCTGTCTCTCGTTATTTGAAACACTGTTTATTCAAGGTAAAGTTTGAATGTTACGAGAGAATAGGACATACTCTTCCTGGAGTTTGCCTTTGTGAGAGTTCAGCTGGAGATAACATCAATTATTTAAGTGATATTTTTAGCCATATTTGTGACCCTTGGGGTTTGATAGACTTTTCCCATTGTGGCAGGTTGGTTTACTGGTCTTTCATCAAACATACTTTAATGATTTTTATTTCCACCTCCATTAACATTCAAATGCCTGTATGAAGCATTACAGTCAGTTTCTCTCCGCAGAAATTGAGGAACACCACAAATGACTGCGCATTTATAAACATGCAGAAAGTACCAGAGTTTTCTCTATTACTCTGTCATCAGAGATATCTGCCCTAGGTTGTGCTCAGAGCATTAGCCCATGTAGCCTGATATGAGTTCATGAGGCTGGAATTCAAAACACTAACCAGCTGTGGGAACCCGGGAAGAAAGCTGTCACACTAAATGGTATCCAGATTAGAGCTGTGAGAATTTGGGAAAGCCCGTCTAGCAAGCATGATCTCTTGGAGGGGGGAAGGGAGGGAGAGAAACAGTTCCCAAGTTGTTAGACTCATAAGACTAAAGGAAACTAGGTCTCTGTTAGATACTGAAACTGCAAGGCTTGACTGGAACTAAATCTGTATCAAGGGATATTTTCCCAAGGGAAGAAATTCAGCAAGTTATTTTCTTTAATTAAGATACAGATAAGTACCTCTAGGATGGTTTTGTCCCCACAGCACAGTCTGGGGCTGGATGCACACAACTCCCTAAAGAATCTGGCTACGGTAGAAACGGATGAGAATCATGGTTGAAAAGACAGACCCTCTGTGCTACCTTGCATACAAAGCAGCGTGTCTGACATGCAGGTGCTTGATTTAAAACCAACACCAACCAGACAGAGCTGAGTGAAAAGGATGACTACGCAGTTAGATATGCAAGGAAGAGAGAGAGAGAATGCAAATAATTTATTACTTATCTACTCTACAAGTGATATTCCACGAGGGAGTAGGGAGCCGGGAGGGAGAAGGGAGGCAGGAAATTTTTGTTTGTTCCCAGCTCTGATACCATAGGTGATGTAACATGGAGAAATATCTTGACAACCAAGAACTGCAATACCATTTTAAAGGGATTTCTTTCCTAAGTCCTTGCTATGATATGGCATACTGAGGACCATGGCTCCAACTTTTATTTGTTGCCCCTTTATAACAGTCATTAAATATTCTCTAAGAAAGCAGGAAAAGTGGGAACTTTGTAGATATGACAATTTGTACCCTGCTTGGTTTCCTTGGATCTAGTAACACTAATTCACCACTTCCATTGCAGTGCCCGTACACAAACAGACAATCCAGAGTTTCAGGAGAGGAGGAAGTGGTAATTTAACTTTGGGCATCAGTGTCAATACCAGAAAAGTGATGCCCTTCGGGTGTTGGCTGTTTGAGGTATCTGTCATTGGGTGGAAGAGGCCTGTTCAAAGGCAGAGATACCTCAGGAAGTGATCTGTTTCTGCATACTCAGTTAGTGACCCTGAACACAGGAGCCACGCAGATGGTGTCAGATCCCTTTGAGACTCCAAGAACATGGCCCACAACCTGATTAATGTCACACCTGTAAGACTTGTGGGAGTAACTAATGACATGTGCCCAGTGAAATTCCCATTTGCAATTTCCCCCTTTCATTAGAAGCAAGTCTGTTTATCTGTGAAACTTTGCTCCAGACTCAGAGGGGAAAAAAAAAAAAAAAATCTACAAGCGATTCTCTTCTGTCGACAAGTTAATTGGTCTGATTATGAAAGAAAACAATCACAGGGACAACAGGGAAAAAACAACAACAACAGAAAAACAAACAAACAAAAAGGGCAAGATACTTACAAAACACTCTAATATGTATAGCACTAAGACAACAAACCAAGGAAAGACAAAAAGGCACAGATTTCTTCCTTTTTGTTAATTTGGGTGACTGAGAGTAATCAGGAAAATTTTGACGTTCTTTTGTCTTCCAATATATTTTGTCCCTTCATCAGGAAAAATATTGAAACCTGTCATTATATGATGACCTTTTATTGTTGAAAGTTTGGTTTGCAATGAAAATTGACACTGTAGTCACATTTTTCTTTGCATCTAACAAAACTGTAAATTTTCATTATTAGATGCTTCTCTTTCTCAGTTTTTCTTCCTTTTCCATAACAAAATAGTAGACAAAGAAATCAGGGAACAGAATATTGTTAAGTCTTTTGAAAAATGGATTCTTAAGAAAACTGTCATGCCTCTGGAGAGCCTCTTTGCAGTAGTGACAGAAATCAAAATAGCATAACTCACACATTCCCACCTCCCTCCTCCTACATAGGGAAGTCCACATTCACTTGAGAAGATCAGCAAATTCTGGCTGCCATGCCTGTTTTTAACTCAAGCCCTGTTGAAATCTCTGCTTGGGATATTAGCCTCAAATTTGCTTTTGGCTGTTTTCCTGTAAGTTATAACATCAGATCCTGAAAGCTTCTATGTCTTGCATGTCCATACAACAGAACCCCTCACTCCTTGGGAATCCCCTGATCAACCCAGGGCACTTCTCCAGTTGCCCGAGAGGCAAAGACTACAGATGCTGATTTTTCCTGAAGATCCTTCTAGATAAAAACAGTACGAGTTCCTGCAGAAACCCATCTGGCTGTCTTTACTCATGCAAAACCTCCACCAGCTCCCAGCACAGACATTGATTACGGAAGGATGTACAGGATTAGGCTCTAAGAGATTTAACCTGAGGCTAGTTAAATATGACTCATCAAATACTGAGCATGGGAGACAGATTAAGGAAGAAGTGGAAACTGTTTCTTTTCAGTAACTCATTTAAGCTGTGTTTTATTTAAGAGGTCTTTGACAAGAAAGGCACTTAAGGGTTTTAATACTTGAGCCATTCCAAATTGCAAGTGAATAAATCCAAAGGTCAAAGCACCTTGACCCCTAAACACCAATCAGCCAGAAAACAGTCAAGACATAACATTTCCAGCCCAACATCCTTTCCCAGATTTCAGCTGTAGTACTACAAAGATCCAGGCTGTCATGATAAAAGATGGGAAAGAAGCTCTTCTGGCTCGCTCTATCAGCTGCAATGATTAGCAGCAAGATGGGTCATTCTAGTGATACAGTAAAGACAAGTTCATCTTTCAATTTGAAATCCTAATTGTAGACAGTTTTAAGCCACCCAGTATTTATTACAGCAGCCTGCAGAAATTTCAGACATGCATGAGGACCCATTAAGTTCAATATTGAACATAAGCAGTTTGTAGGATTCTTCACAGAACAGTTTCTGTCACATTCACGAGCCAGGAACAGTCTCCCAAACTAAACAGACAAATGGATGGGAATCATCAGCAGCTGAAAGGCTCCATCCTACATCTATCCCTCAGTTCCAATATAGAAGATTCACCGGTTCTACACTTCCCCAGAACATTTCAAACGAGATTTAAAAGAAAATGAAAATAGTAGTTATGCTCAAACAATACAAGGATGCCTCTGTCTAAAAATATTTACATACATCAAAGAAAGGCCTGCTCACTGTTTAAATAAGTCACTTGAAATTTTAGCAACTATTACACAAGCATTTTTTATTTGAATTTCTGCTTTTGATACTTATTTACTTATTAGCAAATAATTTTCATCTGTTAAACATTTGCATCTTATATTAGAAACATCAAAAGCTTCAGACCTTTGATGACATTCATCCCCATCAGTGCGCAGCAAATTACAGCAACAAGAAAGAAAAATCTAAACAGAAGGCATTCAAAGAAAACCAGCATGGAAGGCAGAAATGCATCTAAGTCCAAGCAATTATATCTTAATGAATAAACATTGTTCTCCACTGCTACCTCATGCTAAGAAATACCCACAGTGCAGTCAACACACACTTAATTCTTTCCATTCCTATTCCTTCCTTACGGCAGCTTTGTCACTTTTGTTACAGCCTAAGGTCTGCAACTGTAATATCAGCCAACACTAATCATGAGAATACAGAAGAGTTTCACCCCCAGAAGCAAGATGCTACAACGGGGGAGGAGGAACTCATATACAAATATGCAATTAACAGTCACTTACTGCCTAGTTTGTAATGTCCATCATGCCACATACTCCTGAAAGGTCTTTAAATATGAGGTAATTATTCAAACTATTGAGATGTTATGGAAGGTGGGGAAGTGGGGAAGAAGGCAGCATTTGTTACTTAAAAATCTGTCACTGTCTCTTTAAAATTGAAGATGTCATTAAAAAAAACAAAGTGCAAGATTATAATTTAACTAGCTCTAAAGGTTACTTTAAGAAAACAAAAACGTTGATGACATTTAACTCTAATGCAATAACAAAATTGAAAATGTTCCTTTAACTATGAGCACAGCTTCTTTTCTGCACAACTGCCCTAAAGATAAAGTCTTTTAAAAAATCAATAATCTAGTCTTGCACATAACTTTGCAGTTTATCCATTCAATAGATACATTACTAGAAGTCTTTCAGGTGCAGCTTGAAGCTTGTTTCTGGAGTTTCCCCTTATGACTCTTGCAGGTGGAATGCATTAGCTAAGTCTTCACCTATGTTAGGCAGGAAAAGTTACGCGTTTACTTAAAATAATTCCTGTCTCCAGTAAGAGCATCCTAAGTTCCAGAGTCTTCTACACTTTCCAATGCAAGCACATCTTTTTATTGTGCTAAACCTAGCCTATATTTTATCTGTTACACATGTAATATACTCCATAAGATGAGTAGGAAATAGCCTTTTCCAGTTTAAGTTTGGTAAGCATCATTTGGATACAACCCCTCAGCAGCATAATGTAGGCAGATACCGTTAGGGATATACCCTAATCTCACAAGCACGTATTTATGGTTTTAAGACTTCGCAATGTACATTGATGACACTGATCAATCACTTATGCCCATTTTGCATGCCCTAAGAAATTTTTGACAGTAAACTGTTGAAATTCCAGGAAGAAAATATATAATAGATTGCTTTCAAAGAACTAACAAGATCACTGGTGCCTCCTCCCTCCTGTCTGGTACCTAATATGGGTTTCCTGTCGTAGCCAGCAAAAAGGAGAGGACTTTCGCTGGCTGAGGAGTCCCTACTTCCACAGCAAGCTGACAGGCCTCTAGCACCCATGCACTGTAGTGCTACCACAGAGATGAAAATAGTCTGCTGATTATGGGACCGGAGTACAAAAATAGACAAACACTTTATTTAGGAAGAAATGGACCACCGTGGAAAAAGCATGTTTCTCTAAAACAGGATTTCCTCCATGGTCTGGCTAAGCAGCAGCAACACCATACACTGCTCTTCAGTGGGGTCAAGCACAAAGCTACAAGCTTGCTTTCTAGTAAAATAAGTAAAACAGTAGTTGTAAAAGTCTTCCAGGATTTTAAATCCTTTACACAACTCATCTAGCTATACACAGTAACACAGCAAAGAGTTTCCACTAGTATGAACGTGAGTTCTGCACACAAATAAACGCCAGGATTGATTATGTATTCCAAACTGTCTTCTCTCAGATCATATCTGTCACTTCTCTAGTCAAATGTTCCTTAATTACCATAAGAAATAGCCAACAGGTTATATAGGCCGAAGGTTAAACAACAACAAAAAAACCCAACTGCAGGATAAAGCCTCTTTCAGTGTGTCAATATTGATTAAGAGTCAATAAAAATTATTAAATTTTTAACAAATTAAGAGGTTTACTTTAGTGTTAATCTAATAATTCAAGTGAAGTGAATTCATTTATAACTTTGTTTCAATGGAACCTCTTAAACTGTCTTTTGCACAAGTTTATGCTAAAACTACAGTAAGATGAATGTTTAAAGAGCAGTATCTTAAAACTACTCATGTTGAAGAAATTATCCTATGGATTAAATGTCTCTTTCAGTTGACAATTAATGCAACCATAGAAAGAAAAGGAAGAAATGCAAGTGCCAAGGGATGGGAAGTGGGAGGCCTCATTTCTTTTGCAAAATTAACCCTTGGGGCTGAAATAAAATTCAACCTGTTGGCTAAAATTTGGCTTTCTTCCTATTAAAATACCTTCCTAATCAATTCAACATGTTAGGTGTGTATCAAACTAGACCTTGCACCTCTGGGGAAAACATCACTGTTGATTTTTACTTTTATGTAGGGTTCTACCTAGAATATTTAACACACCCGGGCCTTTTGTGTATTTAAACCAAGCATATCATTAGCATACAGAATAATGCTAATAAATAATGTCAAGTCCTAATAAACAACATCTAAACTACTTTTTTCATTAGCAAGAAGCAGTGAGATGTCCAAAACTGAAGTCAGCAAAAAGCTCTTTCACCACAGGACAGAGTAGTAATTCACAGAAGCCAGATGTAATGTACTGAACTGTAACTTGGAGCATCCACATAGGCAAGGGAATATAATCTCATAGCAACATTTTTCTCTGGTGAAGCATTAGAGCACTTATTTTTAAGCACACATTTAAATCCAATCAACATTTAAAAGAACAGAAAAGTGTGTTGAAATGCTTTACCAAGCTAGGCTCAAGAAAAAACTTGCTATGTTGATTTTGGGGTACAATACAAACTGTAGTTGCCCACACATCCCCTTCCCGAAGACAAGGAGCCAAGACTCCAAGCAGCCTTCTCCCACTCCCAACTACTAGTCTGTATAGTTATGCCACTGCAAACACTTCATGATGGTAAAAAAGAAAAAAAAAAAAAGAAAATAAAAGAAAACCTATGACAGCAGTATCTTTCTATTTTACAGCCTTAAGAGCTAAGGGAAAGCAGGGAGGGATTTTTGTCTCAGCAGCTTTTCTGAGTCACGCTGCCTCCCGGGGCTGCTCCTTGGGTGGTACAGTTTGCACACCATCCCTCGCTCAAAGGATGTGCCTAAAGTCACCATCAAGACCTTTGCAAAGGGAACAAACAAAAATTTTACATACGCTTGGTCATACGGTCTATGTGATAATATCCAACATGTAATTATCAAGAGTAAATCCTCTAAAGCTCCGACTGTTTGTTTCCAAAGTAATCCCCGTGGAAAGCATTTCTACTTTCACATTTCCCTGTTTTGAATATGCTTTTTTTTTTTTTGCTTGGTTTTCCAGGTCCTCTTATAATTTATACCACCTACTCAGCAAGTTTCAATGCAGTCAATACTGCCTGACCACATCCATATAGCAACCCAATGGTCGTTTCAATTATTTTCAACAATATATGGATTAGATTACACACATGCTGCCAGAAAAAACGATCTACCTCAGATTTAAATCATTAAGAATGACCCTCTGGAGACAATAATCTCTCCTAAATGTGAAAACTACAGACAAATGTCAGAATGCTGTCTGGCCCAGGAATGTTTCCTCATAACAAGGGTGGTTTGTGCAATCAATGAGGCTGACAAAATCTCCGATATGCTCTCAGAGCTTGATCCAAGGCCCAGTGAAGTTTATGGTAACGCTCCCATTGACTAGAGCTGTGTGGGAAACTTTTTTCTGACCCATGAGAATATCTGAGATTTTGAAAGCTTTTTCCCATCCTGAATGGGAAAGAAAAATTGAAATCTCAAATTTTTGCAACCTGAAAATCACTTGCATCACTCCCATAAAAGAAACGAGATTTTTAAAAATCAACCTGATTAAAATAATTTGTTGAAAAGTGAAAGGAAAGAACTAAGTCTTGAAATAAAAGACTTTATCCAAAAATATATATATTTTTGGATAAAATTGCAATATTAGAAACTTGAACAATTCCAATGTTTTCTCCCGAACGGTAGAGCGGGCCTTTCCTGCATGAGTGGGTTCACCTGGGCTATTTGTTCTTTTAAAAAATCCATTGGATACAGACACTCTATTCCTCTTCACGACAAGCATAATTTATCTTCCAGCCACTGAAGAGGGATGGTCTCTCATTGCAAACCAAAAGGTGGAAGCCATTTGACACAGGGAGTATAAAAAAAAAGAGTAATTCCTCACAACTAATTGCAAAAGGTAAACACCACATCTTTTATTTTTAAATTAATTTTGCTTTCTTCTGCAAGGTGATAACTGTCAAATCATTCGTCCTAAAGTAGCGTTTTCCAGTCCTGGAGGTCTTGAACCCCTGGGAACCAAGCCCTGCATTTGTATTATAGCAGAAGCCACTGGATGGAGCTGTTATAAACAGTCTCACCAGCCGTGAGAATGAATCATGTTTAATCTTTAAGAAATTTGCATTGTCATTAGTTTTAAGATATTTCTAATGGGAAAGCTGTTGCAAGCAGCAAGGAAATGTTCTTCTCTCTTTACAATATTTACACAAAGTTCTTGCTCAGTAAGTAACAGATCTGCCAGTTTTGTAGAAGCAACGACTCTCTACAAAGGCCCCAAGATATGGTTGATGTGTGTTGTGTAATAAGAGCAAGTACCACCAAGAATATATACTTCATCCCCATACCAGTTTCATTCCTTTTGAGAAAAAACCATCTTGGAAGACCCTCGATATGAATTATCATTCAAAAAGGTAAGCAGAACAACTTCCACTGCATGTAGAGTGGAGAGAGGAAATGGAGGAACAGACATTTATTGACTCACTGTAGTCATGAAAAGCAAGATTTTTGAGTTCAAATTCCAATCGCAAATGCTAAGGCAGTCTCCTATGTATTAAGGAGTTCTTGCCAACACTTGAGTCATTGCAATCCATAATTCTCAACAGTAGATTCCCAGACAAAACATCACTGTAGTTAAGAGTAATATAGAGCTGAGGAGTTTCTTATTCTTTATATATATATATATGTGTGTGTTTATGTGTATATATAGCTAGAGAATAATACTGAAAATCCCATAACTAATCAACCAGGTGACAGCACTTGTAAATAAATGGGTCCTCCAAGAGAATTTCTGCATTGACATTTTCCATCCATAACCAAATTCATCTCTGTCTCTGAGGGCCATGTGAACCATCTCACCTACAGAACCTAGAGCATGTTCTTTCACATGACAGAGAGAACAGACAGCATCCCAAACTTCAGATGAGTGTTAAAAAGGCAGTAGGCCACATTCAGAAACACCCCGCAGCAGCACACGCACTGTGCTCAATGACACCACCATCCACTGTGGAATGTGCCCCTCCAGGAGGGCACACTGTCCAGTAAATCCTCCTGAGCATTTGACAACCAGCGTCATAAGTTAAGCTTCATATTTTTCATAACAACTTCAGCATAAGTGTGTCTGTCACCTTAGCCAGCAATCTATCTAGATATCTCCGCCTCGTATCTCTGGTTTTCGACGAGCTGTCAGGAAATTCAGGAAAGCAGTCAGTTCCCTCATTTCTAGCTAGAGCCCAAGGCCAGTTTTGCAGACACTCATTTAACCTCCCACTTTAAACCTCTTGCTGAGTGTGCCATGTTTTCTATCATCAGCCACCCTTCCATAGCTATCATTCTCAGCTCCCGCAGCAAGCACATTCAGCAGCTTTCCCAGCCCAGGAGCCCTCCTGCAACGCTTCCTGGACAAAGTAGTACTACAGGGCCCCGACTCCCCCAGCCCCTTATTCTCGCGTCCTTGCACCTATTCACGCTTTCATATACATCAGGCCAATTCACCGCCTTCTTTCCAAATCACCATCCAAATGCAAAGTCTCATCTGTTGCCTGAAAGGTTTCCAGATGATGTAGCAGATGGGAAAAATCCTTGATTTGTCTCCAGTTTGTTGTATCGATGCTATGCTGTTAAAAAAGAAACAGGGGAGTTGAAATGTGCTTACATGTTGCTCCTTCATAGGTTTGTGGGTCAGGTAGGGTTCTCCAGGGCAAAGAAAAGATTGTCTCTCTCTTGAGAATAACTGAATAAAGTAAGCTTGAAGTTTCTAGAGGTCAGGATGGGTCCGGCCATCGCTGTCATACAGCAAGAAAAGGGCACAGACAGAAGCTGGCAGACTCCTGAGACAAACAAGGACTTAAAGCAAAGACCTGAATTAAAAAAAAAGCTTCAGCATTTGAGGCAAGATGCAGAATATTCAAAGGGCCCACAGGCACTGCATGGAACTAGCTGCAACCTCAACAGTGAGCAATAAGTATTAGACACAAAGCAAGACTAAAATATACAAACACACTGCAATAACACAGTCTGAGAATTAATGTGTTCAACAGAACTCACGCAGAAACTGTGAGATTTCCCCACCATGGGGTTATTCACCGAGTTCTTTCTTGCCATTTTTTAACAAATGCACAGCCTAAGAAACTGTGAGCTTCTTGGCATCTTGTGGCATGTTTGTTTAAGAAATAAGTGACATAGTTCTACCTCAAGACTAATGCATCTTCTCATTACAAATGAGCTCAAGACATTTTCATACATATATATTTACATACAGACAATGAAGACAAGACTACAATGACAGAGTGTCAAAAAGCCATCAAGAGGTCTGTCCTGCAAGGAACACAGAGAGAAATGTTAATAGATGTATATTACTCAGCAAGTTATCTGATGCTCAAAATACTCCTGAAAGATACACTTGCGTGAACTGATAGTCTCTTTGTTCTCCACCCCTGGTCTTAGTTTTCATCTAAATATTGACTAGGTTTCTGTGCAAAAATGACATCGTTCTACTCCTAACCTGCATTTCACATGCACAGAAGATGATTAATTGGAAAGAATGGAAATTCATTCTATTTGTCCCCAGAATTAACTTTTACTTAAATTTGGAAATTAGATTCCCATTTCCTCTTTGGTATTCCTGGGTTGTTTGGGTTTTTTTTTTCTTTTGGAGTTTTTTAAGTAAAACAAGCTGAAATAACTATATTTTCCTATTGTGGAGAGAATTTCCACATTGCTTTCATAGCTTCATAAATATGTATATACATACAGCTGTTCATGCTAGCAAGAGCACAGAAATACTTTACATCCAACTTTAAGAAAACTTTTCACAAAAGTGGAAAATTCAAGTTTTATCTTTGAAAGACCCTTTGGGTCTTATTCTATTTCTTTTTGTCTCCATGTTGTGACTAAGAAAAGGATAAAGAGTGATGGGAACAAAAGTAAATAAAGAAAAGGAGAAAGAATAAAAATCAGAAGGGAACAAAGCTTGCAAACTTGAAATCAAATCTTCAAATTTCTGTCAGTTATTTTTCCAGGTATAAGAACCCCTTCTCCTAACTTCTGAGAAAGAAAAGTACTTAGCCTTCTCTTAATTTTAAAAAATCTGTCTCCCTAAATCTGCACTATTAGTACTATTTCTATTAAGGTACTATTGTTTTGTACAACAATGCCAGTCATCACCAAGGACTCTACAATTGTAACTACAAGAGACACACGTGAACATATGTACAAAAAAGCATCTTTTTAGTATAAAAGAACACATGATTTGTTAGCTTTCTATCATTTATATCTAACTAATGTGTGTTCTTTTCATTTACCGATTTTGAAAATGCAAGAGAAAGGGAAGATTCTAAATAAAACACACCAGTTTGGGATGACAAATAAGAAGAGTCAGGCATAACGTTCTTCATTACTGAGATAAAAGGGCAATTTACTTCCTCTGCTCTTTACTCGTGCATACCACTTGCACTCTAGAGGACTGAACAATGCAGTGAATTTTGAAATTAAAGACACCAGTATATCTAATGTTTTTTAAACCTAAGCTCACTTTTTTTGGCAGGAATATGAGATAACCCCATTCCTGACGATTAATGATCAAAAGAGTTAGCTAGAGAAAGAATGTTGTTTTAAGACCAAAGTCTAAATTCATGGACTTACAGAATGCATTTTCCTGTTATTCTGGAGAAGAAAGGAAGTAAATCTGAGCCACTGAACTCTCTGGATTACACAGGCCTGCACTGATGACCAGAAACTCATTTCTGGATTCAAATGTACACCAGAATCATGATGAAATAACCTATTTAACACTGTTATTTTTGAAAGGGCATTCTTTACGTTAAGGCAAAAACTCAGGTATTCAGAGAAAAAAAAAAATCCTCTGTTATCTCTAAAACTGTCCCTTCAACATCCAAGAAACAGACAGGGATAGAAGCATGCACTTGCTCCTTTTATGCTGTTGGGAATTTTGCCAGCATGTAGGAATAAACCACACTTCCATACCATACCCAGATGTGCAGTCAAGAGAACACCCTAGAGCACCACCTCCACAACCTGTCCTAGGAATCAAAGCTGTTCTTTATCCCACCCATCATTAACATCTCTTCATCATTCATCAACCAGTGAAAAAGGACAGCCTTATACTGAAATACTGCACACACTTACAGTCCTGATCTATTAAATTTAATGGGTATTGTGACGACAAGACCTGCCTCCAATTTGCCATACTGTAAACTAACTGCTCGGAAGCAGTGCATGTTTTCCCAGGCTTCAGCTACGCTATTTGAGGCGATCCGTTCCCTGTAGTGATTTCCACAGAGAAAAGGGAGGCGAAGGGATGCAGCTGTGAGGTGTCTGCCCATGTCTGACCCTGGGTCAGCAGTCAGCCCTCTGGACAGCAGCAATAGCCCAGGAGGTGCTGGAATCCCTCTTAACCTTCTGGAGGATTTTCACAGCACCGCATTTTTGCGGTGCGTCTCTTCTTCCCCGCCTCTGCCAGCCCCATCCCTAGCATAGCTTGAGAACAATACACAAATGTGATTTCAATTAGGTCAGTAACAAATTCATGAAGGTTCAGCCCCCACCATCTGTCCAAAGGGAGCAAGGCTCTGTTTGGCTTGGGGCTTAGGCTTTTTGCTCCCCTCTCATCCTCCTTTTCTTATGAATACTATTTGACAAAGCTATCACATAACGGACATTTAATGGGGTTTACAGCAAGGAAAAGAAAAAGAAAAAAAAAGAGCAAATTAAGGCAGTTCCACTCTTAATTTCCACCACATTGGAGCATTGATAATTTATCACTTAACATGTACATAATTTAGCATGATTCAACATTCAAACACATTAAACGAAGACAACAGTGAAAGCCTCTTAATAACTACTAATTCTTCTTTTACAGAGGAGTTATGTATGTTTGAAACAGCAATCCCACTAAAATCTTGAGTTTCAGAAATTTAGGTGCACTTTGCAGTAGAAGCAAAAATTGATCAATATATCTGAAGCCAGAATAACTAAACAGGAGGAATTTATAGTTTGTTACATGACTGTCTCAATCTTCCTGTACACATACGTATAGTCAGTAAATTCAGATTTTAAATGTAATTTTAACCTTGGAACATCGTGTCAGATACTTACCTTGTCTGTGTAAACCTATGCACAACCTTTTCCTCTGGAAAGCACTTTGCAGCACATCTAGTACCTCACCTATGGATATTTTACATGTGGTGACTTCCACAGCACTACATTTCTGAATTAACTTGGATGGTTTGTGACCCTGGGCCTCCACCCAGAAAGTTTCATGTCCAGACCTCATTTCTATTCCATAAAGGAAGAAAAAAAAAAATAAATGTACCATAAGCCTGAATGCAGCAAGAAGTCTCAGTGTCACACTTTGAACTATGAACGTCCATCCAAGGTGAGTCCAAACACTGGCACCAGGTGTGTTTTCAGATACCTTTGCAGAGCCCGGGCCATTAGAGAAACTGCATCAAAAACACATGGGCAAGGAGGGGGAGGGTGGGGAAGAAGAGAGGAGGAGGATCGTTCTTCTAACATGCTGAAACAATTTATTGGAGCAGATTTCATCATTTCGCTCATGTTGAAGGGAGTAAATTCATGCTAAACTTGCCACGCGGAAGATAATGGAACATGTCATGGGAAGGAAGAAGTTACCGAGTTGAAGAGCAACAAGGGAGAAAGCAGCAGAATTTTTTGTTTTAAGATACTCTGTAAGGTTATGTCATCACACTGAGATGTAGGGATGAGTAATTTATCCAGATCATGGATTTTCCACCCAGGATTTTTCTAGCTTTGCTTCAGTTGATACAAACAAGTTTAACAGTTCAACAACACACTTCTCAAAAATATGGGTATTTTCTATATTAAGAACTCTTTAACTTTTGTACTCTAAAAACTAACGTATTTCTACATGTTAACCAAAACACACAGTTTATTTCACCTTCATTGCTCAGCGTCTGAAGTCTGAAAGGAATCTCTGCACACAGACAAAGCTATTTGAAAGTGGGAATATAGTAGGCAGTAGAACTCCTATAAATTACCTGCCATCTGGGGAAAAGTAAATTGACATCACCTTTGCCCTTTCATCCCCTAAAACCATGGTTGCACATCATCAAAACTGAAGAGAGGTTAAGATGATGAGGGAGCAGAAATCAATTATTCCACTTACAAATAGTTAAGACATAGGAGGATTAACCCCAAGTTGTAGTTATACCATTCAATGCAAGCGTAAGTGACAAAAATTGAAGACAAACAATTAGAAAAGATTGAATATCTAAAAGTATTCAGCATTGGCTGAAATGAGTACAAGGGAGCTTTAGTATGGGCTTCAAGCGAGTCATGACTGGGTGCAAACTGGTTATGAAGACTTCTTTCTAGACCTGTATTTCAGCAATTTAGTAAGAGTCAGGGGCATCCACTCAAAGCCTCCAAAACCCATTTCCCTGATAATTTAGCACTGATGAGACATCCTATTTTGGATGATTTTGGGGCTGAGCATCAGAAGAGCTGCAGCTCTGTGTTTTAGTAACTTATTCATGGACTGATCATTCCTGGCACTGTGGGAAGAGAATGGCAAAAGATACAACCATAGCCTATCCCTCTAGTCACAGGCAGATCACTGAAAGGTTACACAGACCTACCCAGGAAGAGGAAGTTGAAACCTCAAAGTTAACTTAATCCTTCCTTTGTGGGAATGGGAAGCTCTCACCTCCGATATCTTTCACCAGTGCACCTATTCCACTCTTACTCTGCTTGATGACTACTGAAGATAACTTCGAACCTCTGGAGATGCCTGCAGCCATAGCAATGCAAAAAGTTGTTCCTAGAAACCAAATTCAGAGTTTTACCTTTAAGCTTTTCTAATTGAATATTTCTCCCTCTGCACTCTTTACGTCCTAAATATCAACCAAGGAAAGATGGGTTTCAAAGTAGAGCGTTGTTTTATTATTTTTACTGTGTACTGATGTCAATGGAAGTTTTATAACTGAATTTAGAGAAAGAAGTACTTGGTATTTATACTGTATCTTCAGATATCTTAAGCTCAGAATTCAGTATTTCATGTTCTGGCTGCTGACAACCTTTATCAGACCTTTATTGTTATTTATTGCACCTACAATCTACAGGTATCTTTTGTAATGAATAAACCTGTTTACGTAAAGTTGAAGATGTTTAAATCCACAGCACCACTGGAGTGACAGTTATTTACAACACCCTAAGAAATTATTTTAGTACATTTTTGTCAAATTATGAGATCCTTACGTGCAAAACCCCTACAAATATATTTCAGCATAATATTTGTTAGAAGGTGCAGAGGTCTGAACAACACCTGGAGTGCTCTTAGCAAGGCTAAGAGGAGAGGTCAAGTCAAGAATTCAAGTTTGATGCATTGTGGGACAGGAGGCCAGTAGTCTATCTTTCCAAAATATTATTTGAATATCTTATTGACAAAGTCAGCAGGGCTAAAACAGGCAGTCTGTGGGATCAACATCCAATTTTACTAAGGGAATTTTGGACTCTTCATAAGTACTTATCCAAAATATTTAAGTCTGCTGGAGTTAAATCTAATGGCATTTGGATTGCATGATCATCTTCCTTCTGATAAGGGCAGAAAGTTATATTCTACAGCAAAATATTTTTTACATATTTTTAACAGGACAGAGAGCACACAAATACATGAAAGCATGAAATGGAGCTGCTTTCTCCTCAGATCTTCAAATTGTTAAGAGTTCGGCTAAGTTCTTTGCAAAAAACGAGTGAGGTTTTAGCATAATTTTCCTCTTCTTTAAGGCTAATTACAGCATTGCCATCCTCTACTTAACAATGTTATTTAAAAAAAAAAAAAATGCCTACAAATATATAGAATTTGCTTACATGGAAACATATTTCCAATGACACTCAAAGATTGTTTTTTAAGAGTGCCTGGCACCCAGAAGCTTCTGGCATGAAATTGGTCAGAAGTTTTTCAAAGGAAGATTTAGCAGCTTCTGAAAAACAAGCCCTATTTGAGCCTTTCTGAAAGTCTGTCCTTGATTACAGAAACTCAGTAAGATCAGTTCTAAGAAGGGCGACCCATCACCACTCGCAAAACACTTTGCTGCCCTACTGTATCAGGATTTGGCAAGAAATGTGTATATTCTTCACTGTCAGTTTCAGTCAGGACTAAATGAAGCCAAGACTGTCAGTTAAGGTAAATGTTGAATCTTTTTATTTAATAAAAACACCCCATTCCTATCTAATAAAAACCAGCTCTGCCTTCAGAGTAAGAAGATAAAGAAGTTTAAACATTAAAGGGAATAACACAGTCAATTATTACATTCAGGGATTATGTCCTTAACTGGTGTAAACTGGCACAACTTCAACAGAGACCTGTTGATTAACATCAGTACACAATCCTGTCTAACCTGTTGAGCACAGATGTATGCATGCACTCTTGTGGTACTAGCCTCAGAATATCTAACATTTGCTTTCAGCTGTCAGCAGGTACTAGTCAAAGAAAAAGAAAATTCTTCACTTCAAGTGTCTCTTCCCCATTTTGTACGAAATCCAAACAAATCTATTTTCTTTTATTGTACTTTGGTTATTTTTGCTCACGGAGGCTTTGGGACAGCAGCAGTGGAAACTGAAGCTGTCTGGTTAATCTGAGGTCAAATTTTGTGTAGGCAGCTGCAATCCAAACTTCCCCACCCTGCCCTACCACTAACCCGAACTCTGACCTGCCGGGACCACCCCCTCACTCCTGCAACAACTCGGTCCACATTTCTACTGAGTGAACACAGACTGTTAGCTAAAATGCCAAAATATCTATGTGTGAAAATATATACACGCACTGTCAGGTCTCTGTGACTTTTTCCATTGGACAATAACCAAGACCACCAAATGCATCTGGCAGTCTGGAATCTACTGACGAATCAAGTCTCTTAGTACATGTACTTTGTCCTTGTGAACAAATTACATTTTGAACTGAAGTGGTTCCACCGAAAAAAGCAAACACGCACACAGAGCCGCTGCCTCTCTGCAATCTCATGCATCTGCATCCAGGTTCCTAAATCCATCTCTACATCTGTGACAACTGAGAAAATGTTGAACACCCCAAAATCACATCTACCATGTTCATGGCAAACCACTGGGTGTTGAGCACTTCTGAAGTCAAACAACTGATTCAGCAACCTGAATATGGATCTGAAATGTGAATTCCCTAGGGTATAAGAGGTCAATCTGATAAGTGTCCTTGATGCATTGAATATGATCTTCAGGACCTTTGAAAACGCCATCCAAGAAACCTACAGTAAATTCTGGCTTCTGAACATTTATGTTACACACATTACTTTAACCTTTAAGCTCACGACCAAGTCAACCTCGTTGATTTGAGTGCTGAAGCACAGTACAGAGAGCATCAGCTCTGGAAAGCTGAGCACCTGAACAGTTAAGCAAGAAGAAGGGTGAGAGGAAATTTTACCATCCTCATTTTACAAGTGGGAGACTGAAGCTAGGGAAAGGAAAGGAGGGGCAGGAAAGAAGGGAAAGATGTGATATGTTCAAGGCCACCCAGGAAGACTGTTGCAGTGTGAGAACATGAATACACATTTCTCACTCCACCCCCTTTCCCTCCTCCCCACAAGCTCCGCTCAGAGCTGTGTGAGAGTTCATAAGGGCCAATGCCATTGCATAGGGTGGTTACCAAGAGGAGCCCACGTCTCCACAGGTGCAGAAGGGTAGAATTCCATTTGCAGCTCTTGAATCAGTCCAGCAGAGAAAGAAAGTGTGTCAGTGAGCACTCACATCCTGCTCCCTCGGTTCAAGAAAAGAGACAACACTGGCAACAGAAGCCTCAGTAAGGACCACAGTGAAAAATCACAGGGAAGCATGGTAGATGAGCATTACTTAATCAATGCCAGGTACTGAGGGAGTGGAAGAAAAGGAGATGTTCTTCCTTCTCTAAAATTGGCAAAATTGGCCTTCTAATGTGCTTATTTAGACTAACAGGCCAACATGCAGACAGGGGAACTAAGAATCAGAAAATGCAGGATCTAAGTCTAACTGGGCTGTGTGACTTGATGTGTTACTTTTTGCAAGTCACCCCAACCCTTCTTCTCCACTGGTTTCAAACTAAATGCCTTGAGGCAAGGACTGTGACCCCATCTGTCTTTATTTGCCCACACTGACCTGTGGGCAGTCACCACACTTTGAATGCTATTACTACTCAAAGCGTGTAGTGCGATTCTGAAAGCGTTTTAAACCCATAATAGCTTATGTAGCTAGAGATTCAGTTTATTGCCTAAGCATTGTTTTCAAATAGGTTTAAAAATCAGCTACAAGAACACGCAGAATGGGAGAGGGAAGAGTCACTGAAGCACTTGCCAACCTACGTTTCTCAAGTCCTCTTTCTCAAATGAGAAAGAAGTTCACCCCTGGCTGACAGAAAAAAAGAGCCCAAGCATAGGATGTCCCCAGCCACACACAGGCAGAGAAAGCAGAAATACAGATAGATCTCTGCTGTGAAATCACTCGCTACTGGCACAAAGGGAACCTGAGTGTTTGGTGCGTAGTTTCCCCGTACAGGGAAGACTCCTTGTGGGTCTGCACGGTGATTTTTTTTATACACACAGACCAATAAACCCAAGATCATTAGTTAGCTATAGCCTGGTTTCCAGAATATACACAACATTATACCCACCACTAGGCTTCGTTCCACACACCATAGCCTGCCTTTGCGAGAACTGAACACTGCATCCATTTCAGGGTTTATGTTCAGAGCAACAGTGCAGTTTTGAAGGAAACCCCCCAACTGTCCCCACTGATCACACTCAGGTCCACCTTAGTGTGGCATACAAGATAGGCACCTTCTCTCCAAAGTTTTGAACCACAGACATGGGCATATATTCAGCCCAAAGCATATCCCTCCCGCCCCCCAGCACTGATGCACATACAGCAGAGACTCAAGGGGCTCGGCACTGACTGCTTTGATCTACTGATACACTCCTACTGCACCAGATTCCTCACTAACAAAGCCAAAGCCAACGAAACTTGGAAATTACTGAGAAATAATTGCTCTCTTGATGTGAGCGTTTTAATAAGAAATAATCACCACAAGCAAAGAGATAAGTGAAAATGAAACTACAGAAAAAATTCTGTGGGAAGAGCAGCATGGCAACATGTGCAGATTGAAAATTGTAGGAACCAAGTGACAGCTGGTAAGCCTTGTCCGTACGGCTATGCAAGTTCTTTGCACCATGAAGGTTGTCTTTTGAGGAGAGCAGAATTTTGTTCACAGAAGTGTTCTCCCTCTGAAAATAGGCTGTAAGTAGATGTGTTTCCTCCAGAAATATAAAATGGAATTTTTGTACTTCTTGAAAAATAGAAGAATCACTGAAAAATAGAAGTGTGTCAAGTCTGCAGTTTGACAACAAAGTAAGTTTTTGTTTTGTCTATACCAAATGTCAGACCGCTTGAATTTTTGCTTTATTATCATTAAGTTTTTGTTCCAAATTACAAGCAAGTTAGCCTTTAAAATAACAAACCTGTTACAGAAGGAAGATTATCACCTCCACGCTTAAAGGAGGGAGAGAGATTAAGTATTCCTACTTTACAGACGTGTCAGCTGGTTCAAAACCTGGCAATAAGCACAAGGATCTACACACACACCCCTTTCCCCTATATAACTGACCCAAAATCTAAAAAATCAAATAAACATATACATTAGTTATTGCATCATTTTCCCAACCAGTTTGTCAGCATTAACCCTTTATTAATAGTTAGCCCCATGTTAACATTTAGGTCTTGACTGAAACCCACTGATGTCAACAAAAAGCAGGATTACGAGAAATTCCACCTATATACTCATGTCATAGAAATGAAGAAGGTAAGCACAATTAAAAACAAACAAACAAACAAACAACTAACAAACAAACAAAACACACCACAAAACCCTCAGCTTCAAACTCCATCCATACAATTTAACCCAGGAGAAGAGAGGTTTTGGCATCCTGTTGCCCAGTTATCCCGGATTTAATCAAATAGTGTAAACACAGTCGTCAAAAATCTCAATTTCAAAACACTCCTAGTAGAGTATATATATGTGGTAGGACACGATAGCACGCTTGAGGCTTTCAGCCCAAGATGTTTACGGGCTATAATGAAATCCAAAAGTTTCTTCTGTTGCACAAATCAATACACATTCCTTTAACCCACTGGCAAATAGGAGACTGAGGAGTGATTCACAATGATTACTCAATTCTTCTCCTGACACTTTTAATGGGATTCTACAAGTGCCATATTAGCCAGCAGAATACCAATGCAGCTCTTCTTCCTGCCTTTTCAGCAGTGAGAGGTCTGGGGGTAAAACAGACACAGAAGCAATTCTGATGCTGCTGAATGAAAGTATACCTCTCTGTTTTTAGACAATGGGAGATTCAACCCAGCAAAGAAATAGCGAACATTAGAACACCACCAGCTTGGTCTGAGTTAATATAACTGCTGTGACATTATACTGCTTTGTTCAGAAGAAGAAAGGTTTAGTTCTCTCAGGTTCCATTAATCTTCTTGGAAAGCCCACTCTAGAGGTGACGAGGAGCAAAATGAGTAACACTCAGCTATATGAAGCAGAACACCCAGCCAAAATCTGCTTGCTTAGAGACAGATGGCAAATACAGCCAGTGTTCTGAAACTACAGCTGCGTGCCTGAGATCTCTCAGATCTACGTGTGTGATCATTTAAGATTTTCAAATTATCTAATAGAGCAGAGTCTCCTGGAGATTTGGGTTTCCAGACTTTTGTTTTCTTTACAGAGGACCACATTAAACTTACCCAGAACAAAGTCAAAAGAAAACAGTTCTCAAGCTTTTTTATTTAAGAGTGTTATGCACACACAAGCACTCTCCTGCAAGTACAATTTGCTCACACTCCATATCAGCAGGAACAGTTGGGAACAAATCACAGCAGGGAGGCTGAAGAGCTCTCACTGCACCTCTCCAGTCTAGACACCTGCCAGGTGTGCATCACCCTCTCCCTTCCCCATGTGCTCCAGGGGACACTATGGCTTTTCTCTGGTACCCAAGGGTTCAACACACACAAACACCTACATCCTGCATGTTTGCAGAGCTCTGTATAGAGTCCATGGCCACGTACCCAGGCTGTTGCATGTGGACATATTGCTAGTCAGACATCCGTTTAGCCCAGTGTAGATACCTTCACACAGTGCACAAGTACAGAAAGTATACACGGGCAGGGCTCACACACAACAGTAACTTCACTGAGACTGGGAAAGCATTTATCTTGTGCTTGTTCAGCATCTGAGAGGATCTCTCAAATGCTCCTTCCTAAATATATTCTTCTCTCTTGACATCTTATTTGTAGGCATCCGTCCCTCTCCCAGTATAGGTGGTTTATTCTGGATCCCATCAGCAGTGCTGCACACTGTTCAGACTAGAGTGAAGGAGGAAGTCACATGACACAGCGCCTTCCATCACTACTTCTTCCCAACACATGCAAGCTCCTCAGTCATAAAAGCCTGCCCAGCGTTCAGTTCCCAAGGCTGGAGAACACCACCAGTTTGGCATTACACCAAGCTGGTGAGAAACTGACAATACACCAGGCTAAGACTGAACATTTGGTATTAACACATCGAATATCTCAGCAAGAAATTTCTCCCCAGAAAAAAAGCTTTACTCTTTTGGGGTGGGAAGTATCTGCTTTGACAATGTTTAACATGAAAAAATACTTCAGTAGTATCCTCTTGACATTTCAAGATATTTTTGCAATAAATCACAGCAAACTGACTATGCCTGTTAGTTGCACTAAACAAAACAAGATTACTTTGTCCAAATCAAAAGTTTCAGCACCTCTGAATCAATATATTTACTGAAACACATTTGGCAAGAGTTAAAAAATATTGGTTTGGAAAAAGAATATTTTTAAGAGTCCATATTACCCACTATATTGAAATCCCATTTCACGTGTAGCTAAGTGTGTTTCCATTTCTTATTATTGGTTACATGTGTAAGGGCTTTTTGTTTGTTTGTTTGCCTTTAAGTGCACAAAATCCTCCTGAAGGCTGCTGTAGGTATGTTTTTTCAATGGCTTGAGACCCTAACTCCCTTAAAAGACTACCGCCAAAACCTTGCCTCAAGACATGTCCCATATACAATACTACAGATGCAAATATGGAATGAGGTTCGCTTTTTACCTGATTTGTGACCGCAATTAATTCTCTTAAGTCACAGGTATTCAGACCGTAAGCCAAATTTTCCAGGCAGAATCAGATCTGAAAACAAACAGTACAAAATAAGTAGTTCACTTTGTTATCTGGACAACCGATTTGTCAGCCTGAAAAATCAAAGAACTCATTTTTGAAGGATGACATTTACCTGTGTGAAATCCACTATAATCCTGCTGTCTTCCAGACTGACAACCAAATAAACTGAGATACGTATATATACATGACCACAGACTTAAAAGGTGCTGAGTCAGTGAGTACAACACAATGAAAGTCTTAGGCAAGGAGTCCCTAGGAAAAGGTGTGTTTACTTCACAGAAAGAGGACAAGTAGGCTAGATTGCAAAGCAGCTTTTCTTTCTGGCTATGGTTGATAAAAACTCATATGCATGCAAATGGAGGGAAAATAATAACAACAACAACAAAAGCCACCTTTGCCAAGCTGCATTTACCTGTTTATTTAGAAAGCTCATCTCCAGATTCAGAGCAACGCTTCATTAGATAGCTTTGTTCTATAGAATTTCTTGGCCATGTAAACTACAGGCACCATATCATAGTGGCTTGCAAAGTAAATCACTTGTATGTAAAGTTTATGCAAACAAGAAAACCAAAACAATCCATCTCACTATTTTCCTCAACCAATTATTTCATACACAAAGATGTCACTTATGCACAGAGAACACAGACTGATGCTGGTTTCACAGAGGAGTGACCGACTCCAGCAAATTAAATGCCCAGGACCTCAGAGGCTTCATCTGGTCCTAATTTTCAATCGGCAGTAAAATGATATGTTTTTTTCACTTTCGTTGTAGCTTGTTTTCATCTAGTTTATGTTCCAAGATGTCCTGTTTTTCAAGCTCTGATCACATGAAAAAAATGGACTTGAAAAAAAATGTACACTAGCCGACATGGTGGCACCGCTAAGGCAGCTGAGCTCTTGCATGCTCAGCTGGCTGCAGAATCTCTCTTTCTTAAGCCAGTAAAAGTTGGGAGCAAAGAGAGGCATATGAGTTACACACAGTGGACTCAGCGTAGGATGAAAGCACCCAACTGCTTTACCTTCCAAAGGAGAGAGGGTGAAAGCACCACCTCCTCCTCCAATTCTCTGCAAGACACAATCGCCTGAAGGACTGGACTCTCCTACACGGTATTTTGGCCTCTGAGGCACACTTAACACAGACTGCAAAGTGTCTTTAGATCTTTTCAAACACACCGTGCTCTACCAACAGAACAGGAGAGGAAAGGAAGAGAGAAGAATCAAGTTGTCATCACCACCAAGCCTTCCCTTTCAACCACAGCACATCATCCCTTACCTTCCCTAGTGCTAGCAGCCAACAGGAATCAATTCACTAAAAGCTTATGGAGATGAGTCCATAATAGCAATTAACAACATACAGTTGCAGTACCTGTAATGCCAAGTACAACATAAATCATGGTAATTTGCACAAGGACAGTTAGTCCCCTAATTTAAGCAGGAATTGCAAGCCTAAGCCAACATCCCAGACAAAACATTAGTCGATAATATGGCTATATGTGCTCAGAATACAACTGTGGCACATGCTGAACTACAGCTGTAGAATGGGGCTTGATGTCAACTGCAAAACCTTCCTAAGAAGGAGGGTAAATATATGGTGATTAGGCTGTGCTGAGCTCCATGCTGCTTCAGGGACACTGTCGTCAATGCCAGAGGAAGATAGAGTTACACACTAACAGCACCAGGTTGGACTGCAGCAGAGAAGTATTCCAAGGATCAGTTTGTTACCCATAAAATGAAACCACAGTTTTACTTGTCCCATCCAGTTTAAATTAGAACATTTCTAAAACTTAATTTTGCAGATGTTTTCAAAGGGACCTATCTTTGTGCAACAGGCCACTCATTTGGAAGATGGTATACCAGCATTTCCCGAGAGATCTAAATGATCTGTCCTGAACACCTGATTAATTCAATGGTCTTCATTGAAATAGATGTACACAAACCATGTGCACGTATATTTCATATGAAAGATCCCACTAAATCAAATAAACACTCTAGTCTTTCAGCTTTTCCACCTCCCCCCTTGAAAGCAGAGAGTCTAACTTCACATCCTCTGGTCTGAAAAAATAAATAATTAAGAAAGCATCTTGCAGCCCCTCAGTCAGACAGATTTCCCAGGGTAGGATTGCTCAGCCTCAGCACTCCCATTGCAGCTTTGCTTCCCACCCTGTTTCTGACTTTAAATCCCGCTGCCAAAATCTCTCACTGCCCCTCCGTATATTCCTAGCTTTTTTTCTTCGCTTGCAGGATCACATATCTGCAGTTCTCTCAAGACCCTGCAGGACCTTTCTTGGCTGGTGTAAATCAGAACGAACATTTCTTATCCAAGTAACTGCAATTCCAGCCTACAACAGCAGAGAATCTGGCCTCTCTCTCAGCCCCTCTATCTGCACATTGATTTCATGAGCCCATGCCTCTTTCCCTCTAGGAACTCAGTATCAGGACTCAGGTTTTCCTCATTCACCACAGATTTGACCCTGAACACATTGAAAGTAACTGTGATGTTCACATCTCACTCAGTTTCAGTGCATTTACTCCAGCAACCTCTACACTCCTCATCACCATACATGATAGACAAGATAAGCTGCGCAGGAAAATGGTGGCACAGCTGCCCTTGTAAGTGTCTGTTAACAGGTACACTGAGACTGAAAAGAAAAAAAGCCACGATACCTGGCACTAAAAGTGTTTGTACGGATTCTAAAAGGATCTACAAGTCTTTTTTCTCCTCTAAGATATGTCCTTCCCTTTATTTCTGTAGGGATTGTCATGGGGACAACTTAAATTTTGAGGGAGTTGGGCATTTACCAAGGTATTTACCAAGTAAAATACCAGTGGTTGCTACAGGTTCACTGAGTGCTGTTTAGTCTCAGCTCCCACTGCGAAGACTGTGCCACTGTATTAATTTCAATAGCAGATGAAGAGGCAAACCAGAAAGGCTTTCACACCTCTGGTTTTGAATACTGCATGTAGAAGGGAGGAGAGAAGAAAAAAAAAAACAACCCACCACCACAACAGAGTGATGTTACTTGAATTTCCCCAAGAAATCACAACATAAGACTGAAAGAAAGTTGCCTCATCCTTAACAGCACTATGCTTTAGGCATTTAAAAGTACTTGCCTTAACTCTCCTTTTTTTTTTTTCCCAAGGACTACCCTGTAAATTGACAGGTACACCTACTTAAAGGTGTTAAGTTTTGTCTTTTAAAGTGGAATGTAAGAACAGCAGCTTTATTTGTACCATATTCTTCCTCTCTTGCATACAATCAGATGGGTGAAAGAGACAGGGGGTGGGGAAGAATTCCACAACATAATCATTTGGCAACTTACATTATTTTCTTTCAAAGGGCATTACAATACACTTCTCTCACTTGGGGAACTTCAAGAGAAGATAATTATTCTTGTCTGCCTTGTAATATATATTTAAAGTGTTCAAATGTGGCTTTCCAGGGAATTCTGCCAAATATTTTTAGGCACCAGACCCAGCTTTACTTAATTTTATATTGCCTTCTTAGCCTATTATAAAATACCCTTCCATGCATTTTGAATTTGGTAAAAAGGCTGAAGCATACCCATTTATATTAGAAACATTAAAATGCTTCTTTCCTTGAAATAGAGATCTTTAACTCCTAATGTGACAGCCATTCAGATGTACAGTAATTAAAGTGTCACTACAGAGCTTAACACACATCACTGAGCTTTTACTGCCACAAAAACCAAGCAGAAACAGAGGTGGGTTTTTTTATTATTTGGGGGGTGGGGGGGTGTTTGGTTTTTGGGTGGTTGTTTTTTTAGGATACAACATATCAGAACAGAAAGAAGCTTTAAGAATTTTAGGTTGTTAACAACTTTATTAATAGTATAACAGTAGCACCTGGAGACTCCAAAGAAGACCAGAGCACTGCTGCATGAGGCATTATAAAAGCTTCAGAGGCAAATCCTAAACCTTTAAGTGTTATCATCAATTACAGTAAAGTATGGGATTACACTATAGCTTTTTTTTTTTAAATAAGTAAAGCTATTTGAGGTGCCAATCATCTCTTATTATTAGCAATAATATTTATTACAAGGGAAAAAGCAATGGCAGCGGGCAAACCAATCTGCTCCAAGGAGTTTACAGTCTAAGCACACATGAATTCCAAGCCTGGACAGAGATCATTATACAAGACTAGAATACGTAGAGTTGGAAAAAGATAAGCTAAGTAACAGAGAGGGAGGGATAAAACGGATGTGGAGTGAATTTGAAGAGACTATGCCCACAGTACCGCAAGGCAAATAAATAGCATGGAGCCGGCAGTCTCAGCACAAAGAGCAAGTGGGAAACAAAGGCCCAGAGACTTGCCCTAAATCACTCAGCAAAGCAACTAACAGAGAGAAGCCTGACAACCAAATCCTCACTTCAGCATCCACCCAGTGACTTCTGGTGTTTCACTTTTTAAGAACTCAGGTCTGCCCTAATATAGCCCAGTGAGAAAGGCCAGGCAATCCTCATCCTGAACTTTTAAAGAGTCAGACATGATTTACAGAGCAAGATCAGGGTAAAGCCCACAGTATTCCCATCAGTATGCTTCCTGGATATTTCACTGTCTTCCCCCCACCCTTTTAAAAGCCAGCATCAGAAACTGTAGCTAATTAGCACAAAAGTCCATGTGAAATGTTGTATTTAAGTGTTTATTTTGGCTTCCTAAAATGGGCTGGAATACAGCTCTTGTGCTCTGCCCCACCTTAGTTATATTTATCCTGTTATGCACAACAAACTTGGAGCCACATTTAAACATAAAACATTTTGAAACCATACTAACGCTCTCTCCTTATCATTAATACACACATTAACTCCCTTCACAACTGACCCATATTTTGAGTGGTTGGCCTAGCATGTTTTAAAGGATATATTTCACAGACTAGCAACACTGGTTTACTTTTCTTAGCTTTCCCTGTTAATCAAAAGGAAGCCAGCCCAGACTGCGTGTTGAAAATTGAAACAGCTGAGTGGGCTCCTCCTACCTCCTGTGTTTTCATCTTTTATGGTGGCAAGCTAGTCTGTGCCAGACAAACTAAGATTTCTTATATTCTTTAGTCGCTTGGCTGTTCTTTCCCATAGATATTCCAACAGCAGACTAACGTCAAAGCATGCTGAGCCAAATACATGAATCTCTGAAGATTTCAGCCGAGCAGGAATGCTGCTGGATAGTCTATTTTGCTGTTGAACCAAGAGATTGCAACTGAACCTGGTCTCGCGTGTGTGAGCAAAGAGTAACTCTCACCAGTGTCCACTAACACGGGTGTATGGGAGGTCAAAACTGGGTCCCTTAAATAGCGTCTGAAGAAACACAGTTGCATAGGGAAGTGAAGTGTTCCCCATTTGCCTGCAGCTGCACGTGCCGTCCGCACAATTTCAAAGCGCTGGACTTCACAGATACAGGGAAACAAACAACTGTTCCCCTCCCAGAAAAACCAAGGGCAGGAGATGCTGCCTCCCCAGTGCCTCAAATACCATGCCTTTTCCTGCTTCAAGCATGCTCAGCACGCAGCACGCACTCAGAGGATGGACACAGTGCACAAACAAAACAACCAAACTCACCAGCTGGTGAAAAGCCTGCAGCGCCCTCCTTCAGGGCCTTGTGTTGCTGAGGTACCACACCTACTGAATTGATCAGGACAGACCTGCAAGACACATGAAGCCTTGAACCCCTAGGGCAGGATCAGCAGCCTGCGACACATGGGCCCAAGATGGCATCACCATTTTGGTCAGCAGACCTGAAGATATCAGGGAGGAATTAGTGATTCAGGAGAATATTCCCATTCCCACCAGCTCCAAACTCAGCATGACCTGCTGCATCTTGCAGAAGTAACATGTTGGCATGTTATTTTCCCCTCTGAGATGGGCAGCAGCTTTGATTTGGTTTCTACCACCATGCTTAGTCTCTAATATGGGAAGGAAAATACATTTCTGAATTCCACACACCACCAGCCTCCCCCTTAAAGTGATGATAATCCCTTGTTCAAATGCCTTTAAGTCCTTCACGGACACAGATGAGGGAAGAGAGGAGTATCTTCCCTTTTCACAGCTACAAAGGAATAAAACACAAGGAGAATAACTAAAAAGAAGATGGGCAAGTTAGATACATACAGTGGGGCAGCATGCTCTTTTTGACACAGTTTCTTTCCTGGAGCACATGGGAATTAAGCACTCATTGAACCTTTATGCAATGAGACCCTAGTATTTTCTTTATAGCAGGCAACTCAAGCTTTGGAGAGGGTATGGAAGACCATCTCCTTGCAGTTGGAGATGAAGCTGATCTTGGTCTGCTGATAGCCTCTGCTCCAGGTCTACCCTAGTCTACCTCTTTGCAACTCAGCCCTCCAGCCAGCACATAACCCTACAATTTCTAGGTATCAAGTGCAAACCACTCAAAGAAAGAAAACAAAAAAACAAACAACACACAAAACCACAAAATAATTAATCCTCAGCAACTCCAGACACAACACATAGACACTTTCAATTTCTATCCCCCACAGGTCAGTGAAACTACAAGATATTTTCCATGTATACCAGCCATGGAAACTGTAGCCTCACATACATGCTTCTTAAAACAACTTAGATCTCCAAAAATATATCAAACTGAAGTCTACTAACCTAGAAGAGACCTCTTTCCTGTACCAAACTTGTTCCTAGAACACAACTCAAACCTCCTCTTAGAGAAGCAATTCAGAGAACATTTTCCAGGAGAGCAAAACCAGCTCTTCTGCAGGTGTGCCTATTTAAACTGCTAGAACTCCAGGTTTTGCCACTCTCCACTGAGTGAGCTTTTCTGCCCCTCCCCAGCAGCTCCTGACAACACTTTGTTTGCCAGTTCGGGGTTTAATTCAGCTCAATGTGCATCTCTTGAAAACAGTGAAGCAAAATTCCACGCGTGGCGAAGTTCATGTGTATCCTAGTTAGGTCTTTGTACACACCTAGATTGCTCCTTGGATTAGCAGTCCTTGTTACGACTGCTGCTGTGGTGACAAAAAAAGGAAGGTTTTTTTCCCCCGCTTACAGAAAACAGGTGTCAGCACCTTCAAAACCATCACTGCCAGATGATGGACATAGCATTTTGATTACTTGAACAGACTTCAGTAGTATATACCTGTCGCCCATGCTGTCTCAAGAAAACAGAATCATCGTTTGAGGGGAAATTACATGTACAACCATGACCATACAGACCTATAAGCCTAAATTATAATAAATTCTCATTTTCTTCAGGAAAAAAAGGTCACTGAAGTAAAGGATGTAGCCCTGTCAGCTGGTAGGCAACTGATGGAAGAGATATAATGGGTTTTTTCCAGCAGGATACACTAGAATTCACTAGTAGTTAAACACGATTGTCTGCGTGATTGACAGAAAGATATGAATTATTTGTGTGATTAGGAAGGGGGGAAAGAACGTCCAGGCTGATATAGCTCAATCTATGGAATACTAGCTCTTGAGTAGATCTGTAACCGGCTCACAAAAACGCACAAAAGAGTAAGATCTGTAAACGCATTTCTATGCAGTTGTGCAGAGGGTCTGCAAGATGGATCAAAGGTTGACAGAGGTTTGCTCTCCAAAACGTGTGGAATCTTGGGCTCCAAACACTACAGCTTATGCTCTTCATCTATCAGCAGCTTATGTTTCTAAAAAAAATATCCAGAAATTTAAATGCCAAAGTACAAACTTCTCAGAGGACATTCTTAAAGAGCTAAAGGAGAATTGGATACCAATGTTTTGCAGTTAAAAGTGCTGGCACTTTATAAAGAGAAGCCTTTTGTTAGAGACAGGAAGTTTAGTTTATTGCCTGGTGTATACAGTTCGCCCACCACATTATTTTGGGCTATTCGCATTCCTCACACAGTAAAGAGGAAATTCTATGAACATTTCATTGCTTTTTCTTTGTCTGATGAACAGCAAAGGTTTGCAGTTTACTGACCACTGAATTGCTTTGCTACTTTTGACATACATTTCCACTTCACATAGACCCTCTGGAGGATAAAACATTTGTTCTTTATAAAAATCAGTTGTTTCTGCCTCATTCGTTTTAAGTCCATCTCTCATCCTCATCTTTCATTACTTCACAGAAAGAATTCCTAAATACAAAACTTGGAAAAAAAAAACCCATAAGCTGACACACCTTTTTCTTTCATGAGCAAAATTTCAGGCTCAGGCACTACCAAGAGGCACACTATGAGAACATTTCCCTTGCATGTTCCCCAGATCTTTTTCAGTAGGACACAATCTGAAGCAGCGTAATAACACCACAGCTAGGGTACAGCACTACAGCTTCATAGAAAGATTGCTCTTCTGAAATGCATTCATTCTCATCAAAACAGATCCAACATCTTATGTAGCGACTGTTACAATTCTGTTGTCTGCACAACATGGTTCTATGCGGATGAATGTACAAAGCAAAGAGGTAGAACACATGCCTGTCCATTTACCCTTTTACTTTACATCAATTCACAAGGTTATCCCAAATGTTTTTATATCATACTTGCTGAAGAGAAAAAATGGATTCCTCATAAAAGGTTTGGTTTCTAAAAAATGCTAAGCATTTAAACATTTATTAGAAACAGTTTTAGTTCCTCATTAATCTGAAGTATTATTGATTTACAATAAGCAATTCATTCAATATCCATCAGCAGAATATAAAAACAGAGTCTGAGAATTTAAAAATGGGTGATGCCTGTTTGGCAGGAACTTGCTATGTCCTGCCAATGGCATAACCTGTCCAACTGGATAGGAAACAACCCTGCTCTTTCTGTGTGTTCTGCATGCTTGACTGTGTATGTCCCACAGACCATATGCTAACCTACATTTATTTTTATATTACAGGATCAGCAAGTATATATTAGATCAAGGCTTTGGGGACTTTACATATTGCTTAACCTCAGTCACCCAGGCTCTTAGTCACTCCAGCGATGAGCATGGTAAAAATAGATACATTACACAGATAGATTGACACAGAGACTTACACACATCTGTGCACACAGACATATATATCCCTAGGGCCCGATGGAACAACTCCAGTTGAGTAGAGTGAGCTTTGGATCAGGCCCAACATTAGTATATGATACGGGCTAACTGCCTCTGATCTTTGAAACCAGTTTTAAACGACAGCGTAGAGGGCGAGCCTCCATTCTGTGACCCTGGTTTTCCACCAATGCAACTCTATCGGCTTTGGTGGCATGTAAAACCAATGTAATGAAGTGGAGAATTATGCTCACATTATGTTTTTTAAGTAGCTTATTAGCCTGCACATTACACCCTTTCTAGCGACTTGGCAGCCGTGCAAAGGACTCTAAGGGCCTAATTCACTGAAGCTGATACGACTCTTCCCACAGGCTTTGGGTCAGGGCTCTAAATTATTCTGAAATTTCTGAGGAGATGATATTATAAAGCGGTACAGTAAAGGTAAAAGGGTGTTAATGAAAGTCCCTTGAGGATGTCATGGCTTTTATTAATTTGGAGGAGCTATCCACAAGTAGAAAAAGTTTAAAAAATTTTAATTGCGTCAAACGTTCCTGACCATGACTTTTTCTTACTTGTTATCATTAAAAAAGGAACCAAACCTAACTAAACATGAGGATGGAAAATTAAAGATGTATTTTTCAGCCTGCATAGATTTGTTTACAACTTGTAACACGCAGTAGGAGTATGGGGTGAAGGTGGAAGGTTTGGGGCAGAGAGATAAGAGACAGAAACTCTTCAGTGCCACCCCCATCTCCTTCACTGCAAGCTTGACCCTGGGGGTGAATTGCTTGCCAGTGTTGCTTGATCTTAACTCTTCTCTCTCAGTCCTTTCAAGGTTACCTACCTCTCAGGTGTGCCAGAGTCACATCTCCCAGCCTTTAGGGCTGCACCTGCTTTTCCCCCTGTGCTGTCATTGGCCATGCATGTCTCTTCTGGCACCCTCCTGGCACACCCAGCCCTACTGCCTGCCCCAGCTTCCCACACACATGCACTTAACGAGCAGGTAGGGTAATTGCTTTCATAATATTTTTCCCACAATGACATTTCTTAATTTGCTCAGGCAGAATTTAGCAGTTTTGTGCCAGTTCCTTCAGCCCTGTCTCAGCCCAAGATCCCTCAACACTATTAATAACAAAAATGGGTGCTTTGTCCAAGGAAGGACTACTGGACCTGCAGCTGTAAAGGCATGGGAACTACAGAGCTGTCAACAATTGGGTGCAAAACCCACTTCCTCCAAAATCTCCCGCCACCTCTTTTGTTCCTCAGCTTTTGTAGAATGTAAATTAACAGCAGAGATTTATCCTGCAGAAGAATTATGAGGACAAATGCATCAAAGACATGGCAATGACCAATTCTCAGGTCTACACAAGCACTTGAAAAACAACTAAAATGGAAAAGTGTAGCTAAAAACTTTCTGAAATTATGCCAGTCCTTGGCCAGGACTTAGAACCAAATCCTCCAAAAGAAGATAGGCCAAGTTCCATTCATCTGATATGTCAGCATAAATGTGGAGGCCAAGGAGAAACTACGGATTTCAAACAGGATATATCCAGAGCCTGTAAACCATAAAATACTATTGTTATTGTCCAGACTTCTTTGCAATGGACCCTGAAGACTGGATAAAGTTGATTTGACACTTCCCTTTCAGCATTGGGTCAGGGCCCTAAGTTACCATGAGAAACCTATCAAGGTCTTTTGAAGTATGACAAAAGAGCAAAAATGAGGGGGTTTGATTATTACTGAAATTATAGTAGCTCCTGGAAACTCCAGCAGATGTCACAGTCCAAAAGAGGAGGCAGATGTAAGTAGTTCTTGATCAGTCTTGGAGAAGAGTAATTCAGGTGGGCTGAAGCTCGTACAATAGATGAGACTGAGAAAGTTAAAAATAAACCCCAAGTCTCACATATTACAGTGTAATGCACTGCTTATCAGTATGTTCACCGGTATTTCTTGTGACTATGTTTCTGTGATTTTTGTTCAGCAGTATCCAAACAATAACTTTTCCTTTGACGATGGTTACGTTGCACAAGGAGGTGACAGGCAACAGTCAGAGGCATGCCTTGTCTGGACGTTTTAAGGACTAATAGCACCTAGTCAGCAGTGCAAGCAGCTCTCAGTAGTACTTGGAATAATGTAACCTAGTGCAGTAGACAAGCAAAACTACAGTCTGGGCCTCTGCCCTTCATGGCTCTTCATATCTGAAATTAAATCTACCTCAAGTGACTATATTTGATAAAATTTTCCTCCTGAAAGCTGGCTAAGTTTTCACTTGAATTATCCTCTTTTCTAAAAGACTTTTAATTTTCCATTATTTTTTTACATTTAACTTTCTGATTATGGATTTTTGAAATCATCCTAACTCCTGCATTAAAAAATGGGTATGTCAATAGATACACATTATTTTTCTTACAAATAATGATGAGTATGCATCTACTACTCAGTTACCATACCTCAGTAACTCACAATAACTTGCAAATATTTAAAATTTGAACTGCATGATTTGGAACAGAGGTGAATGGAAGGAATAACTATCCACCTTATTTTTTTTTCCCCAAAAAATATTTATCAGATTCACCAGTGGAAAATATTTTCAAAATTACAAGATCCAGTCCAGAAATTCCAAAATATTTCATTTAGCCTTACTAATGAAAAAATGAAGTAAGGAAATGTCAATGTATTTTCATTTCAAAATAGTACCTTTTGTTTCAAGATATCCTTAGAACAAAAAGAAAGTGCAGGGAAAAGTCATACTATAATCCAAAATATATATTGCATTTCATGCCAAAATATGGATGTAATTTGGGAGGTTCACATTTTCTTGAAAGACACAAAAAATGTCTGCTTCAGTTCCTGCTCAATAAAATTATTTTCTAATAGTTTGGTTCGGTTAGCAAAATTCAAAGAAGAAAAGCATCAATTCCTCCACCTCTACAAAACACATTATGACTACAAGATGTCATATCCCAGGAAGTGATGATACAAAAGCAGCAACCTTATGGTTTCAAGAGCTAAAGAGGGACTTTGATTCCACCCCGTGTGATGTAGCACAGGGAAGCAAATCCATTCTCATGTTACAGGAAGGGGGTAGGCAGCTTTGCTGAGGAGAAGCTAGGCGGGATTCTACCTCTCTGCATATCCTTAACATCTTTCGTTTGCAAGACTACACGGTCATCTTTCCCTATGGAAATCTCCTCAGAAAGTCAATCAAATCACAGAAGGACCATGCTCAGGGTCATATATGACATGGTCTTCCCAGCAGCTCCAGGAAAGGAGTAAGGAACACAGTTTACTGATAGTTGTAGACCTTCTCTGGGTGTTGTGACAGAATTGCACACAATAGACGTGCCGTGGCATCACACACTTAAAGGGTATTCTTTCTTATGTAGAAGTGATAAAAGTAAGTTATTAGTTGTTCCTATCAATAACAGTCAATGCCCACTTTGTATCAGCAATTCCATCTAAATCATTGACCATACGCCCTTTTGTCAAATGAAGAGACACTTAGAGATGGAGAATTTCCCCTCTTTCTGTTATTTTAGTGGACTGAAAAAAAAAAAAAAAAAGAAAATCCATTTAATATCAAAATACTTAAGAAAACAAACATAAACACTTCTCGAGATGATGTGCTAAAAGCCAGACCTTTTTTGAGTCAGGATGTAAAAACCTCAATTGCTGTATTTTAAAGTTTTCTTGATGAATCTTCAGGAGTGTGAAACTCAGGAGGGTTTTCATTAGGAAAAGAAAAATAAAATTTACAAGAAATATTTCTTCATAATCACTCAGGTTTGCAATTTCCAAATTCTCGGCAAAAGTTTTAGGTGAAATTTATCTTAATGAAGGAGTTCCTACACAAGCTTTTATACATCAACATCTGACTCCTCCTCCCAGACATATGTCACTCTTTACATTATAAAAAGCAAGCAGTAAGCATGCTTAGCTCTACTGGTAAATATGTGAAGCAATTATCGAACGAACACGTTGCGCTTCTGATTTGGTCTTATTTTGAATCATCTGCTGCTATCACTCGCTAACCCAATAATAACATTGCATCAGAGGCTTAGTGAAGACAAGAGGAAGGAATTTATCATTGACAAGGTGGGTCTGAAACACTGCCAGTCCTCGGAATTTTCTTGACTTTGTGCTGTACATACCATAACATGTCTTGACCGTGCCACAGACAACTTTCCCTGTAACACAAACACCTAATCGGCGTCACCGGATTCTGTGCCTTACGTCAGTGTGACTACTTGTATGAATGCAGATTACTCCTGTGAATAAGGGATTGAAACGTGAGTCAGCACAGTGTGTGGAGGAGACTGTTAATGCAAGACACAATATGGAAGTGAAGCCAGCAAGAAGTCAGCAGTGGGCTACTATCGCCACACTCGCGTTTGAAATGTTATTGGGATGGGGGGTTTACAGTTTTCTAGTTGTGGCAGGAAGGAAACACATTGGCTCTGATACAGCTGTGTTTCAACTATGAAAACACTGGTGTTTCTTGAAAAAGACCCCTGGACTGTGCTGCTGCAGCAGGGTGACATTTAATGTAATGCAAAATTTTAACTGGCCATGATAACTACAAGGCAGGCACAGAGGTCAGTTAGGCTATTTTCACAAAAAAAGAATCACATATTTTTCTGGTGGATCCAAGGTTTGGAATCAGATTAATAGTATTAAAATTATTATTAAGCTTGAACCTACAGGCCAAACCCAAGACCCACTATGTATTTCCGTCCATGGGAACCCCCTTGCATTTCTGTAAGAGTTTGCAAACCAAATCAAAATGAAAAACCAGCTGAAAGAAATCTGCCGCAGAACTGCATCTTTCAGTTCAGGACTGATGGAACACTTCATTTTCATCTGTTGAATCAGCCCATACTTTCATTTCAAGAGGTATTTCCCAGTGGCACCTCACTGCTTCTAAGCTATGTGATTTAGGGAGTCTAAATGCTCTCTCTGCATCCCAGCGGTTTTGAATGGAGTGGCCTGGAGACATGCTGTGCTGGTTCTTTTGCAATGGTGTCAGAAGTGCATTGGGCACTGTGTAACATAAGAATATACATTCCCCACTGCTAGCCTTATCTAGCATCCACTTTGTTTCTGTTAGCTCATTCATTTCTCACAGGCATCACCAAGGAAGTGGTACTTGAGCAGGATTCAGCAGCTGTGGACTCCAGACACGGGCATAATTTCACATTCACCACTAGTTGCAATTTAAATTGAGACCCAGAGTGGCCCAATTTGCTTCAACGTTCTCAGTGGGTCTGCCAGACTATTTCCACTTTCCCATATTCTCAAAGTTTGAGGCACTGGCAGCAGTCCCTGAAAGTCCACCACGAGGGACAGGGCAGGCAGTAGCAGCGCAAGACCTCTGCCCTCTGCGACGCTTGCTCCTCTGCCCATTGAGGGGCTCCAGCTCTCCCAGCCCATGTTATGTGCGTGCCAGTGGGCCAGAACGTGGGCAGTGAAGGGTTGAGGTTATTTTGCATGAAGACCAAGGATCTTCTCCCCCCAGCACCTGTTATTAAGAATGAACAGCTCCAGGGCTGAAAACCAAGCGGTTTACTCACTGTATCATGTAATTCTCTTATTTCCTGACTAATATAATCCATAAAGATCCACAATTTGTTCACTTTGCACTCTGTCAACCTTTCTTCCTTGGTTAGATTTACATTGCAGACATCCTAAATTTTACATAGCAAACAGTGTCAGGACCTCTCCTTTACTTCTGGATAAAAGAGTATGTTTCAGCAAGGCAATTTTCTCTTACCACTAAGATCTTGAGAAACCTTTTTTTTTTTTTTTTAATTCCTTCTGCAACATTAACCAATTACTTTAAAAGTGGAATAGACTAACCAGCACCAGCTCCCTGTTTGGTGGTGACTATCTTTTTTGTGATCTATAGTATTTTACATCACCTACCTGCCTGCTGAAAACACCCTTTGCTTGGAAGGCTGTGCATATGCAGGCAAAAATTTTAAGATTTGCCTATACGGTGCTTTTTCGATCTTAAACTAGCTACTTGCCCACTAGGCAATTAGGGTAAAAAGTAAATATTTGCAGCTTTCAACAAGCATCTGGGGAGTAGTCATTAAAAGTGTCTAAATTAACTCAAACTGATTTGCAATCAATTAACTTGAGGGAAAATTATCTAGCAGAGTAGCTGAAGAGGAAGAGATGAACTCCTTAGTGGCCTGAAGTGGTATAGCAGTCAACAATCACCACCACTCAGAAAAACAATGGGAATTAGACCTCCTCAGTCTACTGAAGCCTATTCAAGACTCAACCTCTTATAGAACCTGGCCTTTAACTTCTTTAAAATCCCTGTGATGATTTCAGATATTCTGATACAGACATTTTTTTTTTTTGTTCAAAGATGAGTCAGTTCTTCTGTTGAGAGAGTTGCTAATAACATAAAGACCACAGGTTTCTGAGTCATGCATATGCATATGCAATAATGTTCTTTACCGGAAACAGAGCATTGATGTATGCAGATAAAGCTAGATATAGATGCAGACAAATGATGGCATGTGATGCTATAAAGGCTTCGTTGGCAAAGGTTTAAGAAAGCTGAATTGCTCACAATTATGGAATTATGCAAAATGTCCTCAAGGAGTGATGATGCTATGTGTTTCAGAAAAATTGTTATACACTTACTTCAGATCTCTCCTTTTTTCTTAACCTCTGCCTCTTTAACCAAGAGCATATTTAAACCTGACAGATAAGCAACGAAGTTCAAACTTCTTGGCTTGGTCCTGAACATCCACAATTACTGAAAACTCCTCAAGCAACATCAACAGATTCCTTATTTTTAAAAATTAAAGTTTTGGAAATACTGGTACAATTTGGTGGCCAAAATGAGAAGAGATAATTCCATGAACTACAAGTGCTTTATTGATAAAAAGGAACTAAAAAGCATGGAGTTCTCCCCAAAGACAGTTGATGGAAAACCTAGTGTGCTCCATGCTACTGAAAATCTCACAAGCTAACTTTTAACACTAAAAAATGAAACACTTTACAAAAATATTTTTATAGGCTTGCAAGGGATTAAGAATAATCCCAGTTGTGTTGTTAAGAGAGCTCCAATTAAATGCAATCAATTTGATTAGTTTATGTCTTAACCTCACCAGCATTTTACCATCCGTTTTTATGTCCTGCAGATTCTAGATGGTGATAGGTCGACTCAATTCCCCATTTTTTCCATTACCAAGGTTTCATTATGCACGTTATGCATGTTTCCATTTGCCTGAGGTACACCAGGGGCAGGGAAGCATTTTTCAAAGATAACTCATTTAATATTAAATGTCAAAATATTACTCACTTCTTTAGCAAGATCATGCAGCTGCAACCTGGAGAATTAATTTGGGATGGTGTCTCTGTGGAGTTCAGGGCGTTGGTCTAAGCATACCTTTTGCTAAACAAAAAAATCACTGACTTACCCCGAATTTGAAACATTGTATGGGACTAACTAAAGGGAAATAATGAACAGCTAAACATATAAAGGAAGTGGGTTTTAAGCCAGAAACACTGTCATTAATTATGGATAATACAACCAGGGGAACTTCTCATTACATTAAGTAATGAAATTAGTCTATTAGCATGATAACAAAAAAGTGGAAATGACTGTAGGCTTTGTTTTGAAGATTATCACCATAACACTTCCCTTCTGCTCAAGCAATCAAGAACCCACTGAAGAAAAGAATCGTGAATACCCCCCACTTCACAGGCAGAAAATAGATGTAGGAGGAAAGAAGCAGGCTGACTCCTTGTACAACACTTTCTTCCTGCGTTTCACTGGAGTCAATACCTTATATGAATGCAAATCAGGTTACAGGCAGCCCTTAAATGACATGACTAAGGATCTGTGTCAACAGAGTGAACCGTCACCCGATTCTCTCCATCCGAGCCCTGAGAATGTGTAACAAAGGCTTCCTCTTCATGGGAAGACTGAAATTACACTCTGACTTCCAAGAAGAGGTGTTTCCCACTGCCTGCACAGATAATTTTTTCAGGAGCAACTGACATTGTCCATCGTTGAACTACGGACTTGTCAAAAGAATGCAATACAAGATGATAAGTGATCGGTCCTCATGTGGACTTCATTGTTTATGTTGTTCTTTGAGGGATACAGCTTTGAGTGTGGTGGGGGGTTTTTTTGTGCTTTTCATTATGTATTTAGCCAATTCCTTCCTTTTATACAATATCAAACTAGGAAACAAATTGATTTGGGGTGGTTTTGTTGGACTCACACCCTTTTAGAGACCTTCTACACATAAAAGCTATTTCAGAGAAGAGGCTGAGAGTGAATTTAAAATAGAATAGCCATATTGGTGAACAAAACCATATGCAGATACTTTGATTTTGTATTAAATATGTCCAAAGTGGCTGTCAGCCAGAAACAGTAAGTCTGCTTCCAACTTTGATCCCTTTTTATGCTGAAAATTTTCATGAGTCTTTAAACCCTGACTGACCAAGCTCTCCAAAATTCAGTGTGCTAATACATGTTTTTCAGTAGGCAAAACACAGTCACCTTACTGATTCACTCCAGCTCGTTCATTACAGATGCCATATGAAACTCCTCTTGCTTAAAAAGTAAATGAAGAGCAGAGAAATTGAGTTATCCCGTGTTTCTCAAAAATTACATTTGAATGTGATAACAGCCACCCTTTTCCTTATAAAACAAGACATGGCCAAATTACTTTTAAAAATGATGTGACAATCCATAAGCCTGAGAAATATTTTAGCCCTATTTTGTTCTGTTATTTAGCAAAACAGTTAGCTAGGCTTATTCACAGGACCTAAAGGCTCTTCCTAAAATCCAAGACTTGTACTATGGCCTTTTTAAATGCTCTTCTGATAAATCTTCCCTATCTCTTCCATGCAAGTCTCTTCTACCAGATCATCTTTCTCCTTGGCTACAGAGCCCTTTCTTTAACCCCCGGATTTCCTCTCAGGATCTTTATTTTGAAAATTACTGCCTTTGAGCCATCAGCTAATTTTTGGTGCCCCAAACCAACCTTCAACATGGTCTTTTGGGTTCCTATGTTTTGTTTTGTTTTTCTTTGACCCTCTGCCTGCAAAGGAAAGTAAACACCTCAAGAATGCTCTTGAGGTTTGCTCTACAGCTCCCCTCTAGCGTTGGCTACAAGCCAGACTTCTAGGTGGGGCCTTATAACCCCAGGATGAACTAAGATAAATCTGTAGCACTAGAAAGAAGAAGTTGGAAATACTTGCTTCTGTTTCAGAAAAAGGTAAGCAAAAATAAAAATGGCTTTATATGCAAACCCAAGACCTGAAGCTATACCTGATTAACTGTCTAGTGCCAGTTGTTGTAACTGGCATAGTTCTACATGTTAAGGTGTTTAGCACAGTGACGGATACAATATAAATACATTGCTTTTTCTACAAAAATTATAGCCTTTGGGGTGCACTTCATGGAAATCATACATGTTGTCACAGCCACTAGCATACAAGAAATTAGTTTCCTGCTTCTGACAGGTCTTTGTTTTGTCCTTCACCGTGATTCAGCAGCATTCATGAATATTGCCATTAGATGCCCCAAGCCATAAAATCTTTTTAGCAAAAGTGTTCAATTTCCAGATAATCTTTTTCCCTAATACACAATAATGATGAAATACAGAGTTGTCTAGTTCCTGTGTAAAGTCTAGGAAAGAAAAGTGAGCAGAGGAGTCTTTTAACCAAGTATAAATATTTCCACACTCTCCTCTGTCCAACTGGCAATATTTTGGTCTATCTCTTGATTCACACAGGTATTTCTATAGGAACTGATGGCAAAGGCCCTTAAACTGAGACAAACCTGTTCAACTATGGTAATGTAATTAACATAGTTTGGGGGGTCCCAAAGACAGGCACGCAGAGACAACGTTTGGTCCAAAGAGCTGGCTACAGAGCTGTGGGCATACGATCAGCCCAGATTCCAGAAAAGAGATACATTTCCCAAAAAAATACCACAATCAAAACAGATTCTCACTTTGAAATGATTCAGTACTTCTCTGTACTGATCTTTCATACAGTTTTACAGGTCATACAAGGAGTTGGTAAAATGCAACTCCTTGCTAGTTCCAACACTGCTCAAGCTGGCACTGCTCTTCTAGCTGACAAGGAGTATCACCACACCCTATAAAATGCAGTACACAGTACAACAATTATGCATGCTAAAGAAAGAATCATTGCTGCAGGAAAAACTAATCCTTAATTGCAGGTGAGCAAATAAATTCATAATAGTGTCTCTCCATTTAAACGTTCACATTTTATTTATTTCAAATTTTAATGCATCTTTCTCATTAAGATTCTGAAATTTCTAACTTTCTCTGACAAACACTTCTTTACAAGTACTTCACCTTCAACATTCACTAGGTAGTAATGACCAAAATTACCTTGGGTCGTGTTTGTTTCCAGACTGAATAATTTAAGAACAGTTCAGCTGCTCTATAGGCTTTGACCCAATCTGCTTGGCATCAAATGCTGTCTTTTACAGTGGTCATCATCAGATCTTCCTGAGGAACTGGAAAGGTCTCAGCTGCTGCCGCATGTAGTAATTTAATTCCCACAGAGAACTCATCTCTTTCTTTACAGTCAGGTAATGCCTTAACCCAGGAAGCTCCTTATTCCCTCTCTAATGTTGTCATGATCAATTATAATTCGAGAGATGCTTTTTGTCCATATAAATTAGCAACCTACATCTAAGCTAAAAACTCTAAATGTGGAATACTAGAATCAAATGGGCATATCGGTTGGATTTCTGTTCAAATCGTTTAGTTTAACATTCGCTCTTGATAAATATTTTTACTTGTAAACCCTGGACACGAAACATTGTCATAAACCAAGTATAAATTAATTGTGGATACCACTCAATTGAAATGCAGTTTTGCACACATAAACTAGTTTTTAAATAATTTCTTTCTTACTTTTATGGACTGTCTAATAACACCATGGTTTTGTTGCGTTCACTTGGTTTTGTTATTGATATGTTTCACTGTTGGACATTCCATGGCAAATCATAGTATTGTGTTTTGACAAGGTGGCTCCACTGAGAATTCAGACTTCAAACAATAGGATTTTACTCTAACCACCATTTTATTAAACCAAGAATTAACATGACTCTTCATCTTTCATCAATTCATTGCTGTACACACCTTCATAAAGACTTCTGCTTGATTAAAGAATACGTGGTTTGGCCTGAAGTACTGTGATACTCTGATTGTGTTTTTTGACATGCATTTATTTTTCTGTCATGTGTTACACAAGCCTCTTCTAATATAATGGGTATTGCAGTCACAGAGATTGATAACTTAAGATGATAAAACAATTACTGGAATGAAAGTACCAGCTTTACATTTTGTGTATCTTAATAAAAATCCAGCAAAGTACAAAATTACAGTGCAAACGTTAAACTCTCCTTGAAATTCCATTGTACAAGTCACAGTTGTTTGTTGTCCCACAGAAGTATAGTGAAGGGGTAAGTCTTTTTTGTAAAAGATTTAAGAAAATTCTGACACTTCCAATCCTTTTAATTAAAACTCTGCTCTCATGACTCATTTATGTCACTTTGAAATGTAGACGTATATCAAGCTATGTTCTGGGTGTGCACTGATACTATGATTTACTCTTAATTGCTGGCCAGACTTATCAGTTTAAGCAATTTAAAACACATGGGATTTTTTTTTTTCTCAACCACAGACTAACAGGCAAAAGCAAAATGGATTTAACCCCTCCAGTTTGAGAGTTGCGTGGGATTTAGCCACACAGTTCTCATTAAAGTCAACAGTTCAGATCCATGGGTGTGGTATGGCACCCTTCCACAAAACTCTCATAAAGCTGGAGGCTTTGCGTGTCTGTGGGTGTCAGGCAGTGGGCAAAAGCACCTTATCTAGTGGGAGTCACCACCATTATGCTGACTTCAGTGGAGAATCTGACCTGATACTTTGACTGGCTACAGCCCAGCAGGTAGACCGGTTGGTGGGACAATACCTAAATGGTGATTTCCCCCTGAAGGGGGGGAATGGAGCAAGCGGAGTTTATGCCACTTTGGAGCAATCCACTTCTTGGAGCTATTCTCAAAACCAGGCCACCTGTGACACGCTGTGCCAGCTACAACTTATGGATGATCTTAAAGGCCAGCCTCTCATTGGGCCCATTACTGTAATGAGTCTGCTGGTCACAAAGGCATGGACTGTAAGCCAAGCACTCAATGCCACCCCTCGATGGCAGCATCAAGGATTCAGATGAACTTTGTAACTCTTAAGGTCATGACCATAATGCAAGCAAACCTCATGAATTGCTGAGACCATTTAGTTTGTCAGGTTGGCCACAAAAGCTATTATGTTTATGCTCCACATAAGGTCTGCTCCTTCTTTACACTTGAATGCAACTCAAGGTGTTAGTTGTTGCTCTTTAAAAGCCACAGATGGAATCCAGGGCCCATGGAAGAATATGGGAACATTGCCACGAAAGACTTCACCCCGCACGTGGTTCTGGAGATATGCACCTTCCTAAAGCAAACTTTCCTAGAGGGCAAGGACATTGTGAAGTTTTTGAAAGGCTTGCAGCAATGTCTCAAATTGTCCTAAGCTCTATTGCCTTTTGCATATTTTCTCAGTTTTGAAGAGAGCTTGGGAAGGACTTCTAGGACTGATATGTAAAAACAGGCTCTGACTCCTGGATTTCGGTATCTGCAGCAGGTCCTGCTGAGTTATTTGAGCACAGTTCTGGGCTCTGCCTCAAATCTGCTCTGTGACCTGGGGTGAAGTTGCTTACTCCCTCTCTTCCTCAGTTTTCCGACCCTAAAACACCGCTGATAATGCTTCCTTTCTTCTGTGTCATGTCCTGTCTACAGAGACCATCAACTTCAAGAGGGGGTCTCTGCTACAAGGCAGTGTTTGTTCTGTGCCTACAACCAAGGGCTAAGATCCCACTGAAGGCTCTAGGGGAACTGGGCTCTAGGCCAAGGTTCGGATAAGCTTGGCTTTTGGTTCAAACAAAGGTTCTCTCTCCTCACAGGCCATCACATTCATTTATTTTGCCCTGTGGTGAAGTTAATGCTACATCTGTGATGTCACAGTTGTTTCCATGACAACAGGTTTATGACTTCAATGTAAAGTCAAATGGAAGGAGAAGCCCAGGGACATGAAGGAAAGCTCTTACTCAAATCAGAAACATCTGACATAATAACAGAGAAGAGAAAAGGCCAAGAAGGTACATTTCTTTTATTGTTGTACATGTTTGTGGTTTCTTCTTAAGTTTTCAACAACGTGTACTTCTTCCATCACATGTTTTAATAACTACTCTTCCACTTACATTTCTTTAGCTAAAGCTGCTTTCTTTCTTCTTTTAAATAAAAAAATAAATGTAATGCCATTTGTTTAACGAGTTAATGGATGCCTTTGCCTTTTTTCAATTAGTTTTAATTTAATAGGAGAAAATTTGGACTTCAGTATACTCTTCTTTCTGATGCCAAATATGAATGATACTATTTCTGAACAAACAGGGGAACTGTTAAAACTGTGGCTTTCCATACTTAGAAGAATAGGCTTTCAAAGAAGAAAATAAAGAAAACCCACATCAAAGTTTTTTGAAACACGGATTTAAAAAAAAAAAAGAAAGATGTAAGAAGGCAAAGCTATTACGGAATAGAAATAAGTATTGGGCAGGGTAATGTAAAGACTCAGAGGCTTTTAATTCCATGTTTTTTCCTTTGTTTGCTGTTTGTTTTTTCCTTGAACAGCAACCTCCTCAAACACAGACGTCTCTCCATGGATTAAGGTGCCAGCAAAGTACAGACTGCAAAGTGGCACTGATATGGCTCGGTGCTTGTCCAACGTGGGAACCTTCACAGGAGCTATCCCTTCTGTAGTCTCAATAAGAAATTCCCAGGAGTACCTAAAGGTGGAGTTGATGCCTAAAGGAAGTCTGGGAAGTTTACCATCCTTCCTTGTTAGCAAGTCTAAACACACAAACTAGTCAACTCAAAGATCCAGAGAGCCACACTAAAAATTAGGATGGATAGCAACACTTACGTTACACGTCACACATTTGCTGAAAGTACTTGATGATGGTGGCCAATAATAAAGCCACTAAAGTTTCAGTTGGGAACTTTTCAGGTAGCTAGTGTGCAACCAAAACTGACTAGGTTTAGCATGTTATGTCTCTACTACACTGCTTGGTTCACAGATAGTTGATTGAATTAGTTAATTAAGCTAAATAGTTAATTAAGGCTGGAATTTTCAAAGAAGCCACAGGAATTAGGTAACCAAATTCAATGAGATTTGGGTACTTAACTCCCTTAGACTCCTTTGAAAATACCAGCTATAAATGCTCACCTCTGTAGGTGCAATTATTTGTACTCGTAGGATTATGAGTGCGGCTGTTTATAAATGCAGAAGCATGGCTGCAACAGCAAACATGGCATGAGAACAGAGATCTGTCCATGCATAGCATAGCACATAAATGTATACAAGCAGTGGCCATACATTTAAACTATCCTGAAAGTAAAAATACCAGTAGAGTTAGTAATCTCTGAAGCCACTAAGGGCTTCTTAAGCTTACCTAATTAAAATCAATTAGATATACGTACTCAAATATACATGTGCACAAACTTATATTTTAAAATATGTATACATATACAAATGTATATGCACATGTGTAAAGAGCCAGATGTGAACATGGGTGCAGACAGTTGTTTGGGTTTATATGCTTTTTTTTTTTTTCTGCAAAACAATAAGATGTAATACTATTTGCTACTGGGAAAAGGGACAGCTAAGGTCCTATGGTAACGTCCATGATTTTATCAAAGTATATGAGGAAATGCCTTTCTTAGCAGGTGTATAATATGGGCAGTGCGGAGGTAACTTTTATTAAAACAATATAGAAGAAAATACTGCAGCAGAAGTATAATCTAGAACAGGAACGGTCTGATGGATTAAGAAGTAAAAATGACACCCTACACATATTATAAAAACACAACCCTCCAACCAACAAAACTTGACCCCTCTTTGTACCTGACTGCAAGGCAGAAGGACAAAAACAACAGGTCTCTCTGACAAAGGTTCTGGGTGTTAATAGCAATATACAGCAGAGCCATCCAATTCATCTTGGTGCTGGCTGCCACTGAAACCATCGGAGGTACCCAGGGCACTCCGACAGGAGCAGTTAAACCTTCACCCTACTGAGGGGAGTGACAAAATGCAGGACCTGTGACCGCCTTCCCTGAGCATAGCACAGAGCTTTCAGTGGCACAGTCGCAGCCTCCCTTGAAGTCAATTGTCTTTACAATTACTGCAACCGGCAAAGTCCATTTTGCCTAAATGAGACAAGCATCAGCTTCTCACCCAGCAAAACACTCACAGATGTGAGTAACCTCAGGCCTACAAATGCTGTTGGGACTACTCACGTGCTCAGAGATACACATGGTCTTAGGCATTTTGTTACAACGGGCATCTCAAAACGAAGGCTATATCCCAAGGCCAAAGTGGAAATGAAGAGCATCCAGCCAAATCCTGTTCATTAGTGGGCAACCTTTCTTTTCTATTAAAAACTGCCAGGACTTTAATTCCATGTGTTCGTAGCGAGAGTGCTGGCCCATAAACAAATCCAAAATATACAGAAGATCAATTTCTTCTAATAAGGAGGGTCGGTGACTTTCCATTAGAGTGAGTCACTGAGTTCTCCAAACCCTTAAGGTGCAGTAGAGCAAACGAAAATGAGGTTAGCTGAGGAATGCAAACATACATACGGCACATACAGACCTTTAGCTTCACTCCAGTATCCATATGTGGCCATAAAATACAGCTTCTTAAATATAAAAAGTATAGATTTCCCTCTGCAACAAAGGCATAAAATACCTCACTCCTAAACAAGTATTTGAGCATACGAACATGATCTTCCACTTCATCTAGGACTACCCACCCAGTAAACCAAGCTGTATTCTTTCTGGGTGGCTCAGAGAATAGCATATTACAGTGGAAACACCCATTTATTTCATTTACTGCCATTTATAATATTTTCCACTATTTGCAGATAATGAATTCATCCACTTTTTGCCAAGATTATGCAGTCTGTTTTATAGCCAAAATTATCCAGAATCCTTCTAAAAATGTGTTACCCTTCATTTTCCATGATTGCTTAGTGGTTCTCTTGGATCAGGACCAAGATCAACCATATTAACAATGCACAGCGAGAACCGAACTGTCATGCTCATACTCTCCTAGCAGCAGGAAGAGTGCCATCAGGCTGGTCCCTGAAGTACGCACAATTCAAGAGCATAACTGTTCAGGTTAATTAAAGCCATTAGAGCAGAAATGAGGAATTACTTTTGGAGTTCTTTTCTCTACACGTTCTACAATGGACTTCTCATAAAAGTAGATACATTTCAGATTATCTGATGTTTTCTTGGCACCACTGACTCTTCAGTTTTCCAGGATAAATTGTATTTGTAGAATATCACACAACAGAGACCTACAATGTGTAACACGCCTGAACAGACCTAGCTCCTGACCCTGCAAAGACTGACACACATCTTTAACATCGCACACCATGAGTAGCCCTTTCGGATCCCACAGGGCCACAGACTGGGTAATGCAGGCACCCTGCACTCAAGCCCACGCACAGGGCACTGCTGCACCAAGCCACCAGCGGGGCAAGCAGAAAACTGTGGAAAGGGACAAGTCCTTTGTGAGATGATGTGCATTGGGTCAGTGCTGATTTCTTAGCCGACAAGTTCCCGCTCCCTTCGCTGGCTCGGCTGTGCTGGCATGCTATGGAGGGTGGAGCTGGAGCACCAGTCACTCCCTGCTCTGCAGAGGGAAGAGGAGAAAGAGGCCGGTCACATCTGCTCTTCCTTTGTGCGGGGTTTGGCAGTCTGAAAGTCTCATGCAGGGGAGAAAGAGGGCTCCTTGCCATCACCAGGTTCAACAGCTGGGCCCAGCATGTAAAATGAAGCACATGCAAATCTTTGGAGGAATTTCTTAGTGTTCAGCCTGAGGGTTTGATCTTGGAGTCAAGGAAATCTAGCTCAGAACCCTAAATACGAGGAGCAATCCCTGCCCAGAGGTTCCAGTGCTCAACGTTAGCAGTGATAACAGAGGTAACCACACTAACAATTATAAACCAATGCTAAACAAAACAAATTCGCTTTCATTTTTTATGATTTTGTACAAAAAGAAAATGAGTGCAACAAATATCCTAACAGCCAAGTCTTTGTTTCTTAACATTATCACTATTTTCTTTGGCACCACTGGGGATCTTAGCGGGAGCTAAGAGGAAGAAGAAATTCTGGCTCAGCAAGAGGCCCTGTAGCAGCCAAAATCTGTTCTTCACCCAAATCACCGTTGATCTGCAAGACTGAGGCTGAGCAGCTGGTACTGCACAAGTTAATCAGCCACCATGTGTGACTTGAGAACCGGAGAAGGCAGGGGAGCCACATAACAAGTTGAGTTACCGCCACTGGAACACAGAGAGGTTGTCATGATAGAACTGAAGATTTCTTAGCACTGACAACTGACAACACTGCAATAAATACTAATACTCCAAACTCTTGGGGTTTGTATATTACTTGGATACCCTTAAACATTCCAGACTTGCCAGGAACTCCTATCCCTTGGGCCACTCTATCATTCAGATTTACCACACAAAGCTGGTTCGGGACTTTCTAGTTTCTCCCTTCCTCTACAAGCAGCACCCCAGCATCACCACTTTACCTCTACCTATACAGCAGGTTCCACTGGCATCACCCAATCTGGCCTGACAGACTTCTCCAGCCAACCCAAAACACACCAATTTTCTCTTTTTTGGCTCCCTCCCAGTAACATCTTGAGGCCCTAATACTCATCCAGTTGATCCCAACAGAGCAGGATCTCAGCTGATTAGCTTTATTCAGACGGGTTTGTTTAATCTTAATCGCTCTCTCTTTTTTTTTTTTTTTTTTTTTTTGTGAGGCTCTTTGATTCCCTTTCTGGTTCTTCTCAGGGTCTCCAAATTTCAGGCACTTCTCTAAACACCCTCTAATGTTTTGACTTTTGCTGGTTAAATTTAAACAAAACTTAAAAGCTTTTCCAACTATTTTTACTCATTCTCAGAGTCATTTATCAATCCCATAGAGAGCCTGGATTCCCCCTATATAAGTGGATCACCCTGTTCCTATGTAGCTAATGTGCAACCTCCTTTAGCCCACAAAGACAAGAGTCTGGCCCCTTTCTTCAGGGTAAAGCCACTGCTCAAAACACAACCACTTCTAGGGTATGTCCTGCCAGACCCACCACTAAGGTCACAATCAGTCCAACTTTGAGCCTTTGAGGGAGTTAGGATGCCCTCAGGATGCTGCAACATATTCAGGCTGTAAAGGTAACCATCTTACTTGCCCTGCCCCAAAAGGCCCCATGTGGTTGACACTCTAGCCTGGGCAGCTGCATACCAACTCTTCCCGCGCCAAAGGTGTTTTTCCTTTCAAAGCCCAGCAGCAGGCTAGGTGAGCTATACGCACGCTGCCCCCCCAGCAAAATTTCTGACTTGCACTTCTTGCACTTACTGGAATCGCAGAGAGGCATATAAGAAGGAAATGCGTGTCTCTCAAATCCTCTAAACACCGTCCAGCTGCCACTAAAAAGGTGCCCCGACTTGAATTAATTTTTTATTTTATTTTATTTTTTAACAGACAACTACTCTGCGCTTTTGTACAAAGCCATAGGAATTTTATTCTTGGACCAGCAGATAACCACAGCACATCTCTCCCAAGTTTCCAACCCCACAACCATTTTTCTTAATTCTGAAACTTTAAAGGAAGAATGCTGCTTTGGCTTCACAATTTTACACAACTTGTTAGAACCACAGGAGAATGTTATAATATCAAGCCACATGAAATGGAAACATTCAAACAGACCTTGGGGCTGGATCCTCTGCTTCCACCAAGCTGCACTCAGTCCATGACTGAAGAGTGTCTGGCTTGGGTAAAAGACAGTTTTTTGTGACCTCGAGTCCTCGTGGCCAGCAAGAGTGGTTTGACCTCTCAGGGCAATTAAGAACTGCCTCAGATCTACTCAGAATTGTGTCCCTGACTCAGGACCTCCCAGAGACCTTCTGACAGCTAGTGATAACTGAATCCCTCCACGCTGCGTGCACTCGGGGACCTGGGAGTTACCCCAGTGCACTGACATAAACAGCTCTTTCCTAACACCTTTGGCAGGAGGCTCCTGAAACTGGCTCTGTGGGTTTCACTGCCAACATAGCAGTGCAAGGAGACCAGAACAGTTCCAAGGAACTGTTTCCCCTAAGAGGAAATGAAAAGAGAGACTGAAGCCACTGGCAAGCCATACATTAGACATGTTAGTTAAAAGGAGCCAGACTGTACTTTGGAATGACTACTTTTTGCAGAATGCTTTGTTCTTCTTCTGCCTGCGTCGTACCCCCACAATTCACTGCCCCAGTTATAGACGATGCTTTTAGTTTAGTCCTCAAAAATTGTACCTATCACAGATTTCCACATCACAAGAGGGCTTAAAATACAATAGAGGTATTTAAGAGATGTTCTACTCCTGTAGACGACCTGGGTCAGTCACTGTATTTCAGAAGGACATAGCCCAGTTATAAGGACAACACAGGAATGTGCGTGGAGAAAAGCACGGTGAGCAGGAGACGAAAACAGAGGCTCAAGAGAGACGGACTTCCATAAGACAGGCCTGGAACTGGGGTCTACGTAGTTCAGACACTTTTACAGTAGAGTTAACAAGCACAGTATTTATCCTATCTTAGGCTGGGCTGCTTTCCTTCCCAGAGCAGGGCTAGTTATTGCCTAGTCCCTCTTGCCTTCAGAAGAGTAGACAGCCACAACCCAGTCTTAGGTCAGGAGCCCATGACAGTGTGCTAGGCACTAGTAAAACACACATATCACAGAATCTGTCCCAGCAACCGGGAAAACTACACATTCCATGTAGGTAAAGTTTAATAGGCAGTACTGTTGTATTACCTCTCTTGTATACGGACAAGTGAAGCACACAGCAATTCTGTGACCTGCCCAGGGTTAAGGACCACCTCGAATTGGGGTATTACAGCAGACCGTAACAGCTAGCCCACTGCCCTCTGCAGCAGACCATTCTGCCTTCTGTTCAGAACACAGTGCAATGCAAGTTGAGCTCATCCTACAACGTCACGTAAAATCCCCCAATCATGGATTTGAAAATGCTTCACAACACAAATGTTATAAATACTGAGAGAAGCCAAGAGCAGGACCACAATGAACTTATGAAACAGGGGCAAGGAAAGAGATATTATTTCAGCTGAGATGGAGAGCCGATGAAGAGATAAAGGAGTCTTTCCAGTCAGCAGGAGCTGTAAGAAGCCTCTTGCTATGAAGCTGGCCATACTGGTTAAAAAGAGAGGTTTGGGGTGATAATTTGGCCTCAATAAGTTGCCAGAAAAAGTTATTTGCAGCAGGTCAGAGATTCCTCTCATGGAAAGGCAGACTGCTGATGAGCCCTCAGATAATGTTGAAAGTGAGAAAGACCCTGCCTGTAAACTCAGGCTGTACAAACAGGGAGAATACAATCCAGCAGAACCACTGCAGCTCTTCTGGGAGTAGCCCAATAAAGTACTGACAGGCACATAAAGACAGTAGCAGCACAAACCTCACTACAAGATAAATGCCTGAGCACTTACTCCACCATCCCAGGTGGGTTTTGCAGCCTTGGCTGAACCTGCGTGGCTCGTGCTTTGTTATGACCAGTCTGAAGTGACATCAGAAGTGTCCCTATGGTTGCAGTTACACCTATAAATCACAGCACAGATGTATCCAGGGATTTTGCAAATCCTCCCCAACAGTTACTTTGTCTTTCTTAGCTTTGCAAGCTTGGAAATAGCTGAGAAAAACCTACAGGCTATTATCTTTTGAAATGGCATTTGAGGGCTCTTTTTTGGTCAGATTCCTCACCTGCTCTGTCAGGATGTTCTTTTAATGCCTTTCATATTTCCCATGAAAGACCATAAGCTCCCAAAGCCCCAGCATATCTGCCATCTCAGCGCTATCAGGAAAGAGCTGATGAGAATATGATTGCCAGTGATGATTACAAGTACTTTACAAACACAGGAAAGCATGTTCTGCATTAATTGCTAATCTATTTCAGCCAATTTGGCACCATGACAAATGCAACTGGTTGTATCTAACAAGCTGGGGGATCGGGAATGATTCCGTTTCAGTACAGTACGTCCAGGGAGAAGAATCAACCGTTAATCCCAGGTGACACGTTTCTTTATAATGGAGGGGTTTTTAATGGGATTATAACCACACGAGCAGACCCCAAGCAGCTGCTCTGCTGGTCAAAGGGAACATGGCTGACAGTAAGATTTAAGAAACCGAATGAGGGGAAAATGGCAAACCACTGGCATGGCACACTTAAATGACCTTACGGCTTAAAAGGAATTGGACCATGTTGCATACATGAAAAGAAAATCAAATATGCTTAAAGCAATCTCTTTGGGCATGCTCATCACTACTTTCTCCCACTGATCCTCTGTCAAAAGTGGAAAAAATGGACAAATCAAGAAGAGCTCATCTTTTCATATACTAGAGATAGATTTTTAAAGCCCAAAAGGTTTCCCTCATACACTGAGGCATTGTCAGTGATGGCAGAGCCCATATATTGTCACACAATCTTTGCGTGCCTCCCTCTGCAGAGCAGAAAGGATTCTTCATTCTGAGTACAATGTAGCAGCTCAGTGCAGTAAATATAGAAGTGTGCAAGTATGTCTTTGAGTGTGTGTATGTGTATATGGGCTGGACTAGAGAAGGACTGGTGGGAGATGTGGTAGTAGGAGGTCATCTTGGCTTAGTGACCATGAAATAATCGAGTTCTTGATTCTAGATGAAGTAAACATGGGAGTCAGCAAAACCACTACCACAGACTTCCAAAGGGCAGATTTTGGTCTGTTTAGGACACTGGGTGAGAGAGTCCCTTCAGAGACTGTCGTGAAGGCAGGAAGGATGTTGTCTACCTGGACTTTAGTAAAGCCTTTGCTGTGGTCTCCCACAGCATCTCCTGAAGAAGCTGGAAGCTCATGGCTTAGACAGGTGGACTCTTCGCTGGGTTAAAAACTGGCTGGAGGGCAGAGCACGGGGGGTTGTGGTAAATGGAGTGAAGTCCGGTTGCCGACTGGTCACGAGTAGTGTTCCCCAGGGCTCAGTGCTGGGGCCGATATGGTTTAACATATTTATCAATGATCTGGATGAGGGGATTGAGTGCTCCCTCAGTCAGTTTGCAGATGACACCAAGTTGGGTGGAAGTGTTGATCTGCTGGAGGGTAGGAGAGCCCTGCTGAGGGACCTGGAGAGGCTGGATCCATGGGCTGAGGTCAACTCTGTGAGGTTCAACAAGGCCAAGTGCCGGGTCCTGCATTTAGGTGACAACAACCCCAGGCAGTGCTACAGGTTTGGGGACGAGGGGCTGGAAAGCTCTCAGGCAGAGAAGGACCTGGGGGTGTTGGTTGACGGGCGGCTGAATATGAGCCAGCAGTGTGCCCAGGTGGCCAAGAAGGCCAACAGCATCCTGGCCTGTACCAGGAACAGTGTGGTCAGCAGGAGTGTCAGCAGGAGTAGGGAAGTGCCTGTGCCCCTGTACTGCACTGGTGAGGCCGCACCTTGAGTGCTGTGTTCAGTTTTGGGCCCCTCACCAGAAGAAGGACACTGAGATGTTGGAGTGTGTCCAGAGAAGGGTGGCAAAGCTGGTGAAGGGTTTGGAGAACAAGTTTTATAGGAGCAGCTGAGGGAGCTGGGGTTGTTTAGCCTAGAAAAAAGGAGGCTGAGGGGGGACCTTATCGCTCTCTACAGCTCCCTGAAAGGAGGCTGTAGGGAAGTGGGTGCTGGTCTGTTCTCCTGGGTAACTGCGAATAGGACAAGAAGAAATGGGCTCAAGTGGTGTCAGGGGAGGTTTAGATTAGATATTTGGGAAAACTTCTTCACTGAAAGAGTGGTCAGGCATTGGATCAGGCTGCCCAGGGAAGTGGTGGAGTCACCATCCCTGGAGGAGTTCAAGGAACGCATAGATGTGGCACTTGAGGACATGGTCTAGTGGGTACGGTAGTGTTGGGTTGATGGTTGGACTGGATGATCTTATAGGTCTTTTCCAACCTTAGCGATTCTGTGATTCTGTGAAGTAATGAAAGATAGCTGTGTCTGTATAAATGGCACACACACCTCAAAATATCATACTTATATATTTTTTTTTCATCACTTGTTTGTAGTTCAGTGGGTTGAAGCTGTGTCTGTGATTTGGCTTTGAGAGAAATACAGTATGGTATAATGTGCATAACTGTTATGGAATACAGGCACTGCAGTATGTAGCTGTTCGAGCAAGGACTATTTAGGCAGCTTAACCTTATCATAATGAAAATAATTTTTGAAGTCCAGATCTAATTTGTGCAGCTCTGGATTTCTGTTACTGGAGGCCCTTGGTTCAGGGTGGCAGAATGACTCCCAAGGGTATTTAAGCACTCATTTGACACTAAACTACACCTTACATCACTCTGAAATGCTTTTGTTAGAACCAGCTGAGACGAAAGACAGTGATTCACCTAGTCTGACTGACCCACGCTGCCCATCTGCAATCCACCAGTCCTAACAAAATATCTTTAGTGCTTTCAATGGCTTGGGATCAGACCCACATGTTATTCTTGACCACCTCTTAACCTGTCAGGGCTTGACCTCAGGATGCCCTGGCACCAGTCCAGGTGACACTGTGCTTCCTTTCAAACAGCTGCATGGAGCACTGAGCTTAATCTCCAGTTCACCAAACAGGGTTGAGCCCATCCTGGTGGCACAGGAAGTGTTGAAGATACATATTTCTATATACATGCACGCATTAGCAGGGATACCAGGGGGTGTAAAAGTTTAACTGGCCACACTTTTCAGTGTTGTGACAGCAAGCTAACAAGGTTCAATACACGCATGCCACCACACGGTGATGGATCCTGCAGGCATCACCAAATGTTCGCAAGTACCTCACAGCGTCCTCCAAAACAATTTCTGACTGGGTAAGTGCATCACCGTCCAGCCAAGTAACCTGAGGGTCTCCCTGTCTTCGACACAGGACATCAACCGCTGTTGTGAAAGCTCCCCATCTTAAGGCTAGTTGGTGACAATACTTCTGTAGTGCACATAACAGTGGATGTCATACGATCCCCTGACACATTTATATTTTACTAATGATAGCTACTGGCTGTGACGCACTAAAAATACTGTAACTGTGGGGAGAATTAACTGTATCTCTAGTGCCTGACTCAGGAGAGCAGTTAATGCTGTGATTAAGTCCATGGCTAGTCAGGACAAGACAGCTTATGTTTAAAGAGAGCTAAGTATGTCCGGTAGCACCATCCTGAATAACATCGGCTTCCAGAATTGGGTCTGTACCAAGACTGTGGAAGGATATCCTTAAGGAGCTAAAAGCCATTACAACCCTAGCTGTCTGGTACTGAAAGGATAAGATGTGATTTTTTGAACTGTCTTTGTCATAAAATTTAGCAACCTGTGTAATTTTACACCTATGTAATTTTTTTAAATCTAAACCAGAAGACTGCACCGCACACATTTCTCCTCTTAGAGTAAGACTGTTAGGCACAGTGGTAGCTATTAGACACAGTAACACACCGCTGGCAGGGCACTGCGAGAGTAGTAATAGGTGCCTATCAGAATCCATACAAAACCGACTAACAAACACTGGAATTAAAAATGAAGTCTTGGAGGGAGACAGGGGCTTTGAGCAGCACAGTATTTCAGATCAGCTTACTGAAAGCTTCAAAGTATCACCAGCTTTCAGTCTGAAATGCGTCAGCAATCGTTTCATTTTTATCAAAACACAATTAGGCTGTGGTGAATGACAGCATAAATCTTAAATAGGAAAGATACAGGATGAAAGACCACCAGGGTGGAACATAACTGTAAACCTCTCCATAAAACTACATTTGAGTTGTGATCATATACACAGGAACTCCTTTAAATGATCCAGCAAGAATCTTAACTTACTGACTTCCAAAGAAAGTGTTACCAATTAAGTGGGAGAAACTTTAACAGTCAATTTTAATTACACTAAGAGATTCACCAATCAATCCCCAGTTCAAGCTGAAGTTTTTACTAGAGACAACTGGAACCAATTTACATGCTTTTATGTTGCGTCTAGACTTTAATAAATGGTCTAAGCACAGAGCAATCCTATGCCAGTATCGAACTAGGTTTCATGTACACTGAGAAACACACCAGCTTCTCCAAAATTCTCCAGTCCTTGTGTCTTGAAATGCTTCCCTGATAAATGGTTTACCGAGTGTATTACATAAGCACCACTGTGAGGATTGCTTACAATATGTACCAAGAGAGTACGTATTGTCCTCTGGCTCATTGCTTTAATCGACCGGCCACGAAGCATGCATAGCTAGCTCTTCCCTTTAACATGACATGGAATGGCTTGTCTAGTTACGAGACATCATTCCAATGGAGTATTAACCCAAGTTCGTTAGACCAAAAATGGCTAAACAATATGGAACCACGCAGGACAGCTACAAATATTTAACAGATGGCCACAAAAAGTAAACCGAGGCAATTTTTCACCTACAAACCTTATCTTTCTTTTCTGTCATCCCTTCTCTGTACTTCTCATGGTCCTGATTAAGCTGCAGACTACTGTGCTAAAGGACCTGAGCATCCAGTCAGTCCAGCAGCACTGATACAGAGGAAAACGAAGCACCTGGCTGCTAGATTGTTTAAACATTCCCAAGCCTGCTGCAGCACACACCGTAGTACTCTAGCTATATGAGACTCGCCACTACGGCATTACTTTGATCATTGCTGTAGGTCATGGAATCACTCTGAAACCAAAACACCCTTGTTAAAAAATTAAGCTGAATTACCATTTAGGGAGCTCTGTTTCATTTCTTTTTTCCCTCCATCCCTTCCTTCTTTTTAAACATGCCTGTCGGGAGTGTGAAGTTGTATGCATTTATCACTAGCCTGCTGAGCAGAGCTTGTTAAATTAAGAAAGACATATTTACTTAAATGGACTGATAAACATTCATATTCTTATATTCAGAGGGCACTGTATGTAATTTTGATTTTTAAAAACGGAGAGGTTGCTTTGCTAATTCAGGGCCTCTTAAGATGTATCCCGCAGGATGATGTCAGACTAATAAACCTCCAGGGAGTTCTGCATGCCAGAGGTCTGACAAAGTTGGGCCTCCTTGCTCTGGAAGTCACACAAGGATTTACCTGCTACTGTACTTATGAAAAGGCAGCAGACAACTTTGGAAGTGCCGCAACAGCTCGGCTGCCACTAGAGATAACAGCTATGAAACCCAGAAAGAGTTGTTTTCCGTCTTGCAGCAGCACGCAGCCCTTTTTGGTGCAGCAAGGAGCCGAGGGTGCCCCATCTCAGGCCTCCCTCCTCTCACCAGACTGCTGTGCAAAGAGCTCCAGGCTGTGGGGCCACACGCTAACCTACACAGCACGCACCTGCACACAGGGTCAGGCCTGCTCTGTAGGCTAGTGGGGTGGGCAGCACCTCTTGAGGATTGTCTTTGGAGAAGTCTGCTTCAGGGACAGGACAGTGTGGGCAAACAGGACAAAAGGAAGGAAGGAAAAGGAAGTAACTGATGAATGAGGTTACATGTTTAAGATCAGCCTGCAGGCCAGTAAGAGAGCTTGGACCAGCACCTGCCAGCCCAGTTCCCTGTTCTGTTTGCAGGAGTGGTTTATCCAAGGCGTTGCTCAGAGCTGCTGCCAGAATGAGCAAAGCAGGCTCATACTCAGGCAGCTGGAGTCTTGACTTGACAACGTATCCCTCGCTCTCAAGGACTAATTTTGCTGAATGGCAATAATAGCTTGTAAAAATCAAATACAAACCAAACGCACCACATGTTGCAGGATGCTGGGATTGTATGGGGTACTGTAAGCAACGCTTTTTGCAAAGACAGGGAATGTTATTCATCATAGTTGTCTGTGGTGGGCAATTAGGTCGCCTTTCAGGGGACTCACTAACACAGGATCCCTGCCAACATAAAGAAGAACCGGTCAAAGCTTTGTGCTTTTCAAAGCTGAAAGGTTTTTTTTCCTTCTGTCTCCTTCAGAAAACATACAAAACTTTAGGAAGTCACAATGACCTCTGTTGCTGAAAATATATTACCAGTAATTAAAAATCTTCTGTTTCTTGCACACTTTCACTACACAGAATAATATTGAATGTGAAGATTCACAGCCTTTTGAGGAATCCTCATGATCTTCAGACCTGACCTGAATAACGTAGACCAAAGCACTTCGCTTAGTGGTCGCTGCCTCAAGCCCAGATCTTGTGGCTGAACTGCAGCAACTCATTCAGCAAGACATTCGTCTTGATTTATGGGTACCAGTCTTGATGTGAGAATGCCACACAAAGCAGTTCCTGTCCTGAGCTTCATGCAATGAATTGCGAAGTTAAGCTGGTTCATGGGTTTGAAATGCCTGTAATCCAAAAAGATTCTCTCCCCAGTTCCAGGCGGAAATGGTGTGGAGGTGGCTTATAAAACTTCCTTTTTACAGTGACCCCCAATCCAAGCAAAAGGTCAGAATCATTTGTGTTGCTTCAAAGGCTCAATTGTTAGTCAGGCCAGCAAGTTAGCCATGAAAAAAGCTATATTCAATTCTTCAATCTATGACGTAGCTAAAATAAACATGGTGAAAGATTATTGTTGTTTACTCAAATTCTTTCTCTACTGAGAGAATTCATAATACCACTTTCATTACATTAATTGCTTATGGTTCTCATGCCATGTTTTTTAAATCCTAGGTGCTAATAACTACATATTGCTCCCAGATACCTGCACGGCCATTAGCCTTTCGTTATACAAATTCCAAATCAGGTGTATGAAATCCTGGTTCCAGTAAAGTTCAAAGGAGTTTTGCCAGTCTGTAACCAGCAGTGCAGTCAAGCCCCTGTGGGAACGGTACCAATTCCAGTACCAACTGAGGTACCAATTCCAGCTCTGACCGAGGTGAGGAAATGATTCTTTTTACTTGTGTAAGGAATTTTTCGGTTACATGACTGTAACTCCCTGGCAAATACAATCTTTGAAATGTGTCCAGTTTTAGGAGGAGAGGCTACATAAGTCTGCATCTGAGTAGAGCCCAAGGACCTGGCTGTTGCTGTGTATGTGCATGAGCCCGTGTCGAGTAACACAACAGCTCACACTGCTATCTGTTGTTAGAATATAACACAAGCTACAAAATGTGTACGTTACACTGCATAAAACAGACTACTGCTACAATAACATTAACTGTTCGTATTATAGTGCCACCAACTGAAACAGGGACCTCACAATACAAGTATTTGACTGACAAGTGCCTAGTGGACAGTACACCATGAGACTTGCTTACAACCAAACTAGACAAGGCAGGGAAACAAATAGTAGACAACTGTGACAGAAGAATTGATTTACTGATGGCTACACAGCAGATATAGCTGCAAAAATCAGGAACTAGATGAGACAGATCAGAGAATTAATTTAACCATGTACTATTCCCAACAAACATTAATCATTCAAATGCCAGAAAGTCATTTATTAAGTTACAAGGCCCTTCAACTTCAGTCAATAGCCATTCCATTTTAACCTGGAGTGTACCTACCAAACAAACACACATAAGCCCCATGGAAGTGTTCTTCAGCATTGGCTGAAGCTTCAGGTGTACTCTTTCAACTCATGCCAACCTAGAAATAAATCCACCTTTTGCCCTCTCTTCAATGAGGTCGCTAAAAAAACCCAACTTCCTTCTATTTGCAAACAGCCTAGTGGCTACCAAAGAGCAGTCACCAATAAACATATTCCACACAAAGATTAATTCCTGATTTGGCACTGAGAAGGGTTACATCAGCATTAAGGAAACTGTCAACCACTGAAGAGTGAGATTCCTCTGTAGTAGATTATTGCAACCTTCCATGCCAAGGCTGACCAGAACTAGACAAAATAAGATTTTTAAAAATGTGAAAAGTAAAGTGAAAGTCCATAAAATCTGAAAAAGTAAATAACACAGAACAACAAGATAGGCAATGAATCAGGAAAGATAACAACACGAACAAACAAAGCCTACATTTAGGTAATTACCCGTAAATGAGAAGAAAGGAATAAAATTAGCTCGGTGAAAAGTCAGCTCTGAACATGTAATTTGAAAGAGCCAAACATTATGCTGGGTTTTTTGGTTAACAGTATATCAAACTTAAACAGATTTATTATTGGTGATAATAATGACCATACTACCTTTAACAACACATTTATTTTTCCTCAAAACACCCTATACAATTTTCCTATGATTTTCAAGTACATACACTCAAATAAACAGTTGCTAAGTGTTCCTTACTGTAAGTTCTGCCTGTAAACAGCCTCAGAATGGAGATGGCAACCGTTTTCTAACTGTGTAGCACACTGGCTTCACTGAAGGTATTTTGGACATGAGTCTCTGGGAGAAACCCAAGGCGAGAACTATATGGTGTGCCCTCTGCCAGGTACATTGTAATAAATAACTAACGAGTGACACAGAGAATGGTAGAAGGCCAAATTCTCCTTCTTGGGGCACAGGAAGAAGAGCTCTGCACCACAGCTGCTCTCTGGAGATGAGGGAGCAGCACAGGCTGTCCCCCAGTGCCACAGCGGCAGGTTGAGTGAGAAGGATCCTCAGCAGATGGCTGAGTTGCTGCCTTACGGAGAACCGAGAACAGAGAACATAATCCCGCTGGAGATGGGAGGGCTCACAGCTTTCTTCCGGGCAAAAATCTGGTGATTTGAGGGAGTGAAAATGTACCCAAGGATGTGGATGTTGAAAGAAAAAAGGCCTTCTTCCCAAATTCTCATAGGAAAGCCCAACTTCTCTTTAAGCAACAACCTGGAGGGAAACTTTTTTACCTGGCCTAGCCACAGCTGGAGCTGGGAAAAGGTAATCTATGGAGTCCAGGTTTTTTTCCAGTATGGTCTCCCAACTCAGACTTGCTAACACCGTAGGGACATTTATAAGATGCAGTTTGCTGGAGCAGTTACAGTGACATGCTTGTATTCTTTGGTATGAATTGACCATAACGATAAACACATCTGTTTCAGGCAAGGAATGTTATTTAAGGATTGGGGAATGATGCCTTTTGCTTGAAGCATCTGGTCAAATGATGTGTTTTTCTCTGACTTTTTTTTCTCTTTTTAATAAGACTGAAGAGAGAGGAAGAGAGAGAGAGGAGGGAGGAGAAGAAAAAAAAGAGAGGAGGATAGACAAATGAAGAAAGTGCTGAAGAGTAAAACAAAGAGAAAGAAAGGAGAGGAAAGAAAGGAAGGGAAGGAGGGAAAGAGAGAGAAAGAGAGAGAAAGAGAGAGAAAAAGAAAGCAAGCAAGCAGCTGGTGCTGAAAGTGAGCAAGACTCTCTCTCATTTTCTTCTGTCTTTTAATAAATCATTGTAGCAGCTTTGTGACAGGTCTCTGTTATCCATAATGCCCAAGCAAACAGCTTTTCTTTCAGCCTCTATTCAGTTGGCTGCCAGGGAAGCAGGACTGCAGGCAGGAAACTTCAGTGGCTCAGCCTGCTCCCCTGTAATTCAATTAGAAAAGCAAGCATGAAGTCAATATTCATTGCGCCAGGCCAGAGCTGCACAGCACAATGAAATGATAATGGGAAAGTTCACAAAGGAGGCGGGCTTAATGATAAGTTTTTAAAGAGGTGCTGCAGCGGGTGACCCTCTGTACGACTGGCAAACACACACAGGCATATGGGTCTTTACCCTCAGGGATTTACTCTCATCCCTTACCATCTGTATCCAGGGCAGACGGCCGATTGTGAATCCAAGGGAATCTCATGATATACTGTCCTAGGTCACCCTATTCAGCTATTTTGCATCTCTGATGGGAAAGAAGAGATGTTTCTTAAACACCCAGGTCCCAAGGGAACACATACGATTTGCTAGATCACAGGCACTGCAGTTTCAAGTGGCATGGAGCTGTGACTTCCAAGCCCAGCAGGGAGGATGGGCCTGCGGGGCGCAGACCAAGGAAGTCATGAGAGAGAACTTCCAACACTTCATGGAAATATGGAAGAAGAACTGCACCCTTGTGCTTTCAGTGCAAGGCAGCAGTCAGCCCCTACAACCGTGAGAACTTGATGCATTTGCACTTTAAACTGATGGGTAAATGCTGGACCCAGTTCTGCAGCTCCCTCTCGAAGAGATCTCCCACTGGAGAAGGGGTCTACATAATTTCCTTTATTCTCCTTTAAGTACTTTGTTGGTGACAAGAAAATATGTAGTTCTTATTTTGTAAACACCAGTGTACTTAGTTTTAAAAATAATGAATGATTGAAGTAGTAATTAAAAAAACAGCATTGTGTGTACAAGCGCAGAGTTGTCTTGTTCTAATTTCACTTTGGGATTCTACATTCCAGATATGACAGAATTTGTTCTTTTCAAAATTACTTCTATGGTAAAGCCCCGGGCCCCTCACAAAGGGACTGGGGCCTCATTCTTTTCGGTGCAGTACAGAAAGAACTAGTGGCCCTGACTTTAAGCAGGCAAACATGAAAACCAGAAAGTTTTCCTTTTCTTCTCCTTTAACAAAAGGGAAACAGGGCACACAGAGCTTATATAAGCTCCCTGAGGTCACATAGGGTGTCAGTGACGGTCACAAATTGAATTCAGACTCTCAGGCTCTCAGTCCCAGCTCATGACATGCTGTAGTGCAGGGCAGTCAAAGCTTTAATGTAATTTTCAGAAATATGTTATTTCCTTAAATTAATCTCTCAGCCTAATGTATATGAACATTCCACATATCCCCATCATTAGTAATGGCTGCTTAATATGCTGCTAGATAATAAATACAAATCAACAGCCATATATTTTCTCAAATTCAGAAGGTATTTTTCAATACTGCTCTTGACAACAGCCCATTTTTTACTTCAGAAGCCAACAAAAAGGAAGTAAATTTTGCCATCCTTCCTGATTCAAAAAGCCTTCAACCGCTAATAATAGAAGTGGGTGGTGATCTGCTTCATCTGCAGTAGGAAGCTCTTCATGTCCTATTGGGCCAGTTCTTCAGCTGCTCTAAGCGAAGGCAATTCAGCATCGTCAAGTCACGCAAGCCAAGGGCAGTTGTATTTGTGTTTCAGCGTGCACTGAATCTCTTAAGACTGACCCCATCTCTGCATCTCAAGGGGAGAATGAAGGACTGCCCACAGCCGGAGCTATGCACAGGGATGTAACGGGTAGAACAGGCCGGCTGGATACAGCCGTCACTCTACTCCAGAAATCCTCCACGGGGAAAAGCTGAGGTAAACACCAGAAACGGCAGGCCTATCCCAACAAGCCATGCTATGTCCTGGACTCACCACCCAATCCTCTGGAACATAACACAGGACAGCAGCAAAGCATCTCAGAATGAGCTGCTTGCTTCTGACATTGACCAAGAGACGTTATGTGTAAAATGGGAAGAGTTGCATCTTTAAAGCTGCACACACTTGTGGCTGCTTCTGCAGTTCACAGTTTTCAGTGGTTTTCTTGCCCAAACCGTAATTTGTTGGCTTTTGCCAGAATTGTGAAGGGTTACAGACCCTTGGTGGACATAAAACCTTTCTTCCTCTAGTCGAATGGATCAGATGCTAAATGGATGTACGCTCATATCTATGCTGAATTCTGCCATCAAAAGGCCAGATCCCAGGATTTTGCCTTCTGGTTAATTAATGTCCAGTGTTACTCTCTAAGAGAATGGAAAAAAGGGGATAGGACAGCCACATCTTCCCTGTGAATTTGTGCTCATTCTTACTGTTATATAAAAGGGCAGATAAGGAGTACTAGTCACTTTTGATGCCAATACAGAACATAATGATACTCTATCTTTTCACAGGTATATAAACCCCAATTTGCACAACTAAATACAAATTTTTGGTGGTCTCTAAAGGCCCAGTATGTACAATGGAGTCCTCGCTGCTCAAAACAACTAGAGGTCAAATGTCCCTGTATAACTCCTTCATGTAGCTGTCAGAAGTGATCACAACAACTTCCCCTTTCTTATTTTAGAGGCAGCACTCTCACTCTTATGTAACAAAGGCAAAATCTGTTGAGGTCAGGGATTCAGAGACGCCAGTTTATTCCACCAAACAGCCTTTGCCTCTCGGTGATAGGCCCTGGAAAGTACACAAGACACTGCAGGTATCTATCTCCCTTTAGTTATCACTCGTCCATGTCAACCCTACTATCCTGTTTTATGCTCCGTGCTTCGACGGGAGATGTTGCCTGCACGATATCCTCAGCTGAGAATTGGGGTTTCCTGGAGACATTAATGCATGTAATTGGCGCATGCTTTTCTGGAGTATTTCTGTCACCTTTCAAAGATAGAGACAATCAAATCTCCCCTGCACTCATCAAGGAAAGGTTTAAAGCAACAAGTGGGGAATTCCAGCCCAGCTTATGGCTGGTACTTACTTTACATTCTCTCAAGGAGCAAGGTAACATGGGACAAGGACTGTCACAGTGTTTATTTTTAGTTCCCTGGTGAGAAAAACATTTGACACTTATCCTGGATGGTTGAAACCTTCCTCCCCTCCTGGGGAAGTCAGGCTATCTCTGCCGGTCACATACAGCTGCTGTTACTTGACTTCGCCCATCCCCTCTGAACACACACCGCTGAAGTCAGTTATCCTAGGTCAGGCTATAACCTTCTCAAGGCTAAGGTAAAACAGAACTTTCTTCTCTAGCTCTGTCACAGTGTCCATCAGGGATGAGCTCAAAACTCATAAGCTCACCCCAAAGAAAAGACAAAAGTCTTTCTCAAAGGTCTGCATCTAATTCCTGTCATGCTGTTTTCTGCCCTGAACTAGGCCATTTCAAATGGAAGGAGCAAGAAAAATACACTCAAAAGGGAAAAGGTGGTCCTATAATTAAGTGATTAGCCTGATGGAGGTTTAATTTCAAACACTGACATAAGACTGCTTCGTATCAATGGGCAGATGGAGTTATGAGGACTCTTTTCACCATGCTATTTTATGAATAAATGAGAGATGATCACACTTTTCTCCCATTCCTTGTCTTGTCTGTCAGTGTTTAGTCAGATATTTTTCAGTTGAACAGAACGTAGCTTTCACAACCGCCCTCCCATCTTGTGAGAGATCATTGTGTTGTGATACACCTTTTATTTGTGCACTACAGAACATACCCAGCTGACAAGGAATGCAATACACCTCTATGCTCCATGCATCCTTTCAGCAGAAAGGTGTGAATTTGGAGGCGGAGACACAGATGATCTAGGTAGAGGTTACAGCCAGAGGCTTACAGAATTGCATGGCGAATTCAATCTGGCAGAGAAATTACAGAAACACAGAATGGAGAGTCTATTTATGTTATTAATAATAAAGGTACTGCAACGAGTGAGTCCAGATCTATGCAATTACAAGGAGACATGCAGTGTACACAATCAGGAATCCTTATCAGATTGTTTGGTCTATCTTTTCCATTTAAAAGTGATGTTTAAACTATGTTTATAGACAAAAGAATTGATCAATGAACCTGTCATTTGGTCATGAGTAACATGGAAAAAATTAATCAGGTGATGAAAATATTGCCACTTCTCCATTTGGGGAATAAATAGAAGATATTTCACAAAGATTTTGTCAAAACTTGGGGGACACGTGCATGAGCAAAGTCAAATGTTGCATCTTTGAAAGTTTCCACAGGCAAAAATCTCTAAAGAAATTTGGAAATGAGATTTTCCAAAAGTAAAATAGCTGGGAGGAAGAAAAAAAAAGCAGAGATTTACTATTATTTAAGCTTTTCAGCTGCTCCCTAAGAAAATAAACTTGGAGTTAAAGAAAAACTTCACTGTTTTCCTACAAAATAAACAACAGTAACATTATACCCGCCAAACAGGAATCAGCTGTATAAACAGTTTACCTGTCTCTGACAGCATCAACTAGAGAGAATTTCTGGGCAACTGTATTCAAAGAAGGAATAGCCCAAGTTGTGGTGACCATTGTAACCCAATGCATAATAAATATGCAGTAGCAAGTAGGAGGGGAAAATACCTAAGAACTTCATCATCTTGACAGAGCATCTTCAAACATTATACTTGAAAAGGTGACAATCACCACATTCTTCTACTTGTCATTTAAGTTTGCCCAATATCTGCCATCATAAATCCTTGATTTAAGATTTAACGGTCTGGTCTTTAATCTCAGTTAAGTCATTTCTGAAACTTGGGTGTCTAATTTTCCACATCCATTCCCTTAATCCACAAATAGACAGCTTGGAAGCAAAACCCAATTTTTCTGTCATATAGTCCCCCTGGATACTTTAATTAATTTCAATGAACTAAATCTGAAGAGCTCACAGACATCACAAGATCCAAGCAAGGGGAAGGAAAAAAAACACCACTCACATTTTCACTGTATCATTGTCTGCAAACTTGAACTATAACAACTCATTGATCAAATGATTTGCAGTTGTGAACACTAAGAAATGGGAGCCTATGAAATATGTCAGCATGGCAGAAATGTATCTCCCCCCCCCCACCTCTCCCTTCCCACCAGCACAGCATATGTAAACCTTTAGGTACTGCATGTTCAAGTTGTTCCCACAATATATGACAGAAAAATGCATGTTGTTGCGGAACAGAGGCATGTGTAATAAATATTTTCTGTGCTCAAGAGCTTAGAAACAGATTGTAATCTGCATGCGTATTACAGACTCATGTCAACATAGCTAGATCCATCAGGTGGATGAAGAGAAATAATCGTGATGTGTTTCAGACGCTGCCTCTACAGCCTTATTTATAGCAGCAAAACTGTCCATGTTCTAGCTCAGCTCTTGACAAAAGGATATATAACAGAGCTTTGCTAACAGGCTGCATCTACCGTAGGAGGACATCAGCTGTAGAGCACATGATATTTGCAACAGATACGAATCACCCAGTACAAATCTGGCATGAGATCTAGGGATAGAAGCTGGATGTGGAGGGATTACATCCAGCACTTTCTAAGGTAGTACTCTGTGAAGAATGAAAAGGGCTTGACTCTACCTTGCCCCAGATTTTGTGCTGTCTTCCTCATCAAAGCAACCAAGATGAAAAAACCTTCTCTCTTCAATCCTGGATACTGATATGTTTCACACTACTTTGTGAACAGCTTTCTTTCGTAACCTTGAAACAACAAACCTGAATCCTCTCATACATTTTCAGCTTTATCACTCCTGTAATCACTTTTCTTTTAGAGAATTTGCAAGAGGAACTGAATGCTGAATTCCTCTTTGTGCTTCTTTGGACCAGATCCTCAGCTGGTACAAACTAACTTAACACCCACGGATGTCACAAAATCTTCCCATATTTATAGCAGCTGAAGATCCAGCCTTTGTTTGCCAATGGGGGTGTTGCTCTACAGTAATACTGTTTCCTGGTTCAAGTAGTTCCTAACATCATTGTAATTCACACCACCACCAGACACAAAAAGGGAAGAGTAACTACCAGCAACAAATCTTATTTTCTGATCCTCTAGAATACTTGCATGTGATCTTTAAGGCCTCTTCCAACCCAAACCATTCTATGATTCTAGGCAGCTAATATATGGTCAATGGAAAAAAATACAGGGATATGGCCATAAAAATATCCTATAATTATCTTAACCTGCTACTTTGGGACAGTCTTCATTGTTCATTTCTCTCAGATGCTCTCCTGCCTCCTTCCTCACACCCTGAGTGCTGTCAGTTCACTGTCAGCTTTACAGTATCAAGCGTGTGATCTCTCCATTGGTACCCTGTTCAGTGTCATTTAAGCTGGCTGGTCTGCCAGGCCACCAAGGTCAAGGAACTATCAGGAGTAAGGTTTCTTAAGTGCAATGTGTGAGACACCATCTGACACTGTTTATAGATAGAGTTAGCCTCTTATTGACCACAGGATAGAAGTTAAAAGCCTTGCTTTGGGAGTTCAAATGTGTTAACCTCTGAAGTGATGTTTGAATTAGGGTTATAAAGGGCCTAAAGTTTTGATCAGAGGGTTAGAGAATAAAAAGGATTTGGAAAAATTTTAGATCAGGATCAGAGTAGCTACACTGAGTGTGCCAACCACTATATTATTGTTGATTTAATTGAGTCCATCTATCAGGTCTGTGCATTATGTGATCCAGTTCCAAAGATGTTTCCCTGCTGCAGCTGACAAAATACAGACTATACACTTCAAATGCAGTTGTCGGTCTTTAAAACAGGCAGTTGCAAAACATGCTGGCTGCTCTAGCAATCAATAATGGGAAGGGCAGTGTACGTTGGATTAACTCCCAAACAATTAAATACTTGCCAGTGTAAAGTAAAAAATGATGCGAGACCACGCCAAAAGCTTGTTCACTGTTTGGCAACCCACAAACTCTGATGGTATAATAATAAGGCAAAATTAACAAAGCTGGAACGGCAGAAACATTTTCTGAGAAGTTTTCTGATGAATACACTGAAGAGGTAACAAATACACCTTCCCTTGAATCGTATCCACATGCCACCTGGAATTCCTGATGCAGCGTTTTCCTGGAAGTTGACTCACAGAGGAGGAGGTTAGATATCTGTCATGATTTGCATACACAAGCTGTGAAGACAGCACACCACCTTCAGCGAAAGAAGCACTACCTCTCACCCATAAAGGAGGCACCTAACATCTTAAATGTTTTGGAACACTGGACCTGCACACAGCAGACTGGGAATGAACAACTCGGCCCAGCCCTGAGATCAAGGGAGGGGAACTGCCAAGTCAGGGTGCAGCACGGGCCAGTTTCTAAAGAAGCAGGAGCTGAGCACCGTGGCACAGGCAGGGGACAGGCCAGCGAGGTGAGCCAGGCAGGTCTAGGGTGACAGTCCAGGGGCAGCCGCGAGCCCTGTCCTCCAGCAAAGTTGATAGAGAGCTGAGGCCAGACCAGGCCATCGGACGGTAGGTTGGGCCTGGTGCAGCAGGGTCCGTGGCCAGGCAGGGCAGGGCTGTGGCTGAGCTGGAGAGCAGCATCCTACAGCATCACTGGGGCAGTGGATGACAGCCCCAGCTGGGCTGAACTGGAGCGCTGAACCCCGAGCCATGCACAGGAAAGTAAGTGGAAACCCCAGGGGAGGCAGCTAGGGCCAATAAGGTCCATTAGTGACATTTTTTTCTTAAGAATTTCACTGTTCTTCACTACTAAATTACTCCTCTTCCTATGCCTTGGTTTCACTGCAAGGAAGTGTTAAATATGTTGACACTTTGAGCACGGTTATTAATTTTTTCACATTTGTGATCTGCCATACTAATACAGAAAAGAGACAGAAAGAGCACCAAAACTGCACGAAAGAATGACAGAAAGGTCCGTGCTATATGCTACTCCAATGGTTATGCTTAAAAATTATGGACCTCCTTTTACTACTCCGCAGTCTTGCAATAAGTATCTTACTCCTCTTCACCAAAACAATAAGGCTCATGGATCCATGTTTTGATTTGCAGTGGAAGGAGGGAGTCACTTAGAGGCTTGCAGCCAACCCTCCCTTGCCAGCTGATGCGGCATCTTTATTTGTCAACATGTAACATGCAGGTACATGGCTGTTTCCCTCAACGTCTCCATTCAGACAAGGGCTGGGCATAACCCTGCTCTGTTCCACGAAGGACTGAGAGAGGTCTGCACTCAAACTGGATAGCTGATGCTTCACAGATGTCAGTCAACTGTTATTGCTCGTGTTGCCAGAAACAGAGCCTTTAACTGGTGTTACAGAATAGTCTTGGGTAGAAACAGGCCCTGCAGGCCATTCTTTTTCTGGACTTGTACTAACAGCTACAGCCTGGGTACAAATCTCCTCAGTATTTCAAAGTGTGGAAAACATGGTAGATTTTGGTATTATTTATCTGAAACATGACAGCAAGTGTCATATAGTCAGCTGTTCTTGTTGCTTGCTACTGCAGTATACCCTTTCTATAGTGATATTATAGCATATTAGATCCATACTCACCTTTTCTATCTCCATCCATTATCTGGGATAATAATCTCTTCATAGTTTTTCATCCCTGCTCTGCACAGCTGAGGAAATGACCAACTACAGGTAGCTATTAACCTTACATTAAAGGTCATGTAGAATGCTCCTCTTACATACACACAAACCTCTGAGCTGGACTTCCAAGATATTTATCAAAAGATGGTGCATTTACCTGGGACAATGAACATTACCAGAAATAGAATATCGTGGTGCCCAAATTAACACAAAACAGGCTGGTTTCTCTAACTACTCCCCTCCCCCCCTTCCACCACCACCACCACACCACCCCCGACCCTTTCTCGCTTTCTCTCTTTTTCCCTTTCTCTTTTTCTGTCTTCCTTTCTTAATTTCTTAACCGTAGTACATGAAGCTAACATGGGAGTAACTGGAAATAGAAATACACATTTATTAGCTTTTATGCTTCGGGTAGAACATGGTACTGTGCGATTTCTAGGCACGTACAGAGAAAGATCAAACAAAGAAGAGTTACCTAGCAAATGTCAGTCTTAATACTTTAAACCACCATTTCAGAGTGCTGTAGAGTACAGTTTCCTTTCTTTAACCTGGCAATAAAATGTGTGTCAAAGCTCTGCAGGCCAGACCCCAAATAGTTCAAGTCCAAGGCAGTGCAAGCCTTCCATCTGCCACTCAGCTTTCAGTAAAGAACTGGCCCAGACAGTTGGTACTTGGCTGCTTACTGGTGCTAAACCATGACAGTCTTGCAAACAAATTGTCAAAATAGAATAACCTGTAGCAACAAAGTCTCAGTGTAGACAACAATCTCAGATTAATGAAAAAAACCCTGATGTCAGCCAAATCAAGATGTCCTGGACTTGGAGGTGACATCACAGGTAAATCACAAAAAAGTTCCCAGCCAACAATGAAGGAGGAAGGTAGCAACAAAGTGGTAAGTGACGTTTACTTCGGAAGGATCAAGAGGTGGATTCTTAAGCACAGCCCTGCAGCTATTCAGGTGAGGTGTGCTGGGAGCATGGGCTTCCAAAGAAACCAACAATCTCACTAGAATATGGACCCAGTGTTGCTTTCCTTCCCATCCTCCCTTTTACACCCTTAATTTTTACTCTGAGGAAAAGGAAACGTTGTTAGAAAATGAATTCTGTTAGGACATATTAGTTTGCAGCAGAAGATATAAAATTTTACTCAGTGCTTTATAAGGAAATGCACTGATTTGAGTGCTTGCTGGCAAAGAGTTCGACTGAAACCCTGGGAAAACCAGACCAACATAACATGCCCTGTAATAGAAAACCAAAATATAGTTCTAGAGGCTAATTTTGACCCCAGTTTTTTGAGCTCTCTCATAATGATAATACCTTTTTCCCTAAGTCAGGATCATTTTAGACGGAGACACAATCTGAACTGCAATTTGCAGTTATTCAGAAGACCTGCAATATCTCACTGATATTAAAATTGGTACTTTGGCTGAGAATTCCATCCTAGCAGGGATGAGCAGACATTTAGAAGAAAAACCTTACATCCTGATCACTACCCATTTGCAGGAATTATGTAAAAAAAAAGAAAAAGAAACAACAATAATAAAAATAAGTAAAGTTTGGTTCTTGGAAATTCATAAAAATGCAAGCTTGACTTTCTATATGTTAAGAGCAGACTAGAACATAAGTTGGTTGACTTAAGGTAATATTTTAACCAGAAAGCACAAAAAAAGAAGCACCCTAATTGACTGAAAATCCAGCTGTGGACTTAAAATAGAATTTTTAAAAGTCGCATTTTTCATGTTACTAAGTTCAGCACTGTCTAGTCTTTGAAGAAATGGATTGGCTCGACAGAGCTAGCTGGAGCACTCAGCATTCACACGGGAACTCTCTTCTGCTGTCAACTGGCCCAAAAGCATGGCTGTGAGACTTACCATATCCTGACTGCTAGCTACCACATATATCTGCTAAGGCCACCTTAGTGCTTGAAGGAGAGATTCAGAGATGCAACCTTTTAAGCTTCTTGTGGATATTTTGCTCTGTTTAAAAACAACTTTGCCTTTACCAGGGAGGTTTTCAAAGCTGAGGAAAGAATCTGTAGGCTGGATTCATTCCATTTTAGTAGTAATTAAGCTCTATTCCTAAACACCCAGTATAAAGCTTAATGAAATAAACAACTTTGCTCCCGTTGCGTTCTAGAGAGGAAGGATCCAGTCCCATCTACTTAGAGGTCTTCACAGGAATGCTTCCTAACTGTCATCAAGACAGCAGCAGATACAAAATGGAGTAGAGCAAAGTGTTTGAAATTAGTGTCTCTAACATAGTGACTAATCTGTGCCACATTTCCACTATCAGTCCCTTAACGGAAACTCCAAGAAACAAATCCACTGTCTGTTATATTAGTATTTTGTACTTAAACCAATCACTTCATTGGTTGATTTCCATGTAACACCCACCTAGTAACCATATACATTAAAATCCTGTGGTGCCAAGTGTTTCAGCGATCCTGAAATAAGTCCCTGCTAGCACTAACTTTTCCATTTTCAAGGCCTTTACCCTACCCACTGAACTCTCCCCCTATTTCCTTGCTGCCTCATGACTCACCGCTGAACCATGCTGCCTGTGCAATGCAACCAAGCGATTTCTAGCCGCTGAGCCCCAAAACTCTCCTCACTCAAAGGCAGTACAGTAGCAGTGTTCTAAAATTCAGCTGAACTCATGGGGCTTCTGACTTCTCTTAGAACGGATTACTGGTTGTAAAAAAAACTGATTTGTTGAAATCAAGACAATCCACAGAACCATTTTTGCTTCTTTTATTTTTACAAAGAAAAAAAAAACCATGAAAGGTTTCAACCTGAAACCTCTTTAGTTTCCTGACAGCTCATCTATCCAGCACACTGACAGCTCATCAGGTGGAGAGGCATCCAGCATCTGCAGTTTATTACCCAGATGGAGCCAGGGGACCTCCAGCTTCCAACTGATCACTGGAAAGCTCTGTAGCAAGACCTAGTATTTATCTCAATTTATAAGCTTCAGGGACAAGGTTCTTCAGAGAGTGAAAAATCAATGCAGCTGAACGGAAATTAGCAAACGCCAGGGCACTTGCAGGAGCTGGGGATTTGCCCCTTGCTTTGTAACATTTGATTGAAACAGACTTCCACATCCCGAATGCTGCACTGCTGAAGTTGAACATCAACTGCATGAGCAGCTATGTGGCAGGATGTGGAAAACTACTTTGCGTTAATGATTCTGTGCTCTGATCAATATTCTACAGTCTCCACATGAACAAGTTAGTGTTTCACAGAAGATAACACAGCTGAAGTGTCAAATCACTAGGTCACTGCCGGATTTCATACAGCTACAACCCTATACTGCGAGCATTTCAAAGACTGCCTGAAGCAAAATAATAATAATTGCATAAAACGTACGCAAAAGAATCTCACTGTTCCATGAAACTTAGCATTTAATCACAGGGGCCCTTGATGTTTGGAGGAAAACAGAGGCAAAGAACCCCAATGAATATTCTTCAGTAGGAAGTCAACCAATGGCGGTTTATATCGCATAAGGACTTGATCATACGTTGACTCTCATTTGGTATTTTTTAAAGAATTAATGGTGTATAAATCACACGATTAAAGCCATTGCAGAGTGTTTTAGAACCGTAGGCTCTCTTTATAAACCATAAGCTTACTATGTGACCTAAACCTGGCTCTGTTTTATAACTTTTTTATACAGTTGCCAAGAAAGTAAACTGGCAGTGCTTCCCTAATTGTCTGCATAAACAACTAGAAGATTTTCAAGGATTCCTCTTTTGCAAATATTTCTACCTGACTTCATTAAAATTCTGTGAAGCTCTGCTGATTAGCCAGAAAGACCTCCACCTTGAACAGCCTCTCCCATCTATGATTACAAACCTGTGTTGCTCTCTCCACTGGGACTTCCCAGAGGCACCCATTCGCTGGGGAAAGGTGCCAAACCTGAGCCCACAGTGACCACAGTTCTGTATCAACTCTCTCTGCTTGACCACTAATCACACGTCATTTTTCACATTCATGATTTTTTCCAAATACCAGAAGGCTGTTCTCCGTGTCTGATCAGTTAGTATTTGCCATCTTATTTTAAGAGGTGTGGAAGAGAATGAAGAATGTTGTAACATGAGAGATAGTTCACTAACATGAGTGTGGAAAAGATCTTTGGCACTGCCAAAATCACCTGTTAAAATGAATATATTTAACAAAACCTTATCTCTCTTGATGGCATGGAAAGGTATGCACTTTATCCCAAAGGTTTTCTCTGCTCTCTCATATTCGTTTGCCAGATCAATTTCCAGTTCTGGTATTTAAAGACAGCCTCAATCTATTTCTGTCTCTAAAGCACCATTTATTTATCTGAAGAAAGGAAGTGTTCCACTCTAGAAACCTCTTCTGCTTGTGTGCTGTTGGAGATGGAAAAGGGTAACATATCTGGGCAGTGGGGATCATCCAACATAGGTCCAACAAGTCAGCAAAGCCCAGACTTCTTTTTGTCCACCAGCAATACAGCAAGAGACTGATTACTAAAAGCATAACAATTAAGTTACTCTCACAGGAAAGGAATAGAGAAGCCTATGAAGGCACCCATGAAAAAAAGAGTTTGGAGCCCAAGTACTTCATTCTGAAACTAGAAGACAGCTGGGGGAGAAAGGACATCTGTTCCCAGAACAAGAGGCCAAGAGATATAGGATGAGGGGGAGCTCAGCTTGCTGTAGCACCCCCTGAGCTGCTGTGTAAGTTTGGTTTAGCTTGATATGATTTTTACTTCACTTTGGAAGAGCCTTGTGTTTGACACTGTGCTTGTTCTACTTACTGTCACTACTAAACCCTTTTTATTCCTCTGCAGGGAAAGCTCAGTCGCTGCGTCTGTCTGCTCCTTCTCCCATCTCCTCCCCTCACATCCCCTCTGACCCTCAGAGCCAAGACATGAAGTTACATTTCTCTACTTCTTCCATCAGCTATTGTGGTATGAGAGTTCCACTGAGAGATGGACACGTTCCAAAAATAACATGCGAATAAGGACTTCTGTGTTTTTAAGACCTGACCCAAAATATTTATTTATCCAGAAGTTGAAATTCTCACGAGCAATGGGTGAAATTCTGAGGAGAGGAGATCTGCAGCAGGCCTAGACATAACACTGAATCTCAGGGCAACAAGTGCTATAATACAGGCAAGGAAGGATAAGCCATAAACCAAGCGTCAGCAGGAATCTATATATTAACGTAATTTCATAACTTATATGTCACTTTTCTATTAGAAAAGAGTGAGAATGAAAGCATATGTACACTTAAAGAATAATAGGTATTCCTACAAGCCCTGGAATGATTTACTACTGACAGTGCAGTAATGGATTGCTTATGGCAAACAGGAGATTCACAGTTTCCCAGGAGGCTTATTCCCCCACTGCAGGATACAAATAATTCCCATTGACTTCTGTGCCTTTCCTGCCATGAAGGACTAGGAATTTATTGGCTTCGGTGGGAGTTACGAATAACTTGCATGAGGAAAATGAAAACATAAAGAAACTAATTAAGAATGACTCTGTCTACTTCTTAAATCTATTTCAAATATTTTTCTCTATGTTAGCCGGGAAAAAAACACACTCAGCTCAAACTCTATAGAAACTATAAATTCTAGCAACGTCTATAAACAAATGTATAGTCACTTCAGAGCAGAAGTAGCAGCAAAAGCCATTAGAAACTGAAAGATTTCTCAGGGAAGAAATTCTCTGAGAAACATTTGTCTCCTGGGCAGATTTCACTAGCTAACAGCCAAGGAACCTTCACCCTGCAGACGGATACGGGGTTGCCTCACCAACACTGTGTGGTCATCTCGCTGTACTTGTGCACTTCATTTCATTTGCCAGTGAAGAGCAATTACGTTACAAAATCAACCCCAATAAGAGGTTCTGCTTTCTGCCAGTTGTGTGCTTCAATACCCATCCTGCCCTTCTGTAGCACTTGTCTGACAGTGCATCTGGTGCAAAAGAAGAGGAGGAAGAGCTGTTCTTCTTTGAGCGCTATATTTGGGAAAATTCATTGCTTTAAAGGGCATGAGGGCTAATATTTAATCTGGTAGACCAGCAGATGGACAATCACACAGCTGTTGACCTACCTAGTCAGGCGTATCACATTTCCACAAGAGGAAAGTGTTTTCAAGAAACCAGTGATATGTGCATGTTTGGCAGCTAAATGGGTGAGCTGAGCGCTGTGGATTTCTTACCGCCTCCTCACAGACATCTAGCTGGGGCAACTCCTAATGACAGGAAACACGGCCAGAGGATCTGCACCAGGTGTAGCAACTTGTGTGGAAGGAGACCCCACCGCAATCTCTGCTGGAATGGCAGCACTGAAGGAATCACTCCTGGAAAGAGGAATTAATAAATTATTCTCAGACATCCTAGGAAGTCTCCCACTGATGTCAGTGAGACTAGGGGCACAGGTGAGGGAACAAACCTGCATAGGCAGGGCTTGTCCACAAGAAGAAAACGCAGATAGGCTTCTATCTAAATGAGTACTTTCATATAGGATATAGGTTTTGGGTTCAGCTGAGCATTCTCAAGCAGACAGAGACTCACAAAACTGAGTAAACTGTGGAACTATGTCCTTATAAATGCCAACTTTATGTAGCACGTAGGGATGATGCAACACATTTGGGATTTTCAGCTTCCCATTTAGAAATAAAAATTCTGTTGCTTTGACAAACTCTACTATCCTTGTGACAACCCCAAAAGATATCACTGGTGTCTCATTTTCTCTTAGAAATGCCAGGTGATTTCTAGTCACATGGGGCTCAGTAAACTGAGGGGAGGATTGCATTATGGCAAAGCAGTTCAATACTAACATAGAAGGCCTACATCTAGCTGGAAAGGAAATAGCATCTCACAGAGTATTCAGTACTGTATATGCTGGCAGGACAGATTTGGGGCATAGGAATTGTTCCATATACTTATTTTCCTTTTAAGCAGAAACTAGATCCTGAAAAAGCTAAGTTAGTGTGTACACAAGATTATAAGCAACATATTTTCTAGAACTGGTTTGCCTTTGCTGTTGAAGAAAGTATGGACAGCCTGTAAGGCTAAGCAATACAGACTGTTGGAAGGGGATGAAGTAAAGATGCAGTTGTACAAAGGAGGAAGCAGGGAAAAAAGGTAGACTTCATTCTCTATTTACTATCTCTTAAAACACCTGACATTCAGTCAGTTCCTAAAGCTCAAAAAGAAAGTGTTCTTATATTTTCATGGGCCCTAGGGCCGGACAGTTGCTAAACTGGATGAGTCAAGAGCATCCACTACAGAGGAAACAACAGCAGGAAGCAGGGAAATCGTCTCAGACTTCCCTCAGCTTTATTGTCTGACTTAATAGGGAGACCCCACCTACACATTTAATAGGGTCAAAGCCATAACCCAAGGCGATGGGGTATACAGACTCTTGATCGTTCCGTTACAGTAAGGATGTACATCTCCAGTTAAACACAAATAATGCTGAATAGCTACTCACAAAATTAACAGGACCTCCCACTTCATGGAAACAGTGGTTGTTTACACAATATGTAATGACAGTTACTCATAACAAATCCTAGGAGAAAACTCCAGCGAGAGATAAAATAACATGACCTTCTGATTTTTCTTCTTTTCTCAGTCTTACAATCCATGTTTTTATTCCCTCATCCTGAAAGGATTTCTGCATATGCTTAATTTTCAGTACATCAGTAGTCCCACAAGTTTCAGTTAATCTAATTAGGTGCAAAAAAATAAGGTCTTGCATAAGAGGATGTCCTTTTTTCCCTTTGTTTATGCAGTGCCTAAAGCAGTAGGGTCTCCCTCCATACCTTGAGCTTGCTGACAGTGTGATATAAATAATACAATGCAACACGTTGCACTTTGCAAGGTTGAACAATTAGCATTGTAAATACAGGGCTGGTGTAAAGTAGCACCGCTATTGATCTCATTACTGTGCTGAGCCAGACCAGCTGAGGATCAGACCCTGCCTAAGGTGGTGAGTAGTTTGCAATATGCAAAGGAACTAAACAAACATACTTCTGTGGGGATAAAGTTTGCAACTGGATGGCTGGTTTCTGACACTCATCTCTCAGTTGAAATTAATTATTAAAGGATGACCTGCATAAGAAATTCTCGTTCTATCATTTGCTGTATTATCATAAACATAGCTTTCGCAACACAAACAGACTTCATTACTTTTCCCCTGAGAACTCCTCCACTCTCTTCTTGTGCATATGTATGTGACCAGATCCGTAATTACACGACCAGAACTCAGATTTGCTTAAAATGAACCACTCTAGTGTTTATTCCCTGTCAGGACGCTCCTGTGAAAAAATACTCATTCCCTGCTAAGACAACAGAGTCAAGGCAAGGGAAAAAATGTTAAAAAGAAAATTTGTGCATTTTGACATGTAACATTGACTTACAGAATCATAGAATCATAGACTGGATTGGGTTGGAAGGGACCTTAAAGATCATCTAGTTCCAACCCCCCTGCCATGGGCAGAGACACCCTCCACTAGACCAGGTTGCTCCAAGCCTCATCCAGCCTGGCCTTGGACACTCCCAGGGATGGGGCATCCACAGCTGCTCTGGGCAAGCTGTTCCAGTGCCTCACCACCCTCTCCGGGAAGAATTTCTTCCTGATATCTAATCTAAATCTCCCTGCTTTCAATTTAAACCTGTTACCCCTTGTCCTGTCACTACAGGCCCTTATACAAAGTCCCACACGCCCAGCTCCTTGTAGGCCGAAGTGTGTAGGCCCAACTTGTGTTGCACCTGCCTCAAGAAGCTAACATGATGCCTGAAAGGCAGTATGCTAGGTGCTGTACCAACAAGTGAAAAAATGGACAGTCTGCTCCTGAATCCTTCCATCAGAAGTGTGTCTGCGTTACATTACAGCTTGTGACTTCTAAGGGAAGGGATTGCCGGTAGCAGAGGTGCAAGGCTCGGTGCAAAAGATCTGCATGCCTGCCAGGGGCTGCAGGAATGCAAATCCTTCACATCTGTGCTAGGAGGAGTCCATGCACATCCTGAAAGCACTGTCTGCCAGCCCTTTCGAGGAAGTCAGAGTATCCCACAGACAGCTTGGAGAGTCCCCCTGCAAAATTACATCAAGTGGTCAGGAGAGGCTTCCGGCTGCCCTTTTAGGATTATTAGGGATTTAATCATCCGACAAAGAAACAAAATTCAACACAAGGACTCTCACATGTGGACTTCCTACACTTCAGCACTTGCCCAGCTCCCATTCACATTGCAGCTGAAAGATCTAGTGGAAAAGAACAGATTTTAATGGCCACGTGTCCTTGTGTTCTGGGGTGTGGGCTACAGAATCTAATAGTAGGTGAAGGTTTACATGTTTTTCTTGTGTTTCTGCTGGGGCTGCTGTGTCATTAATTCAGGTTGTGCCTGGCTACTTATGTAAAACATTCCCTTTGTGGCTTTCTCTAAATCTTAAATTTTGCATGTGACCACATGTAAATGTAAATGTGTGTTTTTATGGTCCTGTAATCTCAGTGCTTTTAAATCCCAATTGCCTGAAGGCATACAGGGAGCTGAAGCAGAAAAACTTGGTCAGTTTGTGATCATTTAGAGCTAGTTTATTTGCTCTTTCTGAGTGGATTCAGTTCCTCTAGAGGTTTTTTTTGCCTTTCGTGTAATAGAGTAAAGATAAGATCTAGGAACCTAATTAACCCTGCAGGGCCTGTGAACAAGGCTCATTAGAAAACAGTCAAACACATTTATATTTAAATGCCTGATTTACAGGAATTCATATCGTATTTCTGAACAGCAGATACATGTGCCACACACTCATACCTTTACCCACTGTAAACCGTTTCCTTAAATAAAGCTGAAAAATGAGCCAAGTTTGAGCTCAAAGTCATCTGGATTATACTTGTAAATAGCCTCTAGCTTCAAAAACTCCCCAGTAATAAATGAAAGTCCTGTCTGCAGGACACTGTAAGCCATAGTGCCCTTTAACCTGCACCCAAAAACAAGTGCACATGTTCCACAAAACCAGCATTAGTGCAGTCCACATCCTGCCCAGTAAACACCACTTTGAAACGATTTCCCTGGAGACTTCCCCATCTGTCCGAGGCAGTGACAATAAGGTATATGTGATCACAGACACCTCAGAATTTCTGGAAAAACTTCATAAGGAGTCAGAATAAGGTTATTAGAAACCTCATGCTGATGTTCCTTCGTATCTCTGTAAATATTTTGGGTCCAACAGTAGCAAGGCATGGGTTCTAGTACTCAGTGCCTATGTATATATATATGTACTTGTCATACAGGTTCCAGTTATTTGAGAATGAAAGTATCCTCAGCAATTCTGAATTCTTTGTCTTTCTTAACCCTTCATTTCTTCTACCCCTTATCACAGAGAGACCAGAAAAGCCAAGCAAAGAGAGATCTTTGGACATATCCAACCCAATTCTCTACTCTGAAGAAAGGTATGGGAAATGTTTATTCGAAGGCACAATTGGTAGTTCAAATCCACATCCTCAAAGTGCCAGCACTTAACATATCCTGTTGATGGAAGACCTGAGGAGCCAACAGCCTGATGCTGGTGATTAGGCCCTGCCTCATATGTTGGTGCATTACTGGGTGTAGCTCTACATCTGTCCCGTGTGCATGGCGGCTTAAAAGCCAGAAGAATTAGTCTTGCTTCTCGTGACATCTTGAAGAGCAGCCTGCTTTCAGAATTAGGTCTGGTCGGTACTTAACTTTGTTGTAAGTGACTGCCTGACCAGTGAGTGGGATAAATGATGCCACTGGGACTGAAATATATCTTAATATTAATCATTTGCTTAATGGTTTTCCTGGAGAAGGATGGGTTTAAACACAAATTTAAGGGCATTTTCTGCTGCAAGGCTTGTGGGAGTGAATATCCTGTCACAGAGAGATTCTAAGCAAGACAGACCTGCATAGTGTCACAGATGTTTTAAAATCAAAGGCATTATAAAATTATTTTAAATTCTACATTGAGGCACAATTGGTAAAAACAACCAAAAGTTTACACTATAAGTCCTTTAGGAAAGGAATTAGTTTTGTTTGGGATTAATATGGCTTTTAATATACCAGGAACCAGTCTAGGACTGGGGCAACTGCACTGTAATGCTATACATATGAATATAACTGTGGGGTTTTTTAAAAACTTAGTTTAAAATTCTGCTTCAAAGGCCTGAAATCCATATTTTATTAGCCATTTTAAAAGTGTGCTGTTTAAAAAAAAAAAAAAAGAGACTAAACCTTGACTGCTTCCATAAGTAGATCCATGATTTATATTGTGAATCACTTTGGCAAGCGCAGGAAAATCCCAAATCAGGTTACTCTTCAACCTGCACTAATAAATCCTGTGTTGACATGAATTCTTTTTTCAGTGCTTCATTTTCGAGGAGTCATGTGGGTTTTTAATAATCAGTCTTGCTGTTTCTTCCTCATCCTATTCAACAAAGCAGTGATAACTGTAAAAGCATCTTGGGCAACACATAGCCACTCAAACGCAGCACTGAGAAATATCTCTGTGAAATCAAGTTTAATGAGATATCAAAATATTACATCTGCAAGTCTTGGCTGCTGGACAGTACTTTGGAAAGCAAAGCCAGTTTCCCTGGTCCAGATTAGTCGACATCAGGTTCATTGGTCTAACATTTCACAAAATATTTTCCCACATTTGTCCAACTGCAGTTTGAAGGGTGTAGCTGACAACATAAATGTGCCCTTAGGTGAAAATCCCTAAACATTTCCCTCAGCGATCTTTGCGTCTGGACATTACCAATGCAGATGTCTGTAATCAGGAGATCTCTACGGACCTGCTAATTATTCCCTAGGCTTTTCCACTGGCAATAAAAATCCCATTTGTTGCAACTTGTTTGAAGAACTGCTTCCATTTCCACAGCAGTGGCATTAATTAGCAAAAACCTGTGAAAATTGTTGGAGTTTGTAGGTTCAAAAAAACCCACTAAGCGTCGCTCCTAAATATTCCTATAAATTCAGCCATGGCAACAAGTCCTGAAAGTCCAACTTTCTCAGTTGGAACAATTTTTCATGCTTGTAGCAATAAGTGGGAAATAATGGGGGTCTCAGATTCACATTAGGAAAGTTGCTTCGGTGACCTCTTCATGCAGATGGATAGTGAATTTCTCAGACAATAAATCAAAGTTTCCTGATGGTACAGTGGCACCTCTTGCTGAGGCTCGTAGAGCTGCTGGCTGCCCCCTATTCAAAGGCAACAGGCTTCTACCCTGCAGGATGCTTTCTCTACAAATCCTTCAGTCACGATCAGGAGATACTGGGGCCTCTATAAACTGCCCAGGCATTTTGGGGAACGGCCAGCATCCTGCTGGGAAATGGACACTTTTCAACTTCATTGACATCTGTCACACATACAAAGAATAGCAAGTGGTCAGGAAAAAAGCCACACCATGACTTTCCCATCAGCAGGGCCAGTTAAGTCTTTGTTCTTAAAAGATGTTCAAAAGGTTCATCAGAGCTACCTTGCTTAACAGTATCTTTACTAAGAGAATCTTATTTTGGGGTTTTAATGATCATAGAATGTTTTGCTGTTTCTTGACACTTTTTGCATTCGGCTAACTTTCCTGTAGGAGTTTCAAATGAAAAAAAAATAGCTGTGATGCTAGTTTTTCCACTAAGTTTTTATTAACTTTCTTCCGAATAAGTCCCTGCAAGGAAAATGACACCGATTTTTATTATCAGAAATATATTTATTAAGTGACAATCTAACTCCCAGAATAGCAATGAATTCTTTTTTTTTTTTTTTTTGGAGTTAAAGCTTTTTCCCGAATGACCCTAAAATAAGCATGGGAAAGCAGTAGTGTAAATACAGTGATGAACTTCAAGCAAATATACTTTTCTCCTCTCAATGCATCGCCTATATTAAACACTGTTTAGGGTAGAGGGGCTGTCAATCTGCTTAGATAGCACGGATGAAACTAAAGGTAATGCTCTCTTGCTATTTATAATCAATTTTAAGTGTCTTAAAAGCAGATTGCAAAACTTCAATAGGAATTTCTCCCCCGCCGCAAGTGTGATATATATATACAACTGCTTTTTCAGTTCCTTCTTTATGGAAGCGTTTCCCTCAAAAAGCAACGGAATCCAGTAGGTAAGGGCACCTGGTAGGGAAACAAGAATTTTCAGCTGTAGCTCTGACACGCTATGAGACTGTGGGCATACTTCTGGGACTCGGTTTCTTCAAGAGCTGATTATATAAGAAGTGCTTTTATATGGCATTGTGACACCTAATGATAAAAAGAATTTTTAACTGCTTTTGCACTTATCACAGACATCAACATAATCTGTTCATCCTAGGTTTTCTCTACTGGCTTCAGTAGAGTCAGTGTAGTTTATGGAATGGTAACTGAAAACAGGATTTGGCCAACTGGCTTCAGTCTTTTTACTAGTTCCACTCAAGCCAATTAAATCCAACAGCGAGGTGACCAAAGCAAGCAGGCCTGGGTCATATTTTATACGAAGACAACATTGAGCTTGGTCCGGCAGAAGTATGGGAGATAACGTACTTTTACCCAAATAAAACCGGGGGGAAAATCAAATGATGCCTGCTCAGCTACAACGACAAAGCCCTGGTACTGCACAGGCACCTGGGGAAAGGGATTTAGCTGCTGGCGGCTGGACAAGGAGGAGCAGTGACAGGCTGGGATCATCAGTCAGTGAATGCTGGCTGTGGTATAATATTTGCAATTTATGATCAGATGTAAGATTAGATGTGTAAAGGATAAGGTGTGCTTAGAAATGGGTCCTGGTGAGGCTTACAGCAGACCACTGAGCCCAAAGCCAGCTGGAGCACTGGTTTCCCAAAGCAGCATGAGAGCCAGTCATAGAAACGAGTCACACCTGCTTAAAGCCATCGCAACAGTGAGCGCTGAAGGGCGACCTGGTAATGGAAAGCAGGCTGGATCCCTCCATTGGGCGATACATTTTTAATAACTCTTTTCCCCCCGTAGTTAGAAAACTTTTTTTCTGCACGCTGAGCCTGACTGAGCAAACTTAGCAGCGATGTCAAATTTAGAAGTCTTCAAAGTTTTAATGGAAAACACTATCAAATTCTGTTGGGCAGAAATGTGCTTTTCATGAAGAAAACCTCATTGTTAAAAATTAACATACTGAAAGCATTAACATAGTGTTTAAAAGACTAGGCTCATTCCAAACACCTTAAAACAAAAGTAACTACAACATTCCAGAAATAGGTTTTCATTCAGTCAGGATTTTAACAGTTAAATACCTTTAAAGGTCCAAAGTTTAATGATTCAGACCCTGGAATGACTTTTTAAAACTGCCTAATTCTACTAAAGCGTGTAATTTTTTATAGCAAACAGAATTTTCTGAAATAAAGCTGCAACTGCCATCTTTCTTATTATGATTTCATGGTCTGTTGGTTTTAGTTGGGATACAGTTAATTTTCCTCACGGCAGCTAGTATGAGGCTATGTTTCGGATTTGTGCTGAGAATATTGATAACACACAGTTGTTTTTAATTATTGCCAAGCAATGTTTATATTAAGTCAACGATTTCTTCTGGTTTTGATAGGGTACCTGTGTTACCAGCTTCTGCTCTACAAGAAGCCGGGAGGGGACACAGCCCAGACAGCTGATCCAAAGTGACCAAAGCGCCATTTCATGCCATCAAACATTGTGCTTAGTATATAAGTTGAGGGAGTTGGCTGAGAGGAAAGCTGCTGCTCAGGGACTGATGCTGCCGGCGGTGAGCAGTTGTATCATTTTGTCATCCTTCCCTTTTTTCATTTTTTTTTAATTACATATAGTTATCAATAGTAGTAATAGTAGCATTTTCATTACATATTAGTATTATTATTTCACTTACTTTCAATTATTGAACTGTTCTTGTCTCAACCCACAAGTTCTCTTATCCTTTTCCTCCGATTCTCTCCCCTGTCCTACTAGGGGAGGGGAGTAGATGAGCGAACGTGGTATTTGGTTGCTTACTGGGGGCAAACCATGACACATGGACTGCCCACAGAATTTGGTTCACTGCACACTTCTGGGTGTATGTGAACACGGCATGAGGCTGATGGAGCTCAGTTTATCACCGTCAGTCCTACCTGTGCTCAGAGCTCAGGCGTGGAGCACAGGACAACCCAATGAAGTGTTTAAGCATACACTTCATATTCTAGGATACAAACAGGGAAACCAAAGTCAAAGAGTCTGTTCGAATACTTGCAAATACTCACTATCTCTAGACTTTTGCTAGATGAGCCTAAAGTACTCCCTACCCTGCTGGAGCAAACTCTGCTGTAAAGGCAAAGAGGTGTAAAATTGCAACACAGCCAAACCAGGCCAAAGGCAGCACTGAAGTAAGTCAGTGGTCTTCCCAGTTCATGCTAACGCTAATCCACACAAAGCATTTTAAATGTCAATGCTTTAGTTATGTATGGGCTCCACTTTCAAAAAGGCAAATGATTCAAAGTCATTCAAAACAGATCCTTCTAATTTTTTAACACAGTTTAAATATTGCAAAACTGAGATTTTCAAAGTATGGTTTTCTTTTCTGTTTATTTTCTGGAAAGTGTCAAACTATCATCCTTCTACTCCTTCTATGAGGCTGTATGTTTTTCTGAACAGACCTTTTTTAACCCTATATAGAGGCATTTTATCACCAAGATTTGAAACAATCTAGATATTCTAGAACACAGTTATCTTGAAAGTGTCCCTAACAATCTCCAAGTATCTACATATGCTAAAGAAGTACATTTAATACTGACAATCCATGCACAGCTGAAGACTTAAGGCAAACAGTACAACTTCTGAAACATGGGCATTTATGGTTTTTAACTTTATATCATCAGGTTCTCCTTTTAGCATTATAACGTGTCTTCAGAAATAATGTGGTACCATTGTTCCTGTGTGCCCCGTACACAAGCAACTGGCCTTCTTCTTTTCCTATACTCCATGGGGGCACTTCTGGGCTCTTGTTTTGTTTGAGAAAATCCTACAGAATGCTGAACATGCCTTACTGTCATTCAAGCACATTTAAAAGCTAAGAGACATCTCTCCTTTTGCTGGATTAAATAATTACCTCCACGTAAACTTGTTTTTTTAAACATTTTAAAACTCCTTTTACACATGAAAAAAATCTGGAAACCTTTTCCCCCCGAGGGTTTTCTGAAGCAAACACGAATACTTCATACTTCTGTGTTGTAAAGGGGAAAATTCATTCACCCTCTGATATTCCTCCTTTGCAGTTACTGCAGAAGATAAACTAATGACCTAAGATTTGCAAGCGGATTGCCCCATGCTGTGACTTCCAGCTTTGTAAAGGCCACACGGAAGGTTTCATTTGTCTCATTAACTTTCCCACTGTACCAACCAGAAGTTTATGATACAGTAGTTTTCTCTTTCAACTTTTACAGTTCATGTACCTCAGCAGGAGCCTGGACACAATCACCCAGGACGACCCTTCCAGTCCTCGGTTCCTATGAGATGCATGAAAACAAATCACAAAGCTCTCTAGCAGTAGTTTTAGAAACTCTAGATGAGATGAAGCACAACAATGGAACATACAATTACAACAACAACAACTTTCAAAGTAATATGGCAGCCACAAACCATATTGTGTTCTATATAAACTATACAAACATTTCCACTTGATTTCTTTCGGAAATGAGGCTTATGCAGCCACGCCATCTGTTCATGTCTCCCCCTAATAATTTTCAAACCCACTGGCACATTTCAATGCAAGTTGTCAGGGGAGAAGCAAAAGACTTGGAGATAATCATGTTCCTACAGGTCTCATCATTGCACAGAGGAAAGAGACCTAAATTAGTGCCCCCCGCTGAGGAAAATCTCCTTGACTGTGTGGGATCAATGGTTACTTGTCCAATCAGTATAAATCAGCTTATTTCTAGCCTTCGAATCAGTGCATGCGTAGCTCCATAGCTGATGAAACAGAAGCTGCCTGGTGCCCTTCGGGTCACGAGTAGTTCTGGAAAGGATTTTGGGGGGGGTCTCATGAAGGTCCCTAGAAGGTGCATGGGAGACTGAGGATACAGTTCCATAGGAAACTGAGCTTCTGCTGCCACTGGAACAGCTCCGTAGACTTTTTCCCAAAACAAAGAGGACAGTTTCTGATTTTAATTCCTTGGCTGGACTATTTCTGCTCTGTTCCTCCATTGGCCTCAGAGGGCTAGGAATCCAGTACACAGTCACTCGAGAACGCTCGGTCACACTACTGGCTGCGTTTTTCATTTCAGATCAAGACGTTTATTACTGGGCTCAGGATTCCCTCAGACCTTTCAGGGGCTCTTCTAGAGAGGGCATGTGCCATTCTCCTAACTTCCCAGTAATTTATTAAACCATAGGAATCCCTGCTGACATGCAAGGTTTGCTCTGTCTCACACAACTTGAATCTACCTAATTTTATTCTTTTACCGCCCTATGCTTGAGGGTGTCCTTTTGAACCAGTTCATCTCCCACAGTTACCTTCCTTTCCCCCAACTCCTGCCTTCTCTTTTTATTCCCAGATCACACACACTAATGCTGCCGTATCCAGAGGTGTTCAGAGACACCTGTTAAACTCATGCTAAGTGGAAAGCAAAATGAGAAGACACTACTTGAAGCTGTGCTGCTGACATGCATCATACGGAAAAGTTTTGCGAAAGGGGCCGACTTCAGCATCCCATGGAACGTTTTAAATCCTGTCGCTGCACTTGAAAAAAAAATATAGATCGGTATGTCTGGGTGCAAGAAAAATCACCCTGAAAAAAATAACAAATGCTCTGTAAAACATCTGACAGGGTTTCCAGGCTGCTAAGAAAGTCAAATGGAGCAGGTAGTGCAGCAACTTGAGAAGTGAGCAGAAGGAAAAGAAAGCTTTAATCCAAATGTACCTTGAAGTACAATACTTACGGATCCAGCAAAGCCTGTCCTCTGAAGTTAACCGCTATTAAGTACTTACACACAGGGAAGAAGGACAGAATTACTGCATGTGAGATAGATAGACAGAATACTGATGCCAAGCTGGGCAGTCTTTTGAAAGTCAGAAAAATCTAGTCGATAATTAAAGACCACAGTGCTTTACACACTTGGGATGGAAAGCTTCCTCCCTTTCCAAGTTATCTGCCCCTTCTTTTGAGGAATTAGGATACACATAAGAGATTTCTAGAGACTGTGATTTTGAAAAAGGTTTATGCTTGCATTCTTTGCTGAAAGTGAGTTACTTTCTGGGGATGTAGTCGCATTTTTAAAGGATCCACCAGCAGACCTTATGTTTAGCAACTCTTTAACCATTCTGCCAACAGAGCATCACTCTTCAGAATTAATGAATGGATAATGTTGTTAAAATAGTGTTTCTCGAGAAGGAGCAAGCAAATATGAAACTGCAGTCAGGACATCTGAACAAACAACACACTATACTCCAAACCCAGTGTTATAACTCAGCTGGATGCTGTTGCTGAAGACGGTCTGTTATTTGCGCGGATCTGAATTGTGAGAATTGGGCTTTTTTCTTTTTAATGAGTTATTGATTTCAGAAAACCACTCAAGGCAGAAAATCCATACATTTAACAGGCTAGCTTCACTTGCCAAGACGCGTTATTCTATAGCATTACGAAGAAGGTGCAATGCATAAAGTCCTTTCAGCTACTCTAGACAAGACAGATCGATGCGCCTCTTATACAGAGATCAATGCCTTACGGTACTGATCAATAAGGAAATACCTGAGAGACTCCTCCCGCAGAGGGATTAAGATGTTTACACTATTTCAGTTTGACAAAGACCTGAGATACAGAACAAGGGGTGAAGGGGATGTTCTATTTATTGAACACAGAGCTCTTACATATTTCTAGCAGATATCCTTGTGTAAAAAATTCCAGATCTTGAAAACGAAGAGCTTGTGAGAATGTAAAGGAATATACTTTTAAACTCAACAGGATGTTAAAGCAGATGTGGTTTTGAGGGGAAAAAAAAAGAAGAAAAGCAGCATGATGCCAGAAAATAGAACTCCCTTAAAATAGTTGAAACATACAAGCTATATTTCCAGTTCAGGAAAGCATCCCTGTTGAGAAAATGTGTTTATCCACACACTTACATGTTGACCATAAGAAGGGTGTTTTTCAGTACGTGTGTATGTGTTGTCAGAGTCTGGATTGGCAACCTTCTATAAAACAAATGTATTCAAATACATTTAGAGAATATTTCTGAACTCAGGAAATCCAACAGTAACAAAGCTCAAAAGGACTTTTGAGGAGGACTTTTCGTCTGGATTCACTTATTTTTTAAATAACACCCACCACAAAAACTCCACCAAAGTATAAATTAAGTAATATTAAATCCCTGCTTTGACTATCTTAGGTGTTAAAGGTACTCACTTCCTTGTAACTTGTTAACTGACAAATATTTCCAAGTTAAACATTGATTTTCCTTTGCCTCCTTTCACTCCTGTCTTGAGCAATCTCTTGGATTGTGGGATTACAAAAGGAGTACATACATATATCATTCATTTCAGGTTTCATGGACTTCAGAATCATTAGGTCTTTGTACAGTAAACCTACAACAGCCGAGCCAGACTACACCTTTGGAGAGTGTTATTACTGTGAAATTGAAGCAGTTAAAGTTAGTGGAGGTGCGATCTGGCCCACTATCTGGCAGGAAATAGTTTTGCAGAGATAACTGAGTGGAATTCTATGGTATGCAAATTACATACAGTCATATTAGATAGTCTTGAGTTTCCTTCTCATCTAAAATCCATTAATTTAGTTATGTTCCCTTGGCAAATGAAAGAGCAAGTTTTGACGAAATGCAGATATATTTGCATCTTCACTGAATCTCTGCTGTACCTCTTGAACTCAATATTGCCCCAGCTTTGGACTGACTTCCCTGTGATTTAACTACTTTCTGTTTATGACAGTAACCACAAAAATTAATAAGCAAAACATCCTATGAAAAGATTTTTAAAAGTTAAATGTCAGTGGAGACAGACAAGGCCCAGAACAAAAATCTTCCAAACTTTGGGTCTCTGCTACTTGCTCCCAAGAGCTGCGTTACTTCCTTCATTTTTCTGCCTCATTTTTTTCTCAAAAGTAAGAGAAAAACTTGCTTTTCTCTCAAGTATATTGTAAAAATTAATTGATTTTTCTGCTTGCTTCATTTAGTTGGTTTACTCAAATTTAATGAGCCCCTTATCCAGCAAAGCTCCTAAGCACATACTCCACAAAGAATTGTACGGTCTTCTGTAAGGACAGAACACCTTGAACCTGACCTTCACAACCGTCATTTTGCATCTTGCTTTCTGCGCGTTCACTGGAGTTTACCAATACATTTAGGGGTTCTTGTTAAAATGGATTTCCCCTTCTACACTTGCAATGAGACTACCCCTAAGAGCCAAGCTGCCCTGCACACAGTGGAGACTGCACCGATGAATGCAAGGAGAAAATCTTGTTGGAGGGAGAACTAAGGGAGCTTCATGTTTCTTCTGCAATAGAAAGGACCCCAGTGGCCATACTACACAAGGAGTACACATGCCCCAGAGAGTAAGTGCCTAAATGGCACGTTTAAGTCTCGTGGAAACTGTACCTTCAATAGTGTCTGATATCTGTCAGTCAGACTCTCAGGAGCAAATCAGGCTCCAGCATTAAGTGACGTTGCTGTTAGGAGTGGAGACTCTTGGTCATGCAGAGTACTGTCTCCCTGTATTTGGAGCAACTTCTGAGAAATGTAAAATAATGGGAATAAAGTGGACAAAGACAATATTCTGTGTGAAAGAAAGAAAGAAGAATTTTAAAATCCCACCAAAGTCAAAGCCTTCAGAAGGAGCAGTGACAAGGGGAGTTTAAGTAGTAACTTTCCTTCCTAGCCAACAGGAACATGGTCTTCTTTCAGGTAATGGCTGATTCTGAAGCCATAAATGATTTGTATAGTTTAGTTAAATCAGGCAGGGGAGGCAGACTATTAAATGTACAGCAGTACTGTACCCAAACAGTACAGAAAAAAGATGGAAATATCCTGCTACTACTTGGCAGCTGAAAACACAAGCTGGTATGAGGGTCAAGCTGATATTATGGGGAGGAGGGGGAAAGAGAGAGAGAAATATCATTGAAAGATTTAGGAATAACCCAACTAAAACTTGACAAGAAAAGGAAGCCACTCTATCCAAACTGAAACTTAGGGGGCAGTGACAGTTCTGACAGATATGAGAGACAACATACAGCAACAGAGACCTGTGGCAAAAATATCGGAGTTCACAAAAACAAGACATCGATTGTAAGAGAAGCCAAGGCAACATCCGGTATTTGGAAAAAGATACCAGAACTGCAATGGCTCACATCATTTTGGCATTTGCAAAGTCTTGAGAGGGAGGCACTGGAGAAAGTCCAGTACAAAGTCAATGGCCACTACATGACTAGCTCAGAGAAGGTTGTAGGACATTAGATGCTGCTGCACAGGATCAGCTGACTGCTGAGAAAATGGATTGTTTTGTTCAAGTTGGACAAAAATGTGCAAGACAGTTTGAACCCAGAAAAAGCAGTATTTATGCTACCTTGTCGACATTAGCAACGACCACAGAAAACAGCCAACAAAAAGGCAAAACTCTTCTCTTTACTAAGGAAATGTAAAGTAAGCATTGAGAAAGATAAACTAGGGATATACATTGTGTAGCAGTACCAAAAGACAGTACCTGTTGTGGTAAAAAACGTTTCTGAGCCTTCTTAAGAGTGTATATTCACTGCAAGGTTACGGGACAGAAAAATGGAAGAATCTGATGGAAACTTTCAGGGGCAAGAAACTTTTCTGAGTCCACAAAACTCAAAGACCCCAAACACGTGATATTTTACACTCCTGGGAAAGTGTCCGTGGAAGCTATTAGCATATTTGAATGAGATTATTGTTTGAGAATAAACAAAAGAGCCAAGAGTCCGTTCAACCATCAGTTCCGATTAAGGGAAAAATATTAGTCCTTCGGCTGTGTATTGGCACCTCCATTCTCCCCCAGCAAAAGAAACCCTGAACCTTCAAATGTGCTCACTCAAGCAGTCGAAGAGTTCAGATGCAGAGATCCATTGGGAGAGTAGTGTGAGATATGAAGATAACGGTCAGTCTAACCATCCAATAGTGGTCTGAGAGAGCAACGACAGGGAACAGACCCTAGGGAAAATCATAGTAAATAAACAGGAAAAACTGAAGGAATAAGTTAGAGGTGTCAGACCCAAGGTGTGAAAGCAAACTGAAATCTGAATTCCCTTGGAAATCTGCAAGGTGGGTACGAGCACAGCCTTGACAGCTGGGATGCTGAGGTTTCACCTTGACTCCCAGGTTGCTAGAGTGGCACAGAGCATCCTAAACACTGAATGAATATTACTGATTATTGAATAGACATTTAGACCACATAAAATGCTGCTTTAAGTTAATGTTTTGTGGAACGATCTCTTCAACATAATTTATTATGAGCAGATTGGAATTTCATGTCACATAGTCTCACATTAAGTAAAGTTGGGTCTGTCAGACATCTTGGCTCCAAGGAATTTGCATGGCAGAGGATGGGATGCTACTCTTGCTTTCTACGCGTTTATCAGTGACAATTGTCCTCTGCCAAAACTTGCAAGGTTGTACCTGTATCAAGTTCATGGTGAATGAGGTAAGGCCCTGCTCCCTCTGATGTAATCTGAAATAAATGGGATGGACAAGAGATCAGATTAAAGAAGTGGGTCAGACCTGCCGCTGGCGCCGCTCCACTGACGTCAATGGAACTAAGCTGATTTACACCAGCTGAGTATCTGGCCTAGAGATTTCAATGTATTTAGACAAAATAAATGAAAATGCACACAAAAAACTCCCCTTGGAAGATCCCAAGTCCAAACCTCTCATTCCTCAACAGAGTAAATAAATTACAAGAAAGCGGTTACTGTAGACATCACTCCTAACCAGTCAACAATGGACTGAATAAAGGTCAGGCCACCCTAAATCTTTAATTGCCCGTTACACTCCTGAGTGAGAAAGAAACTGATCATTCAGCACAAAATCACCTTACCTCTGACCCAAAACAAATATCTTCGCAGTAACCGTTCCTGGAATGAACAGGTGCTATCCTTTGCCTCATGAAACATTAACTGCAACCTACATGAGGCAACTGGGCCTACGAGAAGTTTAGCTTCTGCCCAGAACTGGGTCATAACTTTATTGCCAAAGAAAAGCAGTTTGTGGTGTATATACAGGAATGCATACACCTTCTGAAAACAAAACTACATGCATAGGTAAACCTCCAGGTGTTCCTCAGACTTAAGCTCACACCCCCGCATCGTTATCCTAACTCTAATACAATTTCCTTTGGAAAATGCCTTTGTAAATGCTGTTCCACTAAATAATAGTCTGAAACTATCACAATCAGACAATGTGTGTGCATTGTCATACTTCCTAACTTCATCTCTGATGAGGGAATATTTAGCTGTTGATAGTGTCAAACCACCATAAGAAATGGAAAATAAGGCTTGTTATAATGAAATCATGAATCATACGCATTTCTTTGCATCCAGGAAAAATAGGGCATATCCTCAAATTGTCGGAAATCTGTGTTTCCCTGCAGAAATTACATAGTTCTGGCATTCACACCAAGGGTTTGCTTTGGTGCATTTATCATACCAAAAACCAAAACGTATCCTCAGTTATTTAAGGTCAGTGGTCTGGAGAGGCGGAATTTCAGACAAGTTTGGATATACTTATTTTCACGAATGACACCAAGCCGTACGTATTCCATACGAACGCACTCTAATCTGTGTTCCCAACTCACTTCAACCTTAGCATTTCCTAGGTGCTTCTGTTCACACTGTGTTGTCTTAAAGCCCCGTTGTTTCTGCTGAGGCCTAGAAAAGAGCTGGAGACTTGCACTATGTTTTAGAAGCCCATCGGAAATCATACTCTCGAGAAGCAGCCAAATTGTCTTGGTGGACGTACAGACTTAGTCTGGCATCTCCCAAGCCTCTACTGCTTGTGTTTGCCACATCACATTTAGGTGTGTTTTACATGTACAGACTCCCTCCAAAGTATTTGCTAAGTAAACAGCTTTGCTTATATTTAAATTGTTGATTTTTTTTCCTCACAGAAAATAACTATTCTACACTTCTACACTTCAGCCTCAGTTTTGAGGTCTTACTGATTCCAGCTTTCTGCTGTTTCAGGACTTAATCTACACCTGCTTTGTGCTTCAGAGAGCACGAGCAAGGATGCAAACCTGAGAAGGCTGACGTGCTAGTCTAATCTTTCCTCCTCTACATGTAATTATCAAAGACTTCTTTCCTGCTGTGTGTTTGTGCACTAGAAACCCTCCCCTTTAAACCTCTACTCTGCGTAGCTGCATGCAGAATAAGTCTTGTATTGAATTTATGCTGCCAGCATTCCTCAAATGCTACAGCTACGCGCAGAATTTGACCTATAGCACAGCAGAGGAAAAGTTGGAACACAGAATGAGATATCCATTCCACAATCTGAATTCCAATAAGCAATTTCCTTTTCCTAACATATCACAGATTTTCATCAGATAGATAGGCAATAACAGGCAGATACCTTGTCAGTTTTTATTTTATTTTTTATAACCCATAAAATCTATTCAAGCAATTGTACAGATTTCAGGCTTCCCTTTGATCGGTCTTTGCAACAATGACTCCAGGCCTTTGCCTAGGTATGATTCCTCAATCCCAACACATACAATGGAAGTGCCCTAGCCCACAGAAAGCCTTCTCATTAAAGCTCTAATCTGTTCCACTACATTCTTGCAAGACAGAATTATCCAGCTTTAAAGCATGCCTCAATAGTGAGCCGTAATAAGACTGATAGAAACAGCTTAAGTAATTGGATTGCTATATGGTATTGAATGTCTGACAACAAAAGATATCAATCTCTATTCTACTACCGATCTTTGTTCCAGCAATGAATTCATTTAGTAATGCACTTGGAAGCTTGCAGTCCCTGCAGGAGAAATAACAGACTGCGGACACAAAAGCAGGGCCATCTGATGAGCACAGAGAAAGCGACTGTGCCATTCCAAGAAGTTAATTACAGTGAACAAAGGCACAAGACTATGACTGGTTGACCATTACCATAATCACATTACTATAGTCTTCTTTTATCCCCAGCAGCAGAGGGTCTATTCTTTCTTTCCATTTGGCACTGTGCATCATATTTTTGTTTTGTCACCTGAAATGTATGGTAGAACAGACCTCCCTCTAATGATAGCTGGAAATGTCACACTTCTGCTTTGGTGCTGTTTCTTTGACAGTGTATTCTTTCAAGGCTGATTTACAAAGACTGTAAGTAGATTCCTTTTTTTTTTTTTTCTAAACTCTGAACAAAGACAGCAGCTCTCAAGATTTTCTGCAATTGAAAATGTGTAAGAATGATTGGCTATAAAAGCTTGTGCTTATGACACATGATACTTCTATGATTTACGTACATTAACATAACTCAGACACGATAGAATGGTTCGTGACATACTGTTTACACCCACACCACTTTTGGAGCTAAACATATCCCACACTTGCATATAAACTAAAAAAGGGTAGATTTAGACTAGATATAAGGAAGACTTTTTTTACGAAGGGGATGATGAAACACTGGAACAGGTTCCCCAGAGAGGTGGTAGATGACCCATCCCAGGAAACACTCAAGGTCAGGTTGGACGGGGCTCTGAGCAACCTGATCTAGTTGAAGATATCCCTGCTCATGGCAGGGGTTGGGCTAGATGACATTTAAATGTACCCTCCAACCCAAACTAATCTTATGACTCTATGCTACTATGATATTTAACGATGTTTGAAATCATTCTGTTTACTCCCAGTTTGCTCCACAGTAAGGTCCCTTCTACTAACATGTGACAAATATTTTGCTTCAGACAAAAGCAAGTTCTAAGACCTGTAAAAAATCATGTAGTGACAGGACAAGGGGTAACAGGTTTAAATTGAAAGAGGATAGATTTAGATTGAACATCAGGAAGAAATTCTTCACAGAGAAGGTGGTGAGGGCCTGAAATGGGTTGCCCAGAGGCTATGGATGCCCCATCCCTGGCAGTGTCCAAGGCCAGGCTGGATGAGGCTTGGAGCAACCTGGTCTAGTGGAGGGTGTCCCTGCCCATGGCAGGGGGGTTGGAACTGGATGATCTTTAAGGTCCCTTCCAACCCAAACCAGTCTATGATTCTATGAAATAGGACTTGGACCCAGTATTTTCATATCTATTAGACATAGTAACATACCAGGGAGGGTAGGACACCTAGAATTGAGAGAATTGGGTGACATTTGTATCTGAGAAAGCCCTCAGTTTTCAATTCCATATGCCAGGGGACAAATTATAGCACAAAGTAAATATATCTGGTTCCAATAACTCCACATATTTCATGCAAAATACAACCAAAATAAAAGGTAGCTAGACTTCTTCTTCTTCAAAGTAGCTTCAATGGCACAGTGTATTAATTCCCAATCACTTAGAATTACTCAAATGGTGTTGTGCCAAAAGCTGCATGAATTTATTTTTTAACACCATGATCAGCTTCAGTAGAGCAGTAAGTACTTCCCAGTTTGGAGGATAGGGAGAAATGGGACTGTTTGGAGAAGACCAGAGCATTCCTCCGAGAAAGCTCCAGAAACAAGAGCCCAAGCACTTTCCAAGAAAAAGGTAGAAATTAACAAAGCCATGGGAGAATATCAAGACCACCAACTTCCTCTGGTGTTCAACTAGTGGCCAGGAAGAAAATGGCTAAGTAGCAGAAACCTGCCTGCAAGCCAGCATGGATTCACAGTTTCTGAATAAAGGGCCCAATACCTCTGCTATTTAACTTAACATAACAACGTAGCATAACAACATCTTTCAACAAACCAGGCAGGGTAGCAAGAGCGCTGTCATAGCAGCAACTGAAATGCCAAGTGCTAATTGAAAAATCAAGCCTCAAAAGAAACTCTAGTCTATCCGAACTCTACCTCACCCATGATTGGTCATGGAACACCTTAGCTAGTCATTACAGCCCACATCCTGCCTCTGTAGTGACCCACCTCTGTCACAGCACCGCTCCCAGATGAAGGTTTAGTGGAGCATGGTTCTCCAGACCTCAGCTGACCAGCGTAATTTCTACTTTGCTAGAATGCGTCTCACCCAAACCAATCCTTTTCACACCCCAGAAAAATCCCTCGTGGACCAGCCAAACCCTGAAAAATTTCAGCCAAAGCAGGACATGCTATTGAACAAGAAACTCCCTAGCAGAGCTCTGGGGAGCCCACTGGATGACCACAGAGCAGCCAGATAAAAATCACCTACCATTGACTGGAATCGCTCTCTGTGGTACAGTCTGCCACATCACAGCACATTTCCTGTCACAGGCAACCCATATTCCAGCAACAGCCCATCAGCACCAAAAAACCAAAACCACCCATCTCTCCTGAAGCATTTCCCTCCTCCAGAATGGCAATGCGCTACAGAGCCCTGGCCACAAAACCCCAGCGTTCGGACATGGAAACTGAGGCAACAAATGGCAGCGGGGCTTACTGGTTAGTTAAACCTAGAGAGGACTGTGGGATCTCCACTAACCAGGCCTCTCCTCCTTCAGCTGTGAGTTCAGGAATCCCCAGAAAAGTTTTGTTTGAATCATGACAGCATCTAAATCCAGGCCTGACTTTTTAATAGCAGCACTGCTGGTTTGGAAACACTCAGCAGTATAGACACTTCGCCATGTAGAGGAATGATTAAAATCAGCAGTGCTGTAGGCTCTCTTGAAACTTGCTGAAGATTTATTCTTTAAACAAGAGAATGATTTATTTCAACAATTATCTTCAGGCGGATTAAATTATGTGCTTTCAGGGCTCTTATTCACCACAAAATTAAGAACACTGGGTGCCAGCCATGGAAGCCCCATGATCCTTTGAGACTCGGCACTGACGGAGACTCATCCCGACCCAGAAGAAAGAGCTGTCTCTTTCCCATGGCCACAAAATGCCATCCCTGACCTTCTGCTTGGCTCCACCATTTGCACAAATCCTTTGGCTTCCCCCTGCCTGACCTCCTGCAAGTTGCAATGGACATATAAGGCACATGGCTCCCCAGGACCACACTAGGCATGCTCTGGGTCAGTGTCATGACAGAAGAGTTAGGCTCTGAAAGGATTGACTGATTACAAGCCAGATGCCCCAAAGCAATAGCATTTCCTAAGAGTATCTGTTTTAAAATGCTCTAAAAGACCAAAGATTTTTCAAGGAAGCAGTAGCTTTCAAGGAGCGCAAAGCCTCCACCAGGAATACTCCAAGTTTTAATTTTTTAAGAATAAAATTTAAGAAAGCTTTCCCTGCATCTCACGAGGGAGGACCTTAGCTTCAGCTAGCAGTGTAACAGTATACTTATCGACGCGTAAAGCTAATTTTTGGCTTTGATGCATCAGGCTGAAAGTTGAGAGGGACGGAAGGTGTTGGTGAATTCTTGCTGATAAATAATCTCTTCAGCTCCAAGAACCTCAAATCCAAATAAGATTAAAGAACTTAAAGGGGTTCTTGCATCAAGCGAAGTTTTGGAAGAATGACATGCCTTGCCCCCATTGCCGGAACCCAGATCTGTGTTTCATACAGGAGAACCCTCAAATGTTGATTCTCCTTTTCCCTTCCCTCTCCATGATTTCTATTTCCCTTGATTTCAGCTTTGCTCCCTTTACGGTTTTACAGCTTTGACTCAGTAAACAAAAGCCAGTTGTTCTGTGTGTACTGGACGTGTTCCTGTTCTTTTCACCACAGACCAAGATCCCTTGAAATGAGCCATTCACACTGCCTAATGCTCAGTGTCAGCAGCAAGTCACTCAGAAATATGGAGAGTGAAGCCTTCCTAAGACACATACTCCAGAATTAAAGATACCCAAATGTACAGGAAACATTGAAATTGTAATGTGATCATCCTGTAGAAGACCACAGGCCCTGAACTAACAGATTTTCAGTACCACCGTGCTATGAGTCACTATCAATTTACCTCCAGCAGCAATATGCAAGATCATTCTCAGGCTGAAAAGTCATGTCCAGTGCTGCAGCTCTCCTCTAATTTAAATACCTTTGTTTTCACTCAGCTCTAATTATTAAGTTGTAGCAGCACAGCATGCCTACGTGGCTCAGCCAAGTCACCATTTTCTTAGCAACAGAATTCCTTATCCTTCTATTTCGATAGTCTAAAACCTAAAGAATAAGAGCCTTGGATGAGATGAGCATTGTAAAATCTTGTCTAGATGGTTGTTTATAATATATGGGCATTCAGTATAAATTTTACTATTTTCCTATTACAATAGTGTTGCTGCGTAAGTTCCTTTTCTGAAAAAGTGAATCCACGGGAAGGAAAGAAGAGAGCAGAAAGAAGAGGAGTCCAGAGGTTGGCAAGTGAAGTGCCTAGAAGCTTAAAGAAATATCTGGGGAAAAATAGGCTGAAAACGCTAAGATGATCATTGTTAAATGAAAGTGAGATGAGAATTGCGTAACAGATGAAACAGAGAGAAAAACGAGCCATGCTGTCTTCAGACTCCCTCATAACAAAAGTCAAAGGATCTGCCAATGAAGTAGAAAGAGAGTATTTAAAAGCAATTTAAGAAAAACCTCAATATGGATAATTAATCTGTGGAACTCTCTGCCAGAAGAACTGGAAATCAAAAAATGCTGCATTTCAAAATGCGATAGTGTTAGTTATGCCAAGATAGAACTAAATGGCTGTAAAGCCCTGCGATTCTGATCCAAATCACTAACTAAATGCTCAGGATATAATTTTCCTTTAGACAAATAATTACCTGCTTTTTAATTTCGTTGCCCCTTGTGCTGACCAATAGCAACAAATGTGGTTGCACTGGATATCTCATGTGGTATGACAGTGTTTGTGCTTCTCTCTTGCTTTCCTTCTCATGTACCTGACTTCTTTATGGCATCGTGTTATTAATAGCATTTTCCTTTTTTAAAAACAATCCCTTTCAAGTTCAGAGTTGTTAGAAATCTCTTGAATGCAGGACTTCCATTGTGAAAGTGCTGCTTATATGAAAATTATTCTGATTACAGCTTTTTGTTGACAAAAAGCCAATGACTATTTTGAGTGAGAATACAATTTTTGTGCTAACGTAAGTAAGCGTAACAGATACTGTGAAGGAACCACACTGTAATAAAAGCAATAGCTATATTAATGGTTTTATAAAAGCAGCTGTTTCTAATGTTTAAGATCAGCTTTACAGGCTTTTGAGCTTCTGGAAGTTTGGATGCCATCGATTATTTTTTAAAAACCTTGATCTATAGACTAGTAAGTTTTAAGTGTGGTCAAAGTTATCAAATGTTTAATCATGTTTTAGAAAGCTGTGTCCTGATGAAAAATGTGTAAAATAAAAACCCCACAGGTCCGTTTAGATCAAGCTATGTTTATCAACACTGGTTGAGTCATCAGAATGAAAGACTAGCCTTGCAGTCAATGCATGGGGCACACAGCAAGGTATTGCAGCAAAAGAACCTCAGACAATTGATGTCTTCAGTTTCGTGTTAAAGTATATATTTCATTACCTGCCTGGGTTGGTTTTCTGCAGGCTCTGGGCTAAGTGCTTCTCTTATGCATGTTACGTCCCCATGCGATTTTTCTGTCCCAACTACTTAAACTCAGTTTTATGGACTAGGGATTGTCCCCTGATTAATCTAATTGATCTCTGATACCAGTTATCAGGGCTGAGCACAACCATCACGATCATGCCGGAAGCTGTCTCGCAGGGATCAGCCTTTCACTCCCCATTTCTGTACAAGGCCTTCACCAAGCGATTTGTTGCCTTCAAAAAAAATCCAATTCTAATATGACTTTCCATCCATCTGAGGCCATCTAACATAGTGGGACAGTATAGAAACTCCTGGACTCAATGAAAGATTTTCTAGCAGCTTGGAAAGACGCCCTACAGAATTACTCAGTTGTCCAGCCTGCTTAGGAGCTGACCTACCGCGTGCCTTTCATCAACGTCTCTTCAGACTTTCTCCCATCAGTGAACTTCCTCACAAAACTCTACAAGGCCAGCATCTTCCCTCTGGCGACCAGGATAGTCCCGTTAGCCACTGGATGCCGAGTGCTGACCGGATTTCAGATCTGCTGGCCATACATCTACCAAGGACAAAGGGGGTCACAAATGTTACATTTCTTCTGCACTTGGAAGGCGTTGCCTCGGGGACTAATTTGCCAAAAATCCTCCTGTAGTAGCAAGCTTCCCTTAGCAAAGCTAGCTTGGGCATGGGGATAATTTCAACAACCTCTCCCCCTACACTTTGTAACCTGAAGTCACCAAAATAAAGACCACATCTGAGCAGAAAAACAGAGGTCACCGTATGGACATATTTTTTTTAGAATGCCAGCTTTATGTTGCCAGTTCAGGTCTGACAGCTTTGCCTTTTGTCACTTGACGTGGATAGATTGAAACATCCTAAAACCAAGCCGTGTGCAAACTTCTGTACAGCAGCAAATCTTCCCAATCACTTGCCATCAACGGCGGCAGTGCACTCACCCTGCCTACAGAGCACCATAAGCACTTTCTAAGGGCAACATCATGCTTAGAATCACAGCAGAGTGAACTGTCAAGTCTTATTTCCCTTCTTAATGGGTTAGCAAACGGGCTGACATGTTTTTTACAAGCACCTAACTTGTGAATTGATAGTATTTACCCTTGGCTATTATTTTTAAGGAAGCCTACTCTGGCCACAGTACAAACATCCCTTTTGCTGCAGGCTGCCCCTTTGTCTAACGATCTGATACATGGAGCCTATTGACTGGTCCACTGCTCACACAGAGAAGAGTTTCCTGGATATAGAGCTCAAACTTTCACTGGTCTCCAGTCAGGCTAAAAGTGGCCATGTTAAAAAAAGTTCAAAGAACTGGCAAACAATTCCAGAGTCCTAGAGAAATTAAAAAAAATTGCTAGAGGAAACCTCTGTCTGGCGCAAACAAGCCTCTGGGTATAGCGGGAAAGCTTTTTTTTTCCACCTGCTGCACAGCTATCCCAGAGACAGTCTTCAGAAGGGCAGCACTTCTACAGTAACCTGCCCTTCACACAATGAGAGGCATCTTTTTGTGCACAGCCAAGGGGAAGACGAGAAGGTGTGACGTATATCCTATGACCTGTACAGGATGGGTGCAGCGGGGCCTGCCTTTCCTGGTGGCAGGCTGCTCTTTAAAGCAGAGAGAGAAGGGGCTGCTCTGTGTAGAAAAAATAAGAAGGTAATAGAATCTTTTCAATGACCAGGGCAGCATCAATCCAGCTTGTGCTCTCTCCTCATATCGGTAGAGTTCTGGGGAACCTGCTCTGTTCCAGCCTTAGGCAATATGGACCAGGGTGCTTTCACAAGGTAGGTGGTTGCCGAAGGAAGAGATGGGGGGTGAGACATAAGAGATACCTTCAGTTCTATGTAAAGACGTGGTTCATCAAGAAGTATTGTCTTCTCACTTGTAGGATTAGATGAAATAAATTGCTTTCTGCACAAGTGTTGTTTCCTACCAAAGGAGAGGTGACTGCCACACATGCAGCTTCTTCAGCTGGAGAGGCACATGGAAGGAGCTAGCAGGACAACAGAGACAGGGAGAGGTCTGCAGGACCCACAGGAGGGAACACAGCTATCCCAGAAGTCTCAGTCTCTTCGTGGCTGTTGGACAAAGGACCCTTCTCCCTTCTGCAAGGTCCTTCCTCTTGTGCTGAGGATTCTGTGTATCAAAACCTTGATGAGGTTGAGCAATTATATGCCCATCACTTCATGAAGACACATTCAAGAAAGGACTGGACAAGTCATTAAGCTAAAGAGTAGTTTCACGACAATTGCCAGATCCCTATCAATTCAATTTTTACAAGCATTGTTGATTGCAGCAAGATATTTACTTAAAGATAAGTAAAACAATGAGCTAAAAATACTTAGCAATAACTTTATATTCTACTAAAAAGTTCTGAAGTAGATTAGTGCTCTCGTATATAACACATTAAACAAACGCATTCCAATTTAACCAGCTAACACTTATATACATTCAGAAATGTTCTGTTCTGAAAGTATGAAAATTAAACTGTCTAAATATTGAAAGTTTAGTTATGGAAGATGACTTGATGATGTTCTTGAACAGCATTATGGGCAAGGAGTAGAACATGTTTTGCCACAGACTTAGTCAGCGGGAGGCTCAGGGAAGCTAGCGAGAGAAGGAAAGTGAGAGATAAGATGGAGTGGTGAAAGGCAAAAGCTGGTATCAGTGAGATGTGGTGCTGAGTATGTCCCTTATATGTTACTCTGCAAATACAATGGACAAGTAAAAGCAGGCTGGAAAAAAAAAACAACTCTGAGGAGAAAAATCTATACCCTTATACACCCCTCTCAAGTACCCTCTTTGGCAATCTTGCATTTGGCTTCAGTGTAATATGAACAGACCTATCTACTTACAAAAGCTCCCCTCTTCCCACCAGCCTTGTTTGTTATTTTATGTGTTTCTGCATCATTTGCAGAGTTTGCTTTGATCTGCATTCCTCCTGGATATGCGGTTTCCTTTTCGGCTACCAAAAGGAAAACTGTTTGGTTTGAGAATTTGCTTATTTGAAGCTCCGCTGGCCCAAAATACCTATTTTTAATCCAAATGAGCACAGCTCAGTGCTTTCAGCTCTTCAGCACTGGTTGCCTTCCTTTCAGGAAAAAACTCTTTGAAACAATAAGTGACCTCTTCATACTCTATTAAAATTACCAAGCTGTAAGCCTAGCTGACACGGATGAGAGCATTCTGTTTGCTACAGCTGAGTTTGGATGTTTACATACAGGCATAATTTGATCCTCAAATTGCTTTTATTTTAGCACCGTCCTGAACTGGTCAATATTTTGTTCCGCATCTGACGCCCAACAACACATACCATGTCGGTCTAAAACATCATCAGAACAGGTAATTATGAATTATCTCAATATTTCACTGTTACAGACTCAAATCTGTCTTCGACTGAGGGCAGAATCCCTGCTGCCTCCAAAGGTTGGCTGGGCTTTGGTGAATTTGTAATATGACTGTAAATCCTTCTGCATAGAATATGTGATGTCGGATGTAAAGTCTGAGACGTTTTAATCCTTCCTCTTTCTCTAATAAGCTTCACAATGCCACCATACTAGGAATAGTCCATAGACAAAACACGGTTCATAAGTAACAGGTAAACAATCTTCAAATGAGAAGAGAAGACAGGACACATCCTTGGAATGACTCTTTGACTGGGAAACAGGATATATTCTTCAAGGACCTTGCGGGAATAGTCCCAGAGGACAATCAGAGATTAGATCTTCTCTTCTATGGGGTTAGGCCACAGGAGTTAACTTGGGAAACAATTCAGATAAACAAAGCGTTAGCAAGAGGAAGGACGCTGTTAGATTTTGCTTCTGTGTCTTCACTAGACACGGGCCTTCATGTCAAGCTCCACATTAAGAACCTGGTTCAAACGGTAACAGAGAATTAACTGACAGAATTGGAAAGGAGCAATCCCCGGTAACTCTAGAGCCTAATTAACTATTGTGAGAATATTCCTAATGAGATAGCCTAGAATTAGAAAATCCTGATCGACTGACTGAAAGTAAGGGCAGATATGGTTAGTAATCCTCAGCAAACACGCAACTCCCTCTGTAAAGAGCAAGTGCAGAAGCTTGGGGATTTATGCTCTTTCCGCCTACAGCCTGGTGTACTATATGCAGTCAAAGGCAGACACACTCTCTATGAGTAATTTTTGTTTAAGAAAAAATCGATGAGGGAAATTTGTATTCAAGTGCACATGCGTGCTCAGACACCGCCACGTGTAGGGCTGCGTGAGCAGTGGGGGAAAGAGTGTTCCTACTTTGCAAGAAGAAAAACATTCCTCACGAAAACACGGCTATGCCCACTTTACCGAAGTAAATATTAAGAAAGCAGTTATCAAGGATGAGTAACTGAAACGTCTAAAAAATAGCCGCCCCTTTCATACAGATGTATATGAGAGGGCAAAAGGAAAACACGCAGCAATGTATATGCCCACCCTTGTAAGCCTATATGGATTATGACGAAGCTTTGCTGGAAGAGGAGATATATATATGGGAGATCCACACTTCTGAGCTGCTCTGTATCTGACCTAAAATCAAGAAAATGGAAGCTGTTTCCTGCTAAGTGTGTGTGTGGATGCGGCTATTGCAGATTCTAATGTAAAAAGTAGCGGTTTTCTGCATGCACTCTTTCCAAACACATTACTCTGTATCTTTAAAATGTAAGACTTGAAGACGAAGGACATGTTAGAGCACAGCGATGGCACTCTGTGTGACTCATTCTGTGAAGCCAGGCTCCCCATCTCAGGAAGTGAGGAGATGAAGATGTCACAGAAGAGAATTAGTACTTGACGCCCCCAAACAGTAATGCCAGTGGATGACCCTGGGAAACGCCTGGTTTCTTTTTTCTAAAGTGTCTAGAAACATACATAAAATGTAAATATCAGATAAATAAGCGAAAAGCAGGAAACACCACGTCCCAGCTAGCGATGCATTACAAAGCAGCGCACCAGGGTTACCCCAAAGCAGACCCCTAAGAGCAGCGTCTGTCCCGCTGCCTGCAACACCGTGCCTCGGCTGTGCTGCCTGCCATCTTCTGCATTGTCCGCACCACAGCTTGCTTCGCTAAGACTTGAAACTGATCCACTTCAGCGATTAGGCTGATCCAAGGACACGCACAGAAGAGTAGGATTTAATGGGCAGGCAGGCAGGAAAAGTCTTTTAACACTTTAGAAAACATTGACTTGGTGGAAGGAATTGGCTAGCTCAAGGGATTAGTAATGAGATACTGAGCCCCTTAGCTCTAGGTCACCACACTGAATCTGGTCCAGGTCAGTAGAAATCAAAAGCTGTTGCTGTTCGGTGGCCTTCAGGAAGTCAGTTGGTGGTCCTACCCCAGCTACTACCGGCAAACTACCTGTACCATCATTACAGATTGGCAGCACTTAGGGGGAGGGTTTAGGACTGGCATGGTACGAGAAAAGACTGAGCAGAGAAAGAACAAGCTCCCCGATCATCTACAGATTTCCAGTGTGACCTGGGGCATGAGAGCAAGGACCCAGTTCAAAAATACTTTGTTTCCTCACTGCCATGGTCTTCACAAGGCATCTGTGGCCTAAATGTCTCTGAAGGGCATAGCAATTGCTGAAGTTCGGATCCCCACCTTTAAAAAGGGAGGCACTGGCTCACAGGGTTGCTGCAGGGAGTTCCACAGTAAAGGGGTGATTAGATACAGAAGCTGAAGGAGAAACTATGCCGGGTGAGCAAACCCTTTCTACCCGATCGCCAAAGCAAGGCGTTTGCTGAGGAGGCACGAGGCTCCATTTGCAAAGTTCTGCCTTTAATGTACTTAAAAAGAACAAATTCTCCCTACAGCAAAACGTATCCCCCAAAACCCTCCACATTTTCACTGTTGCCCAGCAGAGCAGCATCAATGAATCCAGCTGCTCCCAGCTTTTATCCCACCGAGGATGAAATTCTAATGTCTGTGTTGTGCAGGAGGTCAAATAGATTGTAATAATAGTCCCTTCTGGCCTTAAAAACTATGAAATTGGAGAGTGAATCACAAGATATCGGTCACTATTGAAGGCAGGATGGTAGGCGGCATAGCTCAGTGGTAGGGTGTGATATGGCAGAGCAAATCCGGTGTTCTTAGGCCGTGTGAGGCTGGGAAACTGACATTTTGCCTTTTTTGTTGCCCCTTTGGGACACCGGGAGAGATGCAGGTTATTATAACAATAAGCCCAGTCCACCCTCAATGCAGCCTAAGAATATTGGCTCTTACGGGAGCAAGGGTGTGAAGGATTGAGAAACACTAGTTATTTTCAAACTGGATTAAGTCTTTCAAAAGCTAATAGGTTTCCAATGAGCTGTGGTGTTGCTGCTGCAGCTGCTCTAATTTGAGAATAAAAGAATGCAGGCTTTGTGCCTGGAGACCTGTTATTGATCTGAGCAAGGAGGATGGGAAGGAAGGGGGTAGAGGAGGGTTATCCTCCTTTCAGCTGGGGTGGGGGCGTTCTTTTCAAAGTCACATTATCTGCTAGTAACAACAAAGCCTAACCCCATGACATGCTGCTCTATACAGGATTGCACTTGTTGAGAACTAAAAGCGTTAGAGGGAAAAAAAACCCCAACCCTCCTCTGGCAACCTTGCGCAGCTAACTTCATTGAGGGCCCACGAGACTCAACAGATGGGTCTCGGGACTCCCTCATTAGGAAACGCGCCTGTCCCTTTGCATCTGGTGCCCCGCTCTGCTCTGTGCCACGCACTCATTAGCATTACAGGCCCACAGATTCCTTAGCACGTGCTTCCAATAAATATTGGAAAGAAAGGAGGGCAGGGAAGCCACTGCTTGGAGCAGCAAAATGAGGCTGGGAAATCCTTCTACATGAACACAAACACACACACTCCCCAGCAGCCCCAGAGGAGGGAGGACAATAAAAGGCAGCCAACCACAAATGTGCCTTTAAAGGGACAGGTGTGGAATTGCTTCTATTCAAGTTGTGGCAGATTCTCATTCGTTCCCCTCTGCCACAGTAAATAAAAATCATCATTATATATATAAAAACCCCAACAGTTCAGGGCAACACACAGATTGTGGATCTGCGAGAGCGTGTGGCCCTTTTCAGACGTAAAGTGGATGCACACTGGGTAATACCAGTGCCTTCAAAGAAATTAATCGGTTTTACGGCTCCAGTTCTATAGCCGGGCTCTTTTTCTTTCAGGTCTTCACCAAGCATGTCTTGCTGCCACAGTGCCACAAATCAGGGATGTCCTTTACCATTCAGTGGTCCATCATCAGGAGCAATTGAAGGGACAATCATCACCCGTGTGTTTGAAAACGTTGTGACCGAACAGCTGACGGGAAGGCAGGAATGTAAAACCTTCCAGGTCCTATGGAAAGAGCAAAGAAAAACCTTTAATCGGAGAGGCAGGGTGACAGGGCACTGTATCTTGCTCATACTCCCAAGAATAAGGGCTCTTATTTGCCAGCCCTCCATGATGCCCCTAGCCTATTCTTACTCCATTCCTTCTCATTCACTCTTGTTTCCACTGTCCTGCTAGTAGCTGCAGGCACTTCGATCACAGCTAACTCCAGAGCAGGGACTGGGAGAGGCTCAAGCCATTAACTGCTGACGCTGACACAGACCTTGTTCAAAATGCAAGTGTTTCAACACCAAAACTCCCAAATCAGAGCAGGCTGAGACGCTTCCGAATGCTGCTGGCTCTGACACAGAGTACTGCCACGTCTCTCGCTGCACGATCAGTGACAGAAAAGCCCACACTACACGTACAGGTAACATATGCATGCCAGTGGCACTGTTGAACATACAGAACAGTCAAGGCTTTTTTTTTTTTTGATTTCCTGCATAAAGGATGGACACAGAGAAGGCAATTTTTAGTTCCTTCGCCTAGGACCTTGTCTTTATCTGTACCACCAAGGATGCTAGACACCCTCTGGGGCCTGGCCTTTATCTAAAAATATTTAGCTGATACCAAAAGGTTCCTGCTGCAAGGGAGCAGGCAATGCCAAGGGACTAGATAAACAAAGGCTGTTGTACCCCTGTTTCTACCCCTAACTCCCTGGGGAAACGTTTTCCCTGTAGATCAGCAGGGTCAGCCCCATCCACCCAACTTGGAGGCTCAACTCACTGGCCATTCCAGCAAGTTACTTAATCACATCCCTAACAAATTTATTTGTTCCTTGATTTAGGCGTATTTATACCTGGGGCTGAGTCTGGATTTTGGTAATCCTAACTCCTCTAAATGTTTCTTCATGCCAAATGAAGCAACTCTCTTTATATCCCCCATGCAGGACTAAACAAACTCAAGGCCCAGAATATTAGATCAGCCACGGAGCAATGACAGCCAAGGGCAAGAAGTCCTATACTGTGCACCCAGAGTTACATTTGCTAATCACAGCTCTCTCCTTTTTAGTCATTTCCTTAGCTAAATGACACCCCTGCATTCTTCAGTCTTGAACCCTTAGGACAGTTTGTGATTGAGAACAAACTGAACACGTTCTGTCGTATGTATTTAACAACGAAGAGAAAACAGTCAACGTGAAAACTTCACACATTTTGATGCTTTCATGACAAGAAAATGAAACCTCATCTGAGCACTTGATCGAAGCGGCAAAAAGGAGCATTCGTGCAGAAAGCTGTGAGGAAAACTCTGCTAGAAACTTGGAGCTCTCTTAAAAGCACCCGTGGTTTGTCGGAGACAGGGCTCAGCCTAGGTTTCAGTGCGGCCTTTTCCACAACCGACAAGAATAGCTGAGGCTACTGCTTATCAAATGAAAGTGTCATCTTGCCTGTGACAGACGTGCCAGCACTGCTCAGTGTCATAGTCTTTGCACCTACTGGAAGCTACTCCAGCTTGATAAGCTGTACCCCTCCTCAGACCTAAAACTGTAGTCTCAGCTCTTTCCTGTTTTTAGAAAGCAGGGATTTGAGATCAAATCACTGGTGTAGAGGAATCCCACCACCGGGGAGGATAACTGAAGGACAAAGCAGTTGGGATCACAGGTTAACGTGGAGGCATCAGATCCTTGAAGGGTTAGCAGAGAAACAACCAGAAAGCAGGTTTTATATGCGTATAAATCAAGGAAACTGAAGGACAAACAGGACTGTTCTCTGGAACGGAGTAAGGTCTCAATTTTAAGCTGTGACAGAAAGCAATAATGTTATGGATTCAGTTAATTACAGCTGGATAAAACTTAAAAGCTCTACAATAGACATATATTTTGGCTTTACAACTTTTAACTCTTTCAGGGTCTTCACTGGTTCTCACTCCAGTCATTTCTGAGTACCCCACAGTCTTTGGTTTTTTACTGCTCTCAGAGTACCCTCTGCATTAGGCTGAGTGCCTCATTGTAATTCCAGGAAGCTAAGGTACAGAAGAACCAGGGTGGGAATTTCAAAGTCACAATATGCACATTCACAATATATACAACGAGGCTTTGAAATGTTAGTTCTCCCAACATGCTCCAGGGAAAGGAAAGTAAGCGCTTGCAGTAGCAAACTGGATTTGGGTCTCTGCTGACTAGAGCACCTTCTTCTCCAAAATCTTTTGTCCCATTTGGAAAGCTTGCCTAGAGATACAGCTTTAAGAAATTGCCTGACTCAGAAGAACTGAAGCTGCTATGGAAGTAGGCACGCACCGCTCAGCGTCTGGTTAACCATACTCTGCCTCCTAACCTATGCCACTTGCTCAACTTTCTCATGAGAGGTAGTTCTCTCTCCTGCTCCATTTGTGAAATAGTCTAACATGGGGTGTGGCCTCCCCGCAAAATGCTTTCTAATTAGTTTCTAAACATTAAATGATTATGGAAGTGCAATTCCCATTCCACTCAGGTGATGAAAAGCTTTACAGGAGTTCAGTCTCACTTTGTAATTAGAGAAATTAGCTTTCTAAGTTTAGATCACTCAACTGTGCAAATGGGTTCATCTGCTGGAATGTGTTGCTCTGAAATGTGTGTCAGCCAAGCAGCACGGCACGGTCCCTATCTCTGCCTCCGCGACACTTGCCCAAGTGGGGAGGTCAGTTCCAGTACAGCAAGAGGAAAATAAAGTGTTATGGGTATATTGCAGGAAAGGCCTTATCTAAAAGCTCACTCATCCGTGATTGACTGTAGCGATATGTTCTTCTCCCTGCAATAGGGAAGTTTAACTCCTAGATAAAGGATTATCCAAGGGGGTGAAACTTTCACTCTTTCGCCCAGTTTGTGCAGAATTATATCTAAAAATTCAGCAAATTAATTTTAAAGGGTGGGCAATTTAGGGAAGCAAAACTGCTTTTATAAAAATCTACAAAGAAACAAAGGGATCCTCTAGCATCTTCATTTGCTGTGAAATGAGGCTGTCAAGAGTTATGAATTCTTCTTGACTACAGATTCCACATTTCAACTGATCCTTTTCTGGTAATCCTTTCTACTGATTTATTGACGGCTGATGCAAGATCAAGCCCCCACGACTATGCAACCATCTTGATCGGCATTACAGTCATAAACAAAAGTTTAGTCACTGACTTGAAAATCACAGAATCACAGAGTGGTTTGGGTTGGAAGGGACCTTAAAGATCATCCAGTTCCAACCCCCCTGCCATGGGCAGGGACACCCTCCACTAGACCAGGTTGCTCCAAGCCTCATCCAGCCTGGCCTTGGACACTGCCAGGGATGGGGCAGCCACAGCTTCTCTGGGCAACCTGTCCCAGTGCCTCCCCACCCTCTCCGGGAAGAATTTCTTCCTGATATCCAATCTAAATCTCCCCGCTTTCAATTTAAACCCGTTATCCCTTGTCCTGTCACTGCAGACCCTTGTGAAAAGGCTTCCTTGTAGCCCCTTCATGTACTGGAAGGTGCTATAAGGTCTCCCTGGAGCCTTCTCTTCTCCAGAACAAGCCCAATTCTCTAAGCCTGTCCCCATAGCAGAGGGGCTCCAGCCCTCTGAGCATCTTTGTGGCCTCCTCTGGACTTGCTCCAACAGGTCCGTGTTCTTCTTATTTTGGGGCCCCCAGAGCGTGATGCAGCACTCGAGGTGGGTCTCACCAGAGCAGAGTAGAGGGGGAGAATCCCTCACCCTGCTGGCCACACTTCTCTGGATGCAGCCCAGGATCCGGTTGGCTTTCTGGGCTGTGAGTGCACATTGCTCAGCCATGTTGAGGCTCTCATCAACCAACACCCCCAAGTCCTCTCCTCAGGGCTGCGCTCGATCCGTTCTCTGCCCAGCCTGTATTTGTGCTTGGGATTGCCCCGACCCATGTGCAGGACCTTGAGATGGATCAGGTCCCTGAATGAAGAATTTTTCCAGGGTCGCCATTCCAAGCTTACCTTCAGGTATCACAAATCTAAGGAAATCCTGTGGGATTGTTCACAGCCATGATTCAATGAGTCACTGAGCTTTAAAAGGAAATTACAACTTTCCTAACACAAAGAGTTGATTTCACGACACCTGACCCCTGTAAGCCAGGCGCTCCCTCTAAAGGCTGTGATCCTCGTCCCACCAAAGCCCTGGGAATTTTCCCGCTTCAACAAGGCAGGATCTAACTCTATATTAAGGAACTGATTCAGGCCCGAAGCAAAGTCACACTGGCCCTTGGCACGCTAGATGTTTATAACGGCCTCTAATGTGGATGTAATCTAATTATGTCAGAATAGGAAGATTAGCAGGAAGTAACTTTACGCAATTAAAAAAGCTGAGTGCCAGACACTGAAAGGCTCTTCACCAGCCTCAAAGGAAGAGACGCCGGCACTGTACCTCGTGAGATGTGGAGATATTCAAGCAGAGCATTACAGCAGGAATTTTACACGTACCAGTCTCAGGCTACCCAAAGCAACTACAATTCAGGCCGCCCGTGCACAGGCAGCAATTCGTACGCTGCCGTATATGCAGTGAAATGGGCATCTTAGAAAGTTCCTCGGGCTGCGTAACACACCATGCTCAAGTTGGTTTCCAGTGCTGCTGTGCAGAGGCTAAAGATCTGGCCTTGACAGCTCAGTGAAGAAAAGCAGGAGACGGGACTCCAAGGGTGAAATTCTGGACTTAATAATTTAAGGGCATTTTGGTACTGACTCCCATGAGGTCAGAATTTCTTCCAGGACTGCGAGGGAGAGGGTTTGCAATGTGCGCCTGCACATGACTCGCACTCTGCTTTGGTTTACCCATCAGGAACGCTTTGCGTCTCGAGACATTGGGAGACTTAATTCGTTTGTGCTGGCGAAGCATTTTAGGTTGTTGGACAAGTAATTCTGTTTCAGGGCAGCTACGCTGCTGAGTCACAAGCACTGTGGGAACCAGAACTCTGGATTTCCTAAGCGCTAAATCAAACAGGTGGAGTAACCTTTCGCAGAAAGGCCAACTCCAGACCTGCCCTAAAGGTACGGAGCATACCAGCAGGCATCGGGGTATTTAAAGGCCCAGAGAAACACGTGTGGCACTTGTGAGTGAGTAACATTTAAACAGGCTGCAGAAGCTAACCAACACCCACTGGAAAAAAGAAGAGGGAGGCGCTGGTTCTTGTATCACCAAACTGAGGCCGCTTTGCGGATTAAACACAACGAAGGTTTACTAGGCTAAGAAAAATGAATGATTTTTAAAGTAAGGAACAATTGGTACAGTTAGAACTTCTGGGCTGAAAGAGGCCGGAAGGAGTATTCAGCAACCGTGTACCTCGCAGGCGTGCCAACGTTGCTGGTAGGTAACTCACAAATGGGAAGTGACCTGCAGGAGTCTGATCAAAGTACGAGCGTGGTTCTAGCGTCAGGGGCACGAGCATCGCCAGCTTCACAGCCTTAGATGCTGCCTAACAGGACGGACCACACCACAGCCAAGAACAAGGATGCACTTTGCTTTTGCCATAGGAAATGAAAACAAAGGAGATAAAATTAGGTCACAAATCTTGTTTTCCTCTATACCGCTGACTCTGGTGTATAAAATAGACATTCACACATCTACTGTGTTAGATCAGGGTGGAATGGGAGATAGGGACATAAGAATAGCTGTTCTGGGTCAGACCAAACGTCATGTAGGCCAGGTTCCTGTCTCCAGTGCCTCAGGAAGAAAGGGACAGTGATGCAGCCACAGTTCCCAACCCTTCTAGATCAACGGCTCAGCGACTTCCCGAACCAGACCCAAAGTTAGGGGTCAGTTGGGTTTGGGTTTTTTTGTGTTGAATGCCCTTTGCTGTGTGGCTTTTCTCCCGGGAGCTAGGCTGAACACTTTTTGGTAGCGTGCAAACTGTTTGGCTTCTCAGCGTCCTGTGGTGAGGAGTCCCACAGGTAACCCCGACTGTGCCTTCAGACCTGCTCCTAGAAGGACGTGGCTGACAAACGCCAGCACTCACCTGGGAGCTGGGACATGCATCTCCAGAGCGGGCGAGCCTGAGGGAGCCTTAGGACTCCGCCAGCGCTGCCTTCCCCAAACTAATCGGCCTGTAGCTTCCAGCTCTTTGCTTCCCGAACCACGGGAGAACCTTGGCTGTGCGGCCTCGTGTTATGGAGGGGATGACGAGTCCCACAGGGGCGACTGCCCCTTCTGCTTCCCTCAGGAGAGCCGCTGCCCAGGCCAGCGGTCACTACCGCAGGGAACGGGCCGGCCGGCCCTCCTTTCCCCGCGGGGGGCCAAAACCCGCTCCCGGGGAGCGCTGTCACCCCGTGGCGCCGCGCACGCCCCCCGCCCCGTAAGGGCCGCGCTGCGGGCAGGCGGGTGGCTGCCGCCGGCCGAGGGCAGGGCACGTTCTCAGCGCAAAGGCGACCCCAAAGGCTTCGTTTCTCCCCGAGGAGGACAGGGCTGCGGCTGCCGCTCCGCGCCCGGGCAGGCAGGACCCGCCCGTTCCCGCAGCGAGCGGCGGGGGGGGGGGATAAAGGCCTCTCCTCCGCGGGGCGCTGCCTCAGCCGCGGCTGCCACCGCGGGAACGCGCCCGCCGGTCGCGGCTCCAGGTAACCCGGGAGGCACCTGCGGAGCGGAGCTTCCCGAGGGAGGCGGGGCGGCGCAGCGAGCCGGGGCCGGGGGCCCAGCCGCCTCCCTCCGGCGGCGGAGGAGCAGGAGCAGCCGCCGCCCCGCAGCTCGCTGCTGCCCGCGGCCGGCTAACCCTGCTCTCCGCCTCCTCCTCTCCTGCCGCTACCTGCCTTGCCCCGCTCCCGCCATTCCCCTCCCTCCCGCCTCATGCATATGGATGGGCGCATGCGCGGGCGGGCGGTCTCCCCGCCTGCCGCCGTGGGCTAGATGAAGCCGAGCGGCGGCGGGGCTCCCAGACGGGCAGCCGGCTCCCGGGCGGTGTGTGTGCGCTGCGTGTGCGTATGTGTGTGTGCGTGTGTGTGTGTGGTGTGCGTGTGTGTCTCGGGGGGGCGGGGGGCTCGCCGCGCCTCCACCGCGCGGTGGCCGGCGACCTGAAAGAAATAAAAGGATCGGGATAATAATCGCAATAATTAAAAAGGAAAAAAAAAAAAGAAAGAAAGAGTGAAAAGAAAAGGGAAAGAAAAGAGGGAGGCGAGAGAATAAGGAGAATAAAAGGAGGCTGGGCTGCTTTGCATTGAAGACCGGGGCGCTATTGAAAGCGCTTGAAAAGCGGCGTTGTTCGGCGCGGGTGCGCGCCGCGGCCGGCGCGGTATATTAGAGCGGGGCGGCGGCGGCGGCGGGCAGCAGCGGCGGCGCCTCCTCCTCCTCCTCCTTCCCTCCTGGCCCTCCCCGTCCTGTCCCGTCCCGGAGCGAGCGGCGGCCTGCAGGCGGGCGGACGGGCAGCGCGGCGGCGGCGGCATGCGTGCGCCCCGGCGGGCAGCCGCGGCGGCGTGCTCCCTCCTCCTCCTCCTCCTGGCTCTGCTGGGGCTGCGGGCGAAGGTACGTACCTGGGCACGGCGCGTCCTCCCGGGCGGGGAGTGGGGGGGGGTGAGAGGGGAGACTTCGGCAAGCCTGAACTGGGTTCCCGAACGGATTTGCGGTGATTTCGCCGTTTTTCTGCGAAACGGGGCTCCCGCGGTCATCGCGGCGGATGGGTTTTGGAGAAGCCCAAGCCTTCAGCGGTGCGCAGGGCGCTCTGGCGGAGCTCCTGCCGCTAACTTCTCTGCGGGGCTAGCCAACGCAGAACTTCTTGCAGCAACGCTTAATTCCCTGGGAATAAAAAACGTAATTATGCAAGCCGCCTTTTTTTTTTTTTTCCCCCTTAAATTACTTTTTTTTTTTTTTTTTTTTTTTAAAGCCAGGGCTAATTGCGGTGCCCTTTGGGTGAGTAATGGGCAAGGTCTGAATCCCAGCTGGGCAGCCTTGAGCCGGGAGGCTGTTTTCCGTGTCTCAGCTGCACCTCGGAGAAGGCAGAGGGGCTGCGGTCCCAGAGCGGGTTAGCTACCTCGTTGTGTTGGGTTTGCCCTCGCCCGTGCACCCTTGGTTCGGTTTAGATTCCTTTCCCAGCCGTAGAGGAGCCCTCCCCGCACGCTGCTTTCCGGAGTTGGCACTCCAGGTTCTTTTGGAGCGTTAAAGGCGTTATTTGGTTGGGATGATTTATGAACCTTGCTCGTGGATACCTGATAGGGAAAAGCTTGGAGTGATTGCCATTTATTTTTAATGTGCATCTGCTTCTCGAAAGCACGCTTACAATTACTTTCTCCTGTGTGCAGAGTTGTAGATCGTGTTTGGGGAAAAAAAGGAGGTAACGGTCTGTTTCTTGGTTTTTTTTTTTTTCCTGTTTTTCTTTTCTTTTCTCCCCCTCTCCTTTCTTGGGGATTAACAGGTGACTTTAGCATCGGGACAGTTCGAGTTGGAGATCTTATCCATGCAAAATGTGAATGGTGAACTGCAAAATGGAAATTGCTGCGACGGCACCCGAAACCCAGGAGATAAAAAATGCACCAGAGACGAGTGTGATACCTATTTTAAAGTTTGCCTGAAGGAGTATCAATCACGGGTCACTGCTGGCGGTCCTTGCAGCTTTGGATCCAAATCCACTCCTGTCATCGGAGGAAATACCTTCAATTTAAAGTACAGCCGGAATAATGAAAAGAACCGGATTGTTATCCCTTTCAGCTTCGCCTGGCCGGTGAGTTGCGTGGCCTGCTCTGGCTCTGCTTCTGTTGGACGGTGCTCTTTGAGATGGCCATAGCGAGCCGAGCTCTAACTTCTCACGCAGGGGGAGAGGGACCCGGATTGGGAAGGGAGCAGGCGTCTTGGCAAGAGCTTCGGGAGTCCGCAGCACAGAAAGGAGTAAAATGTGGTGGTGTTTTTGTTCCCTGGGGCTCACAATGCGCAGCCTGTTAAATTTGAAAGTCAGATGTGCAGTGAGGGGGATCTAAATGGGTCAGGGAAGCAAACCCAGTATCTCTGCACTGTACAACATGAATAAGTCTCTTGAGACTTAGAAGGTCAGAGGTTCTTTCTTTTTTTTTTTTTTAAAAAACAGTGAAGTCTTGGGCTTAAGCCAAAAGAGCAGTGGGTTAGGGGCTGTAGAGGGATCCCGTGTGAAAAGTGTGTGTCATAGCTGGCCTCCTTCCCTGGAGCGTGTTTGGGAAGACTTCCTGCTCCTCCCAAGGGGAAATCTTGCTGCACTGCTTGGTGTTGATGGGAGCTGCTGTTGCTGCTCATGGTGAGCTAGTTGCCAGCTTCCCTGGGGAGCTGGCTATGATTTGAGGTATTTGTGAACTCTAGAAGCTAAAGACTGAGAAAAACCTGGCCTTAGCTTTTGGTCCATCTCACCCACTCCTCCCTGCAGCACACCTTTTCCTGGCTACTTGCCTCTGCAGTCTATAGGTTCTGGTTTCCCTCTAGCTGTGTGCAAGACTCGATGGCTGGAGGAGGTGGGGCTCTTTGCCAGGCACTTTCCCAGCGTTGTCCACTCTGGCAAATACTGGTCAGCCTTGCAGAGCGGCGAGATGGAGGATGTGTGACCCCTTCGCTCACCGAAACCTGCTTTGTTGTCGTGTAAAGAACACTCGCTTAGACCTCGTTGCTGCTTGTTTCTTCTGGGGTGCTCAGGAGGGTTGGAGCTTTGATACGGTCAGCTCGGAGGAGACCTACTGAGGCCCATCTTTCCAGGGCCGTAGGGTTTCTGGGCACAGAGACTGCCATGGGGCAGGATGGCAGGAGGTGCACTGTTTTGTGCCCGGCAGTGCTGTGTGCAGGCAAGAAAAACCGAGGATGACTGATCTGGGGGGCTCTTAGGCACACACAACAGTCTGTCTTTTGAGGTGGTTCTCTGGGATGTTGTGGTATGAAAGCTGAAAACTCTCAAATTTATACTCCTAAAACTTGTATTTAGAGATCACCTAGGAAACAAAACTGTTTTCCCCCTCCTCCCCTTCTCCAAAGGCGCTGAGCAGACAGTTTCCCACCAACTGCCTTGGGATATGTTGGTGCTCAGCAGTTTTGAAAATCCAGTCATCCTAACCTAGATGCCTAAGGTCATTTTTGCGAGGGGAGGAGGGCTCTTACGTGCACGCAGGGGAGGAGTGAATCTTGTTTCCTATCCTCTGTCGCTATCACCGCTGGCAAGCTGGAAGTGTGCCTAGACTTTCTGCTCCCTCCAAAGCTTGGCCCTTCCTAGCCAGATAAAGACTGGTTGCTGGGAGGGCTTGGACTTCTGCGGGGAGGGGGGGACACCCTCCCCAAAAGGATTCCTTCTCCAGTTGTAGTGTAGACACCCACTTTGTAGTCCTATGGCCAAGGGCTGCAGGCAGCCATGTGTTCTTGAAATGTCCTGTGCTGCCTCCTACCTGCCTCCTCTGTCAGTTGTGACTTGTACAGTACCGAGGGCTGGATGGAGAGGCACAGGGGTGAAACCAAGCCTACGTTTTTAAGGAGATGGTATTACAAAGTACAATAGCAGAGTTAAACAAAAGTATTCTCTGTTGGAAGTACAAGTCCTTCCTTTCTTTCTTTCTCTTTTCTTTCTCCTTTTTTTCTCTAGCATGAAACGAGATAAAACTGTTATCAAATATGCCATCAAAGGGATAAAGGGCTCTGTAAAAATCTGAGGTATTTGAAGCTCTGCCAATGGCTGCAGTGCTTGTGTTGCAGATTCTGACTTCTTTCAGAAAAGTCAGGTTCATCAGGGATTCTTTTTTTTTTTTAGCTAGCCCCCTACCCCACGCCCCGTAATTCCAGTGCCTTGAGTCTGTAGCTATGCGTATATGTGTAAAAATGGTGTGACAACTGAACGCGTTCCTTTTAACAGCTCCTCTCTTCATAGGGTTGGGAGGGGAAGTCTCTGCGTAGAGGGCGGGTTTGGGGGGAGTGGGAACCCTGTGAGAAGTTTCTTAAGCTTGCCTGCATCTTAGTAAAAGAAATGCTTCTATTGTCCTGCTGAATCTAATTGAGCACTGGAACCCTAGAGCAGCAGCAGCAAAACTCCAGCGCAGCACTTGAAATGTGTAAAACACAACAACTTCAGACGCTCCGGTTCCTAAGACTGGAATTTTTGGAAGAAACTCTTGCATATTCCCATGCAGAAATGCACTTTTTGAGATTGTGATGATAGTGTGTTGGCAATTATCAAGCCAGCCACCCAGCTTTAACTTCCATAGGACACAGCTTTTATGCTGGCCATTGTGACTTTCAAATGGCATTTGAACAAAAGAATATCTAATGTGGCAAAGCTCTTGCTTGTACTAAAACTGTGTACACGGATCACTTTAGGCATTTTGAAAGCTCCACGGATAAAGTAGTAAACTTAATTAGTAAACTCAAATCTGATGCTGAAATCTCACAAAAAAAAAAAAACCCAACTTTTTTTTAAGTGGGTGAATACTGTTGACTTTCGTTAAAGCTTGAGACTAACATTGCATTTCCCAGTGTGGCTAATTATGGTAATTGTCTTTGAATACATCTGATAGTAAAGGTAATAGGAGCTGGACTGAACTGTTAATCATATTGCACTTGAAAACTCATGCTCATCTCTGAATATGTATTGTTTGTCTTCTACTGTTTGAGGGAGGCTTTTCTTGGATGTTCCAGCTTGAGTCAGTAACATTAAGAAGCCTTGTTGCCCTGACTAATTTAAAAAAAAAAAAAATAACAACCTAAAATTAAAAAAAAACCCTCTTCCCCATCAAGCTGCCCCCTTATGCCATTTGTGAAAAATAGTTATATTGCATTAGAAGTCTTTATTCATCACGCAGGAGAGGAAGAAGAGAGAATGGTGTGCTTTAAACGTGTTGCTGGATTTGGCTTGTAGTTGTAACGTAGATTTGAAGTGTCAGTCTTACTAATAACTTAAGCGGTTTGCTCTTGTCAGTTTTGATGCGTACCCTTGTGAGTAATGGGTATGGAGATGGTGGTCCATAAATTAAGTGATGGGAGGTTTGAGCAAGTTGCTAGGAAACAGGGTGGCAGACCAGCATAAAGGAACTGGAGTGCATCAGAAACCTGCCTTTGCAGTAGCTGGCAATTCTTCAGTAAATTAAAACAATAATAATGACAAAGAAATAAAATATACGTAGTCTTGCTTCTTACATTCATTTTGGACTTGGGACTTTCTCGACAGGCAAACTTGGCTTATGGAGCCATGTAGAAAAGTATGGAACAAAAGAATTTCCATGTTCCACTCGTCAAATTCTGACTCGAGTTTTGTTTCATGGTAGACACATGATCTTTTGACATAAATCAAACCTCTTGCCTTTCTTAAAGTATGCCAAGTGTGATGTGTGCTATACCTTAAGGGAGCTGTGCATGAATTAACTAAGCAAAGCTTAGCACTAAACTTTGTTTTTATGTAAAGAAAGATCTTTTAGGGGTTTGGCGAGACTGAGTAAGAAGGAGGTCAAACTTGGCAATTCCTTTGGTATGCATAGCTCCAATTTCAAACAGCTTGTTTATCCTGAAATTATGATCCTTGTAATTATTTAATATTGGGGCCAATTGCACCAACACACCAGGAAACTACTGAGGTGGGGAAAAAACCTTCCAGCATCTAAACGACTAGCCTAAAATACGATTAAAAAGTTTTAAACATCTCGCTTCAACCTCACTCTAAAAAAATAAAACACAGTTTCCCCTTCTTAATGATAAATTTTACTGCTTCTGATTCCTCAAGATGTAAAATATGTTTTCTGGGTAGGCACTGTGTTTTCTGGCTAGAAAGAGCTAATGAGCTTTAGTGGTTTTTAAACTCTGAGAACTTTTCCCTCCTGTTTTGACACAAGAGGCTTCCAAAACGCTCATCTGCAGCTGATCTTAAAGTAACAGCCTTTTCAATCTGAGAGACCCTTCATTCAACTGCTTTTTTCTTTTCCTAAAAAAAAAAACCCAGAGCAAACAAAAGAACCCCCAGCACGCTATAGTCATAAAGCTAGAGCTTGTTTTTTGATTTTGTTTTCCCTCCAGTTAACTTCTTGGAAACTTGCAGGCACAAATGCTAGGTATGTTCCAGCTTTTCTTAACGAATGCCTGATAAGTCATCTTGGACCATGGGCAGATCAGAAGAAATCTTTATAATAACGAAATGGGTATTAATCAAATCCACACGGTGTCATTTGTTCTTGACTAATAAGAATAATCCTTTAGCACTCAAAAAGTAATGTTTTGCCTAGGATTGCTATCCAAAATGGAGCTGAGAGTACTAAGGGACATCTGAAGCATAATTAGCATCCACAAGGCTGGTTTTTTCCCAGGAGTGCAGAGAAGCGATGCATCCATTCCGAGGTTTTGGACTTGTTATGTGTTCTTAAGAGTTATTTATGTTTCAGTCAGTTCAGAACTTCACCTTCCTGGTAAATCCATTTGAGTATATTATCATAATATGTCTAAAAATAAATCCTTGTCCTGCCTGCTCCCAGAAGTTTTGTTCTTTTTATAATAAAGGCGTGCTCCAGTTTAACTTCAGTGGCAGCTGGATTGAGCCCGGCGTTGAAGCTTATTCCTAAACTTTCTCAGACTACATACATCCCGCGCTGTCAGCGTGTTTATGCAGCTGGAAGTCTGCATGCCTGAAAATGAATTGCATAAAATTGATGCTTTATGCTTAAAAATCTAGTTAACTCAAGGAAATTTACCATTTCATTGTGGATTGAAGGCTGGAATAAAAGTAAACTAGTTCTGAAGTTAGTAAAGTTGGGCCGCCCTCGCTAATTGAGTGGGATGACATGCCATACAAGGGGCACTTATCCCAACTTCAGTTCTTAAGTCTGATGCCCTCCAGTACATGCAAAAACCTTAAGCTACGGTCCTTCAAAGTATTTGTGTGTAGATGATACGAATGCCAGGACTGGTTTTGAAAATTCACGCTACGCTTGACTTTGCGTTGCTGCTGTGTAGTTTTACGTGTTAATTGACACAGTTCTAATAATTTTAGCTGGTTACCCATATGCCTTAACGTGGGGAAAGATGTCAAAACCAGAAGCTGTTGAGTTAACTCCTTGTTAGTCTGTAGAGCTCAGGGTTCTGTGGTCACTATTCTGCAGCATAAATTGCACTCATTATTCTTGTAGTATTCAGAAGAAACTGTAAAATGTGGTTAAAGTGGTTTGTAAATAGTCAAACATCCAGAGTCCTTTACCAGCTCAACCCAGTTCTTATGTACTTAGGTAAATAAGTAGAAAGGCTTCTTGTTCAGGCTTGCTTTATGTGAACCTGACTGTTTTGCTTGGCTGGCTACTAGGTATTCCCTCTATTAACCTTGCCACCCTTTTGTAACTGGTGCATTTAATGATCAGTGGGATGCTTTAAACAGGTAAGGGGACTGATAAGAGCAGGTAATCTGCTCGTTGGGAAAGGTTGAAAGCAACCATTGACATCTTGGCCTACCTGCTCGTCTCTGACAAGTGGGGCTCCGTGAGAAAATAACTCTGTAACGAGATAAGGTGCTGATTAAAATGCTGCTGTTGTGCGATGCACCCTGGTAGCTGAGATCGCTTAAAATCGTTAATTTAAAAGGAAAGAAAAAAGGAGATGCTATACTTTTTCCTTTTATTTAAAGGAGGGCGGGAGGGAGGACCCCAAGTCTCCCCGCTCCATCCCAGTACATTGTTCAGTTAATGCATGCTAGTTTTATGATTGGAATACATTGTAGTGCGGCCACCCAGACAGAGGCATTGACTGCTAATATTAACCAAGAACAATAGCGTGGCCATACTGACTGCAGTGAGGATTACAGAACATAATGGGGCCTATCCAAAAATAATGCTAATACAGGACAAGCAACAGGAAGCAGCAGTAGACTCAGCATTGCTCGGCTCCCAGACAAACCATGGACTTACTTCATGCAATGACAACTTCAGCACATTATGTATTCACAGGATACTCATTATTCCAGCAGGCTTGCCAGATCAGAGATCAGCCTGGTTTACTGGATGCTTAAGCGTATGCATAGTTTGGATAGCGGTACTTTTGTGTCCTTCATCATTTGGCAGGAGGGTGGCAGTTGCATCGCAGAGAAGGTCTTGACTTTGGTTACTGGCTTGGCTTGTGCCGATGCAGAACAGGGGGAAAAGTCTCTCCTGGAAGCTGCTAATATAGTTAAGTTTGTTTTCTTTACGTGGCAATGAAGTGTTTATCGGCACTAAGAGCAATGAAGAAACCATTCAAAATGAAGACTAAAGGGACAGCGTGCTGTGTTTTCGTGGGGGCATGTTCTGATGAGGCTCTTGGCTGGGCTGCCCGCTTGAGGTTCAGCCTAGCTCTTGGCCATGCGCTCTGAGGTGTGAGATCGCTACAGCTTCGGCTCCGTTTACATACACAGGGTTGAGAGAGTAACAGCTTTACAGGGTGTTGGCTGATCCTTATGTAGGCTGGCCCAAAGAAAAGCTTCCTGAGGATGTTGTGTTCAACAAAGTGTTAGGAGGGTTAGGTTGTATCCCTTCTCTTCCCACGTAAGTCCGTATCTCCTCTAGATGAGGAATCAGCTGTCTTTAACTCCTTTGAAGGAATGTTTTGTTGTCAGAGGTGGCTGGCTGACCATGGCATGACGATGTGATGCATATGTATAGCGTCATCGCGACTTGTCATGTGGCAATAGAGGTACCCCAAGTGAGAGTCCTGCTGACGTTTAGTGGGATTGGTTTTGTGTCTAGCCTTAACAGAGATGCCCTCCTCTCTAACCCTTGGGCACTTTGAAACATGCCTCAGTTTCCCTCTTCCCTCTCACCCCCTTCCAGGTGAAGGGAGGAGGGATTGCCAGAGCTCTTGGCCATTTGCTGTGGCCCGCTGTGACAGTGTGTCAGTCCCTCGGCCGCCTTCCCCAGGACGCAGGCAGGGTGCAGGCACTGTTCTCAGACTGCTCTTCACAGCCGTGCGCGGCTGGCAGAGCAGGAGGAGAACGTTGCGGGGCTTAACCTGCTCGCCTCGTTTGGCAGAGGAGGAGCAGGCGCAGCGTTCAGAATGCAAACTTCCCACTGCATTTGTCTAGTCATGGTTTCACATGCTCAGCAAAGCTCTTGCATGGTTTAACCGCAAGGATAGGAGGGAAAGAAGTTGGACTAGTTGCAACCTCTTTCAAAAGGAGGCAGTCCTTTCAGTAATGAGCCTCGTGTTTTAATCTTGCTCTGTCCCACTGACTTGCAGAATGCTTTTAGAAGCCAAAGTACAAAAACATCTCTTTTGGGTGGATGCGTGGGTGAAGGGAGGGAAGAAGGTAATCGGAGAGCTTTAAACACCTTCTGCTTACCTGGAGCTGCTAGTATTTCATTTAAATAACCAGAAAAGAGGTTGCATTCCCCTTTCAGATCCTTAAAAGGGACAGTTTCAGATGGATTTCAGGGTCTTCACAGTCTTTCTTGAGTTGTATTATCAGTGGATCAAGACTAAATCATGGTGTCTTGTTGTTAAGGAAAATAGCACTTGCACATTGGTGCTTGCTTTGGGTTTTTTTTTTTTTGGAGTGTGAACGTTTCCATCCTCTCAGCTTAACTCCTAGGAGTTTTGCTTAAACTTGGCTATTCTGCCTTTTAGTCCTCTGGGCTGGTCGGACCGTGGATGTGCTGCAAAGTGTGCCGGCTTGCTGTTCCTTTCAAGCTGCCTTTCCTCTCAGGCCAGAATCCCTGCCTTCTGGTCAAGCTCAGGTTTACAGTGGCTAATTGGGTGTGACTCTGGAAAGTTCACTGCTGCCTTGTTGCCTAGGACATTGCTTTGATGGAATAAGGTGCGTGGTGTGGAATTCTTGAGTCTGGAGATGTATATATATTTATTCAAAGATGGGCAGAGGTCATCTATGGGCATGGGAAAACTTAAACCTCCATGCTGTAAGTAGTCATTCCTGAGCTATCTGAATCGTTGATCTATAGAGTGGGGATGATATGCACTTTAAAAAAAAAATCTGAGCAGTGCAGCCTTTGCACAGAATCACTTTTTGTTTGGGCGGGGGGGTGGGATTGGCTGGAGGTATGTGATAGTTGGATTGCCAAAGGGGCCTTGCTACTGCTGTTGTGGGGCTGTGTGTCTTTTGTTGAGAAGTGTCCCATTTTGAACAGAAAGTCTTGTCCTTTCTTTGCCCCGTGCTGAGAGGGTCAGAGCCAAGAGATTAAACTGCCATTCTTTGCATCATCCCTTTTCAAGACGGCGAGTCTTCGTTTAAAATATTCAGACGCGGTGAGAGGGGGCACATAGAAACAAGGGAATTGCTAGGGTAGGTCTATTCCCCCTGCGTTTTGTTTCCATCCAGTTAAGCAGAAGCGTCTCCTCTCTTTAAACAAACTCCTGTGGGTTTTGGAAAGTGGTCACACAAGTATCTAGCAACTGTAGCACTTCAAGCTGGGATTCAGCCTTTCCTTTCCTTAAGGGCTAGGTGTGTTGGTAAACAGTCCTGAGAACCAACCAGGCACTGTTGCTATGAGTTTAGACAAAATATCTTCCAAAACAATTATGCAAGGCCGAAAGGAAAACATCCTTAACTTTATTGGAAGTAGTGCTAGTTGCCATAATTCATTCTCTAGATCATCATATTGTTTTCATACTTGCAGTAACATGTTGTGCTTGTGACTCTCCATGTTGGTAATTAAACCAGTGAGGAAGCACCCAAGATAGCGCAATCTGTATCTGTAACATGGCTCAGGAGTTTTATTCTGGGGTGGGTTTTGGTGTCTTTTTTGGTGTGTTGGTGGTGTGTTTTGTTGTGTGTTGGTTTTTTTTTTTTTTTTTTTGTTACCTCTGACTTGTGCAAGGACGTCTTAAACCTGCTTTAAATAATGTTAAATGGTTGTGTTTGATTTAATTTTCAGCGTTTCTTTCAAGTTGGCAGACTTGCTCTAGAAGAGTAACAAATCACATGTAACTTTCATGAAATATTAACCAGAAACGGTTTGGGCCAATGGAGCCCCTGCGTGGAAGTTTGGGCGCATGTCTCGGCTTGCCCAGCTCTGCTTACTTTCCGAAGCATTTTCCCACAGTTATCAGTGAACGAAATGGAATCCTAGTCTGCTTTGAATATGAAACATATTTAGGCTATATTCCAAACCGGTGTCCGTCACAAACTAGGTTTTCGTTCGGAGGCTGCATGCTGTGTCCAGTCGTGAGAAAGCAGTCTGCTTCAACTCCTTCTCCTGGCTTTTTTTTGTCGTGTGGCTTTGGTTTTTTTCCTTTCTCCCTTCCTAAGGACTCTGAGGTCTGCGTCACACTCGCACCTTGTGGCGGCTTACTCTCAGGACTGTGTTTTGGCTCCTGTTAGGGAAAAGGTGTTAAGCACTGCAGACCACAAGCGAGCAGACTGTGACTGAGTGCAGATAAGAAGAAATGAAGCTTACGATACACAGCTTCTATGGCAAAGCATCAGAATCCTTCACGGAGAGTTTTTATTTGTACTATTATTGTTCTGCTCACCAGAAAGATACATTTATTACCTTATTTATAGTTACTATTATACTCTTTACTTTTCAAGTCATAATATTTTTCTTATTTTCCATCAGCTGTTTTTTTTTTTTCTTGGAAGGGGTGGTTTTGTTTTGGTTCTGAAACCTTCTATAAGTTTGGATATGGCTGGCTAAATGGCAATTTTGAAAGATACAGGCTGGATAATAATATCTCAGACTAGAGCTGGCATCTTTCCAACCCGTGGAGTCACTTCAGTTAGTTTATGCTTATGATTATTATTACTGGAGCGCTAGAGAGCTCATTGGCAGATTAGTGCGTCTGTAAATGCGACACGGGGTGGATAGTGCGTCTTCCCTTTCCATGCTCTTCCAAACAGTCTGATCTTAGCCTTTGTTTCACAATGCTGCTCTCTCACCCCACCCCCTTCCCATATCCATCAGTTCTTCCCTCAGTTACCTGATACTTGTGGGAGCTGCGATGGCCCTCATGCAGACAAAGCTTTCAAAGGGGGTGCTGAAAAGCAAAGCCCCTAGAGATTGTGCTGTCAAGGCAGAGCACGGTAATCTTAGCAACACTTCTTGCTTTCAGGATGGCTGGGGGAAGGGACATCAAGACGACTGTTCCGTAACTAAAATTCGTTTGAAGCAGGTTTTGAGGGTGGGGGGTTGGCTTTGGGGGTTTTTTTGATGTTGCTACGCTAAGCCCGGTGTTTGTCTTCCATGTGCCGTTCTTCCGCACGAGCTTTATTGTGGCTACAGCGTAGTGTCAAAGGCTGCACTTCCTGGTTAAGTACTTAAGATGCATTAATGATGACAAAGATGAGCTCGCCGAGGTGAAAGGTCTTCTAAGTCAGACTGGATAAGGTAGCTTACGGGGTTTCAAGAAGATCATGTTTGTCTCAAGTATAATCCATTATCTATTTATGTTTTCAAGTATTCCGGTTCAGGGCGGAGACCAGGATTCTAATTTTTAATTAAAATTGTTGTGTGTTTTGGGGGGTTGTTTGTGGGTGCATGTGGCTGTTGGTTTTATGTCTTTGTGGGGGCTTTTTTTTAATCCTCACAGTCATGTGTGGCTTTGAAACTAACTCTTGCTTCTCTTTTGCAGAGATCCTACACTTTGCTTGTTGAGGCATGGGATTACAATGATAACTCTACTAGTAAGTATTTGTTCCCTGGTTTACTTAGTCTGGACACCTTGGTTTCCTGTCCACTGAAAGCCTTGGGTAGTCTACCCAGCTTACTGGTGAAGCAGAGCATGAGGAGAGGGAAAAGTTCTCCAGATAATTTGGAGCAACTACTCCAGGCTCTGCAGCGGCCTGTCTCCCTCACATTGCCTGTAGAGGGTGAGTAGCTCGCTCACCTAAGCACCAACTGTTTGATGCCTAAAAATAGATGCTGTTAATTCCCTCTTTCTCCTTAGGGAGAATAAAAACCAAGGGATTTCTCGTTTGGATTTTTTTTTTTAATTAGGAGTGATACTCAGCAGCCTAAGTCTTGTTGACTTGGGACCTCTATAAACTATACTTCTCAAAACTGAACAGGCTGCTTGGAAAGTAAGATCTCTGTAAGACTTGGTATAGATGCCCATCTAATGACGGTACATGAGGAACAGGAGTAACTACCAGCTCTTCTTTGGGAGCTGGATGTCTAGGGATTTATATTTAGGGGCTGAAAAGTATTTACCAGACACCGCCTGGTAGAGCTGGGTGGAAATCGAGGGTGGGAATCTTCCACCTGGAATGTCTCTGGTTTCAGAAACTTTGTTAAGTTTTTCCTGGTGGCTAGAAGGACCTGTGTAAAGTCTCTTGGCGTATGAGCTGTTCTGCTTATTGCCTACTGTTACTGAGGTAGGTGGGTGAAATTAGGTCTATTTTCAACCTAAGGCTTTAACAGTGTGTGGTAAAAGCCACAGGAGAAAGTATGAATCTGAACTTGTAAGCCTTTTGTTGACACAACAAGCCTTTTCCTTCAACAAGGAGGCAGCTGCACTGTGGCCTATCTTACACAGATGTTACAACAGCTTCTTGCAGTCCACTTTGGAATGCCAGGTGACAGCCACACAGTAATGACATGGACTTTGTGCTTCACGAAAGAAAGACCTTGTAGAAATGCACACAGTGCTGTGGTTTTTATGTTTTAGCTGGTGAAGAGTACGCTGCTTGGGGGTGGCCTTTGAGTCTGGGAACCCTTCTGCACAAATATGTTCTTTAATTCTTTTTTTTAACGTACATGGGATGTCCTATTAGTTCTTAGATCCGGAAAAGAAGTTGTCCCTCACAGCTGATTCACGTGACTTGTCAGCGGTAGCCACGGTCTGCTTTACAACCTGCCACATTCAACACTGTAGTACCTGTGACTTCAGGCCCTACCCCAGCACAGTCACGGAGCAGTGGCTAGGAGATTTCTTGGCTCTTGGCTACAGAGTGTTTTACAGAGAAGCAGAAAATAGATTGCTGCAGCAGCAGAGCTGTATTAAAAATGGAAGATGCCTGAATTCAAAATGAAGGTCTTGTTTACAGTAGGATCTGAGATATTTTTCAGCCTGGGTCTCTGCCACTTTTACTATTATTAGAGCTCATCTTTTTTCATGAAACAACTGCATTTCCAAAGCTACACAATGAACCCTTTCTTTGCTTTCATGTTTTGGAAGTACAATTGTCTTCAGACAAAACTGGCTCATTTTTCAGCAGTGCATTTGACCGAGTGCAGACACGTTCTTACATATGTTCCTGATTTGCGTTCCTGCTCTGGCTTTGCTGTCACATATCCATCTGTAGGTCGCTTCAGTCACTGTTCTGCTCAAAGCTTTCCCTTTGTACCCCGTCACTTTATGTACAGTCAGCTTTTCCATAGCTGAAGGATAAGTCTTGAAGGAGTGGCTAAGGAAATCATTAGAACTAAACAGTTGTCATTGTATAAAGGGATGAGTCTCTTTCTGATGCCCAGGACTTTCTTTTACCTGAACTACCACTGAATTGTAAGGACTCTGAGAACTCTCTGTCTCAAAAAATAAAAAAAGTGGATTTAGTCGGCTTTGTGTAACTTTTCAACAGCTCTAGCATCCTCCGATCAATGCAGTGTTAGGAGATCCCAGAGTGGATGCTTCCTTCCCCCTCTACATTCCACTCCTCCTACGTTCCCTTTACCACATACTGTCTTGTCTCACTTCCAAGAGCGGCTTGCAGTTAAATTCTGGCCCTGCTGAAGTCGACGAGAATCGCGCTTTGTTGGAGCCAAGATCCAGCTTAAATGGTCTCCTTACTCTGGTTCTTGTCGAGATGCCATCTTGCTACTGTCGCTTCATACCTAAAGCTAATGGGGCTGACATTGCATCTCAAACGATGTCAAAGAGCCGTTGTAAATTACTGGTATTGGTTGCATGTGAATTCCAGTTGGGCATGGGAGACTTCAGCACAGTGTAAACCAAGCCATAGCTGGAAGTCGTCTGAAACAAAGACTTTCAAAAATGACTGTGGCGTCCTTGGCCACCCAAACTGCGTAGAGGAGCCTGGGCTTTCGTTGTTGTTGTTGTTTGCTTCCTGATGCTGCGTAGTTATAATTTCCAGAAACCGGAGCGCTGAGAAACAAAGGTGGGCAGTAAAAATAATTAATTTTCCTGTGCCTCAGGCCTTTGATACAGTTGCACACTGAATAAAAAGACAGATGAACAGCTTGGAAGTGTAGCCACAAGAAGTGAATGAAACCAACCAACTCTTTGACGGCGCAGTGCGGTGTGGAAGCTAAAGATGTACCGAAAGCCTCTCTCTTCCACTTCATCAAGTTCTAATTGGTTAACCTTTCTGTCGAAGCATGGGATCCTGAGTCAGATGATGCCAGGGCAGTTAGGGAGGGCGCTTTCTCTGAAGCCTGGCTCGCTGCTGCTCTTTATTTACTTAACCAGCCCGCTGCTTTGGGATTGCTTACTACAAAACATAAAACGCTGCTGGTGCAGGCTAAGAATGGAAGCGTTGTTGCAACGCCTTCCCTGTAGTCTGGGTCAGCGCGCTTGTGTAAGTGCGCGCCGGCAGGTGGGGATAGGGAAGGGTGGAGAAGTTTTTTGTACAAGAAGGAACACGCCAATGCTTCATTGTGAAAACTGTGGGTGATGGCTAAGGGAAAGTGAGCCGAAGTCTGAGACCTTGTATTTCAGTGTACGGTCGTGGCTTTGCAACGTGTATCAAATGAAAGGCATTTTAGCCATGATCCAAAGGGAAATCGCAGCTGGTTTTCATCTGGGCCCTTAAAAAAAACTCAAGTCCAGTGGACTAATAAGGATGTTTCCATTTGAGTTCAGCCTGTGGTGAAGGGCTCAAAAGAGCCGGTGGCTGGAGTGCGATGTCACGGGCGTACAGCGAGGACATGCTTCCTAATGAGCTGGCAGCCAGGGGAGGAATGCTAGAGCAGGGGCAAGAGGAACGATCTCTTTTTTTTCCAAGGGGATTGTTTTTCTGGTGCCAAGGACCGAAATAGCTGTCAGTGGTATGTTCCCAACAGGGAACAGGAAAAGACTGGGAAAGCAAGTGTGTGCGTGGAGGGGAGGGTGGTTTGCAAACCAAAATTGAGTGTCATTCCCCCTTTCTTCTGCCTCGTACAGGAGAAAGAGCAGAGTTGTTTTACTTGCAAGAAACAGGATGTCTTTATGCACAGACTGGGTATTTGGGGAAATGCATTTGCTTTCCAACTGTGCTGTAGATCGGGGTGTAATCTTGGCAAGCTCAGCAAAGCCATCTCCAGCATGCGTGAGTGGAACTGTAATCGCTTGACTAGCCCCATTCAAGGCGAAGAGATACGCATCTGCTTAAGTACCTCTTAGAATTAGTCAGTAATCTCGTTGATGAGATCTAAAAGCCTTACACCTGCACAGTGCAGGACACGATATTGCTCTGGATATACCAGTATGGAAAACTCCTTAGGCACCGACCTTACTTGTGAATGGGATTTAAATTAATAAAGGCCTGCACCCATTTGAAAGTCTTACGCATAGATGTGGGGTTGGGGGCTTAGTGCCAGTGAATAATAAAACCTGATTTAAATGGAAAACATTATAGAACCAGAAATACCAGAAGGTGAATAAGAAGTTGTTGCCCTTAATTTCACACCGTAAACACTTACTTAATGCTGTAGTCTCAAGCCAAGAATACCCCCCCAAAATGGGTAAATGCTTACGGTGTCTGTCTATCGACACTCTTCTGGGGTTGGGCAGCAAGTGCTTTCACTTAACTTGATTCAAAACTGCAGGCAAGCAGGCAGGCTCTAGTGGTGAATGGGTGTCTGAGGCTTGAGAAGCCTGTTTGGAAGGTCTTTTTGAAAGCTGCAAATCTTTAGCGAAACATTTGAAAGAATTTTAGATGAAAAACTGCCCGTGTCTCATTGTAAGCTTTGTGTAGCAACTTCATTAGCCTTCAATTTTGCCTTATGCAAAATCCCCAAACTTTCTTTTGTACTCGTTGGAAGAAGAGCCTGAATGTCAGTGTGTTTTAATTCTTAACACTCAAATGGGCCGGTGCTTCGTACGCTGGCAAACTGCCCTTCTACCTCAAATTCTTCTGTCGCTGGATTGTGCTCCCACATGCAGAGCAGTGTAGCCTGGTACTTATTTTTGGTTTTGTCCTAATGTCTGCGAGGATATTTTGGCTGTTTTATGATAAACTTTCACTCGGCAGTCAAGTGCTTGCTAGCAGCAGGTCGTAAGGCAGTGTTAGATCATTTAAGTCACAAGACCTGGACTACAAAGTGAAATACCACAGATATATACGATGTTCCGAGCTAATGTGCAATATTATTATTTCAAGCCGTAATTCAGGCAGTTGTAGGGCTCTAAACACAAGAAGACTTTTGCTGGAACTAAATGTCAAGTATAAAGTCTAAACTTGGAAATGCTCGAGAGAGAGAGAGAAGGGGGATCTATAGCACATGTATGCAGTAACTTGAGTTCTCTGCTTCTAGCTCTGCTAGTCTTGAATTTTTAGTGCCAGCTAACATCTGAAGAGAGAACTTCCACGGTATTTCTCAGCCAAAACCTGGTGAGATCACTGATGTCGTCTGAATGCCAGGGTTGCTAGTTGTCCATTTAGTGTTAACACCAGAATCCCGGAAGGCTGCAAACCTTTCGTGGTGGTGATGTTCAATTTGTAGATGTTGCTTTGTTAGGCTATTGTAGTAAGACGTTTTCATAAATATTCCAGTTAGAAACAAAGCTAGTACCATTAATGGGGGGGCCTGGAAAACCACTGGAGCTGGAAGTAAAAGCAGCTGAATCTTCTTTAATCACAAACTGTGTGATTCTTAGTTGGATGTCCTTACAGTGCTAAAGAGAGAAGTGATTGGCATTCCCTTTTGACTACAAGCTTTGTTCAGGTTGATAATGCTGCATGTGTGTTTCAGTTAATGGTTCGTAGCTGCAGGGCAGCCTTATCTTGCTCTCTAAAACAGAAAATTAATAAAAGCGACTGGCTGCCTCCGTCTTGCCTACGAAGCTAGAGAGCTGTGACGTGGGAGGTAATGATACCTAAACGAAGTTGTAACTCTGACATCTCTTCCGACTTCTAGATCCCGATCGCATTATTGAGAAGGCATCCCACTCTGGCATGATCAATCCAAGCCGTCAGTGGCAGACTTTGAAACATAATGCAGGAGTTGCCCACTTTGAGTATCAGATCCGTGTGACTTGTGCAGAGCATTACTATGGCTTTGGCTGCAACAAGTTTTGTCGACCAAGAGATGACTTCTTCACTCATCACACCTGTGACCAGAATGGCAACAAAACCTGCTTGGAAGGCTGGATGGGACCAGAATGCAACAAAGGTTTGTCCTGAATGTTCGACCCCAGAACGATCAGCGGGCTCGGATAGGATTTGAGCGCATCGTATCCAGGTTGCAACGCGGTGGTCAGTTTGTGCAGACAGCGGGGCTAAGGACGGATCGGGCAGCCACTAACTCTTTACACAGAGAACTAGGGGCAGGAGAAGACTAGTTTCTGCCTTGTTTTAAACTCCTGGAGAGGTCTGACAAGCACTGAGCGCTTAGCAGAAGTGTTCGTTCTCTGATTATCCCCATCTTTGCCCTTGGGAAGAAAACCCAGCCCATTGACTTCAATGGGAGTTCTGCTGCTGACTTCAAAAGGATTTCCCCTTTGGTGCAGAACTTCAAGACAAGCAGGAAGGAGAGGCTTGTGTTAGAGCTGACCTGGCAAGTGTAAGGCTTTGGTGTTTGAAAAGTTCCAGGCTGTTTGTTCTACCTGAGATGGCGTTTAACGTGCTTGTTAGGGAATGGCGACTTCCTAGGTGATTTCAGAAAGAGAGAGCAGGATTCTGGATAGGAACAGACTAGCAGCACGTCTTGCTGACTTGAGTTTCCTTGCAATTTGAATCGATGCTCATCTTAATACCCTGTCTGTTCAGAGATATGGCTGAGAAGTAAATCCAGAGTAGTTGAAAGTGGCTTTGAATTAGATCTAAAGCCAGGGGGAGTGGGCCAGGTCACCTGCAAAAGGCAGAGAAGGGAAACCTGTGGACTCGCAGTGACTTGAGCTGTCGAAGGCGAGATGGTTTCTCTTGTAGAAGCAACTCTCTGAACAGCATTAGCTACAATTCCTCTGCAAAGCTAGTGATGGATTTCCTATCGCAGGGGGCTGCCCACCTTGGTTTTCCTTCCAGTAGACTTGATACAAGAGACTTGTTAAAACCTTGGATTTAGTAGGATTACAGTGCTGGTTAGAGATTAAAACATTCCCACGAGTGTGAAGATGCAGGAAGCAGGCAGCATGCTGATACTCCTCTTTTTTTTGTTTTAACAGCTATTTGTCGTCAGGGATGTAGCCCCAAGCATGGTTCTTGCACAATTCCAGGAGAGTGCAGGTAAATGCTCCCTCTCCCTCCTTGTTTTCCACCCCCCACCCCACCCCCCAAATAATTACACAAATGATGCTAAACACAATAGGACGGGGGGAGGGTGGTTTTGGAGTCATGTTTTTGACCAAGGCACATTATTCATGCTGACTTGCCCAGGATAAGGGGGGAGCAGGTTTTTAATGCACTGATAACTTTGAGAAGCTTTTGGTTTGTGAAGTGGTGGCACTGGAGGGGAGGGGGCGGGTATGAGATAAATCGTGTGAATGCTGCCTAATGAGCACTAACTAATTGTTTCTGCATAAATAGTGCAAATGTTTTGTGGGGTGTTTTTTCTTTGTTGTTTTTAACAGCCTGATTAATAGGCTTTTTCAACCACAAGCTTGAAGTACAGTGTGGCTTTTCTCTCCTCTTCTCCCTTTCACTGTTTCTCCCTCCCTCCCACCCCCTGGTTTCTTCCCTGGGTAAGCAAAAGTCAAGCATTCTTTAGAATGGGATTAGTGAAATCTCTGGGTTCCTTCACCATTGTGAGCCAGGCTCCAAGTGCTGAGAGGTTAATAGCTGGGATGAAATCTTGTCAGTAGGCTCCGATGAATGCAGAATTTTCTCCCGTGCTTTGAAGTCCGTTCTGTACTGGCAAGGAGACAATGAAAAGCAGAGTTTATCCATAACCCAACAATTATATATATGCTGTATATTTTGTAAATATTCCAAATATTTACAGCACAAAGAAGTTTCTCCCTTACTAATAGAGAGTTTAATGGATATTGAACATGGAATTCTCTGATGACAAACTGGTTGTAAGTCGCTTCACGTAACCCTTTATCTTGACGTGTAATGGGGAACTGAGGGCTTCTGAGGTTACAAAATACTGATGTGGATCCTGCGTAGGAAGGTTTAGAAGTGAAGCGTGAGTTTTAACGAATAAAACACGGAAGTCTGAAGGAAGAGAAAATAAGTTTTCTGCCTAACAAGCCTGTTGGTGGATCCTCTAGTGATGGAAGCTTCTGTGTGAAGTGGACTGCTTTTCCTTCTAGATGAGTGGTAGCTGAACTAAATCTGGGGGTGTCTGAGACACATATATAAGAAGTCAGCCTAAATAGTCAGTGGTTCATTCTTCCTCTCGGTCCCTCTAATCTATGCTTCAAAAACAAACCAGAAAAATCATCAAGGAACACTCTGGAGGCAAGGTAGGCAGGAACTGCCCACCCTCCACAAGAGACGTGGCAAAGTGAAAGTCAGGCTGCAGGATGGAGTGCTGCAGGTTGTGCAGGGATTTTGACGTTTAGCAGCACTGATATAAGGTGGTTAACCCTCAGAACACCAAATCTAAATCTTTTTTTAATTAAAGAAAGAAAAAAGCCTAGCAAGTAGTAGGAAGTATTGGAGGGCCAGATGGCGAGAGGAGTGTATCAGTTAAGGCTACCAGTGATTTGTGCTTCTGTCATCAGAATAAACATGCCTTGTAGTGGTTGCTGTCTCCTAGTCAGAACAACAGGCTTTGTTTCCAGATTTTTTTTCGTTCCTTTCTCTTTCTAAGTCTCTTACCTCCCACTCACTGCCCAGACATGCACTAGTGCCCTTATTTACTTAAGGTGCAACTTTCCCACACTTGATTTGCATAGTCTTGAAACAATGCTGTCCTTCTGGTGCTTTCAGATAACTTCTGCTTGCCAAGTCAGACCAATATCTTTCAAGTGAGCATAGAAACAAGATTCTATTTTCTTTTAAGTTGTGATGAGTCATATAGCCTGTATGTTACAAATGCAACAGAGTTTAAAAATAACATCCCAGCAGAAACTGCTCTGGGTTCTGGTACAGCAGTCAACTTGCAAACATTCTTAAAATATCCTTTTCCCTTTCGGTGTGAGTCGCTTTCTTTAATGCAGGCCAGCCAGCAAAACCATATTTACTCATGAATCACTATACAACCCAAGTTAACTTCAAATTTCTCATGAGAAACTGCTGCATACATGTTGTTGAAGCAGAATTGTTGCCATGAATCTTTTTCTGGAGCTGATATCTAACTCTTTTTAAATGCCCATAGCCTTATTCACTCTTCTTTGTTAGACTTTGAAGATGGTGTCTGAAGAAAGTTGTATCTTTGGCTCCAAAGCTCATGGCCTTTTTTTTGTCTGGTGTATTTTTTTTTTAATTACTTGTTTCTCTTTATACTTGCTTTAAAGAAAACAACCCCCCACCCCTTTGATTTGGCAGAAAGGAGTAAAAGTCTCGATTTGGATACCTGTTTTTGTAGGCGAGGTCCCTTTACTTTTGCTTGTGTGCAAGCTCCTTTGAATGCAACACAAATTAAAAGGGTATTTTCCTAAATTTTGATCTTTGTGCATTCTTATTATATTCCCTGTACAGAAGGATTTTCCAAGAGCTACTTGAGAGAGGTTGTTTTGCCTGATCTGGTTTTCTTTCATGTTCTCTGCACACAAAGGCACATAAGTTGGACTAGCATTTTTTTTTTTTTAACACATAACCTAATAAGAATTTCCCGTTGCCTTTGAATAGGCTGCTATTGAAACAGCCATTAAAAAAAAAGTTAATTAAGATGCGTTTTGTCACCTGAGATTTTTTTAGAAAGGAAGTCAGACTTACCACTAGCTGTGTGCGATTACCCAATGGACAGATCTTTCTAGCTTTTTCCCATGAGAAGATATTGCCGGTAGAAGAATGGTGGGGGGTTTTATAAATAGAAAGCTTAGCTGACTTCTGTACAGATGAGGTTTGTTTTCATAATTTAGTGACAGCTTAGTGCATAATTGCTGCTGATCAATTACTCTCAGGACCTGTTAATGAAATACAGTACCTCAACAAACCCTTGGTTTTCATTTTCAACTTGTTTTCCTTGTTTCTATCTATAGATCTGCTTTAATTTAAAGAATCTTTGCTCTGCCTTGCTAGTGAGAGCTAAATGAAAGCCACAGGGAGCTTTTCCCTTAAGGGGGCTTCACCTCAAAAGAACACCTTCCTTTTAAGTACAGCATTCAGGTAGCTCATTGATAGTGGCAATAAATAAATAACAAGAAATTCTTCTCCAGACACGAAATTACAGTTTCTTAGAATTGCACACGTTTCAGTTACTCGCCGAAAAGAGGTTAGCGTAAATCAAACTGAAATACACTGACGATCGTCTTGGAACATATGCAAAATCCTGATGTGTCTCGTTTTCCTGTCTCTCACCGCGGCCCAGTCCGTACTTGCTGTGTATGCCTCCTAGTTCAGAACAAGGTTAGCTTCCGCAGGAGCAGAGACCTCCCGACGCTTTGCTGCTGCCTTGCAGAGGGCTCAGGGTTGGTGTTTATGGTTTGGTTTTGTCTTCCTGGCTGAAATGCCTGGAACCTTGTATTGATGAGGATTTCTGGATAACTATTGTTTCCACTGACTTTTTTTCCCACCCTTGATTTATAAAGCACCCTGTCAAAGTCCAGAGATTGATTTGTAGTGCACACCCACCCTCTCTGCCACGTTTGTGTGTGGCTCCAAAAGAGCGTTATTGTGCTGAACGGCCTCATGCTGGTTCTCTCAGAACAGTTATTCTTTTGTCAGGAGGGTGGCTACAGAGACCTTGGCAAAACTACTGAAATGTTTGTTTACAAGAAACCATTGAATAAACCTTGAATAACTTCTCCCCCTCCCCTCATTCTGTCCTTCTCCCCCACCTCCCCAGCCTCTCCGCAAGCTTTGGAGTTCCACGCTCACATCTACACAGGGCAGTTCTAATGGTTTTTTGGTCTGTTTCCCTGTTCTGAGTTTGGTTTTTTCTTCTTTTTTTTTAACCGAAGGTGTCAGTACGGATGGCAAGGCCAGTACTGTGATAAGTGCATTCCACACCCAGGATGTGTCCATGGCACTTGCATTGAACCATGGCAATGCCTCTGTGAAACTAACTGGGGTGGCCAGCTCTGTGACAAAGGTATGCTAATCTTGGGGGTGGCCAAGTGTAACGCTTGAATCCTTAACGCTGGCAGACTTAGCCAGGAGAGACTGCATGCGAGAGCGAGTGAGTGAGCCTCCTGAACCACAGTGGGAGTTTTCTGTCCTTCAGCTGCGTGGTGGTGTTCCGGTGGTGTTTAGCTTATGTGCTGACTCTTTCCCTGTCCTGCTCTTGTGCGCAGGTGTGTTCTGTAAAGGCTCTAGCACAGTGGAACAAAGCATGCGCGTGGTGATGTTGGTTCTTTTTCAGCCGTGGCTTTAACGCTCCTCACCTCTTGCAGATCTGAACTACTGTGGAACCCATCCTCCCTGTTTGAATGGTGGTACCTGCAGCAACACTGGCCCTGATAAATACCAATGTTCCTGCCCTGAGGGCTACTCAGGGCAGAACTGTGAAATTGGTAAGTGTTGGCAACCACTGTCCTGCCACTTGGCACTTCATTCTTGCCAGCTTTGAGTGGCTGGCTTTGTACGTATTTCATGAGGTTGGGGAAAAATCAATTTCTGATACTAATTACGACATCAGGGCTGACTACCAGGATCCAGACTTGCTTGTTCATGCTTCATCATGAACAGACGGTATCTCTGAACGTCCGCCTTCTGTTCACTGGAGAGATCAGTACAAGTTACCTTGTCTGGGTCTGGTTCAGACAGGTCCAAGTCAGTGGGTTGACGAGTTTAGTGTGGAAGATGGCTTCCTGCCGGCTACCAGCTCTTTGAGTCACAGCTCTCAGGAGTGCAGTACGCCAGGAGTAACGATGGCGTGTCCAGTAGAAGCGCGTGGAGGGAGCAGGGGGTGGCTTCTGGTGATGTGGCTGTAGGCTCAACCGCGATGTACTTCTGTCCCGGTGCAGCGGAGCACGCCTGCCTCTCTGATCCTTGCCATAACGGAGGAAGCTGCTTGGAGACGTCTACGGGATTTGAATGTGTGTGTGCGCCTGGCTGGGCTGGACCAACTTGCACTGATAGTGAGTCCTTTCAAAATTGTATTAAAGATGTGCTAGGTTGCTGGTTTACATCAGTCTTTCCAATCCCTGATAAACTTTCAGGGCAGCCTATTTAACCTTCCCAGCATTAGCATTAAGCTTTAGCAGCCATTTATACCACTGTGCACCTCTTCCCTTTCGTACCAAGGCTTTTGTTAAATGCAAGGGGAAAGAATGGCAAACGGCTTCTTGAAAGAAGCAGACCGCTGGATTTTTGTAGCGTGTTGGCAAGTCGTTAAAATACTGCTTTGAGAGATCTGCTGGGTCAAAATCTGACTTCCACTTGAAAAAATGGTCTGGGTGTAAACTTCTTCCCTTGTGCTTTGGGCCTCCTTTCACAGGGCTATTATTTTTAAAGGAGTCTTTTGCTGAAATCAGAGGAGACCTAGAAATTCCAAGCAGAAGTCCTGTTGTCTTTCTGTTCCTCAGGGCAAGTCCTAGTAGCAGCAGCCATTTATCAAGTTTGACAGTTACTGACACTGCCTGTTTGGTAACAGCGCTCAGCCTCTCCTTATTCTGCATTACAGATATTGATGATTGTTCTCCAAATCCCTGTGGTCATGGAGGCACTTGCCAAGACCTAGTTGATGGATTTAAGTGTATTTGCCCACCTCAGTGGACTGGCAAAACGTGCCAGCTAGGTGAGAACTGCTTTTCTCTTCCTCCAGGGTTTCTCTGCCGGGGGCAAGATAAATGCCAGAGGGACCACAGTCCAGCAGGCAAGGGCAATCCTGCCCTTAGTTTTTCGTGCGTTTGTGGTCCCAAAGCCTACGGGCGTATCCTGGCGCGTTGAGAACGTTGGGCGTTCGTGTTTGCAGGTCTGGGACAGTCTCAAAGCGTGGAGTGGCTTCCTTCTGTTGTTGTTTTGCTGATGCGGTTGGAGGAAATGGTTAACTAGGGCAAACATACAGACTTCAGATAGCAGTGAACTGAAGTGGGGAGGGTGCATGTGTGCGCCTTCCAGTCCCGCCCCCACCTGCATTTCTTCCCTTAGCCTGTGAGAAAGTTGCTCTATCTCTTCAGCCATGTCAACTCCTCCAGGCCAAGGAGTTCACAGCTGGGTTCCAAAATGTGGATGATCTCATGAAGAATGAGCTGTCTGCATTCTTTACACAACACACATCCCAGTGACCAGGCTGCAGCACTCCTCCTTCAAAATGCTTGGTCGAGATGTGGCGGGCGGGGGGAAGTTGCTCTTAATGAGTGGCTGGGTAATTATCAAATAATTAGCGTAGCCTGTATGTTCTAATTGCAGAGAAATTGAAAGAGACTTCAGAGGCTGATGTATGATTGACTTTTGTTCGTTCGCACTAATCCGTGCTGTGTATTACAAGTTCCTCTTAGATGCTGATTATCGCTGTGAAAACCGGCTGTAGGCTTTTTTTTTTTTCCCCCTACCCCTCCCCCCGCCCTACAAGCCCTGCATTTGGCCATTCACATTGTTTTTCCAGATGCGAATGAATGTGAGGGCAAACCCTGTGTCAATGCCAACTCCTGCAGGAACCTGATTGGCAGCTACTACTGTGACTGCATCACTGGCTGGTCTGGCTACAACTGTGATATCAGTAAGTGTCTATATCCCTGGGCTGATTAAAGGCCGGCTCTGTGTGTGCGCCACCGAGTTCTAAGCTCAGGTCTAAACATCAGGCAGAGTCCCGGCGATTGGTGTTTTTTAGAAAGGGAGTAGTTGGTACGGAATGAAAATACACACTTTTATCAGGCTCATTAGTCCATAACGCAGCTATATTCTGATAAAGCAACTACAACAATGATGTGAAGTTTTGCTGCCTCTAGGAGAAGAATCGCAAAGGGTTCCCACCCATTATAATAACCTTATCTCAGGGAAGGCATGCAGGAAACTTGACAAAAGGTTTATCTAGCTGCAGTTTCAGAGAGACTTGAACTCTGTATCTAGTGTAAATAAATTCTTTTGCCTTCTAACCACACTAATTTCATTACAGATATTAACGACTGTCATGGACAATGTCAGAATGGAGGATCCTGTCGGGTAAGCCATTCTTCTTTTATTTTGGTTTCCCCAAGACCTGCTGTAGTAACTAAAACATTTGAGTCTAAATGCAAAGAGTACGGAAAATAGCAGTTAGCTGGCACAGAAGGTCATTTCTTTGAGTTGGGGGGGAGGCTATGGCATGCTACAGCACATCGGGGTACACGTTTGTTGAACAGCAAAAAATCTAACTGCAATAAATGACTCATTTCCACCACCAGTGTTACCGGCGAATGGGCTGGTGGTTGTGCAAACTACCTCCTGTAAACGTAGATACTCCACTTCAAAATGGGCATTCAGGTTTCCCACCTGGAAATTAAGAATGTAAGCTGCTACTTGGGGTGTGTGGGTGTGTGTGTTTGTTTTTCTCCCTAAATATTCATGCCGTTTTAATTTGAGCTAGTTTCTTATGTTAGTATTGGACATGGTAAGGGGATATATATTTTTTTTTTTCTGTCATCTTTATCTTTTCATTAATAAGAATATATCAGAAGAAAGGAAAAAAAACCTTAACTCTAAACTTTCTTGTTCCTTCCCAGGACTTGGTTAATGGTTATCGGTGTATCTGTTCACCTGGCTATGCAGGAGATCACTGTGAGAAAGACATCAATGAATGTGCAAGTAACCCTTGCATGAATGGGGGTCACTGCCAGGATGAAATCAATGGATTCCAGTGTCTGTGTCCCGCTGGTTTCTCAGGAAACCTCTGTCAGGTAAGAAGCATGGGTGAAAGGCAGGCCCTCAGCCAGTGGCGTTATACCAGCACTCGGGAACCGTACACTGAATGCCTTGCATCCAGTGAACCATGGTATAAAGTTGTACTTGATATTGCTGTCAGTCTGCCAAGAAAGTGCTTGATTAATATATATTGGAAAGGGGGGGGGGGGGGGGGGGGGGGGCGGAGAAACCAACAAAAAACCCTCACGGGCTGCTGAGGATTCTTTTTGTTGAACAGACAGCATGTGTTTTCGTGTCCGCTTTTGTTGCGTGCTGTTAGCTGTCAGTGGCTGTTTAATATCGAGTGCCGTCTGCTGAAACAGTTGCAAGTCTAACTAAACTCTGTGCATTACGAACAATCCATTGAGGCAGCAGATAAAAAGGTCAGATTCCACCATGTCTGCCTGTCATAGTGAGGGAAAGCAATGATAAAACTTCCGTTTCACTCAGCCTTCCCCCCCCCTTTTTTTTTTTCCCCTCTCCTTTTTCCTTTCCCTCTCCCTGCACTACTTGCAGCTGGACATAGATTATTGCGAGCCAAATCCTTGCCAGAACGGTGCCCAGTGCTTCAATCTTGCTATGGACTATTTCTGTAACTGCCCTGAAGATTACGAAGGGAAGAACTGCTCCCACCTGAAGGATCACTGCCGCACAACTCCTTGTGAAGGTTCGTGTCACCTTGCAGGTGAATGGCGAGGCCTGGCGATAGTCCCTGCCCCGCCCTGGGCTGCAGCTGTAGTAACGCGCCTCCAGCTGTGTAGTCGGTGGGGTAGCCTGTGTATAAAGAGGCTGAATTTTTCCCTGTGCCTTATGCCTCTGCGTATGAGAAGATGAGTAGTAATGGGAAATATCAGCAGCTTTGAAAGGCAGCGCTGTCAACGCGGACAGAAAACGCGTGTCGCAAACGGCCTGCTTTGCTGAATTTGTTCCAGGCTGCAGCCATGGTCCAGCAACCTTCAGATAAGATGCTGTGATTATTCTACTCTCAAACACTTGGTATAGTTGTCCTTTTATTTTAAAGCAGCGAGCCTATTTGGCAGCGTGAAGTTTGCGGTTGGACTCGATGATCTTCAAGCTTTTTTCCAACCTAAATGTTTCTATTCTGTGTATGTCTTTGAAGCGTCTGTCGCTGGAAATTGAAATGTTGCTCTTAGTTTGAGAAATGGGGTGGAGTGGACAATCTCACGCAGGTCTCTGCTTTTTCTGCAGTAATTGACAGCTGTACCGTAGCAGTAGCTTCTAACAGCACACCGGAAGGGGTTCGTTATATTTCTTCAAATGTCTGTGGTCCTCACGGAAAATGCAAGAGCCAGGCAGGTGGGAAATTCACCTGTGAATGCAACAAAGGATTCACTGGCACCTACTGTCATGAGAGTAAGAGCCAAAAAGATAATGTATTGTATCGCCCCCTACTCTTTTTGGAATAAAAATTCCATCCTTCCCTCCCGGAGTGCTCTAAGGTTTCTTTCTCGTAACACAGTGAACCTTGGAACTGCTTTAAGGTCTTGCTTGGGCGAGGCAGATTGGAATTTGCTAGGCCTTGGGGAAAGTTCACTGTAATGAACCTTCTGGCCTTGAATTGTATGTTTTTAAAAACCTTGTGTATACAAGGTCTGAGGTAGTTAATAGCGGGGCTTAACATGGGTCTTAAGGACTCCTGGGTGTGTTTTTTGTTGTTTGTTTTTAATAGTAATTGTTGAGTGACAGGCTCATCACTTTCCACTCTTTTTCAGCTATTTCTCATCTCGCTTATAAACCTTCCTCTCAAAAGGGGCTTAGAATTAGAAGTAGCACCAAACAGTCTGCGATAAGATGATGACTTCTAGTAGCTGTACTTCCAGTTTGATTTATTTTCTTTCCCCTCTCTCCTCCCAACTGTTGCAGATATTAACGACTGCGAGAGCAACCCCTGTAAAAATGGTGGCACTTGTATTGACGGCATCAACTCCTACAAGTGTATTTGTAGTGATGGATGGGAAGGAACGTATTGTGAAACAAGTGAGTTAGCCATTCTTCAGCACACAGAAAGAAAAACGTATTCCTCCTGGAAGAACGTCAGAAAGGAATGGCTGGTACTGTCTTTAAGATGATAGCGACCAACGCCAATTCAGCATAAACTCTGCTTCGCAGGCCGCGGAGGGCAGGGTGTCCTCTGGTTTTCCACTGGGCCCCAGGCTTTAGTATCGGCACTAAACCTGGCTGTCCTACCGTTCGATTTCTGCTCTGCCCTCTGGATTCCTTTCTGTGAGAAACCCTCAGCATCAGTACACGCCACTTTAGGAGTGGTGTATCTTGTCAGTCTCTGGAATAGGAGAGTGAGCACACAACCCCTGTGCTCTGACGGATAGGATAGTTTATGTAATAGGAGCCTTCACTTCTTGTTTACTGAAACAAGATGACAAACAAAATGAAAACAAACTGGAGGAAGATGTGGGAATATTCTTCATCTCTGTTACGGTGCTTCAAGCTTTAAAATACTGTCTCAAGCGTTTCATCCATGACTGAAGCACAGGCCAAAAGCAGAGACGGGACAAGCGCCGCTCGAGCGTTGTGCTTGTCAGTCCTGTAAACACTGCTGAGCTTGTTTTCTCTCCTTACCGTATCTAGATATTAATGACTGCAGTAAAAACCCTTGCCACAATGGAGGAACGTGCCGAGACTTGGTCAACGACTTCTTCTGTGAATGTAAAAATGGGTGGAAAGGAAAAACTTGCCACTCCCGTAAGTTCAGCGTTTCCAGAACATAACAGGCGTGCTCTGTTAGGCTGCTTAAACTTGTTGCGTTGCGTGAAGAAAGCACTGGTATTAAGGATAGTTTGGGTTCTTCACAGGTGACAGCCAGTGCGATGAGGCAACGTGCAACAATGGAGGAACGTGTTATGACGAGGGGGACACTTTCAAGTGCATGTGTCCTGCAGGGTGGGAAGGAGCCACTTGTAACATAGGTAAATACCCGGCATAATCACCAGGAAGCAGATGCAGCACTCGATCTGTGACCTCAGTTTTTCCTCTTGGCTCGGTTTTGACGGCTTTTCTAACAACTTAGCGGCAAATCTTGTTTGTGTTACAGCGAGGAACAGCAGCTGCCTGCCAAACCCCTGTCACAACGGTGGTACCTGTGTAGTCAGCGGGGATTCTTTCACTTGTGTCTGCAAGGAGGGCTGGGAAGGACCCATGTGTACTCAGAGTAAGTTGTCTCTGCTTGAACTTTTCCAGAGCGGTGCATGAGGAGAACATTAGCTCATCCTGTCGCCCTCGGAGTCAAGATTGAAACCAGAAGGGAAGGCTTGTTTGATGTAGGCTTTAGCATCACCTGAATCTTTGTTTTTAATGACTTTATGTGATAGAGCCTTGACCTGGGCATGAGAAAGTTGCAAATGAGCTAAGTGGAGACAGATGTTGTCTTGTTTTCTCCCGCATTCTTCTTCCACCAGCAGCTCTGCTTCCACTTTTTTTCACCCCCCCCTCCCTGTTAGATTCTTTACAAGGATCTCTTCCTGTGTACATGTGTTCCACGATGTAGTTAACAAATTTTGTGGTAGGAGCCTGGAATCAATTTAGTAGAGAATTTCAGCATATTTTTGCTAAAGTTGGCTAAGAGTAACTTGGGCATTAGGGGAAGTTTGAGCCTTCTTTCCCGACAGCAGAGTTGCGTTAGCCAAAGTCTGCATGTTTAATGTTGTCTGTCTTTGCTTTGCAGACACGAACGACTGCAGTCCTCATCCTTGGTAAGTTTGATGTTTGTCTTTCATCCTTTGCTGCTTTGGTGGTTTAGAATTTTAGATTCTGTTTCTCTGTAGCGTGTTTTTTAACACGTGTAATAACTTTTCTTTATAGTTATAATAGTGGCATTTGCGTGGATGGAGACAACTGGTACCGCTGCGAATGTGCTCCAGGCTTTGCAGGCCCTGACTGCAGGATCAGTAAGTGTTCCGACGGCTCTCTGCCTTGACTTTTGTCTCGCTTGAATCTTGTGACACAGTCACCTTAATTGAGTTAAGCAGTAGATCAGATTAGTGATAGATGTCCTGTGTCTTCTGTATCTGAACCCAGATCTCTAGCAGATGTGAATAGGGCAGGAATTGCACTGAAAACAAAAGGAATTTTAAAGTCCCTTCAGCTGGGGCTGAAACCTCTTGGTTCAGCCGAGTGGTCAGAATGCCCTTGAGGATACTTTTCCCGGTTAGGATGTGTTTGTGCAGCATGGATTTCTGCTTGAGATGAAAGCGTGCCAGCCGAAAACCTTGTCAATTAATAATCCACCTACAAGCCCTGAGGTGATGCATGCACTTCCCTGTAATTTAATAATAATTACAGGTAGGAGGACACTAACACTTTGTTTTCTAACAGCCATAGGAATAGAAGCTTCATCGTAGCAATACAACTGGAAAGGGGTTTAACGTCAACAGCTGAACAATCTAGTAGGGGGACAAAACTGGAGTATGTCAAAGGAAAGGAAGGCGGGGGGGGTGGGGTGTGAGAAGGAATGTGTCCTTGCCCTTGAAAAGCTGAAGTAGCCATAGGGGTCAAGTTTTCATCTTTGTTAGTGCCACATGGCAGAAACTTCAAAGAACTTGCTCTGAGATTAATACTCGTGCTGCTGATCAGCATCCAGCTCTGAGCAGACACTAGAGAATGAACCATAAAGCTCCAGAAGGCAAATATCTTCCTTTTTTTTTTTGTCTGTCAAAATGATACTCTAGAGTAACTTTGATTTCCTCTCCTTCCCTTCCTAGATATCAATGAATGCCAGTCTTCGCCCTGTGCCTTTGGAGCTACATGCGTAGATGAAATTAACGGGTACCGTTGCATTTGCCCACCGGGCCGTAGCGGCCCAGGATGCCAAGAAGGTATTGCAGATCTCACAGCGCTTGTAGCAAGGCCTGTGTCATTTGTGGGTTAACAGGCTGGAAGCTGTATGGGTTTTCAGCGTGGGTATTTGTTGTTTCAAAGCACGAATCTTTACTGAAGAAGAGAACCTACCGCTAAGTTTAGATGAATGTAGGGAAGGGGTGGTTTTCACCTTTTTTTAATTCCTATTAATTCTGTTTGGTCTCCCTTCAGTTACAGGAAGGCCTTGCATTACCAGTGTTCGAGTAATGCCAGACGGGGCGAAGTGGGATGACGACTGTAATACCTGTCAGTGTCTGAATGGAAAAGTAACCTGTTCTAAGGTACAGCCGCGCTGCGTTTTGGGTTACGCTGTCTGCTGTCCTGTGACCAGTGGTGGCTTAGGGTATTTATTCTCTTCCAGGTTTGGTGCGGTCCTCGACCTTGTGTCATACATGCCAAAGGTCACAACGAATGCCCAGTGGGACACGCTTGTGTTCCTGTGAAAGACGACCGCTGTTTCACTCACCCCTGTGCTGCCGTGGGCGAATGTTGGCCTTCGAATCAACAGCCTGTGAAGACCAAATGCAATTCAGATTCTTACTACCGAGACAACTGTGCCAACATCACCTTCACCTTCAATAAAGAGATGATGGCCCCGGTAAGTGGCAGAAGAGAGCTCGCCAGGCTGTGGCACACGCACGCTTGCTTCCCAGAGCGTGAAACAGCTTTTTTTGACTGGTAAAGTACAGGAACAGCTGACGCTCGCTTGTTATCAAAGAAAACAGAAGGTATAGAGGGATTAATAGACTTCTACACTAAATGCTTTTGTGCCCAGAGAGAACAAGAGCTGGTTTGGAGGGAATTCCACCTCCTCTTCTCTTGAGAACTCTTATGTCAGCAAAAACCCCAGTTTTTTGTTACCTGTAGACTTAAAAAAACCCACTACCTTTCTGTATCCTCAGGGACTGACCACAGAGCACATTTGCAGCGAACTGAGGAATCTGAACATTCTGAAGAATGTTTCTGTCGAGTATTCCATCTATATCACCTGTGAGCCTTCTCACTTGGCAAATAATGAAATACATGTTGCTATTGTAAGTACTCCTGGAATGTTTTTCTAATGTCTTAATAGTTTATTGCTTAGATAGGTGTGCAACACATGGATTTCCAAAAATCGTCAGTGCTTCTCGTGGTTTAGTTTCCATCCCAATTCCCTGTAAGAGCAGGGAAGAAATCCTGGTTACATGTGCCTACCCGAAAGCTACAATCTGGTGTCAACTGGAATACAAACAATGTTATACTCCCACGAGTGCTGCTTTTGGGGCTTTTTGGTCATTTTATTAAGGATGGGGTCAAAAATTCTGCCTTATTGGTTTCTGAGCTTTTTGCTTGTTTCTGGTTTTACTAAAAGTACTGAGAGCCTTAACTGACTGTGAAAGCTTATAAACAGCAGATGACGCAGGCAGCTGATCTGACTTTCGTTGTATGACTTCTTCTGTAGTCTGCTGAAGATACAGGGGAAGATGAAAACCCAATCAAAGACATCACAGACAAGATAATTGACCTTGTCAGCAAGCGCGACGGTAACAACACACTAATTGCTGCAGTTGCGGAAGTCCGAGTGCAACGGCGACCAGTTAAAAACAAAACAGGTAAGCTTTTCCTTCTCCCCGGAGTGAGAAAGCAACGGGCTGGCTCTGAAAGCTCCCATGTATGTAGTTACCTGGCAACGCTGCTGTGCAGATGTGATGAGTTCAGTATTGTCAGATGTGTCTGTTGTTAGCTGTCCACACAGCGCCAGGCACCTTACTGACAGCCACCAGTGCGAGAATCATAGAACTATAGAGTGGTTTGGGTTGGAAGGGACCTTAAAGATCATCCAGTTCCAACCCCCTGCCATGGGCAGGGACACCCTCCACCAGACCAGGTGGCTCCAAGCCTCATCCAGCCTGGCCTTGGACACTGCCAGGGATGGGGCATCCACAGCTTCTCTGGGCAACCTGTCCCAGTGCCTCCCCACCCTCTCCGGGAAGAATTTCTTCCTGATATCCAATCTAACTCTCCCCACTTTCAGTTTAAACCTGTTACCCTTTGTCCTGTCACTACAGGCCCTTGTAAAGAGTTCCCCTTAGAGGGACAGGGGCCAGCTGCCCAGGAGATGTTCACTCTGACTGGTGGCAGGGCAGCATAATGAAGCCTGCGTTCCTGTAACCTGCGCTGACTTGGCTCTGGGTGCACGAGGAAGACATTTCCCAGCGTGGCTATCAGATGGTGCTCCTGAGTCCTATACTCACTTGAGCCCCCTGTATGTAAAAGAGCCAAAATGATCCTTACATTACAGTCTGGACCCCAGTGAAACGCTGCAGCTTAAGAACCGAGATGCGCGCTCTGTGTGGGAAGCCTCGAGTGGAAGGCTAGGTCTGCAGTGGGCTTAACTGCTCCCATCTCTCTTCCAGATTTCTTGGTGCCGTTACTGAGCTCGGTCCTAACAGTAGCCTGGATCTGCTGCCTGGTAACTGTGTTTTACTGGTGCATCCGGAAGCGCAGAAAGCAGAGCAGCCACACTCACACGGCCTCTGATGACAACACCACCAACAACGTAAGGGAGCAGCTCAACCAGATAAAAAACCCCATTGAGAAACACGGAGCAAATACTGTCCCCATTAAAGACTACGAAAACAAAAACTCTAAAATCGCCAAAATAAGGACACACAATTCCGAGGTGGAGGAAGACGACATGGACAAACACCAGCAGAAGGCCCGATTTGCCAAGCAGCCGGCGTACACTTTGGTAGACAGAGACGAAAAGCCCCCCAACAGCACGCCTACGAAACACCCGAACTGGACAAATAAACAGGACAACAGAGACTTGGAAAGTGCACAAAGCCTAAATCGAATGGAGTACATTGTATAGCAGACAGTGGGGTGCTGCCATGCAGGGCCTTTAAATAGCATTATAAAGGCACTCAAGAGCTTGTAGTTCTTCAACTGTTGTGTAATATTTGAGTCTGAGGCTATTATTTACTTAGAATCCCTGTGTTAATTTAAGTTTTGACAAGCTGGCTTACACTGGCAATGATAGTTGCTGTGGTTGGCTGGAATACCAAGTGCTGCATTTCACATCTATGCAAAACTAGTCAAAAGTGCCCTCCCGTAAATTCAGCCGTAGCTGAGACACCATGGAAACGTTCCAGAAGGTCTGCCATAGCCTTACTGCTCCTCCTTAGTGTTCAGTTATTTTTTTTCTTTTCTCTGCCAGATGTCCCGATTTACGCAGTTTCTTGAGAAGAATGGCATTTTATTTATATTTATTGAATTTGAGTTTTTTGTATATTGGTTTTATGGTGACGTACAACTAGTTCTGTATTTGAAAGTGCCTTTGCAGCTCGGAACCACAGCAACTATCACAAATAAGTTTATTATTTATTTTTTTATTGTATTTTTGTTGGGGGCGGGTGGGGGGAACTTGTCAGCGGTTGCTGGTAAATGAAGAATTTAAAGAGGAAAATGTGTCAAAAATAGAAGTTTGTATAGATATGTAAATAATTCTTTTTTTATTAATCACTGTGTATATTTGATTTATTAACTTAATAATCAAGAGCCTTAAAATATCATTCCTTTTTATTTATATGTATGTGTTTAGAGTTGAAGGTTTTCGATAGCATTGTAAGCTCGTGGCTTCTCTATTTTGAATTTATTTTCTTGTTACATGTCGCCTATATGCCAAAACTAAGGTGTTCTAAAATAGTTTATTTTTCATAGGATGGGCTTTCCTGCCTTGACGCTGGTTTTTGTACGATGTCCAACATTTGAAACACCTTCCATAGTATCACTTTAAGACTATTTGTAAGTACTGACTGAGGCAGTTTAGATAATTAGACTAGACAATATTTTTTTTTTTTGCTGCTTTAGACTTGAAAACCGAGTGACAGGCAGATAATCTGCTCAGAAGCAGTTTAAGGGAACAAAACTGAGCTATTACTTTATGTAGATGAAATGTGAGTGGTTGCATGTAATGAAAATATCAAATTAGCGTGTGAAGTTGGAAACACAGCAATCTTATTTTGTAAATTCTGATTATTTTTTTTCTCACCATGAATATGTAATACTGAACCACTTGTAGATTTGACTTTTTTTGTAATCTACTGCATTTAGGGAGTATTCTAATAAGCTAGTCGTTGAATACTTGAACAGTAGAATGTCCAGTAAGATCACTGTGTAGGTTTGCCATAGATTACACTGCCCGCCTTAACAAGTGAGGAAATCAAAGTGCTATTACGACGTTTAAGATCAAAAGGCTTATACACATAGTCATCTTGGTGGTTAACCACCGAGATCATGAAGATACCTTGTATTGTGATATTAGTGTTATATGAAAATGCATCTTTGATGTGTTGTTCCTGGCAATAAATCTTGAAAAGTAATATTTATTAAATTTTTTGTATGAAAACAGAAAAGAGCGTGGCGATTATTGAGCCGGGAGGTGCTCCTGCCGAGGCAGTTGTGCGAAACCAGAGGCAGGTGCTGGTGCACGTTTCCAAGACCTGCTGCTGATTTCGGACAAGGCAGGATTTCCTAGATGATCACCTGTTCCCCTCTGGCTCTGCATTAAGTTGGAGGGGTTTGAACGCAGCAGGGCCCTTGTTCCCAGTGTCCTGGGTGATGTGCCTCCAGTGCTGCTGAGAGGAGGAGGAGGAGGTGACTGGCACCGTGCAACACGCTGACTGCGTGCGGGCCAACGAGCCACCACCAGCTCGTAACCGCGTCGCAGCAGCAAGGCAGGACGGGGGTGGGAAAGGAGCCGTAGATACACCGATGCGTAATGGGCACAGAGCGCTCTGTGAAGCATAACAAACTCCTGGAATACTCAACGCAACAGCTTCTAGTGCTTGACCAGTGCAGCCCCTCCCACCTCCGAGGGGCTGCGCGTGGGTCAGCGTCTCCGACGGCCTGGCTGGAGCACGCTTTCCTCGGCAAGCCGCAAACTTGCTTGGGTAAGGAAGGGGCCTAGTGCAAAGCCAAAGGAACAACGACCGGTGTGTAACAAAGGCAACTGGAAAACAATACATAACATGTCAGCGTAAGCCAACCCACTGCGGGGTGATGCCTTTTCACCCGTTTCATTTGTAGCAAATACACATACCTTACGTAACGATTGCTGCGATTCGAATGCCATGAACACTGAAAACGTGGTGGCAAGATGTGCTCTGTGCTGTACCACCTTCACAGCCATCTACAAAAAACTGATAAAATCTGTTCAGTGCTTACTTTTGATTTCAAACTCCTTTAACAGGGCATTTCTAACTTTCTAATTTTCACACTATCGTGAGAGGGGGCTGCTCTTGCTCTCCACAGTCGCATGCCACGCACGCACCGGAGAACCATCTGTTTGCTGCCTGCTGAATGGGAAGGCAACAAGATCAGCTCCATCTAACCACTAATTCCTCGTCAAACAGGTCCCATGCCCATTTATTTCCCTTTGTGCCCTGACATCTTCAATCTGCAAATAGCAAACGCATCTGAAAAAGCCACTTAAAGATCTCAGACTTTTCCACCTGCCTCAGCAGCAGAAAGCGAGGCTGTTAACTGAACGCTTGGCCACACGCTCGCTGTGGAATTAACCATCTTCCTCAAGTGTACTGCTCGCCTAGGTCTCGCGTTCCGTGCTGCAGAAACCGACTACCTCTTCCCAACGACTGAAAGGTTTATAGGAATAAACCGGACTCATTGATTAAGTGAAAGCCAAAAAAAAACCCCCAAACCAATAAATAAAAAAATAAAAAAGGGGTTTTGCCAGTCCTGGGAACACATATTTGACAGACTACTTTTAGAAACCTACCAAGGCAAATGCTCGTTACAGACTTCAGTATAGTGACAAAGCTGTTTAGGGCTCCAAGGACTCATTATAGAGCAAACCTGGTTCCTTAGGCTTCAAACCCTCGAGCGCAGTATTCCTGTCTTTCTGTCCAGCCCCTCCTGTGCTACAAAGTGCCGTACTGACCCCGCAGGGCTTCGGTGACCGCAGTCGGTTTCTCCATACACAACCATGTACCTCCCATATAACTCATTCCACTGCTACCTCATGCTGTTCTGCAGTGGAGGGCTGCACAAGTGGTACAGGGACAGGGAAGAGAATTCCGTGAAATTGCTACAATGATAGTTTTTAATTAGATTCTCGCTGGCAGCTTCAAAATTGACATGGGTGAATTTAAACAAACACGCATCTTCCAAAGCGCAGAACCACCACCAGGCTGGGGGTTGCTATATGGAGTGGTTTCCGTTGTCATGAAAATAAATAGAAACACGAAGTTTAAGGCTTTCCCATTAGGATACCAAGGCACATTTATTTTTGTGGAAACTATCTTTGCCAGTTCACAGTTTACTGCTCTGGGAAGATAGATACATTCTGTTTAGTCAGGAGAAGTTTCCCGCTGCTAGTGTGTGTTTGTTCTTTGGATCCTTATTCATCTGAGAACTGAAAAACGTGTGCTTCCTGAGCGACCATTTGAGCGTAGGAGCCTTAAACAAGATAGAGAGGACTGCCCGGAGCACCCTCCGCTTCCCTCTACCTACAGCTGATTGAACCTGTCGAAGCCGGGTTTGGTTCAACTCCAGCCGAGCACAGCCACATCAAAGCCGCCGCTCCTCCGCGTGGAACGGGTCCATCTTACGGAGAGGTGATGAGTGAAAAGGCGCTGAGCGTGCACGTTACATCAGCCTTAACGCCGATGTGTTCCTGTCACGGGGAAAGACAGCCTTGGGAACGGCTGTCGGAGCGGGTGACAGGCAGCTGGCGTCGGTACCGCTGACACCTAGCGAACACCAGCGTAAGCCAGGTGAGGGCCTAAACATGAGACCAGCATCAAGCCATCCCGCTGACGACACCGTTTTCCTTTCCACAGGCACAACGCTCGTTCTTGCACCTGCACAGCGAGAGTTAACACTGTCAATTAGCCCGCTGCCAAGCTACAAAACGCACCAGGTTACGCTCCGCGGTGCTCCTTGGGGATGCCGCGATTCAGCCCCTTGCCTGCCAGCCCCCCACGCGGCTGCGCCAGCCCTGGGGCTGAAGGCAGCCTTGCTCCCGCGGCTAGCCAGGGCCCAGAGCGCTCCCCTGGCCGAGCCCCTCTGGAACGAGCCACAGGCTCGGTGTTTTTGTCAGCGTACGCAACGATGAGAAGTTCTGACACGGGAAGTACCAAATCCGGCCTTTTCCTCTCCAGAGGATGGAAGTGATTGCATAAGCTCCCCCTCCCCTCCTCAACGCAGCAAGAATATTTAAGTATATTTAAGAATTTTTCAAGTTCCCCTTTTCCAGTATTGACACCAGCGGCCACCACCGTTACCGTTTCGCAGCGCGTGCAGTTTGCCCTTAAAGGCCAGCTATCGCTCCCCAAAGAAGGAAAACCCAGGAAAACGGCCACGCGATGGGGAATTCCGGTGTCTGGGGGTGAGGAGGAGGAGGAAAGCGGTGAAGGTTGCGCAGGGTCTGCTGGCCGGGGGTTCAGCAGATGGCTGCCCTAGCACTGGCGTGAGGTGGTATCAGACAGGGCGTCACAATGCAGTTCCAGCCCCGATCTCCCAGGGAGCACCTCCTCTGTGATGTGCAAATTGTTCCAACCAGTTTCTCTACAGGGTGGAGAAATAAATCCCTCTTCATTCCGGCACCATGAGATCTTATTATAATATTAAACAGGGGCATGCCCATCTCTAGAATTACAGCTCAAGACACTTTTCTTTAAAGATCTGATGCATAAATCAAAAAGATAATTATTATGGCAGAAAACAGAACAGCCAGGGAGCTAGATTCTCAGTGCCTGCCACTGCGGTGCTATGTCTGGGCTATACAGAAGGATCTAAAACTTTGACAGAATGGGAGTGACATTCTCCTTCAAAGGAGGTGCATTTTCATCTCTCACAGGAACCAATTCCCAGCTCTGGAATAGCTGAAATGGATGGATAGTAAAGAAGGTAGGACAGTGGAGGTTAATTCCCCAGACATTTTCCAGGTTACAACTGAAACGTCCTGTGACACCACACCATTTTCACAACTCTTTTATGATTTCTCAGCACAAGCCAACACCAACCAAACAGACCCCATCTAAACGTCACCCGGCTGCCGCGGTGGAAAGGCCAAGGTCAGGCACTCCCAGGTTCCATTTTAATGATCTGGAAAAGAAGTGAACAAGATGGGAGAAATGTGCTCACAGACTCTTGACCGAGCTGATGAAAGAATTGGCAGTACAAGCTCCTTAAGCAGCTTGCTTTACCTTGTCGAAATTGCTTGCCCTCGGTGCTGCCCCAACTGTCAAACAGGCATATTCCTGCCCCCCCCCCCCCCCCCAGGTTCAGCTGCATCCCTTTGATGAAAGGCTCGGTGCGCTGCTGTTCCCCCAGTCCACGCCTTCTCGTTCACATCAGCTTTTGGATGCTAGTTAACGCTCATTAGAGAAGAAAAAAGCAGAAATCAAAGACGTGAGGATTCTCTTTTATTAAAGCTAATTTCTGAGGCCAACCCACACTTCCCACTGCTGGCTCGAAGACTCGATACCATCACCTCCGTGTGCTAGGGCCTGCACTTGAGTGTTCGAATACCCTATGAAACCTTCTATCACACACTGAGAGAGGCAAGGAGATAGCTACTCGTAACATGCAAGCTGGGATAGTCGATATTTTACATCTTTCTTCTTCCAATTGCAAAAAAGAAAAATATTTCCCGCATCTTTTTCCTTCAAAAGACATCCATTTTCCAGTCAGAAGCCAGTGAGACGACGGTACAAAAACGCCAGCTAAAACCCAGCCCATGCGACCCACGTGCAGAGCAGCGAGAGGGAAGGAAGTTCCTGCTGACAAAATAAACGCCTTCAGAAAGTTGCTGAACACCTCACTTGGTCACGACTTTCTGTAGCAAGGAAAGTTTGGGTTCTCTTGGACTCATTCAAGACTGCAATGCGGCCAAGCGGTTGTGCTAACGCACAAACATACGCCCCAGACCCCGCTATGCAGAACTACCACTGACAGGCAACACCAGAGCTGGCACAAAGCTCATCATTGCTCAAAACAACTCCTGGGATAGTTAAAAACCTTCCTTCCAACCAACCCTGGGCGAGGGAGATTTTACATCAGCCTGCTTCCTCTTTGTAAATAAACACGTAAAAGGCTGGCCTGGCTTTTGATGTGCATTTAAACACAAAAAGTTCCCTAAACAAATATTTTAAACTACTTTGATGTAAAGAATGATGGAAACGATAGTCGGCACACATTACAAAGTGTTTGGCTAGGAAAGGACAGTTTCACTATCAGCAAAGAGCGCAGACCAAATTCAACAGAAGACGCATTAAGCAAAACCCAGACCTGGCTGGTGTGGAAGAGACAGTTATTTCTCTTTAAGACAAACATGTAGTTTTCGACGTGAGCTCTGCGCGGTGGGCTTTAGCCAGTCTCAGATCTACATGTATTCCAGAGTTCAAAGAAGGTCTGAAAATGAAAAAAACCCCAACAAAACAAAGAAAAAAATGAACCAAAGAAATTCTTTCTGTGTTTCAATGGCAGTTCCAGAACAGAACAGAGACTTCAGAGCTCAGTTTCCAGCTTCCTTTTTCATTTTTCCCTTCCTTTTCCCCTCAGCCTGATTTAGTACATCAGGAGTGGTTAGGAGCATGCCAGACCACACCTCTGCCAGTCACCCGGGTGCAGGTGGATTGTTTCTAAATGCAAAGACCGAGAAGACATCCTTGGGCTTAAGGTACAGGGATGACAGAGCCGAATGGTGACGGCAGAGCCTGGGTTCACATGATCGCATGAAGCCCGCGTCAGGTCTGCACAAGGGAAACTCATATCAAAGTCCTGCTGCACAGTCAAAAGGCAGCCTGAGCAGCGACACCATCTAAAATCCAGAAATGACCATGGATTCAAAGCTTTTCCCTGCATAACCACATTTCTGAGAGGATCAGAGACAGCTTTTTAAAGGAATTAAGCTCTAAATACACAGCTAGAAAGCAGAGGGTCTTTTAAAAGAGCCTAGGAACACAACAAGTCAGTGATTACAGTAAGGATGATGCAACTATGCACTTTTGAGACATTCCACTTGTATATGTTGTGAATCGCCAGGCTCCAACACCTTTATTCAGGCTCGCCCTACATTTCTTACTGTTATAAGATCACTGTTTTAAAAGGAGGATGTTCCCATGCTATCAGCGAGGTGACGGGAAACAGCAATGTAAGTAACATCACAGAATATCCTGAAGGAAAAATCAAGTGTCCATAGCTACACAGGCAATGGTTTAATCTACCCAAGTCCCCCGTCAGTGTCTGACATTCCTTGGTAAAGGCGCATGCAGGTTTGTCCTTCAGATTAAAACTAATTTGTAATTATAAGGTTGAACTACATATAATAACCATATGCAATGATACAAAGTGGATGTGGTTGCCCTCTGGTTTCTAATACTTGAGTTAAATGGAATTGGAGAGGAGAAAGGTGAGAAGAAGGGAAGCTTCAGAGTCCAAAACTGTTAACAGTAGTGGTTTGGGGCGTACTCATTCGGGCCGTATGTGTTCAAGACCATCCACAGTTTTCACCGATACAATGTGTTTGCCAGTTAGCAAAAGCAAGCCTAAGGTCTCCTCCCTTAGGAATGAAATGAAAAGTAGTAACTGAAATGATTTTGTAAACACAGCATGTGTCACTGCATAATCATCCAAACCTCTCCTGTAGTATCCGCTACAACAAAGAATATCACGGGAAATTCACAAAGCAAAGTAGAAATAACAAAAAGTTTAAACTGCAGTTTAGAATATGTGCTTGTACCACTTCTTACCGGTTTATTCCCTGTGAGCACTTAAAGAGGCCATCCAGAAAATACACACTGCAAATGTAATATAAACCATTATATTCAAGGCCAGGCTGGATGAGGCTCGGAGCAACCTGGTCTAGTGGAGGGTGTCCCTGCCCATGGCAGGGGGGTTGGAACTGGATGGGCTTTAAGGTCCTTTCCAACCCAAACCATTCCACGATCCTATGAAATGTTTAGATTTTAATTACTCTCATTTTGCTGATAAATACTTAATTAAATGTCCTTATATCTCCCATCCAAAAGGTGCTTTTTACTCCCTTCCTGGCCCAGTATGTTGAGCAGAAGACAACAGTAAACATACCTCCTCCAATGCCAGGTTCTTTTGCAGCCTTGGTTTTGCTTCTTAACAGGCAAGACCTTTTTGCAGAGCCTGAAGGTTGGTCAGCGTTAGCAACCTTACTACAAAGCGCTATGAGAAACATCACGCAAACAGGCTGAAAGAAAAGAGAGAACATGTCTTCTAGCAGGCGTGCAGAACCTTTTTCATTTATAGCAAAAGCAGAAATTATTTGTAGCAGAAAGGTACTGTTTGATGGTGATGTGCTGTCAACTGCCCAGCTGCTAACTCTCACCAGGACCTGTAGTACACTACCAACTCCAACGCTTACGGATGTGCATCACCTTCGTAACCGGAATGAAGACATCCACAGTCGTAAGTATATGTCAGTTAGTTTTTTCAACAGCGCTTCATATACAACGTCTGTGGTCACTCTGATTTTGGGAGAACGATGAAAGAAAATTGCTTATGATTTTATTTTAAACATTTTAAAGAGATAAACACGAAATAAAAAGTTGCATTTCCTTAGCACATTAGCATACAAGTTCCAAAAGCAGTATTAAAAAGCCTAGTGCAATTAAAAATTACACCTGTCCTAAAGTGAGAAACATCTTGGGTACTGCTATCACCTGAAAAACAGTCCTTGCACACAAACGAGGCCTGATTTTGAAACAGGAGCGCACGAGAACCTGCATGCATGTTACGTGTGAACTTTTCCCAGCAGCAATGCTTGCGCATCCAGGTGCCTGCATATATAAAACCAATCTTCCTTTTTCCAAAGCCTGAGGCACGTGATCTCTTGTATCCACGACTCAGGCTAGAAATACACGTTCACATCAAAACAGCGCAAGGACCAACCATTGTTATTTTGAAAGCCCACTGAAAAGGTGGGCCTTAAATGATCGGCAACATTACATCCTGCTTAGAGATTTATTTGAAATGACCTCAATTCGCCTTGCTGTTATAAGGATCGCATGAATAAACCATGAACTTCCTAACAGGAGAGAGAGAAAGGATTCATTTTTACTAAAATTAACTGTATGTGCTCCGAATCAAGCAAAACCCTGGGTAACTGCAGCTGCTAACTGATCACAAAAGTGGTTTTGACTTTTGCTGTCTTCAGCTGGTACGACTTTTTAGCAGTACTAAAACATACATAGATCTAAAATTTTGCCTAGTAAATATTACAAGAGATTTTTCTATTTATAAATACCATACTGGTTCGTAAAATATTAACAGCTAATTCCTGAAGACTTAGCGATTATCTTCGTTACACTTCCAAATGAGTAAGATACTCAGCTAACTAAATTTTCTTAAGAAGTTTTATCTAATTTTGACATTGTATTTCAATTATTTTTCATTATTTTGAACTGCTTCCTACTTTTCGCACGTGCTTTCCGAACACAAACTTGGCTGTCCACCCATGCCACCAAGGTAGTACTGCAGACTTTACGACTTCTTCAGCCTTCGCAGTTTTAACTTCCTGAGACCATTTCCAACTTCTGTTTTTCTTTTTTGGACAAGCTTCTCTGAAGACCCAGCCTGCAGTTCTAAACAAGATGATGGCAACACAGGCAGTTCTTCGGTGGTTGTGCTTGGCTCATTTTGGCTTGTCTGCACTACATGGTTCCTCACAGAAAGAGAGTGGGAGAGGTTTTTGGTCAAAGCTAGCGACTCCTCACCAGTCACAGTCTTTGTCATGTCTTGTTTAGAAAACAAGCTGGAATTGAGCAGGGTCTTATCCTCCAGGAACGGACCTAAACAATCATTATTGCACTCACCCACTTCCATATTGCTAGGAATTACAGAAGCCCCTTCAGAGGATGCTTTTTTGAAACGCTCTAACTTTTCTTCTGAACCACAGCTCTTTTGTTGAACCTGTGTTTTGGTCACATTTCCACTTTGTTTTGGACCTGGCAGTGCTGACTCAGTGCTAGAAGGAGTGTTCTCACTCAGAAGACTCGACTTCAACCACTCCAGAGAGCGAGGTTTTTGCTGGCTGCTAACATCATCTGGCTGTCTACGATTAACATAATTTCCCAGCTCTGAACCAGGAAACTCCGAGGTGCTGTCAGCTGTATTCACACAGTCCTTCAGCAGTCCTCTACTCCTATATTTCATTTCAGATTGAGGACTGAGAGAAGTTGGACAGTCATTCTTTCTGTTCCCGTTCTGCGAGTCCACTGAGCCAAGATACACTTTCTTGGAGTCCTTGCTGCTTTGAGGTTTGCTTGTGCTGCTTTTCCTTTTTTTTGTCCTTTTCGCACTGCAAGAAAAAGGAATTTTGTTTTTAAATTAAAAAAGAATCTTCACTGCCTCAACCTGCCCTTCTTACAAATTCTGAAACGCCACCACTGGGGCAACCCTCTTTCTGAATGTGGAAAAAACCAAACCCTGTGCATCATCTTGACAAGCAATGATGTTTGTCCAGTGTGGATAATATCAAGCGTTTTCCATCTGATTTTCCACTGCACTAGGGGAACCCTATTTATTAATGACTAAGCCATGGAGGAGTTCACATTCTATTCCAAGAGGCAGAACTGGATTCATTACAGATGTTAAAGGTCAACACGGCATAAGTATATTGAATTCCTTCCCAAACTGCCTAGATAAAATAGTACGTCCTAAGTGTCTAAATGATTTCAAACCATTCCCATATATTCACATGCATAATGTATATCTAAAGAACAGAGGGGGGCAGGCGGGGAGAGGCAGCATGCGCGGCTCTCTGAGTTTCTAATCTCTAGTTTAGAACGTTCCTCTGGAATTTTTCCCAGGACATTTCAAAGCATTACTTTAAAGTTAACCACTACTCATCTAGTATCAAGGCCATTCATCTGGGAAGGACTTAGGTAATGCAAGTAGATGATATTCTAAAAAGAATTATACAGGAAAATGGGATCACAAGGGACCTGATAGAGTGTCAGTACATAAACACTCCACAGCAGCATGTTACCTGCAAACCTAGATCTCAAATAGGCTGCAAGATGAACTTTGTGCAGAAGTACTGAAGTTGCCTACGTAAGATTTGAGTCTAAGACACTACTATGTATCGTCCCACGCTGAGACCGTGTTCTGCTGCTCTGCTGATGCTGAGCAGTTCCCAGGTGGGCCTATCTAATTCTTCAGAAAGAAGGCTCTTCCAAAAGAGGTAGAGCTGGCACACCTCCAAATCTAATCTCATTTCTAAAGACGGCACAGATGAGACAACATGGGCAAAACGCAAAGTTGCCGGAGTTCACAGCAAATCCCCGACTCCACAGTTGACCTGGGGCTAGCAGCAGCTTGCATGAGTAAGCAGGGCATCCTGGTACGGCAGAGGACCGGTGAAACATTCAGCTGATCAACTAACCCTCCCCATCCGCTACACCAGGGACACTCTCCGATTGTGACCAAAGATCCAGACTAATACCGTGGTACGCTGCAGACTAACAAAATGAACAAGAAGTATATTTGCAAAGTGTTTTTCCCCAAGATTCAAACATCACTTACTTATTTTGGCTCAGAGCTTCACTCAAGGAAAAAACACCCGGTTTTGATTCTGCATAGTGCTATGTGAGATATCTATGTGGGTTGTAATAGCTTTTTTCATGCTGTACAAAACAACAACGATCATTTTATGTGCTTATGCACACTTGAGTAGTAGTCTCCTAGTGATTTAAAATAGTCTTTTGTAAAGGAGTTTATATTACTTGAGGTTTTATTACATAGGCTGGATTCTATTTACCCAAATTTTACCAGATTATAAATTTAACACCTTAGAAAGAACAGTGACATACATTTTCTTCAAGATGTCTCGCTTTATTTGCTCATTGAGACTAATCTTCAGCTTCTCGCTCTCAGCAGATTCAGTAAAATATTCAGATGTCCCATTGGAAAGTTCTTCGTTCTGCTCCAAAAGAAAATACAGGTTTAAAAACATGACACATCCAGCTATGATTATTCAACATAAAACTCCATTTCTAATACTAAGACTTACAGATGTTCTTTATTATTTTGATCTGAGGAGTCTAAGAGAAACAGAATTATTTTTAATCTTTTAATATTTGGGAGTCTAGTCAGTTCCCTCCCCTTTCAGACTCCCAACGAACATATTTCATATGCTAAAATATACCGCAAACAAACAAGACTGTAATGTAAAGGATGTAGCTTTCCAAACCGTCTGAGGAAACTGCTGGCAAATATTTGACATCTTTGTGGCTCAAACTGTGACAAATGCCAGGAATCTCTCTTGCAGACAGGAGCATGTTTGTCAGGTTTTTTTTTTTTTTCTGAAGAGACTGACTGGCGCAGTGGTCTATACACTTATTCTCAGAAGAATTCCCATAATTTTCCATACTTAGAAAAAATATACAGAGTGTTATTTGCTCATTTAAGAAAGCAAGGGTTAAAACTTCTAATACTAACATTCAAACGCTTGCATCTTGTAGCGGTTGGCTACTACAGGACAACAGGGGAATTCTTTCTGGTCTCAGCTAACAGCAGCACCATGGTTTTACATAATATGAGATTGGGGTGAGAGGGAGGGAAGGAAAATGCTCTTTTTCTTCTAGCTGTGAGCATTTCCTTTCATAATGAAACAATCTCAGTGAGAGAAGGGCCATTTGCTGACTTCACTATTAACTACCACATACCTCAAAAAAGTATTATCTCTGAGGCCATGGAGAAGAGAGAAAAAAACCCGTGGCAGAGGCAAGAAGAGAAGAGGCTTTGTGCATCTCCGTTTCTTTTATGGCATTTTTCTTTATCAGCCTGCATGACGCAGCTTCGGATCGGGGCTCATCAAACGTCGGGTGTGCTCGCTTATACTGTCTCTTCCTTTGCACTGTGAAGCTAGGACACTGGAGCTGGGCAGTACGAAGGAACTGAAGAAAGCAGAGGAAGACTGTGGAGGCGTAAAGCCAAAGTGTGTACATGCCCACTGCCTGGAACACCCCTCAGGAACCTGTCACTTACAGGGGATTAAGGCCTGTCCGTTTTTATTTCTATTTTTATTTCTGTTTTAAAGACCTCACCGCTCTTTCCAGAAGAAATAAGCCAGCAAAACAACTTCCTGTTTTGTAAGCAGAAAGAGGGTAGTCAGGCAAAGAAATAAAGCCATTTCAACAGTTTAAAAAAACCCATACAGCTGTGTGGAGCCTTCCTTTCAGAGGCAAATTACGCAAGCTCGTTTGTGTGTACTGGTAGATGCCTGAAGTCCTGTCCACTAGTGGTGCAACATGCATGTTTACAGTGGGCAGAAAACACATGGGATGTACGTGCAATGTGATTTCAACCTCAGAAATCAAGCCTAACTAGTTTAATCTGAGGGATTAATTGCCGCTTCTATTCTTGTTTGAGGTATGGACTCCCCTAATTTGACTAAATAAGTTTTCATATTTTGTAAACTATTAAGGAGGGGAGTACTATTAAGATACTCAAGAGCTTTGCTAATTTTAAGAGAAGACACAGACTCTTAACTTTAAATTCTGTAGAAACTGTTCTGATTTCCAGTAACATTCACACAACTCAGACTGAAGGATCTTGCACAATCATTCTGCATCAAAGCAGCTGGGGAGGACTCTTACTTAGCCAGAAAACAGGAGCACACGCAGAAGCATTTGAATTTCTGCTTTATGGCAACTGGTAAACCTAATTCTGTTAAATCTTCTTCAGTCTTCAACACAGCAGACAGTGACAGGAGCCTCAGTCCACTACGGCGACTCTTGTAGATGTGGTAAGCAATGCGTGTAAAAGAGCACTTTGTACAAAACCCGGAGGAGGACTGGGGATAGTTCCTGTCCACACCTACTCACTACTGCAGATAAGCCAAAAACCTCAGTTCTGACTCGCATCCGGTAATAAACAGCGCACGATCGTTGCCTGGAGTGTACCGTCATGCCAGGCCGTGAAAAGCAGGCCCTGGATAGAGGCAAAGATGACGAAGCCGTACCGCTCGTGAGCGGAGTCAGACTGGAGTTAGTGGTCCAGAGCTGAAGGGCTAACACGTTCCCTCACTACACCATGGTCAACCTTTTATTCTGTTTTCAAATAACTTATCACAAAAAGCTGTGACAGAAAAGGGTTAAGGCATTAAAATAATTAAAAATCAAAATGATTTATATGTGAAACACTTCTGAACATGCCCTCTAAGTACAGTAGATTTTCCCCTTGGAACCACACCCTGTAAGTGCTGTATTTTGAGAGCTGAACAATTAACATAAGGCATATGAGTCAGTCTTTGAAAGACTCTGTGGGAACCAGAGAGCCTTTTGCTATTAGGAGTGATGTAAACTCCCTAAGGCTGAAATAAGTCCACAATAGAAGGCAGAGAGTCATAAATAACAACAATGGGCACTCCATATACTACTAAGACACTCAGCCATTATTGGTGATACTTCCTTTATTTTCTTTATTAGACTTAATAATTTTAGTTAATTAAAAAAAAATAAAAAACACTGTCTGTTTTGGGAATACTATTTATTTCCTATGGGAACTTCAGGACTTGTTAAAGAAAGAAAAAAAGCTAATCTGCTCTCATCCTGTCTAGTAATCCCAAATTCCTCTTAGGCACTGAAATAATTAAAGAAAAATATTCCAGGCAGAAAAAGGAGGACAGCAGAAGCAGACATCATATAAACAATGACACCATGACAGAGAAAAACGTCAAAGCACCGCCAGACTTGTGACTTGACTCTGAAAGAGCTGCAGGGAGTGGGATTGCTGCTAACAAATTAAAACCACATTTCTTGGCAAATTGTTAAAGACAGACATATTTACATTTGTATAGAGACTGGGTGGGCACAAAAGATTAAAATGCTTCTTTAGCCCTTGAACTGCCAAGTTCTATTAGAAATATGTGCTCTTAAAATCCTAGGGTAAGCTCATTCCTTTTTGTCACTAAAGCTCAGAAGGGCCTTACAAAGTCTTGCTGCCCTACCTGCTCATACTGGCCTCTCAAAATTTTTAAGGATTTTAAGATCCTTAGTACTTATCCAAAGAGATGTCTGAGGGAAAAACACAACTCTGTTAAGACCTACAGAGAAACAGGACTGTTAGGCACACAATATACTTGCTTTAAGGCTTATCAAATTGAAAATTCATTCTTTTACTCTTACTCAACCTACTAACTTACTCAAAATTAACAAGAAACCCTCAAAAATGTAAAATGGGTGACTACCGTCTGCAGCTCTTTCTAGGACAGCTGAATTCAGCAGTACAGCATTAAATACCTGTGAAAGGACTACTCACGGATGTGTACTATGAAGAATCCTTACAACCAAATATTCCGAAGACGAGTGGAAGGTTTGGACTTTTCAGCCTGACAATAATATTCATACAAATGCTGATTTTTTTTTTTTCCAGTCTAGGATTCGTTATACTGAGCTGAAAGAAAAATTCCGTGTTCCCCCCTCTCGTTTGGTTTCATACTTTGTAGTTATTTCTTACTATGCTCAGGATAACAGTTGTACACGCTTATGCACCAATAAAGTAACACTAAGAGAGAACTGAATTTCGTGTCTAGTTAACGAAACAAAAGTACCCACCACAATTAAAACCACACATGATATCTGAACCGCATTTATCAATATGGCCCAACTTGCTCATCAACAATACTTAACAGAAAACATCAATGGGCCCAATAAATCAAATTTAGTATCACAGTGGTATACAGATGGGGACTCTGAATATAATGGTGTAGACAAAGCAATGAAATAAAGTATTATCCCAGGCACACATTAGTGAATAACATTAAAATTAGTAAAACAAATCAGACCGACACTTAGGGGCGTTTGTTGTGAGCCTGCAATTGCATGATTTCTCTTAATGTCACTCTAAGCTGTATCATGAGCTCAACCATCTAGGATAACCTTTAGGTTTCAGAACTGTTCTAATAGATGATTGGAAGATCAGAGAGATCAGACAGGACTCTTTCCAATCTGCTAAACAGAAAAGGGCTCCTAAAGCAAGTGAGGAGGCTTGCCAGTAAAGGGTGAATCAGATACTATAATCCAACTGATAGAAAATCGACAGAGACCCGACTTTGGGCCTAGTCTTCTGCCCCCTCCCATCCCACATGAAGGAAAATCTTCCTACAATTTCATGATGCAAATTTTTCATCATTTCCAATGTAGTGATGCATCTGTCCTAGTAATTCTACTTATGAACTCTGACCACATCAAAAAACATTCAGAGAAATTTTCCAAGTGCAGAAATGGATATTATTCTCAACCCGAAATACAGTTCCTTGATTGGACTTGTGGAATATGGCTCTACATTTTAAAATGGACTGTCCTGCTCTATATGCCAGTAAGTTCCAGTAAAAAACATTAAGGATCATTCCACTTTACACATGGGAGTACTGAATTTTCTTTTGAAATAGGCATTTTTAAGGAATGCTGGTGGTTTTTAAAAATACATTCTTTTCCAGACTGAAATTGTAGAAACAACCAGAGAAAACTGCATCTCTCCGGTGAGAAGCAGAACTGTATAACCTACCCATGGCCTAGCACAGAAAGCAAAATCTAACTTTTTTATCAGACTTTGTTACCTGCTACCAAAATGCATTTTGATTTGACACCATAGATCTTAACTATTAAGATTCTGTTTGTCAAGAGACGCTATGGTCTGTACTACTTAGCCCGAGAGTTGGCTCAGTCTGTTACAAGCCCCTGTGATACACATTCCACTTTCTCAAAATACAAAGTGTGAACCCGGGTTTCTCACTCAAGTCCTGGCAATTCCAAACACTCCAAAGGTCCCCAAAGCATCGTCAGACTAGCTTAAAGCATGAGACTTGTATGAAGAAAGCGACTTCTTCCTTTTGAAGTCTTTTGTTTGGATTTTAATCATATTTTATATATAGCAAGAATTCCCAACTATTATGAATGTAGGAAATCCAGAGTTTTCTAGATTTACATTTGAACACTTGCTAGATAACAGAAAATAGAAAAATTCCTAATAAGCTGTAAATTACATAAAACAAATACAGTGTGATTCTTCATAAAAAACCTAAAGTTGCCGGGGGTGTGTGTGTGTTTAAAACTTGTTCATCTGTAAGTCAGCAAGACACGCATAACACTTTCTAAAGCCACAGAAGGTGCTCCTGAACCAAATGATTTATTTACATACTGAGAAGCACGTGATGCATGCTCTGTGTATTTGCTTGAAGGCAAAAAGCGTTAAAATTAATGTTAAGTAATTGAGCTATTAATCATTCTGATTTTATATACTGATGCTACAAGACTCAGATTCTATCTTCAGAGAAAGTGTCCACTGATAACAAATGGAGGAAAAGGCAAGAGCTTTTCAATTTTCAACAAAATAACTTCTCTCAATGACACTGAAGAAAAATGTAAAGCACATTATTGTCTTTTCTTCTGTTAAGAAACCAATGTATTAAAAGCATGAATCTTTAGCTAGCCTTTCCCATCAATGTTAAGGTGCCTGCCACCAGTTACGCAAGAGAACACGCATGCAAAATATACATGTTTTATACTTTAAAGACTGCTTTATAAAATAAGATGACAGCAATTTTACATGTAGCTCAACCTCTTTCCCCAGTTTACCAGCCATGAGGGAATGAATCTACTCTCAACTGTCACATGAGTATCTGAAAAATCAAGGCACTGCTATAATCCTGTACTACAGCTTTTAGCATTCTGACAGGAGGATCCTCCATCTGCCTACCAAATCTAAATGGGTATCAGACTCAACCAGTAGAGATGTCTAAATACCTATCAGTAATACTGAAGTAAACTTTGTATTATCCTTCCAGATATAGCATGGGTTATGACATATATCTAACAGAATACTACTTAGAGTACGTGATGTATACAACTACATGACTCATATGATTATAATTTCAATTCTTACAGGAATAAAAAATGGAAAAGAATATACCAATTTAAAAAAAAAAAAAAAAAAGACTGTTCTCTTCATATAATTACAACAGTGTTTAACAACTGTAGGAGATCTTGGAAAGAATAACTCATACTTTTGATCTTGCTGGCTATACAGAAGCAAAATATGTAAAATAGGCAGAACTGCACAGGCCAGGAGATAATTACTGTTCAAAAATTCAGTCAATGTTTTAGCTTGGTTTCCAAAATAAACACCACCCCAAAGCTCCCCAGATTTCTGAGCTCATGCTGGGGTTCTATCCCTCCAAATGATTTCAAATCATTACAAAGTGTTCAAAAATCCTTCTGTGAACTTTACCATCATGTATTTCAGCTTAGTGTCCAGTCAAGTTATGAAATTGCTATTAATCGTAACAGATTCCTTCTGAAAGCTGAGGAACAGATTGCTATTTAAGCAATTTAAAAATATATATATTAAAAATCCATCAAATAGTCTTTGCCCAACATCAATATAGAGAAATATTATCAAAACCTGAAGGAATTTAAATCTTTTTAAGTCCTACAGTCACCAAAATCTTACAGACGCACAGATAAAACCTTTAGCTCACTGTAGCTTTAAACATTATCGCTGCCAGCCTTCTACCCTGTCCCTTTGCTGGAGGTGCCCATCCTCTCAAAGTCTGCAGAGAGGAAAGAACATCATTCTGTGCAACGTCCAGAATCTTAGCTCAAATCCGCATTAATCACCACCATAAGCTGTGACAGCAAGAGAGTGAGAGGGGAGAGGAAAATGAGGGAGGTGAAAGGATGATGACAGATGATAATATCTTAAATAACCACAAGGCTTTGACAAATGAGATCTTGTGAATGCTGCTAAGTAGTTACATTTAAATCAACTGGAGCACTCATTTAAGAAGCAACTACCAAAATCAGTAAGATTACTCAATTTGTCCCTACTTTTTGAAGATTGCTTCATATGGAAATCATTTTGGGTGCCTAATCATTTATACTACAGTTACCGGACCATTTGTATTTCTGGTAGCCTTCATCTGGATTTTGCACGAGAGGTCCATAATCTTTTATTGAAGATGTATTCAACTAACTTATCGGCTTTAAGACAATTTACGTATTAATTTTTATTTGATTCCAGATACACTCCAATATTCTGTCTGCTTTTCAGATAAATAATACTCTGGAACAAAGATTTTCAGATCAGTTCCTTGTAGCAATATCTTGGCCTTTTTCCAGACACTGTACAGTGAATTCACTCAGCGGTACGTATGAACACTGCGATTGCTCTTTTCAGTAAAGATACTGTGCATTTATCAACAGATGATTTTCATTTACAGCCCTAATGCCCCTCTACCCAGCACTGTGAGGTTTCTCTGAAATTCTCTGCAGTCTTCTCCAGTCTTGACTAATTGAAATAATTGTGTCAGATTTCATTTCATCACTTACCCACTTCTCTGGACCATTAATATACCAAACAGCAGACAGCTATTAGACTTTTGCCATGCAAAAAATCAGTCAGTTTAAAAACTATAAGCAACAACTAAGACAAGTTCAGACAAATCTCACTGAGGCAATTCACAGCATTGCCACTCTCAGGTATCCTCCCTCCCCTTTCGCAGGAGGTTCCTACCCCCACTGCAGAGTTGGCAGAAGGGAGCACACACCGCTCCGCCCCGCCCCTGCTCCCACCCGCAATTCAATGCACTAGCTTCAAATCCAGGGAAGTTTGGTTTGCATGAATCCACAAGACCGTGATATGCAGCAAGCCGAGATGCAGGCACACAGCCCTTTTGGCAAACGCTGCTATAGGAGTGGTAATCTCCAAGGAGAAGAGGCAGACAGCTGGGACAAAAGGGAATATTGTAAAACTGCCACAGCTTTCTTCTTTATGACCAAGTCAGACATTAGTATCATTACTCTGTGATGCAGTTTCTCAGAGAGAGCAGTCTTATGATTCAAGCTAGTTTAAAGCTAACCTGACACTGAAAGGGAAATCTCGCCCTTACCCAACACATGGTCCTGCCATGTGATACATCTCTGTATCAACACTAGCGTTTAGGCAGCCAGGCAGTGAGAGTCTGGCTGAAGTGATCCAGCTGAAAGCTATCCATGCAAACAACAAAAAAAATCCAACCTCAGAACTAAAAAAAAAAAACCCTAAAAAAAAAATCAAAACACCCATGTTTGCAGAGGGATCAATGCATTAACCCAGCTCCCCACACAGGCCAGTACTGGCAGACAGAGAGGACAAAACACGTGGCTAAGAGAAAGGAAAAGAAGACACGAGGGACTGCATGTTTCAGTATCGTCAGTCTTGCATCAGCTTGAACAGAATATGGACAATAAGTAGAAAAAAGTGACAGAAGCTTGACGTGTCAAAAGTGAAAACTCACTGAAAAGAAAAGCAATACTTTACCTGTTCCACTATGTGGTATTTGGATGAGGTTCTTAGTCTGCAGTCTCCTCCTCTCTATCATTTTGAAAAGAGTAGTGAACCCTGCTAATGCTGTTGCTAAACTACATTGCTTTCCTCCACCTATATTTCCTGCAACCACTGAAAAGAATTCAGCATACTATCTGAGAACACATGAAAACTCAATTTTATGAAATTTTAAAAAGTATAATGAAATCAAAAACTATCACCAAGACAAGTATTAAAAGAAATGTAATGTTAATGTGCGTTTTGGATGTTACTTCCAAACCAGGGTAATTAACAGCTGCTACCTAAAGGAGTGGGCCTGCTCTCTTCTTCCAAATCCTGGCTGCGTGCTCCCACATTTTGTGTGTCACAGTTAGCAACTGTGGGGGTACAGGATGAGTTGGTCAGTGAACTGACATGACTGAAAACTATAATCCTCCAATTAAAAATTGAGAAACTTCATAAATCATTTCCTGCTGGATCAAGTCAATCAACTAATTCATTCTCAACTGAAGGATCACTTGGTCCACTGAAACTGGAAAGGAATATGTAGCCGGAACTAGAGGGAACGTGGACCGACCTTGTCAGTAGTAGCCCACCATTATAGCAGTTTAACTGTCACATTTTATAGACAGATACGTATACTCACACACAGTTCCACACCACAATTAGCACTTCTACACTATGAATTGTTCAAGCGTGTTTCAGTTTCCTTCTTCCCCTACTCCATCTGGTATCACTTGACAATAAAAGTCTTTGAAGTATTTAAGGTAACTTCATTCTGCATAGTCTTCTACTAATCTTTACAGATTGCCCCTACCTGAAAAGAGTTTTCATTCTACCTTCCAACAGACACGCTGTTCCAGCAGCACATACTCTAATGCTGTCTCCTGTTAATTACAGTGTATGTTTTCATGAAAGAACCAGAAGCCTCTTCCCAGCATAATCAAAATCCAAGCTAATCATATCACTTATGCTCTCACTAAGGAAGAGAACTGGCTAATGTAACTGAAGTAGAACTTGTGTTATTGTAACATAAAATCAGACATGCATGAAGATGATTAAATAGCTTGCTTTTATTTCTCTGTTGAGGATTTAATAAGCAGTGGGCATATCTTTAACATTTTCCTTTTCCTCGCATACCCTTGTATGGTTTTTGTTTGGTTGTTTTTAAAGTGTAATACCCTATTTGAATTTTTGGGAGGGGGTGTGGGGGTGTGTGTAGTACAATATTCTCTGTAACGTAATAAGGCTCAGTGGAAACTGAGATCTTTTTAATCAAGGCAGGTTGTCCTACTCCCCACTTTCTTTTCTGATTTCATGTGAGTTGTGATTTCAAATTTCCGCTTTAATATCTTCATTACCTTAACTTCCTTCATGCATTCCCTACAACTGCTTCCTCTCATAGATTTTAGCATAAAGCCGATGTGGTTATCAATGAATACCCCATTGTTAGCACATTTTCAAATGCTCACAAGCCTCCAATAAGTCTTCCACCCATTTCCATTTCCACTGTTTCTTCAGATAACCCATTTCCAATTTTCCATTTTAGCTCTCTACATAATAATCAAGAACATGTCGTCACTGACAAAGATGACTAATCTCTCCACAGCCTTTACATATTTCCCTGGGTTTCCTCTTTTGCCATGTTCCCCAAACTGCCGTCTTTTTCAAGATATAACTATTTGAGATTACGAACATAGCTTGGCAAACAGGAAACAATGGGTTTATGTTTAAACTTAGCATTATTCAGCCAGGCTATTCTTCCATCTTTTCCTTAAGACTTCCAATTTGCTTATGTATTTTCAATAACTTGTTGTATTGTTCCTTTAATAGAGATTTCCCTTCTTCCAAAACGATGATTACTGCCTGCAGCCTGACCGTTAGATATGACCACAGGAACAGTCGTTACTAAATAGATTTTTACAAAATAGAAAATTACATATCAATAGATCTGCTTCTATTTTATTTCAGCTCTGCTCCTTAGAAGTGCTCTGAAATATTTTATTAGTTTATGCTTAAAGCTAATTTGACAGACTGTCTAAGCCACCTTTTCCTTGGTCTTACAAGATATATCACAAAAGGCTTCAAATTGCTTCTCTCAGCAATTGATGCTAAGGTTTGTGCTTGTGAATATCTCAAAAGCAATCGAATTATGATCTCTCCTAAGATGTAGGACATTTCACTTCGTTTCATATCTGGCTACAACCCTTGAAAGTCTTGGATTTAATCACAGTCTGTTTCAGGGATACAAAGAATAGCCTAAAAAGCAATGAGAATACAAAGAATAAAGTGCTGATGATAGGTGAAGAAAGAGCTTCAATGAGTGAGATGTGTCTGTAACAGGCTGACATAAAGCTGGTTCCAAATATGGGAAAGCAGGGCATTGAGACTGATTTGCCTTGACAGAACTGAGGAATGAAAGGTTCACCCAAACTCTAAACCAGCATAAAAGCAGTTACAGAAAGAATAAAAGAGACTGCTAAGTCTTGACTAAGCCAATTGCAAAGACATTAAGCAACACTGAAAAGTAACCAAGTCTGCATTAGCATATAGTCAACTACTTTTGTAAAACACGATAGGCCCTCAAAATCAAAGCTGTGAGCTGATTAAACATTTAAAAGAACTTGCATGCAACTTTATGTTGTTTAAGTTTGAATAACTTCATAAAGAGGAAAACAAAACATATGTCTTGTTTTTAGTCCATGACAGAATACACTGGAGTGTATCAACAGAAAGGTCTACTGGGTGGTCTTGCGTACTCTAGAGTTCAAGCCTACTCACTGCTGAATTGCAGAGAGAAAGTACACACACGAAGTGCAGATCCTTAGCCTTTACTTCTGGGGTGCCAAAAACTTGAAATTATCTCTCAGTGGCAATCAAACACTCCCCCACTTTGGCAAAGCACCGAACTGGAATACATGACACATTCGGTACTAACGTGCTATAGAAATTCTGGATCAACAAAACAGTCTGGAGTGGATCCTTTAACTTAGAGTGGCAAGAACTGAAAAGATACTCCAAAACATATGCTGAGAGTCTGTTCACATCGTGTTAGTTCTTCAAATCAGGAAAGATGGCTTAGGGATAACTATCTTATTCTCTCTTACCAGCATAATACACTGACTGTTCCCAGCAGTTCTACGCACATGTATTACACCTGTAAGTAAAGCAAACTCCTAACACCTTATTATTGAAAAGAGGGTAGATGTAGATTAGATCCAAGGAAGAAAATCTTCAAGGGGAGGGTGGGCAGGCACTGGGACAGGTTGCCCAGAGAAGCTGTGGGTGCCCCATCCCTGGCAGTGTCCAAGGCCAGGCTGGATGAGGCTTGGAGCAACCTGGTCTAGTGGAGGGTGTCCCTGCCCATGGCAGGGGGTTGGAACTGGATGGGCTTTAAGGTCCCTTCCAACCCAAACCATTCTGTGATTCTACGATTGCTTAGGTTATAATCCCACTAAGAGACTTGTTTCTTTTTAAACATAAAAATGTTTAAAATCCTGTTTTAAACAAGGTATTTCCATAGATCAAGATCAAATTTTGAAATACTCAAGCCAAAGTCCATAACATTGTATTTTTCATTTGCTTTCTCCTTACTAGACAGAATAATGTGAAAGAAACTAAAGAGAACTACTCATCTATTCTGGAAAGATTAAAAATTACAAATGGGGGAATTGGATATCTCATAAGAAACACTTAAACAAGAAAAAAAAAGAATTATTTCTCAGTCAAAATGCAAAGACAGGATTTTTTACTTACAGTATTTAAGTAGTTTTCAAGGCAACACTGAGAAAATAAAGATTTTCAAAGTAGTAAAGAACTTGTAAAGCAGTTTTTTTCCTGAGAGAGAAACACATTTGCTTGATCCTTTGACATTTAAGGATACTTACCAATGTAGGAATCAAGATAATAAAATCTGCATTTAGTATTATAAATAAAACCACTCTTCTTGATATTAATAAAATACTAAGTTGAATGAGTAGAAGAAAAAACATTTTTTCCAAAGGTCAAATATGCTTTAATACCTCTAAGGTAAACTACTGAAATATACATAGACCTCAGTGTGTGATTCTGACCCTTACTGTGAGCACAGAAGGGACTGCCTGCCATACAGCAGCCACCTGGGTCAATGTGAACACTCCTGAGACAGTCAGCAGTTAACTGCAGCGTAAAATTCATCAGCCTTTGACCCTGATAAAGCCTTCAGGATGAAATATTTAAGTACAATTGTTTATGGTATTTAACTACACACCAGTGCCTTTTTCTCCATAAATGTTTGGGGATTTTTTGTTCCCAGCAGGGCTAGCACTGATCCATTTGAGTTGTTTTGCAGAACAAGTGCTAAGAAAACATACAAGAAAGCCATGGACATTAAAAACTGCCCCACTATAATTTCTGAAACTGAAATTTTACAAGGACAAAATATAAAAGGAAAAAAAGATCATTAAATCAAGGTGCTAAAGCCATACCTAGCTTTCTAAATACGTGGTCTTTTTCTCTGAGACTTATATGGCTGATAAAATGCTGAGCTTCCAAAAATTACCATTTTTCTCTGTTTCAGAGCCACTTCAGGATCTCCTTTTGAACACATTGGCTCAGGTGTTAATGTGACTTCTTGTTTCCACGACAAAAGTCACATACATGTGAATAATTACATCTATACATAAACAGTCACCTTTATCACTACGAAATAACCCGGAAAATTTATAGAACAGTTTTGTACATACCAATACACCATTTTCACATGTCCAAGCACTTGGATTAGATTCAAGTTTACTGACACAAACTATAAATCTGTCTGGAAACACACGTAGCTCTACACAAAAATAATTGAAAAGTAGATTACAAAACCCATATACATGTTCAAAAGCACACATGACAATGTATGTGTTCTTTTAGTAAACAAAATAATTTATTTTTTCAATTGCACACGAACTCACTTCATACACTCATTTCTTACCTACTCTCTTGAACATCCCATCCCTCCCCTTGTTTTGCTTTTTTAAACCATTCCAAAAAAATCAATAAGTCATAGTAAGTTTAGTTCCCAAGAGGATAGTCATGCCTGCAAATTATCCCACCTGCACCCCCAGACACCAGACAGAATCAACAGAAAAACCACTTAACGACAGTTTCTTTTGTGCTATTCTGGTGGAGTCTTTTCATCACAGAAGCTGTAAATCATATTATTAATACAGCACAACACATTCAGTCAGAACTTGGCATAAAAACTCAGCAACAGCTAAGTCTTTCAAACTCTGACTACAGTGATTTTTGAAGTCATTTAACAAATTGGTTAACTACTACTGAATTACATATTTTACTCAAGATCACATGGTTTGTTGTGAACACAACAGTTTCTATTTACAAGGAATTAAAAATTGAAGGGTTCTCAAATTAGAATGGCTGGGCAAAGCTTTATTCAGTACTTAGCAATGCCATGAAAAAAACAGCTGGATATTTCATTGGTTTACATATCAGGTTATTTCCAGATTAGGATCTTCGTATTTTCAGCTCAGATTTTTTTGTTGTTGAGTTTTGGCTTTATCTGGTTTTCTAAAGAGAGAGTTACTAATTTTCGAAGTTTGTTATAATTCAAACCTAAGCCATAATACCCTATTTTCTGGGAGAAGCAAGAGACAAGGCATGCAGAAAAAACACAAGGTTGACCTCAGAAACTTTTCTGGGGAGAATATCTCCTTATAACAAATTGAGTACAGGCACTATGTGCACAATTTGCCAGTGACGATCAGGTCATCCATATGGGTTACTGCCTCTCTACAAGGTACTGCTTCTTCACTGACAGACTATCTCCGTTACTATCTGACAAATCCCTCTTAGTGCATACCAGCCGTGGCTTTTCTGGGGACATTACAGTGAAAGATGGGGGTGTTTAAACAAATTACCTTGCACTTGCCACTGGTTGAAAAAGCATACGGAGAGACCTCAGATATATCTGTATTGGTACAATAGCTTGTTAAGCTACTATACCTTGATAATGAACATGATCCTCTCATAATCATTTCAGAAATATCAAATCTGTTAGAAAAACTGTGTCCAAAGAAGTATTCATGCTAAGCCTTATGTCCAGACTATTGTTTCTCTGCTTGTATCCTCAAGACTTGAAAAGCCACCCCCAAAGGTCTAGTACAATGGCTTTCAAACTGCGAGCAGTCTATGGAAAACTTCCAAATAGGCTACAAAAGAAAGGCTGGACAACTGTTGCAAGGACAGAATGTTTTATGTGGGGTTCCAATAACAGTCTCTTTGAGAAGTTTTTACTCTAGCTATTGAGTGAGCATCACTGATAAAAAGTATACAAGACGATTCTTCTATTGGGCTCAACGTCTGGTTTTTTGTTTGTGAAGTGCTAAGTGTATCTTACAGAATGGAAACATTGGTGCCAAATTATTCCTTTTTTGAGGATATGTGCTTATTTTGCTATTTATTGGGAGTGAAAGCCAGCAAAATGAAGTTCCTTTCTTGTTAGGATCTTCATGTGGAAGCAAATTTTTGACTGAAGCATCAAAGCCTCCCTTTTTGACAGCACTGGTAGGACAAGTTCATTCCTGTTAGACATTTTTATTGTTACATTTTATAACAATCTCCCTTGCCAGCTAATGAAAGGAAAGCATCTTTAGGTGTCCATTGATACTTAAAACAAATTCACATTTACTATGAATGGAAACCAGGGTTGAACCAACATAGACACTCAGCTATTCTAATCTAACTGTTCTTCCAGAAGGCTGGGAGTAGTTTGATGACATGGTTAAAATCAACACTCCAATCTCTTCAACCAACATGGACTTAGAAAACAACTAGTTGACATTTGAAGAGAGATTTAAACATTTATGAATATAATGAATTCCTAGAAACATAGGAAATTATTTTAAAATATCCATTCAACTATTCAATATTTTTAAGGGCACCTAATAGATTTATTTTGCTTTTATTAATATGAAAAGCTCAACACAAAGGGCAGTGATCGTTCTATAGCTCCTTTTTACTGCTGTTGGCAGGCCAGGATTGATATCACTTCCTTACAGAACATCTTGGCTTGCGAAAACATGAAAAGAAGATGTGGTCCAATGACATCACCTATGTAAAGATTTTATAGCACTGAGGTGAATGAAAGCCTCTTCTTGCATACACTTGTAGTGTACAGTTGATGTCACAAGACACTAGAGCAATAATGAAGTGATTCATGCTGCAAGCTCTGGTTGATTCACCCTGCAGAGACTCAGTAAAATGCTGAGTCTGATCATACTTATAGAACTCTGGTGTGGCTTAGCTGATTACCCTGGGGCAAGGCATACACAAATTTAAAATTGTTTTAAAAAAAATCCATCATATGTTAAGAAACACTTCTCTTTTTTAGCAAACAACTTCTGGGGAAAAAAAAAAACCTACAACAACAGCCACCCCAAAACCAGAACCAAAAATCAAGCTCTGACTTCTGGAAAACAACAGAATCAAGCTCTGAAAAAAAAGTTTAAGTACACCAAAATCTGACAAAGCGGTAGTTTATGTTCCCTTTTATTCTCCCAGCAATGCAAAATTCTAAGTAATGCTATAAGAAACTGAATTCTTACCACGATAATGTCTTCCTACAGCACAACGGAGATTAACCCATCTCTTCATAAAGTAGGCAGTAATGTGAAAACTGTTGGCTGCAACATAAAACAAAGGGATAATAGTAAGTGTAAGGGTATCTTGGATATTCTGGTCTCAAAGTGTTGCACATCTACGAAGACAGGATTGGTTGAGAGAAAGCAGCAGCAGCTCAAGAATACAAAAGAAAATGTAACTTTAAAGGAATATGTTTTGCAAAAGAAACTGCTCATATCAAAGTCTCATGAAATTAGTACCTGACACAGGGGAAAAATCTAAACAAATTACTAACCAGCAAGTTTTGGTATCTAACCACAGAAATTACTTTAAATCAATTAATTGATCTGAGATGTCATCTGCTTAACAGCCCAGTGTCACGGTCACTAGGCTATTAGGCTAGAATCCTATTCACAACGTTTTCCTACACATTCTGTAAGGACGCTACAGATGACTGTTTACTGAACTGTCTTCTAGAGAAAAGCGACATACTCAAAACTGATAAGAAAAAAAAAAAGGCTATAAAAAAACCCAAACTACCAAATGTGGAAGGTTTGAGCTATCTACAGTTCCAATGAACTGAGAAATGCATACATTTAAACCCTGCAGTATCTACAAGCAGACAGAGCTAGCCTGGCTGACCCAGCAGACACCTGTAACGTACACAGAGGCTTCTTCAGTTTCTATTCCAGAGAATGACAGAAATCCTTGTGCACCAGAAGCATAAGAAAAGGACAAAAAGGATTGTATTTTGAAGAGACTATGGCTTAAGAAATCAGCTTTTGCTTTTGTTCTACTTAAATTCCCAAATGACCCTGAGTAAATCAGTTGGGGCTTGATTCATAAAGGTATTTAGCAATTTAACTCCCACTGAAATTGAAAGAAGTCATCATCTGTGACTCTTTCCTCTGTAGTCTCTCTGTACACGTCACTAAAATGAATGTGCAAAAGACGGTGTTTCCTCTAGCTCTGATGGGTTTTGCAAGACTTAATTTATTGCTGCTTCCAAGCCAGCCTGATACCCTAGGAGCAATTATCACTGAAAAAATTAAAAAATTAAGTGCTACCGCTCTTCTTCTAATCTAACCATTTAAAAAGAAGTAAGGAAAGCTTGTTTGCTTCAGTCTCAATCTCTGCTGAGCAAGTGCCAAGGCATGACTTATTTCTAAGTATAAGCCCCCAAATGCATGTCCTCTCCTGCAGTCTACAACTCTCCTACTTGTACAAGATCCCCCGCAGCTCACCATCAAGTGCTGTTCGGCATCACCTCTCATTAAGAACTATAGTTATTGATCACAATCAATCTCTTTGAAATTTATCAGCCATCTTTTTTCCTTCCCCTCAGGAACAACCCTAAAATTTGACTTCCCTTTAGAGATCAAGTCAAGATGCGACAAGTTGAACCATCCCTTAAAAATGATGAGCTCTAGAGGAAAGTTTGGATGTAATCCACCAGCTTTATTAACTGTATATTTACGAGCACAATTAAAGAAAATTACTTTTAGCTATTTCCAGTTTGGCATCCACAGTTCTTTTGCATTGTTACTAGGATTAACCAAATCAAGGAATTTGCCCCGTATATAAATAAGTTATTAGTGTGGTAATAGCATCTTCCACTGCGACCTCTGTCACGCTGAAAAAGTAAAATTCATAAAAGTACGACTTCGCAAACAAATCTTCAGATAGAGAGTAAATATTAAGAGAGTCTTTCCACCTCCATTTGTCTGGGATATTCCAAATGTATTTTTCTCAAGAAGAACTTACAATGAGAAAGTGTGAATCTCTCACTTTTCACACAGAAAAGCATTCCTGAAATTCTTTTATGAACCAGTGGCATGTACATCTGTTTATTTTTCTTGCTATCTTGATATTCTCTGAGAGGTTAAGTTTTAACCATATTTGATTGACTAAAGGCCAGAACAAAGTCTCAAGTTCCTCTTAAAGACCCTTGATTTAGCTAGCTACTGTTCTCTAGAAGACAACACCTACCTCAAATCCAATAAAAGTAAATAATTAAGAGATGAAGACACCTCTACACTATTTTTACAGTGTCAGCTCAAGTCTGAAAGTATTACAGGGCATGCACAGGAAGCTGCACCTGAGCAATAAGCTCAGCCCAGAGGGACAACACTAGAAAATAATTCTAGTTTCCGTTACTATTTACCACATAACTTTGCTGAAAAAGCCTGAACAAATGATTTGCTGCTTATTATTGCTAAGCGTGAGAAAATTTTAAGTTGCATTACATTCAAGATACCTTTATTTTGACAGTATCACACAGCTACGCTCATCAATTGTTTTGAAACCGTCTTGTTATGTCACATCTAATCTAATCCATAAAGTCAACTGGAGTTTGCAAAACTTCCCAGTTTTAATGTTGCCAGTCTTACTGCAGAACTATAAAAACTGTGCTATCCACTTTCTGCTTCCTTCAGGAGACATATATTACCCAATTAACCATCCTGCTTCATGAAATAAGGAGCTAAAAAAATAAGTCCCACAAGAAAACCTCCTGATCTGACCACCTCAGGCTCCTTGCAGCTTTTTAAACTTTCTACACAGTTACTCAGCATGAGTCTAAGTCTGTTCTCAATTCCAGACTTGTCCACCATCAACACTGTTTATATACCAGCATATAATAATGTTGGCTTTGGGCAAGCTGTGGATTATGCTCCAAGGAAGACAGGCAGTATATGCTCAGCAAGGACCTAAAGCTGCTGTTCATGGTATCTGGAAGGAGGGACCATGTGGTATGTATGAGATGACCCGGCACTACCTCCTTTTAAGAACACTTTTAAGCACAAACACTGTTTTGCAGACAGTAACGTAGAGAGAAAGTCCACAGATCTGAGGCTCAGCAAGCCGACTCGGCTCAATCTTCACTTTCCTCTTCATCATGAATTGCAGACATGGCTCCATTTGCAGATTACTGACACAGAAGCAGATGCAAAATTATTGTTTGTGATTTGGGGTTTTGTTTTACTTACTCCAAAACCGTGCACCTAAATCATCAGATCTGGGCTCCAAAAACAAGGGAGAAAACCAAACAAAAAAATTAAAAAAAAAAAATAAATCAACAAACCAACAAAACCCACCAGACCTCATAACCCAAAATAAGACTGAATAAAAGTGGTTCTAGAATATCCACAGTTCAGTTTCAGATGAACACATACCAGTGAGTGCTGCCTTTTAAGGGAAGGGTAATTTGCCCTGCTTGTTATATTTCACAGTCCCACGACACCGAGAGGAAGTATCAGACACTGACTCTTTACTGTAAGACTATCCAGCAACACTTGTTTTCCAAAGGAGTCACAGCCAAGCTGACTTGTGCTTCCAGAAGGCTGCCAAGACGAGGCTGTGGTACGGCATGGAGCAGTGGGAAGCCCTCTCCCACGGCTATTACGGACCATTCATCTGGGAGCCTGGGAAAATGCCTCTGAGCTGCGGAGTTATCTGGAGCAGCCTGGCAGGTGTTCCCTTCCCAGCGCGATCTGGCACCTGCATGGCTCTGGAACTAAATTCAGTCAAGTCTTCTCCAAAGCCACAGCACAAGTTAAGAAGGCCGATTGCCCCCCAAACATTTCCATATCTGACAGGCACCTATTTCTCATAGCACAGTATTTTTATACCATCTTTAAAAAAAGCGCACAGATTTTTCCTCCCAGCCTAGACGCTTCACCTTTCTGACAGGTTGTTCTGGATTAGGACTGACTGTATGTTTGGAAAGTAACAACAAAGTAAATCATTGCAACACACAGATATTAAAAAAATAAGAGGATGAATTTCTTATGCATTTACTTTCACATTGTAACACAGACTTGTTGAAACACTATATTGTACATATAAAAAAAAATAAATCTACATTTTACTTACGCTAGATTAATTATTCCACACAGATTAAGCTATACTAGTAATAATGTTTACAGTATATAGAGCTTTTCATCTTCAAAGTGCTCTACAGACTTATTATTACACTGCTTTTTAGCAGTCACATTTCTCCACTTGAAATTATTCACCACCAAATCCAAATTCCTGGTTGTTTGCAAACAAAACAAAAAAGAAATATTTTATTCCAAACCTACTGTTAATCACTGCAGCTTTCCTTCCCCACAACAAATGCCCATGTTCACACCATCTGCTCCAGATTAGGTTGCCGTTTCTAAGAAGAAACCAAACGTTGGCATGGAAGTTGAAGTCCAAGTCTAGGACAGACCAGGGACAGCAGACTCAAGTCACCAGATACAAGAAGCTATCGAGATTTCCTGAGCCATTTCGGGTGTTCAGAATGAGTACAGAATTTCTGCGTCACTATCGCAGATCACAGATAAAATAATGTCACTTTCATAGTTAACGGCAACAAGCATCTTCATCTAGTGAGAATTTTTATACACCAAATAGTGGGTTGAAGAACAACTTCAACAGCTGAGGATGTCATCCATTCTTTCCACCCAGTCTGCCTTCAGGGAATGTCTAAATTACTTTTAAAATTTGTATTATTTCATGTGAAAATTGCAAGCAAGTACACAGGAAAATGTGTACCAATCAATGTAAAATAAAACCCATAACCTTTTCCAAAAATGTTTAGTAAGAAAATACATCCCAGCCTTTAAATTTATATATCTAAGGTGTGGGGAAAAAAAAAACCAAACCCAAACCCAAAATAAACTACTTGCGTGTAGTCTTAAGTGAGTATTGCCACTCACTCACACTGCAAATATGCAGGGTCTGATCTTGCAAACTCTTACACCTGTAGACAAATTCCGTGATGTACTTTGCTCTGTCTTTTTCCAGGGTTCCTTACGGTCAGCTCAAACTGAGTATAGACAAAAACAGATTATGGATTTTTTTTCTCTTTACTCTCTCACATTTTTATCAGTAGTAGTGCTATTCTATCTGCTAAAAAAATTGAACACAGGCCAGTTTCCAACACAAATAAGTGAGAGATCTGCCCCACCAAAGATGTGGGGACAAGATTCAGTTCCCATCTGGGAACATGGTCCCTGACTGGAAGAAAGACATTAATCTAACAGCTCTGATCAGGACAGGATGAGATATGCCTAGCAGAATCTTTTCTGCCATCACAACATAGATAGTTGGACATAGCACATTAAAACCTTCAGAATATGAGCAATTAACAGTGAAACTGCAATGAGACATTTTATGAAATCCAAGAGCAGGTCTGCAGGGCTCTTCTCCAGCAGAAGCGGTATGGAATTCACTCTGAAATCAGAACTATACTGGCCAAACTGGATCCAGGATAAGGCAGTTCTTAGCCTGCTTGTCATGGGCATTCTGGAGGAAAGAACAGGGAAGAAAAGCACGTATGGGACCACCTGTCCGCCAGGTGAGAAATGGACCTGATGGAGGTCCCAAGAACAGGCCAGATCTGAAGAAAAAAGACCATCTTGACCTCACTAATACGTGAGTTGGAGAGCAGGCTAATGCAGTTCTGGAAAACACCTCTTAAGACAGAGTCTCTCAATACCCATTCATAATGCATAAGCAATAATAGCTAGCACCACCTGCTAATGCATTCAAGCAGATAACTGTAGAGCAGAAGTTTTGATGGTCACTGTACCATGACCACAGACAACTGTTTTCTAGTGTAGGACAAGATTTGATTTCACCCTTTTTGTTGATCTCAGACTCAATGACCATATTATTAATTGCATGTGATGGGCTTTAACACATTAAATGAAAGCTATTTGTGCATTCTCACTGTTCTGATCATGTAAAATGTATTGCAGCGGAAGCCATGAGTCTGACAACTGAGAGAAAGGCTGAAAAAGGCATTTGTTGCTACCAGCCAAAAGGCAGAGAGAATTGGAAAAAAACCCCTGTCTGACATGTCAGCAGTGAAGGAGAATCTAAAGTCTCTTTGAAGTGGCTGTATCACCATGAAAGAGCCACTTAGTTAAAAACTGCCTGATGCCACGTTTGTGCATCAAGATGAGCAGCTCCTCAAAACCAGCCAGACACGGCTGTACCCAAGCGCAGCAATGTCACTTCCACCACTGAATTGCTCACAGGGAGAAAAGTAAGGTAGATCACAGCTAACATGAAACACAGACACAGGGACGGTGACAGGTTTGACTTTCAGGGCAGCAGGGAACGCATACAGTTGCCTTTAAAGCACATGCCTCTTTCAAAAAAACGTCCTTTCAGCTTCATTGCCTCTGTGGGTTTTTTTTTCCTTGAGGATATCCATGAGCTTTGTGAAATTTTTTGATGCCATGAAATAATTGAAAGGGAGGATTTTGTATTTTGTCAGGAATCTTTACAAAATAAAGTTTCTTCTAGCACAAAAACACAACCAAAACATGGAAATGAGCCTTTCAGAACTTAACAGACGTGACTGGTTCCTCTCATTGTTCATTAGAGCAACATATTTCTGGATGCCAACACCACGATGCTGAAAGACTTTCAAATAAAGTCAATCAACCCCTTCACAAGTCTCCAGGCTCTATTTTTTTTCCCCTGGCAGTAGGAAATAACTTCTGCAAAACTTTTTCCCTGAGAGGAAAGGGTTTTAACCCTATTCCACCCACAGCTGACAAGATTTTAATCTTTTACCAAAGTCTCTAGGCAAGGGTCACTAAAAGTATCAGGAATATATTGCATCGCATGGCTACAAAACCCATGGGTGTGGTGAAAAAGCCCGACAGCCTGCCACTGGAGACATGATGGGAGACAGAGGGAAGGAAAATCTAGTAGCAGGTATCTTCAGCAGAACTTTAAAGAGATGGCATGAACGTGAAAAGGTAGTTCTTCAAAGTTGATCCCAACACATGCCAGCAATGAGTGCTCTTGTCTTCCTTTTTTTGAGGACTCCTGCTAGGATAGCCCAGTGAGCCAAGAGGTAGGTGTTGATGGTCATCACTCCTCTTTTCTTCTACCCTATCATCTAAAAGGCACTTCAAAAGAAAGTGAGTTCTAAGAGACATATATGGACTTAAACCAGCAAGCACTTCATGTTGTTTGAACAAAGCCAGTTGTGCTAGAGGTCCATGGGTTTTTGTCTTCTCAGGCAACAGATTCCTTCTAGCTTTATAACAAGTCAGAATATAAGGACGTTCTGGAGCATAGCAAATAGGTGGAAAGTCACCACAGAAGAGTCTGCCACATTTTCTCTTTTTAAATGCTGGCAAACAGGCAATAATTAAGTCATCTGCTGAAAGCTTCTACTTCCAAATAAGACTCAATAGTTTTCTGCTCCCACAAGCTCTGATGCAAAGAGGATACCATCAAAATGACCAAGAATCACCCACGATTGAGATCATCTGATCAGTGCCACTCAGCTCTAGCAGTGAGTCAGTTGCTGGTTGTGGTGCAAAGAGCTGGAGACTGACTGCAAAATGGTTTGTAACAAACTGCTCATTTGAGCTTACTCCAGAACGCAGTGCTATAAGGGACACCTGAATTACGCAGCTCAGTATCTCGCCGTTTCACACAGATACTAAGTGCAAAAAAGAAAAACCAAGACAAAAAAATACACAGAATATCCTCCCTCTCAATAGTAAATACCAAATTTAAGGCCTTTTATACAAAAGGCTAAAAACCGTGAGCATGTCTTGTGGCACGGGAAGACAACGGAAAAGAACAGACAGGCATTGCCCACATGCTAAGACCCATATGCGCGCAGTCAAAAAAAGAAAAGGAAATATCTTCATTAAAAGAATAAGATACTCTGTAAGCAAATAAAAGACTGTCACCTTCATCCTCTCTAAAGCAAGCTTTGTCATTTAAACAACTTTGTTTTCCACGGATTTGCATAGTGACTGTTTCACAGGTATAATGTTTCCCTCTGAATAAACGTAATTTGCTCTGCATTAGAACCTCTCTTATCTGTTTGAAGTTGATGGAACACATCAAGTTCCGTTACTATGTCCAGAATGCATATTCAAGATTGCACTGGTCTTTTTTACCTTCTCTTTTCAATTAGAAGGCTTTATTATTTGCTGCACTATTAAATTTCTATTCCCTTCTATGCAGCTTAGCTGGTGTAGTTTTGTTTATGGTCTGTCACTCGGTAGTCAACAGAAATGCTCAGTGTGTAATAAGCACAATGTACCTAGTACCTTCCATGGTGAATCAAATGCACATAACTGCTCTCACTGAACTACTTACAAAAAGAAAGTACACATGCGTTTTTTTCAGGAATTGGCCCTCCATCTCCATCTGGACAGATTTCTCTAAAGCTTTATAAAAATTTTCCAAATAGAAATAAACCCACACAAATGTTTGCAATTTCAAAAGCTGTATTTTCTCTCTACCTTTGTCATATGATAATGAAACTTAAGAACAAAAGAACAAAGGAGAGTATTATTGTGTAATATGGTAACATGGAAAGTTTAAAAGAAATTCCTGTTCATATTTAACCACGAAATTAAACCCACAATTACTTCAATTATAATGAGAACAGAAAGGAGTCACCAATGTTCAATGCATACCTATAATGATTTTTTTTTCTTAAATGCAACAACAATTTTTGTTTTTCTTGGACTGCTGGTTTGGAGACTTTTATACTGATACTTCTAGGGAATGAAAGGGTTAAAGATGTGTAAAACAGATTTTCTCACAGTTTAAAGAGAGCAAAACAACACATTTAGGAAGCCAGACAGCTAAAAGGTCAAAACGTTACACTTCCAGGTCAAACTTCTGGTTGCAATTAAGTAAATTCCTCTAAACATTTCTAGGGAAATCATATTTCTTTTAGGTTTTATTTCAAATCCCTATTCTTTCTTGCTTACATTGTAACCAAAACAATATTGCTCTCTTTAGAAACATTTAATAAAGAGTGCTTACTTCTTTTTTAAAAAGGAACCTGACATTTCATCTTAAAATAAAAATAAAATCCATATTTTTTTCCTTCTCATTTAATACACCGTTGAACTAATGAAAAAAGGCAAAAGAAACAATCAGACCTAGTTAATTTTTACAAACTAGATACAGTCTTTCTTACCCCATCAAAATCGTATTTTCTTTTTCATCCACTTTCATTATCTGTATTGTCTTAGTAGGGTTTGGTTGGGTTTTATGTTTTTTCTGGGTTTTTTTTTTACTAAATCAAGTTATTTTCCCCCTCCCATACAGTTATATGAAACACCCTCAAACTTAAGATGCTGACAAGGGTCCTGACATAAACGCTGATGTGCCTGCTAAAACACACCAACAATCTCATGACTCCTATCACTGCCCAACAAGACTCCTTAGATCGAAAACCATAGGATCTCTGCCTCAGTAACGCACAGATTTGCAGAGCTTTCTCAGAAGTCCCAAACACACAGCCACAGCATTATGTGCACAACAAGCACAACAGGAATGCAGTGTTCTGTTTAACACACAAGAGGTAGACCTGGTGTGCATCTAAACAACACAGCCACTATGTATGTTAGCAAGTGAGACGTTCAATCATACGTCTCCAAGTTGAAAAAAACCCGAAATCCTAGAGGCATATTCATCCTACACTCAAAATGTAGCCAAACACAAATAATAGGACCAGGTTCAGACATTATTTGCAGATGCCTTACTTCTGCAGAATGCACTTAACTACATTACACTGCCCTCACTAGAAGAGCATGACTCCTGTACTTTATCTGTAGTATATTCCAAGCTGCACAGTCTTCAGGCTTTCCCACACACATACTTGTAAAGGTCAGGCAGCTGAGGCAAGTCAGGTCTATCATGCTGACCAAATAATTTATTCTCTGGTATTTTAGACTTTTCAATGTAAGAAATTTGAGAATTCATTAACTGCAGACCACAGAATCTATAAATGCTTCCTGCAGAAATCTTATTTTGACATGTTCACAAAGGATGGGAGAAGATAATTTAAAGTCAAACTTACTCTTCAGAAAATTTCTACCAAAACAATGAGCCTTTACAACAAAAACAACCCCAAAGCCTACCTGCTACCTATTCCAGCTGTGCTTAGTGCTTCAACAGGTCAAAGGCAGCTGTACACTGATACCCTACCCCCTGTATTCCTGCTTCTAAGTGACTACAGAAGCTTAAAAAAAAATATACAGAGCACACAAGAAAGAGTACCTTCAAGAGGAGCAGATATCATAAAAAAATCAGACAGTCAAATAAGAAACAGTAAGTGCTTAGGGACAGGTTTTAAAAATCACTCCGCGCGGATTCCAAAAATGCTGAAATCCCACTCGAGACAAACAGATGCTAAGGGCTCTTTCAAAAGGGAGCTGTAGTTCCCTGGCCTAGATGAGAGTCACTTTGATATTCTCAAGTAATATCAAGCCAGAAATTAAAGGTGGGGTTCACACCTTGCCTAACTTGCAACATCTGCGAACTGGTATGCTAAACTGCATTTTTAACTGATAAAATTAATTGCCTATCAACTCCTAGCCAGCTTTGATAACCTGGAAGAGGAGAGGTAATTCGACTTTGTAAATACACATGATTAATGGATACTAACTTTTGGCCTAACTACATAATGAAAACTCTAAACTTGGAATTTACATAAATATAACTGTCTTTGCATAAACTGAAGTTCTAACACAAAAATTACTATGTGGATCTACCTGTATGCTACAGAAAGACCTTTATAGCTTATATAGGTATACAAGATAGTAGCCATCAACATTTCTGCATGCAAACACACTTCTTTTGCACACACACATACTTAAGAGTAATTTTCATAAAATGAAAAACCCATATCAAAGCAAGACACAAACAAAAGATGGAAACAAGATGGAAGCAAGAGAAAACCAGAACGAATTACGACAGATATTAAAGATTAGAGGTCAAGGCTGTTTTCAAAACCAACATCAAATTCTTTCTTTTCACAAAAATACACCAAATTAAACTCCTCTCCTGTTGTTTTAAATACGTGATATTTCTTTTCAATGCAATAACAACTATATAAAACACTTTATTAAGGGTATCTTTAAAATAAATACAATATTTCATTTCCTATCCAAGACCATAAATAACTTCACATGGGAGCTGCAACTAGGGAAGAAGTAAAATAAGGAGAACGCATTCAACCCACCTGGAGCTGCAGCTGCAGATGTCCCATGTCAGACAGGGACGGCAACTGCTAAAGTCTCTGCAAATATCACTGTAATAACAGGGAGCGAGAGGTAGACCCTTCAATCTAGAAAGTGCCGAACTTGTGCTGACAATCTTTGAAACACACCAACTCTCTCTGGCATATTAATGAGTTTTCAGTTTATAGTGCAGGCTTCTTCCAGAAAAGTATGATGATAAAGGCCATACTGGCTAAGATCAAAGGTCGGTATAGCTAAATGCCTTGCATGTAAAAGTTGCTATAAATGGCTACAAGGGGAGACTAAATACACGTGCAAAGTGCATGTGGTTATTTCTCCAGTCCTCACCCAGACTCCAAGCACTCTCAGATCAGGCCTTTACTGAACCAAAGGAGATTTCTGTGAATTCTGTACCCGCCCCGGATTAATCTCCTATGTTCTTGTCCAGTTCTGTGGACTCAGCATAAGCTTTTATCATACCCATTATCCTTTTACAAACAGTTCCACAGTTCTGCTAACTACCATGGAGTTTCCTATTCCATCATTTGATGCTCTCTTGTCTCAAATGGTCAGAGAAGAAGAGAACTTACTTTGTGGATCTCTGTTGCATTCCCCCTAATTCATATATTTTCCAGGCTGAAGACTCCTAGCACACATAACTGTTCCCTGTACTGCATTTCCTCATCTTGGAACACCCTTACTGTCCTTCTTGGCGTTTTTCCCAATTCTACTGCATTATAATCTAAGGTAAGAAAGATCACTAAAAAGAAAATACCTGAACAGTGCAGAAGTATGGCTTGTTTGGTTTTGGGTTTTGTTGTCAAATATCTTCTACCCTAAGAAAAGAACAACAACAAAAAAAAAAACTCCAAACATATAACTTCAACCTTCTAGAAGAAAAATTTTTGGTGAAAAAGATGCCTTTGTTCCCCATTAGCTGGCTGTAAAAAATGGAAAAAAAGTAAAACAAATACAGGAAATATTAAGTACAAGATACTTATCAAAACATTTTTCATAAGTGATTGCATAAGTTACTGCCTACTTCAGGGAGCTATGAGGCTCTGCTGTCACAGACAGATGAATGCAAGTTTAAAGTTCACAAAGATCTGCAGAATTTGGCCACAAATCATAAATGAGTCCATTGTAAAGAGGCTGCAATGTAAATCTTTTGAGAGAGAAATTACAATGTGCAACTGCATACATGGAAGTTAAAAGACTTCTCCTCAGTCCCTCTCAGCAGATTATCTGCTACAGCTTACTTTCCCTCCAGTTGCGCCCATCAGATGTTTGTGGATTTGCACTTTAAGCAAGATTGGTTTTAACTAGAATCATTTCACCTAACAAAACACCATTTCCCAGCAGAGGAGTAAGAGGGTGGGTGGGAATTTATTCTGGGAGGGTGGGAATAAATCAAGTTTTGCTGCTACAGGATTGTAACGTGGAACATACCCTACAAACGCCTTACACATTTCACGTTTTATAATAATAGTGAACACTCCTAAAACAAGCGAGGGCAGTCTGAAAAGGACGTTTTCCTTAAAAACATCATAATGTTCAAAGTGGAATGCAAGGCCAAAACAGTTTGGAATATTTACTAGCATAATTTATTGTATATTTTGTGTGTGCTTACAGGAGCCAAAGTGTTTCATAAGAAACAGAACAGAAATCTGTTTTCTTATGAAATTGCATCTTATGCACTTTTTAATATTAAATAAGACTTGAACTTTGACTCCAGATCTTTGTAAGGCTGAACTCTTCATAACAGTGCTTGTACTTCTTCCAGCTTCTCATTTTAGTAAGCTTATCAGAAGTTAATGTTTGAAAATGTAATGTCTGACACTTCTACCTGTTAATAAAGTTCAATCATGCTTGCAAAAACCAACTGGGGAAAAAGATGGACAAACAGACAGGCAGAGAAAACATGATTACAATAAGCACCATTTCCTCAGAAAACTGGGTTTAAAATACTTTAAAAATCCCCCAAACAACACAATTCCAGAGAAACCAGATAAAAATCAAGGTGGGAGCTCATTGTGCCATGTGACAGCATGCTCTCTAATTATTTTCACTATAGAAGAGACTGTACAATAAGATCTGAAATCAGAGCAAAAATGTTCCATCTTCAAGCCAAGAAAAACAACAAGGATGCTAGGGAATGAACGAGAAAAGATCTGAAATTCACTTGTAGGATAAACATAGTTAACTTGTCCCCCTCCCTCCAGAGGGGAAAGAAGGTCAGTTTATAGGATACTTCCTTCCATTTCTAACATGGACATTTCTACCAGCTATATTTTCTTTCTGCATCCTCCTTTCTGTTTGCTCTGTGCCCATGTAAACTTTGCCTTCTTCCTTAATTTTCCACAGTCCTCCCTTTGCTATCCTCCTGTATTTAATATCTCCACTCAGTTGTCTTTATAGCCTCTCGTTACTTAATTGTCATTGCTCTTAATCAAAACCAGCCACTTTCTGTGGAACGAGAAAACAGGCTCTGCTTTTAGCTTAAGTCTGCCGTTGGTGAGCATCATGACAGGCTTAGATGCTTGACATCATCACTAAAAACATGATACTGAGTCGTGAAAATGATGCAAAGCGAAAACGTATGGCACATGTATATATAAAAGCGTAAGTTCTAACTTTAAAGGTTATATATATTTGTAAAGTGAAGTAGTGGGGTTTTCTTAATAAATGAGAGAAATCCATTAATACATGGGGTTTGTTATTGGATGGCTCACATGCACTGAACTTCAAATAATGCAAGTGAACCATACCCGACTGATGCCTTTCCTGCACGATTTTGGCCATGAAATCTGGATGCAGGAAAAATTAAATCTTTGAAAATTGACCCTATTTTAATTTTCTCTTAAAAAAATAAAACTTAAACTCAAACACGTTTGGACATTAATTAAACACAGGAAAGAGTTTATACCAAAGCCTATGTCCACAGACTAAATTAAAGCTTACTTTGGCAACTTGTTCATACTGGTCATTTGGGAGGGGTGGGGAAATCGTTCAGACAGAAGGAAGAATAGGAAGAACTTGCTTGTCTTGGCTACTTTCTCTAATTTTTCCATTCTTTCTTTCTTTCTTCTCCTGTGTGTAACACCCACAGATTTCCTAACGAGATGGTATGCGACCCACCACACACTGCTGTGTGGGTGTAACTTAAATGAAAAAGAAATGTAAATTAACAAGATGCATGGATATTTATATTATGTACCACAAAACTGAATGGTGGTATTAAATAATATTAATATTAAACACAATATAACATTAACACTAAGAAGAAGTGGCGATAGGTGAAAATTTTCTCTTCAAAATAGTTATGGTAGCCAGTTTAGTAAGCGTCTTCGCTGCTCAGCAGATCTAGACAGCAGGATGTGATCTGCTCATCAAAGTAAGGTAGCCTGGCTTCCATTTCTGAAGAAAACCCTAATATAACATGTTTTGATATTAGTCTAAAGTCTTACCAATACTCATCTAATAATTCTGTTTCTAATAAACTTTGAATACATCCTGCAATGTGAAGAGTAAACATTAAAACTGACCTGGAAAGGTCCAAGTTCAAAATAGAGGTGGAATGCTGATGGGATACTTAGAGTAGTAAATAACCCACTAATAAGCATCTTAATGTTCCTTCTACAGATAGACTCTTCCTTACACCAGTAGGAGTTTTACAGCAGTGAAACTCTACACGCAGACTTGCATAACTGAGCAAAAGAAATCACATTCGGTTTGAAGAACTGAAAACCTTTTAATAACCTCCAAACGCAACAGTAGCTGCAAGCTTTAACGTTTCACCAGCAGCACCTATAGTATGAGTATGTAGTTAGCCACACACCAAGCTTGTGCATTTCTCTGTATGCTATGAAACACTAAGCCAAACACTGGCCAGCTATCTTGCACTTCACCCGTTTGTGAAAGCTCACAAAAAATCTTCGTGTTCTGCAAAGAGGACCTGCAATCCTAGAGAGGACGGCAAAATACAAAAGGTTTTGGATCCACATTTGAGTGATGGTAACTGCTGAAGACTATTACACTTGTGGCTCACCTAAAAGGGTCAGGCCCTTAGAGGTAGGTCCCAGTTGCTCTGGTGAACACCCACCTATTCTGTTATTTCCTTCACAGGTAAGAACAGACTCGAATCTAACTTGAATAAACTTGATTCTTGGACTTGAACAAAGCACTCCTTTCTTACAAATTGCAGCCCTGAGCAAAATAGGCTGAGAGAAGAGGAAAGAGAGAGATTTGGAAATTAAGTTCAACATGAAAGTTCGTTATCACAGAATGTTTTCTTCCTTTATTTCTTTAGTGTTAATTAATGACAGTGAGATTAACCACAGAAAACTGATGGAACAGTATTTCTGCCTCATCCAAAGTAAATATTCTTTAATCTAAAACTGTCATAGATACTACTGATGACCTCCTCAAATGCAGATCTAAATTCTTAATTTTCAGGAAACAAGGGGAAGAGTCAAGTAAAAGATCAGTTCACAATCCCGGGACAGCATACCAGCATCTTTTCAGTAAAGTTCATGATAAAAAAGAAAATGTAAGACACTAAAATTAGTCTTGCATCTGTCTGCATATATAAAAATTATTATGTCTGGTATTTTTGTCTTACAATATCATTGTTTTTTAAAACCTACACTTTACTGAAGCAGGAAAGTAAATAATAAAAAATATCACTCAGTAAAAGAAAACACAGAAATACCTCAGCAAATCTCAGAAATTCTGATCCCACTGTCTGTAATGTCACAGATTCACACAGATTCACAGAGTGGTAGGGGTTGGAAGGGACCTCTAGAGATCATCTAGCCCAACCTCTCTGTCAGAGCAGGATCCCCTAGAGCAGATCACACAGGAACAAGTCCAGGCGGCTTTGGAAAGTCTCCAGGGAAGGAGACTCCCCCCCTCTCTGGGCAGCCTGTTCAGTGCTCTGCCACCCTCACAGGGAAGAAGGGTTTCCTCATGTTTCCTCAGCTTTCACTGTAAGAAAATCCTATTTGTTCTCTCAAAACAAAAAAAGGGGATGTGAAATTTCATGTGTTTTATAAACATTAGTAATATTTTAAAGAGATAAAATATAGTTTCAACTTGCAAGAAAAAGGGTAAAAAAATCCTTTAGTGTCCTGAAGCACTTTTTACTTATGCTGTACTGTGTTCTTGTGGGTGGAAAAAACCCCTCCTTATCATGCCATAACAATCTGGCTCCCACACATGCCTAAAATTTTGCAATAATAACCCAACCATACAGGATTTAACCTGTGTTTTCTGTATTAAAAATACTCATTAATATTGATAATAGTTTTTAAAGCTGCAACCATCAACTAGAATTCTATAGGAATATACCTTTTCAATAACTGAAAACATTGTGAAGCTAATAATTTCTTCAGAATAAAAATTGTTAATATAATCCACATTGAATTAAAAAATTTGTGTTAGCACACTGACTGTATGTTGTAAGTATATTCATTGCAGAATTCATATTTCAGTAGCGATCTATTTGAATATATTTAAGGAAATGTGAGAAACCATAGCCAACATAGGGCTTTACTACTGCAACCCTTCTTTTCTGTGACTAGTCTACAACATGCTCCAGGCTGGTAATAAAAATGTCATTATTTCCTAAGAACTATTTAAAAACAAATTGCTTGTGCGATACCACACAAACAGAGCAGCTTATCAACTGTAAAACCCACTATGATGACCACAGTGAAATAACATTTAACAAAAACCAGCAAGCGATTTAGCCTCAAGCGATCTAACATTAAAGCACAAGCTATAGTGCTTTAATATACTATTATCTTTAGTTTAAAACATACATTGAAATTGCACCTCTTAGTCTCATCACACACACACCAGAAATAATAGTAGAAGCTCCGCTTGGGTAAATGCTCTTGCTGCTCTTCTCTTCTGCACCGTAATTACTCCCAGGGTCACAGACACTACCGCCAAACCTGCAGTAATGCTGGTGACATGACAAATGCTGTTTATCACACCACAGCAACTTTGTAAGAACGAACAGATTGTCAGAAGAGGGAGACGATTACGTCAAAACCGAATGTTCGAGTGGAAAGGAAACTCAACAAAGCAGCAAAATCAGTTTTGCAGGACCCAGCATACAATATTTATTCTTTTAATTTCTAATTATAGGCTCTTATATTAATAGCACAAGCTTTATGTTCATTTTTCAGTGACAGTGAAAATTAAAACTCAATTTTTTCAATGGCACAGTTGAAGTAATTTCAGACCTAAACACCAGCTATTTCAGGCATATTGACTATCCCAATGGGAAATTTCTCATGGAAAAAATAAAGAACAGTAATTTTCACCATACTTTATTTTACAATAAGTTAAATAATGTATGTTACCAGTAAGAAACAAAGGACCAGATGCCACACGTTCCATCGATTTCCATTGGCCACGTTGTCTAGGCATTTCCAAGTAGTGTTTGACCCTCGAAGCAACAACTTCTTCTAGCAGCATGCAGACCTCCTGAAAGCGTAACCATTGGCCTATTTAGATCTAAGTTTACATACATGCCCACAGACACACAACAGAAATCAATAAAAAATCGCATTAAAAAAAAAGCATTGTCTGCAATTAAGTACTGAGGTATTACAGAGGTGAGAAGCACATAATTTAGGAAATTAATGGGAACAAGGTATCAGAGGGAATCAAACAATTTTGCTACAAAACAAGACAGGAAGTACATTATGAAATTCTCACTTGGCAGCTGAAATACATTGTATTACATACTAATAATATTTGAACAGCAAATTAGTTTCATTTGTAGGCAAAGTAGAAAAAAATACATATTTAAAATGGATCATAACATTAGGTATTTAAGCAGAATATTAGTAAAAATCCTCCCTGGAATTGTCAACACGCTATTTCTTTGCAAGAATCCTTATAAACCACAACAGATATTTTGATTAAATTCAGTGCAGTTTTGGGAGGATGACTCAGATATAATTAGGTCACAGCAACCTAATTCCTCTAGTTCATTTTGATTTTTCTGTTCCTCAACAAAACCATTTCTATCTTTCATACTTCCTTCAGCAAAGCAGAATAGAAACCACATACAACTCAAGCAGAACAAACCCTTCAAGCCAGAATAACCATAGAAATAAACGTGGAGTAAAAGCAAAAATATTAATTTCTTAAATACCAGAATAACTTTTCAGATTAATACATACACACGTATTTGAGACTTTTCCCTCAGTATTCTCATTTTCCACTGTGCATAACTACGTGCTCATGGTAATGATACTTTGTGGCACACAAAAGTATCATTTTACCTTTTTACAGTGTTTGGACAATAGACAAAATCGTATTAGTACCATCTAAACTAAAATATCTTGGCTTGAAATTAACTTTTGATTAATCTAGAAAGTATGCAGAGCAACAGATTTTTAAAGTATTGCTCTGCATGACAGCAATGCACATATATTGGTCAACCACAAACAGTATTTACTCCTTACAGTGAGAAATACATTTTCCTTTCTGCTTGAAGAGTACAATTATCAAACACTATATCTGCTCATTCTCCTGTTTAACTCATTAAAGTGATCTCATTACGCATTCCTTCACAGGACTATGCATTCAGGTTAGAATGAAAAGGCCTAGAAAGCAGCAAAACATAGTGTGCATTTGGTTCCTCTTGCAACAATAAAGATTAGCATGCACTGCCTTGATTTACATGGAAAATATTCCAGTTGTTATGCTTATGGAAACACTATTTATATGGTCCTCCACAAAGAACTATATACACCTATATTCAAAAAAGCACGAACAAAAGTAGGCTTCAAGAGAATAGTCTCTGTGTACTTTCCACCACTAAAAGGAACTTGTGACTGAGACCTCCTTATGTGCACACAGAGATCATAGCAATGACCTGAACAGAAATCAGTTGTAGAAGTGTTTTGCAAAGTACAAAGATAAAAATTTGACTTGGTTATTCCAGGGGAAAAGAGAGTGGACGGAAAGGGGAGCAAACTTTGAACATCTCCCCCAGAATGAGGGAAAAGCTCCCAAATGTCTGGATGTGCATCTCGCAGCAATCCCAAGATGACTCTATAGGCAACAGAGGTGACAACAGCGTGCAAGTGTGGGCTTCACAACAACGTGCACTCTATCTTCTTACACCACCTCACGTGTAGGGGTGCCCATTTAGTTCCCAGCCTGCTCTACACGACTCACGCCCAGCAGGAGCTGGCAGCGGAAAGGCCAGCACTGCTCCCTCCTCCTGCCTGGGACCACATCGCCAGGCCCCCTTTGCAACGAACGGCAGCCACTGAATTTCACCCAGGGTAAGCAGGGGATCAACAGAATTCGTGTTGGTGTTACACTTAGATTTTTATATCTAACAGGCATCTACTTTTCCCACAAACGAGCAAGGAGGGCTGTACTACCGCTAGTATTTTCCAGAATTTGGGAGCAACAAGAAAATGTAGAAAACTGTTTGCGATGAATATGTAAAAAGATCTCATAAAAAACATGTAGGCATAATTCGTCTATAATACCTTACTGACCTTTTTCTTCCCACTTCAACAAAGACTCTGCGTACAACTTTCAGGAAGCTAATCGTAAAGCTATTGGAATCACACTTCTCGGTTGTCGAAAATACGCAACCTCTGTACTTCACTCAAAATGTGCGGTCACAGAAATTTAATGAATGCTGCCCTGTCATGCCTCTTTATTAAATCAATCATGATCTAATTTCCTGAAATTCATATCTTTTGTTTTGGCAGTCTTACAGAATACACTTTGAAAACATTTAAAATTCAGATAACTGGGAGAGTAAACCTGGTTATAAATAGAAGGGGTAATGAGTATTCATTTAATCAGAAAAAAGAAGTCTAGAAGATTTCCCCTATTTTCTTCTTTCTCTGCTTAATAAAGCACAAATCAGATGAACCACATGCTGTTAAATATTCTGCTTTCACTCCCTCAGGATATTAATTTATTGTTTCTTTTAATTTCATTTAAACCTATTACTTTGAGACACACAGGGATGCTCTGCAGTGACAAGTTAATTACGCCATTATTAGGAAAGCTATCTGCTGAAAATTACCGTAACAGAGACTTGCGGGAAAGTCCACAGGCATTTGAAACATGTCCTGCATTCGTTTTCAATAGGGAACTTCTCAAGTTCCCACACAGACTGAAATAGGGAAAACTCCCACCAGTAACTCATCACACGATTGTAGCAGAAATCGCACCAAATCTGATGAAAGTTACATTCATAATTTTGCTGGTCACTGTTTTTTCCAAAATGTCACCTGTTGTCAGGACATACAAATGACAGACTTAAAGACTGGCAGTTTGTTTTCGTAAGATACAATGCTCTACTATAGTTTATCATGCATACTCATTACATTTTCTTGCACTCTCTAGATGCAACATCATTCACACTTCTCAGACGGAGAAAAAAATAATTAATAGATATTTCACCAACAAGCTCTGCAAAAACAATACCTGTCACAATCTGGTTTCTATCACTCAGGAGAATTGACAAACGTTCATGACAAATATGGTTTTAAAATTAAAAGTTAAGTCAGAAGAATCAAAGCAGCACTACGCACGCATGTATGCACAAATACATGGTTTAAAAATGAAAAGGCAAATTGAAAGTGGTCATTAGAGACCCAAAACCCACATATGGTTGACTTCGGGGCTCCCACAGCAACCGTTGACGGTTAGGTATAACTAACAATATTCTCAAAACACTAAAAAATTCAGAACAGTTCAAGGCAATCCAACTTTTTCCCTGCAGCCACATGCTTTTGAAGTAGAACTGATATTTGTTGTACCTCTTTCTCATGATCTGAAAACCAGCTGGTGTCTTTACTGGAGCCTTGAGGCAAAATATGAACATCCACCAAAACAGCAAAGTTCCCACACTGAAAAAAAAGAAGAAAAAAATGTTCAGCCTTAGCTGCTAGGAAGCACATGTCGAGCAGATAAGGAGGGAAATAATCAGGTAAGCATATGCATCTGATTCAGAGATACAGCAGGCAGAACATAAAGCTGTGCACGATTATGAAGTATGGAATTACAAATTTACCCTTGTTTGTGGGCTTAAGGAGAAACAAGAGCACCAGACCGATCTCGGGGAGCTCACTGAAAAGTTTAAACAATTACAAGCAGCACAAGTACATGGAATTTTCTTTTGCTATCTGTATATCACTTTTAAATCTGAGTTCAAGCAAATTTTAACGTGTGAAAAATTAGCTATTTGTTCAGCAAACTCCCATCATGCTGTTTTCTGAGAAATTGCTACCATATTAGTTATCTAGTTTGCATTTTAAATGTAAGTCCTTAAAAACTCAGCCTCATTGGAAGTTTTTGCCTCTCTCCAAAGGACCTAATGTAAAGAACAGCAAGTTTGATGAAATTGTGGTAACTACCTAATATTCACTGGCATCTGTCCTTTATGGTCAAATGACAATCAGGCTAACCTATTAATAAATACTATACATGGTTGTTAGGATTATATGGTCTACATCCCAAGACACACAACTATTTCTGAAATTCCATGACAGGCTTTAATTGAAGGCAGTATGACATACGAGGTTTAATTATTTTCTTTCGTCAGTACGTCAGCCGTGACAACGACCTACTAATATAAGGAAGCATGAACAGCACAAACACATTTCCTTAGTTACGCTGTGCACTAACTCACCCCTAGCAAAAGAATACCACCTCTTTTCATGCATGGAGGCACGTTGCAATTGGCATTACAAGCCAGCGCCTTACATTTCTTCTACTGTAACACAGCACCAAATCTCACTCAGACATCCTTTAACTAAACAACCTGCAAGGTAAAAGCCCATTTCAGCATTCTATTTTGGCTGCTTGTGCCGCACTTGTGATGCAATAAACCCACTCTTTGAGAAGACTGGACATGTGCGGTCATGGCAATTGCATACCCGGAATGTCTGATGGAACAGAAACAACATCCTGACTCCAGACAAATCTCACGTGTATGTACAATTCAAAGTTAGATTAGTCTTCTTTCAAGTGGACGTTGCAGTACACACTTCCTGTCCTAACTCTCTCTCTCCCCATACTTGCTCTGCCGAACATCTGCAAAGCCCATGCCAGAATTCCAACTGCTAACAGAATCAGTACTAGCAATAGCATGATAGAATTTCTACACTACAGTTGTACATCACCTACAGTCTGAGGTACATCTATATCTTAGGCTTATGGTATAGCAGTAGAGTCTTTGAGTATACCCTTACCTGTAAAGTTAGTACAAAGAACAAGATTTAGCATTGATTTTATTAACCATGACAGTGTATTTGATAAATTAGAAATTTGTGTTCACAAAACACTTAGATCTGCAAATTATCCACCAAGAGAAGTATTTAAGTAATGATTTAAGTGAAAGTAAAATATAATTCATAACCAACACTGCATTGTAAGTAGACTGCAAAAGTTTGGCAAATGAGTCAAGCATTGTGAAATAATTTTGAGACACTTCTAAGTTACTTATAGGTATCAGTCACTGAAAGAGCAGAATGCTTTGATCTACTTTATCAAAAGGCTTCTCTTTCCTCCAGAGAATCAAGAAATACCAGATGGCTGCAACAGCAAACCTCTCCAAGGTTTAAATTGATGACAAAATATCTGACAAAAATCTCTGGTGAATCATTAGTCAGCTCCAGCAAACTTTTGAGTTGACTACTGCACTTCAAAGTTAGCAGACACTGCACATGACAGAAAGAGAAAGCCAGTAAATTATTCATGGTTCAGCACTTACAGCAATGAACGAGTATGTGAGACCTCAAGAAAACTCAAATTATCAAATGCTACACGGTAACTTGCATCATTTTCTGTGGACTAAAGAAATTTTTTATGTAGACACAGACACAAAGTACAGAGCTGTTTTTCAAGGAGAGATAATGTTTGAAATTATTTTCTTTTGAATGGCAGTATTTGTCTCATCTGCCAATCTTGAAACAACTTGAATAAAGCAAATAACGAACCATGTTTGAAACTAAATAATAGAACAGTTCAAGATTATCTTAATAATACCACAAACAGACCAAACATTTGTTGTACTTCAAAGAAAAACAAACATGAATGAATAATGCATAAACCCGTGTAACAGACAAGCTTTCCCAAAGGAAGATTTCTATCCCTCTGAGTTGTGGAGCACTCTTCTTGTAGACAGCATGCTTGTAACTATTTCAGCATCCAAAAGCCAACAGTTCTGCCACTCTGCCAGAACAGTTTTGGGACAGGGCACAAGGAAGCATAACTGTCCCAGGCAAAGAGGAAAACAGGGAGTGAAAGAGTATAAGCAGAGAATGTTCTGGGTCTCATTACCTCCTTTTTTTCCTAAGTCCCGAACTGGATAGAAGCAACAGCTCCAACAGAGGCTCCTCTGCAGTCCGAAATTATACAGTATATTGTATACCCTACACCTGTATTAGGCACTTTATCTGCCTTCATGTGGTGCAGCTTTATGTACGACATTTACACTAAGCAGCTCCATACAGCTTTGGCTGCTCCAGCAGGAAAAGAAGAGTTCTCTGTACAGAGCTAAATTCCCATACAAATAATTGTGGGCAACAGAGAGGAGAAGAAGAAGAAAAATATACGCTGTTTACATTAACAGATATCATGACCTTATAAAATTTCAAAATTAGTTTTATTCTATAGATATGCAATTCCATGAAAATACTAGGTTTTATTTTAGGGGAAATTAAGCATTTCCAGTCATTGTTGCTGCAAGAAGAAACTCGTGACTCCTAAGTACTATAACTGAAAGGCAAACCAAAAGAAGAAAAATTTTTATGTTTTCAGCCTTAATCTCAAAATTTGCACTGCAAAAGATTTTTAGAGGTGTAACTGTCAATACTGAAACCTGATTGGTGGGAAACACTTTTGTCAAGAAGCAATAGAAAAACACTTCACTGAAAAATTAAAGACAAACATGCGCACCAATTTGATAATCAAAACCTCTTCGTTTTTACAAGCTGTTTTTTAACATTAACTGTGTTATTAAATAAAGAGCTTCAAGTGATCTCAGAATGTTGTCAGTGCATTGCACAATAATGGCATCTAATTCAAACCATTTTCAGGAATCAAACTGTTTATAGAAATACATCAAACACTTCATAGATTCTGCAAATGGAAAAGGTAACCAGACACATAGCGCAAAGTCAATGAATACCAACAAAAAGTGGGCAGTTGGTCAGGGAAAGTTATCTGCTCACAACCTGTTAAAACTTTGGCCCAGGATAAGCACATTATTAGATGGCAGATTATTACCTGAGATGCCCCCAACAAGTATGTAAACCCAAACAAATACTGTTTTTTTCCTAAACTCCTTTATACAATCGGGGGGGCTCCAGCATGGGTACTCTCATTTCTTCAAACTGCATCACTTCAAGCAGCATAAAACCAGTCAGCATAAACAAACACACTTGGGATGCTGAAGAGAAGCATGGTGAGTTTGTACTGAGTTACATCATTCCAAATGTGCTGTATCATTGAACCAGACAGGACTGAAGAGCCAGCCTCCCAAGACACATATAAGCATTTCCTATTTCCGTGATTACTCTACAGATGCGGGCTGCAGGGTCAGAATTAACTGAAGCTGACTTGAAAGGGAAACATATGATGGTTTGGCTAGTTTTTGGGGGCAGGCAGGCAGGAGGCGAGCTGCAACTGTCTCACATGCTTTCACTTTCCAGAAGGATAGCTACCGACCTAGGCGACACCATCAGTGTTAACAGTAATAGTTAGCTTGAAGTTTGCTGTCTCTGCTTCAGATCAGAACAGTCTTTGTAGTACCAAAACCTTGGGAATTTTGCTATATTAACTGGTCTACGGAAAGACAATGCCTTTCCCTGGAAGTCTTGCTTTGTTTACGATCAATTTTAATTAAAGACAATTTTGAAATACATTTTCCAGTTCCACTGGGGAAGAAACATGGCCTACACTGTAAAACTTTAGTTCTCCTGGCTAAGTATATGGGGATTGTTTCTTTTTAATGTTGCCTCTTCCCTTAAAGTTGCAGTATCTACTTAGTGATAATTTTATTCCACTCTCAGATGATGTCAACGGTTCAAAAAAAAAGTACACTAGATTTTGATGATCATCCAAAAGCATCATGATGATGAAAAGTGCTTCTAAAGGCATAATTTGTAGAGGGCATAATCAGTCTTCAGGTGGCAACAGATATTTTGGGGAAAAAATTAAATTGAATAAAATATATACATAAGAAGCTGATGTGAAATATTTTGTACTATAATAAACCGAAAAAAATTCATATACTCCATCCTTTCCAAGGTCTTTCTAAAAATGAGTAAATGTCCTACATTCAAGTTCAAGCATCTACAGGATTACGTACAAGTATGTATTGCCATTGGCCTGTACACTGTGCCAACTATATTATAACAAGACACGCATGCTATATTTGCTTTTCCCAGGCTTTTTAGAAGCAAAACTTTGGTCTCCTCCTTTATCTTTCTAACTCCAAAGAAAACGACATGTCTTACTTTCATTTATACCTTAGCATCAATGATTCTCAGTATTTTGACTCCTCCCTCCAGAGCAATAGCAACAGGCAAAAATCATTTAAGCATGTGTACAGCACAGGAGAGGGATCTGTCCTTACACAAAATCAATTTACCTTTCATTTACAAGCATGTCTAGGAGCATTGTGATTCAAGGCAACATACAGTTTCCCAAACTACAGGACACACTTCTCAGGTAGTCACATACCTCAGCCTGCATAAACCCAAGGCAATAGACTACTGATGTCTAGATGGGGGCAAAGTAAGTTTGGTGACAGCCGACATCATACATTTCTCATTCCTTTAAGAAGCAGATCAAGTTACAACTTGATATGTGTGTAGCTTTTGCATATATTTTTCCAGAATCTCCAGGTTTTGGTTTTGTCCTGGGAAAATAAAAGGGGAAGGGGGAAAAAAGGACAGAATTTTTTTCACCATACAGTCAACTTGCACAAAAATAGTGCCTCTCTAGCTACTGTTCAAAACAAGGTGGTTTTACAACTTTGAATTTCAGGAGAGTGTTTAGAAAACAACATGTCACCAGTGATTGGTTTTACTGTCATGAGATTAATCAGGTCACTTGACAAGAGGAACTGGTGTTTATAAATAATTTCTCACCAGCTGAATCATAAAGCATGCGGAGGGGGTTGGGGGGGAAGAGAGAAGGCTCTGGAAGAAGCCACAAGCAGGAACCCTCAAGGAATTTATGATCCAAGTCCATTCTTTAGAATGGTCGAGAATTAAGAAGCAAAAGTGAGGGGCGAGAGGGAGGGAGAAATTCCACTTCTGACCTTTTTTCTTTTCTGGATATAAACTGTTTGGTTCTGGAAATTTTGAAAATCCTGTAGCTTGTTATAAATATTGCATGTTTCTGAGCAGATGAGTCATAACCCAGAACCACCCTCATATGCTGAGCCATTCACTGTATTACTGGGAAATCCCCAGCTGCCTGTACTAGGTGCAAAATGGGACTCCAGGTTTTTGAATCACAAAAAAGGGGAAAAGACGGAAGAGGTGCACAACTGGAAGAGTAACTAGAAACTCACCCCCAGACTAAGGTCTGCTACTTTTCAGAAAAACTTTAGAGTATCTGGGCTGCATACTGAAGTTTCCTGAGTGTCCAGCAAAAACAAGACTGCCCTCTGGAAACCTCAAACGGGATTCTATTTTATTTACTAGAGCTGTAAAATAGTATTGACAAATAGCTGGTCTTGTTAAAGAAGGATTATATCCATCCGCTGACATCACCTAGATCTTTATAGTCATCTGCTTTCAAAGACACATGGGATCACTCTGCAACAGTAAAAATGGAGTAGCCGATCAACAGCAATAGCATGGAGGTGGGGGATTCTAACGAATATATATCCTCAAAGATAGCTGTACTAACTTACACACAGATTAAGCAAAAATCAACCTCAAATACATTCAGAATTTCCAAAAGCAGGGAGGAAAATCCCCTTTTACAAGATGAGTAAGAGATATCTAAGTCCTCTTTTGCAAGTGGTTAGCCTTCTTTTATAAGGAGTGTAGTCCATGGATGAAAAAGGAGTGTTCAATTTTCTGGTGTTTTAGTGTAAGTAAAGAAGTAGTATCTGAAAATTCAACCAATGAGTCATAGGAGTATTCAGATCACATTCAGGGGTTCCCATGTGTGCTGGGTTCAGTCTGGAAAGAGTCAACTCTCTTTACCATGGCTGCTATGAAGCTGTGTTCCTGGATGCAGAGAGCAGCACTGATAAGGTCTTAGCTGGCGCTGGGGAAGGCCTGCACTGAATCCAAGGTCTTTCTCTGCTTCTGACCCTGCAGCTGCGTTCCCAGCTCTCGCTGTCTCACTACAGGCAGTGCAGGGGACACACAGTTCAGGCAGTGCAGGGGACACACAGTTCAGGCAGCTGGCCCACACCGACCAAGGGAGTATTTCATTCCATAGTACATCATGCTCAGGGCTTAGGCAAGGAGGGGGTCCAGAAGCCATCACTCTCTTACTCGTTTGCTTCCTGGCACTTGCTAACACTCCCTGACTCCCACATTAGCTGCTTTGCTAACTCCTGTGCTGGCTCGTTCGTGAGAGAGGTGGTGGGTTTGTTTAGTTTTCCCAGTTGTGCTATCACTTTTGGGCTGCAGCTCTCGAGCTCTCTGGCTCTGACTCTCACTACTCAATACCTGGTTGTGCATTGGTCAGTGGGTGGTGAGAAACTGTATCATATCTTTTATTTTTTATTACTTTAATTATTTATTATTAGTAGTATTTGTATATATTAATTTAGATGTAATTAGTAAATAGTTCTTATCTCAATTTTACGAGCTTCTTTATTTCTTTTCCCTCCGATTCTTCACCTCCTCTGGAAGGGAGGGGAGGGGGATTTCTGAGAGCGACTTCCTGGTATTTTGCTAGACGGAGTTAAACCACAACACCATGACAAGCAAAGATGTGCGAGCAGAGAACCAGTCTTCAGAACAAACTTCTGAGAAAAGTAGTCTGAGAACACACCAAGAAACTAGGACACATCACCAAGGCAGACTCTCAGAAGATACAGGTAGACGGAATATTAAATGTAAGAAATAATGAGAAAAAGAAACCAAGAAATATGTGTGGATGATTCAACCCCTAGGAAAATGTAAAGAAATCTAAGTAGTTTCAAATTTGATGGACCTGTGCGTAACCGAGACTTCCAAATTAAGCACCAACATGATGTTGTTAAAGTGGGTATATGTGAGAAAGCCACCCAAAACAACAGATTAAAATAAATTAATCAAGATAACGCCTTCAAGAACACCCTAAGCATCTGCCCTAGTAAAGGACCTGCTTGTTTTTTAGCAACATAAGAGTGCTTCAGTACAAACAGAGCCCTTCAGTTCGTCACCCACAGTCTGGCTAAGGAGTAATTACTTAATCTAAACATCTGAACTGGTCTCGGGGAACTGCTCTATCGGGTACAATGTTGAAAAAGAGGCCTAAATTGCATGAGAGAATTAAGCTTAATTTAGGTTGTCAACCTATGCTGGTCTGGTCCCAATTCCGTAGGAGGTTTTGCAGCCTACATATCGAAAGAAGCCATGAAGCTGGAGCTCAAACAATTGCAAAAAGCAAGTTTTTCCCGAGGGCGAAGTCTCCAAGTAACAGTGCAATCTCCACATTGTTTTGAAAGGATATATACCATGCCCCTGCCTGTGTCAGAACTGATCCAGAAAACCAGAAATAGCAGCACAGTATTTATTCAAGATAATAAAAAGATAATTTGAGATTCCAACCAGCTGCTTTCACCCTTTTATCATAAAATAATCTTATAAAACTATGGTATTTTTTAAAATCGTATCTTGAAATGAAGATGAAGAAATACTAATCTTTGAGCTGGGGAGGAGAAGCTGTATTAACTGGATAGCTGAACATATTCACAATCTATCTAAATACAATTAATGCTTAATTGTAAATTTTAAAGACATTTTCTAGGGCTTGGACACGCCAATAGAGTGCTACAGGGTAACACGTTATTGCGTATCCCATGATCTTGTGTAAAGTGGGTGCAAAGATCAGAGCTACCTTACATAGCTTTAACCCTAAGCTATCAACCGTAAAAGTGGGGTATTATGGAAGTGAATCATGACAAGAAAAATGGCCTTGTTACTGCTGTACTAAACTGGAATTTGGGCTAGAACCTTTGTGGTTCTAAAAAGTCAGTGCTGGGATTTAGTTTCTTACCCAGGTGAAAAGTCAAAGGAAGTACTACGCATCCTGTACAAAAAGCTCTGAAGTCTGAATCACTCAGTTTGTAATGATCAGATACTACAGTAATAGGTATCATCATACTAAGAACTGAGAACTGGCAACCCCAACCGTGATCGTTACTGCCTTTGATTTCTGCACTACAGATCAGAGATGTACCTAGTTCGCTATCAACATCTTTAATGCTTCCTCATAGTAACTAAATTGAATTTCAAATTTAGCTATTTCTAATTATCACAGGTCTAGTGATTTCTTAAAACGACTAGAACGATTAGAGGCTCATGATACATAAAAGGGCTAGCTTAAAGTCCTGCTAAGAAACAGCAGGGATGACTAAATCTTCCAACAAACCTAACAACCACAAACAGTAAAGTGACAATATAATTTTCCAAACAAACTACAGACAGTAATAAAAAGGCTTGAGGGTCTTTTTCAGACCTTTACCTTGTTAAATAATTTTCACATACATGTTCTACATACTATATTTTAATATTAATGAGCCAAATGTTAGAGTATAAACAAAAGATCACCAAGTATGTATTGGCAAGTTACTATGTATTTGTTAGGCATATGAAAAGCCATCCTATCTGGTTCTTCTAAGGAGCTTAGTAATGTACCACCTGATTTTGTGTCTCTCTGCATATGCTAGTCATGACTAGAAAATTAAGTGCAATAAAAGTTAAGGTTAAAAAACACCACCCTCAGTATCTTTTGATGTAACTGTGCCAGAGGAAATAAAGCCAGCCACTGGATAGCATGGAAAACACAATTCACAAAATTCTCGTAAGGTGAAGGATAGATAAACTACAATGTTTGTTTGGTACGGTAATGTGCACATGACTAAGATGAAGGGAGCAGCAGTTCTCAAGCATATGATGCAGCCAGTAACACATTTCTTGAGTTTATTGTACAACAGCTGCAGGGATGGGCCGACTTCCCTCTCATAAAAACAGAACGGGGAAGTGAGGGCAGGTCCCACGCAGGAAACTGTACCACGTTCCCCAACTCCGCAGTTGTTTCACAGAGCCTCCGATTCCTTTTATACTGAGACACAAGGTCTCACCTGCCCTAAGATTTACTTCCTTCCCTCCCTGTATGAATATGTTACCTACCGCAGCACGCAGCTACTGAAGCGGGAAGCAGGAGGCAACAGAAAACCAAACCAAACATCTGCAGGCCATGTTTCAATATAAAATATTTGCAGATGTTAAATCTTTATGCTAAAGTAATTTAACAGATTAAAGATACATTGATTACACATGCTCAGACTTTAAGACAAATACATAAAGCAAGAGTATTTTTATTTACAAAAAAGGACTAACAAGCCAGATTTCTTAATATTGTTAAAATTGCCTAAGTGGTTGAAATGTTACATTTTCCAAGTGCGTAAAAGAAGTACTTTTTAACTCTGCGTTTTAACTAATTTGTCTTTGAAACAAAGCTAAGCCAGGAAAGTTTCAGAACTGCATGAAAGCGTTTTCAGAAATAACGTAAGAACAAAGTGATTCACTGCTGAAAAAGGCATATTACAAAAGTGACACCCTTTGGACAAAATCCCTCTATTAAGTGGAAGCATATTTAGTCAATATAAAGCACAGGAAAGCTCAACAAAATAACCAAATCTTTATCTACAAAGGTACAAGGGAAGAAACAGATGAGCCTTTCAAGTGAACAACTGATGCTCTAAATCTTCCTGCTGAAAAAGCAGAATCAAACGGATGGAGAATACATTGTATTTCAAAATGGAAACAGATCAGCAAAACCTCAAGGAATTACCAGCTGGAAAGCAAAGGAATACAATTATTTTTTTATGTCCAAGGGAAAAAATTGTTTTCATCTGGCATTGAACAGAGAGTATAAAAGACTGTGCATAAATTAAACTAATGGATAGAAAAGGAATAGGGGTAACAACTGATTTATAAAAATATGTAAAATATTAACATAGGTAACCACTGAAGAGTTAGTGACAAGGAAGAAGGAGCTGTGTAATGTACCACTGATTCCTGGTAGAGGTGTTTGTCACCAGCAAGGCTGCTTAGACTTAACCTGCTAAGGAAGCCATTTCCCTCATTCGTCTGTCCTTGCCCATTCTGTTCCCAGAGGTTACCACTTCCAGAACCGAACAGGAACAACTATCCCCTAACTAAACTAGTTTTGATACCACATCCGTTTTAAAAAGCATACCAGAAACTACTGAGTTTGCTAGAAATAGATAGGGAGTGACTACACATATTGCCTCTCCTAGCAAACTGACGTGGTAACCTCTGGTGGGAGACTAGGGCAACGAAAAGCAGGTGGTGGATGACAGGACCTTAACTTAAACCAGATGCAGCTGAAGAAGCACAGCACTTTGTTCTAACACTAGGCCTTCAGGAGGCACCTATCAGGCAGGCAAGTGTGGACAGCATTAGATCGTATACATCTTAATCAGTGCTTCTTTATATGCACCTAGCAGGCACATCAAAAACGTGCAACAAAAAAACCCCAAGCTGAATCATTCTGCAAATATTTCTCTTTCTACAACTCAGTTTCTCAGGTTGGGGAGTTAAGTGCCTACCATTTCTCTTTAAAAAATTTGTCAAGCTGAGTTAATCAACTCAAGTCTCTTCCAATAGGGGAAGATGCAACCTAAGTGTGATTGTTTCTAACATGAAAAGGAACTTTGAATGCACGCAGAAAGAACAAACTCAGTACTTCACACCAGCATAATGTAATCTATAACTGAGGTTGTCAGTTTCTACAGTTCCTTTTCACACTAAGTGCATGGATAGGTGTTATATTCGCATGTGGTCAATCAACTAATGAAAACTCGAGGGAAAACACTTGTTTTTAATACACTGTACAAAGACCATGGGTAACACATTGCTCATTTTCACATATGAAGTATAATAGAAACAACATGCTCCCAAGATTTCAGAGAAGTCTTGTTTTAAAGCTGGAGGTGGGGGGAATGGCAAGAAGGACTGATTTATTCTCAAAAAATATTTATCTATTTAACTGAGATCAAAAAAGCTGTTGCATCAAAGAATAAAGGACATAATTTTACTAATGTTAAAAAAAAGACTATCCATACCTAGGATTTCAACTAATACTTCAAAATGCATGTTTAAAAACATGAAGTTTTACATTTCAAAGCTAATTTTTTCAAATTTCCCGTGGATTATGTTACTAATTGGGAATATGTGGGAAATATTTCCCACAATTATGTTTACAAAAGTTCCAGTGATAATTAGCAGCACTCCTAACACATGTGGAAAACATTAAAATCACTGAAAATTATAAACAGTGTTGATTTTATGGACCAAAATGTACAGTTTAAATACATAAAAAGTTACGTTGGGTCAATCCAAAGGTCCACAATGACCTATATGCTCTGACAGTGACTAGTTGTAGATGTTTACAGGAAACAGTTAAAAAAGATAAGCAAATAATGATACTTTCCTCAGTAGATGTATTAGACATTCAGCACCGTGAGATTCCGGCGGGTTATATCCCGTAGGCTGTACCTGTATTTAGAAGTCTTCGGGGATCATTTTCTCTCAGAATTTGTTAAACTGGTTTATAAAACTGCATGAATTTTTGCATCCACAATATGCTGTAGCAAGCAGTTCCACAAACTGATCACACACACATGAGGACTCGTATCTTCTAGTTCATTTCAAATTATCATGTTGGTTTAATACCCTTGGTTGTTAAATGAGAACAAACAGTCATTTCTTAATTATCTCTTCCTGCCATCTATGATTCAATAGACCACTGTTATTGCCCACCCACCCACCTCCAGCTTTCTCTCTTCCAGGCTGAGTGTTAAGTTGTTCCTTCTAGTGAAGATGTTCCACAATGCCTCACTGATTCTCTGTAAGAGAGTAACTATAAGCATACATAGTGTTTAAAAAGTAGATGTGCCTGCTATTTGTACCATGGCACAGCCATGGTATTACTTATGTTTTCTTCATTCTGTCCCTACTAATTCCCAAATTGACCTTGCTTTTTAAAATGCTGCTGTGAATTGAGCCAGTGCTTTCAGAAAATGTTATAAACTTTAGGAAGTCATTCCCATGAGCTGGTCCTCTGTTTGGGACCCATCATTTGCAATCATAAGTTTCAAGCTGTTCTCCTTGACCCCCACATACATCGCACTTACCTGTTCATCTGTCATGTAATTGTACAGTCACTCAGTACTCAGATTTTTTTGCAATACTTCATTGTAAACCTTTGTTATTCAGCTCCCTCTCAGGTCATTTAAAATGCAAACAGTGTCTGCCCCAGTGTTCCCTGTTTGACTCCAGCACTGCCTCCATCCACCTTTATCCTTCAGCCAGGTAACCTATGTAGGGAACTTATTTTCCAGCTCACTTAAAAGAGACCTTGGCGAGATGCCTTGTCAGTCACTTTTGGACAATCTAAATGGGTTATAGCAACCAGATTTCCCTTTTCCTTACACTCAACAGTTTCTGTACAGAAGCCAGAAGCCAGACATACATGACTTGTCTTTACAAGGGGTGTTTTCACTTTTTCTCAATGTCCTACACAAATCTGTATATCCATTCATTCTGCCTTAATGGAGTTTGTTCTAATTTGCCTGCTACAGATGTTAGACATTGATGTGACAACCTTCCAGTCCTATCATACGAGGCACTCCCAAATACATGGAACTAGAGCAGTTTAAAAAGAACAAGATCTGCCAAAGTTTATTATTCACACATGCTAAAATCTGGCTTTCTGTGTACTTATTCCAGTGCAGAGTACAAATTAACTACAATAGACAACCATATTAAAACCTATTGCTTCTTTTGCAGCTAAGAACACTTGAAACTAGAAAATTAGTTTTCAAAGTTAATGTGCTTGTTTCAAAAATGTTGGCTTTTTAATGTCATCTTAGTAAAACAGCAAAACTCTACAAATGCATCTTAATACTCCCTCCTGTTGGGTGCACATACAGAGAGAGAATCATGCCCAAGTTAGTGCTTTCTCCCTCAAGAAATTAATTCTGCTTCGCTCATCTCCCCAATTCCCCCCATACTGAAGCAAACTGCTGAAAAAGAATCCACCTTCTGTACATAATATAACCTTATGTAAAACAGTCCCATAATATCTTAGTTAAATCGCAATCTTAGCAATAGTAAAATTGACAGAAGAAAGCAGCTCAGTAAAATAAGGTATGCCACCTAATAATGAGCACCTAAGATGTCACCTAGCTGACTTAAATCTTGCTTAATTGCAAAGTTTATGCCTCTCCATCAATATGTTAAAATGGAAAACTAAAACTTAACACATCTGCAATACACCTCATTTTCCTTAACCTGTGTCTACCTGGTTAGCTCTGTAAGGGGAGGAAGATAGACAGTTTACACACAACAAACATCCCTACCTGCTGCATTGCAATTTAACACCCATACGCAATTGAAAAAGGCAACCATCATTGTCAACTGCTTCATATCTCATAAGGAGTAAATCATTTTCATCTGTTCCAATTTTTCTCCTCTGAAAAATGAAATTTTGAGACTGATACTGCACTTTGCATTAATAAAAACAGTGCATTTTTCTATAAAGAGTCATCAATCAGTTGCTAGAGCTGTAAAAACTAGGCCCACTTTACACTACATGCCAACAACAACAACTGTTTCTTAACTTCCAAGTCCTTTTAATTTATTGTCATAGCAAGGAGATATAACTCAAATTTGTAATCAACAGAAAAAATTATTGGTACATCAGCAGAAGAGAAGACTTTTCCCCCTGCTTGCTGAAGTACAGTTCTGGTCTATATCACTCTCAGTTCCCAAGCCTTTTCCACCTCTTCTTATCTCAGTCTTCATTTTCCCACTGTCAAAGCCTGTTTTTCCAGGAAGGAAAGTTATGGTAAAGATGAGGAATATTGTTCAGCACCTCTTTGCCCTCTGGCACTGCTATCAAACACTGGGATTTTATCTGCCACATTAGCTGAGTTCTTACAAAAAACACATTCCTTTTTGTATAATGTACATGGTGGCCACTCAAACAATAACCAGTAACAGATGTCTGAAGTGAGGAGAATGGACTATTTAAATAGAACTTTATAAATTCTGATGATACTTTCCCAGATTTGAAACCTTGACACTTAATTTATAACTATCAGTATGGCCATATACTTTCCTTTGTGTGTTTATTTCTAGTTCCAACCTCGGTAAGTATACCATGTCCCTCATGCTTTAAATTTCACTGTGACCTTGCAGATAATCTTACCCTCAACTTGCATTCATTTAATAGTGTAAAGATAGTAGCAAAAAAATGAAAAACCCTTTGCAAAGAATCAAATACCCAAATAAGGAATTCTGTCAGGGGCTATGAACTTCAATGCTTACATAAAATTACTGGTCACATTAGGTACCCTGCAATGACCATCTGGGAAAGTTTTTCTTTCAAAGGAAAGACAAAAGTATGAAAGAAATGTAACCTGCCAGAGTCTTTTCCACTGAAGTTTCAGTGTTACAAGATTTGTACTTGGGTCTGCTTTCCAGGAATTTTTAAAAAGCACTCTCAATCAATATGCATGGGAAATTAAGTAACTGCTTTAAATAACCTTACACTTTAGTATTATGAGAAAATGTTGGAGGGTTTAGAAGAAAATTCTCTATGCATCTATATATTTAAACCATATCTGCCAACGGCACTTTTACCACATATCGAAGCAGTAGAACTAAAGAACAATTTGGCATAATACAAGACTGCAGTCCTTATTATGCTACATTATGTTTAATTACCTTGTTTTCGTAATCCCTTTTAACAACTAAAGATTCCTGCATGTATTTCTGGTTAAAGCTGCTTAAGAAAAAAGGGTGGGGTTTTTTCCATGTCATTTAAAAAAAAAAAAAAATCCATCTCAGCTACAGAAACAAAAGATATCAGCAATAGTAGCAGCAATGGAAAATAATACATTTTAAAAGACAAGGTCAAATTCTGTCACTCTAACATGTCTGCACAGATGCAGAGATTTACAGACACCAACTCAGAGACAATTCGTTGCACCTGAGGACAAAATGCATCCTTCAGGAGCTTTAAACTCGCCGATATGTAAAAGCAAACAGACCCAGAAGAAGTTTCCCATTCCTGATTAAATTTTTAAAATGGTTGGATACGATGAGTAATAGTCCCAGAAAGCTTGTAACTAACATTATAAAGCTTTGCAATCAGCTTCAATAGCATAAATCCACTTGCATTTTGCTCAAGACATTCAGCCGTGAACTTCAGTGTCATTTTTAAGGAATACACTTCCCCTTTCTTCCAAATGCAGCAAAACAGTAGTATCCTGTGTAAAGCTTTTACCTTCTATGGGCAGTAGATAAACAGATCTATGAAGCATTCTTCCAACAGATCATATGACAGGTCAGAAAGTTTCTTTTCTTCCCGTTACAATATTCACCTGTACCCATGTTATCGGAAACCCACAAAGTTCAAAAAGACAGACTGACAAGGTGGAAAGGTCTCTTTGTATACAGCAGTAACATTTCTGATAGTACATGAGCAATGCCTACCAGCAGTTAGAAATTTTATATTAAAATACATGATGATAAATGCTACTAATATAACACTATTTCATTGGTTTTGAAAAAAGCTACAGCTGTCATACAATTCTAAGTGTGAAAATCATAAAACTAAAACCAAATGATGAAGTCTCATGCTGACAAAAGAAAATCACCTATCAAAGAAAAAGGCTGATAAAACTATGCAAACGATGGATCTCCAACAATATCTGCAAGGCTAGACTGCTATGGCTGAGTTTTCACTGCCTACATCTCTGCATCCTTCTAGAGAACCAACACAGGAAAGAGTACACTTTAGAAATTAAGCACAACTTTTAAAATATCATTTGTTTTCCATGAATTTCAACAGAAAATACAGATTGAGAGGGAATTCTCCCTTAGAGAGCAACACTTCATTTCTTTAATTAAAAAAAATTCACCACATGCTAGCCTCACAACTGTCTGTTAAAAGCAATGAAGAAACAGAGATGACAGCACATGACAGACTACAGTTCCTGGATGTCAGGAACACAGACTACCACAGAGACAGGACAAGTGAACACACTGTCCCTTTTATCTGATTCGGATTAGTAAGAGAAAGGCCAAAAAATTTTAAAAAACCCTTTGCTTTAACATGTCTGAGAAAGTTGTTAGCTTCATTATACCTACATATATCCATGTGTTTATATCATTTTTTGCTTGAACTTAGTAACCAAGGTTTACTCAGAGCTTTTTACAAAGACAGAAAGACAAGCATTTGCATTTAGCAAACACAGCAAAAATACATTATATTAATCAACTAATAAGACCTACTATGTTGCTAAGGGACAGTTAAATGAAAAGGAAGTATTTCCTTACTTGTCTGACACCAAGAATGAAATTATGTGATCTACTGTAAAGTAATTAACATCAAAGAGAACACTGGAGACCAGGGTGTGTAAAGATTTTAACTCATTAATATTAATGATTATCACATGATAAAAGTGCTAGATGCTCCAAATCTTGCTGGCTTTAAAGTTTTTCAATGTGGCCTTCAACTTTCCTTCATTAGGCTGAACATTACTCTGAGTTACACTAAAAATTAATAGACAAAAAGTCATCCTGAGCTTAACAAGTTACATCTTCTTGAAATTATACAGTAAGTCATGAATAGCTGAATAAGCATGACTAGCAAAAAAACTTATTCCTTGATAATATTCAGTGAAAATATATATTTGATGCTTCAGAAAAACAATGAAAGATAACAACCTACAAAAAATCTGCAATTTTATCAACCAAGCATTTTTGAAACATTCAGGCAAATATACAAGTGTTTATACAAATATACATGCCATCAGAAGAAATATACACTTTTTGGATAAAATAGTTTTTAAATAATTGTAGATGTCAAAGTTATAATAAAATCAAAATTAAAAAAAAATAATACAGATTTTCTGTTTTAAAAGGAGTCTGATTTGTTTTTTTAAAGAAGCAGCGTATTTCTATACTACTCAGGATGCGAAGATAATCCAAATTTATTTTATCCTCCATTAACTCATTAAAGTAGGAGTAGCTAGGAGATAAACGTTCAAGAATAGGTCTGACCTTTCTAACAAAATCTTGAAAAACGGACTCCTGGATACCTTACCTATATTCCAGTTAACCGCACCTTTAACGACTTACTCCTGTAAGAATACCACACTGAAGTGAACTTTATTTTTTCCAGCCTTACACAGATACTGTTCATCACTTTGTAAGAAAAAGTGCACATAGTGAGGCAGTGACATACTAGAAACAAAATCACAATATACTACAACTTCAAAATAGGCCAAGGACACCGCACATGCTTCTAGCTCACTGAAGGTAGGTTTGTTAAGGAAAACTGTTTCTGAGGGCAGGTGGGAACCTGATTAAGTAAAATTTACCATATGGTGACATGTTGACTCCCACAGGGAAATTAGCATGATTGGAAGCACCAACAAGTCTCTGTCACTTGAACCAATGCAATTAACCTACAGTAAACCATCATCCTTTCTTGGATTATTCCATGAGAAGGATAAAACATTTTGCAACTGCTTCATTTCAGGGACCTTAGGTTTTCCCTCCTGGGTGCACAGGAGAGCACAGACCATAAAGCAGACAATTGTGCCCATTGTCCGTCAATAATGACACTTTCCAGCATCTCTGTATTCCTAATATCTTCTCTATTTCAACCTGCCAAACCCAGTTTTTCGACCAACTAATCTTGCCACTTAAGATTTTCCAGCAGTTTGAGCATTGTTTACTACTCCTAATCCTCATCTCATTATCAAGCCATTAGCAATTCCCGTTTTACTCCCCCTGCCCCATACTTGGGAAAAAGGAAAGGCAAGGAGGAGATTATTACACTGTTCCTAACCTTTTCTCTATTCCACCTTTCAGTTCAGCTTTCAATCTGACACTACCTGCACACCCCTACTCCAGTTTTGATGTCCATCATTAATTTTCTCCTCGTTCCTGCGACACTGCTCTCATAAGCCAGTCTCTGTTCCTCACCCAAACTAGTGAATCCTTGTAGCCCACTGTCATGACAGCCACTCGTAGTCTCTGCCTCACAAATAAGAAGGATCTTCAGCAGTTTTTAGTTTGTTTGCCTTTTGTTGTTGTTGGGTGGGGTTTTTTTTTTTGTTTTGTCATCCCCCTCTTCTTTACTTACAAATTAGACAGACTCCGTATTCACCCTTCCAACCTCCAGTCCGGCAGGGACCACTAAGATCACAGGACATTGACTCTCAGTAGAGGGTTTTCTTAACTACAAATTGAATCTACTGAATAAATTTAAACTGATTTTCCAAGACATGTATAACTCAGTGGGGAGACTTCAAAACCAAAAGGCAAAGGGCTCATCACAAAACTCAATTTAAAATTATTGTCCCTTCTTAAAGCCTGTGGTTTGTTAACATTCAAAAGACTACAAAACATAGATAGTAAAATTTACCATTTGCAGGGGAAAAACACTTCTTTTTTAAAAATATATGTATTAACATACACATTAATACAGAAACATTACATAAACACTATACAGTATGTATATATGTTGACGAGGCCAAACGTGATTTGATATTGGTGGGGGGAGGGCAAAAGTTTTAAAGGAGCTCCTTTACTATGTCCTAACAGGCAGCGAGAAGATGAACTACTGCTTCTGGAAAAAAAAGTCTGCTCTGATTACTGAACTAAACAAATTCTTTGCACAAAATTCACAATTTAAAGCTTTGAAATCTTGGAAAACGAAACTGGTATTAAGAATGTAGTTCTAAATAACAGATCAAGATCATTTCTGCCTCGCTTTGTAATTTACATCTATCATTTTTCCATCAAAGGAAAAGAAGCTGGGCCAAAGAGCTGAACAGGAATGATGAAACGCATTGGTTCTCTTTGTTCACATGCTGTTTGGGAGGACGATATGTTTGGGTTTCACTGGGCAAAAGATCCATTCAAATTTTAGCACTTAAAAAACATCTGGTCTGAGTGATATTCACTAATGGAAACAGAATTTAGGCACCACAGAGCATCTAAGTCTTAGAAATGGAAAAGATAGTTATCTACAAACTGAAAGGTTTACTGGCCTCCTATAGTAATAGTGACACAATAATTAAATACTTTATATTAGTGACTTCAAAAATACAGGTTTCCCCTTGAAGGGTGTCACATAATAGCTTATTCTATCAGCTGAGTACTGCTAAAACTGAATTACTGGATTTGTCCCAAAAAATTTAGCTCATCTATATTGCAATTTTGTCTGTATTTTGAGATTCTGAAAGCAGCAGTCTTACTGACCAGTGCGCACTCTATACTATGCAGTTATTTTTATCTCCTAAAATACCCGTAGGAAAACAAATGTTTGTACAACTATAAGAAAAGCTCAGGTGAAATATTTTAACAAAGAGCCCCTGAGATCACAGAATTCATTAATGGCAACCTTCTCAGGAGCTCTGGCAAGTTTTAGTTAGTGATTATACAGTTTACTTCTAAGTAAACAAAAATGTCCTTACCAAAGTAAGATATGTAAGTATTAGATATGTCTAATAAGTTTTGGGGGTTGTTTGGGTTTCTTTGTTACCTGTAAAATCTCAAAAAGATACACTAAAACTGACTTCATAAATCTATATTAATGAAAACTTTGAGAACAGAGATTAAAGACACTATATAGAACCAAATATTTATTATTTGACTAGGTTATGATGTCCACAAAAATGCTTCTGTGCCACCTTACTCTTACTAGCTCCGTACTATAAACAAATGAACAGTCTAGCAGAACTTGTAGCCTTCACGATGCTTTGTGAAGAAGATATGGCACTTAGATAATACTGCACATGTCCAGATAATATAGCACATGGCCACGGCACTTGCAGTTCTTAACAGTAATAAGAATGCTGAAAACATGCATTAATTACAAAGAGTAAACAAAACAAAAAAATTCTAGCTATGTTGAAGCCATGACAGGTCTCACGATAAATAAAGCCTGAAAGAGATGTACGTTCCTGTCTCTAGAGGTAAATTCATGTCAAATGGTAGTTACAGAATCTTATTTAATGTATTGTACCTGTGCCTACTAACATCCAAGAGGTGTAAGAACAGTATTTATGAAATTTATTGCTCCAATGTCCCTTTTAAAGAGGCCCAAGCCAGCTGGAAAAAAAAAAAAAAAATCCTTTGTTTTACTAAAACCAGAGTGATGATGCAAAATAATTCTTTGATCTATTATCTATTTGAAATTACTAAGCTAAATGCAGACAGTAATTGCTGACAAATCCCAGTAGTAAACAAACCAGTTTCACATTTTACATATTATCAAGAGGCTACAGAATTAATGGTTACAGCCAAAGAAATGTTGACACAGTTGCAGACTGAGTCTTAACATGCTGATCATGTTAAAATACTGCACAAGAAATATTTTTCCACTTTGTAAAAAGCCAGACTGTTTACATGCTTAAGTGGCTAGAGACCTTGTTGTCTGTGTGTGGTCTTAACATTTCAGTATCATAACCATGAATATAAAGAGAAGCAGCATGAAATAACCTATTATACTCACAATGAATGCCAGACTGCCAATATTGGAAGCGCTGAGATTTAAGTTTCTTAAAATGAGCATTACTACATACATATACCTACATTTTTACTCCCTTTTATAATATTAATTAATAAATAAATTGAAACAAAGCTTTTCTATAAGTAAACAGGGGACTCATTTCACAGAAGTTAATTTTTCTTTCCTTTACATTGTTTAGAAAGAAAAAGAATTTGGAAAAAAATTATGAAATTAAAAATAACAAACAACATTATTAAAAACCAACACATTCTGAAACTATCGTCACTCATATTCTCTTAGCATATGAGATGCATTTAATTATTATTACAACTGTAACTACTATATCACAGCCCTGGAACACAAATATATTAAACCTCTAATTTGATGATTTACACCAAATTTTTGCTGCAAATTGCTTTGCTAATTTACTTATTTACTTAGAAATCACTGGAAAGTGTCTTCTGCAACTACTGGTAACTTTTTTTTTTAATTAAAAAAAAAGAAAGCCCTACTGTTCTCACGGTTTACTGAAGAGAGCACTGTGAAACCATTAGGGAAAAGAAGATGTAAGCTATCTTCAGCAGAGGGAGATTAATTAGTAGCTTTACCATTCAGACATTTACATCCAAAGACTGCCATAGCTAAAGCATTATCAGTGTCCCATTTTTCCATTCTATGTTTAGCAATAAAACATATAATTTTAAAAGGCAAGTATGCAGTGTAAATAAAAAATATTTTCTTCAATCACTCAGTACAAGAATTATCAACATTTTTTTACACTAACTGAGATTTCCTCTCTCAGCCAGCAATAAAAAGCAGAGACTATCATCTTTCCAGCATTTGTGAACCCCACTACGCATGGCTCAATTTTCTAAAATCTCACTGAAAAAAAAAAATAGAGTGAAAGTACAGGGTTGTTACCAAGAATGGTGGTATAAGGTCAGATAGAGATTTCTGGTTCTGTTTGCTTACCCCCCAACCCTAATGTTCATTTACATATGTGGGAAGGTGAAGGGCGAAAGAGAAATTGCCTATCAGATTTTCCATAAGCTTAACCTCTATTGATATTTTTAATGTGTGCATAGAAGGCAAAGTAGTTCAAAATAGTTTCTTCTCTAAAATAACAGGATTAAAGTTAGAAGAGAAGAATTCAGAGTTATAATGGATGAACAGAATTAACGTTGTGGGACCATTCTAATTCCATTTGGGACACACTTGCCTCCTCAGTCTGTGTTTCTGTTCCATAAGCATTTAAGAAAAATAAACGTGTCACCGAAAGTCTTTAAAAGTATACTTCCCAAATCATAGAAATGATCAAGAAGTCATTAGAAAAGAAGTACACATGAAGGGTAATTCACTCTAAAAACAAACAGCAAATGACCCTTGAAAGGGGTGGTCCTGAGTTTCCTCAAGGAAGCAGAAGGGCTCTGTAACCAGGCAGCACTGAGGCAACACCAATTTCCATTTCTCTTCTCTTTCAAGAGGGCAACTGGGTAGTTAAACTACACCAGGGAGGAAGACACCCACCAGCCCTACTCAATCCCCAGGCCTACAGGGGCCAGCCAGGCCAAGCGCTGGAGGAAGTGTAGATGGCAGGCCCCGCCACAGAGTGTGGGCAGGGGCAGGGCAGCCGCACAGCTGGGGCAGCTGTTGGCCCGGCCCGGCCTGGTGCTGAAGCCTGCCCGCCCCGGCTGGGTCACCAGGGGCTGGGCTCACAGCCTGCCAGCAGCTCCCGCCACCGCCACCATTGCCACCATAGTACTTCTAGTGCCTGCTGATTTTATACCATCACCCAGCTACACCAAACTTCCTCCGAGCAAACTTTATCCTGCATCAAAGGAGGAATGCAAGAATTGTATCCCACCACGACTGGACTCCCTAACAATATTGTTATTCTTTTAAGCTAAATAAAGCTTTATGCTATTCATTTCTTTGGTGTGGAGTTATTTGTAAACGTTCAGCTTTTGCTCTGGTCCAGAAACATTAATGGGTTGGCTGAAGACAAATGTAAACAAGAAAGGCCTAAGAATTTACTTTGTATGAAACCAGATTGCAAAGGCTTCCTATGAAAGTCACAGACGGAAATTCCAGAATACGCAAGTATTCAGTGACAGGTTTTCCTTCACTTTAGGGAGCGGCCTAATCATTCCAATCCCATTACCTGTTCCCATCCCACCGTAAGACACTAACCTTCCACAGCCTGTTCCAGAACCCTTCCTGGCACTTTTCATTTCACTCTTTCTTTCCCTACATCTGTCTGATCGGTAAGTCGCTATAATGGGCTGCTACAAACATAAAAATAAAAGCAAAGGAGATCCTGACTGCTGAGAATGAGCTCTCACATAACAGCATGTTCGTAACCTTTTCACTTTGTGGAAAACCCTGGAATCTTCACCTGAAATACATGGGAACCTCCATCATGCAGCCCACAACAGAACTACCAGTTGAAAAAGGTGTCTTTTGCCACACGATTAAGGTAATAGATAGCATCACATACAAATTACATAATATTTGAATATATTTTGGACTAATGTCTTACTACTTTATCATTTAAACATTTGGCATATTTGAAGAGATCCTAACCATGACTGAAAAGACAAGGGAACTAATTTAAACACCTTGCAGATGACTAAACTGATTTGCAGATGGTCAAATTAGAGAAATAAGCAGGCCACCTGCTGATCAAGGCCTATCCCCTAAATCTGTGTGGCAACCCAAAGAGAATAAACTAGTATTTCAAAATCAAGTACCAATATGATGACAGCCGTCAGCAGCAGAGAAGATTTTGATTTGGGCACTACTACAAAGTAGATGTCCACGGAGAGTGAGCTTACCCTCTTAAATACCATATGTTGCCTATACTGAAACTGCCATCTGCATCAGTTTAGATACTAGTGACTTTATGTTGATACAGCCTGGTGTTCAGGACACAACCACTTCCTACCTGGAACAGAAACACTCAGGAGTAGGATACAAGCCGAAGGTATTCCAGGAACATCTGTACTCTTTCAAGAGCAGGTGCAGCGCTATATTACTATTTAGGCATCTTTTCCAAAAGCTCCATACAAGACCCCAAAGCTAAGGAGAGTTAATGGTGATACTGAAGTTCTCCACTTTTTGCTTCTTAATAAAGAAACCTAAAGTTTTTGATGATCTACTATTCCTAATATCTCTGTGTAAAGGAGGAATACCAAATTAGCAGAGCAATAGAATGTGAGGCAAGGCTCTGCTTACATGTGGGTCTCGAAGGAACGTGACAAGCAATGCTGCTGGTAATTCCACAATTCTGTTTTCTATTCTATTTTCTCCTTCTAAAGTAGTGTTGAATTTATAATCCACTGTGAAGATCAAACTTTCTATTATAACAGCCTGTGATCACCACTGATACTCGTAACACTTCACTGAAGATGCAATGGTCTGACCAACTTACAAATGTGGAAATAGGTTTTGCCACTTTAATTTTCTCTCCTTGGAGGGGGAATGCTGTCTCGTAACAGTAGGTGAGTAACAACTGCCTCACCTTGTCACAACACTGGCTACCAACAACCGAGCTTTAAGTGATTTTCTAGATGTTCAACTTGAAATACTGTGAGTTTTCTTGATGCTCGCAAAAGATACTCTAACAAAAGGGTAGGTTGTATTGATATATGAATATCATTTCACTTCTGAACTTACAATATTGTTTACTGTATTCTTCATCACTGGATTTTTCCTTGCCCAGATCTGTATCTTAGTTCAAATAGGAATTTACAAAACCAGACTGAATCCCAACAGTTCCTACACGCCTAATAATGTTGGTCTCTCAAAACCAACAATGACACACCAACCATCTCTAAAAGCCCTACAGAAAATGGCTTCAAATTAGCAAATAGTTTTCTGAGCTATTTAGAATATGCTGGGCATCTGTAATTAAAACTCTCAGCATAATCAGCAAGCACCTCTAGTTGTGTCCTCCAAACACTCTGCAAATCAAATCACAATCTCTGACCATTATCGGGGTGAAGAAAGGATATAGGCAAAGAAACATTTTCCTTAATATTTTTTTTTTTGTTAAGTCTCTTCAGGTCACGTCTAACCACTACCCTCTCTTTTCACCAAATCATGAAAGTAAAATACAACATTCAATTCAATTTTCTGAAAGATGCATAAATTGACATATAAAGATTTAAAACTAATGACAAATTCTAACAATTTTCCGAAGAAATCTATAAACCAATGTTATTCTTTTCTTCCAGATCTTCCTGTAAGATTTCTCTGCTCTGGGACACCTGTGGCAGCTACCAATGATTTAATCACCAGTCACTGCTGCTCAGTCTATTTCCTATTATACTATGAACACGCAGTACTCAGCACTTGTTTGAGGCAAGAATGTGGGGGGGGTTGATTGTTTTTTTAAACTGCAGATTTCATTTTCCACTTTTGACATGTCAGACATTACTATCCTCTAAGTTGTTTGTAAATTCTACGAGACATGGGTTGTGACTACCTGAGTTTAACACCCAGCAAAAAAACCCCAAACAAACAAACCACAGACTTACAGACAATGCCACAAAGGGAGTAACTCTTTAGAAGCTCGCCTGCCACTACTGAAGTTTACCTTATTATGCCAAGGCAACAGACTACGGCAGTGCTACTTATATTACTCTCCTTCCTATTTTTATACTATAGGAATGTCAAAATAAAAAGGGAACGTTACATTGTACATGACCCTACCAACTGTCAAACCCTAGGATCTTGGCATTGAACAGATTCTCTTTAATGGCCCAAGACTTAGCTCTTTCCCAACTCTTCAGTTCAGCAAATATTTTACGTTCAGAGCTATACATTTCTATCAGCCTTTATCTCTATGATACAAAGCAGGATAAACCATAACCATGTATATTTGGTTAGTTATGAGTGCTATTAAATCACTGATACATTCAATGAACAAAGACGACCCTCTGAGTTTAAAATAGGAGAATACTGGCTTGAACTTGAAAAGCTGTATTTAACTGTATCTTAAATAAACTATTATTTCACCAGCTGAATGGTGTCATATATGCCAGGCACATTACTACTTCCTGGAAACAGCCAGGCATGCAAATTGAACCTTGAATGTGGCATATAGCTTAGTCTAGTTACTGCACAGGTTTTTAGAGCAAAACGAGGATAGAGTCACCATCAATATGAAAACGCTAAGAAAATGTTCTGTGGCTGCGTCACATTTTGTTGCATGGAAACCAGTAATACAGCATTCTTCTTCACCTCTGTTGTTATCCTCACTCTCCCTCAAAACTAAAACTACTCTTCTTTGATGCAACATCTTTACAGTGATTCTCCACCAGAACGCTATTTAATATGTACATGGCAAGTGACATAGAAAAAGGAATAAAAGCTTTCTTTTGCCGAAGCTTGTAGATTCAGGCTTTCATGCAAGAGGATCTGTCTGTAAAACACACCGCAGAAATAGCAAAGAAGCCTCAATTAAAGAGGTTACAAAGACAAGACAGTACAAACCCAAGAAAGATGACACTTGCTCTTAAGGCTTCATAAATGGAGCATACTTCCCTAACAAAGTGTACACAGCCAAGAGGGAAAGATCATCTTGAAGCACTCAAATCACTGAAGTTAAGACTTTGGTTCAAAACCCTCTGCACATGCCCAAGACCACAACTATTCTTTTCCCACTTTCCCAAGTGAAAATTTCTGAGCTACAAATACTGTTCTGCAGTAAGAAGGCAGAGTTATCTTTTGTAGAGGCCTCATTAAAAATACTGCATTCTGTGAAGCAGGGGAATAAAAAATAAGTTAGCCTGATATGCATAGGTACAGACACCATGGCTTGGTAAGACCTATCTTCATCTACCATTTCTTAGTATGACTAAATGAATGTATACAGCTAATCTGAGTTTTATGCATTATATAAAGGTGTTTATTCTTACTGTTCATTTGGCCAAGCAATATCACTCAAAGACAAAAGTAGACCGATTCTGCTAAAAAAACGGAAGGACCAAACAACATACAACAGCAGAAGTGCTAGAACATGGACCAACCCTACACAACTTGCCCACTGTAGTAAGAATTCATTTTTGTCAGTTAAGATACCACGTCACTCCATATTGTAGTTCATTTTTCAAACTTATTTCTGACTTTATTACTAAACTTCTTTATTAAATCTGCAATGTTTTGCCTCTTCACTACTACACTGCTTGTGGTAATGAAAACAACAGAGAGGGATTCAAGGATTAAAAAGGGTTGGGGGTGGGAACAACTACGAAGCCATGACTTTTCCATTACTAATTTGTTGACATAGATTATATAATCAGTCATACAAACTAAGAAACTTACCCTATTTTTAATGTTTTTTCTTAATATCTGAAGTCAATATTCAATTCTGATCAGATCATTCTCTTTCAAACCAGAAGTCCCAGTTTTAATCACAGAATAAATACATAACATTAATCATTTAAGTTTGAAATTGGTCAGCTGAAAAATAAATGGAAAAAAATAACAAAAACTGAGATATAACTAAAAAGAACTGTAGGAGCCCGCATGTTAAATTTTAAAGGATTACTTTTACTTAGTTAACATCTGTTTAAAAACAAAGAGAAAAGAGTATTTTTATATTGGTCCCATATACACACCAACATCATCCATTGTAGCAAAAGTTTAAGTCATACACATTTGAAATCACAATATTTTGATTTTCATAAGTATGGTATGTCACAACATTTCGAGTTAGAAATATTTGCAGTCACAACAGGGAAACAACTACATGAGAAAAATCACTAGTGAACTCCTGATCCTTTAAGAGTGAATGTATCATTCCACACTACCTTATGTTCAGGTACTTGCTGAGCACCTTTCTCTGCTCTATAACATAGAATCATACACAGCTCAAGTCTAATTTCATAAGGTTTTCATAATTTTATTTTCACTTTATCCATTTTTTCACAGTTCCTGGGTAAGCACAAGTTGGCAACACAGGGGTTTTCATTTTACTCTTTTCATACTTAAGTTAAAACTGATTTATATTTTATTACTTGGCTGTATCACATTTCAGCCTTCTTCCAACCTAACTTCTTTACATATTGACATAATAGACACAGAGACTGCATTTTAAAAAGACAGCCAAATGGATCTTGAGGAAGGCTGTTGATGAAATAAATTAGTATGTCCTTAGTTAAGCTACAGTGTACTGCCAATATGGTCCTACAGGCTCTGATCCAAAGCCCATTGACTTCAGTGAGGTTTGGGTCAGATCCACTGTAAAAAGAACTTAATTCAGTAATGGCAAATGAAATCCAAGATGTTTAATCTGATTAGAAAACACTCCAAGTAACACTGTGAATAATGGTGGTGACTTTTTCACAGCTCATGCAGATTTTCAGTTCCTTAAACTATTATTTAAAAAGTCTGGAATTTATAGTTTTTGCCAACCACATTGTCACAGCTTAATTGAGCAGCTGTCAACTGTTAGAAAATAACTGCACCATCATCCCTTTTAGAAGAACTAGTGTGGGAAGTGAAACACTTACATGGGATCTAAAGTTTCTGGAGTCATGGTAATGAATCTATTTTCATCAGGTGACCATGAGTCATCATTTTATCAGCAGTTTAAAGGATTTTCACAATAGTTGAACATCATCAGTGTTCATGCCTAGCAATCACTGCAGCAGAATACTGAAATAGGGTGCCATATCCTGTGGTACCATCATTTAAGGAGAAGTTTGGCTATTGAGTCAAGAAAAATACTGCAAAGTCATGGTTGAATAAGTGTGCAGCAAACACAAAATGTCCAGAAACTAAGTTTTTTATTTAAGAATTGAAAGTAAGCAATAATTCTGCTTTTAAAAATAGATGCCTTTTAAGGAAGTTGTGAAGCACATGGATGAAACATAAGGAAAGAATAAAAATGTTTCATCAGTCTCTCTTCTCCCTTTTACTCCATAGTCCAGTCAGAACACACTCATATATCAAACACTCAGATGACTTCCACGTATTAGAATCCATCTACATCATCCAGGGTGGGGAGAGGCCACACAAAGCCATACAAAAATGTAATATATAAATTTTCATGATGCTAACGTCAAGAGCAAAATCTGCATCACTGTAGCATTAAACTGTTTGCATATGGCATTAGCAGGTACTATATGAAATGTGGATCCCTTTACCTCCCAGCCTACTAACCTCCATCTGAACTCACTGGAAAGAATTGAAGAATTTCACCTACAGTGCAAGCTGAAGCCTCTCCCAGGACCTAAAGACATTCAGTGACCCCATGCAGCATCTCTGCTAAGCCCTGATGTTTTGCTGGACTCAGAGAGATTGAAGTCTGCTTCTAAGTTTCCCATCCCTTCCTCCTCCACTGCTGGACTCAGGGGTCAAGCAGGCAGTACCACCAAGATCTCCAAGAAGCAGAACAGTGGAGGTTTAAGATACGGTAGTTCTGGCCAGAAAGAAAACATATGCTAAATATCACGGCAGTTACATCGTTGAATTAATTACATCTAAAAAAATTTATCACTTGGTATGGTGTGTATTTAGAACCCTGTACCACTGCCACAGTAGTATAGTGCTCACTACAAGCAAAACCCTAATATTCTGGCACAACTGGTATTTTTAAAATTAAGCATATATTTGAATTACCAAAAAAAAGTAATACAAGTTGAACCATTCTTTTATTCCCCATTTGAAGTGATCCCCATGAAAGCAGTGCTTCCACTATTGATGTTTATCCCACTGGCTTCCTATTCCTTTCTCCTTCTGCTAACACTTTAATCTCTCAACTCTTCATTCACTCATCATTTCCCTAGGCTTGAAAATTAATCCTCTGAGGTCAGTGAGGAAACTTCCATTGACTCCAGGAGGTTTAGAATTTGATCATACACTTAATTTTCCTCCCCCCTCTACCTCCCAACTTCCTCTTTCTTTCTTCTGGAACTTATTTACTCATCACTTTAGTCATTCCATATCTGGTCCCATGAAATTGGGACTTACATGCAGAGTTAAGAGAACTAAATAGACGTCCCTCAATCCATTATTATTGTTTCCTACTTCCTATTTTAGATCATATTCTCCCCCATCCCCTGGTCCATTTTTATCTTCTTTAAGACTTTTAAGCCATTTCAGACAAGTATCATATTTTTCTGCATTCATATAGCAATGAACATCACAGCTGAGTGAAGCATATGGCAGTAACAATTCCAACCACCTGTATTCATAACTGCTCTGAGTAATGCCACTTTAGGAGAGCTACATCCCTAGAAAACCAAGTAACCAATGGCTAACACAGCTATTTCTTAAAGACCCAAAAAGCAAAAATAAAGAACACACAGTACGCATAAAATTCAACCACCTTTGATCAGTTTGGAGAACACCAGTACCTTACTTTCAAGTTGTAAAATACTTTTACAAATTCTACCTAACTGCAGAAAACCTCAGCTTAGCACATTTCCAATGAAACATTTGTGAGTTCTCCAACTACAAGAATTTCACATATAAATGTCTTAGTTTTGCAATGGAGAAAAGAAATGGACATCAGAAAATACTGTATTTATTAGCTATTTTAACCAAGCACACTCTAAAATAACGTACCTCAAAACAGAAATCAGTATGCTAACAAGTTCAGAACTATGCATGTAAAAAAGCATCTGCAGTATCAGTCTGGTAACTCTAAGCAGTCACAAGATATGAAAAAATGATTTTAAACAGAGTATTCCTTATTCTTGCTCTCCACTTGAGAGTACTGCATTCCTGTATCTGTGTACTTAATATAGCAGTAAAATGCATTTACTATCCTCCATTACACATTATGTGGGACCAGAGAAAACTTTCACATTAGTTTTAAAAAAAAATCTACTCATCTCCCTAGTATTTTTCTCTCCGAACAACTCACAAGAAGCAGCAAACACCACTTTCTCACAGGGCAAAATATTTACAGAAATACTGATCAGCTAATTCAGTGGACACACTTCATGGAATCTTTTAATCTGTCTAGCCCATTTAGATGTCACCTAAGCATCATCCAAACTGCCATGTCTGATATAGAAATCTGTGTTGACATACTATCCCTGTAGTACATTTCAACTGGTAGCTTAAAAAAAAAAAAAAAAGCACTGGAAAAACTGGAAAGGCCAGAGATACAGTTAAGCTTTAGCATTAGAAATCTATTAACATATTTAAGCACGCATGGAATTATCAAAAAAGGCCACTTCCAAATAAACTGCTCACAGTCTTAGACTAGCATATTGTCTGACAAAGACTTCTGAACATTTCCGTCTACCTACTGTTAGGGCCTATAACAAACATTCGTTCTATGGACACCTGCTTTCATGGAGCACTTCTAAGATATGCCAAGAGAGATGTTAAAATGCCTTTGGTTATAAATCAGTATCTTAATGATTACAATAAGATAATCAGCATTAAAAAAAGGTAAAGGATACATACACAAGCAAAACACAGGGGACAATCGACGTTACAGTCATACTGTCATTTTTCTGTCCAAACATTGATGGTACTTCCATCTTTGTTCCCTCTCAGCTTCAACGGAACTTGCAATTTAAAGCAAGCAAAAAGCTTGAAGCAGGAAGGACCAAGAAGTGTCATACACTTCCAGCATGCAATAATTTAAATTGATAACAAGAAACACTGCTGAAAAATTAACTGCAGAGTGTGCTGGATGACCAGAGGAAAGGCTGAAACTATAATTATCTTAATCCAAGATACACACTTGCAAAGGACTACAAACCTGAGAGAGAACAGAGAGCTCTTAATTTCTCAAAGTCGGAAACAGCAAAGTAAAAAAAGCTCTGAGTCGAGCTATTGAAATGTAGTAACAACCTAAAGTCTACAGTGCTTGGCAAATGAACGAATTGCAGAAAGCAGTAAATGAATTTTTTTCTATTATATCCATTAAAATTACTATATTTAGTTCTGCAGTTTGGCATGAATACAGTCAATTTACACAATTCTGGAAGAGCAATTCTTTCTAGTTTGTCCAAAGATTTATAAAAGGCCCTAGTGATATTATTTTTCAAATCCATATAGAGTTCGTGATTTTGCTTTAAGCCTCAGCAATTAAAGTTAAGATTTATTTCTCAACACAGCAGTAAAATATTTTAGCAACACACAGAGAAATCTTAATTAAATTCGTATGCCTTATTTTCCAGATTTGGGGGTATTTTACCATGCAGCACTTTATGAAGTATCAGTATCTCCTAAAACTGAAAATTGCTCATCAAATTAGCTTGCTTAGAATATTGTCTATTGCACATCACAACACTATGGCATCCAGCCACTTGACAAGTGAAGAAAGTGTATTTAGGATCTAACTGTAGTTTTTGTATTAAGGTTTAATGCTATTTTACGGCGTCAATTGTTTTGTTTCAATCACTTTTAATTGCCCATAAACGCAAGTCTAGGATTGCCTTTCAAAAATAGGCCAACTACTCCCTCTACTGAAAATAATTGACCATTACATTAGAGGTACAGAGTCATTAAAAACGTGTTGAGAAGCAAAGTCGTTCAACAAATTACGTGGTTTGCTCTTAATTACGTGCTAGTCAGCTAAGATTTGGAAGATTGATAAGCCGTACTTTCTGCCCTCTTACCAGAAAGTTTAACATACACTGGCATACAAAATCTATAAAATTAAAAGTAGAGAAGGTAGAAGACAAGGCATGTGTTAAACGTTTTCAGAGTCAGAAAAATAACCCTATCAATTTCAAACACGAGGAACCTTAAAGTAAGAATATAGTATTTTCTATACTCTCCCAGCAGAGAGGAGTGGAATGTTTTCTGCCTTTTAATGAGGCATCTTCTGCACAGGGATCTTCCTTGAAAAATTTATGTGAAAGGTGAACAGCCTTTATAAAGGGAATATTCACATTAAATACAAATCCGGTGAATGTAAAGCAGCAAAAATTCACACACAGTATCCCTGATCTAACTAGTAAAATGTTAGGCATCTCTGCACAAACCCAATTCCAACCAGCTCTTCTCATATTTACACTATATATTTGATACATTCTAGTCAAGGCAAAGTCAATGCATGCTAATTTTCAGCATTCAGTACATGCAAAAAACTTAGCCTAATTTCTCCAGTAGTACCAGAAAAAACTAAAGTTGCACTTCACTGGCACTCTCAAAAGCACCTATGATATTGCTTACCCACAAATACATGCTCAGTGAGAACCTAACTATTTGCTGAGTTAGTCAGTGACGTTAACCTACTTGCCGAGAGCCATGGTACATACTGAATACCAATAAAGTGTCTATGCTGAATCAGCAAGTTGTAATAATGCAGGTCAGTAATCAAATATCTTAGGGCTTTTTATCTAGTGAAGATATTTCAACTCACACCACTTATTTTCTTGAGCATTTGCATTAATGACATCAATGGTTCTCAGCTGAGAAAAAGAATGCCTTCAGCTTCAGCTCCTGTCGTTACTCACATCAGTAGCATGTGGGTAACAGATAAAACGTGCCCAAAATCAGAGATATTTCTCTCAACCCCTATATCAATTCTGCTGTGAACAGCATAGACATGACACTGTCAAGTTAAGGCTTACAATCACATTACACAGTAAAAAAAAGTAAAGCAAACATCACACTAAAAGCCGTTTTCTTTGGAAAAGAACACATAGCACACAAAAATTGTTTGGACTGCTTGTTGAACAGGTTGGTTACCCACAAAACCAAACTTCAACGGCTTCCACAGCCTGAGCAGTCAGGAAGGTTTTTGTAGCTGCCCTCCCAAAAACCCAAGCTTATCCACAGAGGAAAAAGTATTTTAGGTTAAGAAAATTCCTGGAGATAACATTTCCAAGGGAATAATACATTGCGCTAATCGTTTTGCAATGTATGCATTACCTAAACGACCCTAGGCATACAGGAACAGAGAGACAAGAGCGAAGGCCCAAAAGAGAATGTTTCACAGTCTTTACTGAACCATTCATTCTATTTATTGATAAGCTCATATAGTTACAGTAGAAGAATTATGAAGTGCTATGTTTATTACAGAATGTTTTGAAAATCATTACTCTTCAGATACATAACCAAAAGCCAGAGACTGTTTGCAACATAAACTGCAATGACATTTTACTGGATGTAAGACAACTAATCCCCCCAAAGGGCGAAAGAGGCAAAACAGTTGCAAATAAAGAGTCAAGTGTGAAAAACAGTTTAAGCACATTGATATGCCTTAAACCAGGAACTCAGATTATCCGGGAAGTACACGAATAATATTGCAAGATTACAGTAAGAGAAGAATCAACCCTAAACTTTATTTCAGGTAGCAAATACTGTTTTACTGAGAATTCATGTAGTTTCCAAGTCTAACTACACAACTAATCACTTTGAGTTACACAATTCATCTGACCTCAGATGCAAACTGCCATGATACAGGAGCGACTCAAGAACTTCACTTCCAAAGAGTGAGAAAAGCTGATATAAAATATGTTACTGTGACCAGAAGCCTAAAGGATACACCTCTTCATAATTAACTTTTAAGATCAATGTACACACTTTCTAAGCAGTATTACACTTTTTTTTTTTTTAAATGAAGGCTATGACATTCTACTTACCTTAATGACAAATTTGTTGGATGCCATGATAGGTCAGTGTAAGCTGGTCCTATAAAAATATCAATTAAAAGTGATCAGCACTATAGAAAAACTCAGATCTCTACACCAATTGAGAAGGACTTGGAAAATCTATTACTCATTTTTTTCAATACTGCTGTTCTTTCAACACCATATTCTGCTTTACGAAAACCAAGGAAAACTCTTATTTAAAGGAGAATTACTTAGCTACCTATGTTGGGTTTTTTTAGTGTATCTCGTAAGTGTTTAGGCACTTAACAGCCAACACAGAACTGTTTTTCGGAGCAGTACCAAGACAAAGACAAACCCACCTAACTTATCCTCAAGAAGCCTTTCAGGGAGCAGCAAACTAAACCTGCAATATTCCTTTACTACCATCTCAACCACTGGTCCCTATGTGTACGGTGCCTGGCCCAGTTTCTCTTTCAAAGTCATGACTTCACATAAAATCGCTTTGCTCACAGACAGAAAGAGTGAAGAAGCAAAAATGAAGGAAACACACAAAACTTTAAAAAGTATTGTTTTCAAGAAAAACCAAGCTTAATACATGAAACAATACCTGCTCTAGTCAATAGTCCTTAAACCCCTCTACATAAAGTTCATCCCTTCCTATCCTGTGCACACTCCATTTCCACCTAGCTAGGGACCCCACAGCAGCCTGCATACAACAACGGCCTTATAGAAATAACATCCTCCACCATGCTCTCTTAACAGCGTCTCAGCCACATTTCACAAATTCAAAGTTTGCTTTCAGACCAAGCAGCAGTAAGCAGACTTCATAACTGCGAGCCAGTCACTACCTGTAGTTCTGTTAATCAGTAACATCAGACTTTAAACCAGTTCACAAACGAAGAACTGTCACTTTTTTTTTGTTCTTTTTTAATATGAAACTATGGCTGCTGGTGCACCTACTGTGCATATATCTATCATGTGCATATTTAAAATTTTAAACTACTACACACATAAAGCAATGTGCCTGAACCTTACTGTGTTGCACAAAAGTAACGTGAACTTTAGACATCCTCTTGCTTGCTTATCCCAAAAGGGATTTAGATTGCTTAATTTGGGATACGGAGTGAGGTACATTGAGCTGCACAGACCCTGCCCCTGCCTCAGACCATTCCAACTAACTCAGGAAGCATTAATTCCTGCTGGAAGTAAAATGTGTCCACTCTTGGGCACAAGAAGAAACCTTCAACTAATTGCTAAAATTCCCCATGCATCCTTAGAAGAACACTATCTCACTCAAGTGACTACAAGCTTCAAACTGGCTTGCAAGCCAAACCACGTTTAGCCACCTTCCCTACCGATATCAGGATTTTAACTGCCCTCCCCCTCGCAAACTGACAACAATTACATGACAGCACTGAAACGACTGGGCACGTTCATCATTCTTCACATAAACAGGAGCTAAACATTCACTTGCCAAAAGGCAGATTAGGTTAATTCATGAAAGTGTTTCCAGCTAAGCCCACAACACTGGGATTCAGAAGAGACATGGAATGGGCTCTATGGTATCAAATTAATATCTACAAAAAAAAAAAACAGGAATAAAAAAATTAACACACATTCTATTTTCTCATAAAACAGGAAGAGAGGCAACAGACAAGAAAGAGACCTGAAATGGCCAGAAGACCTTGTGAGCAGGGGTCTCAGTATACTCACAGGAAACAGTACCCAATACAGTTTAGGCGCCAACATCAAGTTAAAAACCAAGTGTCAGTAGTTGCTGCCTGGAATAGATGAACTGCACCAGAAACTACACTGAAAATAGAGCTGCCTTTTACACTACTAAGTTTCCTAAAGCATTAGTCTCTTAACAGGAGAGAAAGATCTGCTCAATTTTGTAAGAGATAGTATAGGAAAACACCAAGAACACAGGAAGACATACCCGTTTCTCACTGCATACTTCAAGTTATTGTAAAGCACAGCGATAGAGCTGTCAAAATTTCAGTCTACAAGTCAGGTTGGTGATAAGTGGCTCTGTCAGGCACCACACTTATACATTTCAGAAGGCAGTCATTGTCCTTACTTAAATCAAAAAAAAAAGTGCAAAGCAAGATAAAGACTCACTTTACAGCTACATAGCAGAGCACAGATAATTTTGATCTTAAGATCCAACAGTAATCATTTTGAACTAAATAAGCAATTCTATGCAGTGCTTCCATCCCAGATACCCAAATACTGAGGCCTGAGATTTCAAAACAACTACATAAAATGTGAAAGTAACAGGGCCCAATTCCGTACACTGGCTCAAGGGAAACTCCCTATTACTGCAATGATCATATTCTATATATCATATCAATATCTAAGCAGTAAGAAACACAACAGTAAAAGGACAGTAAACAGTGAGAAGTAAAACAATCATTACTGTGATCAGGTTAAAATGAGTTTGAACTGAGAACCACTCTGCAGTAACTGCTGAAAAGAAACTTTAATATAGATAATAAAATGGTCTGAGAAAACGCAAAGTTGGAGCTTGTGCCAGCTGCGCAGTAACAGTAAAGAGAGTTATACAGAGCAAATTGCATTTTCAAGTAACAGTCATGCAGACACAAGCTAGAATACCATGCCTGGTGCCACAGGACTATCATTCTCCGTTGCACACAACGGCCCTAGAAACTTCTCTATCTTATCGGATTAAATTCTGTCAGCTTTACTGATAGCAATTTTGTCAAACACAATGTAAGGAACAGTGACTGCACTACTTAGAACATCATATTTCAATCCAGTCCTGTGGAAAGATGCTACGCTATAGAAGTAAACATAGTAGAACTACTATAAGAAGTATCCTAGTAGGAGATAAAACTCAGAAATTCTTGAATCAACAGCTGCTAGAACTAGGTCAGAAGAGATGCTAAAGGGGAAATGGCAGCCACCAAGTGAAAAATGCACTTCTCAGTTCCTTATGACGGTATACAAGATTGTGTTCTTGGAGTTAAAGCACTCCAGGGAAAGACTACCCACCCCAACATGCCAAAACAAAAAGGAGATAATAAGATATACAACAGCCCTTTCAAAAAAACACAAAACCTGGTCACATACAACTCTTCAGATTCTCTTAAAAAAACTCTCAGCAGCATTTTAGGATTGGGTTTTTCATTTTAATGAAAGGCTAGTATCTCAAGCTTTACTAAAAATCCCTACCTACTGTCCCTCTCCCCACCCCACCCCTGCCAAAAAAAGAGAATTAGGGAAAAGAGAAGGAGAGTGTTAAATGCTATAGGCTCTTCTCCAAGCAGCTAGAACCATAACCTCAAGTCAGGAAATCTGTAATTTCAAACACAATTTGCTGTGGAGCACACCATCAACTCAGACGTCCTACCACAGCAGTGACAGTAGTGAACAAAGTCAACGTTTACATGGAATTACCTGCACTTGGGGACATGGTAAAACACAAGGTACTTTGCCTCATGCTTCCAGGGACATCCTTTACCTAGACTGTACTTATTTTTGAGCTGCATATGGCACACAAGTCACGATGATGCTGTAGGCCTGTGACCTGAAGAACAATATTTGGTCTTAATATTTTATCATTAGTCCTTACAGTAGCAATATTTGTCAGGAAAGAGTTAGGTCTCTATACGGTGGCTGCTATGAAGCTGTGTTCCTGGATGCAGAGAGCAGCACTGATAAGGTCTTAGCTGGCGCTGGGGAAGGCCTGCACTGAATCCAAGGTCTTTCTCCGCTTCTGACCCTGCAGCTGCGTTCCCAGCTCTCGCTGTCTCACTACAGGCAGTGCAGGGGACACACAGTTCAGGCAGTGCAGGGGACACACAGTTCAGGCAGCTGACCCACACCAACCAAGGGAGTATTTCATTCCATAGTACATCATGCTCAGGGCTTAGGCAAGGAGGGGGTCCAGAAGCCATCACTCTCTTACTCGTTTGCTTCCTGGCACTTGCTAACACTCCCTGACTCCCATGTTAGCTGCTTTGCTAACTCCTGTACTGGCTCATTCGTGAGGGAGTTGGTGGGTTTGTTTAGTTTTCCCAGTTGTGCTATCGCTGATAGGGCTCACTCAGAATCTGCTGCGATCGCTCTCAGGCTCTGGCCCTCGGGTCCTCTGACTCTCACTACTCAGCAGCTGGTTGTGCATTGGTCAGTGGGTGGTGAGAAACTGTATCATAGTTGCACCATATGTTTATTTTCCATTATTTTAATTATTTAGTATTATTAGTATTTGTATATAATAGATTTAATTAGTAAATAGTCCTTATCTCAATTTTATGAGCTTCCTTGTTTCTTTTCCCTCCGACTCTCTCCCTCCACTGGAGGAGGGGAGGGGGAATTTGTGAGAGTGGCTTTGTGGTGTTTGGCTAGCCAGAGTTAAACCACAACACATTAATATGAAGAAGAGCTGCAACAAAACATGCCAGAGCATCATCTCTTCTCCAAATGCTCATGACCTGCTTGAGAACAAAGCACGTGGATGAATCAGCTGAACTGACCCTGGCATCACCAATCTCTTTTTTCGGTAACAATCTGCCACCCAGAATACCACCATTGCAACATGTCTGCTACTGCTGTGGGAAGGATGCCAGCAGGCAGAAATCCTCACCAAATCCAATTTACAGAATAATAGAAAAATATATATATATTTTTAAAAAAAAAGTGCAAGAAAATTTACCTTTGGCTCAATTTGCTCTCAATGGGAGTAAGCTGACTTTGGGAGTTTGCCAGCTACCCCTGCATTGGCCATATAGATAGCAAAAATCCTGCTGGAAATCCAGCAGGCAGAATAAGCGTAGGCAAATCCTTAGACAACCAAAGCGAGTACACCTAATGTGTGAACCATCAGGAAAATCAATGAACTGTCACAGACAGAAAAAATACCCAATCCTAAGACATCAGAAAACGATCAAAAATCCATTAATTTCATCATGCCCCAAAATGCATTTGTGTTGAAAAAACCCAAACAAACAACAAGAAACAGATCTATTACGATTGTTACTATTCAGTAACAAGACTGTTTCTTGGAATACCGCATCTGTTGCAAACTAATGGGAACTTCTAAAAGAAACTATACATAAGGAGAGTGAAGATAAACAAATAAGGCAGAAAAACTCCTCTCAGAAACTATATATATTTACATATAAATATTTTTTTAAAGTATTGCTATAGTATTTGTAGGATTTCGACATCTAAATTTCTGACAGTCTGTACAAGAAAAAATCATCTAGAATTAAACACATAGCCTCCCTGTAACTAGAGTGGAAAACACATCAAAATTAACGTGGCAGAGTATCTTTCCTAAATGTGATGTTAAAGGGAATGGTAGACAGTTAGGAGAAGCCAGGAAACATGGCCTCCCAGAGAGCAAGCTGACGTGTTTTCTGCCAGCTGATGAACAGGATCTTACCTTAGCTAAGAAGCAGCTTCCCGTGGTGAGGGAATTTGGAACTCAGCAGGAAGGAGGAACTCAAAACTCCTGCCACACATGCCCACTTGAAAATACAGCAGCTTCTAACACAACAGCTGCAAACTATTCACACGCTGCCCATCTCTGGGTGCCTTTGCCATGTGTGGGGAGAGGTGAGCACCTGAAAAAGGCACAAACAAAAACACAAACGCTAATTAAGGAACTCTCTAAAATAAGTTAATATTAACTATTTTTGTAGTTCAAAATAAACTATCATAACAAAGAAAATACTTTTGCTGAACTTTCTAGCCCTTCGGTATCGGAGCCAAATGCTGTCCAGCCCAGACACTCAGCTACTCACACAGTTAGTCAAGTATTTCTAGTTCTGAAAAGACATGCTGGAATCTTCATATTTTGCAGTTTCAGGATTTTTAGGCACACCTTTACCAATTTCTCCACTTAACCTTTGGAAACTACTCTTCCAAAAAATTAGCATATTTTTAGCTCTCCTACACTCTTCATTCACGAACTGCCAATTAACCTTTAAAGGTCAACAATTCACTTTTAAAAATGTTACCCATTCACCACAAAACTGCCCTCAACACAAGGATATTGACCAGCTGGAGTGAGTCCAGAGGAGGCCATGAAGATGCTCAAAGGGCTGGAGCACCTCTCCTAGAAAGAAAGGCTGAGAGAGTTGGGCTTGTTCAGCCTGGAGAAGAGGAGGCTCCTGGGAGACCATATAGCACCTTCCAGTACCTGAAGGGGCTACAAGGAAGCTGGGGGGGACTTTTTACAAGGGCCTGTAGTGACAGGACAAGGGGTAATGGGTTTAAACTGAAAGCAGGGAGAGTTAGATTGGATATCAGGAAGAAATTCTTCAGAGAGGGTGGGGAGGCCCTGGGACAGGTTGCCCAGAGAAGCTGTGGCTGCCCCATCCCTGGGAGTGTCCAAGGCCAGGCTGGATGAGGCTTGGAGCAATCTGGTCTAGTGGAGGGTGTCCCTGCCCATGGCAGGGGGTTGGAACTGGATGATCTCTAAGGTCCCTTCCAACCAAACCACTCTGTGGTTCTATGAATGAGAGATTCTGAGGAACATCTGACTGCTTATTACAGACAGCCGCTGTTATCTTTTTCCACTGCTGAACACCCTTTTTAAAAAATCGTTACACTTAGAGATTAGGCATTAGAAAACCTGTCTTTTGGCTAGAGTTGTAAACTCTGCAACTGTACACAAAATCAGAAATAAACCCACGCGTTAACACGTGAATACAACACTAGTTATTCTTGACAGCGACTGCAAGTAGTAGGGTGGGGAGAGGAGTAGGAGAAGAGTACGGGGAGAGAGAAGAGTGAACACAGACAAGGTTCAGAGTAGAGTAAGAGCCAAGAAAAGTTTTCCTAAGGGGCCAGGAAACCCAGTTTTCTCGACCTTGTTTCGGCCAGGGCAAGACTGTCCGCCTGCAGGAGGGCTCAGCGAGGGGCGGGCAGGGGTAATGCGAGCCGACCGCAGCAGGACTTCAGCAAGGAACAAGAACCAGCGAGAGACACGTATTCCTAAGCCTGGCCGGCGCTTCGGAGGCCGCATCCCGCCGGGCCGGGAGGGGGTGCTGAGGGCCGCCGCAGGAAGGAACCGGCCGAGGCAGCGCCTGAGGGAGGCGCGAGCCGAGCGGCACCGCCAGCGCAGCAGCTCCCCGGGGCATCGCCCCACGCGTTTATCGAGGCGGATAAGCGAGACTGAAGGCCGAGGCGCCGCCGCTCCCCCCAAGAGCCTCCCATCTCAGTGTCCCAGCCGGGTGAGCGGCAGTGCTGCCACCGCGATCGCGCCGTACCTCCTCCCCGTGTCGTGCCTGCCGCCAACGGTTCTAACGGTTCCTCTGCCCCCAAGTAAGATGGCTGCCGCACGAGCTTCTTCTCCCCTATCCAAAATGGCCGCCGGCTGCAGCCGCCGCCGGCTGTAGCCGCCGCCCGCCCATCCTTGCCCGAACGCAAAATGGCCGCTGCGGCAGCCGCACGCGGGTGGCTGAGGCGTTCCAGGACCCCGCGAGAAACGTGACGCAGAATCCGGCCAATGGCGACTGAGAGGAGGAACGCCGCCCGCCCTATCCTCAGCCCAGTGCGGGCGGGGAGGCGGGGCGGGAGCCGCACTTCCGGGCAGCGCGCGGCCGCTTCCTGCCGGTGGGACATTAAACACGGAGGGGTGGGCGCGCGGATTCCGAGGTCCGTTCCGCTGAGGCCTCTCCGCGGCTTCCCGGGGCGAGAGCCGAGGTGAGCGCCGGTAGGGCCGCTGTGGGCAGCGTCTTTCCTACCCGTAGCTTCTCCGTGCCTGAGGAGAGCGGGGGTAGGCGGCTTAGGGGGTGCCGTCCTTCCTCACCCCAGCCCCCTGCTGCGCTGGGCCGCCTCTGGCCCGAGGGCAGCCGCTCCCCGCAGCCGCCCGCGCTCTCAGGTCGCTGGGACGCGTAGTGACGGGGAGGAGGCTGGCCGGGGACGCGTCCCTGCCGCCGGGCCCGCCCGTCAGAGCGTGTGTGCGGGTGCCGGGCCGCCGCCGCTCGCCTCAGCGCCTCCCCGGCAGCTTGCGGGCGGGGCGCGGCTGCCTCAGGCATACCGGCCGGCCCTGGGAGCGCGGAGCCCGCTCCGCCGAGTGGCGTGAAGCCGTGATCTCCACAGCATGGTGGAGCGGGGCTCGGGACGCGTTGGGCAGGTGTAGGAACACTTACTCTCTGAGCTGTTTAACCCAGCAGTCAGCTTGATAGAAAACCTGCGTATACGTACTTTTCCTTCCTATAGTAAGTACTTCTTGAGGAAATCCTGCGGAAAGGAGGGGGTTTTCTGCGTTCTTTGTAGATAGGAGCGAGCTCGCCGTGTTTGTACTGATACTGTTGCAGCCCCTGGAGATGAGGGCAGAGCTGCTGCTCTGGGCAACGTTAAGCGGTGGCTGAAGCGCTGTGGCTTGTCTGGCTTGCAAGTTCTAAGTTCCCTGTTCTGTCAGGAGCTTGGTTAGTCGTGGAACTTCATTAGCTACGGAGGGAAAAAATGGTGTGTTTTGAAACTGCTTTCAAATATTTGCCTTCTGAAGCAGTAACATTTATAATTAGATAAACATAACAAAGTAACAAAGCTTTAAGATTTAGCGTGCCAAGGCTCGAAGCAAATGCAGCAATTAACACTTCAAGATGTCTGAATTGAGGTTATTTTTATAGCTTTTTTTTTCCTGAAGTTCACAAAGGAAGAATTTCTTGTGTCATTTTGTGTTTTAATTGTCTGCTGCACTGTAATTAAAGACATTAACATTCAGGTTCATCTGTTCTGTGCTATTATTATAGAGGGAAAAAAATTTCTAGAGTATATTTAAAATAATAAATTATCTTTACCTAGGTAGATGCCAGTTTGCAATGGGTCTTAAAAACATCTGGAAGGACTACAAAGTTCTGATTGTTATGGGAACCAGCCTTGGGCTGGTGCACTGGGGGTGGTTTTACATCAAGTCCAGTCCTATTTTCCAAGTGAAGACAGAGGACTTTGTTCCAGAACCTGGGATTGTGGCATACGTGCTGCGAAGCGATCACAAAAGTAAAGAAAAATAACATTAGTGCTGTGTGTTGAGGGTAAGTTGCCTAATTGGTTGTATCTGTACCTTTGAGGCAGGAGATGATTGAAGTGATGGAATTTTCTAACGTATGTGGGCTTGCTGCTCTTTGCTGTAGTATTCCAGTCTTATTCTTTTATTGCAGCTGAGTTCGTCTGGGAGTTACACGGACCCAAAAAATACATCATGCATTTCAAAAACTACTGCTAAATCTCATGTGATAAGATCAATTAAATGAAAGTATTATAGGTATTAAAGATATCTGAAAACAAACTCCAGGAACTTCAAGGCAACAGTCAGACTCGTGGCTGGCTGGGTCTGCAGCAGCATCCATTCAGGTTCAGAGTGGTCCAGGAATAATGGTGACCTTTCATGTTGCCATGTTCTGTGGTGGTTACAGTAGGAAAGGAAGCTAAGTTTGAGATGTGTAAATACTGTAGAGTTTACATAGAAATGTAAATAATTATCCCCTTTGAAGTGTTTAAGAGCTGGAAAAATAATAAATTGTATGTTGGCCATCTTGAAGTAAGAAACCTTTCTTTCAGCAGCAGAGACTTCTTAAAGTTGTATGAACATTAAAAGCTGGTTTTTTTGAGGTGGCTGCCTGGGAAGCAGCACTGAGTAGTTCTTTCATTCTTGAGTAAAAACAGGTTAACATCGCTGTTGTTTTGATGCTTTCATACAATGCAGTGTGGTTTATAGCAGCCTGTTACTTAGAGACCTACTGATAAAACAATATATGAACGGGTGGTCAGAATTTAGGTTATTAACAAACATGTACAATTTGGGTACTATATGCTTGTATTATATGTAATATTAATAGGTTTTCTCAATTAAAAAGCATAGTAGTACGATATATATCCGTATGTATTTGTGAAAACTGAATAGCCGTTCAAGCTATGCAATTGTCCTAAGATTATCCTAATATTATCATGTGTTTTTTATTATAGGTATAATTAGCTTTGAAGCTTTTCATCTGTGAGTGTTGACAGAAGAAGACATGAGGAAAGCTAGCTGGACTAGGAAGAACTTTCTGCTTGTGGCAGGACTGTCACTTATAGGTGTCCATTTTGGAAGCATGCTCGTGAACTTTGTTGCAAAAAAATCTGTTCGATCCCATTCAGAAGCTAAGAAGGAAAATGGTTGTGAATGAAATAGTTAACTGCTGTCATTATGTACCAATTTCATAATAGGGTTTAGATTTCATTTTAAGATATGGAAGCTGGGCAGTCACAGAAATGTCATTGTAGTGTACCTGCTGTTTCACATTTAAAATAATCCTTGGCTGCAAAGAATTAAAATGTACTACATTAACTTCAAAGTGTGATGCATTATAAATCCAAGCAAAAATGAAATTTTTGAATTTCAAAATTCAATTTTAATTCAATTTCAAATTTAATTTTAAGAATTAAAATCTTACTTTGAAAATGTCTTAAAATACTATTTTGAAAATGTCTCGCCTTGAAGCTAAAAAGTCTCCGTTATTTAGTAGTGAACCTTTAACTAAAGTTAGCCAGTCCCTGTCCCTGCTGAGTGGCATATTAAAATCTTGCTATGGTCCCGCTGGTAGACTCAAACAGCTCCACAATGGTGCGGGAGGCTATGTTTGTACAACTTCACAATCTTCAGCCATACTCAGTCGTCTTTCTGTCAGCCATCCTGTATTAAGTGTTTTGACGGCCTCTGTACGGAACCATATATCCCGCTTCAGTGACTGTGGCTTGTTTACTGCTGTTCTTTGCTGTAGTTTGATTGAAAACTTTAAAAGCCTAAATGTTGCTTCTGGCACTGTCATTAAAATAAGCAGGCATCTTTTGAGTTTATGTATGGACTACCTCAAATCTGAGGCCTGTGGTTGCCGAGTATCTGTTGATTTTAGCAGTGTTGAGACCCTTCGTTGTTTGGTACGTAGCGTATTAGCAAGCAAACCTGCTTGCATGCTTAATAAACCAGAAGTTGATCATCTCACCACGCTGATTTTAAAGGCCTTTTTACTTACTGTCCCATGTCATGTTGAGACAAATGCTGTTTTAGGAAAATGTGTAATAGTACCTGTGAAAGGTCGAAGAGTGGTGGATTCTACAGTTCTTCCCGGGCTACTGATAGAAACACCAGAAATTCAATTGGCGAAACCACTTACTGTTAAAAGAACTTGTTCAGGCATGATCAAGATAGCCCTGTTCTGTGTGTCCATGTCAGGAGACTGCTTCAGCCCCGAAGAAGGAACTCTAACCGTCCATCGTGGAATTTCTCTAGAAATGTCAGAGCTCCATCAGTTGCTTAACGTAGGAAAGCAGCTGGTTGATGATGAGGTTGGCCTTGTGGTGTGCCAGAAAGTTATCCATCCATCGTTGAAACAGTATCTGAAAGAGAACCATGTCGTTGCTGTGGACAGAGCGGGGCTCTCTGTGATGGAACCCCTGAGCCGGATGACAGGTGAGTTTTCTGTGCTAATCCGTTGTCCTTAATGTTGATCTCGCAATGAAAACCTCTCTTGGTTGGTGTCGTTGCGGGGTAAGGTTTCCCTTCTGTCAGTATCCTACCTTAGCAGCTGAGCAAGAGTTGTACTTTTCTAGTCTGAAAACCACTCTTTAAGGCAAGATTGGTCTTTTGCGGGCTCTGATGATGACACACTGCACATCTGATTACTGATTGCTGCATGAGAGCTATCCAGTTATAGTAACTGTTTGCAAATGTAATTATTGTCAAACTCTTAATGAGAATAAAACAATTAGTTTAAGACAAAAAGGTATCTTGCACTTTGGAAACGTTGGTTTCTGTTCATAATTTCCTGTGTAGATTGAAATGTTAGGCTTTGAAGAATATATATAATTTCAAAAGCCAAGAGGAAAATAGTTCATGCGTTACGAAGTGCAACAGAGCTGTTCCGATGACAGTAATACTTAGTGTTCTCTGCTTTTCTTAATTGCACAGGTTCAAAGCCTATTGCTTCTATACATTTGTTGTCACCTAGTTGTTACGGAAGTTTGAAAGATGTGTGCATTGAGAGTTTTGCTTCAAAACGTTTCGTGCATCTGATTCCGAATGACACAGTTGTCTGCAGTTTGATGCTCTGTAACAGAAATGAAACTGCGTGGGATGAATTGAAGGTAAGCAAATTTTTATGGAAATTTTTCTTGAAAAGTCATGTTTTTAATGGAAAAATGAAGTAATGAGAAATACAGATATGGTGAGTTTAGAAGTGGTTTTTCAGTACATAAACGAAGCCTAGAGTTTAGGTATACAGTTTCAAGAAAGCAACTCAAACACCCTTGTTACTGGAATTTAAAAACCCTTGAAGTGCTCATGTTTATTTAATGCCTCTATTTTTTAATATAGGAAGTTGTTGAGAGACAGAAACATTTTTCACCTGTTCTTGAGGCCAGTGCTGGACAGACATTTTCATTCTCATTACTTAATTCTATGAGAGCATAAACTAAAAATTGCCCAGCAAAAGGCCAGCAGCAACACCCGCAGTAGTGGTCAGACGTAGTTTGGCATTCAATAGTTGCTCCAGAAATGTCATTCATACTGATTGACTTTATATAAACCCCCATAGTGAAATATGGCTTTTTTCATTTCTGCTTTTCCATACTGAGTGTGGATAAATAAAGGTAATTTCTCATTAAGTCAGCGTGGTTTTGGAAATCACTCAGCAGCTTTATATCCACATGTAATTCAAGTTTAGGAAGTCTGTACCAGAAACTACTGAGAACTTTATTCCAGCAGTTCTTTCAGTGGGGGCAAAACCTTTTTAATCACGGTGTGTCTAACGACCAGTTGATATGGTTTTCAGCGTGCCTGTGAAACTGCAGAACATGTGTTACAGTTAACACTCAAGGAACCTTTGGCATTATTAGGAGGTGGCTGTACAGAAACTCACTTGGCTTCGTACATGAGACACAAGGTATGTAAAACATAAGGATTTTTTTAAAGCTGCTTAATATTCATAGGAAACAAGAATTTATGTAAAATTACTATAATTAAAACACTTTTCTAGATTAATGCTGCATTTTTGCCATCTAAGTACTGATATAAAGCAAAGGGGTCTATTTGAAGCACTCAGTGCTAATTAATTCTTTCAGACTTGTTAATACTGTATTTGTACTTAATCTATCTTTAGGTATCTATTATAGTAAGTGTATGTTTAAGTGTTAAAATAAAAATGTGTAAAATTTTTTACAGTGACAGATAACTGCAGAACTCAGCTTTGACTTGTCTAGAAATCTTTCCTATTGTGAAATAATTATCACATGAACAATTTTTTTAGTTAGGACCAAACCATCTGTTAAAAAAAGGCAACAATACAATATAAGATTGATTAAAATTATTGTGAAAGTGTTCTAATTTTCTGTTTTCCTGGTTTGTTTTGGTTTTGTTTTTTAGAGTTGTAGTCTGTCTACCAGCAGTTTTAAAGATATAGATTGTTCTCGGACACAATACCAATTGGTTGCTGATGGTTTTTGCCGTTCCCTGGAGTCTGTAGCTTGCTCTCTGAATCATGATGATGGAGAAATTCTTACAGACATGGTTTATGGACACTGTTGGCTTGTGCCACCAGGTTTTACCTCTGTCTCTAATTGGTCAGATTTAGTTTCAAAATGTGGCTGTGGGATTAATGGTAACACCGAAAATCTCTGCTGGAGGCTTTTGCAAGGCCAGTTTGGCTCTCCTGTTATACAGGGCTGCCCTGAAGAGCCCCCAGTAAAGGTTGGTGAGTTTCTGACGCTGGACTGTTTTGCTGCGAAGTGTAGCGGCCTACAGGTAGCTCTGGAGACAGCCAATCTGATTTTGGATCTCGAGTATGTAATTGAAGATCAAAATTAGCTCTGATCTTATGTGGGTTGTGTCGCACAGCAAGATCCTTAACTGAAAGCAGAGTAATATATAATGTGTTAAGACACTTTAAATGGTTAGAATATGGACAACAGAAATTTTAAATGAAATAGTTGGCCGTTAAGTAATCTTCTGATTTGTTAATCTGCTGTGCCCTCAAGCATTTTCGAATGTTTAAGACTTTGTTAGGAACTGTTAAGTGATCAGTCCGATATACAATGAATCATAGTAACATGACTTACGAGTATTCAAAAGAATGAATGACACTTTGATATTCCCTCTGAATTAAGCAGTTTGGGATGTTTGTTAGCTCTGTGGCATCTTCAAAGGAATGGGAAGAATGGATTCACTTGCTGGGAATACTTATGGGTTAGAATTCACGTAGTCTCAGCAAAAGCTTTACACATTCAAACAGGCTTTTGTGTTGCAGCGGAACCTCATCACTGGTATTTTCAATTTTGTAGGTAAAAAAGGCTTTCCCTAGCAGATATCTTGAGCCACTTGTTTTTGGATTTTGTTCTGAGGATATGTACTATATGTAGTTTCCAAATAGCTGAAAGTTTTTAATTCATATATGTGATTTATCAACTTGTTAAAACTCAACCTGGAGTTCTTAAAGTAGCAGGTGGGTAATAGAAGATTCGAAAAGAAATGGTAGGCTCTGAGGAACACCTTTTGCAAAGTGGACCTTGATTATCATCTGTGGAATACAGGACAGTTTATAAAGTTTCTATCACTTTGACAAAGCTGCAAGAAAGAATGTCCCGCTTGCTGTTTAATTAACTATTTGTCTGTGCATAGGTTTTCTTTTAATCAAGTAAGGCTTTAAGCTGCTCAGGCTTGTTTTGATCTTTAAGTAAGGCTGGAGACTGAATGATTGAAACTTTTTCTCGTTTTCAGCTTGGATGCAAGATCAAAAGGGATGTTACAGTTTCTTGCTTAAACTCATTTTCTTTGCCCCTTTTCTTCTCCCTCTTTGTTTTCAGTCACAAAGGACAAATCTTTCATGACAGAAAACATCCAAGATAGTTATAGACTAGTCTGTTAATTTGTTTCCTGGTCTCTTAAGTTTGTAATATATTTACTGGATATAAGTTGTAGAATTGTTTTGTATAACTCTGTTTTGAAATCTGTAATTAAAAACGCATCTTTCAAGACCTTTTGTACAAAGTCCTTGTAATTTTAAGAGCATAAATCATGTTCTCACTTGAAAAAGATGGAAAGTTATTTAAAGTTCTTTATCATTTTATGACCTGAAATGATTGCTTCAGTGCTATAAGACACCCTGTGGGAATTTGTGGAAGAATGTTACAAGGGTTGAGATAGAGACTCTTCCAAGTTGGTTACTAAAAAGGCTGCTTTCATCTCTTGATCCTCCCATATACCATGAACCACATGAAGACATCAGGAATAATGAAGGCAAATGACGGTGTACGTCTTAAGGCACAGAAGAATCTTGGTAATACTTCATCTAACTGAGCCTCTAACTCAGTGTTCAATTAGAGTATTTCCTGTAATAGCAGCTTGTTATGCAGTGCAGAAATGTTTAGTGACTACAGCTGTGAAGTGAAAATTAAAACAACATTTAAGTAGAAGTAGTTGCTAGTGTTCTTTTGTCTTGGTATGTGAAGGTTGGTTCACAGCTCCTAGAAAACCATTGTTAACCGATTGTATTCCCCCCCCTTCCTCCCTTCAGTTTTAAGGAAATCACACATTAGAAAATTGGGGAAAAAAATTGAATAGGTGAAAATTCATTTATACCTGAACCAAGGATTTTTTTCATATATAGATAGTTTTATTAACAAAAGTTTTGTCTCCCATTGTGCCTGAAAAGGATAAATAAGCAGCTGGTGCTGCTGTTTATGGGCATTTCAGGTTAATTTCTCAGTTGTGCTACAGCCTTCCTCAACCTGTAGTGGTTATTGTTACCCTTAGTGGGTAACAGGAGAAGTACAACTTTGGATGCTGTTTAAAATCCAAGTGACTAGAATTTTGACACTTAATCCAAGAGCAACATCAAAACAGCTTTGCTGAAATCCCATGTTTCCTGATAAAACTTGGGTGCAAAAATGGTGGGGTTTCCCCTGTTCTGAAATGGACAAAATGAAATATCCCTATTTGAGTCCTCTGAGATGCCACTTAAACTTTAAATCCAAGGGGAGCAGGAATAAAAATGAAGTGGGAAAAATTAGCATTTAGCATTACACAAGTAGTATTAAGAGACAAATGTTTTCTGATTGTGACTTCAGTCATGTCTGTCAACTTCCACAAATTGCTCAGAGGCTATTAATTTAAATTTTAATAATTCTGTGGGTATTCATCTCCATTCTTCTCAGCTGTTAGTGCTCCAGGCCTGGCGGGAGCAAAAAGAAATGCTGATACTGTAATCACTCAGGTCAGCATATTTAAGATGCCAGTTTAATGCAGTTGCTCCTCTGTTCAGTATTGCAGTTTTCATTCAGTATTTCAGTTCCTATTTGGCATTTCAAACTTCAAGGTGAAGAAGACCTGAAAATAATGATTAATGTAGCAATCTTCAGTATTTCTATTACTGCATCCTTTGTCAAGTAGGCACACCATTAAGCACTACTATTGTGACATTGACAAAGAATGCAGACTATCTGCTTTTCACTGATTCTGCTACTGATCTGTGAATTTGCAGAATCACTCTCAGCCGTATCTGGTGTGTGTCTATTTCCCTGCTTATAGAATGGGAACAAAGATAGCTCTTTGTGAGACAGGGAGATTTGTGGGTGAGGAGCTCTAAGTAAGGTGATGAACTGCTTGCTGCGCAGGAACAATGGAACAGATAATTCAAACTCAAACCCTTGCTAAAATATTAGTCATTTCATTAAGGGAAGGAACTTTGGCCAGGATTTATGTAGACTCCTTAAACTAGCCTGCTAGGTAAAACTCCACTGTTCTCACTGCGTGTTGAACCTGGATACATTTTGGGTTCTGCTGATATTTCAGCAGCAGTATATTACTGTTGCTAACAGTAATTTGTTGCCTTACATCTTCAGTGTACACACTGAGATGTGTGACCTTGTAACCCTGTGCAGGAATGGTTGAGCCTCACAATGAGCACTGTCGGACATCTCAGTAATCCTTAGTGTGTCATGTATGTCTTTTGAGTCTCTGCTCTGCACGTGTTTCAGGCCAGATCTTCATATGATGCCAACTGGTGTACAGGCTAGAAACAGATTGATGAGGTCAGGAAACCCAACCTGACTCTATCAGTAGCACAGCACTGGTTTCTCAGAGGAGTTTGGGCATTTTTAGGCTAACCAGCTGTTAGAGTGTTAGATCTGTCCCAGTAAGGGAAGAGAGTGTGTGGTGTTGTCAAAGCTTATAAGAAATACTGCTTGGAATATTGCAAGCACAGTAGAGCACATATAAAACGTTTCACCCTACCCAAAACCGGAACTTTTGAATTTTACTTGTGCCCTTATTTTGCTGTGCTGAGTAGCAAACTGTATTTGTCACGCTTTCAGCAGTGCCACGTGAACTGAGTCATGTAAGCACTGCACTGTTCAATCTCAGAAAAATCAATAGTCGTGAGTCTGTCAGTGTCATAGGAAGAACTTTAACTGGATTTGCATTTACTTCTGTTCTGAAGGTGCAAAAACGGGCTGGTTCTTTTGCAAAGAGACTGCCTCCAGCATGCTTTTGATCTGTGCAGACAGGCCTTTTGACAAGTCAGTTCCTTGTCACGTTACAATGTGTATTTCTAGAATTTTTGTACCTTTTATCCAGTAATGTAAATACAAGTTATGTCTCTGCTGACAAGCAGGTCAGAAAGTTGAACAGTACTAATAAATAACTTTTTGGCCAATAACACTGTGATCTTAAATTCTAAGTTAAAAAATACCTTTAATTTTTTTCTGTATACATTGTACTTTTTAAATTAGTCATGCACACAAGCTCAAAAGTATATACAGATTTATTCTTTATGCTGGAAGCAGAAATGTAGTCACAGCATATGTAGATAGAGCCACCATGTCATTAGTCCAGACACCATTAAAATTAATTGCAGAATAGATTCCAGCATTGGTCTGGGCACTTTGTATCTTTAACTGTGCTGGCTTCCATTATTGACCTAGATTTTACATTAAACATATATGAGTGTCTTGTAGGCATACCTCCTGCAGGCTTTTATTTTCATACCTCAGTATGAATATTTTCTATATAAAGTTGAACTTTCAAACCGGCTTGCCCAAGAAAACTTTTTATTCAAGCTTCCAACGTGTGCCTTAAATGGCACAGCTGTGTACCGCCTGGCATCTCTGAACCCCTTACTGGTGTCTTTGTTATCTTCTGTTCTGACAGCATCAGCTCTCTTCATCTACTCATTAAATACTAGCTTCTTATAACACTATTACACCTTGTCTGCTAAGAATTTGTGTGGCAGCAACTTCAACAGCTATTCCCTATCAATACTTTCCTAAACCATTAAGTCTTTTACAAGTAGAGAAGCTAGATCATCTCCTTAATCTTTAAAAGCCATTATCAGTATCTTCTCCCTTAAGCCTTATGATGTTGGTCTCCTCTGTTGCACCTGGTGAGAACTGGGTAAAGAAAACAGGAGGTTGAGGGGAAAAATGGGCTGCCTGGTCTGTAGTGATGACTTGGCAAGACTCTTAAGTCATCCCTTGTGGGGCTACGCAGGATCCTCTGCTGATGGATGGTGTCCTCGAGGGTGATGACTGAGTGGTTTTTCAGGGAATTGTAAGGACTGTGGTAGTTCTTGAATGACTCTAACTTTGAGAGGCAAAGCTATTACACCCTCATTTATTAATCCTCGTTCATGTGACAGCAAACTCTAAGCTCTAGCAGGGTTTCTGATACATTTGATTGGATTTGGAGGACAATTTTGCAGGTCAATCTCTGTGGGTTGTCCATGGCTGGCTGCCAGGCACCCACCCAGCTGCTCATGCTCCTTGCCTTAAAAGGACAGGGAGAAAAAATAGCACAAAAAACCTCCTGGGTCGAGATGAGCCTCCTTCCACCATGTTTCTCACATGTGTTCCCCATCACTCCTCACTGCCAAGTAGCCTTTTGCCCCTTTTTAAAATCTGTCTTTGCAGAGGTGCTCCCAGTATGGCAGAGGGGGCTGGGCTGTGCAGCCCCTCCTGCTGATGTTTCTGAAACACCTTGCAGGATTCCGTTTTGTGAGCCCCGTAATAGTTGTTGAAGCATGTGAAAAAACTTCTGATGTAAAAGAAACATGGGGGAAGAGCCAAGGAAGAGCACTAGAGATGTTAGCAAAGCCTAATCATGGAGGAGGTGCTAGGAAAAAGTGATTTTGGTGGTGTGGCAAGTGCTTCAGGAGGGACATGTGCCACTCCTTTCAGATCAACTAGCCAAAAGGGCTGATATCAAGAAACAGGCAGGGGCAAAGTAAAACACAACTTGTGTTGGATGTGGGTGGTGTAAAGGTGTGTTGGCTGATGCTTTTGGCCTGTGCCAACCTCATGAAGTTCAACAAGGCCAGGTGCAAGGTCTTGCACATGGGTCAGGACACAAGTACAGGCAGGGTGTATAATGGATCGAGAGCAGCCCTGAGGAGAAGGACTTGGGGGTACTGGTGGAAGAAAAGCTGGACATGAGCCCGCAGCGTGCGCTGACGGCCCAGAAAGCCAACCATATCCTGGGCTGTATCAGGAGAAGTGTGGCCAGCAGGGCAGGGGAGGGGATTCTCCCCCTCTACTCTGCTCTCGTAAGACCCCACCTGGAGTACTGCATCGAGCTCTGGAGGTCTCAAGAAGGATATTGACTGGTTGGAGTGAGTCCAGAGGAGGCCACGAAGATGCTCAGAGGGCTGGAGCACCTCTCCTAGGAAGAAAGGCTGAGAGAGTTGGGCTTGTTCAGCCTGGAGAAGAGAAGGCTCTGGGGAGACCTTACAGCACCTTCCAGTGCCTGAAGGGGGCTACAAGGAAGCTGGGGGGGGCTTTTTACAAGGGCCTGTAGTGACAGGACAAGGGGTAATGGGTTTAAATTGAAAGTGGGGAGATTCAGACTAGGTATCAGGAAAAAATTCTTCACTGGGACAGGTTGCCCAGAGAAGCTGTGGGTGCCCCATCCCTGGGAGTGTTCAAGGCCAGGCTGGATGAGGCTTGGAGCAACCTGGTCTAGTGGAGGGTGTCCCTGCCCATGGCAGGGGGGTTGGAACTGGATGATCTTTAAGGTCCCTTCCAACCCAAACCATTCTGTGGTTCTGTGATGGCTGTTATCTAGGGCAGGTGTGACAGGATGTCATGCTTCCCAAAGAGGCAGATCACCAGGACCTGCCTGTGGAGAAACAATGGTTCACAGGTATGCTTAAGGTCTGAGGAGCTTCCTGACACAGGCACTTTCTGGGAAGACTGAGATGGCTTGCCAGTATCTTTGGAAGGGGAGTGGCCAAAGAGCTGCTTCATGTGGGGCTCCCTGGCTGGAGTTCAGAGGGGAAGACCATCTACCTGCACCCACAGAAGTTCTCCTTAAGCATACTCTGAGGATACAAAGGCACAGGATCGACGCACGGCCTGTCTGTCATCGTGTGAGTGTTACAATCCATGAGGCGACTCCAAAAAGTGAGTTTTTCTGTATTTACTTTGCACCAACACGGTGCCCACTAATCAGGGGGGTGTGTGGCATGGCTGTCTGTCTATGCCAGCCTTTTTTTCCTTTTTTTTTTCTTTTGTTTTCATTGCTTCATTTCTAAGCAAGCAAATATTTCTTCTGTAACTAACAAAGGTAGGATAAATTCACTTGGTTTTACATGCCTTAAACCTGGCCTCCTGTTTATCTTCTTTGTTGGGATCAGGCAACAGAGGTGAGAAAAAGAAAATTAGATTTTTAATTTGAGTTCTTTTTGGGTATTTAAAATCATGATCCTAGAAAGTGTCTCCTGAAACTCTTTGTCTCTGTATTGTTTAAGTGTCATGTAGTTCTGTGATCAGCATTGCACTGACTTTCATCCTTTGTGTTTGGTCCAGATATCTTCACTGCATCAGGTTTTGAACAGTCCTGTTGTGATGCTTGAATTGTAAATGTGAATTTGTCCATAAATGATGCTTTTTCAGTATTATACACAGGCACTGAAGTGTTTGGTCAGGCCACTCAAATGTGTTAATGTTCCCCAGCTGGGAACATTTCTAATTGAAAGTTGCTTTCAGCTGAAACATTAATTGGGCAGCCGCTAAGACAGTTGGAGATGTCTCTGCTCTCTCAGCTCTGAAATAAACTGGTTTATATGTGTTTGTAATTAGAAGAATATAATACAAAATGCTGAGAAAAATGGAATACTTGCATCCTGCATTGAATAATCCAGTCATCTTATTAGTATGGTGTGCTCCTTTACAAATACAGTATTCATCTCTAAAGCAAAGCAGCAGCAAACTTAGTTTACATTTTTAATAATGGAAATTGCAGTGTAAAATACTCCTATGAGTACTGAAATATTATAGTGTCGTATAAGAAAAGCTGTATGCACGTGATGTCTGTGAATGTAAAATCTCTTCAAAGACTTTCTTTATAACAATGTTCAACAGAACAGCCTCCGGAGAGGAGCACGAGTGCGCATGTGTCCTGGTTTTAGGTGTTAAGAAGATCCATTACATCTGTTCAAGCAAAATGGCTGCTAAATGAAAAATCTTGTTCTTAAAACTGTGTGCGAAACAGCAGATGTCACTCCAGTCTTTCTCTGTGTGGGCCAGAGACGAATTTGCTCCTGTACAAGAATAACTTCTGTGTGACATTATTGCTGATGGTAAATACAGCGTATGTTAAGGAATAGATACATACGTGACAGAATTTCTGAGGTTAGCCATGGATTGCTGTTTTACCTGCTAGAGAAACACTCTTGTGGGTTAGCATGGGATGGAACCGATTTATGAAGAGATGCGGGCAATGTGTAACACCACGTACCTTTCTCTAATGCACAGTTTATGTTTAAGTGGAGTTAGTTATTAACTGAGAAGAATATACAGTTGCATGGCTGAAATGTTCTGAGCAACTGCTTTAATGTTTCATTATTCCAGTTCTTAAGCTCAGGATGAAGTTAACATTTTAAGCAAACTACAGCAAATAGTTGGAAGGAGCAGTTTATTTCAGTGTTTGTAGATTGGTCATTACAATTGCCAACTTGATAATAAATTCGTATGTGTAGAAGCCCAGAATGAAAGTCTTAATTTTGTTGACGTAGTGCTGATTGAAGTATACACATCTTGTATGACTTCATATGTAGTGCGTGCTGCAAAATCTAGGCCAAAAATCTTATGGTGAGGTGGAAAAATTGTTTCCTGCATCATAGATGCAGTGTAATGTCAATGTAATCTTGACAACGTGGTTTTCTGTGTGGGTCTGGTTTTGGTTGGTTGCTTTGGGTTTGTACGCTGCTAGGGATCTAAAGCCTCCTTTGCTGTTGACTGTAAAGACACAAGAGCAGAAAACAAGGGTTTTTTCATAGAGCTCATTCTTAGTTGCTTAAAGCTGTTACTTTTAAGCATAAAGTCATCCAAACCCTACATCTGAATCTAGTGTCTGAGTTAGGGGAAGGAAGATGGAGTTGTTCTCCAGTGAGGGGAATGGGAAAAGTTAAATTTTACAATAACAAAATGCACTTTACAGGGAAAAAAACCTGCGGTGTTCTGGTTTTGTTCTTCATTTAAATCAAAATAACATCATTCTGTTTTAAGAAAATTAGACTTAATGAGCCTGTGTTGTTACAGAAGACAAAAGCTGAGGAATTGTAGATATATTTGGCACTGCACAAAAGTATGATTTTTTTGTGCTTACCTGCAAGTTTAGTCCTAAATTATTAGTTATTCTTTGGAGACTTGGATCTTAGTAATATTAAAAGTTCTGCTGTTTTAAAAGCTTTGCAAGCACATACAGCCTCTGGTCCAGTAAGTGCACAATCTGAATTCTGTTACTCGGTCTTCGTATTTTAAATGACTGATTTTTTTTTTCCCTTCCACCCTTAAACTCTGATTTTTTTAAATCTTGTGATTATTTTGAGAGGGATAGGAAGGAAAGAATGCAATTGTCTTTTCCCTTTTTTGTTTCCTCTTTTGAATCCACAACACTATAAAGTAATTGAAAAGTCCTGAACTTACTATTTAAAAAAAATAGTTCCAAGAAAATGACATTTGGGTGTTTGACATCATTTTCTAAGGGGGAAATGAAATGCCTTGACTGGTTCTTGGCAGTTCCATAAAGTGCGCCTGAGGAGTATCTGAAAATTTTGGGGACATAATTGTTAGTTATGAAATGCCTGGTCTCAGAGGTGTCCATGTGAAGACAAATAACATTTCACTGAGCTTTGCTGGGAATAGTTGCATCTCCGAGATACAGCAGAGGCGAGTTTCCATTTTGCTGACAGACATTTTGCCTGAAGCTTTGCATACTGAAAGATGTTGCAGATAACTTCTTAACAGGTTAATATTGACCTCTCTTGAATATGCTTTCCAACCTTAGAAGGACTACTTGTATTAATAGGAAATAGGAGTTTATTTGCCACAATGATTTGGTCATGTGGCAGTTGTTGCAAGGTGCCAGGCAGGTGATACTTAAGAATTCAAAATAAATGTGCAAGTCTTCTTGGAAGTCATATATTTTCATTCTGCTGTGTCATGTTTTAACCCCAGATGGCAACTAAGTCCCACACAGCTGCTTGCTCACTCTTCCCAGTGGGATGTGGGGGGAGAATCAGAAGAGTAAAATATGTGGGCTGAGATAAAGCCAGTTTAACAGGTAAAGAAAAGTCGCACACACAAGCAAAGCAAACCAAGGAGTTCAATTACCACTTCCCATGGGCAGGCAGGTGTTCAAGCCATCCCCAGGAAAGCAGGGCTCCATCATGTGTAACGGTTACTTGGGAAGAGCAACGCCATGAGCATGATGCCATATGTTATGGAATATCCCTATGGTCAGTTGGGGTCAGGTGTCCCAGCTGTGTCCCCTCCCAGCTCTTTGTGCACCCCCAGCCTACTCGCGGGTGGGGTGAGAGGCAGAAAAGGCCTTGACTTTGTGTGAGCACTGCTCAGCAGTAACAGAAACAACCCTGTTTTATCAACGCTGTTTCCAGCACAAATCCAAAACACAGCCCCATACCAGCTGCTGTGAAGAAATTTAACTATACCCCAGCCAAAACCAGCACAGGCAGTGAGACCGTGTTGCTTACTGTCTGGCTTACTAGGAGCTTTGCCTTCAATTCATCACTGGCTTGCCCTTGGTAGAATTGCAAATCTTTCTTACTTATCTGTATTTATATTTATAGCTACAGATAGAGAACATTCGCCAGCCTGAATGATGACAAGGCACAGTGAGTGGCAAAACCAGCAGTAATTGTAAGGCACAAAATCAATTCCATAGCTGTAATAAATACAGTTTTAAAAACAGCCAATAAATGCAGAGAAGCAAGTGGGTTTGGAGCCAGAGGCCAAAAGATTATTTCTGTATGGGGTGGGGAAGAGAACACTCAATTTTATCATAATTGTGTAGAAAGGCTCCCTGACTAGACGATTAGATTGATATTTTCAGGTAATAAAAACACAGATTAGTTTGTGTGGCAAGTACACTATGGTCTTGACTGTGCGTTTAGTAGAAAGAATACCTGAACAGAGAATCAGTGCATTGCAAATGTAAGCTTGGATTTTATTTGGTAAAGGTGGGCAAACTGTGTGCAATACACTTGTCACCTGTGTTCAGTAATGTTTCGTCAAGAAGTGATCTAAATTCCTACACAGACCTAGCCTTTCTTGCTGTCACAGTTAGGAAAAAAGGATTGGTCCTACCCAGGGATCTGGTTATCTATAGAAGTCCAGCTGAAATTTCTGCCACAGGAAGACATCCAGAAGCAGAAACTCTGTGCTTCCACCTCTTCCTGGCAGAATCCCCAGGGACGGGTTGATAATAAATCGAGTTGAAGAAATTATTTCAACAGAAGGTTCTCTGTGTGATAAATTTAAAGACAGTCATAGGTCTGTGTGATTCTGGTTGCTGTCAGAGTATGGCCAGTTGTGCTCTGTGTGTACACCTTGACAAAGAACCTGCAGATCTTGTGTGGAGAGTATCTTCCAAGGAGATTCTCAGCTTCAGCCAGACAGTAGGTGCAGGAACTGCTGCATTCCCAGAGCTCACACAAACACTGGTTTCTTTTGGCCTAAAGGTGCCAGGAGGGTGTTGTCCTAGTGCTGTGCCCTCAGCTTAGCTTGCAAGAGGTGGAGTTGATGAAATTCTGGCCTTTACAAAAACTAGCGTTTTTTTTTTTTTATTTTGATTGTCTGATGTTAAGCTTGGGGGTTTGTTTGTTTGTTTCCTTTTTTATTGAGATTACAGGCAACTGGTATGGTAAGAAAAACTGTAAATCTGATTTTGTTCCAATAGATATTGGAAAGCGAATTTCAAAATTTGGACCAGATCTTAGGAATGTCAAGGAAGCTTGTCTCTTTTTCGTCCTAGGAGTATGGAAAAGTGTCACTTCCCCAGCACCATGTTGAGAATTTGGTCTGTTCCTTGACACCGAGTACAGAAGACACAAACAAGGCACAGAGCAAAAAGATGGCCTGTGTCCTCAAAAGACCTCACTGACGATGAGACAAAGCAAGCACGCTCTCAGATGAGATACAATTATCTTTACTCTCTACAGTGGCCTTGAAGTGCTGAGGGAAGAACAGCAAGACCTCTCCTGGACTGCTGTTTTAACTTCTAGCAGTCAGCAGTTCAAGGACTTTCTGGGTCGTGCTGCATCTGGATTGCCTGTTTTAACAGGCGCTGGTAGGACTTTTTCTCAGTTATGCCTCAGCGTGTGTTTCTTTAGCCTCATGTGGGCTAGTTCTGACTAACACCAGTACCTCAGAGCCATGGTGAAAATACTGAAATGGCAGGCTGAGATACACAAGTATTTCTGTGGACTGTCTCTGAGCGCCTGGGTCATGGTTCAGTGAGAGATTTTCAGGCTCTGCTTTCTTTATAAGAATCATGAGATCATGGGAGTCACTTTTATCTGCTGCAGGGACAGAGCAGGAGAGCTGCGCTTAAGGTCCAAATGGATCTGTGACAGCAGGGAAAGAAATCTGTAAGATCTGCGTGTCCTGTTCTTGAATTCTCAAGGAGTCCCTGTTCTTCTGCACACCCATACTGAATGCCTTCTCTTCTAAAGCTCACAGAGTCAGATGACAATAGTCATAACAAAAAAGACTGAAGAATACAAAAGATTTACAGGTGGAGTTGCCTAGGGAACTTATTTCATAGTAAAGCTACTCCAGACTGGTTAGCTATTCTGCAGTCACAAGTATTTAAGATGGTTTAGGTTCCTGAAGTCTAAATAGTCACGTTGTCATGAGTAAACCAATGCACTAAGTTTTTATAAGCTTGCAAAACACAGATTAAAAAAATACAACTTCAAAGCAGAGTGTAGGCTGGATAACCCACCCTCATGGAGTACAGTCCTCTGCAGCAGCAGCAGCCTTGAATTATTCATGTAAGCGCTAGTAGTAAGAGACTACAAGGTGAATTTCACAGTTCTTTGAATATACATTGGGGACTTGAGACTTGTTTCCTGTTGTGATGATAAATACAGTAAAATAAGCCCTATTTGCCTTTTTTTTTAAACAGGGATGAAGGAAGTTAGGAGATACCTGCTTGGGTGTAGTCGAATATTTTACTGATTAGGGCACCTGAGAATCTAACTAAAATCCTTGCGTTGTGTGGCAACATCCCACAGTCCATGAGTGCTCTAACTACCAGGCCGAGCCTTCAGAGAGGAAAAACTTGTGTGTATGTTCTGGTTTTGTTTTAAAAAGCAAAAAAGTACTGTTCTTCGGTCAGAACTGTCTGCATATAAAATAAACAGCAGAGTCAGGCTCACTTTGAGAGATGTGGCTTCCGGGTGCGTTAGAAGAGGAGGCCCAATATAAGGTGTGTGGGTCACACCTGAGGTGAGAAGAGGTGGCATTTGGTATTTTGTCTCACTGGTCCTAAACTCATGACTTCTCTGCAGAGGGCCTGAGATTTTCCGCTTTGCGTGCACATTCCTATCAATTAAGGAGTGTCTGTTTTATCTGGCCATTTGGGATTTTGCAGCACTATATGTATCACTTCTATACCTGTGGGCAAAGTTAATACTGAAGTTTACGTTTCATTAAAGGTTGAAACCTTAGAGATGCCCTTGATATCAAGGATGAGAAGCTCCGTTCTTCCAGAAGCAGCTTTTTGGCAAATTGTTGGACTAGAGAAACAAGCACAGAGAGCCTTTTGCTGAATTTTTGTCTGGAGTAACTATGCAAATCAAAGATCTGCTGCGCTGCTTTTGCTGCTTTTCTTCCTTCTGCTATTTGTATACTTTAACACTTTTGTCAGCTGCAGATGGGCAATAAGTGAAGGACAGAGAAAGTGGCAGGTGTCCAATCCTTCCAAACCCAATCCCATTTTAGCAAAATTAAAAAAAAAAAAAAAAAGATGGTTGCTATGATAAGACTAAGTCATCAATTACTCTGGCTTGCTGCAAAGCTGTCATGGGACTGCAGTCAGGCTGCTGTGGTAAGGCAGACACCTTACTCACAATCCTTTGGTTTCATTTGCACAAAACGCTTGTAGAATCTGGAATGGCGATAAAGTTGGATTGCAAATGTACGCTTTATATTTCTCTTGGTATTGGATATGCCTATTTCCAGGGCAGCTCAGGCCTTAGCAGTATTTGCCCCCACCCCCAATACAACACTGCAGTGCTGCTTAGGTTAGTTCACAAAACTGGCAAGTGAAATATGGCAAATCTTTTTAAGAACAAGTTGTTGAACTGGATTCTCTGTGTATGTTTTGGTTCTGGCTGATGTTTCAGTCCATTGTATAGGAGGTGTGAGTCAACCAGTTGGGGTTGCTAACCTTGGCCACTGTGCCATGTCTGTCGTTGAAGAGTTACCGTTAAGCCGTTACCCGTGCCACATGTCAGTCTATTCTTCCTATTTCTTGTTATCCTCTTTGGAATAAATAATGGTTTGGGTTCCTGGGTTCTCTGGTGTTTGGGGGTTTTTTAATTTGCCTGAGTTTTTTTTCAAGTGAAATGGGTTAAGTTAGAGAAGAAGAGCCAGCATGCTAAAAGTGACACCAGGGGCATGACATGATGGACAAGAATTGTTCTTGAAAAAGGGAGCCAAAGCAGATAGCAATAGGGAAAAGCATCAGGTCAGTTTTAAGCTACCAGTAATGGTGCTCTGTAATGATCTGCATTCTGCCGTTAGCTATCGGTATGGTATACAGTGCTCTAAGGTAGAGCTTGCCTGGGTAAACAAAGGAGCTAAAGCTGGATTTTTGTCACACTGAGAGTGTTTATTTAGATCTATATTTATAACCACTTTCTTTAATAAATACCTCTGTTTAGGAGGTACTGTTACGCCATATGTTTCAACAAATCTGGTATCAACCGAGTCCTGATGTCTGAAAAGCGTTCTATGAAACATCTAGGCTTGTTTTTTCCTTTTCACTGGGGAAAAGCAACATATGAAGTCATGCAGAGTGTAACAAGATACTACTGTTCTTCAGAGATTTATCTAAAAAACTTCTTCCGTGGTCTTAAAAGCAGCAGAGCTAGACATCCAAGTTGGTTTGAATTTTCCAGTATACTAGTGTGTCCAGGATGACTCCAAATTGCTCTTTCCAGAGTGACTGAGTGGGGTATGAATTCTGTCTTTCTTTTCATCAGGTCAAGCTAGTGTATTGCTTTGGGGTGCCAGGTACTATTTGGTCTGTATGGTGAGTTTTGTATTTAAAATGAGTATCTAATGGGTTCGACTTTTTCAAAAATGCAATATATGAAGCAACTTCCACCAAACACATAGTTCCCTTCCATATCTGGCCATGACTGTATCTCAGGTTTTCTGTTTTTAAGACAGATTTTAAACTAACTTTCCCCATACATGCAAATGTGGCTTGGACTATGTCTGAAAATGTTCGGATCAAATTATTTTCTAATATATTTGCTAGAGTCATGTGTTGGTCTGTTCTAATTTTGGCAGGGGGTGGAGACTGTGGGTAATGACTTTTTTTTTCACAGGACTACTGTGAGTGATCTCCAGCAGCAAAAAGCCAGGGATGTGGTTTGTTTACTTGGAGAAACTGAGAAACTTTTTTTTTTTAATGCTTATCTGTTGGTACTTAATTGAATTGCAGAGCCAGGCATGTCATGAAATTCGGAAGACTGAGTTATGAGAGTGTTCAATGCTCCTGTCATGTTAAGGACAATCCTACAGTCTTGGGGCAGTGCCATATAACATGCAACATCTCACTACAGGGCATTCTTCATGGCTCAGGCAAATCCCCTCCATGTAACCCATCACTTGTTCTCTGTTTTAAAATGGATCTTGCCATACTAGAAAAAGCCTGGGGTCACTTCAACAGGAACTTGTTACTGTGGTTCAGTGCTTAAATTAACATATTTATTACAGAGGAACCAGACAGTCATGAGCTATGGGTCCTGTCAAGACAACTCACATTGAGTCATCTTGACGTCCAGTATTTCACAGGCAAAGTGACTGTGACTTCAGTGTCACCGGCCGTAACCAAAGGGACCCGATCTCCAGAAGTTGCCAAGCATTATCTTTTTGAAAGAAACAGCAGCATTCAGCCTTTTGCAGTAGTCACGAACGGTTTTATAGCAAAACCCACTAGTCATCTCTGACCATCGTCATCCTGTGGTAGGTTTGTGCGTTTCTAACTGCTTCACACCTACTCACAGCTCCCTGTTGCTGTGACTCAGCAGGACTCCTTCCACACTTCTGGGGCTGGCCTGAAGCTGCGCTCCTCCCTGTATTTTTGTCAATTCACATCTAGGCAGTCCTCTTGGTTCTGATATACTTTGATTATTTGGTGTGAGCTGCGAGCTCTGCGCAGGCTAGTGCTTGTCCTGAGCTTACTGTGAACGGGAAGGAGTTGACTGTCAAGTGCTTAGTGTGTTCCTATGTAGTCCCAGCCTCTCTGCTTGCTGACAGTCTGTCTCTGCTGCTTTTTATCAGTTCTTGCACCTAGCTGGGCCAGACAGCAGATACTTTCCCCTGGAAAAGAAAAACACACGCTCTCCGGTTTCTTGCATGTTTTTTCTGTATGCACTTCTCATTTTCCAGTGATCCCAGGGCGTCTTATCTCTGTAGCTGATCCAGTGCTTGGATGTCGTTTGCACTGGTGTATTGTGGCAGCAGAATTTCTTTTCCAAAAAAAAAGATGTCTTTTATATTTTACCTGGATATCCCATTCCACCTGCTTGGTTAATTGAATGTGGGAATCTTAAGGGCAGAATTGATAGAGGTAAACTCTTCAACCAGCTTTCAGAATTCAACACTAGTGTATAATCTGCTTGCTAATAGAAACTGTTCTCGGGAATAAAATGTATTTTTGTTACTGAAGAGGTCTTGTAAGGAAAATATAAGAGTTTTGAACAAAGAAAATAAAAATCAAGCAAAATACCCAAGCTCTTTGTGTTATTGTTGTTTTAGTGGCACAGAGCAAATAAATGTTTAACATGAAAGGAAATATGGATAAGATTAAAGTAATCATTAACGGAACTAGTTTCACTGCAGGAACTCGATTGAATCCATTTGAGAACATTGCTTTCTGATATCTTCTCTTTTCAGAGTGTGTTTTAGGTTAACGTACAATGAAACATTACATGATGAAAATAGGATTACTGCAGGGTTTTTGAGGCAAAGAACTGGTGCTCTGTAATTTGAGTGTTTAGACACTTGAAATGGGTTCATTAGAGGTTACTCAATAAGGGTGAATATTAAGTGGCTGCCTTTAAGTCATTAGATGGCAATTACAAGGATTTTTTCTAACAGAAGATATTTCATAGATACATTTGAAGTTAATGGAATGTCTTGGTATAATTCTGATTTGAATTCAAGAACAGAACTTGCGGGGAACAGAACTGCACAGGAATAGAAAGAACAGTCAAAGATCACAGGACACAGAACTGGCTTAGTTTTGTCATTCCCAGGACTCCTTAGTGTGCTTGGTGCAGTAAGTTGATCGAGAGATTTCTAGGCTTTGCCAGCCAAAGATTTTTTTGCTGGAGACAATTTACCAAAATAACTTGTGCCACAGTCTATGTCACTGGCTTTACTTGTGTTCTTGTACCTCAAAACAGCAAATAAAAGGAGCAAGCACTCTCTTATAAACACAAAGGGGATTCTTTGTTCTGGCGGCTGTGCACAGGGACCCCAAAATTCCTTGGCTCGCATCCCCAGGAACGCAAAAACTTGTGGGCAATCACAGAATAAATTACCAGGATTTCTGGCCCGTTGATTTGTTGTAGAAATGGCTTATAAGTATTCCTCAGTGTTTATTTCTCACAGCTGGTTTCCTATGTTGCTTCTGCTTTCTATCCAAAATTTCAAGTAAATTTTTCCAAAATACTCCATTTTGTCAATAACCCTGTGAATTTAGACACATTTTTAAATGCTGCAGTTCCTTCTCTAAAGTGACTGAGCTGTTTTGTCTGTATTTTGGGACTTTAGTTGTTTCTACCTTGAATCCAAAGTCAATGTCCTCCTTTTCCTCCTTGCATTATTCTGACTTTCTAAAAGACATTCAGCAGTATAAAGAGCCTGAAAATTTTGTTAAAGCTCTCTGAAGTTCTGATTCACTTCATCCCAGTAGTGGATTGACTATTATTAGTCCAGGCCTTGTTGTACTGATCTTTATGTCCCTTGATCCTTTTAGGGAACTGCTTCAAGTGATGTCCAGCCTATCTGGATTCTGACACCCATAGTGCATGTATATCGTTGCTCCTAGGAAGGAACCAATTGTAGTGGTAAATGGAGTAGAAAGTTGCTGGAAATGTCTGATAGAAAGGGAAATGTCATGCAGGGGGTTTTCATTTTATGGATAGCAACATTTGAGGCAGGAAGCATTGTGGTTGGTTGGGTTTTTTTACATCTGTGACTGTGGACCACCAAAAGGCCTTTGGACATGAGACTGCCCTGAGAGTTAGAATAGGGGATGAACACAGAGTCTCAGATCTGTATCAGGAAATTTGGAAATTTGTGAGTTTGGATGAGATATTTTACTGTTTTTTATTCAAGGAATTCTTTAGGAAAACTCCCTTTTGGAATCAAACAGCCAAAAATTAGAGTTGCTGTACTCTGAGGATAGAAAAAAACCCTGTTTGCTTAAATGATAGAAAATAATGGTCAAGATCCAAATCAACCTTGAAGAAGTAAAAAGTGAATTAATCGAGATTCTTTTCAGTAACAGAGGGTTTCCTTTGTTTCAGTTGGACTGCTTTACTTCAGCGTTGTTTCATCTTACCCTTTTCACAACATCAGCCAAATACATTCCTGAGAATTCAATGCAATGGTCTTCCTAATTCTTATCTTTCAGTATGTTCTCTTATATATACATGTATATTTATGTATATAAAGCTCTAGTCAAGACAAGCGGCCCCATAAAGTGTTAATCTCAAATTGAGTCCAAATCATTCTACAGAAGTACAGTTGAAAATCAAATAAGTACTCTTTTGTTAATCTGCTCAAAAATGTGATATTAGTTTTGACATATCTGGATCATAAATAAGGCTTAGTTTTTCTTTTACATGTCTGCTTGTGCAGCTAATAGAATTATAGTGAGGATATTGTATGTGCAACAGAGGGCAAATGCAGGCGTTGTACAGCAAGGAACCCGTCCCAAATCCCTAGTTTTGGGATAATCTGTATCTCTAATTTCTGCTGAGATACGCTTATATTCATGCTCATTTACTGATGTTGAGAGGCCCCTGGTATTTTAGAGCATGAATAAACAACCACAAGCAGTTCCAGCCTTTGGAAGCAGGCGTTTTACTGGTTAATTCCTAGTGAATCATGGTGCAAGTGGCCACCCTTCTTGTCTAGGAAGGCTGGAGTACTCCTCTACTGCAGTGTTAAATAATCAGATATAACGATTTTACTTGGCAGACACACAAAATTCATCTGTTGAGATTACTGTCTTGAAGTAGTGGGAATAGGCATACTGCACTTCCTGCTAAAACCGCTGTGAGCTTGGCTTCTTCCTGCACTTACAAACACTTGGAGTCACAGTTTTCAGTTAAAAAAACATCCGTGTGTACTGACTGCAACACAGAGAAGCTTGAAAATATGAATCTGACAGTTTCCAGCAGGTGAAAAACTGTGACCATAAAAACAATCTTTTGCCCTCCCTTCTTACAAAGGGGCAGGGGAGGAAATTGGAAAGGGTTTAAAAGTTTGACATGACTAATAACGGATTTTAAAAATATGGGTTAGATTAGTGTATTTGCAGGGGACTCAAGTGGGGAGTCATGATGAATTCTGTCTCAGAAATGCACCAGGAGCACGTTTGCTTTCCCCACTGATGTGTGTAGTGAGACACACTTTCCCATAGCACAGACATGTCTATTAGCTCTGAAGCTGCTGGGGGCCGGGGGGGGGGGGGGGGCGGTGGTGGTGGTGTTAATTTATTTTTTCCACCCCAGCCCTTGCGCTTTCCAACTTTGGCATGTCCATCCCAGCTTGAGGAATTGGACAAGCCACCTTTCTTCTTCCCCGTGGGCAGTGAGTGCAATTCTTCCTGGAAGTGAGAGCCATAGGAAGCCGAAGGAACAGCCTGTTCTCCTCCACTGTACTGTTACATAAATAATGGGCTCCTGAGACCTCTGCCATCTCTGCAGTGAGAGGACCAGCTCACTGACATGCAGCCAAAGCAGTAACTGGGAGGTATGGGGGCGGAAGAGGACCCTGCTGTTTTGGAGGTGATGGCTATGCCATTGTTATCCTGATGCTGTCAGACAAGATCTCTTTTTTTATTGGGGCCTCATCAAATAATAGGCTCATACTAATTTATTTGGCAGTTTGCAAAGCAGATTCTCTCATAGTCTTTCACTTTTTCTTCTGGACATGAGGAGATTAAAAACAGAAGAACGAAGAAGGAAACCAGCCAGATCTCAGCAGCTGTCCACTGTCAGTCCCTGCTGCTTTCCCTCATCATCTGTGTGACAAGGGTAGAAAGCTAAACACAGGACAGGTACTGAAACCTGCACTGGGGTTTATTTCTTCCCCCCTCCATCCCCGGTATTTTTGAGGGAGAAGTTGCTAGTTGTCGAAGGCATAAATGGGTCATGTAGCTGCTGCATCTTAAAAATAAAATCGTTGGCAGGCTTCCCTGCCTGCAATGTAGTGCACTGAATTTCAATGAAAATCATCTAAATGTACAGAGCTCATAGGCAGCTCAGAATGCTGCAATATAAAACGCTGCAGCATACATTTCTAGACAACTTCCGTGCCATTTCATTTGCTTGTTCATAAATCTTTTCTCAATCAAAGTACTGTTATTTTTTTTTTCAGATGAATATCTAGATTCTGAATTGAACAGCATTAATAATAGTCTGCTTCCTCTTCCATACCCGAACAGGGAATGACTGTTACTTTGAAAATATAAAATACATTCTTCTGAAAGCTGTCAGTTTAAAAGGTAGAAAAACAAATTCAAACCCTGCGGTTTTGAAGGAGTGAAAAAAAATGTAAGTTTATTGCAACAATTTATTTTAACAGAGGACATGAAGACTTTGTCTTGCTCAAACTGTTGAGCATTCTCTTTTGCCTTTGACTTCTTTTTTTTTTTTAGTGCTCCACATATGCCGAAACTATCCCATGTGTGAGACAGCGATATAGGATTATCGGATTATTGCTGTTTAACCAGCCTCCTGGCTGGTTAGCAACTGCCATGTTGCTGCTGGCATTAGTCCGCAGGCTAGTTCGCCATTAGTTCATTTTTACCACATTATGCTTCTGTCAGAGTACTGTGCCAGGTGATATGCATAAACATACTGCAAAGTATGTGTGATCGGGTCTAAATCATCAGCTGGCTCAAATGAAATCACAGAACCCTAGACTGGTTTGGGTTGGAAGGGACCTTAAAGACCATCCAGTTCCAACCCCCTGCCATGGGCAGGGACACCCTCCACTAGCCCAGGTTGCTCCAAGCCTCATCCAGCCTGGCCTTGGACACTTCCAGGGATGGGGCATCCACAGCTTCTCTGGGCAACCTGTCCCAGTGCTGCCCCACCCTCTCTGGGAAGAATTTCTACCTGATATGTAATCTAAATCTCCCTGCTTTCAGTTTAAACCCATTACCCCTTGTCCTGTCACTACAGGCCCTTGTAAAACGTCCCCCCCGCAGCTTCCTTGTGGGCCCGTGTTGGACTGACCGCTGATACCTCCCATTGGCATGAAGCACAGACTGAACAAAGCAAGAACCAAGCCCTTTTATTTCTGTATTCCTCACACCAGCCTCCGATATTTTGACTGTTCTTCGTCCACAAACTGATCCTATCTAAACAACTAGCATGAGTAATAAGCTGTGTAACGTGAAGGAATAGAAGAACGGCGTGCGCTATGGCTGTCAGTGGGGTCTCAGCCTGCACACCTCACCTAGAGCCTGAATGGAAGTGCTGAAAGAGCAGGAAGAGGTTTGAGTCCGGTGTGATCCTTCAGTGAATTTCCTCGTGGGGGTTATGCATCCTTTCCACAGCAAGGAATCTCTTTCTGGAAGGGCTAGAACCGTTTTAGTACATTCCCCTTAAGCCCTGCCACTTCTGTCTGGCCAACACATAGCAGCTTGTCACTTTTCCTGCTGCTGGATGGTGCAGCAGCATCACAGGGGATGAAGATGGGTATCTATCTTCTCTCCTTTGACAACACATCATGCGTGAGTGACATTAATGTATTTTCAGTTCTGTGTCTCAACCTAAAGCCAGACAGTGGCAGACCTAAATCATAAGCCTCAGAGGAACTGGTGGCTGGGGTTTAGCCAGATCCTTTATGAGATTGCTCAGGAACAGAAATCGTGGTAGTGGGCAGCAACTGGGGAGCTTGCTGCGACTGATCTGACTAGCAAAACTATCAGCAGAAGGGGACTCTGAATGGATATTTGATTTTACCTTCACTGACTGTATAGAGTGTACAGCTGCCTTTGCCATTTTATCTAGTTATTGTAGAAAATGAGTTTCTTGTGTGTTTTTACATCAGTTAAAGTTGGCACTTGCTCGTGTGAAGTTTGCCTATGGTAAGCAATGTCTGATGTCACTGGGCTGTGGGTTCGCAGTCTCCAAATATTAATGTTTCCATGCGTAATATCTAAAGGGGATGCTGACCACTTTTCAATCTAAATTAATCTCGTTTGTGTTTGTTTTGAAAACATTCGCTGTCCTGTCTTTCCTTCTTCCTGGTGGTTAATTTTCCCATATTTATTCTTGCTGGCTGATGAATGTCGGTGCTGGTTGTTTAATTGGCAGTTGGGTTCATTTAAGTTGATGGAAGACCTAACTCTGAAGGGAAGCCTGTTATCAAAATGCATAGACTAATCTTATTAGGTGAAAGCATTTTTGTTTAAATGGAAAATGATTAGACTGTATCTCCAGCATCTCCTCAAGAGTGGCTATAGCCGATTGCTGTTCCTGAAGGCTCGTATGGTGTTTCCTGAGTCGTGTAACAGTGAACGGAGCAGCAAAGGGAAGTGGTTTCTCCTGATTGTAAGTGGTGAACTCTGTCTTGCTTCCCACGCTGAAATCTCCGTACTGTTTTGTTTTCAAATATCGTTGGAATAAGTGATATGATACAGTGCATGTAGGGAAGTATATGAAATCCTGGGTTTGTGGGTTTTTTTAATCCTCCCCCTAACTGAATCCACTGTTTTATTGCTAGCTGTGTCTGCAGCTGAAGTCATGTGGTAGTACATCTGCTTTACACCAACAGGACCATTTTACATAATTCATTATGTGCAACCACAGTGTCAGCTGCTAATCCAGGCTAATCCAGCACTTCCCTGAAGAGCTGCATTAACAAATCTTGATTTGGCATTTTCAGCTCAGCCCTTAATGGCTAGCAGTCCACTCGACAGCACGTGGTCCACAGAGCTCGGAGGAGGTCAAGCCAGGGTGTGCAGAGCCACCAGACTCCGGTCATCATCCCAGATGACCGCAGCCCTTCAGGACAAGGCTGCAGCACAAAGCCGTGGGGTGCACTGCTGGACTTGCTCCTCAGCACTCTGTCTGCAGAGGCTACTGTAAACCTTAATTCCTGATTTCTGACTCTGGGGGTTTTTTTCTACCTACACATTTATATGGCCCTACTTTCCTGGTATGGCCAGTGTACATCTTGGCCCTACCTGAAAAGAAAAATGGAGCTTTTTGCTTTTAATTTCTGGTTTTTTGGCAAATATAGATGTTTAGGTCTGATTTTTGTCCTGAGACTGCTCTAATGGAGATGATGGCTCAGTCTTATGTCTCCAGAGTCAAGAGAGCACAGCCTGGCATAACACCATGCCATGGATATGGATGTGCAGAAGCAATCGCTACCCTGCACTATCTGCTGTCAGGAGCCACTCCAGTTCAATCTGGTGTGTTTGTGTGTGCACCTCGAATCCTGTGTTCAGTTTGGGGCCCCTCACTTCAAGAAGGACATTGAGGTGCTGGAGCATGTCCAGAGAAGAGCAGCGGATCTGGGGAAGAGTCTGGAGCACAGATCTTATGAGGAGCACCTGAGGGAGCTGGGGGTGTTCAGCCTGGAGAAGAGGAGGCTCAGGGGAGACCTTGTCACTCTCTACAACTACCTGAAAGGAGGCTGCAAAGTGGAGTCTTTTCTCCCAAGTGACAAGCGACAGGACGAGAGGAAACGGCCTGAAGTTGTGCCCGGGGAGGTTTGGACTGGGTATTAGGAAAATTTTCTTCACTGAGAGGGTTGTCAGGCACTGGAACAGGCTGCCCAGGGAGGTGGTGGAGTCACCATCCCTGGAGGGATTTGAGACGTGTGGATGAGGTGCTTAGGGACATGACTTACTGGTGGTATTAGCAGTGTTAGGTTAACGGTTGGACTCGATGACCTTAAAGGTCTTTTCCAACCTAAAAGACTCTATGTGATTCCGTGGACCTCCTGAAGGTGTTCCCTGCCCAGGCACCTAAGTCCCTTGGAGCAAAAGTAGATGGAATATCCCCAGGTGTTTTCTCAGTAGGGCTGTTAGCTGTCTTTACATCCATGTGGTTGTGATAGGCTGTCGACATCAGAAACCCACTGTCAGCCAGTATGTGCTCTGTTTAGCACTTAATATCACTTGTACAGCCACGCTGATTTTTGTGGGGCTGCTTGCGACTGGGAGCAATGTTCTCTCCTCTTTCTGAAGTATGTGTTCAAAACACAGCAACCACAAACAACCCAGACCACATGCCGTGGAAGCATGACTTCATCTCCTCGGTTTTCTCCACGCTGTGCTGGGCAGAAGAGGAGCTAAGGCATTTGCAGAAGCAAAACTACACTTCTGGGACTTCTCCCTGTGGGAAACCTTCGCTTCACAGAGGAATGATTTAAACAGCTGTAGTTTGTCTTGACTCCATATTTTCTTTACTCTGAGCTGCAAAATAACCTTTTTGCCAAAGTTCTCTCAGCTGTGAAAATCAGATGCTGCAGTATATGCCTTTCCAGGTGTTGGGCATTTCTTGAAAGAGACAGAGCTGGTTGAAAAATGGAGGGACACTTTGAAAAAAAAAAATATTTCCCTGCCAAAAATCCAGATATTTGAATTTAAAAGGAAAGAACTGTAATTCACCTAGGAACCAAGTTAAAATTTGCAGTGGGAAACCCCCCCTCCCCTCCCTCAGCAGTATTTGATCCAGAAATGCTGCTGGTTTGTTCCATGGAAATTGCTGTCCAGGTCTTTTGTGCCCTTTCTGGTTTGGAGGTTTGGGTTTTATTTTCTGGGGAGGAGGAGGGGGTGTGTTGAGCTTTTTTCTTATTCATCACACTACCACCACTCTCCCACCTTCCCCTTCTCCACCCACTCCGCAGGGTTAATATTCCTCGTCCCACAGCTATTATTTACGATTGCACTAACACTGTGTTACAGTCCCTGTCAGCACTGAAATTCAGCTTATACAAAAGAACAAGAGCCAGTGGTGGTACTTTTAAGTTTTGAAATCACTAGACTTTGTTGGGGTTTGAGTTTGCTTTTTTTAATAGAACAATGAAAATTCTTCATGGGGAAACACTTTACAAGAAAAAAATTGCTCTAAAGACTTCATTTCTTTAGTGTAAAAATAGATATAATGTGGCTGGTCATTCAAGTAAATAGAAAGAGGTGTTATAGAGAGTACCACCCAAGGCGAAGAGAGGGGTGGCAGGGTCGGGGGAGGGGAGGAATATCTGGAAGGGTGTTCTGTAAGAGATGGGCCAAAACCAAAGATGATACCAGACCCAAGAGGTTTGGAGTTTTTGTGTTCTCTGCAGTGTTCAGTTCAGACTGAAGTTCTACCAGCCACTCTTCAATGAAAGGACAGGCCTTGCTTAGAGACCTGTCCCTTCATCACCTTGCTTTCTGCTTTTTTCTTTTTCCTTGCCTTGGTTATTAACATTTTCTAGGTGTGACTCACTGGCAGCAAGTCAGTGCCCGTAGGTGTCATGCAGCCATTTACTTGTACATTTCCATCATAATTAATTCTTTTAACTTCCATGATACATTGTTTTTGCCTGCTTTGTGAATCACTAACTCCATAATAAGCTGATTGTATCACAGTGTTGTACAATACATAAAGTGGATTCTTAATCCTAGAGATTGTTCACAGGACAGTGGCAGTTTTTTGGGTTGAGGAGAGGTTTTGTGTTGACAGGGTTTCTTTGTTTGAGGAGATGCGTGTCTTACAGAGCTGGTATGGACCTGCACCTTCTTTGGATTTCAGATTAATTTTGCTGTTACCTGTGTTCCTTCATTGACTGAAGTCACATGTCCTAGTTAGCTTCCCTTTAAGTAAAATAGGATTGAGGAATCCAGTTTCAGACTTAATATCAAAACTAGGTAGTTTGCAGTGCTGGCTCCGGATTGAACACTTTATTAGCAGTCCCTGGCAGAAGACTCAGGAAATAAAGGAGAACAAATGTTCTGCTTAGTGCTCTGTCACGGTTCCATAAAACCCATAAAATCTATGGTTCTGTCACCCTCATCTTACGCTTTGTTTGCATTCCAAAGATTTTTCTGTTTTTCAAAGGATTTGCCGGAATAATTTTGAAATGATGTTGAAGTGTTTCCTACCCCTCATGATTTTCAGAGCTTCAGGAGTTTGCCTTAGACAAGACCTATCGAAGTGAGCATTTCAAGGCAGTAGTGTGCGGGGACCCGCAAGTCGTAAAGTACACCTTAAAGATTTCTGTGGTGGCTGCAACCCCACTCATAATTTCTCAGGTTTTCCTTAGTATTTTGTTGGACTGGAGCTCTGAATGACTAATAAGGTGCGTAGTTGTTTTGGACAGTTAAATACGGGGTGAGAATCAAAGCTGGTATGTTCCAACACTATCTTTTTTATGTATGTTGCTCCTTTAATAATGGGCTCAATTCTCAGCAGCTCTTCTCACTTTTAAAACTCTGCAGAAAGATGCTCTGTGTGTTGGACAGTGAATTGCAGTTGGATTTTCATTGGTGTAGGATGACTTGCATCATTGCAGAGGCTCTAGATAGCCCTGCGTTCACTCCAACTTCTGCACTGTCAACACGTTTGCCAGCTAGACTCGACTAAGATGACTAGGATGAACCTTTGTCGGTACAGACGACTGAAATGAAAAAAAGAAAGCCCTGTACCAGTTCAGTTTCTCCCTCTGACATATGGATATTGGCTTTTGAGTATTCTACCTACATACATCTCCTTTACTATAACTACACCTTTGCCTGTCTTGTCCGCTTAGGCTGTAAGCTTGTTGGGGCAGCGACGGGCTGTACGTGCCTGTGCTAGGAGGGCACTGACCTGGGAAGAGCCTTGATGTGCTGCTGTGACACAAGTGCTGTGGCTGCAGAGGATTTGATGGGCAGGGAGAACATCTGGCTGGCACCTCATGCGTAACAAGTCAGGCCCTTTCCTGCAGTACACCGCTGCTGACTTCTGTTTAATTAAGGTTCAGTTCTCATTGTCTTCAAACAGAAATATTTTAAAGGCAATGCTAAGCAAATATTTTGAGTAAGCTACTGAGATATTTCGGTAGTGTTCTCCCTCCCCCAGATTGCTTTTCTTGGTTTAACTTTTACTATCGAGCATGATCACAACTGTTCTAGAGTAATTTCATAATACAGTCATATGCGGTCTGTAAGCTTCCACTTTAGTATCGACTGAGCCCCTGATCTTGCTCAAGAACTGTCCACACATACAGTGGTCTCTGCTGCCATGTCCTCACTGACTGTTCACTGCCACCGTCTTTAAACGAGGTCAGTGCAAAGCAGAACGCTATAGCAGGGCTCTGGCTTGAGCTCCCGCTGCGTCCTCAGTCCGCCGCAACAGCTCTGCTTCACAGCGTGTCTTTCGTTGTGTCCATTTTCAGCTTTGGTTTCTTGTCCTCTGCACCCTCCTCTGGCCTCAGCCCTTTCCCCTTCTCCAGCTGACTTACCAGTGCTTCTGGTGTGTGTCTAGGGGTTTAAAACCTAATTATGCTTTAGTTTGAGGGCAAATAGGCTTTCTCTGGTTTTCACCCTCAAGGCCCAGCAGGAGTCAGGGAATATGGGTTGACTCCTGACGGTAAGGCTGGAAGGATTGCCCGAAAGAAGCAGCAGTTCATTAAATTTTATGTTTCTGGTTAGTTTCCCCTCATATTCTAATTTAATCCAAGAAACAGAAATGTGCAGGGGGCACTGAAAATGTTTTGAGATAAGGGCTTAAGGCTGAATGTCAGAATTATAGCAGCTCTTTCTTCAGAATTAACTTTTCAGCATGTATTTTCGTGGACTTTATAAACTGACTCTGGAGCCACCTCGGCTTTTAGAGGTCCCGCAGAGCATCAGAAGTAGTTAATAAAATCCTGTCGTCAGCTGGATTTATTATTGTTGATACAGTAAAGGCCAGGAGTAAAGTCAAAATAGCTAAGGTTTCTTAAAGTTATTTTGCTCACGTTTGCATACTGTTGGTTTTGTTACCTAAGAATACCCTCCGTGCAGTGGCATTTATGCATATTCCTGCTTTGGAGGTCTAACCAACTCCCCACAAGGTGAAAAAGAACGGTTTTGTTCCTCTCAACGAACTTTGGATCAGAATTTAGATGGTAAACCTACTGTGCTGTAAGAGGCACTTAGAGCTGCCAGTGTTTGAAGTTAACACACAACGAATTAACTTAGAACTGCCTATGGCGAAGTTTATGAAACCATTTCTGACATAGTATTTCATTTTACCTTCCGTATGACAACTTGAGCTGTTCTGGATTTTGGATTAAATAACCCAGCACTAGATAGTGATCCTAGGGGGGGGGTGAGGGAAATCTGCTTCCTCTGCCTGCTTTCTAAAGGACAGGTTTTAAAAGCTTCAGTAAAAAAAACCCAACCAAACAAAAAAACATCACCCAAAACAAACCCCAACAAAAATCTTGGCATTTTTAATGGATGGAATCTGGGGAAGAAGGGAAGGAGCGGTGTTTTGCCTGGGCTAGAAAAGATTCTCCAGCTGTCTGTTGGAGAAGCACCGGTGCTGTGGACCAGCGACACAAAATTTAGCAGGAGGGCCTCCCCCTGCCTTCCTGTGAAATACCTACCCAGTACTTGCCTGCCCATCCTTGGCTGTCCAAACATCTTTGTTTGCAGCAACCCACAGAGACTTTTCAGATCCTTCCGGATAGACTATTCGAAAAATTCCCCTGGCAACACACATCCTGCCTTCTGGGACTGTCAGGGCTGAGCGAGGCTTCCTTGCAGGTGTCCCTCCGGGTGACACAGGCGCGGTGCTCAGCTGCGGAGTGGAAAGCAGGAGGCTGGCTGTTTCTTCGGTGCTTCTCCTGCCAGAGTCGTGGAGGAGAGAGCCTGGTGGAACGCCCAGGGGTGAAAAACATGCAGTTGGAGGGATATGAAGCAAGTGAAATGAGGGACGGGACTGAAGGCAGGCTAATGCACCACAAGAAAAATGGGAAGGGAACAAGCAGTTGGGTATGTACTGGAGGATCCAGAGGGCGAGTGAGGAGAGGTGAGAGAAGCCAGGGCAGAAGAGGACAGAGGTGCAGTGCACACTGGAGTAGGAGCAGTGTGGAGGGTGCTGTGGTCTGGTAGGTGGAGAGAAAAGAGAGTTCAAGGCTGGGACTCTCCCTTGAAAGACCCCTCCCAGCACTGTTTTTAACCAAGGCAGTAACTGAGCCCTGGTACCCCAGTTGCTACTTTTCAGGTTCAGCAGACAGCTGTGAAGCATACCAGGCAAACGAGCACCCCCTCCAACTGCTGCCCACTGCTTGGCCAGATGGGTTATCCCTCGTGCAGTGTTCACATGGGCAGCAGTGATCTTGACATAGATCCCAAATGTGTGGAAATCAGCATGGTCCCACATGATGATTTATTATGATTTTCCTCATGGCCATCTCGCACGTGCAGTGTTTTGTTGGGTTTTCTTGTTGCTTGATGTTTGTCTTTTTTAGTTTGTGTTTTTTTCTTTTTTTAATTGCACAATATCATTTGAAACTAAATGCATTAAAACTGCTTGGTATTTTACAGCACAACATATTACCCCTGAATACTGTTACAGAGAGGATCCAACACTATTTGACGAGTGCTTTGCAAAACAAATCAGCTGGAACATGCCCCCCCTCACCCCCATCGAACCAGCCCAACGTCCCAACTTCTCAGCAGGGTTTATCTCCCATGTCTGGATTTCTGATAGCTATTTGCAGGTTTAAAAATATTCTCTTTATGTTCTGCTAACTTCCAAACAAACTGTCCTCATCTTTCTGTAGAAAGGCAACAAAATGGCTCAGAAGACAGCAGTCACATCCCGCACACCTACGCCCACAGGCGCACACAGCAGCAGTGCATATACTTAAGCTGTCTCTAACACACATAATATTCCTTATTACTAAGTACTCGTCTCTTCCCATTCCAATGCCTTTAAAATGAAGGATTTATACGTGCGTGTGTACACACAGGAGAAGAAAGCGAGGGCAAGAAAGTGCGGGAATTGGTTTGTCTGCCTCTAGATCCCTCAGTTAAAAGTCTTGGGTGACCTCTTCAGATTCAGGTCCAAATGCAAAGCCTGTGAAGGTCATCAGCTACTAGTGTGGCATACAGAATAATTTTGGAGAAAAATTGTCATCTAAGTGTCCAGATTTAAAGTACATCTGTAATAAGCACGTCATGTGGCACAGGCATCTCTCTAAGGGGGTGCTTTGTAGTTTGCCATGCAAACTCTGGCATGTTTGGTTTTCCTCAGAAATTGAGGATACGTTGTATTTAACCCAGGTAAGCTAATAAAATTTGCATTTCTTAAAAACACTGATGAGGGTTGGGGGCTTTTTTGTTATCATTTTCTGATACATACTCTAATACCACCAAGGAATATTAATCATTCTTCAAGTAATGTGAATCACTGTTCACTCTCTGCCTTTACGTCATCCATCTGCTTCTCTGAAGATGTGCTCCATCAAAGTGCAAAACGCTGCGCACGATATGTGGTTTCTTTTCTTGCATTTGTGTCGGTCTGGAAAGCTGTAACACCCCCTTTTGAGTTTAGAAGCTGTGTGTTTATGCTAAGGTTGGGAATCATGAACATCCTGTAAGTTTTAAGGGTTTTTTTGAGGCAAGCCCCCTATTTTTTACTTAGCTTTTCCTGTTTCCTCTCAGTTTCTCACTGCTGAAATCAGGCCAGGTATTTAATGAAGGTGATCTTTTTTTTTCATGAGATATTATGCTACTTATGAACTTTATTGTGTTGAGAAATAACATTCAAATTACCTTCTCTGGGATTTCTTTGATATTTCCATTTCCAGCCTAGACGAGGAAAGGAGGAGAAGGCATGATATGAAAGATGTCATTGGTTGTGGGTTTGTAGAGCTCCACAGAAGTTTGTCTTTTAGTAAGACTTCAGTATTTAAGCAAAATTTTAAGTAATCCATCTGGGTAGTTCATTAGCTATGGCACTTGAGAAGATGGAAAATCCTTTTCCTTATGACAACCTCAAACGAGCAGCAATGTGAGGATCTTGCTGTCTTACAAACTGTTGGTGAAATTGCATCGAGAGTCTGGAGGAAATAAGTAATATCTCATCAAACTTTCTGTCTTTGAGCACCCTCTCTTTTTGGTGTGGGTTTGGGGATTTTTTCCCCCCTCTCAAACCTGGATTTCCAGATGGCATTGGCACAGAGACAAAAGAAATTACTGATTGGAAAATATAACATGGTCAAAGGGAAATTTCTTACCGAGAAAAGAAGTCTTTGCCTCCAGAAAAACCTAGGTGTTTTTTGTTCCCACGATGGATGTGACTATTTTATCTCAAGGGAGTTGTAATTCCAGCCCCGTCCTGTGTCCCTTTCCTTCTAGCGAGCCTTGTCCCTCAAGCGGGTCACTTGTCCAGCCTCAGGGAGACCCTGCAGTGTATCATGGGGAACAGGAGCTGACCAGAGGGGAATGGGGGAAAAAAACAGTAAATGCCACATTTGAGGCAATGTTCAGTTTAAAATGCCTTTTTTTTTTTCCCCTCTGTTGAGTCATTTGCTACATCAGGGACTTGGTGTGCGCAAAGCTTACCAAACAGAAGTGGATTGTTCTAATAATGAACTGCATGAAATCAATCCTTTCTTTGAATTATTTCAAGAATAATTAATCCTACAAAAGTCAATTTCAAAAAACATCAGAGAAGTGCAATATATTAAACTTATTTAGTAAAGTCATTTTCAGCCAGCTCCTAAGAGACCCTGCATACAGTGGAGGAGGATACAAAGACAAATGCAATGAAACATTTCAGTATTTCTAGCCTTTAAACTTTCCATTTGGCAGAAAGTTCCAATAGTTTGGTTTTGCATCTTTGTTCAAGACAAAAACAGATGTCAAAGCACAGTCACTTCCTTCACAGCAACAGCTTATATTTTTGATCAGCTTTAATGACTTTTGGAAGCATGATCTTCTTCAGCTAGGGTTCATTCTTGTCAGACAGATGGGAATAATACCTCCATCAATATCTTCATTGCTTTCTTATATATTTCTCGCCCTTCTCAAATATCCTTGTGTTTGTATATTCCCATTTTGATGCATTTTCCAGTACGTTTATTGCCCTCCTGCAGTAGGGTTTGACACTGTAGAATGATAGTACTGTCACAGATACTAGAATGCCTGAGCAAACAGGATTCGAAGTGGCCAGCAGATTAAAATTGTTTGCTTGATGTTTATTCTTTGGTTTGAAGTAGTGGACGAAAATATTTGCATAAATGAATTTTTAATAGATACTAAAAATAAAAAGCTGCTGAAGAAAATATAGCTTGTCTACATTATCATGCAATTTTAATTATGCAAGCATTTATGTTCTTTGTGTATTTTGACTTGGGGCCATGTGAGACACATGACTGAACTGTCACTCACGCAAAGTTAATTATAATTTCCCCATATAGGGGGGAAAAAAACCCTGGGAAAATATGATAACACTTTTCGTTGGCAGTAAACACTAGTTGTTGTTAGTTGTTTGAGAAAATTATTCTTAGCAGACTATACAAACGCTGTAGTTCAATGTGCTCCCTGAAAAGAGGTGTATTAGCACGTGGCTAGATCTGCTGCAAGAATAGATTCTGTTGACTCTATCCTTCTGTACCATAGCATTTATTTCATTTTTCCTTTCCCTTGAACAGGAGAATTTATTTTGATTCAGTGTTTGATAATCCAAGCCACATTATTTAAAATAGTATTTACTTGGCCTGTGCTGAGAGTAAAATGATATTGTTAGTTAGTTCTATACAGTATTGCAAACTGAAACCTTTAGATAATACAGAACCAGTTTGGAGAGAGTCTTTAGACTTTGCACTTCTTCTTTTCCCAGGTAAATGGCAAATAACTAGTTGTCACTGGCACGTAGGGCAACAAATGGATAAAGGCAGCATGGATTCTGAGATCTATAATTTTTAATAATTTTTAAACTAGCTACAAAATGTCAATCACTTCACAAACTGACAGGAGACATAAGGAATTTCATATTACATGCTGTAAATTATATTTATCTCACAGTTTATCTAGAGTTCATTCATTTAGGTTTTTTTATTATTTTTTAATTAAGTCAGCTACTAAACATCTCAGCGATTTGGTGTGCATAGCTCTAGGTAAGCAACAGAGAACTGTACCGATAACAAACCACATGGGGATAGCGACTAGTAAGAGAGAGCCTTATAAAAATTACATTTCTTTGCACCATTTCATATGGTAGTCGTTTCTTCCAAAAGATAGTCTTCAAAAGCAGCAGACAGACCCAATATATTACACTTATTTCTTTTTGTCTTTGACATATTTTCAGCCAAGCTTTTATTTTGCTGGCAATGGCTAAATAGTGAGTGCCAAATCCCTCTTTTTTTCATAATAAAAAAAAAAATGATCATGATTAATAACTATATATATATCAACAAGAAAAAAGTGGCACAACTGCAAACTTGCTGGTATAACATAGTCCCAAAAGAGTCCGAATACTGAGCATGCTTTTGTTGTCATTGTTGGTGTGCTACTGCCATGGGAAAATTCTTGTTTAAGTAGGAGTCTAAAAGTCTATTTATTCCTCATGCATAAATGCATAAATCACATCACTTTTTAGTGCAATGCTTGTTATAGTAATATAATTCCACATTGTCTAATCATGAAATCATAACAACAGATAATGGCGATGAAGAACTGAAGACAGCAGGTTTAAGTGCTTCAACATCGTGATACCCAAAGACAGGAGCATGGCAGTAGCTCTGTGGAATGTCACAGTTTTACAAGAACAATACTGTATATTTAAAGGTTAACAGCACGTTTAGCATTCCAACAGTGTTGTCATTCAGCAAACATCATTTAAAAAGAAAAGAAAAAAAAAAAAAAGGGAAAGGAATCCAAAACAGAAAGAAGGAAAGGAAAATTCCCCCAAAACATCATAGTGAGCTATAGCCATCAAATCAGCACTATGTACAACCTTTGGAAAGAAAGATATCTAGAAAAAAATAATTACAAGTATCATTTTTGGAAAGCTGACAAAGTACACAGGACAACATTTACAATGGGGCTGATATGTGCATGTGTGCAAACCTAGTCGGTAAATACCATGATAAAAGCATGAAGGTACTGCCCTGTCGGGCAGCGTTAAAAGGAAATGCACTTCACTGCATTTAACCACTGCCCAGCATCTTTGTTGCACGCTGGTTGGCTTCATCAATCCTGGTTTTGTTGGAATCAGCCTAGGGAAAGGCAGAGGAAAGAAACAGGTGAATGCAGGGCAGAAAGAGAACATCTACACCGCTTTGTGGGCATTTCTCTAGTTTCAGCTAGGTCAGGAAAAAGCAGCGGCTTGAAAATACCGGCGAGCTGCTTTTCATAGTGGTCTTAGGGACCCAAAAGGAAACTGCAGACCTGTTGGTTTTGTGACACTTAGGTAGCCTTTGAGTAGAGTTTTCATGTTTATATTCAGCTTCACTGGACTCTTGCAAGCGCTGTGCTACATCTGTAGCTGGTGCTATTGACGGTTCTAGCAGTACTGACGGTAATGGGTGACAGGATGAGAACTGATGATGCGCACGTGGATTTCACTGGTGAAAAGCTTCAGTGCCGCCTAAGATTCAGTGGACCTGAACCTCTGTTCTAATTTAGATCACCAGGCATGCAGTCTAAACTAAAATTTTGGTCAGTGTAGAAAACTCCTGGAGCGGGGAAGGTAGATCATCTGAGTTAGGAAATGCAGGAGACAAAGATAAATTTCTTTGAAAATGTATCAGTCTAGATCTCCCCGCTCTTCGTGTGAAAGGGAAAGAACAGAAAAGAGTGATGCCGTTATTCCTTTTTCTCAAGTTCACCAGTGTAGTTGCAAGACATCGTAACCTCTCCCACTGGGCGGCAGCATAAACAGGAATTAAGAAAAGGCAGGGATTCTACCACTTTTTGAAGCAGACAAACTGGAATTAAGTCCAGAGGAGGCTGAACCTTTAACTTCACTGTCTTCCATGGGGTAACAGTTGCCGTGATTATAAATGTTTTTAATAAGAAGGCACCGTTTATGAGGTTTAGGAGTTCTCTTGGAGTGGGAAGACTCTTTGACCATGGCTTTCTGTAGTTCTGCAGAAATTAGCCTTGGAGACTAAAGACATTGTTCCAGCTGACAAAAATTGGCAAAGCTCCCTTCAAGCCCATGTTGCTATGCCAATTTATGCTAGCAGAGGGACTAGATAGAAAATATATTCAGTTTTTTAAAATGGACCTGTGGGAAAGGTGAGAATTGTGTTCCTGCTTTAAAAACATGAGCTCAAAGAGCAAACTCTTTTCCATGGTTTGATGGCTGCTTTTTGTTAGCTCTGGGGGTCCTTCCCACATCTCTGGGATGTATCCAAATCGTACAGATTTATTTTAAATCTCCAATTTGCAGAGACAGAAGGGTAAAGCAACTTTCCAACATACATTTAAAAATCCTTAAAAAATGGATATACTGATGTGCAATAAATAATTCTTAAATATCTTGGGTTTTCTCCATAATTGTTTTGGCAAATGCTGTGTGGATTTGTATTTTTAGAACAGTAGCATGTGCCAGATCCTCAACAAACATAAATCAGCATAACGACTCATTATAAGCAACCCTCCTTTATTTTAGCCATGAGTTTGACCTTGTCTACCACAGTACAGTTTTTGTGCTTTTGCCCAAAGACTACCTAAAAAATGAGTTAATGGTTTTGGAAGCAATTACGTTTGTCATGAAATACATTGAATTGATTGAATACTGATGAAACATCTTGTTTCTAAATAGGAATACTAAGGTCTTAACTCTGGTGGATGATGTTGCATCGAAGTTAGGTGAAGTCTTTGTGCAGACCTTGCCACCTTGGTCAAGACAATGCTTTGAGCCCTTCCTACTTTCCTCCCAGCCTCCTGTTTATGGCTTATTTTAGGGCCAGGGTTTTCTGGTGATGATATCTGGGCCATTTGACCTACAGATCATATAATCATTTTAGGTTTTGTCCCTTTCTCTCCGGCCTGAGGGAGGGATAAAACCTTTTGTTCATTGCTATCCTGATTACTGTGGATAGATCAGATTACATCTCTACATTACGCGATTGCTCTGGTTTGGATGCGTGCATCCAGTTTAACATAAATGCTTTCGGAGCATTTGGGTTAGCTTTGTGATGCACCACAACCTTTGCAAAGTGTGCCAGCCAAGGGTCTTTCTAATGATCATAATTCATCAAAAGCCTAGTGTTCCAGCTCGTCAGGAAAACTCCAGCAATGCTATATGCCCACCATCGTGTATTGAAGATGGTCCGTCGGCATAATTCATTGCAAAATGGATGTGTATGCATTTGTGGTTCCAGTGTTATCCAGCTAACCATCATTTCTGTCTTTTATAGAAGGTTTTCCTAATAACTTGTGTTTCTTTTTCTAGCATCTCATTACTATGTGTCCTTACTCTGAGGAAATTTGGCAGATGTTCACAAAGACTGATGACTTGGTTTTCTGCTGCTTTGATGACGACACCTCTGTGTACACTGCAAGTCCATCTTTCAGAAACGTGCCACTGTTCTTTAGCCAAGGGCTCTGCCTGACGAGACCTGCCCGTGAGGCTGGATTTAATGAATCACGTCAGCTTGCAATGTTGTTTTTCTACTGCTGTGTGAAATGTCTAACTCGGGAAGAAGACAGCGTAGCTGTGGAAGGCCAGTCCCTCAGTTAGCCAAGTGCTTTCAGCATGCACTGCCTAGGGATTTGTCCCATGTGCTGCATGTGAACAAGTGGCCTGGTCAAGGTTTTCAAAACCCAGATGTTTGCAAGCCTGAACTGATAGAAGAACAGTGACTTGTTAGGCTTGCTCTGGTTTGTGATAGTATCCTGCAGGCACAGATAGGATGCAGCTGATTTCCATCCCCAGGGCATGTCCCCTACCACTATGTTATGTCATGAGTAGGATAGCTGTTAACATGTAATAGTGCGTGTCCTCATACTTGCTCTGAGAAAATAACGTATGTCCTAGGCTTCTTATTTAAAGGTAGCTATGATGTAGGTTGTATACTCTTCCAGTCCCTTCTCACAAGGTAGGTAGATGTGCTGCTTTTTGTGCTTTTCATTTTAGTAACAGTCATAAATCCTCCCCGTCTCCTATTTTTCCCAGAAATATGCAATGCTGCAGCATGGCATCACAGTAATACTGTGCGTTTTCCAATAGCGTCAAACTAACAGATGCAGCTTTATAGAACAAGACTTTTGACCGACACAAAGCCACGTGCCCTACCGCGTTTTGTGACTGTCTCTCTGTCAGAGACGAGCTTCCCACCTTTACAACAGCGTATGCTTCGCCCAGATCTCTCTGGAATCAAAGTCCAATCAGGAAAGCTATCTGAGTAAATCCCTCAGTGCAGTATTTTCTTTAGTTTTTTCACTAGGCTCTGATGTGGTTAATTGACATGAAAAATAGGGATGAGCACGCTGCTCGTGTGAGGAGGCTTGCACGTGTCAGAAGGCTCAAGAGTACAAGCTCTACCACTTAAGGTCAGAATTAACTCTAAGCAGCACATATAAGTCCTTGGGTTAGATCCTTAGGTTGTGTAAATCGCAGTGGAAGTCGAGTGTTGCATTGATTTTACACCAGATGAAGCTCTAGCCTCTTCTGTCACTTCAGCCTGGCCGTGCCTGCACCTGGAGCTCTGCCAGTACGAATGCAGATGGCTTGCAGACCTTGGGATCTGAGGATGGCAGCGAGTTCCCAGCCGGGTTTGGAGGGTGCTGCTATCTGCTTCAGAAATCTGCAGTGCAGGTCTGGCACTGGAATGGTGCTGTCTGCCGGTTTAGGTGGTGATTTTGCAATGGTAATGCTGAGCTTTCGCATTGCACTGGGGCCATGTGGGGCCCAGTTATATACACATACACACACCAAGAGAGGTGGTAGATCTCTGTCCTAATGTGGTTATAAGCAGGTAGCACAGCAAGACTGCTACAGTGTTACCATACAGGAAAGCCTCGCTTCATAAATCCCCATCCTCTTTTTGGGACTGGTCCTCCAAACAGGTGACCCAATTCTGAATTGGCTATGGAGTTTCCAAGGGAAGGGAATGTCCAGGAAGGTTTAAAACAGCCCCGCGGTTCTGCATAGCTAAGGGCACTTCTCTTTTCCAAAGCTGTTGCAGAAGGAGCCTTGATTAAAGAGTCCCCTTCCCAGCTGTTGTCTGGCAAACCCAACAGCGTGGGTTCAACCCGACTGCACTGGAGGTTACGGAAGAGCCACAGCGGCCAGCTCTGCTTTGGTCTAAGGATTTGAGGGGAGAAGAGCTGTAGCATTTCTGTCCCTTGTCATTCTCCGAGCCGAAGAGAAACTGCAGCATGCACAGCCTGTGCTGACAGAAGGGAAAACACAGCCCCTTTGGGTGTCCTCTTAAAAATGCCAGCTCTTACCTTCTCCATGATCCTGTCAATCTGGCGATTCTGTGTGTCGATCTCGTTGCCCATGTCCAGGGCCATGTGACGTAAGTTGCCAATGATGCCGCTGACCTGCTCGAGGTTCTCATCCATTTCATTTTCCCGGGCATCGTTTGTTACCCTGGGAGCGAAAAACCAATTCTTTGAAGCAGAGACAGAGGAGGTTCCCCATGAAACACTGATTCACCCAAAACCTCCCCTGCATCTTCCTTTGCTTGTCACCTGAGGAGCACGCTGCTTTGCTCAGCTTTGAAGAAAAGGAATTAATAAGTAGCTAGCCTGAAAAACATTACATGCTTATTTTTTGGATGTTGGGCTTAACTGCCTGGGTTCATCACTGCTCTATTTATTCGGCTCGCTTCTGGAAGTGTTGTGGTCTGAACTTGTCTGTACCACATACTGCAACTCTCTGCTAGTGATGGTCCTTCTCAAAGAAAGAGTGAAAGGGTGCTCCATTTGGACCTGTGGGTGCTTAGAGTATGTGGGAAATGCTGGAGGGTGGTGGAATTGAAGCTATACCAGCTCCCCTCCTTGAACTACAAATAGCTCATGGACACTGTCCAGTCCTCATACACTTGGGGCTCACTGAAATACTGGGGAAGAGCTTCTTCAGCTGTGAAAATCCTGACCTAAAATTCTATTTAATTAAATGTATTTCTGGTAAAAGACAAAAGGAGCTTCTCTTCAGTAGAGATCCTTTCTCTCTCGTTCTTAGCACCGTCTTTTTCAGTTGTTTGTTTTTTAGAAGTATAAACCTGTGCTTGAGCCAAGGTCCAGTTCAACTCTCCAGTGACTGGAGAGGCATGTGCTGACTCACACTGGTAAAAGGCAACGTCCATGGGTCCCACTCAGAAAATCACTACTTTGAGCCTCTTGTGCAATTAGTGTTCGTGTAGGTGGCAAAAGGGCCCTACAGGCTATTTGCAGAACAATTACAGTGTAGCATAACTCCCTTCACTGCTATTCTGTTATCATGCCCCAGCCTTCATTTTATTGGGTCTGCCATCCAGAAATCTTAAAAAAAGTGAATGGCAGACCCAGCGAACTTAAACGGCAACTCCACCCCACGCTCCAGATTGCATGACGGCATTGTTTCTATCACACTGATTTCCCTTTATCACAGCAGCCAAAAAAACAAGTGGATAATAGTTTTTGGAAAGATAATTACTTATTAATCCAGCGTCCTTAATCTTCGGAGATCAAAGCTTTGCCTACTGGTATGCCTTTATCCATTCAGCTGATAGCATTGTCATCTAAATACACGCTCTATAAGCACTGTAATCAGTGTGTACTTCCTGCTGGATCCCCGCGTATCGCTGAAGGTTTGCATTTTGGTTGCCATTAGCATAGCTGTGTGTTTCAAACTGTCTTTCGTTTGAGTGCACAGGGGTTGCCACGAAAGCAGTGATGTTTCTCCGTAGCTGTGGCTTTACAGCAGCTGAGGAATGGGGCATCGTTCCCCGTTCAGTGAGGTTTTCTGCATAGTCACAAGCGGGAAAGTGGAGTGCCTCTAGCTAAATGTGTGCTTCAGGTTCTGCACTCGGCTCGGCGCTTTGTGGGGGAGCCTGAGGCTTTTTTCTTTTTGAAAAGGAAAGAAGGGCTGCTGGATGCTTTGGTACATCTCCTGGCAAGGATGGATACCAAGCACTACATATCTTGAGACTTATTAATAATAAACTGGTATTTATCCGTCACTTCATTTCTGAGGCATTTGACAACTGTCATTAATGAGACCCATAATGAGCTCCCAGGAAAAGCGCATTGTTCACGCCAGGGAGCTGGAGTGCAGCAGACAGCGCTGACTGGCTGTGACAGCCTGCCACCTCACACTGCTGCTCTATTTTATCATCGCCCAAATCTGGGCAGTCTCAAGGAGGAAGGTTTAGGGCCACATTTTCAAGCATCTTCTGGTTCTCAGGGCTAAAACCCTTAATTCCCAGATTTCTGGCAACATAACCATCCTTTGCGCTAGCTCAGGCAGGCACCCGTGGGGCCAGGGGAAGTCAACGGATGCAGTAAGCCTTTAGCACCTGTCTTAATCACCGTCAACCTAAATCTGAGCACCCGTCACTCGGGGGAAAGCACCGGCTCCATCACATTACCCAGCACCACTGAAGGAGTTAATGAGCACCACAGAACTCATGACCATATGGAAGAAATCTAAATATATCAGTGACGAGGAGAATAGAGAGAAAACAGTGGATAAAAAGGCTCACCTGCGGATAAAGCCACCGCTGATGGCCATCTGCTCCCGTTCATCTACGACACGTGCAGGCTGGCTGGCTACAACACCATCCTGATTATTGCCCCAGGCTTTTTTGTAAGCATCACTTGATTTAAGCCTACGCAAAAAAGATGATGAGTAACAAAGCATCGAGTGGACAAGGACGAACGCAAAACTCTTTACTTCTCCAAGCTAAAAGCTGAGTCAAGCAAATGAGTTTTCAGATATAGAGGGTCATTGATTGTATACCGATATATCATAACCCTGAATAAAAGGAGGGAGTTTAGGGGTTTTTTTGGTTGGTTGGTTGTTTTTTTTTTACTGCCACAACAACTGTGATGGTCAGAGGATTTGTTTCCAATCGGGTGAATTGCAATTGTCAAGTCTACAACACTGCACACAGGTTTTTAGATGTTGACTTAGTTTCCAGAAAGAAGGAAAAAAAAAAAAAAAAAAAAAAGGAAAAAGAAAGAAGAAGAGAAGAAATACAGATAAGTAGAAAACATTGTTTCATTTCAGCGACACATACGTTTTGACATCAAACACAGAGAACGTACTGGCAGACAGACATAAAAACAGAACTGCCAAGTATAGTGTGTACATCACATCACAGCAACACACCCTCTTAGAGAAAAACAGATTTGGCTGGATTTTAACATTTTAACATGCAGAAGATGGGGCTTCTGTTGATATATTTTAACATGTATGTGGCATTATAGGCATTTAAAGCCACTAACCTTTCCCAAGGTGATCTGGGGATGATTTTATCACAAAATTCATAGGGTTTGTTAGATCTTTCAAATAATATATCGGTACTGGAAAATAGTAATCATACATCGACAGTTGATGTACAAACCTTTGTCCACAGAGACAAAAAGTAAAATAGGCAGAAGTGAAATGAGTGCAGGAGAATAGAAAAGATACGAGCAATCTAGCATCAGAAAGGGAAATTCTTCTACATTTTTCTTCATGCACCAGCTACAGGCATGAATAAGAAGTGAAGCATTCTCACTAAGCACAGTTGCCCCAATAGTTCATCATACTCTTAATGCATCAGCAGTAACAGCCTTCACAATAAGCAAGACACAGGCAAAAATGGATCATCACTTCCTTCAGGAGCTTAAAACCACAGGACTTTAAAGTAGCCTAGCAACTTGTTATGTCTGTTGTTTGTGACAGTTACATCAGCTTTCAGAGAGCCATTTTTGACTGAGCTGCCCTGGACAGAAAATTAAAACCCAGGCATACCTTCAGTGGCAGATTAGCATATTTAGGGTTGCTGTCAGTGGGGCCGTCAGTTGAGGTTGAAATGCTTTAACAGGAGAGTGTTAGTGTTTGGGATCTGTAGGTATAAGTTTGTGATTTTATTCCAGACATGGAGCAGTTTCCAACAAATCTGTTGGGCACTGCAAGTCTCCAGGCTTTCCCTGTTCTTTGGTCAGCTCCAATCAGTCATAGAAACAGCCCTGTGGCTTGGATTTTGGGGAGGAAATTGAACGTGCTTCTGGGGGATTTGGGAAAGGATACGGCAAACCCATTTACCCATCTCTGGTGTTACATTCTCTCCATGCCCCCTGAAGCAGCTCAGCTTCAGCTGTTGAGCCTAAAGATTTGTTGCATGCTCCAATATAAAATGTAGATGAAAAGAGAATCTTTCCTATTCATCTGTTATTTCCCATTAAAGCTTGTGAATACTTAAAAAGGTGATGGTTGGCTTGTTTAGTTCTCTGAAACTATACATCACCTTTGGCATTCCTCGGAATGAGTGAAAGTAGTTCTCTTGCTACACATACATGTAGAGGTTTTTTGCCTGTTCTTTAAACCTGTGCAGCTTTGAGAATGAGACAGTCTCTGTGTCTGAGGTGGGTAATTTTATACACCCAGAACTTGTTCTCTATTTTCTTGTGGACTTCCCATTTAAATCCACAGGTGGAATCCTGGTCTGCTCATGGTCAATAGCAGTTGTCCTCTTGAATGCAGCCTGGTCAAAGCTTCATGCCGTGGGCATTTAGGGTCTCCTAAGAATGTAGGATCAACATAGCCTTAAATTTTGGTAAGGCTCACAGAGTTGTATTTACTCAGTATATCAGTATAGTTGTGTGTGAAATGGTTAATCCTTTGAAAATATATGCCATTAATCTACCACCAGCCAGAAGAGCATTAGGGGATCATGGTGATACTGATGTCCCAAAGTGTATGGATTTCTCTCCCTCCTACGCTTCACTTCTCAGAATATCATCAGATTCGTACCAGTGGAGTCCTGGCATAGTGATTCAAGGAACTGACTCTAAAGGGATTGTTACTCATACTCTGTTTCTGAACACGCTGTCTGATTAGCACTGCTAGTTTATGAAATCTGGCTGCAGACTGCAAAGGTCAGAATACTGCCTTACGGCAGGGAAGAGACACCTTTAAAAAGGAACGTGTCCCCCCCGTCAAATGCATGCAGTATCTGTTCTTGCGTCTGTTGAGTTCGTGACACTGCAATCATAGTGAAGTGGTAAATGGTTTAAGGCCACCTGCCAGGTGCTAACCCCATCCGTGCCACAGGTCTGGCTGTCAGTTCTGAGCAGCCTTTCCTAGAGTACAGGATATTAAAGCTGCTCTAAAAATATGATGGTTCCTGCAAAATACAGTGGAATTTTTTGTACTGCAAGGGTGAACTTTTGATATAGGTGTTATACCAGCTTTCTCCAGGAGGAACAAGCCAGGGCAGTGTTCCTCTTTAAGACATAACAGCTTTTAGAGAGTGAGAGATGTAAATTTTCTGCTGCATACTCTTGTGCCTGCAGCTGTTCTGCACTGGGGGCAGGACAGCAAGGCTAAAGCCTGTGTCAGAGCTGGCACCAATTGCGGGCAGTCCCCCAGACAAAGGCTCTGAGTGTGTGCAGCTCTTTCCATTCCTCCTTGCCTCTCTCCCATCGTGCACACCAAGGCACACATAATATTCAAGGCAAAATGTTTGCCCCAGCAAAGTATCTGTGTCTTGGTAGACAGGAAAAAATTGATATTTTTAAAGCTGAGATGATACCTGCATTGTGTCCCAAGGGAATTAACTTCAAAATAAATGGTGACTGATAGGGCAGAAACCTAGTCCTGTCGTTTCTTTCTGGCGAAATACCCACTGAACTCCATGACAGCTCTCTTTCTTTTGCTCTTGATAATTACAGCAGGATCAGGCCCTGGCTGTAAGCAAAGTGTCTGTGCCACGCAGAGAGGGAGTATAATACTACGGCACCACTGCACTCTGCCTTGTTTCCTGCACAACCTCTGGCCAGCCATTTATGAATGTTTTCACTATAACCTGGTTGCGTGCCTACTCACTGCATGCTGGATTTGCCATTCCTCAAGGACTTCTGCTTGGTCCACTTTGTCCCCGCTTTCCTACACCCGCATAACCGCACATCACATTTTCATTTGGCATTTAAAACAAGCTTTGCACTACTTGGAGGACGGTTTCGTTCAAGTGTGATGGCATGCAAGCAAATTCGATGCATTTCAACATTTCTGCTTAGTGTACGTGCTACCCAAACAAGAGAAATTTGGTGTGTTCAGGTTTTCTCAAATTTGTTGCCTATGGCAGGATGAAAACCGTTTCAAGTTAGGTTCCAATCGTGAAACGTCATGCCTCTTTCGAGATCTCATCAAGGACTGTTTCTGTTGAACGATGAAAACAGGTGTAATTTTCATCCATAATTTTGAGTGATGTTTATTATGACCTCTTCTACATTTTTTCAGTTTTGTTTTGTTTAACTTGTTTGCGAAAATATGTTTCAAAATTTAGGGTCTCCAGGAATAAGGTAGCCCCAGTGTTTTTGGTCGCAGGAAAATGGAACCACTCAGTACACTTTGTGTAAAATGTTGAAACTTTTACCATTAAAAGGTGTTGACAGTGAAGCTTTCACTGCAGTATGCCTGATTTTAATGCATCTACAGTAATTCCCAGTCAGTTGTCTATGCTATGAGATGAATGCATTTGAACCAGAATCGTTCTTTCTGCATGCCACATGCTCATCCTGTCCATGTGCCTAGCAAGGATGAGCTTCACAAGGCCTTTGGGATCAGCCTTAAGTGCTCAAAGAGATGAGGCAGGCAGCACCTACTTGTTACATGGACAGACACAAAGACCACAGAATTTTCCTAGGTCCGTCAAATTCTTTTCTGCTTCTTTCATGTCCTTATTGATTTGGTCCATTCCCTCTTCGATGCGTTCCAGTTGTTCTGATTAAACACAAGTATTTTATCCCCACAGAATGAAGCAGATGGAAAAGGACAAAGAAAAAAAAGACAAAAACTTCAGACATTCACTGTGACAAAAAAAACTGGACACCACATAGCAGAGCCGGTACCCAGTACCTACTTGTTACAAGGACATATGAAAAGGCCACAGCATTTCCCTAAATCTTTTAAATTTTTCTCGGCCTCCTTCATGTCTTGGTTGATATGGTTCATGCCTTCTTCAACACGATCGAGTTGTTCTGGTCAGGACAAAGGGATGACAGTGTGGAATGAATTGTATTTTTGTTTGTTTGCTTTTGTCTTCAACAGAACATGAAAAATGACCTTGTGGAACTGAATTAATAATGACATTACAATGCATTAATCTGAGCTGATGCATTGTTGAAAGGATGTGTGCCGCACTGGATGCTGAAGATGTTTTTTACTAGTATGGGAAGAGTAAAACAAAAGAGGAAGATGACTGAAATATATTAATTTAAACAAGATGTAATGATGTAGAAAGGAAGGGTTATAAAGTTCAAGGTCCAGAAACATCATACAATACATCCACTTACTAAGACACCAATGACATCCAAGAGAAAGAAAGTGTCATTATTATTTTGCATTTATGTATGTTAATACAAGAGAAAAGGTGTCCGTCCATGGAAAATACTTCAGTTACTTACGCTTACAAATGCCTTGGAATTAGGTGACTTTTTGACTAGTGAGTGAGAAAGCTGGTATTAATGGTACCAGAGATGGAGTGAGCTGTTCAGGAGCTGTGCCCAAGTACTCCTTTTTCCAGAGGCTGAGGAAACTGAGACCTGCCGCTTTGATTGGCATTGGATATTAATCTCTAATCTGAGTATGGCCTCAGGGCTGGTTTTCTTTCAGGTATGGTTGCTGCAAATTCGGAGTAACCCCAGTGAACACAAAGCAGTTGCAACCACTCCAGGAGCCTGATGCTCACTGCAACAGCACCACTGGCTGTGATGTTTGTTGTCTTTACCCCCAAGGGACTTTATGAAAACAATCATTGGGTGAAGACTCATGTTTTCAGTGGGGTCACTTCTGCTTCGCTCTAGGACATGTTACAAAGCACCAAGTCCAGTAACCAGCCATATATAGCCACTGTCTATCCACTGGTAACAAACAGAATTTGGCTTATTTTCACCTAAGGCTGACAATGATGTAGGGTTTTCTTAGTGACTTGGTAGCTCAGAATAATTTAATGTGTTCATTTCATCACTATTAAAGCTGGGAAAACAGCCTAGAGGAACAGAATGCCACAACATAAAATTGTAGGATCGGATCCTCTGCTGATGTACACATACATGGATCCAGTGGGATCAGGGGTCTTATGCGGAGTCTGCGGTAGAGACAGCATTTTACATGGGTAGAAAGCCTCACCATTGGTTTCATAAAGGATAAACCCAAATAAGTATGACATGGGATGAGAAAGTTACTTGGAGTAGGATTTGAATCCATTTAAAACTGTAACTGTACCTAAAGAGACAAAGTAAAGCAATCCCAGTAAAACACAAATGCATCCCTATTCCCCATACTGAATAGAAAAATATATAAACACAGAATTAGACCTGAAGAGAAAGGAACTAAGAGAGCACTGGTTATAAGACAAATTTAATGTCATCACTGTTGTTAACTGAGTCCTATCCAGAAGAAGAAAAAAAAAGGCGACATTCTAGAAAAAACCCCATGTGTGTACTGACGTCAGTACAATATTCCTCTTGACTTCTTTGGGAACATGAATAGCCGTAATTTCTTACTTGGGTTTCTAATAACAATCGAGGTTTAGATTTTCAGAGCTTTTGGGGGGATTTGGATACCCAATTCCCATTAAAATTAATTTTATTTAATTAAATTTAATGGGAAACGGGCTTCTCACCCCTAGAGGCCCTTGAAAATCCTGGCCTAAATTATTCAAGCTGAAATAATTTGAAGATTGAACTTGTGCTCTTTGTTTCATTCTTGCATGAGGCTGGGCTTTGGGAAGGAGAGGTGCCACGTCAGTATTGCGAGCTTCATCTGCTTTTCAGCTGTCAGTTCTCCTCCTCAGCTGGATGTGCCTGTCTCCTGATACCAGAGGAGTTATTGATCCGAAATCGAAGGATACATTTAGAGGATCAGAGTTACCTGGCACTGTCCCCTAAAAGGGGCACGTATCCTAGGAGCAAAGGATTGGGAAACTAATAAGGAAACCTGAGAGATACACTGCTCAAATTCTGCCAGATAAAGGGCTGAGTCAAGAACCAGAAATACAAGGTTGGATTGTTTTAATGCACATTGTAATTTTACATTATGGTGGGGAGGCCTTAGAGAAGCTTGGGTTCATGTTTGTAGCCACAGATTGTCAGTCTCATCAGAAACGTGAGTATGTGGTAGAAAGTGATACTCCTCTAAGTGCTCCTGCTCGTCGCTACCTCAGTCCTGCGTAGTTGAGCAACACTTGCTCTTGCTCCGGGAAGCAGCTGTGGGAGTGTGAGCTGGCTTTTATGCTGGTTCACGCAGCATGATGGGAATTGCTAAATTTCTGTCGCAGATTCCCGCCTCCTGCTTGTGTTTGCAGAGCCCAGCTGATTTTCAGGGATCTCAGAAGGCGGCTGTTTCCACATGTGTATTTTGATACTGGGAGGGACAAGAGTTAGTGACCTTTCTTCCACTGATTTTGCTGCTACTATTTCTCTAACCTTGCATGGCCAGTAGAAAATGCCAGGTAAGACTGCAGGGATCAGTCCTAGATCTGGTACCACTGGTGGCTTTCAGTCTAAGCTTATTTCCTTGCTGAGATGCACGTAAGGCAGGTATGTAGTAGGGCCTTTTGAACTTTCTTTCCCTGTTTCCCATTTTGGTTGAATAAATGAATGCTAATTGAAGAGTTTATTTGACATAACTCAAAGACTTTCATTTAAATTATAGCTCTCTCCAGGAACCTGACTTAATTTATCCTGCTTCAGGATTAGTGTGTGATGCCTATGCTCTTTCTGAATAGAAAAGGGACCCACAACTAATTTATCTTCCATTAAAGGAAACCTCATCAGTGTAAAAAGCCCATGTCATATTTGTAGCCCAGAAGTCTAGACAGCTGGTCGCTGGTCCTAAAACCATTTGCTAGTTGTTAATGTTGTGGGCTGGATTGTTAACTGGTTTAAATCGGCCTAGTTATGCTGGCTTCATGGAACACCAATTTATACCAGTCAACGACCTGGTCCCACAGTCAAGGAAATAGACTCATGAGTCTAACCACGATTATTGAGGCATAAATATTATAGAGGAATCAAGTTAATGGGGTCACTCTGGATTTGGTTTTGTGCAACTGATGTTAAAATCTGGCCCAGAATGAATCATTGCCAGTAAGAAGTCGGATGGCTATCAATGGGTTAATTTAACGTCTCTTTTCATAGATCTTCTCTATTCCAGCTTTGCCTATTGTATTAAAGGTTTTTAGGGAAGACAGTCTGCTAGCTTATACTGTAATTTGTTGCAGTATTCTTTGAATACACCACATCTATATATGATTATATATCTTACGTGACATACAGGAGCATTGCATTGTCTGGAAGCACATTGGAAGTATGTTTAACTGAGATTTCCTTCTTTTTTTTTTTTTTTTCTGGGAAGCTTTGCTAGTTATCAGCCCTTCTTGCATATTGATACCCTTTTATGTCTGAGAACATCACTTTGATTCAAACATAGTGGCCATATATCTTCTTCCAAATCTTACAGCAAACTCATGCATATCTTAGCATGTGAACAAGGGTATTTTTACCTGTATCATTCTGTTTATGGATTACTTCTGCATTAAATCCATAGGCGACTGAGGGACTATAAGCTAGTCCTATTAGTCTGACCATAGCATTGTGGCCCTTTGCCAGGATCTTCTATAACAGCCTGGCAAATCCCCACACTTGACTGATCTGGGCAAGTGGCTGGGAGATGGGAAGCTGTAGCATGGGCATCCCTCAGCTGCTCCTGTGGTCTCTTGACGAAACACAGCTGCAAAAGCATCTTGACATAGCGTTCGATGCAGGACCAGGACAGGGCAAGTGTGGTGTTGCTCCACCTTTGCATCCCCATCTGTAATTTATAACGAATGTTCCTCGACTAGTGTGCGGGATCTGGGGTCTGTGCTTGAATGTCAGTTAAATGCCTGTGGAGAGGAGAACTTGCTGTTTTGCCTGGAGTCCTGTGCAATGAAGCAATTTCCACCAAGGACAATTTTAATTAGAGAGAGAAAAAAAACAAAGGACATCTAAGAACACATTGTAATCGTAATTGCGTACAAGAGGGCTGAATCGGAAAGAGAGTCAGCAGATTAACTATTTCCAATGATAGGCAGTGACCCCATTTTCCATAAAGGGCAATCATATCAGAGTGCAGTACATTTCGAGGACAGCCTTTTCAGAAATCCTGCGTCTTGCCCTAGCTCCGCTCCAGAAGACATTGCTGAGCACAGGTACGCCTGGAAGAAAGCTGGCGAGGAGTGCTTGTGAGCCCACGTGTAGCTGTGGTAAAAATAACACTAGGCAAGGCACAACCTGCTTTTGTGAGGGGTTCGTTTGTCTTTTGCTCTGCACTACACTTTCAATATAATTAGTACCATTTTCTCTGTAGAATGTGGAATAGTTGGCAGCAGTTTTTCCTCTAATTAGCAAACGGTTTGTGACTGTGATCAGCTCAGCTTATAGGTGCTGTTGGAGCGCCTCTGGCACCTCAGCTTGTGGCATCTCGCCGCCTATCAATTTCCGGGGTAGCTGTTGAATAGGAGATAAGCTGGGGAAGGAGCCTGTGCGAGGGGCCATAATTTTGCTCTCTGATGGAGAGGAATGGTCATTATCTTTGCATTGCTGCAGTTGTTTCTCCAGTGCCATAAAAGCAGGTTCAGCCATAACTCGCACAAAACCGTAAAACTCGCAACTCCTGCAAAAACTGTGGAGGTCAGCTGGCATGGGTACCATCGCACGGTGCCAACGCTTGGGGGGTTGCACAGCTATTCCAAAGTTTTATCTCTGTACGTCAAATAGATCTGGAGTACAGGTCTGCTGGGTGGAGGAAGCTGCTGCCCGCGCTCACTGGCATTGATGGTTGTGCATTTGCTGTTGCTGTGGTGCAGGGAGAAATTTTCATTTGCACTGATGTTTTCTTTGTGGCTTATCAAAGTTGTGGCTATTCCTCTTTCTTTTCTTGGATGAAAAATGGCTGTGCTGCTACTGTTGTTATAGGAAAAGTTTCTCCACTCCACCATGATTTGAATACAAGATTTTTTTTGTATAAACTGTGTGAGGATGTCATCACACAAAAAAGAGTCCTTGAAGGTCCAAATCTCTCTGGCTGCTGATACTCCCAGGTGATGGGAATTTCCTTTGGGGGAAGTGAGCTACCACTCTGGTACCTCTCCTGTGTCAGCAATTCAGGTTTATCTTCATATCCCTTCTTCGTACTCTCAGTTTCATTTCTATGGTTTGCTTTTAACCAATATGCATCCAAATATGTATAATTTTCTAAGTTAGTATGTTTCAAATTTATCTTTAATGAAGCAGAGTAATTGCCACTGCTCAATAATCCTTTGCAGCATGACACTTTTAGTGTAAAATGTAAATATTTTAAAGCATTATGTACATATTTATTTTTAAATTATTAATCAAGGGAGCTTGACTCAAGGCCAAGTTTAGAAAAATGTAAGCATTATGGCTGCACATAGGGTCTGGAAAAGACTTTCTCACTCATGACAAAAATCTGAACAGTGGGAATCTAACCCCTTAGCTCTTTCCTGTGGGCTCGCCAGGGGAAGAACTGTGTTGAACTGGTTCAGGTGACAATACCTGGCTCAAAAAAATGGTAAGTCATGGTATTGCAGAGGTGCTACTCCAAAAGCCCACTCAGATTTCCAGTGTCTTCAAAGGGCACTGGAGGAGGTCTCTAGTTTTTATGGCAGTCCCATTCTCTGGGAAACAGGAGTAATGAAAGCTCTTGTGAAGCTCCACATCTCTGTAGGGTCACAACAGACTCTGTGGTCTGCTGCGCAGCCAGCTGTCATAAACATCTAGGCAGCAGGAGCTAGCCGGTACAATTGTACAAATACCCAGTATCGTGAAATTACATCGACTTATTTCCTTTTATGATCCCAAAGATTTCTGCTTATTGATGTCAGAAAATGAGTTCAGCTTTGCGTTATTTAGATTGAGATTGGCTCAAAGAAGTTTTCCTTGTAAGGTCTGTTTAACTTCAAAGCAAGCAATTTGGTAAGGAAACGTAGAAATAGAGCTTCAAGCAACTGTAGAGATTAGATATTCTGCTTGCCGCCCACTGGAAAGATCAATGTCATGTTTTTTGTATATTTAACACCTAATAATCTTAAGTGACTTGTGCAGTCAGCTGAAAAGAGATCACATGGCATTGTTAGCAAATTATTTCCTTAATCTGATAATCTGCTGAGACATCCGTGAGTTGCACACATTGCACTAATTACAGAGGGTTCAAAGTCATCATTACCGTATTTTACCCATTAATAGAATGTCCTTTACCACTAAAATAATAATAAAAAAATAATCAGGAATTATTACAGCTACATATAGCTAAAATGAACAAAACTAAATTAAACATTTAACATAGTACAGTGGTTACAATATTCCCAGGGGTTTTAGCATTGTTAGGCTGTTTTCCTTGAGAAACCCATACTGTATCGTCACACGCTAAATTTACTGAACCAGTTAAGGCATGACCATAACCATTTTAAAAAGGCTTTTAAATCGTCTGCCTCTTTCCTGCAAGTGTCAACTAACTGCATCTCTGCCCGTGTAATACACATAAGAGGTTAATACTGAGTTCCCTAGACTCCAGAGGTCAGTGGGTCCAGTCTCAGCTCCTTGGCTCACAAAGACCGTCCTTCCTAGCATGGCTAGAGGGTCTGTTGGACAGCCAATAGTAGAAATCCAAAGTAAAAACCAAAATTCAGGGTTAAAATCAAAATAAAAGCCCCTAGCAATCTGTGGAAAAATAATGGTTAAAGAACAGAAACACACTTTCCCAAAACTGAATGCAAGGGCAGTTATAGGAACCACTGAGGTTTCTGCTGCTCTGCCTGTAAATTACATTGCAAGACACAGCTGGGTGTTTCTGGACTTCCTTTGGCAACATTCGTGATTTAACTGTATAATTCACTTCTGATACGAAACACGTTATTTAGACAGGTGCCATATCTGTTCCGACATAAGTAATTTCTGGTTTTCCGTATTCAGTGATAGTTCTTCTACTGCCATTACTCAGAAAAAAAATTTCCAGAGACAACAAAATATTCTCTGTAACGTTTTTTCATGTCAAGACAAATCGATGCGACAAAATTTGGTGAGGTTAGATTCTTTTCCCTAAAGGGGGCAGTGGGAGGGAGGGGAAGCAATGACACCCATAAAAAAGCAAATAGGAGAAAATACTGTCTGTTTAGGTCCTGTTACTTTTCTTTCACCTTAGCGCCAGAGTGGCACGGACAGTACAGACAGAGAGGGCCTGTCAGGTTCCGCAGTCCGTTTCCCGGCAATGCCGGGCTGTTGCTTACAATCGTTGTCTGGGCTTGATGAGCCATACAGCATTACCTCTGTAGGAAACAGTTCCTAACACAGTTGTGTATCGTGCCACGTAGTAAATAATAACAAGGGCTTTTGAGGGGCTGGTTTGACAGGGTAGCAGGAATATATCCTCTGTTGTAACTTCTCTTTGGGGACACCGCTTCGCTGGTGCTGCGGGTCTGCAGCAAGTGAAGACTTACTGGTTTTGTTGGAGAGGGAGAAAGCTACCTACTTCTTTGTAATATTACGAAGAGCAAGAATATAATTTCCTGGGATGTATTGTATATATCTAGCTCTGTCTTTGTCATTGTCATTCACAGACAGAGACTCATCTAAGCTTGAAAGCTCCTATATGGTCAATTGTAACAAGCTGATGGTGTCATAGATTTTGTTAAATTCCTGTCATCCTCACTGACATTGCTATATGAAAAGTAACTGAATTTTACACGAACTAAAGCTGGTTTACCTACTCCTGGCATGTGTTTATGGCATATATTTCACTTGTGGCTAAAACAAGTGAGAAAACTGAATAGCACCTGTGTAAATAAAGTTGGATTTTACATTTATGGAGGCAAATCTTCTCATCATGTAGCTGGATCTTGACCCAAAGCTTGATGAAAAAAATGATGATTTGGATGAATTCAGCTTGCAGCTCTCTCTGACATTAATGGGAAACAGATCAAAAGAAGTACAGACTCTTAATACTGTTATTGTACATTCCTCTGTCAGACAACAAAGCTAAAGGCAAAAAGGTTTTGGGGTTCTCATGCACAACCACAGGTATTTTATGGCCCTCATTTTCAGGAGTGCACACAGTTAGTACAGTACTTTGAGAATGGTTATACTTCCTTACTGAAGCAAGCTGAACTTACCTCCTTGCTCATCCAACATAACCAAAGTCCTGATACCAGCATCTTTACTCTACATCCCAATAGTGGTAGCAAGGTAAGGAGAGGGACGGGGGAAGAAGAAAGAGAGAAAGAGAAAGAGAGATCAGTGAGGGAACACTCAGCCCTAGGCACGGGGCATAGGAAGACAAAAGAAAAACAGTGAAAGGAGTGACAAGGGGCTGGTGGCACAGTCCAAAGACCTTATGTGCCTGGGCACTGTATAAGGAACCGAGTACTCTTGATTGTACCATCAATCCTTCAGGATTCACTGGGATACTGAACCACTGCAGAAAACGCAAAGCCCTGGACCTTGAGATTAAAATAATTACTTTACACGAGAGTAATTTCTAAAAAGAGAGAGTTCATCTCCAAGTTCTCTGAAGCAGGAGAAGGGAAAAAAGGGGTGTTGACATTGCAGGTCTATGTTCATCCCGCAGGAGAAATCCCCACGGAAAACAGATATGACAGAAACATGTGTTGGAATAAGGCATAGTGGTTTGTATACAGCCCTTGCAACACAGAAGTCAAAAAGCTTACCTGCTTAGAAAATCCATTTTAAAGCTGGCTATTATTTAATAGGATCAAGCCACATTTTTTGGCTCAGATATCTAATAGATATGGTTTGAGCCAAGTTCAGCCAATGGACACCTTTAGAATCAATGGACTTTGGACTGAGCTTGAAGGTAGGATTTTTAAAACACCTACATGCTGAATCTGCTGCTGCTCCCACACATTAGTGGGAATCTTATCCTTGCCTTTGCTGGATACAGGGCTTGAGCAAAGCCAAGCAAGTCAGAGCTCCCACCTACCTAAACCAGCAGCAGGGCACCTTTCACAAGTGCAATTTTTGCATGCTTTATCATCACTCTGGGATGTGATCAGGTATCTCGGGTTTCTGGGTGCTGTGATACTAAACTATATCACAGATCAGATTAGCTCCTTTTTAGTTACAAAGGGGAAACTAGCTCCATTCTGCTTGAAGCAGTGATAACATCTGTGAATAATTAATGGCCTGAACGATCTCCTGACTTGCATTTCAATAACAGATAAAGTGAAAGTCCTCTGCGGCTTGACAGCTTGCCAGCAGAGCTACCTGGCCACATGCAGCAGTAATTTAGCTGCTTCTGTGAACATAAAGCCATCCGTACCCCTGTTAAGCAGATAAAGTTGGTGGCATTGAGTTTGCAAAGGGCAGGGGAGAAGCCCACAGTTGCACAGGAACGTGAGGAACAGAAACCTGGGGTCCTGACCATCCCTCTTGCTTTTCAGGTCATCGTCCCCCTACTTGAGGCAAATTACGGACTTCATATTATCCTTCCTCCCAGCTGCCCTGCTCACTGCCATCGCTCATCTCTTTTTCTGGGAGCAGGGAAGTATCTCTGGCCGTCAGCTGCCCAGTCTGCTCTTGCAGGACGCTCCCAGGCATGCCAGCAGCACACTGCTCGCGTTGGCTCAGCTACAAGCCTGACTCTGCCACACTCGAGGGCTGCTCGAGGGCTGGCTGGCTGGTGCAGCTGGTGCTTCTCTGCTTTGCTTCAAGAGGATCCTGCTCAGTCCAAGAGAGTTGTGAGATGCCTCTTGTTGCTCTCTTGTCTGCCTCTCTCTGCACTCCCATTCTTGTTTTCAATGTCTACGTCATTGAATGTTCTACTGTAGAAACTGGGAAAAACATAAGATGTGTGCAGCCTGGTTCACTCGCTTTTAAAATCCCTGCATGAGATGTCAGGTAGAGAGAAAAAGCTCCTGCCTCTCCCCATGGTCTGCTGCGCCCTGCTGCCCTTGGGTCAGCTACCTGCCAGGTGCCCGCTGCTGCTCTCTCTCCCTTCATGCTCAGACTTCATTTACTTGAATCCCAGCCAGCTTATATTTTTGCAACCTTTAGAAACTCAGTCTCCAAGGGTCTTCTTAGCTTTGCCTATTTAGAGTAAGGATATCGCCTTTAGTTATCTTACATTTTCTGTGGGGCAGGTGTCAGATCTGCTAAGCACTGGATGTGCAATAGCTTTTTACTGTGCTCTTTCTCTACTCTTACCCCAAAAGATTTATAGGCATTAAAAAAAAACAAAACAAAACAAAAACACCATACTTCATGCAGCTACAAGGCTGCTTAGGTCCTGAGTCATCTTGTGTTGGAGTAAATATGGTGCAGTCTGACATGGGACCCTTCTAAATATTGGATGCAGAAACCTATAGTTCTTGGTGTGATAGCTGTTGGCTTTTGGTGAGTCAAACATAGTCAGGCTGAGAAATATTTACTGCTCCTTAACCCTCTGACCTTATTTTCCTGCTGTTTTTAACATCTGAGCCAACTGCCTTTATGCAGCTAAAACGTCCAGTGACCTGAATAAGACCTATGCGGAGAGACGAACTCAGAAATTAGACCTTATGGTTAGTATTTCATGTTAAACCCTTGCACAGAGTGAAAAAGGCGCAATTTTCTTTTACTTACCTGACCATCAGTGCCATTTGATTTTATCAGGCAATACTGTGTCTCTTAAGAGCAGCCTGCCAGAGCATTAATACTAATGTGAAAATATTAAAGGGTGTGCATTGAATAAACTTGTCTGCATCTGAGGTCTAATCCAAAGCATATTGAAGCTAATAAAAAGATGCTCACTGACAGAGATGAGAGGTGATTCAGACATCATGACAATCTCCTCCTGTTCCAAGCTTCTATTAAGCATTAATTTTCAGCTTTTTCACAAAAAAAAAGACTGTGTAAAGCCGATATTAAAAAGAAAATTCACATTTGTGCCTTTAAAGCCAATTCAGGCTTTCCTAAAAGTTCAGTATTTTCTATTGTGACTGATCTTTTAGACAGCTCAAAACCAAACATGTCTGTACAACACAGCTGTTCTAAAAAAGTGCTCATCATCCAGGTGTTTGAGCAGGAGAGAAACACTCAGTAACTGACCCCCAGTGACAACAGACTGAGGCAACTCCGGGAACTACAAAACCTCTTCATTTAAAAGCATATAGAGAAGAAATGTGCCAAACAATGTGTTTGGGGCCCGAACACAGACAGCATTGGTGTCTTCTGCACTGAGTATCACAGAAACTCCCATTGGTCTGAGTGGGAGCAGGTGTCAGCAGAGACACTTGAACCGGTTGCTTAAGGAGTGTGGAACAGGAGGTGACCCAAGCTGTGTTTCCAAAGTGCCAGCCCAGAAGAATGTGTTTTACAAAAAACAATCATAAAATCATGATAGCAGGCTGCCAGAAGGGCCATGGTCATGGCAGGGGCCCGGTGACCATGCTTTGTGTGGTCCTGTGGGCTCAGGCAGGGTTTCCACCCACATCCAGTGCTCACCGGCATCAGAGAGATCCTACGTGGGAAGCCAGGAATGGGCAGAACTCGTGAGGTATGTCTTGCTATGAAAATGTGTGCCAATGGTACACTTTCCCCAGGATGAGAGCCTGCCTTTCTTCCTGTGCGATGGAGGGGTTTCTTAAGAGCCTGCAGTCCTTGCACAGGAAATCCTCTGTTTAGTTTGTGGAAGAATAAGGATTCTCAAAAAAATGGGATGTTTAGGGTAGGTCAGGCCAGAGAGAAGACAAATTCATCTTTCATAGGGCCCTACAGGGTTCATGGAGCACATGCCACGTTAATCCAGCTCTCAACTCTGTAACGGCCTTCTCTGTCCGGAGTTACTTCTGACTCCTTGTCTTCTTGCTGCGCTTAAGAGGAGAGTTTGGGCTGCTGGATTTTGCCATGGTACAGCAGACATCTCACACTCTTGTCCGTTAGAAGAAAACAGCACAGCATGAATTGCTCTTGTTGAGGCTTTAAACTGACAGCGCTGGAGCTCCTCTGTTTATCCATAAAGCAGGAACACCGCCGACGGTAAAACATGTACTCCTTCCCACACAGCCCTTGAACATACTCAGCTCCCTGTGAAGCACGTGCCCGGATTTTCCACTGGACCACGGGCTAAGCTACTGGTCAGAAAGCCAGAATGTATGATTTTAAAACTCTGGGCTTAATTCAGCTCTTAGATACCTGTCAGTGCTTCAGTGAATCCAGTGTAACAGCATAACTGGGAACGCTTTTGGAGGCTTTAATACACATTATCCTCAATCTTCTCTAACAGCTTTTTAAAACTCTTTTTTTATGAGGGTCTCTCTCAGAGCAAGTCAGCAACAAAACATTCACTGAAATTTGCCCAGCGCTTTGGAGGGGAAATGCATTGCTGTATTTTCTCTTATTATTGCTGTTATGTCACTTAATTTCCCAAGGTGGGAATAAAACTAGAAAGAGAATTGGAATGACTTCTCAAAGGGCCCATCAGTCCCTCCAGGTACACAGTGTGCTGCATCTTACCCATGCCAGCTACAAAAGACAGCTACTCCAACTTTGGAGTTGCCTAAGGGGTGATTTTTCATAACAGTGTAAGGGAATGATGTATCACGTAGAGAATCCAAATTCTAGAAATCACTTTCTCTGTATTTCAGGAGGTACCCTCAAATACAGATATACACTCTCAGTTATGTGAGAAACACATAAACTTCCACTTCAATGAAGAATTTTTCTTTAATCGATATGGATTATAGAGTATGTATTGAATAAATTAATACAGACAATTATGTACCAGGACAGGCTGACATTGCTAGCAATTCCCAGAGACACTAAAAAGAAGTGTCAACAGCCTAAAGACAAAAATGTGGTCAAAGAAACATTTTTTAGTCATCCACAGTAATGCATTTCCTCAGCTCCTACTCCAAGTTCACTGTCACCCTGTTAATGCTGTAATGTCTCTCCATGCATGATTAAGGAGCCGTGTTACTTCTCAGCCTGTTAATTCATGCTGTGGTTCAGATCCTCAGCTGATACAAATCTGTGAACCCCAACTTGAATCCTGTGTTCCTGGTTTTCAGCTAGCACGATGACCCTGACTCCAGTGCTGCTGTTTATACAGACAAAGGGGTCTAATCCTCATAGGAGAAACCAAGACCAGAATTATAAATCACCTTCCCCTGTGCCAGACATGTATTTCTGTGGAATTGCACAGATTTAAGCACCTTTCTGAGTAGAACCATTCCAATAGCTAATGATGTCAAAGGGATTTGCCAAATTAGCTTTGGCAAGCTTTGGACCAAGCTCTAAAGTAACAGAACATTTTTTTCTTTTATTCTTCGGACTAAGGAACGTTTGACTATGATAATAATATCACAGGAAACTCACTTCCCAATCACAAATGAAATAAGAAAAATGTCATACTGTCTCTTCAGTGTCCTGTGTAGAGCAGCAGCATGAAGTTACAAAACATTCATAGCTTACCATTTCAGCTTTGATGTTAGTAAACTTGACTCTAACTCCTCAGCATATGAGAGGAGAAGATAGTCCTGTCTGGATTTAAATGTACAAAACAGACCTTTGTCTGCACATCTTGCTGGGCTTTCTGCAGTACTGATCTTGTTGATATTTTTTCTCTTGCTGCCTCATAGCTAGAAACCAGCTGGGTTTTCCCACCCTACAATGATTGATTTTCTTTAAAGGCTGTGGTGGTTCCACTGAAAGATGGTGGTAGACTCACGGCTTTTCCCCTTGCATGTTTTATTCTGCATTTCATAAAGTTGGCTCAGAGGTGAAAAGCTTGAACAAGAAAATAAGGTCAGATGAAAACCATTTATGTAATCTCACTTCTGCCTCGGTTCATTTTTAGTTTATATTTTGGTCCAAACATTGCACAACATCATCATAAAATACAGGTATTTATAGCACTGCGTAGCTGTAGAGCTCAAATGAGCATTGGTCAGTGTAGATGTAACTGTGTTGCATGGACATGTTGGGCACCACAGAGCAAACTGAGTTTTGTAATCTGCCATCCCAGTGCGTAGCTGCCTTGGGGAAACACAGGGGTGACTTTAGAGCAGCCACTCACCACTTCTCCTTGCTTCCCCTGTTGTGCTAGACTGAAACAATCAGCTTCTTCCAACACTGGGTTATAAAAATAAAAAGCAGTAACAGATTTGGTTTTCCTTGCGGACGTTCCCTGGGAACAGCACCAGGGATTAGTCTCCAAACTCAGTCTTCTTGGGCAAGGAGGGCATGGTCTTCTGGGAACATCGGTCTTGTCCCCCAGGCTATGACCTACATTTCAGCATTAAGGATGCCTTGTACTGCTATAGGGCTGCCCTGGGTGGACAGAACTCTTCTGTCTCCAAAGCGGAGCCAAGTCACTCTGTTTATCACATATTTTCCAAGTTTCTAACAGGGCAGAGCCACCCATGATGGGAATTCATACATATGTATACAGTAATGATGCTTAAACATGGAGGCATCCTTTTCCTGAGTAAGGAATAACAGATATGCTGTATCAAGAGAATAGAGTAAAAAGCATTCTTTCACTGAGAAAGAATATTGTCTATCTCTACCCACTAGACAGGTTCTGCTAAGTGAACTAAGGGGACTAAATGAATTTTTTGGGTCTGCTGAATGAGAGCAGGGCGAGTTCTATTTCACAGACACTCACCATTTGTCTTTCCAGTATAAAATCTCTCCCTCCCTAAATGCTGCATTCTTTTAAAAGTACCTAGCGAATGGGGCTGGAGTAATCAACCAACTGTTTAGACCACAGAAGAATTTTAAAGGTCTTTTGTAGTCACATTAATGAAAATAACATTCAGCTCATTGCAGAAGCATTCCCTTGACTACTCAGTGCTAGTTTTTGAAACTTCTCTATTTGGACAGGAAGATATTGTAGCATCTGAATAAAAGCCAGGTCCGGAGAGATGCCGAGCTTTTCCAAGAAGTGCTAGAGTCCTACATAAATTCATTGGTAAATTCAGCAGTCCCAGTTCTCCTCCCACTTTGCCATTTGCCATGATTTAATACTGAAATTCCAGTGGCATTCACAATATGCTGGTTCAATATGTTAGGAAGACTCAAGCATTGCATAGGTCACACAAATACGGCTCAGGAGAGACAGGGCTGATATTTACTGATGGCTTGGCCCTCAGCAAATCACTTCCCTTTCCTGCACCTTTCTTCCCACTCATCATCTGCCTTGTCTATTTAGATCACTGGCGCTTTGGGGCAGCAGGCTCTCCTGCCTTGCATTTGTGGAGGTACCCATGTGAGACTCTCTTCCATGTCATTGAATTGATTTCAGCAGGACCTGCATCCAGCACAGAGTTGACATAAAGTGATGGTTAGAAATGGCATGTCCAGGGAATTAAGCAGCAAAAAGGGACAGATTGCTCATGAGACAAGAGCATGTTTCTGTTGTAAGGGGCCCAGATCTGAAGCATTTGTGGAGGAGAAGCGATGATGACTATGCTCAATGACCCATCTGTCTGTCTATCTGCACAAGGAAATTTAATTTTGTCTCCACTGGACTCCATTGATTTCCATAGACGTGACTGATTTCAAGGCCATGAAGCCTACGGCTGGGCTTGTGCTTGTTCCTGAACGTGGGACCTGATGTAATTTTCTTCCCATTGTCTCTGCTGGAGACTCCTCTGATTGTTAGGAGTACTGGGACTGTCAGTGCTGATGACCCTGATTAAAAATGTTGCCAGTTCTGGAGCCAAGGCTGGCATAGCGTCTGAAAATAATATGTCCTGTGAAGCCAGAGCAAAGTTTTCCACCACCTGAAGGCTGAACACTTTAAACTGAACAGAGTTTGGCAATTTATGACTTTTCATAGAACCATACAGTCACAGAACGGTTTGGGTTGGAAGGGACCTTGAAGACCATCCAGTTCCAGCCCCCCTGCCATGGGCAGGGACACCCTCCACTAGACCAGGTTGCTCCAAGCCTCATCCAGCCTGGCCTTGGACACTTCCAGGGATGGGGCATCCACAGCTTCTTTGGGCAACCTGTCCCAGTGCCTCCCCACCCTCTCCGGGAAGAATTTCTTCCTAATATCCAATCTAAATCTCCCCGCTTTCAGTTTAAACCCGTTACCCCTTGTCCAGCCACTACAGGCCCTTGTAAAAAGTTCCCCCCAGCTTCCTTGTAACCCCTTCAAGTACTGGAAGGTGCTATAAGGTCTCCCCGGAGCCTTCTCTTCTCCAGGCTGAACAACTTTTATACCCCTTTGTTACAAAGAGGGTGAAATGAAGCCTGGCTGGCTTGTTTTTTCCCTTCTGGGAGTGTTCCCTCCATGCAGGACTAAGCCTGAGTTCCCTTCCTCAGCACCATGGAAAAACACAGAACTTCCTTCTCCAGAGCTGTCAATCTCATCATCTCATGAGCTTTGAAACCGTAGTAAATGTTTCAGAGATTCATAAATAAGTGGAATTTAAATGCTGTGGTGACTGATGCTATATAAACAGCTGCAAGTGTTCATGGGGAGGGACGTATTTAGAGATGACAGGGCAAACAGACCAAGCGCCTTTCTGACAGTGTTATGGCAAGGACATCAGAACGGTGCCAGCATGAGGCTCCAGCTCTGCAGCAACCTCAGCCACCAGTCCCTGGTTCCAGGACACCTTCAGTGGCTGTTTCCTTGGTTGATCTCCAGTAGCCTGTCTCAGTGGAGACGGGCAAAACAGTGCCTCAGCAGCTGGCCTGCAGCGTGACACTTGGCAATTAGGGCACAGTGTCTCCAAAGACACTCCTAAGGGGGGAAGGATAAGGGATGGAGCGGCACATAAGGCCATGGCCACGCCCCAGCAACTTGAGTTAACAAAAAACCACTTCCAGTGTCAGACTCTCCATCACTTTTGCTCACAACAGAAGTGCAAATAATATTCAAATCCTTACCTCTTCAACAAGCTGCAGCATTCGACGGGTGCTCTCAAGCGACTGAAAAAACAGAGGAAAAAAACCCACTTAGATTTGGCAAAGAAGCAGTTCCCAGCGCTAATGTGTAGGCTCATGCTGACAGTATGCTTTTCCTACGCTCCCTGCCTTCCCTCAAAATCAGGCCATCAGCAGGATACTGGTGATCTCTTCATCTTCAGCTCTCTGCCACGGCTCGGTAACGCAGCAGTTCCCACCGCAGCGCGGGGCAGCTGCCGTCTCTACGGCTTGCGCTCCCCTCGCTCACGCGTTGCGGCAGCAGTGCTTGGAACAGCTGGTGTTCCACTTTAAAAATAAAGGCCGCGGTTCTCAGCTGAGACTTTTCGGAGACCTAATTGGTGACTTTTAACATTTAATAGGTTTGACAAATTGAAAGAATCCTCGGAAAATATTAAATTGCTGCTGTTCAGTCTGAGGCCGGTCAAATTGATGCAGACTCTAATACCTAAACCAAACCCGCGATCAATAAAGGCCTTAATCTAGACTAAACATGACATTAAATTTTACCCCGGCTCATTTCATTTCCAATTTTGCTTTCAGTGTAAAGCTGATGGAAAACAGAATCAGCGCTAGAAATCCTTTGCCAGATCAGCTCCTATTTCTGGATGTGTCTCTCACACCAAACCCAACCCCAAATCTCCTGTTTAGTTCTCGGTCTCACTTCATCAGCAAGCTGGTCAGCGCGCCGCTGCATTTCTTCCAACTCGTTGCGCATATCAGCGTCTTCTGCCATTTTAGCTGTGGGTGTGTTCGTGGAAGCTGCAGATCAAGGATTTGTGCTCAGCTGCTTGTGAGCCTGGAAGACAGCAAAAAGGGAAAGAAATTGTGGTTAGGTTCCCTGACTCACTGAACTGTGCTTAAATGTCAGCGTCACAAAAGTGCTTTTACTGCATGAGTGCCCTCACCCAAACTCTTCTGTTCTGGCTTGAAATTCCTATAAAGTAGAGAGCATGCAGGATTTTTCAAGGTGGTGCTTTATTTCTGTATTATTAATCACTTTTGAAGAATAAGGATGTTTCCTCGTCAGGTTCTTTGAGGAAAAACCTTCCTTTTTTCTTAACCTTTCAAATGCTATCCGTATCAAACCTGGAGATTCAGGAGGCGTTATTTGCTACCAGCAACGAGTTTGAGACCGAATCATTCTTCTCTAAAATTAAAAATCTTAACATGAAGGAGGTCAAGGTCAAGTCTATGCCCATCATGTCCTATATTTCAGCTGCATCGCTTGGAGGGCCAGACACTCAGCTAATATATCTGCAGTGAAATTAAAACCAGTGAAACTTTGCAGATTTTTACGAGCTAATGACTCGTCCACCATTTCAGATTCTGAAATAACACATACAGGTAGATTGTGTAAAGTTGTCTACCTGGGAGAATCCTTCATTTCAGGGGAAGTGACTAAAGGATCTAACGTGTTTTCAGCTTCTCCCCAGAGCGGGTCAGGTTCTGAACTTGGTTATCCTTCTCGACACAGAACGACACCACTGAGCTCATCCTCACCAGAGACCAGGATGCAGCCCATTAATCCTCATTTGGGTAGGGTTTCTTTTTTGTTATAAATTCGAGCTATCTCTGATTACTGAGCATGACTTGATTAAGTAAGGCGGGTCCTCCTACCATCTGTCAGGTCTTTATAGAAACAACACTGGCTTATTTCTTTGCTTGATTCAAGCATGGCACATTGCAAATTACTGCTCACTGAATGTTAGATTTGTTCAGTGCGGGAAAACCTAATCCCAGGTGCAGAGGAGGTGGGGAAGTTGTGGGGGACTGCAAATAAACAGCCATAAAGCACATGCCATCGTGCTGAATTACAGAAAGGGGACAAAAGCAGCCCCTTTCAACAAAGCTGCTCTAAGAAGGCAAAATCCCAGGGGCTATTTTCTGTTCTGTCTTTGCGATACACGCAGCCTTTATGAAACAAGATAAGTCAGGGCAGAGCTTGGCTCTAGAATTTTAACAATAATAACTCTGTTTAAATTGAAGTTATTATCTCTTGGAGATGAATCCGTTCCTCGCTTTGACAGAGCTCACTCTGGGGACAAGAGGAGCATGGGCTGAACAGGTACAGCTGACAGAGAGACTTCCTGGATCACGCCCTGTTTGCTCAGAAACGTGTAAGGAAAGCAGACAGCTCCTTGCATTTCCTCTGCAGCTTCGACAGCGGATTTGCTTTTTTTCTTATCTGAGAGAGAATTCGTGACCTTCATGCTTTCGCATTAGCTGTGCCCTCGCTCGTGGTTGCTTTTCCTCTTTGAAACTACAGCAGGAAGAAATCCATCTCGAAGAGTCAGCCCCGCAGCTACTGGCACGGCATCTTACTTTCATCACTGAGCGCATCACCACATCGCTGTCAGAGGGAGGCTGACATTTTGGGATGGGTCACACAATGATTAGAAGTCCAAATATATGCTGGAGAAGCCCACCCGGTTCCTCCAGCTGCACGGTCACAGCGTTGCAGAGGACCAAGCTTAAGCAACTCATCTGCAGCCCTGGATGATCCAAATGCGGAGCTTAATTTCATGGGTAATATTCAGAATGATATCAGGCACTCGAAGGATGCTCACAAAGGGCAGCAAATAAGCTTTACAAAAAATGGTGCACTCTGAGGGTTCGGAGGAGAAGATGAACCAGGAATTGGTCTCCTCCTGAAGGGCATATGAAAGTGTACAGACACCCTCAAGGCCACCCCAACATTCCCGCCCTGCTGCTGCCCTCACATCATCTTTTGTGGCACACCATGCACTTCCAGGAAGACACTGCTGATCAGCAAATGGAGCACGTTTAGCTGGCATAAAAGAAGTTATTTCGGAAAAGAACCACCCTCCAAACTCCTGTGCCACTTGGCACAGGCTGATGCACTAGCACTGGTCACTGCTTCACGAACCATGGTTTTTTACCCAGACCGAGGCAAAACTCAGCATTTAAATATTTCTGGCACAGCCTCTGTGACAGAATACCAGGATTAAGTCTGTGGACCTGATTTTAGAATATTTAGTTAAAATATTCTGCACTTCCTCCATCCCCTCACTACACTTACGCTGGCAGAATAACAGCGCTGAGCTGTAGCAATAATCAGGACAGTTTAGACATTACTTTGGGACTGATCTAATTGGTATATACATTGGTAGCATCTTCCTAGCTGTAAAGTGGGAGGTGATGCATCAGGGAGAGGATGGGATGCTAACAGGGGATTTGGTTCAGTCTCTAAGCATATCCAAAGTGGGCTGAATGATTACAGACATGTAAGCGAGTGAGAGTGACATGAGTGCTTCTCCTGACAATAACAAATAGTACAGTCAGTTTGCCAGTCACCCCACATCATAAAAAATGCACAGAAAATTCAGTTCTCAAGTACATTCTAGCCTGACTTTTGATCTTCCACTTATTAATTTTTGATCATGAGCCAGCAGTGCTGTTGGGTGATGCAAAAAAGAAACACAGTGGAGAAACTTTGCGATTTTTGTTTCAGAGTTATCCTTCTCAGATAGTTAAAACCGTCAGTTGGCATCTTAGTGACAGACGCATCCTATTTTGCATCAACCTGGAAAAGAAACCATCAGAGGTTGTAACCAGAGAGATGTTTTGTAGCAAGTGATCGAACTTGACAGGTTTATTGAGATTGTTTGGTATTTGTAAAGCGCTTAGAATGGATTGAGAAACAGCAAAAAGCATTCTTCCAGACAAGTCATTTTACATCAAGTTTTAGTCATAAACAGAAGTGCCCTGCAGCAGTGCTGATTCAACTTTATTTAACAGAAAATCGTGCTCAAGAATCAATAAAGGTTGCTGATTTGCACACGGTATGGTAAACTACAGATATTTTGCAGATGGCTGGGAATGGGTTTAAATTTTTTGTGAATTTTGCAGTTTAAAATGTGGAATAGGACAGATTTCACAGATTTTCTGTGAAAAGCCCCTTTTGGGCTGAAATTTCCTTCCAGTGTCATGAATTTCCAACAACGAACCCTGTTATCAATAAAATCCTGTAGAGAGCAGTTATGTTTTAAAGGGAATTTTTTCTCTCCAGTACAAATTATCAGTTTTCCTTATGTTTCATAAACCATAATGGATTTGCTTTCACTGATTACTGGACAAACTTTCAAACGCATAAGGTATTAGTTTGTCTTGGGCCCAGTGAAACCTGCTCTTGTTTTAGTAAAACAAAAAAACAGGCCAAAGATACTATTGAGGACTTTAGGTAATAAATTGCTTGTGGAATTCAAATTTTTTATAATAGCTGATATTTTGCCTTCTGTTCTCATTCAAGCTGTTTTGAACCAAATATCAAAATCCTATAATTGCCTTAGGAACCCCTAATATAACTGGAAATAAACTCTCCAAAATGTACTCTCTACTTTCAACATAAACTTCATTTTATTGTGTGCACAGTCACTGCAGAGATGACAGATCAGAAAACCAAAGTTGTGATGTAATATGTTAAGCTCTTTAGATCTTGATTATAAAAAAAAAGAAGTTGCTCTGAAGGTCACAGCCCCTTGCACACACTCAGTCAATTTGTGTTTATACTTGCAATGATTGTGTATACCAAAGCTAGCTCAAAATTTCACAAGGACCTTGGGTTTTCCATTTCAGAAAAGGGAAAGGAAGTTCTCTTGAGTTCACACAGAAGCTTTCACGGTGCTCTCTTAAAAGGAGACACAAGTCCAAACGCTGCTACAAAATACTGCGTACTTCGTGTACCAAGCTCTGCTTTGTGTCTTCTGGACAGCGCAAGTCACTTCAGGGACTTGGGTGACATATCAAATTCCCTGTGAGCCAGTCTTACACGTTACACCAGTTCTTGTACAGTAGCACAAAGCAGACTAAGGGTTAAAAACAAAAATACAAAGAGAGATTGGCTAATGGAAATGCTTTGCCCATTATACTTTGAATTCTTCCTCTGCTATTTTAGTAGTGTTCAGCTGCAATAAAGAATCTCAGAGGAAGAACATTATATATCCTTATGGAGTTATACTGAGGTCTACGAGAGACCTACATATATCCCCAGAGGAAGAGACATACAATGAGTGACCTTTGAAAGCAAATATTTGCTTCACAGTGATATAAACACTTCAATGCAATAAATACAGGAAAATGAAAATGCTGCAATTTACTGTGGTGAAGGCAACACTGCAATAAAGTGTTCTTTTTTAAGCACTCTCCCTGTTATTAAAGGACACATCTATTCTTCTCATGGATATTTGTAGCCGGAGGATGGCTGCATTGGCATATTCTACTAAAAAAAGTCTGAGCTGGTCAATACCACACTTTATGCTTCTTTCTTGTAGGATTGAAAGAGCGTTACCGCAGTGATGTGGCATTAGCAGAGCCACAGAAAACCCAAAGAGGCACTTTGGATCAAGCATCTCAGGATGGATGTTAAGCCATTTAAAGCTGGGTGTTGGTTTGCAGCTATTCCCCTTTCATTTTTAAGCTGGTCGTTGGTAGAAGGAGAACCACATGCTCTCAAGGGGGGAGGTGAAGTTGTGCTGCAGATGAAGGGGGTCATCCTTGCTCCCCAGAGCTGCCTTGCAGCCGTTCAGCTGGCTCCCCGGGTGCTGTGTGTGTTCAGCCACGACGGGGCCAGGCACGAGGCAGTTCTGGGGCTCTGTAGGATCCTCCTCTCAAGGGACACAACCTTTTCTCTGCTGCACCTCCCCAGTAGCTATCACTGCCCAGCGGGGAGCTATCTAGAGTTCAGATGACCAGCACATTGGCCATGTCTTTCACCACCTTCACCAGCCTTCCCTAGATGGGCTTTTTGTGGCTGGGTTACAAGAAATACACTGGCATTCACCCCAAAGCTCAGTCTAAACCAGGAACTTGATATTAACACTGGTAGGGAATGAAATGACTTCCAAAAGTGAGAACTCGCTGCACAAGGGTGCTTAGATACCACTACCTGTGTGTGTTGCTGACACCAGCAAACTGTGTTGAGGATGTAGCGCTCGAAGGCAGAGTGTGTTCTGCCCACAGTCGGTGTGACAAAAAACAGCTGGTGAAAAACTATGTGAGGGAGTTGGAACCATAGCTTTTATAGATCGTGAGCTCTCAGCAATGGCCCTCACAAGCTCTAACTCTTCTGGGTTTCGACTTCTGTCATCTCCATTTCACCCAGAGCTCAACCCAATTAATACCATGCATAACAGAGCTTTTGCTCTTACTGTATTTTAATTGATCTGAAAGCATTTGGAGAACAAATCAGCTAATTCTGTAATGAAAAATCCCATTTAAAGATTTTATGTTATTGCATAAAATGTAACAATGAAAAATTACATTTTGTTATTTTAAATCCAAATTTGTTATTTGGATTTAAATTTAAATAGCTCTGAGATAAAATCTTGAAGAAAGACTGCTTTTCAATCAATTCTGCACAGCCTCATGCCTGGATGCAATTTATTCACAAGATTTTCAGCGAAGGTCTAATTTCCAAAGGAATACCTTTGTTCCGTTTGTGTTACTGATTAAGCCAAAAAGCTGGCTCTGTGTTTCCGTGGGTGACGTTAACATTAACCTGTGGCACAGACACCCCATCTCTCTTCTGCTGCTGTCCCACAGCGGGTCGCTTGCAAGCCTCTGGGCCCAGCTTCACAGCCCAGGCTGACCGAGTATGGCGAGAAACCACTCTGTTTTTCACTTGATATTCAATAAAGAATAATGCCTACTGGTGAGGGCTTGTCTGGGAGTGACTTTGGAAAAGACAGGCGCTGAGATCTTACTAATCTGAATTTGGGAGAAGCAGGCAGTCCCTAGTTTGTCACTGTCTTCCTGCTTTGCCTTAGACACTTTACTCTCTGGGCTTACTTGCATTGCCTGAAGACGAGTTTTCAGAGCCATGTGAGGTAGATGTCTGGTTTCCTGCTGCTGGCTGTATCTGTCAGCATGTGCAGATGTCTTGGATACCCTCTGATAGGACTGCTTGTCCTTGTTTAACAACTGAATCTGTCTCCCATCTACACAATACAGATAAAATTCTTCTTTTCCTTCCAATCTCATCCTTTTTCTTTTCCCCCTACTTAAATTGCAGGTGTTTCAGGACATGGACTGGCACTCCACCTGGGAATGTATGTGGTGCAGGACAATGGGGTCTTTTGCATGAATGCTAGTGAGCATTACATCGTATTTTCACGCTGCACCTCTGTGTCAGAGCCAACATCTGCTGGAACGAGAACTCTCCAGTCAGAGGCCAAAATGAAGATGTTGAACTAGACAAAATTATGACTTCTGACTATTTGCTGAATGCATTGGAAAAAAATAATTGGAAAGCAGTTTTCCTATGGGCCTGTGCTGCCATAATGACAAAAAGCTCAATAAAATGATTTCTTAGTGTGAAGGCAATTACGCAACATAAAGGTGCTACCCGGGGAATTACTGCTTCTTGTAAACGTGGGCACCTCCACCCCTGGCAAACCCCGATCGTTAGTGGGTAAATGAGCGTGATTGTGTGTATACACAGTTGCAGTGCAGCAGACAAGTTGTGTTGACACAAGGGCTCCGTGCCTCCGGTTTCTGCAAATAAGGAGGATGTGAGCAATACCTCCCACACTTCCCCCAGGCGCTGCAGCCGGGGGCAGTGGCAGGTGGAAAAAGTTGCCGTTGAGATCTCGGGGAATAACAGCCACCCCATCCCAAGACAAAGCAAGTCATTGTTCTCCTGACAGTTGTCAGACAACACGGCTGGTTTATGAGGCTCCAACCTGTGCACATCGCTTTATCAGGCGATGAAAAGAACCAACCCAAAAAGCACAGAGCAGCCATCTTGCAACAATTTCACTCCCGAGTAATAACAGCTTGACTTTCTATCCATTTTATGGCTAACAAAACCTCTGTAGAAAATAAACCTTTCAATGTGTTATCTCTTTGCAGTCATTCCTACAGCTATGTACCCACAAGTTTTTCCTTTTTATTTTTTTTTCTTTCCAACAGCAAGAGAAAAACATTGCAGACAAAAATGTTTGGGTTTTTTCGGTCTGGGAGAGCTACCAGCCAAGGTGGTGGAGGGTGAAGAAAGAAACCCTCCTAGCAGGAGTGGGCACCTTGTGTGGAGGGAGCTGAACGGAGACCTGGACTCAATGGGCTGCTGTGAGTCTGATTCCCTGCTATCACAGGTGGCTGCCTCATACAGCTGAATTTATAATTTAGCAAACGATTGCCTATGATTCCCTAAGTTTATTGTGTTCCTGCTAGTTCTGAGTCCAGACCCTCACTTCTCCAGTATCCAGAAAACATTACACTTGTAGTACAAATTAATTCACAGACAGAAAATATTAGCTTGTTCCTGTGCCAGTCAAGACTGTGGCCTAAGCAGTTTCTCTCCTTTTCTGCTCTCTTCTTCTCTCTCTCTGCAGTATTCAAACAGCAGTCGTAACCTTGCTCAGCACATCTTATGACATGAAAGGCCAGACTCTGTTAGTCCTGGCTTGGTAGATGGACTGTTTGTTGCCCTGATCATCCCAGCAGCTGCTGGTTGTGCTGGTTCTGGTTTGAATTAGTCTTCTCTGGAAAAGAATGGCTGGCACTTCACATGATGTTTTAAATGAGGATATAGGCTTAGTGCTTCCCCATCTTTCCGGGAGATACCTGCTCCAAAATATCCTGCAACCTCACTTGCCATGTGCATAGCTGGATCTTGGTGGCTCAGGACAAGAAATCCAGGTATTAGTAGAGAGGATTAAAGAAAATGTCTGGAGTCATGACAAAGCTATTTACATTCTGTGGACAGAATCTGGGAGAAAGACAACAGGCATCTGCTTCGCTGGAGGATGAGGTTTCTGACTGTGTCACAATTTTCAGTGAAACTCACACCCTGCATTTGTTCTGGTCTTCCTCAAAACACTCACTCACCACCACTGCAGCAACGACAAGCAGTCCGCCTCTCTTCTCTTTGGTTATATTCCAACCTGGGATTCTTTACGCTGCTCCTAAGCCACTAAATCTGATTAAAGGCCAATTTTAGAAGCCGGGGTGAAAGTCACGCCCCATTTCAAGTTGGAAGAAGTGTCACCACTGCCATTAGTGGGTTGAGGCTTTCAGGTGGAGCTACCAGCCAGCAACGTGCTGGTAGACACTGGCAGTGTGTGGAGGGTGAGCAGTGAAGCAGGTGTGTGTGGGTCTGTGTGTGAACATAAAACAGGAGTGCCTGGCATCTTAAAGGCTTTTGTGCCAGATGCTCACAAGGCTCTACCTTCTGTTTCTCTTAGATGAATAGAAGGATGGCTGGGTAGGTAGGGAGGTAGATAGATGGAATATTTCTGTCATTACATGCATATATACATAATGGACTTACTGCAAGGCATTTATTGAGGGATTTGGGAGACAGTGAGGAGAAGGACGAACACTGCACAGCAGATTTTCCTAGGGAGCATAAAGATTTCCCACCAGGATGCATGAGGCCTGTTGCATTTGCTGTTCCCAGGTTTGTGGCAAAAGGCTGTTCCCTCTGCAGAGTCTTCTCAAGAGTGCTCCAGGCTCCCAGTCCAGCCCTCCTGCCTCCATATACGCATCCAAACCTCTTTCACGCCTCCTGATTTCAGTTAAATGTCACTTCTGCTGAGCACCAAAAACCAAAATGATCTTGTGGGGTGAAGGCTGGAGTCAAACCTGGACAGGGATGGTGAAACCAGTGTGGGCAAAGGCCGGCACAGATTTCCCAGGAACCCAAGCAGGACCTGCATCCACCCTTGGCTCGTAGCACCAAAGGTGTTCAGCGCCTGTCTGCACCAATGTGTTATTGCTCCTTTTTCTGACTGTTTACGAGGTTTTTAAAGAGTTTTTAAAGAGTTTTTAAAGAGGATTTTCAGGTGGTAGGAGACACCTTCTCTCAGTGGGCTCCAGGAAAGGGGTCGGTCATAGCCTGGGAAGTCAGTGGGCAGTAAACAACAGCCTGTTTGCTCACACATCTCCCACAGAGGCTGGATCAGTCTGATTCAACCTTATAAAGTCACTGTGAAGACAAGATTAACTGTGTGCCTATTAACTACTCCCTGGTGCTGCAGTTAGTGTCTGTGAGTCAGGAGCGCTTCAGCTACATAACAGGTAGCGCTGCATGAGAAAATTTCGGTAACTTAGCCCCGTCTGCTCATTCTTTAGCTCTTAGTCCTGCCAGGGAGAATGTCCACACATTGCTGTGGTGGCAAACAACGGGCTGCTGTTGGTTTGTGTTCCTGGGTGAAGAGTCTCCCTACCATCATAAAACAAGAGGAGTAGAACCGGTGGCAACAGAGAGCTGAGCTTCTGCATGAGATGATTAAACATGAGTAGTTGTTCCAAAGGCCTCGCTCCACATATTGCCTCAACCCTTGCTACGTCTTCTCTGCCTTTGTAAAGTCAGCGCAAAATGCCACCGTGTCAGAAGAGTTACACACACTTATACTACATGCTGATCAAATCCATGGCAGAAAATGCACGCCAGTAGAAATCATCCTCAAAATTCTTATAGTGATCTAAGAAAGCAGACAGACAACTAAAGAAAGACTTTTTTTTAGACTAAATGAATGAGGAAAAGAAAACCCACAAACTGGAGGAAGACTTTTTTAGGCTAAATGGATGATAGAAAGGAAACCCACGAGTATTACAGGAAGAAAAGAGAGCACATTTGCATTGGCCTCTGTCACAACGTAGAGCTGATTTTTGCTGTATTTTGTGGAAGTCTGCAAGTCAGGGGAAACCTTTGTGGTTACTATTTAACTTGAAAGTGATTTTTTTTAATTAATTAAATGAATAATTCAGTCATTAAAACAACTGCAAAATTCTTCATTTTTATGTTTAAAATTGGTGCTATCCCTTCTTTACTAATCCTGATGCTTTTAGGACTCGATGAGTCAAGCTGTGAGTGGTAACTAGCACTTTTCCAAGCTTAGTACGTAATAGTTGATAATTCTGGTAGATGGGAAAATACGGAAAAAGACTTTATGGCAAAAAAATCATAACTCAGTCTTTTAGTTTAAAAGATTGGCAGTGACACAGTTAACACCATCAGCATCAATGTTTTCCTAGCTCTGATTTCAAAGTGATAGACAAGAGTAAGGTGTTCCCCGACAGTGTTTGTTACGGGCTGTCAGCAGGTTCAGGCAGACGTTTCATTTCTTTCTGCGTGGTTTGTATTTGCAAGACTTCTTTGCATTGCGGGACTCACACCTTCCCCTGCCCCTGAGCTGTGTTACACCAGTAAGGACTTACTTCTCCTACACTGAACAGCACTTGATTACTGCGTGTTTGTTGAACGGAGTGCTGCACAAGCCCCCCAGTCCTTCATTCCTTCTCAACATTCGGTCTTAGTTTTATGCTCTTTTTACCCTCACGGTACCGTTTTAAGTGCAATATTGCTTTGCCAATGGAGCACGCACGGGCTTGGCTGCTGAGCCAAAGGGGCTGCAGCTTCACTGTGGCTTTTGTGGACGAGTTTGATTGGCTTTCAGTGCATTTGTGGGGGCACTGAGGCAAACATGTGATGCCAGAGGACACTGTCTCCTAGCAAGGGTTGGTAGTGCAGATTCTGGCTTATGCAGCTTTGACTTGAAGTTTAACAGAAATGAATGAAAGACAATTAATGCAGTTATTGCTACATATAAACATTTTAAGAGGGGAGTAAAATTCTATACACTGCGATCATGAAGGTATTAGGAATGTAAATAGACAACTTTCTCCTATGGACTTGTACTTGTGGTAAACAAAGCAATTAATTATGTTTATAATATTCATCTTTTCCTTTCTTTCTACCTGATGGTAAAAGTGTGGCCCTGTTTCAAGTGATGAACTATTTGTAGTATCTGGTGACTACTAAGTCACCAGAGTCACGTCAGGAGCTGACAAAATAGGAGCATTATGAATCTGGGCTGATGATGTTATTTGTCGAATGAGATTTTTAATTGAAGAAGGGTGGGGTTTTTTTCAGCTATGAAGGATAGCAAAGAACCTGTTAAAGAAAATACCTCATTGTCTTCGAGAGTCTTGGTTATCACTTGGTTATTCATGTGCTTTTCTCTTTCAAATTAAAGAGGCAGGACCCTATCTTTAAAGAAACAATTTCATTACCCGTGTATCAGTCTGTTCATCTGTCTATCCTCTTTATTATATCATACAGCAAGTAGCAAGAAGGAAGGGAGCTTGCCAAATTGAGGTTTTTCCCCTGTGCATGCAGTCATTGGTGGTGAGGGCTCTGTCACGCGGAAATGCCACACCGTAAGTAAAACAGAAAAGACACTAGAGTTTATAGGCCTGAGTCAAAGCCCTATCACCTCAAGGAACTGCTATTCAAAGTATGCCTGAAAGTTGGGGAGACCATCTGCACTCTCCAGTACTGCCAGTGGACTGTCTCTAGGGCAGTGGACCTTTAATAAGGGGCAAACAAAACAAAAAGGAGGTGGACTTCTCCGAGGGCACTCTGAGTTGCCCCCAAGGATATCTTCTGTTTTGCAGACCGACAGCCATGCTCTTGGCTCAGGGCTCACTTTCTGCCACATGCAGGGCAGCCCAGCTCCACTCTCCTCTACTTTGTGCCATAGTCTCCACTGGGAATGTAAACTATGGAAGCAGGAGTTAAAGAGAAAAAAAGAGAGAAAAAGCTACAGCCACATTATTAAAAAAAAAGTACCCTACTTGGTTTTTAACTACCTTCTCTGTTTATATATAGGTGATACACCTATAGACGTGTGAGTACATAAAAAGCAGCGGCCACAATGTAAGGACATAGCAGAGTATTTTTTTTTAAATGCAGTTTATATGTCAAAAAGTCCTGGGAACCCAATTTTAAATCAACAAATCCTTTACAGATCTAAATTTTGTCATTATAAGGCTCTTTTATGAAGTCACAAGGATGAAAAGTTTTGCTGCCAATTTGCTGCCTGAAGTGAAGCTGGACCTTGACCAGCCCAGACCCACTCCCAAAAACCTGAAGCTTTGCAGATGCCACTCAGAAAAGGAAGAGGATCTGGGTGCTCCCCTTACTGGGCACAACTGGAAGTTTACATGGGAAGACCCTGGTGTCACATCCACCATTCATTGCCGGTGAATATTCATAGTAAAAGCAGTAAATTGGGAATGACTGCTTAAAATGTATACTTACAATGCACTTAGAGTTGTACGAGTCAAATATTGACAGCATCTGACATTTCTAGTCTAAGTAACAAATTACATTAGCCACAGGAATGCATAATAGCACCCCACGGATATGCAAAACTTATTCACTCATTTTGAAAGGCCACTGCTGCTTTCTGATTCACACCTACAACTAATTCCTGGCTGCTACTCCTTTCTCAGGAATCAGTAATATAAATTCGAAGAGGCCAAGGGCACACACGCACACTGGCTTTCCCTGGTACGAGTATGAGAACATCTCATTATTTATTACAGGCTCACGAGGCTGATTTACAAACCTATCCTTCCTCTGAAGTCCATTTCAGCCTTCACAGAATGATGAGAAAAAAACCCAGCATGCTCCTCCAGTGAAGATTACCCAGACTTGCAGGCGAGGATTTAGCTGTACTAATACAAGAGCACAACTTCTATGCTTTTTTTTTTCTTCTTTCTTTTTTTGTTGACCAATCAATCCAACAACAGGCTAGATAGTGCCTCAAGGGCATCGCTTTCAACCACGTGAGCGGCAGATTAACAGAGAGGCTGCAAAATCCTTTCCGCTCAAACTGTTTTAACAGAGGATCAAAATCTTTCTCTCTGCGTGGGGATTTTTATTTAGCTAGTTCTTTTTATTCAGTTTGCACATGTTTGCAAAGGAATTAAGGCCTGCAAGGGAACATAAGACTGTCTGGTTTGGTTTCTAACCACTTCCTTTCAATTTGTGTTTGGGAGTAGAAAGTTTTCCAGTTTCTTGTGGGAATGTTGCCCCTTCCCTGGGTCTTAGGGTTGCGTTATTATTGGTTGAATCTCCTCAACCCACAGATGATGGCCCTGAAAGGTCAGGCTTAAAACATTTTGCAAAAGCTCCCCCTTTTCCGTGCTGAAGTTCATGTTCTCGTTAAGGGAGATGGATATATTGATATAGTCTCTGATACAATCTGTAGGGGAAAGCCTCAGGAAAGACATGAGTTGGGTGGTTCCTACGAGGTTACATGAGATTTACAGAGCTCTGCTGAGCATTAAAACAGGAGATTAAATTTGATCACATAAATAAAATAAATGACAATTGACTGATTCTTGGCCCCAGCAGCCTGGCTACCAGGAAGTGGATGTGCTGACTATTCTGCAGCATAAAGGTATACGGGGATTCCCATTGAAACCCTTTACGTTTAATGCACAGATCTCTGAGCTATGTGGGTATAACTACTGCTGACAGCAAGAGGGGACACACTTTGTCGTAGCACAGGGGTGTTTTTACAGCAGAAAACAGGACTAGCAAAACAAAAGCAGAAAAATAGACTGCCTTCTATTCATCCAAGGCACAAAAGCACACCTGGAGCTATGTAGATTGAGGACCACGTGTGAAGGTGTACACACAGCATGACCAACAGGTTTCTTTGGGTACAGCATGTGTTGAAATAAAACTAACCCGCTGGCTCCGCAGCTGGACAATGAACCACAGCAGTGAGCCGAGACAAGAGCAATAGACATACAACCAAAAGCAATGGCAAGAATAAACTCAGCAAAAAATAAATTAACAGCTGACATTGGGGAGCAATCACAGTCTGGTCACAAACAGGTCGCAGAATTCAGCAAATAGAGGATTTCCCCAGAACTGTGTTTGTATATTCCCACAGTTTCGCTGTCAGTATCCTACAGCTCCAGATTTCAAGCGGGGGAGCAGAGCGCGTGCTACACAGCTGAAGGCAGAAGGATTTTGCCTCACTGGCTGGCAAAGAAAGCTCCAATTCTTTTTTTCATTTAAGTCCCTAAACCTTCTTCTGCCACCACTGGGAGCTATGTGGGGTGACTTTGGGTCTTTAAGACCAGAGGCCTTACAAAGAGCCATGCCAAAATGAACAAATAAAATATTCCTTGCTGTGGATGAATGCTGACAGCCAATCTGATTCTTCTAACCATTAAAATGGTACTTGTTTTACATCAGAAAAACAGGATTTGCCTTTGAACTTGTACCTTCATAGCACTCGCATCTATTTAGGCACATCTGCCTTCATTCACCAGAGCATAAACCCAGATAAATTCTGGGTTTCAGCTGGGACAGTCTGCATTTCCAGCCCTCTCAGTGAGAGCAGAGCTCATCCCAAGGACAGGCGGCTGTCAGCAGTGCTGCCTCCAGAGCATCGCAGAGATGACTCACACAGACTCAGCCCCCAGCATCCTGGGAGCCAGCGGCACCGCTGCTTGTGGAGCTGCAGCATGACAAGGACCACAGGGCAAAGCCCGTGACGAGACCGTGCTGGGGGTCTACAACTCATAACGCTGAGCACATCTGGCCCAGCACAGTCTGTGACACAGAGGAAATGCCTGAATAAGAGGGACAGCAGCAGACACCCTCCCAAAAGGCACATTCAGCAGTGGTAGGTGGCTTCTCCCAAAATGGGGAGTTAGGAGTTGATACACCGTGAAGCCTGTGAGATCAGGCGTTGTAAAATAAAGAAGCTCTGTCCCACAAGGTGCTGTTACACATTTAAGTGGCCAGGCGGTCAGTGTTCAAGGCGAGGTGTCTCAAGCAGATGGTGCACCCAAGGGATTTGCTGGAGCTGTTCAGGAAACAGCCAGTGTGTCTCTCCTCTGAGACCCACCAGTGGAGAGACATCTTTTCAGGTTTGGTAAGAATACTCTGGGCTTCCAGTATCAGAAAAAAACCCTTTTCAGGGATTTTGGGTTTGGAGAGCTCTGCCTTCACTTCTGTCCATTCTGCAAATGCATGTTTGAGGATTTTTACAAGTGGAAATATTTTGAAGACAAGAACGATACATGCTAATGGAGTAATTTGTCAGTTAAGTTCCAACCAAAAATATTGACGTGCTATACTATATAGATATTACTCCTGTAAGTGAAGGCAGCAGGATGGGGCATGCACTTCACTTGAATGTAATTCAATTTAAATCTAAAGCAATCATTCCTTTCTTGTGCATTTTATGTAATCTAAATTCCTGGATGAAGAGCCAGCGAGTCTTCATTCTTGACCTAAGAATAATGTGGGAACCATTCTGTGTCTGATACAGAATTTGTTTTCTCTAAGCAGCATTGCTCCATTCAGATATTTCAGGCTGAACTGTTTTCACGGTGCTGACACTTATTTCTCAATAAGTGAATAAAAAGAGGGAGATGACTCCTTCCTTCATGAATCCCTAATGACACATACAGCAGAAAATCCCTGCAGTGAGAGCGATCTTTTAGCGCAGCTGCTGCCTTCACACTTAACCCAAGGGTAGAATGAAGACCACAGCTTTGAAGGAAGTTACCTTCTTAAGCTTTGAAAATACATCTAAAGAGGACATGTAGCCTGGACCCATCTGGTAGAGTAAAAGCCCCTTGTTCAAGCAAATTAAAAAAGCCATTGTTGACGAAAAACAAAGAAATATTTGTAACTTAAATCAGTTAATGGCTCAAGAGAGCTATGTGACTGTATTTCAGCCCCTGTAAGCGCAGATCCCAGTGCCTGATGGACAAACTGTTGTCTGAAATGCCCCAGACCTAGCCCAGATACAATGTGTGATGAGCAAAGGCAGGTCACAGCCCTCAGGCTCTCTGGTCCCCTCCCTCAAGTGACGAAATACCAATGTGCTAGCCAAAGAGCTGCACTTCCAGGTGACCTTGAGCTGAAGAGCACAGGGGCAAGAGATTTATTTAAAGAGCTTGTGGGAGGGGCATGCTCTATTTTTAAAGAAAAATAATCCATTTTGGGAGTTTATTACACTCCTGGAACTGGGTGGCTGCCAAAGAAAGAAGGAGCACCCTCCTTCTCAAAGGGATGTACTGCAAACCCACTGTGAGCCTTCGTGTTTTCTGCAGCAGCTCCCTGTCCTCACCAGGGTCTTCTGCTCCAGAGCCACCTCATCAGCAGTAGGATGCCTTTCCCCCTCTCCCACCACTCACAGCCTGACCCACAAATCCTTTTGTCCCAAGGAGTCACTTTCCTGATCTCAGCAACATCCCCCAGTTCCTGCAAACCAGAGGGCACTGCAGTCTGCAGTGCCTCTCCAAGGTTGCAGTCAAGAGGCTAAGAAGGAGGTTTCCTGGGTGTTAAATTTGAGCCAGGAGTAAAGGAGGGAGGGCATAATGCAGTATCCATTTTAATATTTGATGCAATGAAGCCCTCTGCCTGGGGGGATTTGCTGTCAGCTGCCGCAGCATGAGCACTCTGCTGGAGGATCCAGCGCTGAAGCCCTGCAGGAACCAGACCCAAGCGTCTCTTCTGGGGCCAGAGGTTGTAGCAGGTGGTGGGCAAGGAGAGGGGTCCGGTTTGGCAGCCTCCTTCCCCACGGGCAGAGCGAGCCATGCAGCTGTTAGTGAGGCTTTGTGCTCTGTCCTGCTTTTGCTCAAACCCCAGATGAAGGGAGACACAACAAATTATTTCTTCTGTTATCCCTACGTTCCCTGCTCCTTGCCGTGAGGCTGCCTAGAATCCCAGGTTAAGTAACACAGGATAGTAGAGTCATAAAAAAGTCTAATTACATTCTCAGGTTTCATTAGACATTGTGGGTAATTGCTGTCTGAAACTTCAGACAGGCCTGGATGAACATGAACCAGCATCGATGCCCAGTAGACAGCTGACAGCAGTCTGTGAAGCAAACTTAGCTTCAATCTGAATTTCAGGCAACACAAAAATACAAGGCCATGATTTAAAACTTCATCCTGTCATATGGAAATAACGGTAGCTGTGGCTGAAACTGGCAAATGTGGAAAATTAATTTTAGATTAATTCTGTATTTAAGAAAAAAAGGCAGCTTGTGAGGAAGGGCTCTGCACGCCTGTTTTTGTTCACTGCTGGAAAGCAGTGAAGTGCCTTGGGCTGGGTGAACTTAACTATCGCTGGGTTCATTGAGGGAGGGATTTAAAATCTCTCTCTTACGAGGACTTGGCCTAAGAGTCTGGAACAGATCAGTCCCTTTAATAAACCACTAGACAGATCCTTCTCCCTGTCAGGCTAAGGTGAGAAACTCCTGCACAGTTTTTCTCAGAGGAGTTAATCTCACTTCTAGTGAAGCAATGAAGTCTTCCCTGTGAACCCAGTGGTAGCAAATTTTAGCTCATAAGGCTAATGTCATAGTAGTTCATGTTGAGTACCTTGTCTAACTATAGATATTTATTCATAATGAAAAATCAATCTTTATTCATTTTTAATAATCATTCTTTGAAAGCAGAGATTTCCCCTGCTTATCAGTACCAGTAATATCCCCCTTTGGTAAAATAAAGCTCTCTGCTACTGAAACGTGGCACTTTCTATGCTGCATCACAATATGAGTCCACTCAGTCCAGTCACCTGTCTCCATAATAATGTGTGCCGTCTTCTTCGGAAGAATGTATAAAACTCCCTGAGTTGGAAAACAATAGACCAATCCCTCAGTTCTCAGTTACAAGTCAATTAATGTCAGGAATGGTCACCCACCAGGAAATTTCTCACAGTTATTTTATGTGTCTGAGACAGGTTAGTGAAACATTTCATGACAGAAATCCTAGTTCTTCGGCAGGTATGGCTGCTTTAAACCTCCTCTGACTTAAAACAGGAACAAGAATTTAAAATTCTACCCCAAAGCTTAAAGAGGCTCTCGTATTTTTGGGACATTTCAATGGACCTTAAGCTAAGCACTAATATAAGATCACAAATCATACAGGCACAGCAAACGCTATGTTTTATGGCACAGATATGGAGAAGAGAACAGAAGCCACGTATCTTCACCTCATTGTGTCTCAGTGCAACAGTAAAATTCATATGAAAGCTCGTTCCTAGAATTAATAAACACATTGAACTGCAGCGCTGGGAGCATTAGGTCAGGAGCAAATTAATGTCATTGAGCCAGTGAAGCTTAACTAGGTACAGCATGTGCCGCATTTGGGCTGCTCCTTCATTCCATCGCTGATTAACACTTGCCCTTGGTTAGCAGATGTAGTAATGGTAAGATGTGAAGATGGCCTGTCAAAATAGTCTGCCTCCTGAGTCAGTACACAAAACCGTTAGCAGAGCCTTTAGGGGTCCCTGCCCAAGAAGTTACCAAATCCAGAACAAAATCCAAACCCAGGGTCATGTCACTTATACCCATTTAAGAGGAAAAGCAATGAGTTGTTACATATACTCTCCCCTTCCCCCTGCCCTGGACTAGAGGCTTGACCACAAGCATTTACTGCCTTAGCACTTCCAGACGTAAAGACCGTAACCACCAAGGAGCGGTATCAGGCACAGACTGAAGGTCTGTGAGCCAGAAATTCATGGCATGAATAATTGTTTGTGGAGACTCAGGAATGAAAGTGGATACCTGTCCTCTGACCCTCAGCAGTTCTCCACTCCCAGGGCGAGGGCAATCTCTGAATGTGATCAGTTCAAAAGCTAGACATAAGGAGATGACAAAATATGATCCTTTCAGGTATCCCCAAAATTACCTCCCAGCAATGCCAACCTCGGCAATCTCCCCTGACTGACACGTAGTGTCAGACCCTTGGTGGCCCCTTCCAGGGCCCCTAAGGTCTAGCAGTGCCTATCAGCTTGTTTTCTTTTAAGACACCCCAAGGCTCATAAGGAGAAGAGGCATGGAGCATGTGGAAAGCCAGGAAAAGGGGAATGTTAAGCTCTTCCAGCTGTTGTGAAGGGTGATGTTGTCCCGTGAGAGCCTAAGACTTGAGCAGGTGCCCAGAAGACCCCATAAGGTATCAGTTACAATTGTATGCTGTGATACAAAGCACAGAATTCAGTAGGACACCCGGGTGAAAGTATGACTTCTCCAGATATTTGAGTTTTTTAAAAAAGACTTTTCTTTCTGAAACATAGCACAGCATTTGCTGTTCCAGGCAATATAAGTTTCAAGGCCACACATTTTATGCTTAACGCTATTTCCAGGAGAGGCAGGAACCTGGATTAGAGGCTGCAAACCACAGCTTCCATATTATCCCAGACATCTGATGTCTCGTCTCCAGGAATGGCTCAGCCATGGGAAGCCCAATTGGTCTTCATCTGCTTCACCTCATCCAAAAATGAGATGTAAACTCTTCCTACTTTCACGACATTTCTGAATGTTGTCGAAGTTAGGAGGCTAGAAAACCGTTTTTAGCATCTCCAAAGCACAAGCAACAAAACTTCATCCCCTTCCCTCTCCAATTCTGATTGTATATCAGTATTTCTTGGCCCTGAAATCTATAATCAGCCTAAATGTTTTAGGGGGTTTTGGACTAAACAACAGTACAAATGTCGTTCATCAGTATAGTCTCTTTGGCAGGAGTTAAACTAGACTGATGCTAGACACAAAGACAGACGTAAGCAAAAAAAAAAACCAAACCCCAGGAAAAAAGTTTGTTATTTCATTAGAAATGTGCAATGTACTGATTTTATAAACTAATGAAATAATGATCAAAAAGCTTAGTAAAAAGATTAAAACTCTTCATTTCTTACATAAGTGCAAGCTTTGCAGTAAATTTAAAAGGTGTGAGTGTTTATTTCTAAAAATTACTCCTATCTTTTTCAAAGCTCTGCCAAAAATTATTCTTTTGCTTTCCTCTAGCAAATCAAAGGTCCATTTTCAGTGCCTAGGGATCTGCCTACCTTATCGCACATTCTGTACTCCTACTTAGTTATCCAGCTGCTAAAATAAATGCAATAAGTTATGTTGCTTCTGGAGGGAAGTACTCTTCTCTTTGGTATTGGAATAGGTAGAAAATGGATAATATTTCTTATTTAAAATAGTGAATTTCCCCCAATATTTCACATTCTGAGCTTTCAGATTTTACCATATAATTGAAATGTCCTCGTGAGAAATGCTAAGTAGTTTAAGCAGTAGTGGAGTCATTTATACAGAGTGAGGTGTAAATTCATTTCAACAAGATTGATTAAACGTTTCTATATTCTTTGCTGGTCTGATTTATTAACCAACCATCTGCCTCTCAGTGTCCCATACTTAGCACCTATACAACATAAATGGATTAACTTTAGTGGTAGTTTACTCAAAAATCTAATTCATCACAAACAATAATAATCATATCTACTAGAACAAATATTTATGGGTTTACATATGTGAAACTGGCAATATGGGTTTTCACAGTGACAACAAATAGTTGCAACTCTTTTCTTCAATCTGCCGTTTTTATTGAGTACTAGAGAACCTCATTCTTAACTTACTTCCTTAGCTCGTTGTTAATCTCTATAAAGTTAATTCTTCACATGGTTTTACAATGTGCTTCCCACAAAAATGGTACTTGTCCTTTGCTTTTTTATGAGTTCTAGGCAGAAAACTTCAAGAAAAGTCAGGGATGTTAGCAATAATGGCCAACTAAGCTGTCGTCTGACCTAGAAACAGAACTTCTGGAATCAGAAGCACAAGTGAATGGCTTAATTTCCTGTGACATCTGCAGTTACATCTGGACGTTTCCCTTTGGTCCATCTGTATTTGGCAGTCCTGCCGTGTGTATAATTTGCCCAAAGAATGCCAGATTGCTGCTGACCCTTACAAGTCCACATGCATACATCTTCTTCTGAAGAGAAACCAGTTCTGGCAGTTCTGTTAAGTAATTTGAAATACTGGATCACACGTCTCTATCTCAGCCCAAAGTAATCCACCCCCTGGCTTAAGAATGACACTTTTTTGATCTCATGCATCTTGTTTGCTATGTCCCATCTCAGAGTGACCATCGGGCCATGACTGTGAAAATGAGACTCGGCCATACAACAAAAACACTTTACACCTCCTTGTTCAAAGCCTGTTTTATGGCGCTTCCCCATATTACAATGTACGGCAGAAGAGAAGGCGTTTTTCTAAAAATAAGGGTGAATACTCTTGTTCCAGCATTCCCAGCAACTTGCTTAGATTTTTCATATAACTGTAGCATACTATATTAGCCTTCCTGCAATCGCTATTTGTTCCTGTTTTACTCGTGGCAGGCCTGAATAGCCTGTCATCTTCCTTGAGGAGGCCTTTTAACAACGTTAAAGCATCTGTGAGGAACGTTATAATCCAGACAATCTAAATCACTGTCCTAGATATTCTTCTTTGCTCAATGTGATTCTCTGGGGGCTGCATCTCTTGTGACTGTTGCTCATGACAGTTGCTATTTCTGCAGGGGTGAACATGGTAGCTCAGCTGAGGAAATGTGAACAACATCCAGCCAGCTACAATTCTGCGTTTTTAATAGTATCCTCCTGGTGCCTCAACTTATTAGTATTTCACAAGCCTCTGTTAAGATTCACATCAAAAATCTTGTGGACAAAATTACTGGAACTAATGCTTGCCATATCATCAGTTTCTGAAATGTTTAATTAAGAATATTCATAGAGAGTGAATTCTGGATTTGAAACACCAGCTTTTCACTCTTCCCACACCTGTAGCCATTGCACACTCGGTAAGAGAGCAGAAAGCCCCTTGCAAAACGGAATGGATGCAGCGCACGTGGAGCTTTGCGTGTGCGCAATGGGCAGTCTGAAGATGTAGAAACTCTTTCCTGAGAAAAGATTCATCAAATCACTTCAGATGAAGAGTCTGAAAAATCCAAATGTGTGGTGATCATTCCTGAAACACAGAAAAATTACGTGGATTTCACTGTATAATTGATTTGCTGCAAATTGTTCTATTGCTTCTTAACTGAGTCATACCTTGAGAGTATCTTGGCCATGTGATAACTGAGGTGCTGATGAGCCACCTTTCTCAGCCTTGCCCTTGCTTTGGACTGAAAGAACTTATTTGGTAAAGGCGAGCCAGTTCTGCTCTGCCATGCCAGAGAGAGGACGTGACCAAGTTCTCCTTTAGACATACGATGATTCCTAGCAAAATTCCTATTATGCTGAACTGCTTAAGGGTTTTATAGAATAGGCTACGTGCCTGCCTTGTATAAACCACGGTATGTTTGTATATATGTAACTCTCTGCTTAGTTTCTCAGCCAGTGAATTAAATTACTATTAACTGTGAGATACAGTCAGGGGTTGTGTGTTCTGTCGAGCGCAGAAGACCACAAGTGCAGCCCCTGTTTTCTTCGAGCACGTGAGGAATGGTGTTCAATGCTTCCTGAGGCTCCATCCTGCACTGTGCGCTGCAGTTGCACACTGCACTTCCGCTGGAAAGGAGGAGCAGCTGCACTGCTTGTCTTCTGCGTAATGCAGCTATGCATTATTAAAGTGTTTGCACTTAAGACGTTGGCTTTTTGCTTTGTTACTGTGTCCAGAGAGTTAAAAAGTGCTTAATTACTACCAAAAAAAGACCTTCCTCTTCCTCATAAAGTGTGGTTTTAAGTCAGTTGTTGTTAGGATCTCCACATGGTGCTGATCAGGTTTGTCTGATCGCAGTGGTGCTCTACTGATTTACCCCAGCAAAGTACCTGGGTCTAAAATCTCTGTTGAAATGGGAAACATCCTGCCACTGAAACAATTTCCTTTTTCTTCTATCTATTGCTCTGGTTATTTCAGCTCTGTCTTATTACCAGCATGGTGTGTCAGCTGGACAAGGGTTATCTCTGGCTGGTAGGACCTGCCCATGGCATGTTCTTAGCCATCCTGTTGCTAATAGTTTGCACAAGTGTTTCTGGCACGTACCTGTACACCTTTATGTGTCAGGACACCCCTAGTCTAAAGGACTTTGCAAAAATGTTCTTAATTGTTTTTTTAGGATGTCCCATTTCTGCTGCGGACTTGGTATTTGAACATTTTTCTATAATCCTTCCTCATTTTTTTTCCTTGTCCTATTTATAATTAGAGAAAGTGGGATTTTATTTTCTCTTTACCCACTGAAAGTGGGGATGAGATAGAAAGAAACATTCTTCCTACCCAAGTGAAACATAACTGAAATGTTCTGAGAAATATCTATATTAAAGAATTGCTTTCTTAATGTAAGAGCTGCCAGTTTTCAGTAACACCACCCTTAAACCTGGAATTTTTCTGACAAAGCTGCTCTGGAAGCCAACACAGTTAGTGCCAACCCGCATCAACAGCCTGTGGTGGGTTGACCCTGGCTGGATATCAGATGCTCACCAAAGTTGTTTTATCGCTCCCCCTCCTCAGCTGGAAAGGGGAGAGAAATTACAAGGAAAAGTTTGCGGGTTGAGATAAGGACAGGGAGAGATCACTCACCAATTACCATCTCAGCAGAACAGACTCAACTTGGGGGAAATTAGTTTAATTTATTGCCCATCAAGTCAGAGTAGGGTAATGAGAAATAAAAACCTAAATTTTAAAACACCTTATCCCCCCACCCCCCACCCTGCTCCGTTCTTCCTGGGCTCCACTTTACTCCTGAATTCTCTACCTTCTCTGCGCCAGTGGAATAGGGGGATGAGGAATGGGGGTTGCGGTCAGTTCACCACACGCTGTCTCTGCTGCTCCTTCCTTCTCAAGGAGAGGGCTCCTCACACTCTGCCCCTGCTCCAGCGTGGGGTCCCTCCCACGGGAGACAGTCCTTCATGAACTTCTCCAGCATGAGTCTTTCCCATGGGCTGCAGTTCTTCATGAACTGCTCCAGTGTGGGTCGCTTCTGTGGGGTGCAGTCCTTCAGGAACAGCCTGTTCCAGCGTGGGTCCCCCATGGGGGTCACAAGTCCTGCCATCAAACCTGCTCCAGCCTGGGCTCTTCTTTCCATGGGTCCACAGGTCCTGCCAGGAGCCTGCTCCAGTGCAGGCACCCCACAGGGTCACAGCCTCCTTCAGGCATCCCCCTGCTCTGGTGTGGGGTCCCCCCCAGGCTGCAGGTGGGTCTCTGCTCCACTGTGACCCTCCATGGCTGCAGGGCACAGGCTGCCTCTCCATAGTCTCTACCATGGGGATCTCTGCAGGGGTATCTCTGCTTTGGTACTCAGAGCACCTCCTCCCCCTCCTTCTCCACTGACTCTGGTGTCCGCAAAGTTGTTTCACATATTCTCACTCCTCTCTCTGGCTGCAGCTGTGCAGGGTTTCTTTCTCCTTCTTAAATATATTCTCCTAGAGGCACTACCAGCATCACAGATTGGCTCAGCCTTGGCCAGCAGCGGGTCCATCTCAAAGCCGGCTGGCATTGGCTGTATCAGACATAGGGGAAGCTTCTAGCAGCTTCTTACAGAAACTACCCCTGTAGCCCACCCCTCACTACCAAAACCCTGCCATGCCTACTGAATGCACAGCCATATTTGACTGCTCTGGCAAGCTGCTCCTGGGCTGGCCTACAGTCCTGGCAGCTGCGGGCCGGCTCAGGAGACAAAGTTCTACGATATTCAGTTGTAGCTTATGCTCCTGGACAGCTTGCCCTGAGCCAAGCAGTAAACTATGAGACATGGCCTTCCAAATGACTGCGACTTTCTTCCTTTCTCTCCCTCGCTCTGGCCCATAAAACCATTCATCTGATCAACAGATCTGAGCAAGCACGAGTGCAGTGTTCACAAATCCCACCTCACAGTGGGATCTCATCACTTCTGGTGATACCCTTTTTATAGTCTACCACTTTCATTCTGTCTCGTGTCTTCAGCTGTGAGGCAGCAATTTAACCCCCCATCTGGCGCTATTAATTTGCACTGATAACTTCATGTCTCTCCTAAAATAGGCTTCTATTTCTAACACACTTTAAAAGAGTGCCTTTTTTAGGATTTCTAGCTAAAAGAAAAAAGTCTGGTCTCTACCTTGTGATATCAGAAACACCAGTTCGCTTTTATTTTCAATGCACGTGCTGCAGGGTGAGTGCATGTCTCAAATACCGCAGTGAGTAGACAGCAGTCGTTGAGGTTTTGCTCAGCTGTTTGTCTCTGAAACACTAGCTAGAGGGGAACAGCCCCTACAGTTCTCACCAATACTGCCATCCTGGTGTCTTGGTGTCTGTATATGCATCTGTAAAATTTCAGTGTGGCTAAACTCTGGCTGGTTCTTCATTTCCTCCTTTTCTAGCGGGGCATTATCATGCTGCAACCCTTAAGAGTAGCATAGCTGAATACATGAAGAATATGTGTTGCCTGCTCAACAGTGTTGTGATGTGCTACACTTAGGTGTCATGGCAAGTTGTAGGCCTGCACGTGAATGCCATCCCTCTTCTTCCCTCTCCAGGGCCTGCTCTCCCTCTGTCTGGCAGCAGCACAGAGGAGGAAGAGGACACCCTGCAGCCAGGTCTTCCCCCTCCCCATCTTTGCCCACAGCTGGCAATGCAGAGACCTTCACTCAAGAATCAGACTTGGCTAAGGTAGCTTTGCTTTCTCTTTGACCTGGCTTTCTTGCTAAGAGATCTGATGCCAGAAAGTACTTGAAGAAAGTAGCCAGACAAAAAGTGGAAAGTAAGGGCAAACGCGGAGTGTGAGCTTGGGGCATGCTGCCTGCTGGCCAGAGCTTCTCGTTCTCAGTCTGCAGCAGTGGTTTGCAAACTGTCCTTTAGGGTCCGTGCCCACCAACTGCTATAGGTTTTCTTCTCTTAGAGAAAGAAACAGAAGTTAAACTGAATCAAACTCTTAATGAGATTAGGAGTAAGGGTGCACCTCTGCACAGCCTCTGCATTTTAAAATACAAAGGTTGAATAGAGGCTGTCTCCTAAAAGGACGCAGGCTGGATACCAGGAGTGAGAATGTTTTATAACCTAACCCTTCAGGGCACTTTTAAGATGCTACTGCCAAAAACTTGAGTACGGAAGTTTACTTTTGAAGTCTAGTTAATTGTCGTTAGCGTGTTGATAGGAAAACACCATCAAGAACGAGAATTAATCAGAAAGTCCATCCTGTTGTTTCTCACATTTCAGTCTGTCTGGCTTTGTATTTTTAATTCTTCTCTCTTTTTCCCATCCCCATTCCCATGAATTTTTCATTCCAATGATCACTCTTATCCCCTTCTTCATCCTAATTGGTACAGTGGATCACTGTTTGGTTAAGATATGAGTGACTCTTCTAAGCCCAGGATTTGGCCTACCTAGTGGAAAGCTTGGTTGAATTTTGAAGGGTCTCTGACTTTATATGTGAAGCTGATGATTGTTTTGAGAAATAGATTCTGGCTGCAGGCACAAATGGAAGCTCTCTGTCTGGAGAATAGCTGAGTGTACAACACATTTCTTGGAAATGTCACCACAAATACAGGCTAGACCACAAAAAGAATGCAAAGAAAATGGAATCTGTAAACAGCTCTGGAGTCTCCCATTCTGTGCTTGAAGGTCTAATCTCCAGCATCACAGAGTATGTCCTGGCCATCGGATCAGTGTCTTATCTCTTCACCTGCCAGGTTGGGGAATCTTTTAAAAGCTTTGTGCATAATCTCCTAAGTGCAAGAAAAGGCTTTCTGGGGGCAGGGGAGGAACAGAAATGTAATGAGATCCTGACTGGGAAAGAATGGAGCTCTCAAGAATCTGGATGTTAAAGAGGAAGGCAAGTGTTACGCCATAACGTAATAGGAGTAATCATGGGAAAATCACAGCGGGACAGCAGCAGAGCTGCTCGTCAGTCTAAGAAGCAGTTTAATAACTCTGCAGATAAATGATTGAATTCACAATGAAAAATATATTGGATTTCACTGTTCAATTAAAAAGCATATATTGTCACATTCTCCACCATAGGCAATTTTTAAAATCAAGACTGGATAATTGTACTGCTGGAGAAGGAGTTGATGTGGAGCAGCCCTATAGCCTGTGGGATGTTCTGTTTTATAGGGTGTCCAGCTCGCTGATGGGTAACCTCTTCTGGCCTCTTACACAAGGAACCAAAGGAGAGGGAAGCACTGGGGTCCTTGTAGCTGAGGGTGCTTATGTAGCCATGAGCTAAGGTTAGCTCTTCACCTCCACCTGCAGCCTGTTCCTGTCTTCCTACTCTTTCCCCATTTGTCCCTTTGTGTTCTGGGTAGCCTGTGGCATGTAATTCCTTCTCAGTCCGTATCAGCACACTGTCCTGAACTGGGGCTGTTCAGTACCACACTGCTTGGGGTACTACAGTAGCTAACACCATTTTGGTGACGTCTGCAGCTCTCTTGCACTCTCATTTGTCAACCTGTTAGAAATGTGCACCAGTTCCTGTTTATCATGCTTAGTAAATGATCTTCAGATCCTAAAAGTTGCTTCAGGAGCAGCTGTATTGTACCATTTAGAACAGTTAATTAAGAAAAAAGGAAGTAGATGATGCAATGATTTAAAAATGCCTTGCTAATATTGAAAATTTGAGGCCTGCAGATGGCCCTACTGTTGTGTTACAAAAGTGGTCTAGAGCATTTTCAATTACACTTAGTGCATTCCTGGCGCCTTGAGGGTTTTTTCCACTGTCTCTTTCTTGACGTGCTCATCTCTAAAATGAACCAAACTGACAGGCCTCCACCACAGCAGCGAGCCATCCAGGCCTCTTTTTTTCTTTTTTTTTTTCCCTCTTTTCTTATTTTAAAAAAGAAAAACCTCGTAGGAAAATCAGACCTGAAGAGACTTGCTGCCTTATCAAGTCTAGTCTCTTGTGACCACCAGCAGCTATGTCACATAATCCTCTTCACGCGCCATCTTAAAACCCTTGCTGCTGGTGGCCTTCCTATTTCCTGCCTCTCTTGTTGATATAAGAAAAGACCTATATTTTCAGGAATTGCAAAAATGGGTCCTCTATCCCAAGAAGATGTTTTTAACAGCAAAGATCCTGTAGGAAATCCTTCAAAAGGCTAGGCAACCAATACATGCTGAGCAAATAAAACAAATGCTTCTGTGGGGGGAACAGCTGGTAGAAGTCAGTGGTGAATTCCAATTTAATGGGGTTTGTATCCCCTAGTTTGTTTCTGGAGGGATTTTCACATGCTTGAGTGTCACTTTGGTGAATACTCTCCAAAAAAGCAGTTTGCCTGAAATACTCAAATATTCACAAGACTTATCCGGGTGGTATCGTCATCTGTCACGTTATTGGTTTGGAACCGGTGCTGTTAAAGAGAGAGGGCTCAGTCCCGCTCTTCCCCTGCAGCTTAATGGGGCCCTGGCAAACCACATGGCTCTGGCAAACTCGGTGTCTTGTGTTATGCCTGGCCACAAGAGCACAATCAAATGCGTGAATATTTCATCTACCTTCTGGTCTGAGTTTGCATTCTTCTCATGCTATCATGAATGCAATACTAATAATCTGGGTTTATATGGCACTCTCCAGCCAAGCCTTTTACAGACATGAAGGGGCAAATCATGTGTAACACCCCCTTGAATGCTAAGTCATTGATAAACCCCTGTGTTGGGAGGATGTTGCATTTTAGGGGTATCAATTTTTAGGTCACAAATCCCAAGCAGTAGAGACAGCTATGACCTAACATACGCACAAATATCTTTCCAAAAATATGGGATACTTCTCCTGCATCTGAAGCTGAGGAATGCAAAATGAAAGGGTTTTTTTAATCTCAGTTCTTTCTTCTATAAATGGAGGTAATCGAGGCACTTGACAGAGATGACATTCATTTAGTGTGTGATACTTGCACCTGAATCCAGATATTCTGGGTGCAGCCCCTGTGCTTTAATCACTAGACCACAGTATCTGGACCTAAACTGACTGTTACTGAACGTCTCTAGACCAATACATTTCAATTGCTTTCTTACAGCCTTCTGCAAGAACAAATTATTCCTAAAAGAGATGTCTGTGCCTAATAAATAGAGAACAGAAACCTTTCTCCTAACAATGTCAGTCACCTACGGGGTCAGCACTGTTCAGCCCAGGCAACCCTGAGCTCAGAGAGGTGGGTGTCCATGTGTGCATGCATCTTGCCCAAGGGCACCAGGCAGGAGCAGTGTCGCCCTGAATCAAACACCAATTCCCCGATGCCTGCAGAAATGTAAGCTTGTCTAAATCCTTGTGAGGTGTCTAGGGATGTGAGTGAGGACTAGACTGAACCAAAAACCACTGACGTGGAGGGGAGAAAGAAAACTTTATTTTGCATCTAAAGCATGGTGAAGCTAATTTTACTACCTTTTCTTTTAAAAGATGCTTAAATATGCATGGAAGACTTCTGTTCCTGTTTGAAAAAAAAAAAAATCAGTGAGTGGTAACAGTATTTTGACAGATCAGTTCTTCTGAAGAAGTATACTTTTGTTTCGTGACACTTTTTAGAGTAGCTGGAGGAAATCTATTTACCTCTGTAGGGCAGATCAATGAACTGGCATCTGCACAGTTCCACTGTGAGCTATAATTTCCAGGAGAGGGGAAGGAACCGAATGAACAGTTGGCACTTCTGCCAGATAGCTGGTTTATAGGGAAAAAAAAAAAAAAAATACTTCTCTGGTGCAGCTGTATTGCAACCCAGAAACAGAATTTGTCTCCTTCGGGTGGAGTGTAATTACAACAAACAAACACATCATGACAAACACCATAGATGTGATGTAATTGGAGACACTAGTTTTCAGCCCACTCCATGCTAGTCTTCTAGTCTCTTCGACAGGCTGGTGACTGTGAAGCCTTCGGAGATTTGCTGCCTAAGGTTTTTAGTAAGGGTACGCTACTGAGAAAATGTGGGAGATGGAAACAGTCAATGTAAAATTACAAACGTGCCCTACCAAGCATTCTGCAGTGCCTTTGTATGAGCATCTCCCTGTTAATTGGTGTATTTGCATGAGGAATAACAAATCTTGAATTAATTTCAAAAATTGACTACATGGAGCATCGTTTTGCAATGTCTAGGATATAGATTTTAGTCATTAGCACTGACACAGCCTATGATAACTATCATTTTGCTGGTGGATTCTACCAGTAAGCTCTGGCACAATAACTCTGTCATATTAAAAGCACAAGGAAAACAATAATTATAGAAAAAATGTGTAAGAATCTTTCCCCTCTTTCTGTTTGAGAAATGTGTATGGTGAGACTTGACTTTGACCTGTTCTTTTATACTTCTACTCTGCTGATAATGTGTTTGAGTAGTCAAATATTAAAAATATTGCTGAAAAACCTTGGTGAAAGAAGCAAAATTCTCCTGTGTATTTATTGGAATGTAGGAAAACTTCCCATTACTTCCCAGTTTGGCAGAAAAATGAATAACAATCGCTAGGACGTGCCGTCTGTGTAATCAAACTGTACCTGGAAGCGCAGGTTGCATTTTGTTCCACAGCCATTTGTACAGTTCTGACGAGTTCTGCACACAAATGTGCCTCTAGGAGCTACTCAGCTGTGTCCTGGGTTTTACACCAATATAAAAAGTTCTGCTGGTGTTACATACCAGCAGAGTGCAGCAGAACCCAACCTGAAATACAGCCGTAAGGTGCAGCCTTCCTCCTCCGCTGCTTCATCCTTGCTTACTGTCACCATTTCTGAGGCAGACTAACTGTGTGAACCTTGCCTGTGAGCATCTGTGACAATGAAACCAGCCCGATGATAAATAGACTTTGGGAGGGGATGGCATTTCAAGTTACTTCTGGTTATAGAAAAACCTGCTCCTTCAGCAAGTACACCCATTTCTGTCTTAAAACTTGAATGATGAGCCCCAGCTCGGGAGCTTATCAGCCTCTAGTGTAGCACGGCACTCAGTTATGCTAATTCACACCAATTGACAGTGTGGCCCAATAATCAGTTAAATCCCATTTAAAAAATGAAGTAGAGCATTGTTAGCTCTAAAAAAAAAAAAAAAATCGCTAAATATCTTTCTCTTTTCAATAGCTAGACAGAACACAGATTGGTCAGCACTAACTTTCAGCTTTCAAAGGCCAGGAACAGCCATGATTAATTACTTGGTATTTCCTTCTTCTCTTCTCTGCGCTTGTATTAGAATTCAGCTTTCTCCAGTGGGTATGATAAGATACCGTATCTCTCGTTATTAAAAAATACTAAAAAAAAAAAAAAAGAGAGAGAAGAGAATGGTTGTAATGCAATGGTTGAATTCTCCTCAGCATTACAGCGTGCCAGTATGTCGCGGAGGGGACACGTACGCAGCACTTGTTTCCCTTTGCAGAACCTGAGCTGCTAAAAGTTCTCTTTGTTACGAGTCCCACCGAAAGGTGTGCAGGGTTTCCTCTTGGCCTGCAGGGTGGATCAATGTGCACCCACTGCTGGGAATGGAAAGCTTTCCATACCCTGCATTCGCCTCTAGCAACACACAGCTGGACTGGTGAGCTTCTTCAGAGCCTCATGCAAAGTCTACCTCAGCAGTGGAAGTGTTTGCCTTGATTTCAACTTGGGTTAGACACCTTGGAATAATCAAAATCAGAAGTCCACACTTATGTCCCTTCACATCAGGGTCCTACTGCTTTGCCCAAGTTTGTGTGCCTTTCGTCATGGTGCGCCTCGGCAATAGTCAGAAGAGGTGAGCACAGAGAGGAGGTAGGTGATGAGGAAACAGCAAGTGAACACAAAGAAAGATGTAAAGGCAAAGCAAAATTTCCTTCTAAAATACCAGGGCAAGCGGTTCGAACACTCCCTCTAGGCCATCCCATTCCACCTTTGAGTCTCGCAACATCAGCCACAGTGCCTCCATAAAGCAGGAAAAACCAATGTAGAGCCTATGAAGTTGACTTGTCTTTTTGCTTGGTGGAAAGCAAAGTCCTAGAAAATGTGGTGGGATGTGGGACAGCATATTGAAAACTGTGATCTGTTGAGAGGCAGATTTTGCTGGTGGGAGTGTGTATCTAAGTATTTGTGGAGGAAATAACAAAGGGGTGATAGACATCAACTAGGAATATAACTTGTGTGTTTTGGAGAAGAGCTCATTACAATATGATGCAGGAAGCTAAATCTGCAAGGTCAGTAGGGAAGAAAGCCAGAGTTATTGAAGCTAAGGGAAAAGATACTATTTAAGGCTCAAAAATAATGAGCTAAAAAGAAATAAACTGTTCTTTGACAACTGATGGCCTTGACAGACTATATCGAGTGCTCACAGGAGCAGATATGTGATCCCTGGTGCCCACTCCAAAGTCCAGCTTCCTAGAGGTAATTGTGATCTGCCTGGAAGCTGCATCCCTCTGCTGCTCTCAAGCAATGCATTATTCTTCTCTCTGTTAGACGCTCTAAAACGCTTGAACAAGTCTATTGTTACAGATTGCCTGGCACTCGCCCAGCCCAAAGGTGACTGCACTGGTAGTGGTGGATGAAACTTCACAGACAGAAAAAGGCACTCTCCCTAGCAGAGGCTGCAAAGGACATCTATATCTGTTGTGGTTTTACATAGCTTACAACCCTAGAAATCTCTGAAATGAGTCTGTGTGTGTGTATAAATATCTACAGATGAAAGTACTGTGCTTACATTGTAAAGAGTTATGACAGAGATTCTGGGAAAAAATACCAGAAAATGAGCAGTTGTGTGACAAGCCAAGGCAAAGTTAAACCCATTTCTTCTCTTCCTAGGCTTCCCTACATTCCTGAGAGGAGAAATCATTAACAAAATGAGCCCTACACTGTGCCGTACACTTTCCATTTTTCCCTGAGGGTTGCAGAGGCTGCAGCCTCGTGACCCATAGGCATAAAAATCGCTGAAGTTGTTCATACTGACAGGAAAGTATTTTGTTTCATTACCGTGCCGAATTACAGCAGTGCAAGCGTTAGGTAGAGGCCATGCTTTATTTGCCTCAGCCTTCAATCTTGCTGTTTGTTACCATGCCTAAAGCATACGGAGACAAATGAAAAGCTTTCCATTGACCTGAAAAGCAGCTCCCACCTCCAGTGCAATAAATCTGCAAATTGGAGCTGCGTCTCATTAGATGTATTTTGAGGGTTCGGTACTGACTGGATTCCGCTGTTCATTCTTTCACTGCCCCCGTGAGTTCAATGGACACAGAGCTTGATCCTGAGTGCTCTTGGAAATGATGCTCTAATTTTCTAGTTAGGTGTAGAAAATTAAGCTGTATTTATTTGGGGGTTGCTATTTAGCTGCATTTTGTTTTGTAACATGCTGAGTTTCTGCAACTCCTCTTGGCTTTAGAGGCAGCCTCAAGCTCTTGCCTTTGCAGATCAGGCCTGCCTGCACCTTTGGTATGGTCACCTCTGTTGTCTTTTTGGCACTCATCCTAGGTATCAAACTCTTCTGTGGTCACCTCCTGGCTGATCTCTTCTGCAATACGGAGAAGCAACGGAAAACCACTGCTGCTTTTGCCTAGCCTGGCGTCTTTGCCCATAATACAGGGAGATGGGGGGCCCAGGAGACAGTCTCTTCTCTGGCTGTGCCTCCCAGAGCACTCATCTTCCAGATGGCCCCACCCCTCCCTTTGCCACCCACAGCTGCCCCACACCGTCCTTGTGTTGCCACGGTCAACGGGAGAGTTGTTGCATGCCCAGAGATAGGATGGGGTGGGGGGTGCGGAATAGGCATGTCCTTGTGGATGCTGCAGCCAGGACTGGCAGCAGCCAGATACGGGTTGTGGGGCTGCTCCACCACCCCAGGGTTGCGCCGCAGACCGGCCCCCCCCCCCCCTCCCAGTCTTTTCAGCTGGGAACGAAACCAGCAGCAATTATTCAAGCCAAGCACGTCAATCTGGCTTGACGCAGCCACGCAGCGCAGTGTCTGGACGCGCAGCCTGGTCTCCCCTTCTCCCCTTGTTTATTTGCCCCGCAGAAAGCAGCGAAGTTACCAACTTGGCCAGCAAGAAGCCGCACCGAGGCGGCTGGGGAGATCGGGGGGGCCAGGGAGCGGAAAGGATGACCGGGGGCAGGACGGCCAGGGCCCGGGGAGCAGGGGCAGCCCGGGCGGCGCGTTACATAAGGCGGCGGGCTCCGCACCGCTCCGCAGCGCGGCCGAGGAGGGCGGGGAGGCGGGAGGGGTGTAGACGGGACAGAGCTCAGTCCCTCTCCTCACGGCGTGGGGAGCCCGCGGCATCTGTACCCGAGACGCCGAAGGGGCAGGGGCGCTGCTCGGCGCGAAGGGGTGGGCACCGGGGACCCGGAGCGCGGAGTCTCTGCGGGCGCGGGGAAGCCCCGGGGGGCTGCCGCTGGTGTCCGCGGGCAATTCCCGGCCCCGGAGTGCCCCCGCGGGCTGGGCGTTACGTAACCCCTCGTTTCCCTGACACAAACACCTCTCCACCCGCGGCAGGGCAGGGCGAGAAGCCAAAGTGCTGAACCCCTGTTAGTCTCAGGAACGGAAGCTATTTGCCCTTTTTTTTTTTTTTTCCTTCTTTTTTTAATTTCTCCCTCTTTGCATCCTGAGCTGCCGGGGGACCCTCTACAACCACAACTGCTTCCGCCTGCGGTCCCGTCACGGCACGAGCGAGCACCGCCGTTTTCCAATCGGGGAAGGCGCTTCCCATGCTCCATGGCGGGGGCTGGCCGGGGAGGGCAGCCCGCGGGGGAGGCGCCGAAGCGGCAGGGCGCTGCAGCACGCCCGCCTCCACGGCGCGGCCAGCCGTGAGCGCTGCCGGCGGGAGGGCGCCGCGCCGCGTCGCGCCGGCATCCGCGGCCGCGCAGGGGGGCAGCGCGGCGCTCTCCGCGGTGCTGAACCCCTTCCCCACGTTGCTGAAAAGGGGCGAGCTCTGCCCGCGTTGCCGAGGGGCCCGGCCGCTGTCCGTGGTGCTGATACCCACCCCCCCACACACCCCCCTCCCCTCTGTCCGCGGTGCTGAAGCGCCGCCGCAGCCCGGCGCGGTGCGGCGCGGGAAGGGCGCTGCAGTGCCCCGGGCGGCAGCAGCCCAGTCCGGCCGAGCAGGGCAGGGCGCCCGCACACCCCTCTTCCCGCTCCGAGGGGCAATGGCGCTGGTCACCCTTCTTCTCCGATCTCCCCCGGGCTTCCCTCCTCCTCCGGCTTCCTGCACCCTCAAGAGAGCCTGGCAAGGCAGAGAGACAGAGCCCGGCTCCCTCCCCTTGCTCCAGCCGGCCATGAGGCTCGCGGCAAAATTACAGCCTTCTCCCTGCCTTCCTCGATCGCCGTAGCAGCCCAGAGTCTGGGGACAAAAAGCCGAGCAGATCCCTCTTTAAACAAATCCTTTTTCCAATTTCCTTTCCATTAATACCGCCCCTTCCCTGCCGCGCAGCCGGTCCCCGCCGTGGTCTCCCACCCTTACCTCGGCTATGGAGCGCTACGCCGGGCCGCGGCTGCGGGGTCGGTGGGTCGGTGCCGCAGCTGGGAGGCAAGGACAGCCGCTGCTGACCTCCCCGGGACTCCTTCTTCAATGGACCGGGAGCCGTGCCCTCATCAAAGATGGCCGTCCGTTCCTACGTCAGCAGCTTTTAATAGCCCTCCCCGGCGGGGGGGAGGGGGGAGGCGGGAGCGGGAAGGGGGGCAGAGCGGGCCGGGCGGGCTTGAGTCATCGCCGCCGCCGCTGCACCGCTCGGCGCATCGCACGCCGCCGGCGAGGCGGCCCCGCCGCTCCTCCGCAACCGCCCCTCCGCCGCCTCCCTCGGCGCGGAGCGGAGCCGTGCGGGGCGCAGCGCCCGCGGGCTGGGGGCTGAGCGCGGCTGCGGGTGAACCGCCTGGGGAGGGGGGAAGGGGGCTTCCCGCAGCAGCGCTTTCCTCCGCCAAAAGGGGTGGTCCGAAGAGGGTATCCCTCTGAAGTCCCCGGTACTCCATATATGGCCAATCTACGTGGGCTTCTATTTTTATGTGTGAATTCTTCCTTCTCTCCCTCTTTTTATTCCTCAGAACATCCTGCCAGGGGTCTGGGTGTGTTAATCTGATATCCTTACGCCTATCCTTTCCCCCCCTCCAGGGAAGAGCAGCCAAACACAAGGAAATCCATGGTTAAAGACATGTGTTGTAACTGATCATTTGAGGGCCGGGTTCAAAAAAGAGAGAAAGAAATTAAAAACAAACAACAGCCCGGGCACGTATGTACATACACACAGCAGAGTGAGCACATCCCGCTGCTGCCGAGGAGGAAAACGGTAACTCTGTTCCAGGAAAGAGCCTGGCTTATTTATCATGGATTAATTAAAATGTTCATTCAGAGCGTACCTAATTTGGAGCAAATGGAGCTGTCTCTAGTGTGACTTCTAACGGGGAGGAAATCCTGTCATTTCATGCAAAATGCTGTATTTTTGTACAAGGTGTTCCTTGATGGGGATTGTAACGGAGGGTGGGGATTGCATCCGAAGTGAGACGCTCTCTTTCGTAACCTCAGTCATCTGTTCCCTTTCATTCCACAAGCCTTCGTGCCTTCATTTATGGAACCATCCAGACCTACAGGCTAGCGGCGATGCCTGCGTCTTCCCTGCCTGAGCCTCTCTTGCGAGCACTAACTGAGCACTGGCTATCTTTAACCCTGACACCACGCATACAGGCTTTTCTAAATAGTCTGCAGATGACACGGAGTCAAAACATCAGTCCCACACCAGTGATAATCCTATCCTCATCATATTTCCCCCCCTCCTCCTTTTGCCATGGCAAGGAAAACCGGAAGAGAGGGAAGGCTCTGCAGCTGTATTTTGGAGAGCGTTCATCTCGTGTTATGGTTGTATGGGGGTGGGGGAGGGAAGGGGAGGGAAAGCGCGGGGGAGAAGGAGAGAGAACTGCGGGTGATTCCTCCTCCCCTGCTCTGTAGTTCCCCACAGAAAAACGTGACTGTAGATCGTGCTTTGCGATTCTCACCCTCTCCTACGATAGTATGTCCTTCAGTCTCGTTTGGAAAGAAGCAGTCAAAAGTTTGCTAAATATAATGACAAAGGAATTCTCAGGCAAGAGGAGCTCCCTGCTGCATTCGAGTATCTAATGAGCTGTGCACATGAAAACCGCAGGGAAGGAGAGAACCCATCAGGTTTAGGGGCTGTAAATACTAACAGCGTAAGATTAACACTGTGCAGGCACCCCCCGCCCAGGTGAGGGGTCTGGAACAGCAGCCCGATGAGGACATAGACTTGGCGTCACAAACGTCAGTCTGGGAAGACAAACCTGTTGTGGCCAGCTCATGCGTGGGTTAATAGTACCCAGCCCTTCCGTTAGGGATGCACTGCAGATGGCAAGCGGAATCCCGGCGTGAGTCTCGGTCTGAAATCCAGGCTGTCCCCGTGCACGTATCGCGCAAGTTCCTAGCGCACACGGAAAGTTAAAAAGAAATCTTCAGTCAGACAGCTTGTCTGATAGGTGGTTCTGAAATGAAGTATGATTTTCAAGAGAGCAATACTAGTACTCATTAATCATTCATATTAACGGTAGATAAGGGAAGCGAAAGAGAAATTATAAACTGTTGTTTTGACTAAGCCACCAGTACTGCAAAATGCTGCCTGGGTTTGGATTCAGCCCAATAACGCCTCTGAGAAGCATTTCAGTCCATTGGATACCAGCAGGGATGAATTTGGCTCCTTGTATCAAAAGCCAGGGGAGGAAAATGCAGCGAAGGCAAAGTAAAATGCAGTGTAACTTAGGGAAAGAGGGATAAGGGATGGTAAAAGGGAGAGAGAGGAGGGAGGGAGTGGGGGGTGGATGAAAGGCAGGTTTCCAGTGAGAAAACAGGGTTCGATTTAAGATTCATTTTCAAGCTCTGCTGCAGCAGAAATCACATATTTTAATAAAACAACACAGGGCAGAATCATTAACTAGATCACGAACATTGCCCGTTAAACTTAGTAGGAACAACTACCTTTCCTACAGTTATTCTGAAAATGAACAAGCGAAGGGGTATCTTCTGTGTTGCTCAGGAATGCGTCTCTCTCCATCCTGGGAGATGCAGAGGGGGGCAGCCTTTTGCACCGCAGCACTAGGATTTCTGTCGCAATAAGTGCTACTAAGCAATTTTAGCTGATTCTCCTGCATCTTTTGAGGATGCTTTTTTTAAAAGCTTCTCCCCCCCCCCCCCAAAAAAGCACATGAGGGATTTATTGACTTTATCTGGTAGTATTTAAAAACTCATTTCACACTGTGTACAGGAGAGCTGTGAGAAGTGAAGCCTAAAAATGAAGTAGGAGGAGAGGGAAAAACAGAATTTGGTCTAAGAATGATTCAGCTCCCTCCTAATTATTCAGGCAAATATTCAGCAAACTGAACAACCAGTACCTGTGGGCACAGCCCATGAATAATGAGACAGAGAACATGCTTTCCTGTATGTGACTGGCATGATGTGGGTTCCCACGTTACCAGCCAGGAGCCAGCGAAGGGCAGAGCGGGCAGAGTCTGCAGCAGGTTAGCAGGAAGGAAACATCAGCCCTTGTTTTGTCCATGATTTGAGGTCTGATCACGAGCAGTGGAAGCTTTCTGGCTGCTCACAGAATCACCTTCAGTCTCCAACACGCACGCCTGCATGCCGCAAAGCTGTCAGGCAGCTCAGCGAGCAAAATACCAAAATGCTGAGCAGTGCTGCCAGGTCCTGGATGTTGATTCCTGGGCTTTCCTGGGGTGGGTTGTAACGCAAAGACCTCCACCTTCCCCAGGCATTTCCATACATTTTTTTTTCAGCAGAGTGGGAAATACCTTCTTTATCCAAGTGCTGCACTTCTATGCCTCAAGTATGTGGCTGGGAAATAAATTGAACTAGGGCAGAGGGAGCGAAAGAGAGGGAAAACGTAACTGCTTTGGCACTGAACATTTCACAGCCTCTCTGATTTCTGCATTTTGCCAGGCTTAGATGCCAAGGCATGCCCCAGTCTATTAAGGGCTGTGCAATCAGAACAATTTCAGGATCGAGCCCTTTAGGCCGAACTCATTATTTTGTGTCTTTCACTGCTGTTTATGTAACTACTGAATTTTGACCATCAGCAGCACTTGCATCTATGTGCCCCAGGCTGCTTCTGATTGAATTTGAGGGAATAGCTAGGTCTAAGTTTAATTCTTTTTCTGCATTTTCAGGATCTCTATATATACAGTTACGCTGTGGGCTTTTAAGGACCTGTCTATGATAGGGTGCTCCAGTTCAAGCCAAGCCAAGATTCTTCTGAGGCTTATGTTCAAAAATAGAGAGATTTAAAAAACGATTTTAACATAAACCCTCAGAGATGGGTCCCCACCGGTTTCCTGATTACTCTCTTAGATGTGCAGAGCCAGATCCCCAAAGGTGTTTTGGTACCTGATTCCCGACTAGTGGCTTAAAGAACAACTAGGACTTAAATATACAGTGAATCTGGGTCTCCACTACTGTCCCCCACCTCCTCTTGCCTTGGCTGGGTGCCTTCTCACAGCTACGCAGTCCGGTTTGACTGCACCTTTTCCAGCAATGCCAGACTTCAACATCTATTATCCAATGTGTAAAGGAAAAGTTGTCACAATTTAATCAAATCTCTAGAGATTATAATCTGGCATGGAGATTTGACTGGTCTGAGGGCTCCAGGAGCCTTGCCAATGGGAGTGTTAGGCCAAGCTCAACTGCCATGAAAAGAAGGCTCTGCGCAAGCCCCACTTGAATAGTCTTACAAAGGTATTGGACACAGAAGGAGGAGTAGGACAATTTGGTCTATATTTTATGGAGGAAAGGGTTATAGACACAGGCATGTCTGTGTTGCTGTGACAGAGACAGCTGGTAAGGGTTAAACTCCATTTGTCATTGAAAACAATCTCTGCTTTGATAAAATAAACCATCGTTGGTTTTGAATTCTCCTCCTGCGCATGTGACCTTCACTTGGGAAGCGTTTCAAAGACTTGTCTAAAATCTGAATTGAAGAAAGGACAGAAGTCCCATGAAACAGGATGCAGGCTGAACTGAGAAGTGTGAACATCAAACTGCAGATAAAACCTCTCCTGGCTGCTGCATGAAACTGAAAACACCTAAAGGTACCAGGCATTGCTGTTTGATCTCAGAAATCCCCCATGCTCCCTCAGTTGCACTTCTGGGCATTGCTGGCAACTGGCTGGGTAAGGCCTGTTTGGGTAAAGCTGCTGTCAAACTGAAGTTTCATTCATGCCTGGGAAAAGGAGGGAGATGCCAAGCCCTTGGAGCCCAGCTCAGCCTGCCTCAGGCCCTGGGCTGCAGAGCCAGACTCTCAAAACCAGCCAGCTCCACTGCAACCGAGCAGGCAGCTGGAGCAGAGACCCCCCCAGCTCCTGCCAGCCACAGAAAGTCAGTGTCTTGTGTACGCATGGTGCTCTGGGAAGGAGCGCCACATGTATTTTCTGCCTGTAGAAACAGCAACCCAGATGCAGGTTAATAGTTTGAAAAATATATCTTCAAAGTCGTCCTTTTAAGGCTTCTTTAATGCCCCATCACTGTTAAATTTTACAGTGTACTGAATAAAATCAATTGTTGTTTGGTGCTGCAGTCTCCACTTCAGTTTCTTTTGCCTAACTTTTCTGTGAGCACGAAAATACAGTCGCACACACCAATATATTAGTGCACAGTGTAATATATTTGCAGTTCCCCATACAACTTTGGCCATGTACTGTGGCCACTTAGCTTTAAGTGAGTGCAAATTAACGTGCTGGTTTAATCCATGCTTAGGATGAGGTTGTGCTTTGGGGGGATATTGCTTGTTTACAGGAAACAGACTAATTAAAACTGTGAGCAGACTTTCGGAACTGAGAAGCGCAAGCTTCTCTGCAGGCTTTGAAATCGGTGGAGCTGTGATGAGTCCAACAAGATGGCTTGTGATTTTAAATAATCCACCTGGAGATGAGGGTTTGGATAGTCCTTCCTTTACGGTTATAACTGCTGCCCACATCATACATGTATTTATTACATTATTTGTTTCACCGTTTTGGAATGGTGTGAAGTGTTGCAGGAGTACAAACTTCACTTGAGTTGTGCCTGATTATCCTGCGTGAGCTGAATGTGATTTAAGGGAGGAAATAGAAACCTCACAAATCGTGAAGAAAAAGACAAAAATGTAAAACAAACCAGAACAGCCCCTCTCCTCCCAGATACTGACTTCTGTCTAGAAGACAGACAGCTCTTGGGCTGCCCTACAGAGTTACCAGCTCAGGGCTGTCAGTTGTCACAGCACAAGGTGAAAGCCACAGCAGGCGAAGGTCTCCTGAAGATGCCATCCCAGAGCAGCACAAAGGCTAGAGCTGCCATGGCAGATCATGCCATCAGGTCAAATGATTTCCTCTGATGTTAGCACATATGATGCCACTTGTTGTGTCTTTAACAAGGAGAAAGTCTGACCATTTCCCTGGAGTCTCAGGATGGCTCCCACCCCTCACCTGTGAGGAAGCCTCAGCTGGTGCAAACTGGCTGAACTCTTTTGACCTTAATTTTTAGCACCTTGCCCTGATTTTCTCCATCCTGACCAGGATGCCATCTGTTGTTCTGCCCCTCCCTTATATTTGTAAAGGGGCCATTAGGAAGGACACTCTCTTTTGTTATGGAGCTTCCCCTATGCAGACTTTGTCCTGAGGTAATGAGTTTGTAGCACAAAGAAATGCTATGAGCATTGAGTTTGTTCCTTTTCCTTGCTGTTTCCTTTCCTTAGAGTGTGTGGGAAGGTGTTGACTGTTAGTAGGTCTAGTTCCTGCTCTTCCTTTAAACTGGGTCATCACAATTTACTCTCCTACCTTCTCTAAGGGTGTGTTTTTTCCCTTCTCATTCCCTTTAATATTATACTTCTGCAACTCTCCCTTTCCCCCCCTTCTTCCCCTTCCCCCTGTTTCCTCTTTACACTAAACAGGAGGAAAGTGGGTCACTTCATAATTGCTCTTCTCTATTTCAGAGAAACCCACAGGCGTGAAACAGAACAAACAGGTAAGTGTCACCAATTCAGGGGAGCTTTAAAGATGTTTTCCTTTTGGCTGTCTCTTGGGCTTGCTTCACCTCCTCCTTTGCCTTTGCTTCCAAACCCCTGATGTAACAGCTAGTGCTGCTGTCTATGTAGTTAAAATTCAAGTTGAGGCAAAGTGGCTTAGGAAGCAGAAAGTGTGGTTGTTGGGTGGGTTTTCCCTCTTTTTCTTTTGAGTCAATGGAATGACACAATATTACAAAGGGACGGGTTGTACTTAGATATGCAAAGGAGGGAGTGATTCAGTGTTGATGCAAGAGTCTGCCATAATCTCAGGCACCTGTAGAACGATCCAGAAAAAGAAGGAATTACTTGCCTACTTAGTAGCAATCTTTATCTGGGAGCTGGTTTTTGCTACACAACAGAACTTTAGAACATCCTTAGACTAAATGTCAAGAGAAATGTCCAGTCCAGCTAAGCATATATTTTCTTAATGTAGGCGCAGTCCCCGGGACCCTCTTGCCCTTGAGGCCCTACTGTCAGGGTTATCTCAGCCATTACCTCCTGCTTTCAGTGCAAAACGTGATGCTGAGCTGAGTCCCGCCCTGAGGAAAGGGTTGGAGTCTGGCTCCAGGGGTAGGAGATTCAAAAGCTGATGGTGATGGCTCTGACAGATAACTTCTGGGGTTTGAGATCCAGTGTTGACAGAGCCTAGGACTGTACTGCTCACCACTTGCTGGTACTCCAGATTAATTAGCTCTGTTATACATGTCAGGCAGGCTGGGTTACTGTTCCTTAAGGAGCCCACAAGTGTTTACTGCCCACCAGAACAAGCTTATTGTATATACTCTGTTGTGGCTTTTGGGTAACTCCTCTTGCTCCAATTTTCACTGTGCTGTGCAAGAAATGGTTCTTTCTCCATCAAATCCGCTTGTTAGCAATTGTGCAGAATGGTTGGAAAGACCAAGCTCTAGGAGAAAGGCAGGGATCTGCGGTTTACTCCCTGCCTTCTGCTGATCAGAAGTGTCAGCCTTACTGTGAGCACTGGCTGGCTGAGTCCTTGGCGGTGTTTTAAAGAACATGCTGCATTGATGCTGCTGTACGTTTCTTTCCCCCTCTTTAAATTGGGACTGAATATCTCTCTGTTTCTGTTGCTTTTCCGCTGCTTATTAAGGTTGTAAATATTTTCATCCTCACCTATTGTTTACTACGTATCTGCCCAGTGCTCAGCACACTGGGACTTGGTGCTGCCTCTGTAGTTTGCCTCTCCAAGGAAAGCCCGGAAAGCAACACAGGCAAGTGCCTAGAGAGGAGGTTTCTGTTTGTTAGGTGAAGTCACAAGCTTGCTGATCCTTTTGGACGATTGTGTCTGTCACTAAGTGCTCCTGGGAAAGCCTGATGTGTCTGTTTAATCTCTGCCCCAAAGGAGACTACATCAGACAGGGAACATGCTCAAGAGGAAACGGCAAGTGCTCCTCTGGGCCATGATGTCAACTTTCCATCATGTGGATGTGCATCTGGAATAATTCAGGTGACTCAAAGGAGGACAGGCTTGGTCTATACAATAGAAGGACTGGGTTTTAAGATAGACTAGCCAGGCATTTAACCGAAGGTGTTAACCCTTGTGTTCAGCTTCCATATACATAGTTACATATAGTTACTGCTGGCAGTATTCCTCAGCCTGGTATGAGGCAAAGGACCCTTACACGTCATCAGTTCAACAGAAAGACTATCTCTGTGGATTTATAGCTCAATGTCTTAATATATCTCTTAAATGGGAGTGAAAACTCTCCTGGAAACTTTCTGAGAGTCACTTCAATTCTCCTCCTCCCTCCTAGTGTTCTGCAAGTAATTGATTTTTTTTTTAATGGAGAAACTTGTTGAAAATTTCAAGTGAGGGAAGTTAATCTGTCAAGAACTTCCCAACTTCTGAATGTGGAATATTTTTTTCTTTTCCTGAAAACAAACCCACCACATTCAAAACATCTTGAGGAACAAGAGCTCAGCTGAGGAAAACAGTCTCAACCTAATTCTTGCCCCTTGTGTTTATAAGGTGTGTTAAGGAGTGTTCTTTGACCTGCCTGTTTCTACAATAGGCGTAATATGGACTCCTCAAGTAATTAGGAAGCCTTGCTCTCACATGAGAATATGAATAATATGAAGCTGCGGATATGAGCTTATTGCCTCATCTACATTTTTTCACACAAGTACCACACACTCGAGTGTGGTAACATTTGACAACCTGCACTACTGTGAAGCCCATTCCTGGCTTGGCAGGAGGTGTTGAAGGTCAGGCTGGGGTGTGTTAGTGTGCTGAGGAGAACTTTCATGATGCCTGATCGAGGTGTGCTTTTGAAGTATTAAATAAAACAACCAAGGACTGGAGAAAGTGGAGACCTGATCCAAAATCCACAGGAGTTTTCCTGTGGACTTCAATGAAGGTCTGTGTACAAATTTGGACTGAGGGATGATATGGATTGATGCTGGATCACTTAAAAATAGTTCCTTAGAGATTGTTTCCTGAGCAGGAAAAATCCTCATTACTTCAAGACTGTCTGAGCAACCACCCACAAGTCAGACTGCAGCTCTCTCACTTGCCAAGAAAAGAGACCCTTCATTAAGAGGCGTCTCAGAGCCTGCACAGACCACAAATGGACTCCCCCGGGTGCACATGATGCCTGCTGTGTGACCCCTGTGAAGTCCATTATGGCCCTTACTAGGCTCAGATGCCTTCCCAGCAGTGCCTACAGCAGTGCTGCCTCTCGCCTGTTGGCCTTGGAGCAGGCCTGTGGCATTTCTGTCTCTGACTTGCGTCAACAATGCTTGTGAAAGGTGTCCAGAGACTTGGGCTTCCTTACTCATCCCCCAGCACCTTTCCAAAGGGATGGAGTTAAAAGGTGACTAGAGAAATAGTAATGTGTTTTAATTATGTATTTGCCTTGTTACTTCAGTGCTCCTACTACAGCTGAAGCAATGGCTCCTAAGCCATGGTTCATGAGTAGTATGTTCCTCGTACCAGGATGATCCAGATAACAGGGAAATCAAAATAGACCATTGCCTCTGGCACTTTTCTTGCTGTTATGGGCTCAAGGGATGCTGCAGGCTAGGGACTGCTCTGCTAGGAGCAAGGCTGTTACTTCGACTCTGCAGCTGAGTAGAGGCGATGAGGACTCCTCATGTGCCTCTCCGGAGGATAAGTGAGTCTTGATGGAAGAAAAGGCACAGTTAAAATGGAGGTGATATCCCCATTATGATAGCTTGCTTAGCAAAAGGACCTTGGCCCTTTGCTGCTGGTCCCCTGGGTAGCAAGAGGGGTGGCATGGGCCTTCAAGCAGCTCTGAGGCATAGTGAGCTGCAGAGCAGCTTCTTTCCAACACCTGACTTGGTCATGATCTAGATTTATGGTTTGTTATTTGTCTTTTAGCCTTCATCCTCTGTAGGATGTAGGAAGCCTTTGTGATATGTCTGTTGACCAGTTATTTTTCTTCCTTCTAAAGGAAGAGCAAAAATGAAGGGTTTAATAGATGGACTACCTCCCTGCTGCTGTCTGACTTGTCTACTCAGAGCACCAGGCTGAGGGTGAGATTTGGTGGGCAGGGAGGCCTTTAAGAAAAGGTAAGAAGAGATGAAGAAGAGAGCCCTGAACAAGCAACTGAGTTGAGGCTGTGAGGTCTGTCTGATTGTAAAAGGACAGCTAATGAAAGACAAATTGTTTTGGTCTTCACAATGACACAGTGGTTGGGTGGGGGGTGTTGTCTGCTTAGCCCTGGAATGTTAATGCCACCTCCACTTCCCCAGCACTGCCTACAAGCCATGGTGGGACTGGCACTCAGTACCTGACATGCTTCAGCGTTGGCTTTTCTCTTTACCCTAAACCTTTTGAGTGTTTACCCATTAGAGATCCCAAGTAGACACCTGAGTTGTTTGTGGAAATGATTTATTCCTGTGGGGTTTTATATCACACAGCAATCATGCCAACAAGATGAAGATGAGGTTTACAGCTCACTGAACTATTACAAACTTCAGATCTAAACAAGGAGGAGATCAGGAGAAGCTTCTGCCTGTCCCCAAAGCAGGTGAGATATTCAGCTGAGCAGTGCCCAAAATTATGCCTCTGCTCTCCTGCAAGAATCTGGACATGAAAATAGCCTTGTTGCAGCTTGTCTTTCCCCCCCCTTATGCTAGGATGATGCTCCTGCCTCTTCAGCCATGCCCCAGCGCAGTAGCCCTGGGGCCAGCAGGACTGTGGCTGTTGGGCTGCAGCAGGAAGCTGAGCTGCTCTTGTTCCCAGTGGCCAGGGCCCTTCAGAGGGAGTGAGCCTTCCTTGAGTATGAAAGGTCTGCAGGGAAGGCCCAGACGGAGTAGTTAAGCTCTTTTATTTGGTTTCAGAGTGTCCCCTTGTTCCTGTGAGTCATCTGGCACGTGGCCCTGGTGCCTTGCTGCGTGCGTTGCTTTCTGTCTCAGCACCGGAGTCTTTCTGCAGAACGTACCCTTCAGCCAATCCAAGATCTTCTGCACAGAAAAAAACCCCAAACAGCAGGTTTGCAAAATTGATCACGCTAAGGTAGAAATAGCTCTGTGCTGGAGCCAAGGTCCTTTCAAGGCAGGAATCATTCATTTGGGAGATTTTAGCAGCACTGGGCTTGTTAGTAATCTCTGCTATTTGAATTCACTGGGAGTCCAGCCCCCAGCACACAGTACTCAAAGAAATTAAAAATGATGTCTCTGGAGCACATTCTATTTGCTTTCTAGCTTTCAGCTATTTAAGAGCTGTGCATCCAGCACTTACACCTCCAGCCACAGGGGGTGGAAAATGGACCATGGATTGCAACAACACAGAGCTTGCCAACGTCGGAGCTGCCCTGCTGTATGGGGCGGAAGCTGGATCATATGCTGGGCTTTCTGCCTGATTAACTTTGTGGGCTACTCCCAGGAATTGTTCTTGGCTTCTCCAGTTCTTTCCCTACTCCTCACTTAACTCTGTTTCCGATAGGAGCCAGGATGTGACCCTGCATGGGTAGGGCAGCACTGCTGTGCCCTCCTGTGCTGGCACAGGGGCTATCCAAAAAGTCCAGCTGTTACAGCTCAGTTGTGTAGGTCATAATTCCTTGCACAACCTTATTCATGTTAAAAGCTGCAGGAACCTCTGGGTGTGAGCACAGGTATTGGAATTCGACTCCTTAAATTGACCTGCTTGGTGATATTGATTGGGTTTGCTGTGGGGGGGGAGTCAAGGCTCTAAAATATGCTGGGTTTATCTTCACCCATAACAAACAGAAAAACGTAGCATAGGCTGAAGGCAGAAGCAGCCTGTATGTGTTAATTCCTGGCATGACATTTTCCTGTAGAAAATGCCTCTAGTTTACCTGTATGAAGAACTAGCGCTGGCACTGTTTTCTTCCTGCACGGAGAATGGGACTGCTGCCATCCTATGCACCAGTCCCACCGCTTATTTGGCAATAAGCTAGAGCAGCCTTGCCTGGTACTGGGTATGAATCCACAGTAGGGAGAAATTCTCCCACACACTGCCAGAGAACAGATTTACTGCCGCGTATCCACACAAGGTACTGAATTCACCTAAGTATCTTCTAATGTTCTATTTTAATTGCTCATCTCAGCCAGCTAATAATAAATCAGTTAAATTTGCAGTGGGAATTTGGGGAGGTAGAGATTGAAAGAGATTTTATTGATTATTATTGCAGAAGGTCTTTTCTATCTTTTATGGGTAAATGAATTCTATTCTTTTGGCTGTATTAAAGATCTTTTAAAACCAGAGTGCACTGAGAGGGTTGCTAGCAGATTGAGCATCACTGTGCAGACTGCTGCATCCCTAGCCAGTAAAACACTGTGTGCTGGCTGGAGCCCTCAGCTCCACCTGCCTGTTCTAAAAATCAGAATGCAGGGAAGAACAAGAGACTTCCGGGGAATTTTTTGTTGTTGTTGCAAGCCATCCTATAGAGCTAAACTGTAGTTTTGCAGCAGTACGTGTTTGTGGGACAGCATCTGAAGAATGACAGAGAAACAGGCTGTGAAGCAGTTGTCCCTATCTTCCAATGCAGGAGCATTTGACAGGCTCTAATCTGAATATTTTACAGTTACAGTTCAGCTATTGAGTTTTATAAACTCTGTTTTTTAAACACTCTATAGAAACACTGTATTTTTCTTTCCTGGTATATAGCACTTTCCAAGAAGGGTAGCACTGAGGTTTTTGGAAGGGGTGGGTGTATCATAATTTGAATATAATACTGCCATCATAAATAATTATCATGGTAGTGCCTAAAGGAAGACTAAGCACAGCTTCTCTTGTGCCATATGAAAATAGAATGACTGAGATACTCTGTGGCCCAATGATTTTGCAGTCTAAAGCAGGCAAGACTGGCAGAAGGTAGTAGAAAATAGCCATTTCTGGTTTATGCTTTTCTGCTTTCAGTAGACATTCCCTGTGTGCTGAGAACAAGGCTGCAAAAGGTAATGGTTATTTTTAACCCAAGAGATCTGGGATGTATTTAAACTGATGTGTTTCAGGTCATAACTCAATCCCTTGTGAGACCCCACCTGGAGTACTGCATCCAGCTCTGGGGCCCTCAGCATAAGAAGGATATCGACCGGTTGGAGTGAGTCCAGAGGTGGGACATGAAGATGCTCAGAGGGCTGGAGCCCCTCTCCTAGGAAGAAATGCTGAGACAATTGGGTTTGTTCAGCCTGGAGAAGAGAAGGCTCCAGGGAGACCTTATAGCACCTTCCAGTACCTGAAGGGGGCCTACAAGGAAGCTGGGGGCTACTTTTTACAAGGGCCTGTAGTGACAGGACAAGGGGTAACGGGTTTAAACTGAAAGCGGAGAGATTTAGATTTGGATATCAGGAAGAAGTTCTTCACGGATAAGGTGGTGAGGCACTGGAAGATGTTGCCCAGGGAAGTTATGGATGCCCCATCCCTGGAGGTCTTCAAGGTTGGGTTGGATGGGGCTTTGAGCAGCCTGGTCTAGTGGAAGGTGTTTGGAACTAGGTGATCTTTAAGATCTCTTCCAACCTAAACCATTCTATGTTTCTCTTTCTGAGGAAAGTGTTTCCTGGTTTCCTCCTTGCCTCTCCCTCCCCTCCCCCCACCTCCAAGATAGTCTCGTAACTGCCTAACCGGGGTGATGGTGGGTTAGACTGCCACCAGTGTGGTAGAGCATGGCTGTTCTGTGTATGTATACTGTTGTATACAGACTGTATAGCTTGTGTTCTGTGATAGGAATGCTTGGTAGAACAGTGCAGTCATTGCATTGCCAAATGGCCATGCAAACACAAACCAGAAACAGGGCAGCCCATTGGGTGACGATGCTTACCCTGTATGCTGTAGGCTCCTAACATCTCATTGCAAGCTCTATGTTCTACGCAAAACGCAACTGCACATGAGAATAAGATTTCAAATGACAAAACCTTCCTGTGTTAAATGTTCTGTGGAGGACAGTAGCTCAGACCAGATGATAAACACCTGGGAACTCCTTCCGCAAGTAGTCAGAAACACTGGGGAAACTCCCACAGGCTGCTGAACCTAAAAGGTTGGATTTAAGGAAGACTGAGCCAATGTCTTCAGGACCTGAACGTTTGGACTGCCAGTACTTTTCCAGGGCAATTCTGAGCCAATGAGTATCAATAGCTTATTTTAGATGAGGATAAGGAAGGAAAGATATCCAAACTAAGCCAGAGTTTTATGTAGGAAAAGCCCATACTCATAAAGACATGAGCTTCGTTCACAGCTTTCAGACTGCCTGCAGGAACCTGGTTTGGCAGGACATAGCCTGTGATTCATTAATGTAGCATTCTTTTCTAATCAAGGTATTTTTCACATGAGCCTATTTAGGTACCTGTAGTCACGCAGTGTCAATGAAACCCTGATTTTCTCAATGCTTATCAAGGCCAACAAAGTCCAAATTCTTTGATGGCTCCCTTCCTGGGGCAGTGCATCAGGTCAAGATCAGGTTCAAAATCAATTTCATTCTCTGTGGAAGCCGTCAGGAAATGGGTAGGAGGAGACGATGATAATTCTGTGTCCTGCTGCAATAAGCTTTGCAGGTAAATCTGTCTACCTGTGAATTACCTTTTATCATCTGAGAAACGGGGATTAGATTTCCCTCTTGAAATCTAGTCTTTGTTTTCATCATGCTGCACATCTTGGCTGGAAGATGAAATACCTGATCATTGTGTGCAGGTGAAAATCAGAGCTCTGTTTTGGGTAATCCACCTATGCACTGCAAAGGTCCCAGTTTTGTTCTCCCGGGACTATGGGTTATGATTCAGTAGCCACAGCAATTATTTTGTCTTTAATTTTTAAAAGGATTGAGCTTGTTTCTCTGCTTGTTCACTTTCCAATTTGTCCACTGAAGGGTGAGGGATCTTGAGATACTAGGCAGGGTAAAGCAAGGTGGAGAACAAATGTCTGTTGTAGAATGTGACATGTTGGGTGGGGAGAGCTAGTCACATTTGTGACAGCATCCTCTAGTTTTGCTGAGTATGAACCATTGAGGCAAGTATCCAGCTTATTTTTGTACAGGAAATTACCCGGGGTGGGGGGGTGGAGGGAACAAGTGAAGCAGAACACAATCTTGTCTGTTTAGCCTTCATCAGAGGTCAAGAAATTTGTATCGTGATATTGTGACATCATCTTCAGATCTAAGGGAAAACCACCAAGGCTGTGTGCATGGAGGGAAAGATTCGTGGGGATGGGGGAAGTACTCGGATGCTGTCCCTCAAAGGTGGAGGCAGAGATCAGCTAGACATTAGCTTTGCTTGGTGATACAGCAGTACCCTAAAAAAGTAGGTGAAATCACTGCTTTGGCCTCTAGAGCAAGGCAGTAACCCATGAGGGGGGTTTTGCCACCTGGACTAGCTACTTTGAGTGCAACCTGGTATTAATTTGAGCTTTCATTTTCTAGCAGTTTAATGAACTTTTGAGACAGAGAAGCCAGCAAGAGGCCTGGGAGTTGGCAGAGCTCCTCTAGCAGGACACATGGTGATGGAGACTGTGTCCTGCTTGGGCAGAGGCTTCAGTGTACGCCTTGCAAAGGAGATGTAGGATAATGGCCTTGGCTCATCTTGGTGGAAGGCCAGAGGGAATCAAGGACGTATTTGTGGTGAGTTGTTACAGCTGCTCCTCTGCTTTGAGACACCGTGTGGTTAAAGAGCAAAATACTGCATAGCCTGGTACTTGTGGGTATTGCTGTGGTCTTGCCATGCAGAAGGCTTTGATGCATAGTGCTTGACAGGAACTGCAGCGTATTATTTCCTACAGTGCTTCAGTCAGTGCAAGAGAACAGTGATGCTTACGAGACCAAAGGTTGCTGGTGGCTGTTTTCTTATTTTCAGGTAGTGTAGTTTTCTTCTCCATGAGTCAAAACCAACTAGGATTATCAGACTGAAAATATCCTGAAGCTTGCTGCAGGGAATGTGCTGACTTCATAAGATACAAGAGTAGTCTAATGAGAAATTATACCAACAGTAGATAATAGGGTAGAAATCCTAGGTGGAAATGAGCTAAACAAAATCATAACTTGCCCAATTATCCTCTCTCCACTCCTATCTGATGGATGGAGTCCCAGAGCATTCCATTTGCTGCTCTTGGAGAACATTGTTCAAGACTGGTTTGACTTGTGCGGAGGGAAGGGCTTGACTTTAATGTAACCTATGCTGTAGCAGCATGGCCTAACCAGCGTCAAAACTCTGGTCAGATGAAACAGGACTGTGTGTACAATGTGGCCCTGCTGTCCTCATCATTTTGTTCAGAAGAAAATACTTTTCAGAAACCCAGTAAAAATAATAAAAAGGGGGTACCAAGACCAAGAAAAATAATCTGTCCTGATATTTTCATCTAGGAATACTTGAAATATAAGAATCTGAAATCAACTGGGGCAAATGAGTCTGAAATGACAGGGGCGTGCAGGAGTTGTTCTGAGAACTGGAGAAAGACATAGAGCTAAAAATGAAACAAAAAACAAAGCAATGGAAGATGCTGCAGTAATTTAGCCCACTCTCTGTATTGCTTTCGTATAGGTGTGGGGGAGATGGCAGGCAGCAGCTGACTGCTTCGGCAAGTCTATTTTTATTAAGTCTTGCAAGTATTCAGAGGAAAAGATGACAATTTCAGAAAGCTAAACCTGTCAATATTAGGTGAAAAACCCTCAAGATATCTTCTGATGGTAGAGCATATATTTTTTCCTCTTTCTTCCCTTGCACTTCCTGCCCCAACAGGAAGGGACCCAAATGACTCTTCCTATGGCATCACTTTCTGGAGTCCTGTTTGGTTCTCATTGTATGCAACACGTTGCTCAGTCTCTCCTTCCCCTGGGAGGAGCCAATTAGAGATCTGCCCCTGAATGAATTCTTAATTGCAGGTTTCAATCTAGTATGAAGGGGACTGCTGTTGTATAGCCAGGAAAGGAAAAGCACCAGGACTGGCACCAGTCTGTAATGTCAGTTCTTTGCAATGGTGACAGCTAGCTTTCCCAGCAAGAGTGGCTGACAGCAAGGCCTTTAATGAGGGGCAGGCGGCTGCTCGCTGTGGGCAAACCCAGCTGCATTGGTAGGGCTGGCTATAGGAGACTGCCGGGGATGCTGCATACACGCCTGTCTTCTGTCTCTTTTCTAAGGGCTCTGCAGCTCTTAGCTGTAATCCCACGCCAGCGGTAGGAGGGTGATGCAAAGGGGAAAAAAATGCTTCACGCTCTCCCTGTACTCACCACGGGTTTGTGTAAAGGTCTACTGGAAAGAGTTTAAAAGATCTTTCAGGAAAACCCACGAGCAGTTAGTAATTGGTGTTGGGGCAGGATTACTGTTCAGCCGGCTTTTGGGGGAAAATCCATCATGACAGCACCTATTTCTGTGACCCCTATTTTTGGCATTTTGTATTTCCTTATGTTCATCTGTGAAGTGCTCTCCCTCTAGCTAACAGAGGTGTCTGTTCCCTGTGGTTCAGTAGAGCAGATCGCACAGGTTACTTCACTTGCAGAGTCCCCAAAAGCAGCACGGCTTAAACAAGTCCATTGCTTTGTTCCCTCTTGGAGCAAAAGAAGACCTTTAACCTGTCAGAAGATGTTCCAAAGCGCACAGTATTGATGAGGGATGGCATATGGATAGACTGGGAGAAAGATGCCTAGGAAGGACGTAATCTATCTCTTGAGGGAGGGATGTAACGTTGGTTCCTTTGTCATCATTCTCTGCCAACGTGTCATATCCTTGTACTCCTCAATCCATAAAGTGAGGAGAGATCACTACTTACCTATTTAGTATTTAGCCTCTTCCATGAACAGCCAAGGAGGTGGCCAAGGCTGGTAAAGAATGTTTCTGCAGTGTCAATATCTTTCCTCTCGATCTCCAGATAATGTCATCAGTTAATGAATGGACATCAATGACCGTGGGCAGATGACATAACCCAGATGAAAGGTTCTAGTCCCATTATCAACTTCCTTCAACAGTTGTTTCCTTTATGGAGCACCCCATATTGCAGCTATAGGTGATATTATTGGCCTACTGAACACGAGTGAAGATAATAGGTTAGTTTCTCTGCTGGCTTAAAAGGAGGTGCACAGGTGGCGTTGGAGGTGGGCTATGTTGTCCCTTCTGGCGAAAGGGATGCAGTGGATTGGCTCCTCGACAGCGTCAGAAGCAACGCTGAAAGCCACTGTGCTGCGTAGGGTACCAAGGCTGTGTATTTTCTTATGTACAGGTTAGCTGAACTGATCCAGTAGTCTTTTGCTGAGACAGATCTTAACTTACAGGCCAGATCATCTGGCAGACCAAAACCAGTTTTGACTGCCAGCAGAATGATAGTATCAAGGTTTGACATCTGTCTCTTTCAGAGGACAAGACTGATAAAGTCGGACCTAACCTGGACCTGAGTTTACCCAAATCCCTGGGCATGGCAGGCCACTAAGGCTAAGCTTTTCAACTAACCTGGAGGCTTTAAACCTACAAGTTGACTGAATCTATTCTTGGGTCTGCTTTTGTGGAGGACCTCAAGGTGTTGCTATATGTATGTAAAGGTAACTCATCTTCTGAAGTTATCCAAATCCTGAGAGTGTGTGACTCTCCTGTAGAAAGCAGAGTACCAAAGCCTACTCAGATATCAACTTCCTCAAGAAAGCAACTGATGCCTTACCAAAATCAACCTCATCCCTGTTCCAATTAAGTGATGATTTGAGGGTAAAGTTCAGCAGTGTCCCTTGTGCTGCTCAGCTGGGCACAGGTAAATCATGAGCGAAGACACCAGGCTACAAGTGCATTTATCAAACAGTCTTTCTCTTTTGCCTTTTAATAGTTGCATTTGCCCTGTAAAAGGTGGTGGGAGCAAATACGGTATTTTTTCCTCCTCTTGCACCCTTACTCATATCTTCCCATGTGTTGGAGCAGCTGTCCTGTAGGGTGGTGAGGAAGTATGCAGGTAAATATTGATCATCTCTTTCTCTGTATCAATTTAGCAGAGACATTTCTCTCCTTTTCACCTGAATTGCATCCCTTCTCTCAAAGGAATTACTTACTGAGGGGTATCCTTAGGAGAGAAATCCTTATATTTGCGAATGAAATGGGCCTTTGAAATAGATATAGAATTTCTGATAAGTGATCCCCAGAGTCCTATAGTCATTTTGCCATCTTCATTAGTGCCTGAACAACAGGGCATGTCGTGTGGAGGAAGGAAAAGGAGGTGGGAAGCAGCTGACGAGAGGGGCGATGTACCCTGCTAATAAAATAACTCATCTGGATCAATACCTCCAGGACCTCTGTGTTTCCTTTCAACTGCCTCACTCTGAGCAACCATCTTAAGAAGGAAAAAAACTACTTAAAGCTGTACTAACTAGAGGCCCATGGAAAACCAAGATGCATATCAGCAGAGCTGGTGCTGCCACGGATGGGAAACCCACACGGTGCTGGGATCAGCACGTTGCTGCCACGTGGCAGCATGGATTTGCCCTGACTTGGCATACATGCCAGTGCCCCATTGCACTGTCCTTCCCTTGCTCCAGCGCACTGTTAGCAGCAGGCACTTGACTGTTTGGGTTCTTTGTGGGGGGGGAAGTCCCTAGTGCTGAGGAAAATAAGAACAGCTGAGGGAGGACACCTGGAGTGGGTGGAAGATCTTGCCTTCCTCCCGCAGAGGAAGACACCAGATATGGGGAGAGGTGTGGCCTTTCTGGGAGAGGCCCCAAAGGATTGTCCCTGCCCTTAGGGCTTTTCTTATTCTCTCCAAAGGGCAGCGCTTTCTCAGAAAGGAGCCAGTCCTGGCAGACATCAAGGGCCTCCGAGGCACTGATGTGTGAGTGCGCTTTGAGGCCAGCAGCACAGCATGGTTCGCCAGAGCCTCACCCCTCTCTCCCTCCCCTTCCACCCTGCAAAGTTAAGGCTGCTTGTCCTGCAGCACTGCCCTGATGTGAATTTCCACTGCTTGTGACATAACCCAAGTCTATCATCTGAGGATGCAGTAGTTTAATGGCAGTCTGAGCTTCTGCAAATCAAGTGTGGTAGTCCCTCAGGCCACCAATGCTGCTTATTCCTCCCTCAGGTCCAAGGGAGCAGAGGCACTGGCTGTATAAAGGGCTCTGAGGGCAGCAGTGTAAAAGCAGCTCGTGCGGTGGCCAACAGGCTTCAGTTTGGTTGGAAACTGCCTGGTCCTGCATCAAATGCCAGTGTAGGGGAAATTAAATTTGCAAACCAGGAGAGGCCAGAAGAAATAGATCTGTTGTGAAGGAAGTGGGCATGAGGAAAAGACCAGGGATCTGACTGAAAACCAAACAAAATAGGGATACAGTTTTAACATAGGTTTCTATTGGCTATTCCCCATGGCAGTGGTTCTTCCTCACCACTTTCTCCATCAATCAGTTCTCTACTCCAACCTTGTCTTCAGGAAGAAGACACCCTCTTCCTGGTTCTTTTGATGGAAGGTGTACCCTTTGCTCTGTCTGGGGATGGTTTCCACAGGGGTGGAGCATTGGCATCTCTGGGGATGGCCTCTGCCTGCTGCTTGTTTTCTTCCTTGAAAGCTGGTTTCCAAGGGGAAAAGCTGGCTTATGCTCTGCTCTTGCCAGTTCCCAAACTGTCTGCTGATGTGGGCTGCAGGCAGTGACTGCTGCTTACACTGGGTGTTCTGTGGGGCTTTCAGGAGCAGAAACACTGTTCTGTAAACCCCAGCAGAAGGTAAGCTGTGTATTGAAGTAATCAACATCCTTGATCGTCTCCACTGAGACCGAGCAGTTAGCTTATTTGCACCCAATTGTGGCAAAAAAGACAAAGCTACGAGGAAAATAAGAATAATTCTTATTTAATGAACTCTCAAAATGAATAATTAATACATCACTTTAAGTGGTTCTTCAGTCTGCTAGAGTGTGCTATCCTGAGATATGAGAGCACACAAATGCTTAGGTAATATGAAGGAGGACAGTCATTTTCTTTCTGAATGAAGAGATCACAGGATGAATGGAAGAGCTAATTGTTTCTTGATGTGAACTCTTTAGACCTTTGCATATCCAGAAAGAAAACTTGGCAGTGTGCTAAACCTTAATTTTTAAACAGAGGGTGAAAGATGAGCTTGAATTACCATTGCTTTGAGTTGGTGTGATGCCACTGACTTCAACAGAAAATTTACAACAGCCACATATCGGCTCCACGGCAATTTGTTGGAACTGCAATGAGAAATGAAAAACATAGCGAGGTTTTTCAGCGAGATTCCAATTTTCTGGATGATCCCATGATGACAGAAAAGTAAGAATATATGACTGACTTGAAGTGATTTGTTACATGTTACGTGTTAAACGCATAAAGTGTCTTTGCCATGATGTCTGAGTTCAGACTTTATTTAAAAACCAAGAAAGCTGTTTGGGACCTTTGCCTACTGGGAAACCGGCTCACATTTCAAATAAGTCACAGTATTTCTTCTTAGCTGTGAAAGATTCTTACAGGTTGGTCTTCAATTGTTGTTTATCTCAAAAGGTTTTTAAAATAGCTATTCCTTTTGGGTTTGGTCTCCCTTGGAGCCCTCAGTGGGTAGACTCATGATAGTGAAAGCACTTGACTTTATGGATAGATGACTCAAAGTGTTTCCTTTTTCAAGTGTCTTTAAAATAAACTCCTTCAAATTACAGAATCTGGAGGATTCTATAAAAATGTGAATGTGTGTATAAATATGGTGAGAGTGAGAATGTGTGGATAAAAAGACCAATTTAAAAATTTAGTCCAGAAAAATTTAAACTCCGAGTTCCTACAGAAAAGGTGCAATATTTTCAAGTTGTTATTGACAAGGAGAAAATGTGAAAGCAGCCAGCAGCTCAGCCTTATCAAGGGGGCTATTCATTGTCAAGGCACCTTTCTAATCTGTGACTTGCAGACTTGTCAGGGGACTGAAGTGAAGGTGATGAATGGTGGAGACCTAAGAGCCTTGGTGAGGATCAGAGTGCTGTCTGCGTTAGTCTCTAGAGCCCTTTCTGCCCTACCCTTGTGCTGCTATGCCTGATCCCCAGGACATGATAGCTGTGTCTCTGGGGCTTTGACAAGCGGTTTCCTATAGGAAAAAAAACCTCCATAGTGAGGTGGTGTTTTTTCCATTTCCACTCAACAGCACAGGCATTGGTTAGCTGGTGTGGAAGTAGGCACCCCTTGTAGGGCTCCCTGCCAGCTTTCCTGGCAAGTGAGTTTAGCTAAAGTAAGCCCTTCACTGAAACATGTCATGTGGAGAAATTTTAACCCTTGCTTGCTCTTGCACTTGAGAGCCTATCACAAACCAGTGGACTCCTTGGTGTAAAACATGGTTGTTTATTGTATTGTGTGAGACAGATGTGGTCAATAACCTTTCTTTTACATCAGGGTTTACATTTGGCTTGAGGTCAAGTCTGTTTTTCTTAAACCGCTCTGATTATCTTACAATGCCTTCCCACCAGCCTAAAAATCAAGGGTTAAACCTGTATTGTTACATGTAAAGATAGAGGAATTTAACCTTTAAAACATGTCAGACATCTATTTGAAATTGGGAGCTAGGTCCCTAAATATCTCTCAATCTGGAGCTGTGCACCAGATGGAGAATCAGCATTTAAAGAGTAATTTCACAAAGGAAGCGGAGCATCGTAGTGAAATTATTTCCTTTACCAAATAGTTGCACAGCATGAAGAAAGAAAGCAGAGCCAGCATCTCTCGCAGAGAAATCATGCTTAGTCTCCCTCTCCTCATGCCTCTCTTCTAGTTGTTTTTTCTGTAGATGCATCCAGTCCACATCGTGGAGCAATGCACAGAGCGTACCAAACTAGGTATCGGCTGGTCCCTTGTTGGCTCCATACGGCAGATCAGAGCCAATACTTTGTGTCCCATGAAAGGCTGAACCATTTCTTATGTCATTAAGTGATTTTAATGTAGCTATAAATGTCATAAATACACTGAAGAATTACTGGCCTGAAGAAATGACCCAAGATAATGTCAGACCTTTAAAAGCAGGTTGTTATTTTGTCAGGCCCATAGCTGGATGCTGACCAGTGTTATCTATACATGTATCTGAGGTTATGTGCAAATACAGGGGCTGCAGCTGGGGTCAGTACCCCAGGAAATGGATGGGAAAATCCCACTGGCTACTGATGTCTGAGCATCAAAGATTGGATATGTACCTGGTGGGGGGAAATTCAATCCCTGGTCATCTTTCCAGGAAACAGTGACGCTGCAGATTCTGGCTGATGTGTTGGGAATTAGTGACAGTCTGGAACAAATGTCCAAGGATTCCTTATCTTGGACTCTAGGCGCATGTGCCGTGCACAAGTTTGCAGTGTCTGGGAGGGAAAGGAAACTTTCTAGACAGGTGAAGCTCATCAGTTTTCAAAAAAAAATGTAGCTTCTGCTTAGAGATCAAACAACTGCCATATGGTGCTGTTTTTCCTATAGCACCAACATATTTAGCTCTGCCAAGGGAAGTCTGGGGAGCTGATTCTCAGTGGCCACGTAGCATATGGCTAAAATAGGAGTGAAATGCTACCAAAACACAGAATAGCTTTGGAGAAAGGAGGCTGAATAGCAGGTGCAGGAGGGAGTGATGCAGTGGATCTCTTCAGGGAAAGGGTGTGCTACTGAACTTGACCTCTGAGTTTTAGTTTATGAAAGCTTGACAGCTGTAAAGATACAGGTGAAAAAAAAAAAATAGAACTCTATATATAACTAGACTCCTTCACCAAGCTCTGCATCAACATTATCTCTGTTAAAAAAAAAAAAAAAAAGTAAAAAATGGCACGCTACTGCTTTGCTTCTCAGCTATAAGACCAAATCTCATTAGGAGCTGCAATACCAGCACATCTATTTGAGAGTGAAATCTGGCTCAGAACCCTTTCTCTTCCACAACACCCACTTTTCATTTGAGTGTTCAAAGTTGCTGCAAAACATATTTCTGAAAATTAGCTATTAACTACACACTGTAGTAATTTTTCTAGTGGCAACCGTTGCGAAGTACATCTGCACTGTAATAAAGTTTTCGTGGTACCTTAAATTTGTCTTGTTGTTGTCTATCAAGTCTTGTTAATGCTAATCTTGTTCCAGTGCTGACTCAGTTGATGAGCATAAATTTGTGATGTAGGCAGCCCTAATTTGTGATCTTCTGGGGTTTCACAGTATCCAGAACCTTCCTCAAAAGCCATTTTGCAAGTGATGAAGTCACGAAAGGTCTTTTGGGCTTAAGGTTGCCCTATAAACGCAAAGTAGAGTTAATTATTTGGGCATTACAGATGCAGTTTTAATTTTGGCTTTATCAATACTTTATTAACAAAGTGATCCACGAAAGACCCATTTGTTATTCTGTGCTCCTATGTGCCACGTTAGGAAACCAAAAAAGCAAAGCTTCTAACATTGAAGACATCCTGAAAAACATTTTTTTTCCTTTGTCTCCCTTCCCCCTTTCAGGCTTTCTGCACCAGTAGCTTGTATTGTAGTCATACTATACTCCGAGTGACTTGAAAGCATCCGTAAGGCTGCATCCCTGGCACTGTAAGCCAATAAACTATTTTTGTGCGCAATCTGTAAGCTGCGCTTCAAGAAACATTTCCTCGTGTGCTGACAGACACGCAGGAAGGCTCAGTGAGTGAGCAAAGAGGACGCTGGCAGAATGAGGAAACATTCCTCATCTTCCTTGATGCTTTAAATCCAAAGCAACTGGAGGGGAGGGCTCTAATGCCAATGGGTTTTCCCTGTATGGCCATCTGCGCTTAGTAACTGGCTCTGTTATACTGAGCCACTGTGGTCCACGGTTCACACTCGGTGTTTGAGCCGCGAAGGAGTGCAAGAGGAATGGGGAAAGGCCGTAGCCTTGCCGGGTGGCTGGTGCCCATGGCAGACGCATGCCCACACAACCTGCTGAACTGCAAGAAACGGAGTGTCAGGGGATGGCCCCTTGAAAAGTAATTTGGTGATACAGCCTACCCAAACTCCGCTTCGTTTTCAGTGAGTCCTGTTCCAAATTTGCCCATTTTACAACTTAGGAGATAATTTTGCCTTAACATGCTCAACATTTGACCTGAAGAATAACTTGCTTCCTCTCTCTGCCTCTTGTATCATCTCTGGTGATAAACATGGCGTGTGGAGACCTTCATGCCCCCTGATAACGCAGTCACTGAGGGCTGGCAGAAATCATCCCCCTGGAGTGACTTGGTGCCAAGGTTAACTGCACAGAGGATGTTAGGCACCTGCAAGATGTAAGCAACGGCAGGGTGAGCTTTCACACTAATCTGGTTTGGTTTGTCCTTAGGTCTGTCCCTCCTGGGCAAAATCCTCTCCTTCCTGGAAAATGAGTCCTCCTGCCCTGAAGTCGCTGCTGGTATCCAGGAAAGCTGCTGCTTCCCTGGTTTCTAAGCAGTTTCCTGTAACCCTCTTGGGACTTAAAGCTGGGTTTGTTGAAGTCTTATGTTCTTTCCCCCCTCCAGTATTTCACAGGAATCTTCTCTTTTTCTGCGAAAGAACAAATCCCTTTCCCCTGCCCCACTGGAGCAGCAGTTTGCTGTGGTCTCTGTATGAGACGCTTCCAGAGACTGGAGGATCAGATCAGACCTTTTGAAGACTCTTCCCCCATGCACCACTTTCAAGGTTTCAAGGCTCACGTGCGTTTTAGCAAACTGGAGTTGACACCAGCTGTTGGCAAGTGTTCCTGACTGCAGCTGCTAAAGCCTCGATCTCTCTGTATGGAGATGCAGGAGGTGCCTTTGCGTCCCTGAAGCCCATTGCTGCAGTGCTCAAAGCACTGTTCACCACAGGAACCGAGCAGAGGCTGCAGAAGGCAAGTTCACTGAACTGATGTTAGAGCTGGCTTTGCTGGGACCCATGGGGAAGCGATGTCTCTGCTATCCTGCAGTGTCAAGTGTGGGCTGTAATCAGAGGTCTGGTGTCCTAGTTAGCTTCAGTTAACGTATGAGCATGGTGGTACCATTATCTGTGATAAACTACGCTGCATCCTAAAAAAACCACATCAGCGCTCCCTCGGATGAGGAATGCCAGTCCAGGCTGAGCTCTTTTTAGTATTTGTTATATTGCTGACTGCAGGGTCTTGGAACTGGTTTGAACTGCAGCCTAGGAAGGAGCCCAGAGGTGGAAGAGAGACCCTTTCCCTCCCAACATGCTCTGGCCTGGGGTGGAATTAACCTCTTTGTTCAGTGCAGAGGAAAAAAAATTCAAAGCAGGCCAGGCTTGACCTACATTTGATCCTTGCAACACGCAAGTTCTGCTTCCTCCGCTTTTTCTGGTGGTGACCTTTTGTTCCTAGGAGGTAGGTAAGAGCTACTTTGAGGCATCGCTGTTATGTTTTGTACAGCAGCGCTTCCCTTCCAACAGGAAAGGATAATTTGAAGATTGTTATTTCAGTTACAGGAAACCCCTAAGTTAAATTAAAAAAAAAGGAAACTTGTTCTTGTGAATTCTTCAAATATCGTACGATTAAATCTCTCGTTAGGTTCCAAAATTACGGGTGGGATGATTGCCATTGATCTCTCATATGTGCTGCGTGCTTCAGAATAGGATGTTTTGCCAAATCAAATCGTAGCGAGTGGGAAAGAAATGTGGCCTGCCTTCAAACGTGCAGGGTGAGGGAAGGCCAGCGTGCTGGCGTCGGAAACGTCAGCTGTTATGGCTGGGAGAAGTGTGGATACTTTCCTCCAGTGTCTTCATCACCACACATCAGAGCAGAGAATGAAAATTGGTTATTCAGAGGGTGAGAGATGGGGCAGCATAGGGCAGTCAGATACGGAGCTGTGCCAATGCACTTTTCCCCTCCCTTTCTTCTGTTTTCTGGTTGAAGGAAGGCATGGGTGAGGGGGAACTTGAGGAAAGCTGTTTGGGGTTGAACAGCACATCTGACCTGGAACAAAATATCCGCATTTATCAAGTGGGGAACTGAGGCTTAAAGAAACTGGGAGAGCCATTCACAAGCCCAAAGGGATGACTGGCACCCCTACACCCTCCCCACCCTTTTCTTAACTGCTACTTGCCCCCAAGCTGCTTTGGGTCTTCAGCTGATGGAAATGGTCTGATGCGCTGCAGAGAGACGCAAAAATGTTGCATCCAAAACCCAAGATGTCTGCAGGCAGAAACATCTTCAGAAGGTCCATCTGTGGCAGGACTCAGCCATAAAACTGAACTGACTTATTTTACCTTACCGGCTCCTGAGACAGGCAAAATGCTATCCAGTCACAAGTTATTTTTGTGAGGGCACTCCATGTCTTTCGACTGTGTTTTTTCAACTGGTCCTTTTCCCCTTCTGCTATGCAGTCTGGCCAGGTGAACTCATCTGAACAGCAATAAATACCTCGGGCAGAGAGCAACTTGACATTATCAGTGGATCTGCCCCTTTAATTTGAAAGATGCTAAGGTTGCAAGTGGAAAGTAGGAGATGGCAAACAGCGCTGGCTGGAGCAAAACATCAGCTCCTGCCACCTTGCTCATCCTGCACAGTGAAGCAGGGAGCCATGGCAAAGACAGGGGTGCAACTGTACGACTCAAACGTTAAGACAGCTGGGTTAAGGTTACCTGCGTAACCTTGCTTCTGGCGCAACCCAGCTTCTGAGAGCTTAACTGCTAAATTTCCATGTCTTCTGTCTGTGCTGCCTCAGAAAAAAAAAAGGATGGAGGGAACTAGAAATCAATAACATTTAACACCCGTGGGGGGCTGAGATCTTTCGATTAGCTATATTTGCTTTTATGGACTAGAAGAACAGTAAGTTATTGAATATCTGGGCCAGGCACCTGAGGGCAGAGGGTCTTTACCAATGGCTACATGGTGATTTTTGCCAGCCTCTATTTCCACTCCAGGATCTAATAAGATCCTTCAGGTTAAAGAGTCCTTTGTATCTGATCCCTCTGGGGCCAGCTGCTTTTCCCCTTCCCTTTCCCTTCCCTTTCCCTTGTCACTGCTTGTCCCGTCCTGGGCTTTCAGTCCTGCCAGTCCCATGGAGGTGGCCCTGAAAAGGTTCCCTTCATTTATGCTCTGGCTCTGTTTAGTTTTCTCTCCATAATACGTTGTGCTTCTGAGCATCTACACTCAGATCTTGCACAGCGTGCTCCCTGTGTCCAACTCCTGGTGGATCATGAGCAGTCAGCACAATTTATTTGTGGTGGAATATAACTTGTCAGCAGATTTTTCTCCTTTAACATGAAAAGGGTGAATCTAACGCAGAGAGTACTGCCACTAAGCTTTACACTATAAAGTCTCCCAAGCAGGGATTTGCACTTGCAAAGTTGTTGTTCCCGTGTAGTGGCTGGTACAGGAGCAGAGACTTACGAACTTCTGTCACAAAACAGTTTGGGCTTGCTAGGGAACGTTGGGCTTGCCCCTTGATGATAATCATCCAGTGTGGAATATCGCAATGGTTGCAAAGGAATAGCAAGTCAGAGCCTCTGTTGATATCAATCTCCATAATCCCACTGAAGGCAACACGGCAACGCTGTTTCGCACCACACATGGTGTGTGCCAGTCTTTATCTGGCATCTAGGGCTCTAATAGGAACATACGCTTTGCTAAATTCAGAAGGAGCAGTTTTGTACTTTAGTAGAAGCATACTAACAATTCTGACTTATTTTAAGGATGCGCCTTGAAAGCATTATAAGAGGCATAAAATAATAATATATGTAATTTAGCACTGTGAAGACTGTCAAGTGTTGTCATGCTACTGGCATTCTATTTAATACATGGGCTGCCAAGAGGCATCACTAATAGAATTTGAATTAATATACACAGCTTCTTTAAAAATTAATTAGCCAAAGTAGAGCATCATGTGCTGAGACTCTCAAACAGGAGAGAAACACTGAAGCAGCAGTGAAACAAGCAATCTCAAAGCTGCTTGGAAAGCCGAGGGTGGCTGGAAACATTGCCCCAGCCGTTCCCTCCTGCCCGTCACATCATGACGGGGACGCAGACATAAACTGACAGCGCCAAGCACTGTCGTGGAAAATTTTGAAGGAAATTGTAGATTTGGACTGGGCCCGGAGGCTGTTGTGTTTCAGCTGTAAGCTGGAAAAGCTGCAAAGAAATACAAGGAACCTGTTAAGTCACTGAAAGAAAATGTGATCTCCTATGATGTTTTCCCAGAGGCTGGGAGGCACCAGCACTCGGCAACTTATGCAACACATGTAAGCGTGGGTCACGCGCTTCCGTGCGAGCACGCACCAAAGACCGTTGCAGATTTGCACAGGCCAAAATGTCCAAGAGCAGCAGTGGGGCGTTGCGGAGCTTATCGAGGAAATGTGTGATAACGCTCACCCCAAAGTCAGTCTCCTTGTCTTTGGACCCTTTCATCAGCCTGCAAAAGCAATGGCAGACTGACTTGGGACGCTGCTTACCCAGCAGAATTAATAAATTAGCGGCAGACATGCGCCTTCGGACTCCAGCACCGCCGGTTTCTTCGTGCGTCGGAAATGGCTGGAGATGCATTTAGCTACTCTACGGAGGAGAAAAAGCGGACTTGTACTGGTCACGTGTGTTGGATACCATTGACTCTGTCCAGCCTCTGACAAAAGGTATTGGTGCCAACACTTGGGCAGGTTGTGGCCTGCTCTTCTTGTGTACTTCAGCCCTGCTGGGTTATAAGTCTGAGCGTGGTGTGACCAGGAGGGATCCAACCTCATTGCCCACGGGCAACCTTTATATCAGCTGAATGAGGGGAAACAGGGCCAGCGGCGCAGTGCTGTACCTGGGCTGGTCAGAGCTCTCTTCCCAGCTTTACAGTTTTCCTAGCAAGAACTTCCCCCAGCTATGGATATTTTCCTCCCTTACTCTCTCCAATTATCTGTTAAATTGTGGATAATTCCCAGCCGCCTCATGTGCTGTCACCTTGAAGGTATTGATAAGCTCTGATCCTGCCCCTTTTGAGTCAAGGCAGTGCCATCCTTTCCATCGTGGTCACATACAGATCGTTGTCCAATTTCAGGGTTTGAGGCTCAACAGCGGAAGTTCTGTCTGAGCTGAAATCTGCAAAGTGGAGTTTCAGACTGGGAGCAATTGAAAAGAAAATCAAGTACAGCTATTAACTCTTCTACTTAGTGGAAGAGCAAGGGAGGTGGTCTCTCTTAACCACAGTCTGGCTGCTTTGTGCAAGATAGCTTTTGTACAGCGAATGCGTTCCAAGCAGTGCAACTTTTCTGCTTTTGCTGCAGCTGCTGTCCCCTCAGCGTCTCCATCTGCACGATGCCCGCACGCAGCCTGGGAAAGGGGGCTGGCGTTCAGACGCTGCAGCAGTCTAGGTGGGCAGCCAGCTCTGGGCCAAAGTACTGTAGGCTAAAATGTAACTGAAGACCGTGAAAGCTGCCCCTTTTAGGTCTTTTATGGTTTAACCCTTTTATGGTTTCTCTGAATTCAGCCCTGGGCAGTGCTTGTAAGCTCTTCTACTCTGCACGGATGGAGAGGAATGCCAAGCATACACTCCAGGAGTGGGGCTTTTTGTTTTAAAGGAGGTGATTACCATGAGATGTGATGTATTTAATGAGTGCACGGGTTTCTGATTCATCATTTCGGATCCATGTTTATTCATACGGTGGTCTGGGTTACCTTCCCTCCCCACTCCCCAGGAAATCATGTTATTAGTGATAAATGCTCAGACTGCTGGCAGCATTGGAGGATTCACAGCACAGAGCGAGCTCAGGAGACGTGAGTGTCCCCTCGGGAGGGCTGAGGGGGCGGTTGGCAATGAGAAAACACCTACACTCGGTTCTGCAGCAAAATAAGACACAAATTAAATGCTTCCTTAGCAAGTGGGGAAATTCTAAGGGCTCGTGTGCTGACCAGATGTGCTGAGTAGCAGAAGGGGAAGACTGAGACAGGGGGACTATGTCAAGGGATCCATTGATTTCCATCCAGTGCGGGACATTGTTAGAAGCCGTACAAAATGAGGGGTGTTGAAGATGGGTTGATCTGGACTCCAGCTCTCAGACAGGCTGAAAGTGCTGGAGTGGGTCTGAGGAGTGAGTCAAGAAGCTTTAAACCTAGGAAGGCTTTGCATTGACATCGGAATGAAAATACTTTTCCTTTCTTTCTCTGCCTACTCTGGTGGGAATGGCACTCTGGTGACTGCTCTGAGGATCTCCCCTTGACGTGCCACTTCAGCACCGCGTGCAGCCCTGCTCCCCTGGCCAGCATCACCCAAAGCAAAACGGGATGGAGGAGGGCTGGCTCCCCAAGCTCTCTGCTCCAGAGGTAGGAACTGCGGCTTCAACCAGGGTCTGATGTTTGCGGCTGTTCCCAGTTTTTGGTGGGGGTCTCCCCTGGGTCACCGCTCAGACTGCCCTGTGCGCCTTCCAAAGCCAGGATTCAGAGAGTGCCAACACGGTGCTGGCAACAGTGGGCAGTTTCTACCTAGAGGAGGTCAGACCTGTTGAGATCCAAGGAAGGAGGATTTTGGAGGACTGCAGTGAAACAGGCAACTGAAAACACCCAGGTGTGTTGTAAGAGGGAAAGAGAGACTGAGATGCTGGGGAGGGCGGGGTGCTTTCTCTGTGAGAGAGAGATTAGACTCTGGGGATGGGGTTGCACATCCTCAGTTGCTCAGTGCAATTCACTGAGGGTACGAAGCGTCATGGAAAGGGTGCCGCATGCAAAGCAGCCGCTCTGTGCTAACGTTAAGGATGTTTATCTTGGCAGTGCCTCGCCGCCTTTGATTTCCCCAGAAACAAAGTGTACCACGTAAGGCATTTCTTGTCTTCTTCCTGAAACGTGATTCTTTAGAGGGATTCAGGAATTGTGTAGTTCAGGAAAAGCTTCCTAGGGAACGCAGCTTGCAGAGCTGGGCATGCCAGCTTCTGTCTGCTGTGTGCTGCACCCCGAGATAGTTAGAAGCACACTGGGAAATACTGATCTGATGCTGCTACAGTGCATGCAAGCTCCATGGTAGCCCTCAGGGATTTAAGCCATCAGAGGGTCTGAGGCAGCGGCAAAACATGGTAGCAGGGGACTGGGGATTTTTCCTGCTGCCAGGCCCTATGTTCAGTCAAGCGGTGGGACAGAGCTGGCTTCCTGGCAGCAAGGGAAGCATGAATCCAAACCAGTCTCACCCTGTGTCTGGAGCAAAGCCGCTGATGTTCAGGGGGAAATCCCTGTGCCAGGGCGGCAAGGTCCTACACCTCTGGGCTATTGCAGTAGGAAGGATTTGGCTGTGTGATGAGCAGGAGAGATGGTGTCGATGGAGCAGGCATGTACCCCTGAATTATAACCTGGTCCTTATTTATATTAAGGACAAAAGGGAGGTTGAGTATTTTTATTTTTGTCTTTTATTATTTTCCCCAGGTCTCAGTAATGCTCTGCTACTTCTCTTCCCAGCGACCAGGGGCCGTGTGACCCTGGCCACGCCAGGCCCTCCTGTCCTTAGGAGGTGGCAGCAGGCTTTGCAGCTGGGACATAAATCCATGTGCTAGCTGAAACCCCAATAACCCTTCCCTTTGTGTCAGAGCCTCTGCGGGAGCATTCTCCAATATAACTTCGGTACTGTAAATACTAGAGATATTTACCTTCTGTTTCAGGGGAGTGAGGGCTTTGGTATTCCAGCGTGATATTTATTTCCTTAGTTTGGCTTAACCTTTATTGGCTCTGGGTTGTTGGACAAAGGGGGAAGGGAAGCGGTAGCGGATTTCTGCTCATTTTCTCCGAGGTACCACCCGCACAAGCAGTTGGCTTTGGAGGAGACCGTCTCCAAGGAGTACTGCCGACATTGGATGTGGCAGAAGTCACAGTGCAGAAATATTAGCCGCAAAATCACACTGCAGATGTTATCCTCAACTCACCATCAATTTTCTCCCTCCAGAAAGGCCTCTTCAATTAATGCTTGTAGCATAAGAGAAGGAGACCGTAATACGTGGATCCTGTAAGCAGGGAATGTGTCAGATCCAAACACTGCCATCAGGCACACATTGACCTGGGGGCTTCTGCGGCTGTTTGCAGGGTGACGGTCCACGGCTCTCGTGGGCCAGCATAGAGTTGGGGATGGTGAAAGGAAGCCAGGGGTTGTCCTGGCTGAGGGCAGGGCCAGCAGACGAGCACCTCTGTAGATTTCCCACGGCCTCTTTGAACGTCATTTTACTTTTTTTACAAAATAGTCATCAATTTTTTTCCATTTTCTATAGCAACACATTTTCAAAGCTCACCAAACAATGGATGGATCTCTGAAAATGGAATACAATTTTTAAATCAAAATCCCGGTACCGTTGTAACCTCCCCCTCCCCTTCCTAGTTTCCCATTAGAGATGCAGAATACTTAGAAACTGAAAATCCTGCTAGACTTTTAATTTTGGTTGGAAAGGCCATTTGTTTGTTTTGAAGGGTTAGTTTCCGTTGTTATTTAGAAACAGTTGCCCAAAGCAAAGCCCAAAGCTTAGGCCTGGCCTGCACACACAACATATTACCATGCTGGCCTTCCATTAGCCCTGACATCCACAGCCTCTTGTGTGGCCGCGGAAGGTGGGTGCAGACTCAGTGCCACGCTGCAGCGTGTGATGGGGGCTCGTCTGGGTGCCACCCAATTCCCCATCCTGACCAGCCCCCTGAAAATTTCTCCTGAAACACACAGCTGAAGCAAGAAGGGCTCCTGGGATAGGCTGGGAGGTTGCACAGGCACTGGGTGGTTTACCCACTCATGCAGGGAGGCAGTGGCAGTGCCAGAAAGTGAGTCAGGTCTCCTCTCCTCCTTAAATTTAGACTTGTCAGCCCTCATCTCCCTCTGCAGCTTTGTGAAGCATAACAGGATCCAAGGTAGTTACAAAACAATGTCAAAGGTGTTAAAATGATTACCATAAAAATACATCTGTTTCCTACAGTAATGCCTTGGAATGCTACAGAGCTCCTGGAAACCAGAGAGGTGGCACCCGGCTGCCAGAGCACGGCTTGGGTGGACTTGAAGAAGTCTGCTGAAATGGTAGGATTTTCTTTCCTCTTAAAATCATTATTGTAGGCAGTTAGAAAAAAGCAATTCCATTTCCCCTGTGATGCAGATCTCAATCTAGCTTCTAAATCCCTCTAACCTGATTAAGGCCTTAAGAATTTCAACTATTGAAAAATATGAGTATTTTCATATAAATATCTTAGATTAATGTCCCCAGTGCAGCGAATAAGATTTTGGTGCCTAAGTCTTATCTTGAGAAATTCAAATAGCTCAGCCTGCAGGGATCATTCAACCCTACCAAAAGCTTTAACGTTACATGTAAATGTCGTTTACACGTATATAAAGCTTACATACATACTTGCAAATGTATTTTGTGTAGATGGTAGCTTACAGCCAATCTTGAGACAGGATTTTTTTTTTACCTTTTTATGATGTGTAGTTGGTCAGCCAGAGCCTGATCTAACCCAGGCAGTTTTGAGATGTCTGTTATCTTCGTCATCCTTTGGATCACACCTTCACTGAAGGGAGGTGAAGCTCTGGCATATGGATGGTGATTGCAAAGATGCATCTTCACCTACGCTAACATTTCCTTTGTAACGCATACTGGAAAGGGTGTTAGTACAGGGGAATGCAGAGATCCAGGACTGATGAATGCATGAGGCGTATATTTTCCATTGGAAGGGAGTGTTGCAATTTCCAGCTAAAGTTACTCTGCTTTTGTGGCTTGCCAAATCTTTGTAGTTTGCCGTACTCTGCTTTCTCAGTGCCACATGGCAAAGGGATATGTCCAGCCCAGTTTCTCACCCGTTGTGCCAGCAATTGGGGTCACTTGAGCTCTCTGAGCTGTGTGTCTTCTCATGGTGGGCACAGAGTGGAGACAGATCTTGGCACTGCCACCCAGTGGGGAGCAGGAGAGACCATATCTGGCCAGCTTTGAGCCCCACGATGGAGTTGGCGTAGCCCTGGGGACCATGGACCTTGGGAGGCCACCACCGCCACCAAGGAGGGAGTATTTATCTTGGAAATAGGGGACCATCACCTCATTCCTTCTGTACTGACTCCACTACCCTCGGGGGTACAGCCCCAGGGTCTGGCCGTGGAGCATCCCACGTGTCTGCAGAGCACGGTCAAACCCAGAGCAGGAGAGAGGAGCTGCCCGGGGTAAAACGGATGTAGCAGCAGCCCAAGCAGTGATGGGTGGTTTTTGCTTTCCATACTTTGCCTTCCCTGCCTCCCAACGCTTTGTGGAGTTGTAAAGGTCAGAGCACTTAAACTCACCGAAGGAAATGCGGTGTGTAATACTTGACTTTTCAGAAATACAGCGTGGTGGCGATTGTTAAACCTGCCTCCTTTCGTGCACCAACAGCCCCTGCAAAATAACGCGTTAACAGAATATATTTAGAAGCAGATGGTGAAGCAGAAAGCGAGCACTGGAGAGCTGCTGAATGCCGGAGCGCCGTGGGCAGGTCTCGGCAGAGCTGGAGGCGAGCAGCCAGAGCTGTCCTGCAACCCTGGGTCAGGGTGTGTGGATGGGATATGGGGGTGTCTGCACGTAGGGAGCGGAGGGAGGGCGAGAAGGGTGAGACAGCCCTGGCAGGGATGCATCTGCAGGGTCTGTTGTGCTGCCTGTCCCCCCCCATACCTGCCCTCATCCCTCCAGCAGAGCGTTGGCCAACCCAGGCAACTCTAAAACCAGCCCAAGGGAATTTGGTTGCTGTGGGTTGGCGTTGACACCACCTCCAGGCACATGTCTGGATTATTCCAAGAGCTGAAGTTACTGGTATGTTTTCAGCTGGCCCACGGTGGCATTTTGGCAGCAGAAATGCAAATTGTAATCCCGCCAACGAGACAAATCTTTGCGTGTGCCCTGGTGTATTCAAGAGTCCAAGTTTTCTTGAGACATTTGTGATTGCAACGGCGACATAATCGACGATCGCTTTGCGAGAGTCACAAGATTCTGGCTGATTTGTCTTTTCCCCATGGAAAAATACTAGGATATACGTTCTGGGTATGTGGTGGCAGCAATGGAAGAGCTGTTGACAGAAATAGAGAATACTCCCGAGGATGCTTGCTAGCTGGCAGCTGAAAACTTGTCTGCTGAGCTCCCTTTTGGGTAACCGAAGGAGGCTGGCTCTTAGCAATGGGAATTGGAAACTGTACCCAAAAACTGCGCCGAGCGCTCTCCCTCCTGTGTGGGAATACCAACCGGCTGCCGGTTTGAGTGAAAGGAGGGCCAGAAAGAGACAACCATGCGGAGGAAGAGGCAGATGAAAAAGGGAGAAGCATATGGAAGTGATGCAGCGGAAACACCACTGAGAGCGGAGGAGAAACCAGAATGGTGCCTGTCCTGGGAAGGGGAGACCGGGAGCGGGAGAGGGATGGATGAAGCTGAGAGGCAGAACAAGGCAGGCCTCGTGGGTTTCAGCTGTTGCAATGAGGCAGGAAGGCACGAGGGATAAAGCAATGCCAAGTGGGGGATAAAAGCAGGTAGCAGAAACTGAGAAAATCCATTCTCCAGCAGAAATTACAGCAGGAGTAGGCCATTCTTCTGCCATCCAGCTACACTGGGAAATTCAGAAAGAGATTCTTGTGGCTGTAGTTTAACAGCCTTTTGGTGTACCTGAAATCTTCCAGGTTATTCTCGAGCATCTTCAAACACCTGGGCAGAGCGTGGAGGGTTGGTTTTGTTACAATTCTCTCACTTGTACTGCCTTCACATCTGTGATATTTATGGGTAAAAATAAGCCAGTACAAACATAGTTGTGCCTGTCTTTAAGAAATCAAAGTTGTTGTGATGCCTGGGGCTGTGGCAGAGGAAGCATTACACAAGTGCAGGCAGAAAGCTGCTGCTGTAGGGAGGCAAAGAAATCTGAAGTGAAATAAAGGAACCAGCTGCAGCATCACACTTCCACCCAGCCCCTCTCCTCTGGGCTTGCAGTAAACCAGCACGTGTTCCCGACAGCCCCTTAATATATTAATTAGCGCGGCAGCCTAACAAGGAATGGGGAGAATTGTGTTTCTGCACCCAATAAAAAGAGCCTTTCTGTTTGTTTCAAGACAGGCTGCCTCGTACTGAGCTTCCAGCCACTGCCACAATAGGGGATGGAAGCGGATGTTGGAAAACCGGAGCGGCTCTGATCTCTCGAGGGAGAGACAGGAGGCTGTGAAGGCACTCTCTGCATGCCGGCAAAGTGGAGCGAGCCAAAACGTGGAGAGATTCCCCCAGCAGAGCAGCAACAGCAAACTCACTGGAGAATTCCTGCAGCAGCCTACTGCTTTTTAAATCTGGTCAATAAACAGATGAAAAGGATGTTTCTTTGTCAATGTGCCTATCTGAATTTCAGTTACTCTGGACACTAGCCGGCAGCCATAAAATACTTTGTGTTGGTTTATTAAAGAGGAACTTTAATTACCTTATTAAGAATTGACCGTTTTCTCCCAGAACATGAAAATCCAAACCTGGCAGTGCAGTTGGACGATGATTTCTTGCATCCTGAAGGGCAGAGGGCCCAGCACTGCTGCTGAGCTGTTCCAATGTATGCCAGCTCCCATCGGAGAGCGCGTTTGCATGCCTCCTGCCACGACGTCTTCTGCCTGTAGACACCGGCTGTCCAGTGTCACGTTGTGAACGGGATTCAGAGTAAAACAAACCTGCTTGAGTGTAAACCCAGGTTTTGGGTCTGGAAGCGGAGCGCTGAGCTCCCCTTTGGGATCTGGGTTTAAAAGCAACCGTAGGGTAGGATGATATGATGGGGGCGGCTTGTGGGCTCTGCTGGGGATAGGAGATGGAGCATCCTGCCGCATTGCCTCCCAGGCTAAGCTGCTTAATTCTGCTCTGAGGGACCAGGGAGGCAAAGCACAGGCAGTGCTGACCCTGAACTGGTGCCGTTTCGTACCAGACCATGAACTAGTGGCTCAGCTACTTGAAGGGAGACTTGGTTTTGTGACTGTGGCCAAATGACAACTGCATAAACAAAGCAGAAACGCTGCTGAGCCGTTTGATGTTTTATCTGGGCTTCCTGAGACCTTTCTCATCAGTGACTCAGGCTCTTGTCCTTCACATGCTGAGAAACACACGCACACAAAGGATGTTCAGGCAATCTGCTTGTGGCAAATTTGCTTTCCTTTTTTTTTTTTTTTTTTTTTGTTATTTGTTATTAATCCCACTAAGCCAAATGGTATAGATTTTACTGAAGGGGAAAATTGCTTGTTGCTATCCAAGTAATGCAACCTAATAAAGTCTGGGAATCAGAAGGTGTATTTACCAGCTCTTAACCCACCTCCTCACCTAAAACCAACAACCGTAGCCTGAACAAGACACCTCTATTTGCCCTGCAGCCCAGACGATTAAAATGACTCATTCTTAAGGATCAAAACTTGCATCAGCTCAGAGAAACCTTCCACTGCACAACCTGTAAGTCCTCCCCTGGGGAACCACAGAGAAGAGAAGGACGGGGCAGCAGAGCTAGGCAAGGGGTGTTGAACCCCAAGTCATACAAGCAACAAGACTAATGAGGAACAACCTGCTTTAGGGGCTACCATCACCTTTTCACGGAGCTCATCAGAGGAGGATATTTCATCCTTTTAAGTATCACGAGGTAAATATGGTATTGGTGGTTGTGGTCACTTGTTGCAAGCACCAGTCCAAGGGGATAGTACAAAAAGAAAGAAACAAGCTTATATTCATGATCTAATTTAGACTGTTAATCCTCTGGTGATCGTGGCCAGTGCTCCTTTCTCTGTGCAGCTCTGAGCGCCGGGGTCCTTCTCCAGAAACACAATGTCCAGAAGCTACTGAAGGGTTGGTGTTAGTTAACCGGTAATAGCGGCAGGAGCCACAGAGTCTGCAAAGTAAAATCAATGCAGCAGGATCTAAAAGCTGTACTAAATAACTCCTCAATAATCATAAATCTTGTTACCAACAGCTCTCAAGCTGCTTTACGGTGGAAATTATGCCCTTGCTTTGCGGAGGTGGAAATTCAAGCATCGAGGAATCACGCCATTGTTCCTAGAGGTGCAGGAGGGAAAAAAGGGTCTGGGTCTCTGGGTCGGTGTGTTATCTACAGGGCTACATTGCCTCCTTCCCGTGAGCAAGCGAATTGGTGTGGGAACAGCCTGCTGGCAATTTTTGGCTCTCTGGTGGGTGCTTTAGGGAAGCTGAGCAGCACTGGGCTGTGGAGGCCTGCCGGGATGATGCCGAGCAGCACCAGAGAAGCAGGTTAGACACAGGGTTCACAGTCTGACTCTTCGGTCCCACGGCCTAATGGGGTTTGTCTCCTCTGAACTGGTCAAACGTGCAGGAGCAGCAGAGCAGTCTATGCCTATTTTAAAGATGTTTTCCATTAGGTGATGGGAACAGCAGGAATTGGGAAAAAATGACACCCGTTATACACACGCAGCAGCCCGATTCCATCCCTGGTCGCTTGTCATGGCATTAACACATTAGAAAAAAAAAAAAAAACAAACTAGCTTTTGTCTTAACTTATTTAAAAAGCACATCAGGTTTTAGGGATTAGAGAATACGCCCCCTCTGCTCTTCCCCCAGTGCCCCACACAGGGTCTGGCCTAGCCCTTGCAAGAGGCAGTCTCTTCCTGGTGTGCGGAGAAATTCAAGTGGAAAATCCTAAGTACAGGGGCCCAGTTCCAAGCCAGAGCCTTTAGCCCTCACCGTACACTTCTTGTTCTTGTTTTTCTTCCTTTTTTTTTTTATACTGAAATCTGTACATTGCCTAAACCAGTATTTACCTGATGTGAGGTACCAAGGACGAATTACCTCCTCCAAAATCATTGTGGCGTGACTAAACAAGAAATCCTTCCCCGAGTGACATGCTTTTTGGCTTCAAAATTTTTCTGGGGACAAAGAAGAGGAAAGCACAGGCTGTGGCTCTGTTGGTGTTTTAAGGAGGATGTGAGTGAGCTTTTGCAGCAAAAACCAGAGGCTTTGGCTGATCTCGAGGGCTCTCCTCTCTGCCTTGGCTCTGCATCAGCAGAGGGCAGCAGAGATCGGGAGAAAACATGGCCATGAAAATCCTGCAGCAGTGGCCAGAAAAGGGGAAGAAAAATATTCCCCTTCTCTATTGGCATGAGCAGGCTGCGTGTGCTAGGTGGGGGCAGAGGTGGGTGCGCGCCCCCCTGGTCCCTCGCCAGCCGAGCAGCGCCCGTGAGGGCTCCCCAAGGGCTCACCCCTGCTGCAGTTTGGAGGAACGCAAACCTATGTCTGTCCTTCTGGCCTGTGCTGCGCACCAGCATCTCGCTCCTGTCAGCCGCCTGGCAGAAGGAAAATACAGAGGCTCAATATTTGCAAGGAAGGTGAAAAGCGGTTGGCCGCAGCCACCGCCGTGCCCCCAGCCCCCAGGAACAGCCCCTTGCTTCCCGTACGCCAGCAGCCTTGTCTTTCCGCCTCTGACATTACCTTTCTCTCCCTCGCCTTCCCGCCACGGTTAAAGCCTGCGGGTTGTAAAACCAGCAAAGGGGCAGTGGGAGCCCACTCACGAGCCAGGTTCCTCCCAGACCCTGGCCCTGTGCTCTCCCGCCCACCCAGGGATGGACATCAGCAGCAAACACGGGACTGAGATGGTGCCAGGAAGCTTTGTGTTGCCTCCTTAGGTTGATCTTGGGCAAATTGGCAAGTGAGGGCCAAATTTTCACAGCTGGGTTAAACACGTAGCACCGATGAGTGCCAAAGCGCATCACCGTCGTCCCGTTTCCCAGGCTGCCGCAGAGAAGCAGACTCTGCGCAGTGCTCTCCGGGGGCATCGCCCAGCAAAACGGTATGATTTTGCCAGAAATCAAATTGAAGGGGCTGAGTAGAGATTGCCCCCAGCTCCACTCCGTTAGCTGCCTGCTACCACAAACACGGAGGGGGGTGTCCTCATAAAGTAATTCAGCTTTACGATGGGGAAAGCTACTTGCTGGACTGTGGCTCCCCAAAGCAGGATTATTAGGGATCCAATTGTGTTGTATTGCAATTATTACTATTAAATAATTACAACTTGTTATCATTAGAAGCTTCAGCAGAAGGATGCCCCTAACGTTTGCTTTCCTTTGGGGTGAACCTCTCACGGAAGCAAAGCTTTCTGCTGAGGACTTGCAGGTATGTATTTGGCATATATTTGAAGGATTAAACATCCTAAAATATCCACCGGGCTGCTGACTGCTTTGGCACGGTGTCTTGCCTGTTCAGACGTGACTTTCAGTTGTGCTTTATTTTTTTGGCTTAGTTTATTGCTTCCAGGCAAATTTCTGACTGTTGTCAGTACCCCAGGCAGAAGACGCAGTGAAAAAGTACAGTTTCAGCTGCTGCGGTGTAAGCCTTTTTAAATTCAGAGGTGTTTTTTACTACAAAAGGAAGGAGCTGGATGTGTCTTGCCTCGCTGCACTGTGATGGCATATACCAGGGTAGCCTGTCCTTCCTCCTCCTCGCCCACGCTCACCAGGGGGTCTCTGCACGGGTCCTGATGAGAGAAGAACATAGCTTATGTGAGGAGGGAACGGGCAGCCCGTCGGAGCATGAAGGAAAGTTGGTGCTAATGCATGATGGCATGGTCCAACTCCTTACCTGCATGATAACTAAACTCTCTTTTTTTTTTCCTAGTGGTTCTTTAATGCAAGATTCACAAGCCATCCCTAGGTACGGACCTCCACACAAGAAGTGCGCTCAGCAGCCTCTTTACCAGACTGAAAAGCCAGCAGCTGAAGATACACTGAAGACAGGGATGCTGGAGGGTTTCTCAGGCATGTTCTGTACGTGGTACGGAGCTGGGCTCTGAGGTGCAGAGCATGAGATAAATGACCGACTCTGCTAGACAGGGAGGCACATGGAGTTGGACGGTGCTTACTGACATCTTTGGAAGTGTTTTGATGGTTTGGGGCAGGTTTTTTAATCGAGGGGTGTAGCAAAAGTCTGGCTTTACACCCCTTCCAGCACATGTAAGTGGTGTAAGTGTACACCGAGGCTCCGCAGCTTGCACCAGGACCAAAACCAGTAGAGCTCATCTACTGGTCATTACACACAAACCCACTCCTCTGCCAAGGGCTCAGTCATCACTTGGCGTGATCGGACCACTCCCAAGTGCTCGAGACTGCTGCAAACACTCCCTGGAAGCAGCCAGTCGTTAACATTCAGCTTTGCAACTGAGGCGTTCCACGGCGACGGGTCAGACGTGTCATGAGCAATTGTTTGCCTTCCCTGACTGGGTAAGCATGCAAATAGAGGCAAGTAAACAGACTTTCTGCTACTTATTTCAGTGAAAACCATTAATGGCTTGCAGACATTAACAGAGCTTGAAGGAAAATGGTCAGTTTTGAAGTTTTGATTACCAGTTTCATTAAAATTTTATTTAAGAGGAAAATATTTCAACATTTTTCAGGTTTCCCCCAGCAGATCTGGCTGTGGCAGCTCAAGGCTCATATTAAAACTGGTTTCTGAAAGCAAAGCAACATACATCTCTGAAATTCATTTTCGCTGAATATTTTTTATATTCAGGAAAAGTTCCCTCCCACGGCCGTTCACTGTCAGCACGCTACACAAGGTTAGGCGCCTGGCCTCAGCAAATGCATTTTTAAGAAGATGTAAATCAGCATTTCAGATGCGGATGGTCCCTTTCAGTACACAGCGGTTTGACTGTCAGAGGGTGGATATTCCTTGTTTACTGAGAAATTAAAATGTGTTTGCCCAGGGAGGCTCTAAGAGTCACACAGTGACTAGAAGAGACCGTTGGACTATCAGGCTGGCAAGGAAGTGCCCAGCTGTGGGCAGTTAACAGCCAGCTCAAGTCAGCTGGGAGAAGGAGGGCTGGGCACCTGTAAATGCCATCCCTCTGCTGGTGTGGAAGAGGGTGGGGAAGTAAAGGGGCAACAGCCCTAGCAAGCTGAGAGGGGAGTGCTCACAGGAAGAACAAGGTATTGTGAAGGGGGGCTAAAGGTGTGAGGGGATGAAAGGCATGATGAAATGATGCTTTAGCTATTTCTTTTAAGTAATAGTTATATTTGATTTCTTTTTCTCTGTAGTAGATGCCAGGTCACTCTGGCCCATCAGATAATAACTGCTGACAGGCATTCAGAATTAATAGGCAATTTGAAGCTACTTTTGGTTCATGTGAATGTTTCTGGTTGTCCCTCTGTAATGGCTATGCAGCTCAACAGCAATTCCCTGCAATGTGCTAGGCTTTTTTTGACTTCAGTCACCAGGCAGGAGCTGGATTGCAGAAAACCAGCAGGTTCCTATGTTTCTAGTGTGCTCCCTGTCTTCCTGCAGCTCTCCCATCTTCTCCTGTTGGGGTACCCAGCTGCTGCTTCTCCTGTAAGCAGTATGTCCTGGGCTGTAGGAAGTGAACAGATGTAGCAGCTCTGCAGCACTTGGTTTCCCTGCAAGCCCTGTGTTGCAGGAGAAGAGCTGTTGAGTTGTATGAGCACTGCTGGTAGCAGGAGAGGACTTGCTCACCCCGCCCTTTCAGTAAGGTCACACTCAGCAGGACTCTTTTATTTTACTTTTTTTTTTTTTTTCCCCAGGGGGTTTCCAAGGCTTATAATGACAATATACCATGCCTTAGCCTTGCCCCACTCAAGTTTGTTTGGGGGGAAGGAAGTGGAGCCCTGACTCGGGGATGAGGAAGTTGTCCTCCTTCCTCCAGCCTTTTAAAGCCCAGTCAGTTCCTCTTGCTGGAGCCCTTCCCTTGTTTGTTATTACAAATGAGATGTTCCTTGGAGCTGTGGTGAGGGATTTGTAGTAGCTGTAAGGTTAAATTAAATTTCCAGGGGTTCAATCTCAAATAATTCATAAGCTGGAGCCATTCAAAGGTCCTAAGCTGTAACTGTATTTATTACCTCCATTACACTTGCAGCAGCTGAAGAATTCCACTCTGTATCGCCTCCTCTGCATTAGCATAAGGGCACAGATTGCTGTGACTGGAAGAATATTTGTGTTGCAATCTGCCTTCCAAAAAAAAAAACCTTAATTGTGAAGAAATGCATTAAAAATGGGGAGAAAAAGGATGTTCTTATACTTCCGTTCATAAATACGTATTTCATGAAATGTAGGGTAAATTGGGGAAAAAAAATGCATGCCCTGGATGTGAGAAGCCTGTAAGAGAAGCTGAGGACAGAGGTGAGAGTACTTCTTGTCAATATATTATTTGGTGGCCTCTGACACTATATTAACACCGTCATATCAAAGCAATGACTTTGTGAACGGTTTGCTTTGCGTAACTATGACCGTGTCCTCCTCCGTTAGCGGTGGCGGTAGAGGCAAGCTGGTGAAACTATGCAGGGGCTTAGGGAAGTCTCGGGAACAGAGGAACTGCACAAAGGGACACACCGTGTCATTTTGGGTAGAAATGTGTGGGGTGCGTGGATGAAATGGAATTAGGTGTGTGTGAATCCAGCTGTCCACATATGTCAGAAGAAAGGAGCCCAGTGCTGAGGTGTTCTTTAAAATAAATAAACCAAACCAAGTTCAACATAGGCCTGAAGCTGTTGATCGGTCACTGAGGCTTTTCCCATCAAATATCTCCTGGAGCACAGTTGCTGGGCCCTGCAGCAAGGGAGGTCCTGTAGTATTTGATGAACTGAGTCTGTTAGTCAGCACTGAGGCTTCCTGCGTAACAAGGAGCCTCTGAAAGACACTCTGGAGGTCCAAAACTGAGTTTTGAGCACAGAATTGTGTGCCAACGGGATCTGCAACAGTAACACCTGGCCCTAACTAATTTCATGGGGTTTGGAAGTGAACTTAAGGTACTACATGTTGGAAATCAGCAGATGAGATGTGTAATTGCTTCTGTTCTGCAATGGAGTGGTACATGAAGCTCTCCTGAGTGTCAACAGCAGCTCGTCTGAGGTACTTGCCTTGGTTTGAAACACTACTTGAAGATCTCACAGGTGTCTTGAACTTTAAAGGCAAATAACAAAGGGTGACTAAGGCTAGATTAGAGCCTGACTGTGAACCCAACTAGTACACAGCTCCTCTCCTCTTAGGTTGTGTAGCTGTGCAGAGTTTCTTTGCTTTTCCTTTCAGTGTTGCTACCTTCTGCCTGCTTAATCTTTCTGCATTGGTTCCCCCCTTTGATTTATTTTTCACTTGTGCTACTTGTCTCAAGAGACTGAGTCACAGTTGTAATCTGTTTGAAAACAAACCTGCAAATCTCCTCCTCAATATGTTTTCTGACATGCAGCTGATTCAACTTTGAGGAAGGCACTCTCCCCTGGGAGAGTGGTGCTTTGCTCTCCATCACTGAGGTCTCTCTCTGACTGTCGCCTGGTACCCTTTAACAGCATCCACCGAGTATCACTCAGCTTTTCTATGACCAATCCGTCAGCACAGACGCTTTCCCTGCCCACTGCTTGTTCCCAGCTCTTCACTCAATACCCTTCCTTCTGCTGATGTCAGTTTTAAGCTCTGGAGCTTTATCCCTTGGCTCCCCCTGTGACATCTGCTTTCACTTCCCTAAAAACTTCCTACGCTGTTATCTCTGCTTCATGCAACAGGCTCTTCTGCTTCTGGTGTACAAGTGGGGAGTCTCTAAACATGTACTTGTCACCACATCTGAGGAGGAGAATCTTGAAAGGTGCTGCTTGACTCCAGCCAAACCCTTCTTTTTCTGGTATCTGCATCTCTGCTCCTGGGATCTGAATGTGTTGACTACTCATGAAAAAATGCTTTCTGAGCACTGTATCTTTTGATTGGGTGTTAAGTGCCGAAACACCAATAAAGTCAGTCTTAGGTGCTTATTATACTCTGAAAATGCCACAGGGTAGTAGTCTTATCAATATGTAAATAGGCACAAAACACCACTGCCTTTCAGTAAAATGAACACAGGAACTGTAGGGAAGGCTCAGCCATGCAACAGTGACACTATTTATTGTTTTATATCCTCAACACAGCACTGAGGCCACTCAGTTGAAAAGATCTTAATTTTGAGACAGGTTTTGAAAGCCCTAAACAATACCGTAGCCCCACAACAGCAGCCAAAAGCACCAACCAAGCTAGCCTGAGAGTGCAGTTGGGGGTGGGGACAGAAGTCCCTGGGGCAGGGAGTCCTGTGTGATGTCCCCTGTATGTTTGGTAACTGTTCCTTTGCTCAAAACGAGCTGTGTCACCACAACCACACGTGATGGAGCGGCTACCCTTGTGTTGCGTGTGGTGACGCTTTGCCTCACCTCTTCGGTGGGTCATTTTGCAGTGTGCTGCTGCAGGAAGCCAGTCCCAGGCTGAGGGCTGGACGAGAGATGAGGTGGTAGCCCTGGGAGACAAGTCTGCCAACTCCTTGGGCAGCCTGCTATGTAGAAGACCGGGGAGCTACGGAGAAGCCAGCAGGCTAAAGGAGCACGAATATTTCTTTCTACTTGGCCATTGCGTTGTGTACAGCTGACATGCAGCTCATCAGCTTTTTTTTTTTTTCTGTGGGAAAACGTGTGAAGACTCTGAGTCTGCAGCCCATTCTGGCCAGGATGGAAAAGCACAAGGATGATGCTCATAAGGATTTCCTATGGGAAGAGAAAATGGTCCACTCTGTGTGCTCCTTTCTGAAAAACCTTTCTTTTCAGAGGCTTCTCACCGACAAACCTAATTCTACAATGTGATGCAAATATTGGGCCATATCTCATTCCCTGTGCACTCAAGTTCTTGTCAACTTGCTTACAGTTACTCTAATGAACACAGTCAGTGGAAAACAGTCCATACCTTCACGTAGCAGTAGTTACCCAAGTGAAGACTAGGAGAGCTGCTGAGCAACTGGCTCTAACAGCAGAGCACTCTGCCAGTTCATCTCCATGACATAACTCTGCCAGAAACACCATTTTACCTCACAGGAGGAGTTAGGAGTTTCTGACTGTGCTGCTTGACTTTATTTTGATGGCTATTCTTTAGCAAATTGACCCCACACATCTCCATCTCTTAGAGATGCAGGTTTATCTACAGTTTTGCCTGGGCATCCTGCTCCTTGCCTGTGCTGCCTTCTATGACTAGCTTTAACACTATTATTTGTTATTTACAAGCATCTGCAGCCAGAAGAAGTCTTATGCTGACAGGCAAAGATGATATACTGATATTAAGAATTCTAAGACAGCTGAAATTTGAAATGGTATCTCACTTGCCTGTAAAATCTTTCTATATTCTGAGCTATTAAGATGCTAGACATATAGGGGTATTTTCTCAATGTAAGCAACTTGTCATAAACTACTCATGCACAAACACATTCATACAGATAATACGTTTGGTAGTGATATTTGAAAATAGTATCTCACTCGATATATCTACTTGCTTTGTATTTGTCTTGGCTATCTACTAAATACCACATTGACATTTGGATGAGCAGCTAGAGTTAAAAAGGGGTCACTGCACACAGCACCATGCAGGCACTAGTTGGTGTCTTTAAGATTGTGACTGTGTAGGCTTTCCCCAGCAATCTTCCACTCTGCTCTCCTCATACCTGGGCAAGGAAATGCGGTTGCATATACATCAACAAGGATAAAACTTGGTTCTTTTTACAAGGAATGATGAACCAGAAGGAAAGAACCCTGTTTGAAACTCATATTCCAGAGTTTAAGACTTGCAGTTAAAAAAAAGAAGAGTATGTCTGAAAACAAACCTTTCAAAGTAGCTGTGCTTTTGGGCCAGACAGCTCTTGAAGTCTCTGCAACATTAAAATAAATTTAAAGAACAGTTATTATCAAACCAGAAGCTGATTTAATTGACAGTGTTTGTCTAGGCCAGTGTTGTCATCTCTCCCGAGGGACACGCACGTCACCACACTGGATCATCAGGCAGTGAACTGCATTGCTAGAGAACTTTATCATGTGCCGACGGTAATTAGCTGAGGTCCTGAAACACAAGGGATTTCTATCCCTTATGTGTTAGCTAACTAGACTCTTCTCACAATCTATGCAAATATTACATTATTTTTTTAAGTTTCCAAGGATAATTGGGCTAGAGGCTTCCCCAGGCTATTTGCACATTGTAGGGTGTTTAATATGTGCACTGCTTTCTCTTTTTTATGAAAGAGAAGAATAGATAAGGAGGTTTCAGTTCACTGCTCTACACTTTTTGCTTCTTTAGATACATTTTATGGCACTGCCTCCCTAAGCTAAACATTCTCACTACTTCCAGCCTCCGCTTACCCAAAACTTATCACCTTTTGGAAGTTCCAAAGTGGGCTCGCTTTGTGCTGCCAGTTATTTTGCAGACACACTCCACAGAATTCAAGAGGCAACGAGTCCCTCAGCAGAACCCATGGTCTTTTGGCCTGGTCCTGTCACACGAACCTTGATGTTATACACTTCCTGAAATGAACTTTCAGTACCTATTCTTCACGCTAAATTACCACATCCTGGTCAGTTCACTTCTAAGGCACAAATTCCTTCCCAACCAAGGAATTCATGAAAATGGCAGAGGCAATTTCTGTGAAGTTCGCTGGAGGCGAGCAGAGGCTTGGATTAGCTGTGGATGTACCTGTTAATACAAGAACCTGCATTCACAACAACTCTGAACGTTTTTCAAGTTTGCCAAAAAAATCTAAAGGTCCCTAACAGCTTTGTAACACTACTGTTGGGGAATGTATCCTCAGTGAGTGAGGGGAAAGGTTTGCACGCTCTTGCAAGTGTACGGGAGAAGATGAAAGCACTATGCTAGACGGTAGTAGTCCTGGTTGTAAATTCTGTACTTTCTTTTGCTTCTGCAGACAACCAAGAACGTTGTTGTTTTAAATAGCTTTTGAATACTTTCTTCATATCTTTATATTTAATACCCTTGTTGTAGAAAGGGTAACGTACCTTCCAGGAAGAAGTTTTATGTTGGGCTGAAAATTAGCCTCATAAAGGCATACCTTTACAAATTTAAAGGATGTGTGTCTCAACAGCAGCCATTCCACAAAGTATGCTGAGCCAGCTCCAAGACCTAGAATCACATGAGGATAAACTTTTTTCCAGGCTAAGCCCTTAACAAAAGATTGTATGTAAGCAACATAACCTACAGAGGAAAAGCTTGCCGTGTGGGTTTTTTTTTAATCATAACCGAGATACATTTACTGAGCACTGCATGATTCCTTCCTTACTCCAGAGAAGTAGCCATTTAGATCTTTGTCCACTCAAAGTACGTGCTGAAGTAGCTTCTTCCAGCTGGTGTGCTTATTCCAAAACTTTTCTGTTAAAAGGAGTT